>CM060916.1:363033746-365526871 GCA_030737875.1 Allium sativum | reverse complement strand
AGCTTCAGTCAATGAGGTCGGCTGAGTAAAAACAAAATGAAATAAATGTCAGTCCCCATTTGTTTACATTGTCATGTTCACCTTCTATTTCAAAACAGTGCTCTTAACCTCATGTCTCTTTCAAATTTAAAACCAGTCAGAAATCCTTGGACCTTCACAAATATCTGTCCACTGTTCAGATCTAAATCTAAAAAAATTTGCCTTGCAAATCTTGATTGTACATGTCTTTATAGATGTTTACAAATCTGTGTGAGCAATGCACAATGGTTCAAACATTTTGGCTCGTTTGTCTCTATTTCCTCTACAGTAAAACACAAACCAAAATTTATGCTTCTTTGGAAAACTCAATATATATATGAATCAAACTATTGCTACCCTTTTCTTCTTTCTAAACATTGTTTTCAATATACTGACAACCTTACCCCATGTGCTTCAAGCCGCGACTGTCAAGGTATTATATATATAAAATAAAATAATAGGAAACGTGACTGCCAATGCATTTCAACACATGAGTGCCAAATTGTTAGTTCGGTGCTCTCAAAGCTTTTCCTTCTTTAAATACTGCACAACTTCTTTCTTTTTCTCATAAACAAACCCGAAACGCAAGTGGCAAATTAAACTAAAAATTTCATAAAAGAAAATCACTTTCCTATCCCCTTCTCCAACACAGAAGAAACCCAAAAACCGCTCCTTTGTATCTTCAGAGCATCGTACAAATTTTGTCATCCTCCAAAAGGAATTGATGCATTATAAAACGAAGCTACTGCTGTTTCTTTTCCTACCAATTTGTCTTCAAATTAGCTTCAACCTTATACTATGTGGGAGTACGATAGAATTGCCTGGAGTTCGACACTCTGTAGCAGCACCTAGGGCTGCGATGTGAGGCCGACATGATGAGCGCTGGGTTGAGGCAAAAGTGTGGCGGGGTTTATGGGTGAGAGGCGCATGAGCTGATGAAGTTGGAGGGGATTTCATCACAAAAAGGGTTGTGACTTTCTCGGAGCAGTACAAGGGAAGCAGTTCAATGCGATGGTTGAGGGGGCAACCAGAGTTGGATTAGCAGTGACTGGAAGGTGAAGTTCGCGAAGGAGTTCAAGGCGCGGTGATTGCTTTGTGAATTAATGTATCAGAGAGGATGCTTTGGTGTTGAAAAGTCACGGCGTGGAGGTTTCTTCTTTGAAACCAGAAATGAGGTATTAGCAGTAATCAGGACTTGGTTTCTGGGGAGAAGATAAGCGTGAATTATGCATTAATAACCCCAGGTTTATGGGAGGCTAATGAGAAAGAGAGAGAGAGTAATTAAGAAGGTAATTAGAGTTTTAATTTTAGTTAGTTAAATTATATTAAGCAATTCATAAATAAACTTATAACACATATAATTACTTCATCTGTGAACAAAATCACACAAAAATGGTCACGTTGGGATCATAACGACTAATTTACATTATGGAACTGATGCGGTGGAGAATAGAGATACTGAAATTCCATGATAAAATCTAGACACTATTTGATTTTAAAACGGAATGAAAGAAGAACCGTCAATTGCAAAAAAGGCGAGTAAAACTCACTAACTCTGCTTCGTTTATATTTTTATATAAACGAGTTTTAAATATATAAATTTAATGTTGTGCGATTGTTGATTGGATGGATGGTTGATAAATTTGATTGAAATGGTTGATATAGGAACCACTGATTGAATATTGATTCTAATACCATATTTAAATGGAATTGATGATATTTTCGTGATTAACATCTATGGATGCAGGGAAACAGGTTGGAGGAATCCAACTGGAATCCTCAACATTTATATTATTGTATTTGCATTGATTATGACATATGCTGTGATACATTAATTGTGATTGATCTTATTGTGTTTAAACATCACTAGCCTAGAATTTTAGTGTTTAAATATCATAAAATATTTTCAAATGTAGAAAATGAAATTTGAGATTTAAAAAGGAATTTTTTTTTCTTCCAAAAATTGAAGTGTAATTATGAATGGAGTTTAAAAGTAGAAACTTGTTATTTGAAACAAGAAGTTGATTTTAAATGAGTTTATAAATTAAGTGGATTATTTGTCGTTGGATAAATTGAAATATAAATTCAAATTTGAATTTATATGGAAAAGTGGAAATTAGATTTGAAACCAATATTTAAGATGAGATTTGAACTTAGCAAATTATTAAGGAAATTTATACGAGATTTTAAATGATTGACTTAAAAAGAGATAAGGCTTGTATGAATAATTCTGAACAGAAGTTATAAATAAAATTTGGGTTTAAGATATGTTTGTATGTATGAAATCAAACACAACACAAAAGAAATGTATTCACGACTTAAATGAATGGTTTAAAGATTTTATCTTGAAAATAAAATATCTCTAAAAGAAATTAGATATGAATCCAAATTGTGCATTGAATGAAAACGGAAATGGGTAATCGTTTTAAATGAAAACGACGAGCTTAGTTAAAAATTCAGAATATAAAATAAAGTGTAGACTGGAATGGTTATAAAGGAATTTGGTAATGATTTGGAAAGGAAAAATTCAAAAATGAATTTGGAATTTAAATTAACTAAAAATGGGAAATGAATTCCGAAGTTCGAAATATAATCGAACATAGATTATTCGAGAGAGAGTTATTTATTGGAATTCAATTATATCAAATTTAGGGAAGTTATTTTTACTTTCCATTTTTAGTCAAATCTAATTATTTATTTATTTACTAATTAATTAAATTAATAAGTACAAGTTATATTTTTATATACCAATTATTTGGGAACAATGATTATAACTCTATCATGTGCTACTGTTATAATAAATGTTTTATAAATCTAAACAGCGATTTTAGCGCTGCCGTTATAATAAATGTTTTATAAATCTAAATAGTGATTTTAGCGTTGTTGTATAATAAATGTTTTGTAAATCTATACAGCGATTTTAACGCTGCCGTTATAATAAATGACTTATAAATCAAACATCTGAAAACAACAATTATAACGCTATCGTTATAATCAATATTTCTTCGTAAAGGAAGTGGATTCTTAGATTGAATCCGAAAGTCCGTAAGCGATGTTTTGTTTGAAGTGGTGAGCTTTGACTATTTCGAAGTTGAGAATGTTGTTCAGTTTAGGTCTGAGAGGTAATTATACCCCAACTCATTGCTGGCTTTGTGAGCTGGGTACGTATGGTAGAGGGTTCTCGCTTCACATTACGTAGCGGACGGGAGACTCTTACCTCTACATGTCCCTCGAAAGTAAGGGAGGTTTAGTTGTGAAGTCGAAAGGCTGGCCGTAAAATGAGTTGGTGGGGTACCAGTGTAAGCCACGGTGGGATGTTAGCCCGCTGACTTGGGGGTTGAGGGATGGTTGAAAAGCCTACCGAAATCGTCAGTACATTACAGTTGGTATCAAGCTGAAGGTTGAGTAGTAACCTTGGCTCTGTGATGTGATTCGATAGAGATAGGGTTAGTAATACCCTAGATTGAATTTGAGTGTGTATATATATATATATATATATATATATATATATATGAGCGCGTGTTTGTAGATTTGATATGAAATTGTTTTATATTGTGTTGACTAGTTTGTTGAGTGGTTCATGAATTTTGGTCGATACAGGATGTACAACTGTATCGATAGGTGTTTCTAAACTCTTGAACAAAGCAATTCGATACAGTATTGTTTTTGGATGGGTAAATGAAATAATTTTTCCCAATAATTATTTTATAAAAAGGAATAATTTCTCAATTATTATATATGAACGTGTTGATTGTTATTACAATCAAATGGAATTATGAAATATTGAAATGGTTGTATAATTTGTATACGGATAATGTATACAAATGAGATAAAACAAGATTAAGTTCAAACCAAAATTGGAATTTAAATTCTGGGTGTTTAGAAAATATTTTCTGAAATATTATAAAGTAATATAACGTTACTTTGAAGTATTTTTGAATAAGAATGGTTTAAATGGATTTTTAAAGGGGATTAAGCACTCAAATCACTTCAGTGGCGAGAAAATAATTCTGATAAAGGATCGCGACATTATCGGTATTCATTTTCGAGTTTCTAGGTGATGGATTGCTACGATAATAGTTTTATTAATGGATATTGTTGAGAAAGATAGAGTTGTTTTAGGAATTCAAATGTTTTGAATTGAATTGATTATAAATATATGTATATAAATATATATGATTTTAAACTAATTTTAAATAAAACCCGAGAATTTGAATTCTGAAATTAAAATTTGACTTGTATAAGTTGAATAGATTGAAATGGTAAAAATGCATTAAATGAATTGAAATTTTACTTCAATAACATTGCATTGTATAGAGATAAACCCGAATGAAATTAAATAGAGAAATGTTAAGATTTGAATGTTTAAAGAAAATTCGACTTATGTATAAACAAGTTAAATATATATTGGATATTGTTGTTTGGAATTAAATTGTGAATGGATATTGAAACTCAAACTGAGTAATTGGTTGGATTTCTGAAATAAAATCAAACTGAATTGGTAGAATGGAAATGAACTAGTCAGGAAGTTAATTAGTGTAATAAAAATCAAAAGTTGAATTGATTTAGAAACTATTGGAAATCGATATACGTTTGTTGAGCAGAGATTATATTGAATGGGAGCAAATGCAAGAGATAGTATTTATGCCCGACAAAAAGGTACACGTTTACAATATTACTTGGGTTTGATGGTTTTATGAGACTATGGAGCAAGCTGCTTGGCCTTTTGATTTTCTTTTGGATTGGAGAAGGCCTAGAAAGGCGAGTTTAGTTGTACCGACTGAGCCGTGCAAAGAAGTTGCTGCCGATTTTTTTTTTGAAAATTTAAAGAGTTAGAAAATTTTCTAGACATTTAGGATAATTAAAAATCGAGTTGTTAATTGTAATTGAAATAAGAAAACCAGAGTTTGTAAATGAAATTTCAAGTGGAATAATGAAATTGATAAATGGATTTAAAATCAATTGGAATGGGTGTGGATATGCAGAAGAGCATATGGATTGAAGATAAGAAAGTGATGGTGGATTGTCCAAAAATGGTGGACAGATCATTTGGAAAGAAATATGAATGGTCGAGTATTGGTATGATAATTCGAAGGTTGGGTAAGAACTGGGTTATGAAGATATGGAATATAAGATTTCAACTAAATAGGTTATGAGGAGTTAGAGTTATAGCATTTTTACTACTTAGCAATTTCGAGGACGAAATTATTTTAAGGGGGAAGGAATGTAACGACCCGGATTTTTAACAACTTAATAATTAATTTATTTAATTATTTTAAGTAGTGGTTTCTTAATTTATTTGACTTGAAATCAATATTTTGAATATTTAAATATTATAAATAATAAAAGTGCAGAAACAAACAAGAACAAAAGTTGATTCAAAATTACGATCGGGTATCAAATCCTTATCTGAGTCTTAAGTCGTCCTAGCAAATCTTAACATAAAAGATATGTCGCTTTATGGCCAAAACTTTGGACTAATGAATTATATGTCTGGATATGGAAATTCAGATCTATTCTTTTGTTTCGATTGAACGTTGTATATGCTTGTACGAACTGTACGTTAGCTATACGTTAGATAATAAATTAGTGTGCTTTCATAAAATCAAAATCACAATCTTATACTCAATTTTTCCATCTGCAAATGCACCGTACTATGTATATAGTGTTTGAAAGATCCTTTGAAAGCAAATATTAGCCAAATATTTCTAAATCTAAGATTGATTTCCAGACAAACTGGTACTTCCTTTAAGTATTACGTGGTCCTGACAAAAGAAGAAAAGAATATTATTTTATTTGGCTCGTTCAGTGCTTCAACCAATAGCGAAACCTATCCAATCTTGCATAAGCATTCTTGAGCTTCAGTCAAAGAGGTCGGCTAAGTATAAACAAAATGAAATAAATGTCATTCCCCACTTTCTTATATTGTCATGTTCACCTTCTATTTTAAAACAATGCCCTTAACCTCATGTCTCCTTCAAATTTAAAACCAGTCAGAAATCCTTGGACTTTCACAAACATCTGTCCACTGTTCAGATCTAAATCTCAAAAAATTTGCCTTGCAAATCCTGACTGTACATGTCTTTATATATATTGACAAATCTTTGTGGACAATGCACAACGGTTCAAACATTTTGGCTCACTTGTCTCTATTTCCTCTACAGTAAAACACAAACCGAAATTTATGCTTCTTTGGAAAACTCAATATATATATATATATATATATATATATATATATGAATCAAACTATTGCTGTCCATTTCTTCTTTCTAAACATTGTTTTCAATATACTGGCAACCTTACCCCTTGTGCTTCAAGCCGTGACTGTCAAGGTATTTTATATATATATAAAACAAAATAATAGGAAACGTGACTGCCAATCTTCAGAACAACAGTGTGACTGCCAATCCATTTCAGCACCGTGAGTGCCAAGCTGTTAGTTCCGTGCCCTCGAAGCTTCTCCTTCTTTAAATACTGCATAATTTTTTTCTTTTCCTCATAAACAAACCTGAAACGCAAGTGACAAATTAAACTAAAAATTTCATAAAAGAAAATCACTTTCCTATTCATTTCCCCAACGCAGGAAGAAATCCAAAAACTGCTACTTTGTATCTCCAGAACATCGTACAATCTTTGTCTTCCTCCAAAAGGAATTGGTGCATTATAAAACAAAGCTACAACCATTTCTTTTCCTACCAATTTGTCTTCGAATTAGCTTCAACCTTATACTATGTGGGAGTGCGATCGAACTGCCTGGAGTTCAACACTTTGCAGTAGCACCTAGGGCTGCGATGTGAGGCTGGCACGGTGAGCGCTGGGTCGAGGAAAAGGTGTGGCGGGGTTTATGGTGAGAGGCGCATGAACTGATGAAGTTGGAGGGGATTTCATCACAAAAGGGTCGTGATTTTCTCGGAGTAGTACAAGGGAAGCAGTTCAATGCGATGGTTGGGGGGGTGATCGGAGTTGGATTAGCAGTGACTGGAAGGTGAAGTTCACGAAGGAGTTCGAGGTGCGGTGATTGGTTTGTGAATTAATGTACCGAAGAGGATGCTTTGGTATGAAAAGTCGTGGCATGGAGGTTTCTTCTTTGAAACCGGAAATGAGGTATTAGCCGTAATCAGGACTTGGTTTCTGGGGAAAAGATGATGCGTGAATTATGCGTTAAAACCCTAGGTTTAAGGGAGGCTAACGAGAGAGAGTAATTAAGAAGGTAATTAGAGTTTTAATTTTAATTAGTTAAATTATATTAATCAATTCATAAATAAACTTATAACACGTATAATTACTTCATCTGTGAACAAAATCACATGAAAATGGTCATGCTGGGATCGTAACAACTAATTTACATTATGGAACTGATGCAATGGAGAATAGAGATACCGAAATTCCGTGATAAAATCAAGACTGTTTGATTTTAAAAAGAAATGAAAGCAGAACCGTCAACTGCAAACAAGGTGAGTAAAACTCACTAACTCTGCTTCGTTTATATTTCTATATAAACGAGTTTTAAATATATAAATTTTATGTTGTGTGATTGTTGATTGGATGGATGGTTGATAAAATTGATTGAAATGGTTGGTATAGAAACCACATATTGGATATTGATTCTAATACCATATTTAAATAGAATAGATGATATTTTCATGATTAACATCTGTGGATGCAGGGAAACAGATTGGAGGAATACAACTGGATTCCTCAACATTTATATTATTGTGTTTGCATTGATTATGACATATGATATGGTACATTAACTGTGATTGATCTTGTTGTGTTTAAATATCACTGGCCTAGAATTTTGGTATTTAAATATTGTAAAATATTTTCAAATATAGAAAAATGAAATTTGAGATTTAAAAATGAAATTTATTTTTTTCCAAAAATTGAAATGTAATTACGAATGGAGTTAAAAAGTAGAAACTTGCTATTTAAAACAAGAAGTTGATTTTAAACGAGTTTATAAATTAAGTGAATTATTTATTATTGGATAAATTGAAATATAAATTTGAATTTGAATTTATATGGAAAAGTGGAAATTAGATTTGAAACCAATATTTGAGATGAGATTTGAACTTAGCAAATTATTAAGGAAATTTAGACGAGATTTTAAATGATTGAAATAAGAAGAGATAAGGCTTGTATGAATAATTCTGAACAGAAGTTATAAATAAAATTGGGGTTTAAGATATGTTTGTATGTATGAAATCAAACAATATACAAAAGAAATATATTCACGACTTAAATGAATGGTTTAAAGAAATTATCTTGCAAATGAAATATCTCTAAAAGAAATTAGTTATGAATCTAAATTGGACATTGAATGAAAAGGGAAATGAGTAATCGTTTTAAAAGAAAACGACGAGTTTAGTTAAAAATTCAGAATATAAAATAAAGTGTAGACTGGAACGGTTATAAAGGAATTTGGTAGTGATTTGGGAAGGAAAAATTCAAAAGTGAATTTGGAATTTAAATTAACCTGAAATGGTAAATAAATTCCAAAGTTCGGAATATAATCGAATATAGATTATTTGAGAGAGAGTTATTTATTGGAATTCGATTATATCAAATTTAGGGAAATTATTTTTACTTTCCGTTTTTAATCAAATTTATTCATTTACTTATTAATTAAATTAATAAGTACAAGTTATATTTTTATATACCAATTATTTGGGAACAACGATTATAACTCTGTCGTGTGCTACTGTTATAATAAATGTTTTATAAATCTAAACAGCGATTTTAGCGCTGTCGTTATAATAAATGTTTTATAAATCTAAACAGCGATTTTAGCGCTGTTGCTGTAATAAATGTTTTGTAAATCTATACGGTGATTTTAACACTGCCGTTATAATAAATGACTTATAAATCAAACATTTTAAAATAGCGATTATAAAGCTACCGTTATAATCAATATTTTTCGGTAAAGGAAGTGGATTCTTAGATTGAATCCGA
The DNA here is from genome assembly GCA_030737875.1 of Allium sativum. Classification (NCBI taxonomy): domain Eukaryota; kingdom Viridiplantae; phylum Streptophyta; class Magnoliopsida; order Asparagales; family Amaryllidaceae; genus Allium; species Allium sativum. Next base: position 365,517,901 of record CM060916.1, on the reverse strand, counting down.
AAGTCCGAAAGCGATGTTTTGTTTGAAGTGGTGAGCTTTGACTATTTTGAAGTTGAGAATGTTGTTCAGTTAAGGTTTGAGAGGTAATTATACCCCAACTTGATTGACTACAAAATTAACTAAGGAATGGTTAAGGTTCGGTAGTGAAGATTGGTTAGGGATCCGATTAGTAAATGAATAATTAAGGAATTGAGTTATAGCAATGATGTTTATTATGTAACATGGGTTTAACAAAACGAAAAGGTCTTGGAAACATTTTCCAAAGTAAATCAGAGGTGGTTTCTTAGTATAGAAAATGAAATGATTTGGGATAACTAGAAGTTAGAAATGATAATTGGAAATGTTTTTTCCAATGTTAAAAAAGTATATTTTCTAAAATATAGAAATAAGAATATATAGAAATGGTTCAAATTGGAATAAGAGATATCTTCTCGAATAAAGAAATGATGACGTTGGAAATGTCTTTCAAGAATCGAGATTGAGATTTGAAAGGATATGGAAGATTGAAAATAGAAATTGGAAACGATAATATAATAAGGAATTAATATAAAAAGGGGCCAGTGTTGTTTGATATTTGATCGATATAATTTCCAATTGGAAATAGGACTGTTGATTGTATGGATGTTTCTTTGATAGTTAAATTACCAACTATCAAAGTTTGTTTTATTTTATACCTCTGTTGTCAATACGGAGAGACCGGGATTAGATTTATTATCTGAAAACCACTCCTTATGGGCATAAGCATTACGAATCAACTTATGTTGAAGATGATCGAAGACAGAGTAAAGTGCATGGGCTGTTCTGTTAATCTTAGGTAGAAAGTACCCAAGATGGATTAATTGAATGTTTCCTTCGGTTTGTCCAGTCCCAGGACAATGTATATGGACGGATCTGATGATGTGGACTTCAAAGGAAATGGTGGCAAGATGTTCTTGAAACATAATCGTAACCTCAAGCCTCATCACCCGGAAAATGATAGAAATCGGGCAGGCAGCATGGCCATGTGGGTCATTCCCATTAGGGGTGTTATCACCTGATCTAGAGAAAATTCATTTGCTTCTTATTCTATTCGTTGCTGTATGCTTTTGGTAACAGTTGCTGATCACAACCGTTGGTGATAATATGCTCGATACACTCAAGTTAAATGAGTAGTCAGCCATGTGTGGGCCGGGTTGCAAGACGTTCTTGTTGAACCCAGTGTATTCCCCTCTAGAGATACACTATTGGAAGGTGGTTCCATACCTTGTCATGTTGGAAATTCAGTCTCCAATAAGTTCCCTGCAGTTTATGATTTTATATTATATATGGAGCATGAGACGCAAGCATTTCGCTAGATGGTTATTTATTTGATTTAGACATTATTATAATATAACCAGATTTTGATATTAAAAATATTTTTGGTTACCGTAAGGTAAAAACCATCCATGTTTATGTGTGGATCGGTCTTTCGATAATCATTTCTTTCGAAAGGATTTTGGAAGTTAAACAAATGGTTGGAGTTTACTCACACCAGTCCCATGACTGACCCAGAGTTTATTTTGTTTGTTTTCCCTAAACACGTGGGTGCCCAAATTTGTATGGGCAGTCAAGTAGTTGGGATTTTACAGATTCAATTAGAGGAGCTTGAAGCAGGAGGCTTCATCAGTTATCTATAGACTATCATATTTTCCGCTGTGTACTACGTTGTATCTGGAAACATGTGTTTATAACTGTTCCAGGAAAAACTGTCGTGCTCTGATAATGGTATGTATATACAGTTACTGATTTTGTATTTCAAAGGTTATGGTACTTAATATATTTTTTTCGTTCCATTGTGAGATTTGCGTTCTTCGTTTTCTTCTATTCTAATTCTTCTTTCTTTCTATTTCTCACCCTCTAACTTCTTTTTACTAATGATTCATATTTTTGTGCAATTTGGGATGGAAGTGTGGTGTTTTCAGTCGACTCAAAGGATACAAAAATTTGGGCCATTACACTAGGGTTTCCTAATCAACATGTTATAACGGTTAAGTGTTCTCAATTTAACCTAACCCCACCTATTTGTTTAATTAACATATTGAATTGGTTAAGTGTCACTTATTTATGTTACTTAACCTTACCATTCTTAGCATGTCTGTTCATTGACATTAGTTGATTTATTAATGCACCAACCTCTCATATTAGAACTGTTGTTTGCGGTTCCTGGATGTACCGGGCAGTTCCGGGCAAACTTCTACCGCAAACTCATTCTAACCTCAGGTTTTGGGTTTGATGCACTAACCTTTCACATTAGACCTATTGTTGCGGTTGCTGGATGTGCCGGGCAGTACCTGGCAGTCTTACACCGCAACTCAATCTAACCTCGAGTTAGGCATGTTCATTATCTCATTTTATTATTCAACCGCAACTTGAATTAATACCCTATTTCAAATTGTCCATAATTCCCAATTCAAGCTATGTTCATAGTTATCCTCCAAATTATGTCTACCTATTTATGTCTCAAGTTAATTACATGGTTACTAACCAACTTATGCCAATTACACAATATCCAATATTTAATATTTCCCAAACTATTCCCCAACGTTCCCACGTCGTTCGTATGTATAATTCACATAATACGTTAGGCTCGCTGTTAGCCTAACTCATAAAAAAAGGAAAAGAAAGAGGCATATGACATCCACACTAGCATAAAACAAAATAGATCTAATAAAGCATGTATAACACAAACATGGCATAGAACAACACAAATCTAATTAAGCATATAAACGTGAACTAGCATATATGATGGATCCAATTAACATATGCAATGTAAACTGACATAGATCTAAACATAAGAACTGGCATGGATCTAAACATATAAGCATAAACTTGCATAGATGACCATAAATTGCATATTAACTTGCATAGATGAATATAACTTGCATATAAACTCGCATAACTTGCATAGATGAACATAACTTGCATATAAACTTGCATAACTTGCATAGATGAACATAACTTGCATATAAACTTGCATAACTTGCATAGATAAACATAACTTGCATAGATGAATCTAATCAAGCATATGCAACTAGAAATAGGAATTAACATCATAAAATGAATCTAATTACATATGATAACAAACTGGCATATATTAACAAAATAGATGATAACAGAACTGGCTAATAGCATATGATTCAACAGGTATATTCTTACAGTCCAGATCACAACTTATCATAATTATTTTAATTAATCATCTTGCAAAAGCAACTGTACTCATAGTGATAGAAGAAAGAATAGATTCATTCATTGATGTTCTAGAATCCCTTTCCACAATTTCTAAGCTTTAATTCGTTTGAGAAGAGACTAGCTTAGTTTAGGATGCAGCAATATGGCGGCTTATGAGTGAATTTAGTTTAGATTAGGGTTTAGGTTTATGGGTGTTTATATAGATGTGTAGGATTAATTAGAGCCTTTAGATCAACATAGGATCCATCCAAACCATCCAGTCCAAGAAAATGCGTCATCAGGCCAATCAGAAGTCGCCACGTAGCCTTAAAACTCAGAAAATCGTCACTGTCCAGAACAGTCAGCAGGGGTCGACCCTTACAGGGGGGTCGACACCCCTGGGTCGACACCTGTGTCGACACCCTCTGGCGGGAATTTTCCCGCCCACTTCTTTTCGCTGGTTTGAATTTCGCATTTTGATTTATTAATTATTTATTTAATTCTAATTTAAACTGAAATCTTCTAACCTCCATAACTTCTTCATATTGTATCCGTTTTATGCAAAATCGGACTCTATCTCAAGTAAAATTCCGAGATGAACGCAATGGCGCAACCCGTCTCCCTTAATTCTTATTCTAAAAATTAAGTATTCTTTAATTTTTCAGTTTTAATATTTAAAATTACGGGGTGTAATATTCTCCCCTCCTTAAAGGATTTTGTCCCCGAAATCTTCGAGTCAAGAAGAATGTATATCCTACCATCCAATCATCCATCTACTCAACTATCAATCACATGCATCCAAGGTCCTTAAAAGATTTCTAATGCCATATGAACATATGCAAAAGTGTGTGTATATGTTCCTTATCCAATGCAAAATTAGGTGGTCTACGGGTTCAGTTAACCTCCTTAATGCAAATCATGATAGTGCCATGCGTCCATTATGTATGCAAAAGAATCCTAATGATACATATTATTTCTACATGAGTGTACAATCATTTCATTCAAATGCAACAATCATATGATAACACAATCAATATACATCCATTAATTTAAATATGCACACTTATTCATATGCAATATGAAAGTGATTGAGCTGATCTAGTGCCTAATGTGTATAAATAAATCCACGAGCAACCACTAGCAAACACTTGCATCCACCAAACATAACATGTCTCAAACACGTGTTTACAACCATAGGATTTTCCAACCGAAAGATCGAAGATGTAAACGAGAGGACATACTAAATGACAGAACAAGTACAAACAAAGCGGTAGAAAAAGGAGAAATTAAGAACAAATCCTCAAAAAGGAAAGGGTACGATGCACGCATCTTGTCTTCTGCCTCCCAAGTCATGTTTCCTTGATCATCTTCCCATTGCACTTTGACCAACTTGACCTCTCGGATGCATAATTTCTTGACCGTCGATCCAAGGATGCATGTAGGAGCTCTTCTAATCGTGGAATCTCGCTCCATTTCCACTTCTATAAGCATGCTCGGCTTCACTACTTCCGCGGTACCATGTAAACACTTCCGCAAATGCGACACGTGAAACACGTCATGAACACCACTAAACTTTTCCGGCAACTTCACTCTGTACTCCATCTGTCCAATCCTCTCTGTAATGGGAAAGGGTCCTACGAACCTTGGTGCTAATTTCCCTGCAGCTCCAAAGCGAACTACATTCCTCAATGGCGACACTTTGATAAAAACCATGTCTCCAACATCAAACTTAAGATCGGTCCGTCTCTTATCAGCGTATGACTTTTTCCAGTCCTGTGCCATCTTCATTCATCTCCGAATCAAGTCCATATTCTACGGAGTTTCTCTCTAGTCAGCTCGGGTCCAAGTAAAATCTTATCCGTAGACTCCCACCAACAAGTTGGTGATCGACACGGTCGTCCATTCAAAAAACCTAATACTAGCTTAATGACTGTTGTTATAAGCGAAGTCCACAAATGGAAGATGCTTTTCTCATGTCGCTCCAAAATCTAGGATACATAACCTCAAAAGATCTTCAAGGATTCTATTCACCCTTCCTGTTCGTCCATCCGTATATGGACGATACGCAATGCTCAAATACAACTGCGTACCTACCACCTTTTGCGTATCACCTTTTTCCTCTTGCATTGAAAACTGCTCCAAGCCCTGTCCTGCAAGCACCGGTATATACTGTAAATGATTTGCTCCCATCTAGCAAAGTCAAAACTGGGGATGACATCTTCGCAAAGTCCTTAACGAACTTCCTATAGTAACCCGCCAATCCTAGAAAACTTCATACTTCCGTTGCATTCTTAGGAATCTTCCAATCTTGGATTGCTACCACCTTCGCGGGATCCACTGCTATCTCTTCCTTAGAGACCACGTGTCCTAAGAACCTCACTTCTTTCCTCCAAAAATGACATTTGGAGAACTTAGCTTTGAGTTGATGCGCTCGTAGGGTCTCTAAGACTTCTAAGACTTCCTTAAGATGTAGGGCATGCTCTTCCTCGCTTCTAGAGAAAATCAGAATACCATCCACAAAGACTAGCACAAACTTGTTTAGAAACTCCCCAAACACCCTACTCATCAAGTCTATGAAATATGCGGGTGCATTCGTCAAACCAAAAGTTATGATGAGCCAGTCGAAGAAACTGTCGGCAACCCTAAAAGCAGACTTATCCATGCTGTCCTCAGCTGCCCTTAGCTGATGAAATCCTGTAGCTAAATCCAACTGCGAGAAAACCGAAGCACCAACCAACTGATCGAACAAGTCATCTATCCTTGGTAATGGGTATTCGTTCTTCTTCGTGAGCTTGTTCAGCTCTCTATAGTCCATGCATAATCTAAGCGAACCATCAGCCTTCATAGCAAAAACAACTGGAGTGCTCCATTCCGAAATACTTCTTTTTATGAACCCTTACTCAAGCAACTCTCTTACTTGCTTACCGAGTTCCTTTCTCTCTCTTGGAGCCATGTGGCGAACTGGTAATGTAACTGGTTTTGCATTACCTACTAAGTATATACAAAAGTCTATCTCGTGCCTCAGGGGTAAACCCCGAACCTCATCAAAGGCGTCATCATACTCACGGACTACACGAACAGATTTCAAATCATCGATGGATGCGTCAAGTGATTCTAGGTAGCTAAGCATCACCGAACCTCTAGGGTCACAAGATATATCAAGGGTCTTTCCCCAATGAGTCAACGGTCTAACTACCCTCTTTTCACAGTCTAGGATGGCACCATACCTAGCTAGCCAATCCATCCCTAGAATCAAGCCGTATCCCATGAAACCAAGAACATAGGCGTTGCATTCAAACCCAACGTCCAAGATAGACACTCTAAAATCCCGATAAAGCATAGATAAATGAGCCGAACCACCAACTGGATTTGAGACTACAATGGGATCCATAACTAGATTAGTATTTTAGGTGCAGTGTTTCAACTAACGAAGTAGATATGAATGAATGCGAAGCACCAGAGTCAAACAAAGTTTGAACATGATGATTAAAAAGGAAAAAATCAAACTTTCAACAAAAACGTTTTTATCTCTCTCCTGTCCTGGTGCCATGAGAGCATGAACCTATCCTCCAAAAGTAGGTCCTGTCCTCTGCCCTTGCCCTTGTCCTTGCCTCCTCGGGCAGCCTTTAATCAGATGTCCTACCTTACCGCAATAAAAACAACCAGGCTTCTTCTTCTTCCTACAGTCCTTAATTACATGGGCCGCTATACCACAATAAATACACCTTCTTTTGTCATGGGATTAATGATCCTTTCAACTTTCTCCTTTACCTTCTTTGTGGATTAAAGCCATGTCAACAAATTCCTCATCCTTGGGTTGTGCTCTTAGCTTAAACTCCCTCATCGACCAAGCAACTAGCTGAACCTTCCTTTCATTGTCTATCTCAAAGATACCAAATGAGTCCTCCACTTCCTTGAGCCAATTCTAGCTTCGACAAACATCTCTGTCCTATGAAACGGTTTTCCGCCCATCGTACGAAAGTCCTTACATATCTTACAAAAAACATCAACACACGGGGAAAGAGACTCAAGAAGGAAGAAGGAAGAAGGAAGAAGGAAGAGGTTCGAAACAAAGAATCAGAAGAAAGATATATGGCTCTTGGGGATTATGTTTTTCATAATAAACTTTTCTCTTGAAAATACTCTCTTTAAAACATGTTTTTGAAAGTACTTCTTCATAAAAATGCTTTTGAAAAACGGTTTTTCAAAATCTTTTATCTGTTCTGGTAACCTCCAGCTCTAATACCACGTGTAACACCCCACGTCCGTTAATGTCACTCACTAAGGGAATGCATTAACTTTCATGGAGTATTATAAGTTTATAGAACAGTATACAACAAGACAGATATATTGGTACTTTAAAAAAATCTAAAACAACTTCATAGCAGCGGAGAAATAGTTTGGTTACAACACCAAAATCAACAATTAAACCAAGTACACTTAATATCCATCTTGACAAATTATTTTATGAGTACATAAAATAAAAAGCATAACCCTAAAATAATTAGCCATAAAAAGAGATAAGGTGAACTTTTACTTTCAGCAATCCAAGCACTTCCAAAAGAGAGAGAAAGAATCCAAATAAGCTCCAGTAGGCCCACCCTGAGAACCTGAGGGGGGAACGGAAAGAAAAGAGGCGAAACAAACGAGGTCAGACATAAAGTCTAGCGAGTCCAGTAAATTTAACAATATAATTATTAAAGTAAAAGGATAAGAACATAAACTGAAAAATAAGAAACGACTGTAACATAAGTATATATGACAAGGTAAGAAAGATTAATAAGGTAAACGTTGATTGCGCTTCTAATCACTATAGGATAATTACTACACCGCACCAACCCTATTTACTCTGAAAGTTGATCCCTCTTACTAATCATAATGATAATAATAATAATGGTAGTTTCATGTACCCCTAGCTGCTGCCATACGTGACGCCTGCCCCTATCTCCACTAGTTTGTACCCACTACCCTCCCCATTCGATCGGCTCCCTAACTCGTGTGTATTTATTACTTGTGTCATTCAGCCCCACTTGTTTGTAAATACCTGTGTTGGTCCCACCATGGGGTGTATCAATCCCTATGATGGCAACCCGACACAATCCAAGATGCATAGTGTATAACTACTGATGCCCAGTGCCTCGTACTCCGTCGGAACCTACACTGACGCACCACCCGCCGCTATTTTGACCGCTTATAATCAGTTCAGTAATCGTGCCCCACCCTGCCTAGTTCAGGGTACCATGATACATCTATGTGGGTTACAGCTAAAATGGGTCCCCGTTATTAGGGTTTCCTAATCAACATGTTATAACGGTTAAGTGTACTCAATTTAACCTAACCCCACCCATTTGTTAAATTAACATGTTGTATTGGTTAAGTGTCGCCTATTCATGTTACTTAACCTTACCATTCTTAGCATGTCTGTTCATTAGCATTAATTGATTTATTAATGCACCAACCTCTCACATTAGAACTGTTGTTTGCGGTTGCTGGATGTGCTGGGCGGTTCCGGGCAGACTTCTACCGCAAACTCATTCTAACCTTGGGTTTTGGGTTTGATGCACTAACCTCTCACATTAGACCTGTTGTTGCGATTGTTGGATGTGCTGGGCAGTCCGGGTGGTCCCGGGCAGTCTTACACCACAACTCAATCTAACCTCGGGTTAGGCATGTTCATTATCTCATTTTATTATTCAACCCCAATTTGAATTAATATCCTTATTTCAAATTGTCCATAATTCCCAATTCAAGCTGTGTTCATAATTATCCTCCAAATTATGTCTACCAATTTATGTCTCAAGTTAATTACATGGTTACTAACCAATTTATGCCAATTACATAATATCCAATATTTAATATTTCCCAAACTATTCCCCAACGTTCCCACGTCGTTCGTACGTATAATTCACATAATACATTAGGCTCGTTGTTAGCCTAACTCATCAAAAAAAGGAAAAGAAAGAGGCATATGACATCCGCACTAGCATAAAACAATATAGATCTAATTAAGCATGTGTAACATAACCTTGGCATAGAACAACACAAATCTAATTAAATATATAAACGTGAACTAGCATATAAGATGGAACTAATTAACATATGCAATGTAAATTGACATAGATCTAAACATAAGAACTAGCATGGATCTAAATATATAATCATAAACTTGCATAGATGAACATAACTTGCATATAAACTTGCATAGATGAACATAAATTGCATATAAACTCGCATAACTTGCATAGATGAACATAACTTGCATATAAACTTGCATAGATGAACATAACTTGCATAGATTAACTTGCATAACTTGCATAGATAAACATAACTTGCATAGATGAATCTAATCAAGCATATGTAATTAAACATAGGAATTAACATCATAAAATGAATCTAATTACATATGATAACAAATTGGCATATATTAACAAAATAGATGATAACAAAACTGGCTAATATCATATGAATTAACAGGCATATTCATACAGTCCAGATCACAACTTATCATAATTATTTTAATTAATCATCTTGTGAAAGCAACTATACTCACAGTGATAGAAGAAAGAATAGATTCGTTCGTTGTTGTTCTAGAAACCCTTTTCACAATTTCTAAGCTTTAAATTGTTCAAGAAGAGACTAGCTTAGTTTAGCATGCAGCAGCATGGCGGCTGATGAATGAATTTAGTTTAGATTAGGGTTTAGGTTTATAGGTGTTTATAATAGATGTGTAGGATTAATTAGAGCCTTTAGATCAACATAGGATCCATCCAAACTATCCAATTCAAGAAAATGCATCATCAGGCCAATCAGAAGTCGCCATGTAGCCCTAAAACTTAGAAAATCATCTCTGTCCAGAACAGTCAACAGGGGTCGACCCCTACAGGAGGGTCGACACCTATGTCGACACCCCTATGAAGGGTCGACACTTGTGTCGACACCCCTTAAGGGGGTCGACACCCCCTGGCGGGAATTTTCCCGCCCACTTCTTTTCGCTGGTTTGAGTTTCTAATTTTGATTTATTATTTATTTAATTCTTATTTAAACTGAAATCTTCTAACCTCCTTAACTTCTTTATATTGTATCTGTTTTACGCAAACTCAGACTCTATCTCAAGTAAAATTCTGAGACGAACGCAATGGCGCAACCCGTTTCCCTTAATTCTTCTTCTAAAAATTAAGTATTCTTTAATTTTTCAGTATTAATATTTCAAATTACGGGGTGTTACATCCCATATGATAGGTAGCTCTATGGAATGACCATACCGGACGTTTGCGAACCCGGGTTTAGATAGGATTCACACACCATTTAAGACTCCTACCTGGATTGACCTATTCCTAGGTGGACTCCTCGACCCAAATTCACTTAAGACCAATGGAAGTTGACTACTCGCGAAGATTATCAAGCTCGCACCCATTTAACCATTAATACTTCTATTAATGGGAGTTGGGGTACGAGATCACTTAATATATTTTTATAGGTGGATCTAACCACTTAAGAACATAAGCCCAAAGCAGGCTATGTTATTGAGTTATTCCCGTTTAGTTTTTCTTTGTAGAAATTCTATACGTACATGATTAATTATCGTCACAGGTTCTTATGGTTAATGATGCTTCACATCATTAACCTACGGAGTCATGTTCTAACTTTTAGTTATAAGTTCTAGGTTAACTGGTATAAATAAGGAAAGTTATACCCTTTTTAGCCTAGGATATTTATTCAGTTATTTTCCTTATTGGACTTAGTATTTAAAATGGTAATCAGTTCCCATAAAACCCTATTTTATTTCTTTATTTCTATTCACTAGAATTATTTCCATTTATAACCATAACGGTCATATTTTCCTAAGGCATTGGCTATCCTTAATTATCAGTCCCGAGATATCTATTTGTTGAACTCTTACAGACATTACTAATTTTTTTTATATTTTTTTATTGCCTATTGTATACATAATTATATATGTTTATTCACCAGACCTCTCACATTAAGCTGACCACTTGTGTATGTTGGATTTGTCGAACGGTTTTAGGCAGACTTCTACCACGTGTTGAACTTAACCTCGTGTCTTGGTGCGATCATTATTTAATTACCTAATTAGGGTTTACAATATTAATCCTATCCAATTTAGAAATTGTAACCATTAGGCTTAACTGCCTAATTAACTTTGTTTTCCAAAATCAATGTTGGTTACAATAGTTATTTATTTATGGTCCTATTTATAGCAATCAATTACACTATTTGCTAATAATGATTACATAAATATATTCATTTAATATGGATTACATTTATATGTATAACTCCATAAAATGAATACCATTCAAACGTTCAAACATCCATTGTAATATATATATATATATATATTGTTTACATAGATTCGGGCGGATAATGTACATATATTTATATTTATATTTTCACGTGGTTAACATAGTTATTTCTTTTATTTCTATTATCGTTAAGTTTGATAATTTGGTTCAACTAACAACCAAACATTCTTTTTTGTATTCAATCTTGTAATAAAGTTATAAATCTTACTGAAGACTGTCAACTACAGTTACTGTAAATTATGCCTGAATATAGGAATAAACACATTTCAAACCACAAGAAATATGTATTATGTATCTCTTGGAATACTTGATATAAACTATGCACAAATATTATCTATCCATACTGATACGTGAATTTACACAACTTTTCCCTTTTTTCAATATTTGTAATATTACTTATTAGATTCAAATAATGTCTTTTTATCTAAGAAGAGAAAAAGGCAAAAATTACTAACTAAGTTAAATCCCAACATAATTAAGTGCAAACAAGTTTGTATCTTTTTAGTCAAAATTACAAAATTTACCATTTAACACTGGAACTAGAGATCTGAAATAAAACTACATCTTACAGTGTTTTATTGGACTGATTTCCAGATCTACAGTGTTTCCAATAATCTTAATACATTTTCAATACAATTGTAGGAAATATGTAAAAACAATTAAATTATCCTACAAATAATATTAATCAGAACCATAAATCTATACTTCAGGTTTTTGACAATATTCATAAGCAAATTTGATAGGCATCATTTTAGATTTAACAGTACTATAAACAAACCTGATTAATATTAGGCACATATTTCAAGATCTAATACAAATGATATAATTAAGCTATTATAGCTTATATGTAAATTTCCCACTTACCTAAAAGCGTCCAAATCTGAATAATCTTTTAGGCCTACAACTCCCAAAATCTTACAGATCTACAATTATTCGGAAAAGGGGATACTTTCAAATCTGAAGATTTGCAAGAAAATAGGAAAATATGGGAGAATATGAAGAAGAATGGCTTATACGTCAATTTATACCGTTTTCTATTTGAATTTGATAATCCCTTTCAAATCTGAATGATTTATATTTGATTGATTGTATATTAACGTATTTTTAATTTAGAAATTGATTTGAAGAGAAAAGAGGCATTACCCCTTTATTTATAGGAGTTGAATTGGCCATGAATTATTAGATTTGATTAAATAAATATTCGTCCGTTTATATAATATTATATATATAACTGAATCATCTTAACTTAGCCATCACTGGGATGTAATTGCCCAAGGTGGCTAACCGCTTCCCCATGGGTGTCGACATCCTTTGGCTAATTCGCCTAGTGAGGGACGGTTATAAATGGTAAGATATATTATATTTATTTATTTCCGTCCATTTTATGTTTTTCGTCAGTAACTTTTTCATATGAACTCCGTGCGCGAAACTCCAAGCATAAAAGTTGACCAGAATTTCGAGACAAATGCAAGGTTAACGTTTCATGGTCAAATTTCATCGTTTGCAGAAATTTCTATTTTTTGAAATCTAATTAAATAACTAATTTATTGTCAAAATTCTGGATTGTTACATTCTGCCCTCCTTAAAAGGAATATCATCCCGAAATTCTGACACCTACTTATCCTATCCTACACAACCAATTTGTGTACATTCACTTTGCAACCATATGCGCATGTGCACAGTGTACGTAATGCATTTCAACCACAAAACATGTATGCACAATATATTCTAAATCAGATCCTTATACATGTATGCATTAAAAAATTAAAATACTTTTGAAACATGATGCAAAACATCCTAAATATACTAGTAGTTCTAAATGAATGAAAATTTCGAAATTTTTTTCATCCATAACCCTCACAGATTACGTATAAGAGTGTGAAGAAACCAATTTTGCATTCAAATCCTACCATCCAAATCATCAACGCATCTAATCGCTTCCTATTTAATTTATCCTAAATCGAAAAAAGGGAATCAAAGTGAAGAATTTTAATGTTCCCTTCGCTAATAAATATTCCATTTCCTGCCCTACAATGGAATTTTCACCTCAGTTACCCAAAATACTCCAAATATGCCCATATGTAGACTGTAAAGGAGGCTTAAAGCGAGCTCTAAAACGTAAACCGAGTTAATTAGCAACCCACCCGCATCGCTAACAAGGTATGAAAACAACGTTTTCAAGGCAAAAACAATCTTTTTCTTGTTGTCGTTGACATTTTTATCACATCATCAAACCTACTGCACTGCTAAAACATGCGCACAATTCATCCAAAAATCTTCGTTACATTGTTTATGTGACCAAAAATCGAAATTTTTCACTAAACTAAATTTCGACTTAAAAATTTCTTGTATTTATTTTGAAAATTTCTTTTCAATGCAGTTTCACTTTTCATATGAGATTCGCATGAAAATCAAAATTTTGGTAGTGCACTTTGTGCAATTCAAACTATCTATTTTAATGCAAATAAACACGCGTAAATTGCCGTACCCAAATTCTGTGCCTTTATGCAAACCAAAATAAAAGAAAGTAAATGAGTAAAAAATTAAGAACGATAAAAGTTTTTTTAAACAACGTTTCCAAAAGTTTCAAAAAGGTATTTTGTGGAAACTTAAATGATTCATGTCACATGCTTGCAAAAAAAGGAAGCCAGTCACGCAAAAATGCGAAAACTGAAATCACACACAAAAGAACACAATAAATTTTCACTTAACAAGGAATGGAAATTAATTTATACATGTGACGTAAAACAACACAAAACTGGTCCTTCGCTAAATTTTATCCAACACGGAATTTTGTTCTTTCCAGCTCTAGGATAAATGTTAGTTAGGTAAGAAAAATGTGATATTATTCTAATAGATATGCACGAATGACACAAGTGTTTTCAAACATCGAAATATCATTAGTATAGGTCATGCAATTTAAACATCACTAACAGTTACAATTACGAATTACCACAAAGCTAAGAACAAATGCTGGAAAGGGGAAATAACAAAGACGATAAACAAACAACAACACCAAAACTCTGAAATCAATTGCTATAAACAACAAGATGTCTTGATCCACAATTGGAGTTCAACCCATTTTTATAACCCTTGATTAATCATATCATGATAGCAAAATGCTAAATCTCATGTTACAAACACTGCTGGTGTTGTTGGAGGTTCCCACATCACCATCTCTTCTAAGAGAGAATTCACGATGAGAAAAGAAACCTACCACAAAACTGCTTCTCATGGAAATCTACTTAATATTGTTTAAAGATAAATATGAATAGGTGAAATTACATAAAGTAAATCTATGAGACAGCACACAAAAACAACATGCTGAAGCAAATATGATGTGGCACAAAATGATGGTTTTTCCATCGATCAAACAAAAGATTAATTTCCGCATCAAAAGACAAATCTAGTCATAACTTCCCACCTGTAATAGATGCACCAAATGGATTATACATCTACATGGGCAGTTGGAACATAGATTTCCGAAATCAAAAGTCGACATCAAGAAATAGATTTGCTGCAAAATCTCCAAAGCCTGTCGAACAAAAGACCATTCGAGTCCGCATAAAACATAGAAGCCTCTAAAATCTCATCGAGATTTTCCTTAGAAAAACCATCTGAATACAGCTCATTCTTCACCTCTGAAATGATGAACGCCCTCATAAAAATCTACTCCAACAAGGTATAGCAAAGGCGGATGCAGCACAAACAACAATCCTATCCTAAGATCCCAAAGCAAAGGACTGGTGCAAGTCCAAATGCCACGACCTTAACCCTTAAGCGGTGAAACAATTTTTCTCATTCCGATGCAACCAAATAATCTTGCTCCCTAAGGATGAGACTTAATTGGTGAAAGTAAGATCAGATAGCGCAATTAGGTATTATGGACTAAGAAATGATTGAAGAGAATAAATTAGATCTTTGATATTAATGGGGCAAGATCTAATGCACAAACAAGCATAAAAAAGAGGAGACGAGGCGACGACAAAGAAAAAAAGAAAAATAAGAATATTGTTCGGCTAGATGAGGAAGGGAGAACAAAGGAAAGAAGTTAAAGGGGTGATTTAGATGTAGCTTTTACGGTTGAGTCTTAGCTCCAAGTTACACCTAAACTCAACAACAAGTTGACCACTCTAGGTATAATGCTAAACGGTCAATTGCCATATGAGCTTTGGGAAAAGGTTGATCCTTAACCTTATTAGGCCGAATTGTCCTGCGTCATCTTTTAAGATTTGATGCGACCCGTAAAACAATTATCCTCATAACGGCAATGTCATAGACCATAGTCAAAACTCCGTAGCGTCTCCAAAGATTCAAAGTAGTCTCAATAAAATACTGCGACCACACACGAACGAATTTCCAAAATAATTCAGCTAGAAATCCGTAAGAAAATTAAAATAATTTTCCTCTAACCTAGATGGTAAAAATAAATAAAAGACTCGCAAATCAAACACCCCAACAATTAAGACGAAGGGTTTTACTTAGCCTTTTTGAAGTAAAATTTAAAACTTTCCAAAAAAATGGAATTTATTATAAACTAACGGTCTCGTATTTATAAATCCAATTTATTATTATTATTATTATTTATATTCCGGTTTGTATTGTAAACTAGAAAACTTTTCGCATTCAAAAATGTCGAGACTTTAAAATCTCGAGGATTAATTGTAATAATTTCAATAAATCATCCAATATATATAAAAAGATGGACACTAAAAATCACAAGGAATGGGGATTAATTATTTTCTTAGGTTTTAGTGGCATATTCCTTATCGTTCTTCAATTCCCTTTCTAACAATCGGATTATACTTATTAAAATTACACAAATCCTAATAATTCTGAAACATAAATAGATTAAGATTTTAAAACCATATCTTTATAAAACTAGGTCTTTATATAACCATTTTTCGAAACTGAAATTTCAAAACTTTTGAAATCCATTTTATTATTCCAAGTAGATTAAAAATAAAATTCCCTCGAATACAAGGCCAAGAACTCAAGCGAATAGTTTCAATAAAGAAATATCAGGAAATTTAACGAAGTAATGAATGGATATACCTCATAATTATTTCCAAATGGATACAACATATTAACATGGATTTCTCGTTTCAGACCAAGGAAATGTCGGACTGGAACCACCATCGAAACGAAAAACTAGAAACCGCGACTACCTCAATTGTAGCTAAAACAAAATTCAAGTCTCAAAGCTCGAATCAACGGAATCTACCATATGTCCTCCTCATGCACTTCACAACAAAATCACCAACATACTATGGGGTAAGACAGAGTAGGCTAGAAACCCGAACTCAACATGTTTCAACTCTTAGTTTCTTAGAGCCCATTCTATATAATTAGCCCCACGACTAATTTACCATCGAAATAAATTAAAGTCGAGTAAGAGAGACGAATAAAATAGAAAAGGAAATCGAATTTCATTCTCTCATGAATCCTAATTTAACTAATTCTTATGATCATTTAACCTATGCTTTGATACTAAATGTAACACCCCACACTTTTCTGAGCCCAAATTTCGACAAAAATCGAAACTTGAACACATCCAAACATGAAGCATATAAATCTAGTGCCTGCAAATAAATAAGCATGAGCATAAACAAAGTACGATCAAAATAACTCGCAGCGGAAACAAGATAGGATAGACTAGTATTAACCCAAGTAACTACCTTATTAAAGTGAGTCACCATGTTAATATTGAGCATGAGAGAGAACGAAACTGAAAGTCAAACTTAGATACCTATGGAGACCTGACCTTCTCTAGAAAATGTGCGAGGTTGCAATGAGGAAGGGGTCAGAATAACAAGTTCTGGTGAATAATAAAAGTACAACACATATTAAAATACACAGATGTATCCCGTTTGGTTCAACGCAAGATATATGTCTACCAAGGCTATTAAATCTATCCTAACCTTGTAAATATTTATGCACGACTCTAACTATCCCTCCCAAGGTAGTATTCCCAATGATATCGGTACCGAGATAGAACATTTTCGCATATATTTGTGAAGCCTTTAAACTAATTATTAAACCGAGAAGTGAACTCCCAACTACGGAGTTTATTTATTCATAAGTGTATACGCAGCCACTTAACGCCTCACCATCAAATGATAGATATGGTGGATTCTCCCGATCACTTAAGACCATGGGAAGACATATTGGTCATTTAATACCCCTTGATGATTTACTCAACATTATTAAAAATTATACAATACTAGCTATAGAGCTCTACGAGTTAAGGTTTCCATCATTCACACATATAAAACCATGCTCCCCATAAGGCGAGAGATAGTAAGCAACCACTTAAGGCCGTTACTATCTAGCTGGCCTTGTTGTATAATCTCCTTAGACGCTTACTATTTCCCATAGGATAGGTTGCCTTATGTAATGACCATACCAGACATTTGTGAACCCAGGTTTAGGTAGGATTCATGCACTATTTAAGACCCCTAACTAGATGATTTATTCCCAGGTGGACTCCTCTACCCAAAGCCACTTATGACCCAAGAAAGTGAAATACTTGCGAAGATTATCAAGCTAACACCTAATTAGCCTTTAATACTTCTATTTATGGGAGGAAGGGTACGAGATCACTTAATACCTTTTCATAGGTGGATCTAACCGTGTAACAACCCGGAAAATCTGAGCCAATTTAAAATTTTTGTTTTGGCAATTTTAATAAATTTTGAATATCTAAACTGAATTATTTTAAATAATAACGATGAGAAATTTATTTTGAATAAAATTAGAATTTATATATTTATTTGAATCATCGTCAAAATATAAATATTTATTATAATAATAAAAGGAATTGAAAATGGCGCGGTAGTTCGAAAATTCGATTTCAAATTTCAAATGAATGTACAGGATTCAAAATAAGTCGGATTTTAGTGAAACCAAAAAAATTTGGATCTATTTGAAAATATCTTTCCAACGAATCCGAAAAATTGAAATTTCATAGCGGGAATAAAAGTTATTCCCAGTTGAAAATTCAGAATAGTCGCTATGGAATTTTGGCCTTAAAAATAGCCATTTTGCAAACGACCTCCGTTTTTTACGAAACCACTTTTGTTGGATCCGGGATGTCAAGTTATTGCTAGATTCCAAAATTCATAATTTTTGGGATTAATATGTGAGCGTGGAGAAGTAAAATGCGTTTTGATAGTTTTAGTCCATTTGGATCGACCAGAAAATGGCCATTTTTCAAACGGTCTCCAAATTTGATGAAATTAGTTTTGTTAGGAGCGTATCGCCAAAACATAGCTAGATTATTTTTCTGAAATTTATGGGGTTCGTATGTGGCCCCTGTAAATTGAAATGTACATTAAATTCAATATATATCGATTTATATTTTACATTTAACGGAAACTGATTGTAACAGTCGAATCAGCTTGTGGGACATATCCCATTGCGTTCGGAATGGGAGTGTTTAGCTAGGGACGACAGTCGGTGGGTTCAATTTGGAGTTCGAAAATAAAAGTTACTTGTTTTTTTTTTTTGAGAGAATAAAATAATAATTAAATAAATTATATAACAATCTTATCTCCCCCCTTTCTCAGTCAACTGAATAGAATTAAAAAAACCCGCACATCCCTAATCCGTCGCCTGATCCTCCATCCCACCGTCGCCATTGTCACCCATCGCGCCTCCTACCACAGCGAAAAACCACCCCGCCTCCTCAGCGACCCCACAAGATTCCCCTTCTCCGCTGAAAGCCGCGCCTAAACCCTAAACACCCAAATAGCCACTGCAACCACCTAACTGGATGCCTTGAGCGCCTCTGGCCACCGCTCCCCTCCCCTCCGTCGAACGTTCGACGATCCAGACAATAAAGGTGATATTTTTTTTCTTCTCTTTTCTTAGTTAAAAAAAACCCTTGTTTAAGATCTGATTTCTTTTTATATGGATTATTACGATGAAACTAGGATTTTTATTTCGATGAAAATAGGATTTTTATTTCGGTGAAAATAGGATTTTTATTTCGATGAAAATGTGATTTTTTATTTCGATAAAAATAGAATTTTGCTTAAATAAGAATATACTTCTTAGTTAGATAAAAATGGGATTTTACATATATGGTTATGGAAGAAAAATTCGATTTTTATATATTATTCATGGGAAGAAAAATTCGATTTTTATATATTATTCATGGGAAGAAAAATTCGTTTTTTATACATTATTCATGTGAATAAAAATTCACTTTATATATGGATAAAGTGAATAAATATGATCTTTATAATGTGAACATCGTGTAAAAGATGTGATTTTTACACCTATGGTTTTAAAATCAAAATTTGATTTCTATTATGTAGATAGAATTATAAAAATATGATTTTTTATGTAAAGCCGAAATTTTTATATATATAGAATAACGATATAAGAATGTGATTTTTAATTATATAAATAGCGATGTTAAAAACATGATTTTTTAACATATACCACGTGAAACAGATCTCGTTGGAAACGCGGCGAAGATTATCTACATATGAAGAGTCGTAGTGTTTGGTTAAGCTTATAGGTGAGAACTCCTCACTTTTATTTTATTTTCTAGTTAAAATATATACTAGGATGCAGACGGTGCTTAGCAGCACCCGACACCCGTCGTCCACAGACCACGGATGACTTGTTTGTTTGATTGATGTGTTGTGGGATAAAATATTTTATAGTTAAAAATATAGTTTTTAACGTTGATGTGAATAAAATAAATATTCATTTACAAATCAGAGAATTTGTTTATGAACACTCATTTTACTGATATTGAGTGGGACAATAAATTTTACACATCGCCCAACTGCACAAATAAATCTGTCTTTGTCGTTTGAAAACCCCACACGGGTATTGGGATGAAATTGCACATACACTAATCCCAATAATTAGTTGTATGTTGATCGATAGGTTAACAAGCTGTTATAAGCGTTAAATATATATATTTGATGCTTATGCAGTGTAGAATGCACTCTAGATGATGGTTGACTGTGTTTGATTGTTGTTATATACATGTATTGTATGAAATCCATATAATCACATTATATGGTAATTAACTGTGTCTGATTCCAGTCCAGAAAGAATAAATATTTTAAAATAATGAATAATTTAAAATAATATTCAGTAAAAGATCAAAATCTGGTTTTCATGTCCGATTTGGGATGGACAAGGAAATATTTAAGTATATAAAGCCGTGTTGATTAAATTAACGCCATTTTGACGTGAACGATATTTATATCGATTTGATTCATTTTTGTAATGAATATCGAAAAGAAACTGATTTAAAAATCTAATGTTTTGAAAATATTATCATTTATATATCGATGATATGGAATATTCAATTTCGATTAGAAATTGAATATGATGCGGAAATCATTTTGAAAATGAATTTAAAACAATTTATAAAATACGTTTTAAACGGAAATCGACGACATATATGTATTATATATATAATGGCCTGAATAGAACGCGCCGCGCTGCGGTAGTTTGCGAATTTCGATCATTGACTTTAAACGGACATTACGGGAGATCCGACCGTCGGATTCTCCTAAAACCGGAACTGTTCGGTTCGTATCGAAAAGAGCTTCCCAAAGAATATTAGAGATTTGAAATATAATGGTTGGATTTGGAATTATGTCCTAATCAAATTTGGAAAAGGTCGCTGTAAGTGCGGTTCGATGGCCATTTATGGAAATCGACTGTACAGGCCTCGATTTTTTTTTTAAATATCAATAATTTGTATAAAATCAAAATAAATGATTTGGAAAGAATTGGGGTGAAATATCCCATATTTGAAAAGATAAAAATAGATTTTTATCGAAATGAACTAGTTATGAACTAGAATTATAATCCCATTATTTTTTAAAAATAAATAAATTGAATTTGAAATGGTTTTAAAAATAATCAAAATCTCCAATATATAAATTGGAAATGGATTTGAATTGAAATTGTCTTCAGAATATTTTGATGTTGGATTTCGTGATTATACAGATATTGTTATGAAAATTTGAAAGATATATATATATATATATATCATTATTTCCAATACAATATTGGTTGATTTCAGAATTTGATATATAAGCCGATATATTTTCTATTCAGTGCCTTGTATTTAATATCAAATTGGATTTTGGGCTTGTCATGAATGGTATCTTTAATAATACTGTTCTTAAACCCAATGGAGTTAAGAAAATTAGAAACTGACTGGAGATTAGTTAAGTTGAATGGTCTCCCAAGTATCGATCTGATGTTAGTTTCGGCCTTCGAGGTTAACACTTATGGAATTGTTCTCTTACTAATTTACGGTTAGAGACTAATGGAATGTGAATTGGGTTTATCGTTAACTGTGTTTTTAACGACATTCCTTCTTTAACCCGATTTACAGTGAAATGGGATTTGGAATTTATAAATCTTTTGTTAAGATTTAAAGAAGGTTTTCCAAAGTAAAGTTTTCCAATTTAACATATTAAATTGGAATTGAATGGAATTCTATTTGGTAGTAATCGAAGTAAGCTTCTATAGAGGAAGACAGTTAATATATAGAATTTAAAGGCCTTGTCGTTATTCCATTTATATTATCGGTTGGATATGGAAGTTTATATCGATTACATATATCGATTTGTTTTCCATGAAGATTCCATTGTTAATGGAATGATATTTTGGATTGTCGTGAATGGTTTCTTTAATAATACTGCTCTTAGACCCAATGGAGTTAAAAAAAATCAGAAACTAGCTGGAGATTAGTTAAGTTTAATGGTTTCCTGGGTATTGATCTGATGTTGGTTTCGGCCTTCGGGGTTAATACTTAGGGAATTGTTCACTTGCTAATTTACGTTTAATGGCTGGTGGAATGGAATGTGATTTTGGGTTTATCGTAAACCATGTTTTAAATGACATTGGTTCTTTAACCCAATTAAAGACAGGATATGATTTCCCAAGTTAAACAATCAATAATATTGATTTTTGGGAAGATTAAAACCAAGTGGAGTTTTAATGCATCTTTAATTAGATGAAAATGATATCCAAAGGAAGATTAATGAATAAACCTAAATAATTTATTTTTGATAAAATTAATGGCAACCTTTCCCAAAGTATAAAAATATTTGAATAAAGGAATATTCTGGATTGGAATGAGGCTTATGTTGTGTTTTTATAGCACTTGTTTATTATATCGCGAGTTATTCAGAAAAACCGGGTTTATCCCATCTGAATAACTGATTCGACAAAGAGTCGACAATGAAGAGGGTGGTTGAAGACCGGAGGTCTTCACATCGTTTGGATGATTACTGGTGTCTTGATTGAGTTGTACACCCAATGAAAGGTAATAAGTGGTGATTGTCCAGACGTACTTGGAGATCGACGGATATGCGAGGGCCTTTCCCCAATATTGGGCATATGGGGAAGGAATAAGGTGTCTCTGGTTTCGTTCAGACCCAGAACGAACTTGTAAATGGATGTGTGTCTGTCATCGAATTTCATTCTCTGTGATTGATAGACATCGGTTGCATAGCGTGATTTGCCTGTGTGGCATGCTGAGATGCAAATGATCAAGGCTTCTGTTGAAAAGCAAAGTCTTGAGGTTGATGATCAAAGCACGACCTTTGTTTCATAGCTTTGTGTAGCGCTAATTCGCGAGCCTCACACCCCGATGTGTACCAGAAATGGGAGAGGACCTCAAGGAGGGCATGCGTTTCCTTCTAGCTAGGAGTGGTGTCAGCGTTTAGCACGTTCTGGCATTTTACTTATGTAGATGATGGCTAGGAGGCGCCTAGGTTATATCGGTCGTTCCAGGGCCGATAGTTTGGTCGGGATATGACCAGTTGACATCCCATAAGGTGGGGAAATGTAGTGTTCAGGCATTTTAATACACATCGAGGGGACCGGCCCTGACGATCCAAAGGTCACTCGAGCTCTGACCTGAGACATGGGCTAGAGCGTCTCGAAGCGGTAAGGACGATTCCTTGCCTTGGTTCACAGATGGAAATCCAACTACCAATACATGACCTTGCGGTTTCGATTGTAGAGCCAAGTATTGGCGACATGATATATAGTACCTATGCCGTCTAGGATTGATACATTTATATTCGAAGTTGTTTTATACACTATGCACTTATAATAGTATCAAATGATTTATTTTAACGTACCAAGCATGTTTGGCTATTATAAGGGAAAACCATATCCTCCGGCTTGCGTTGCATTGTGTGATGGGACCTAGGTCTTATAATAGCTTCATTTTTCCAAAAAGCATTGCGTTGTTTTGTTATATGCACTGGTATTCTTGGGAGGAAACCCGTTCCGTGTTATATGGCGTGGTCCCTTGATATATCTGATATTGAAGTAAAGTTTTAAATAGCTGTTTTAGTTCTCACACCAGTCACATGACTGACCTGTAGTTTATTGTTTTAACCTAAACTTTGGG
Organism: Allium sativum; assembly: GCA_030737875.1. Taxonomy (NCBI): domain Eukaryota; kingdom Viridiplantae; phylum Streptophyta; class Magnoliopsida; order Asparagales; family Amaryllidaceae; genus Allium; species Allium sativum. Next base: position 365,493,982 of record CM060916.1, on the reverse strand, counting down.
TGCCCCTATTTTCCCACGGGCAGCTAGTAGATTTGGTTTTGCAGATTTATATTCACAGGATCCTGGTTAACAGCTGGAATGATATTCGGAAAGCTCGATATCCATTTATCTCTTTCGGTTGTGTTTTTGTATTATTTTCCATTGCTATGTAATGTAATTCAAATCTCTGATATTGATCAAATGTATAATGTTTATTCATACTCTGTGTATTCTTGTATTATGATGAAATTGTTGTAATAAGAAATTAAATGTTCTTTTGTTTGTGTTCGGTTTTTTCATGTCCTCAAAGTAATCCGGGCTTTCCTTCACGGGGAAGTTCTGATCGTTTCAGTTTGGTATCAGAGCTTTAGTCTACAGAGCTCGAGAACAAGACACATTAGAACCAACGAAATAATTCATCAGAGATTGGATTAGCAATATCCAATGAGAATGAATCGTTAGAGATGAGATCAGTAGTATCCTAGAATGAGTCGGAAGAGAGTTGTCTTCAAATAAAGATGAAAACAAATTTTTTTTGAAAATTTAAAATCTGTTATACGTATTTGAATATTATTTTTATATTGATTTGGAGAATCAGGTATATAAAGATTTTGCGTATACGTTTGATCCATGTGTATTCGAGGTTTCAATATACTGGATAGATATAGAATCACACTCTAATCGCCCGTAGATGTTCTGATGGTGGTTCGAAACGTCATTAGAATTTGTGTTCGTGTTTCGAAAGTGAGATGTCTATATATTTCCAATTGAGTGGTGTGAGAACCAAAATATAGTTAGAATATATTGTTGTGAATTGGCATCAAAAACATGATTTTTGAGTATATAAAAATTATGAATTTGAAATGTTAATCAACTAATTGATTGCTGATTGTGTTGCTTAAGTATTGTTTTGATTAATTAGAATTTGGAACCATTAAGCCAAATTGTAACACATATTGAACTGTATTGAAAATTTATCGCATTTGCATACATGTACATGCATATACATTGAACAGGTCATAGCAAAAAGGCTAGAGCAGAGGAATAAAATTGTTTGCCCGACAAACAGGTACATATTTACTAATTTATTGGGTTTGGATGATTTTATGAGCCGATTGGCTAGCAGCTTAGCCGCTTCTTTTTCTTTTTGGATTAGAGAGGCCTGTTTGGCGATTTCGGGATTTTCCTGGTGCTCCCATGCAGAGGAGATTATAGCGAAATTTTTCGAAAATTTAGGGTGTTAGCCAAATTTGTGAAAAATTTGAAATGTTTTTAGAAACTGAAAATTTGAAGAACTTAAGCCATAATGGAAATAATGAAAGTTGAGGTGGTTTGTAAAACAACTTTCAGCTCCGTTCCTTTTCGAGGACGAAAAGATTTTAAGTTGGGGAGATTTTAACAACCCAAAAAAATCTGAGCCTATTTAAATTTTTTATTTTGGCAATTTTAATGAATTTTTAATTTTTAAAATAAATTATTTTAAATAATAATGATGAGAAATTTATTTTGAATACAATTAGAACGTATATATTTATTTGAATCGTCGTTAGAATATAAATATTTATTTTAATTATAAATGGAACTGATAATGGCGCGGTAGTTCGAAAATTCGATTTCAAATGAATGTACAGGCTTAAAAATAAACCGGATTTTAGTGAAACCAAAATATTTGAATCTATTTGAAAATATCTTTCCAACGAACCCGAAAAATTGAAATTTCATAGCGGGAATAAAAAGTTATGCCCAGTTGAAAATTCAGAATAGTCGCTATGGAATTTTGGCCCTTAAAAATAGCCATTTTGGAAACGACCTCTGTTTACGAAGAAACCACTTTTGTTGGATCCGAGATGTCAGGTTATTTCTAGATTCCAAAATTCATAATTTTTGGGATTAATATGTGAGCGCGGCGAAGTAAAACGTGTTTTGACAGTTTTAGTCAATTTGGATCGACCAGAAAATGGCCATTTTTCGAACGGTCTCCAAATTTGATGAAATTAATTTTTTAACGAGCGTATCGCCAAAACATAACTAGATTTATTTTTCTAAAATTTATTGGGTCCATATATGGCCCCGGTAAATTGAAATGTACGTTTAAATTCAATATATATTGATTTATACTTTATATTTAACGGACACTGATCGTAGCAGTCGAATCGGCTTGTGGTATATATTCCATTGCGTTCGAAATCGGGGTATTTAGCTAGGGACAACAATCGGTGGGTTCAATTTGGAGTTCGAAAATAAAAGTTACTTGCTTTTTTTGAGAGAATAAAATAATAATTAAATAAATTATATAACACCCTTATCTCCCTCCCCCCTCTAAGTCAACTGGTTAGAATTTAAAAAAACCCCTCATCCCTAACCCGTCGCCTGATCCTCCATCCTACCGTCACTATCGTCACCCATCGCGCCGCCCACCACAGCGCGCAACCACCTCGCCTCCACAGCGACCCCCCAAGCTTCTCCTCCTCCGCTGAAGGCCGCACTTAACCCTAAACGCCCAAATAGCCACCACAACCACCTGACTGGACGGCCGCCGCCTCAAGCGCCACCTCGAGCGCCTCGGGCCACCGCTCCCCTCCCCTCCGTCGAACGTTCGACGATCCAGACAATAAAGGTGATGTTTTATTTATTTATTTTTCTTCTTCTCTTTTCTCAGCTAAAAAAACCCTTGTTTAAGATCTGATTTCTTTTTATATAGAACATTACGATGAAAATAGGATTTTTATTTCGATGAAAATAGGATTTTTATTTTGATGAAAATAGGATTTTTATTTCGACAAAAATAGAATTTTTCTTAGATAAGAATATACTTCTTAGTTAGATAAAATTGGGATTTTACATATATGGTTACGGAAAAAAATTCGATTTTTATATATTATTCATGGGAAGAAAAATTCGATTTTTATATATTATTCGTGGGAAGAAAAATTCGATTTTTATGTATTATTCATGTGAATAAAAATTCGCTTTTTATATAGATAAAGTGATAAAAATATGATCTTTATAATGTGAACATCGTGTAAAAGATGTGATTTTTACACCTATGGTTTTATAAACAAAATTAGATTTTTATTATGTAGAAAGAATAATAAAAATATGATTTTTATATGTAAAGCTGAGATTTTTATATATATAGAATAACGATATAAGAATGTGATTTTTAATTATATAAATAGCGATGTTAAAAACATGATTTTTTAACACATACCGCGTGAAACAGATCTCTTTGGAAACACGACGAAGATTTTCTATATATGAAGAGTCGCGGTGTTTGGTTAAGCTTATAGGTGAGAAATCCTCACTTTTATTTTATTTTCTAGTTAAAATATATACTAGGGTGCAGATGGTGCTTAGCAGTACCTGGCATCCGTCGTCCACAGACCATGGATGATTTGTTTATTTGATTGATGTGTTGTGAAAATTGATTGTGTGATGTGGAATGGGATAAAATATTTTACAGTTAAAAATATAATTTTTAATGTTGATATGAATAAAATAAATATTCATTTACAAATCTGACAATTTGTTTATAAACACCCATTTACTGATATTGAGTGGGACGATAAATTTTACACATTGCCCAACTGCACAAATAAATTTGTGTTTGTTGTTTGAAAACCCCACACAGGTATTGGGATGAAATTGGACATACACTAATCCCAATAATTAGTTGTATGTTGATCGATTGATTGACAAGCTGTTGTAAGCGTTAAATATTTATATTTGATGCTTATGTAGTGTAGAATGCACTCTGGATGATGGTTGACTGTGTTGGATTGTTGTTATATACATATATTATATGAAATCCATATAATCACATTATATGGTAATTAACTATGTCTGATTTCAATCCAAAAAGAACAAATATTTTAAAATAACGAATATTTTAAAATAATGAATATTTTAAAATAATATTCAGTAAAAGATCAAAATCTGGTTTTGATGTCCGATTTGGGATGGGCATGAATATATTTAAACATATAAAGTCGTGTTGATTAGATTAACGCCATTTTGACGTGAACGATATTTATATCGATTTTATTCATTTTTATAATGAATATCGAAAAGGAATTGATTTCAAAATCTAATGTTTCGAAAATATTATCATTTATATATCGATGATATGGAATATTCAATTTTGATTAGAAATTTAATATGAAGTGGAAATCCTTTTGAAAACGAATTTAAAGCAATTTATATAATACGTTTTAAATGGAAATCGACGAAATATATATAATATATTATATATATATATAATGGCCTGAATAGAACGTGCCAAGTGGCGGCAATTCGCGAATTTCGACCATTGATTTCAAATGGACATTACGGGAGATCCGACCGTCAGATTCTCCTTAAACCGGAACCTTGGGTTCGTATCAAAAAGTGCTTCCCAATGAATATTAGAGATGTGAAATCTAATGGTTGGATTTAGAAATTTGTCCAAATCAAATTTTGAAAAGGTCACTGTAAGTGCAGTTCGATGGCCGTTTATGGAAATCGACTGTACAAGCCTCAATAATTTTTTTAAAAATATCAATAATTTGTGTAAAATAAAAATAAATGATTTGGAAAGAATTGGGGTGAAAAATCCCATATTTGAAAAGATAAAAATAGATTTTTATCGAAATGAACTAGTTATGAACAAGAATTATTGTCCCATTATTTTTTTTATAAATAAATAAATTGGATTTGAAATGGTTTTAAAAATAATCAGAATCTTCAATAAATAAATTGGAAATGGATTTGAATCGAAATTGTCTTTGAAATATTTCGATGTTGGATTTCGTGATTATACAGATATTGTTATGGAATTTTGAAAGATATATATATATATCTTTATTTCCAATACAATATTGGTTGATTTCAGAGTTTGATATTGAATATAAGCCGATATATTTTCTATTCAGAGCTTGTATTTAATATCAAATTGGATTTTGGGTTTGTCGTGAATGGTATCTTTAATAATACTGTTCTTGAACCCAATGAAGTTAAGAAAATTAGAAACTGACTGGAGATTAGTAAAGTTGAATGGTTTCCTGGGTATTGATCTGATGTTGGTTTCGGCCTTCGAGGTTAACACTTAGGGAATTGTTCTCTTACTAATTTATGGTTAGAGACTAATGGAATGTCAATTGGGTTTATCGTGAACTGCATTTTTAACGACATTCGTTCTTTAACCCGATTTACAATGAAATGGGATTTGGAATTTATAAATCTTTTGTTAAGATTTAAAGGAGGTTTTCCAAAGTAAAGTTTTCCAATTTAACATATTAAATTGGAATTGAATGGAATTAGATTTGGTAATAATCGAAGTAAGCTTCTATAGAAGAAGACGGTTAATATACATGGAATTTAAAAAGGCCTTGTCCTTATTTTATCTATATTATCGATTGGATATGGAAGTTTATATCGATTACTTATATCGATTTGTTTTCCATGAAGATTCCATTGTGTTAATGGAATGATATTTTGGGTTGTCGTGAATGGTATCTTTAATAATACTGTTCTTAGACCCAACGGAGTTAAGAAATCAGAAACTAACTGGAGATTAGTTAAGTTGAATTGTTTCCGGGGTATTGATCTGATGGTGGTTTCGGCCTTCAGGGTTAATACCTAGGGAATTGTTCACTTGCTAATTTACGGTTAAAGGCTGATGGAATGGAATGTGATTTTGGGTTTATCATGAACCGTGCTTTAAATGACATTGGTTCTTTAACCCAGTTAAAGATATGATATGATTTCCCAAGTTAAACAATCGATAATATTGATTTTAGGGAAGATTAAAACCAAGTAGAGTTTTAATGCATCTTTAATTAGATGGAAATGATATCCAAAGGAAGATTAAAGAATAAATTTAAAGAATTTATCTTTGATAAAGTTAATGGGAACCTTTACCAAAGTATAAGAATATTTGAATAAAGGAATATTCTGGATTGGAATGAGGCGTATGTTGTGTTTTTATGGCACTTGTTTATTATATACATGAGTAATTCAGAAAGACCGGATTTATCCCATTCTGAATAACTGATTCGACGAAGAGTCGACGATGAAGACGGTGGTTGAAGACCATAGGTCTTCACATCGTTTGGATGATTACTGATGTCTTGATTGGGCTTTACTCCCAAGGCAAGGTAATAAGTGGTGATCGTCTAGACGTACTTGGAGATCGACGGATATGCGAGGGCCTCTCCCCTGTATTGGACATATGGGGGAGGAATAAAGTGCCTCCGGTTATGTTCTGACCCAGAACGAACTTGTAAATGGATGTGTGTCTGACATCGGATTTCATTCTCTGTGATTGATAGACATCAGTTGCATAGCATGATTTGCCTGTGTGGCATGCTGAGACGCAAATGATCAAGGCTTCTGTAGAAAAGTAGAGTCTTGTGGTTGATGATCAAAGCATAACCTTTGTGGCGTAGTTTTGTGTAGCATTAATTCGTGAGCCTCACACCCAGATATGAACCAAAAACGGGATAGGACCTCAGGGAGGGCATGCATTTCCTTCTAGCTAGGAGTGGTATCAGCATTTTGCACGCCCTGGCGTTTTACTTGTGTGGATGATGGACAGGAGGAGCCTCGGTTATATCAGTCGTTCCGGGGCCGATAGTTTGGTCGGGATATGACCAGTTGATGCCCCATAGGGCAGGGAAACACAATATTCAGGCATTTTAATCCACAACGAGTGGACCGGCCCTGATGATCCAGAGATCACTCGAGCTCTGACCTAAGACATGGGCTAAAGCGTCTCGAAGTGGTAAGGACAATCCCATGCCTTGGTTCACATATGGAAATCCAACTTCCAATACATGACTTTGCGGTTTCGATTGTAGAGCCTAGTATTGGCAACATGATATATGGTACCCATGCCGTCTAGGATTGATACATTTATATTTGAAGTTGTTTTATACACTATGCACTTACAATAGTATCAAATGATTTATTTTAACGTACCAAGCATGTTTGGCTATTATAAGGGAAAACCCTATCCTCCGGCTTGCATTTCATTGTGTGATGGGACCTGGGTCTTATAATAGCTACATTTTTCCAAAAAGCATTGCGCTATTTTGTTATATGCACTGGTATTCTTGGGAGGAAACCCGTTCCTGTTATACGATGTGGTCCCTTGATATATCTGATTTTGAAGTAAAGTTTTAAATAACTGTTTTAGTTCTCACACCAGTCACATGACTGACCTGGAGTTTATTGTTTTAACCTAAACTCTGGGTGCCCCTATTTACCCCACAGGCAGCTAGCAGTTTTTGTTTTGCAAATTTATATTCACAAGATCCTGATTAACAGCTGGAACGATATTCGGAAATCTCTATATCCGTTTATCTCTTTCAGTTGTGTTTTTTTATTATTTTCCGCTGCTATGTAATGTAATTCAAATCTCTGATATTGATCAAATGTATAATGTTTATTCATACTCTATACACTCTTGTATTCTAATGAAATTGTTGTAATAAGCAATGGAATGTTCTTCTGTTTGTGTTCTGATTTGTCGTGTCCTCAAAATAATCTAGGCTTTCCTTCACGGGGAAGTTCGGGTCGTTTCAAACCGCATAAGACCTTAATCCAAAATAAGGATATGTTATTGTGTTATTCCTATTTAGTTTCTCTTTGTGGAAATACCATAAATACACTATTAATTATCATCATGGATTCTTATCATCAATGATGCTTCACATCATTAACCTACCACGTCCATGTAACAACCCGCATTTTACGTATCGGAAGATCTTAAAAAATATATTTTATTCTCTGAGGGTTGGATCATTCTCATATTTTAATATGTTTCTTATGGGGATGTGAGACATGTCCATAATTTTTTCCCAATTTTGTTTGTAACATTTTGCCCCTATCAGTCTTGTACATGGCGACTTGGATCATATCAGGTGCTGTGACATGTTCCATTGGAAAGGAAATGTTGTTTCCCTTTTTGTAGAGTGGTCACATTAAAGATTTGGTTCAATGGTTTGGGAGGAATCATTGTTTTAAGGTTTTATAGTTGGTTGTTTAGGTTTTTTAAGCCATAATGGGATGATTTGGGGAAGCCCGTTAGTGGACTGGTGGGAAGCTATGAATAGGGGTAAGCGGCATGTAAAATACTTTACTTTCTCCATTCCTTCATTTGGAAGAGCTAGGGGTCCTCCATTCCTCCATCTTCTACACCTTTCCATCATTATGGCTTAGAGAATTGAAGATCTACATTGCTTGAAGCTAGATCTACGCCATTCAAAGAGACAGATTATCGAATCAAAGAGTTTAGAGCAAACTCTTCGCTGTTCAGAATCATAATTCATTGCTTTTGACTTGTTTTAGGGATTTGGTGAGTTATATGCATCTCTCACGCGGATTCAATCAAGTATATGGGTTCTATGATATTAATTTCATCATTTTCAAGTCATTTTCCTTATATCTACATCATGGTAGTGTAATTTTAGATGAACCACCAAAAGATCTATTCTTACAACTTTAAATTGGTAATTTCTATGTCATTTCACATATTTATGCAAGTTAGATCCATCATTTTTGATTTAATTATTGAATTATCATGATTAAGAACATTTCCTATGATTAATGATGATAATGGTTATTTTAATGTTATTGGTGATTTTTCGAAGTGCTGTTGGTTGATTTGGATGCTTGGGACGAGTGGATTTCATCGTAATAGTCGTTTGTTGAAGATTTGGTCAAATTTGGAGCTATTTTGTTCATATCTAGAGTCATGTCATTTTCCAAGAGTCAAGTCGTTTCTTCCTTTCTAAGGCGAAGGAAGTAAAGGCATGGTGAGGCATGTTGGATCCAACATGGTGGGCCGTGTCGAGTCCGACCTTGTGAGTCATGTCACGACCGACATGGTGAGCCATGTCGAGCCCAACACGGTGAGGCATATCGGATCTGATATGGTGAGTCATGTCGAGTCCAACACGGTGAGTCATGTAGCGAGCGACATGGTGTAAACCGACATGGTGGACCATGTCAAGTCCGACATGGTGAGGCATGTCAGATCCAACATGGTGAGTCATGTCAAGTCCGACATGATGAGCCATGTCGAGTTTGACATGGGAGCTCAGGTCGAGTTTAGAATGAGGAGTTGTGGGGTGTTTGAATTGGGAGACAGGTCGTGGATGAGTCTTAGGTCGGTCGCGATTTAAGGGTGACGACATGACTTGAATGGACTATTGTTGTGTCGTTATCTTTGATTCAATGATAACGATGACTTCGAAGTAAATTCAATGCGGAAATGTCGAAGTGTTGTGATGTATTCATCGTTCGTCATATGAAAAGAATGTGAATACAACTCGAAGTAATAAGCTCGTGGTGAAATTGCTCAAGAAGGTTGCTTAGGCTACAACTCAAAGGTCGTGAGTTGATGGATGATGGTTACTCGAGAAAGTTGCTTGAGCTATAAAAAAGGTCGTTGGGTTGGATGACTAGAGATGCGAAGGCCGAGAGATTATCATTGTCGTAAGTTCTAGCAGGCTCAAAGCAAGGGTGTAATGGGGGCACCCAAAAGACTGGAAGGTTGTCGGTCGAGTACCGTGGGTATCGTTGAAAAACCTAGTTGTCAAGGTTGGACAAACATACGTATTGTTGAAAGGCGTATGGAGTTTATGCTGGAACTGGGGTTACCATTAGCCCTTGACATATGGCAAGGTTGGTCGTCATATGATTAACGATAATTTTGAAGAAGGATTGGCAGTGATAGCCAGCGTCATTCATGGATGACCGATTGTTATGTTTGTACCGTCTCACTTAGATTGTCCAACGTCGAAGGAGATGTTCCTTGGGTGCTTGTTTGATATTGTTTTAGGACTCTGGGGTTTGTGCTTGAGGGTTGTTAAGCTCGATTAGGATTGTTTACGTGAGATATAACTAGTTGTCATTGCTATTGAATGAATGGTTGTCCTGAATGCCATGGATGAATTGTTGTTCTTTTGGTTAAACGGATTGTAAAGGCTATCGCTATCAGATGTGGGGAAGCCAGGTTTGGGTTATTCTCTGGTGTAGTGGGTAGATTAGTTTGTTTATCTATACATTCTCACATACTTTTTTGTTGATGTTTGTTAGCTATTTTATCGCTTACTAAGACTGTTGTCTGACTCAAAGTTTTATGTTCCCCTCTTATTTCCTTGGGATGTTCATCTGGTTGTGTATGGACAGACAAGGTGGCAGGTGATAGGTCATAGCTTAGTGAGGATGACGTTGAAGTTCGGAGGCGAGCAGGAGGCTGGCGTATTATCTTACCTGCTATATAGTATTTGGATTTCTGCTATTTGTTAATCTTCTCTGGTTGTTATAGTGAGGCAATTTGTAAAAACACTATTGTTGTAATCCAAGTGTATGGATATTACTTTCTAGTTGTTATGAAAGTTTAGTGTTTTCCGCTTCACTAATATTACCTGCTATATATGTCCTATTATATTTCATCCTTGCGCTGTGAGATTTACGGTGGGTTCTGCATGTCTTTTCATTCCAAGATGATCGTCCATAACTGCCTAGCACACCTTTCAGCGCATCATTCCTCTTGTTTACTGCAGGGATTGCAGGCGGTCGTCACAGTCCAATTCTAACTTTTAGTTATAAGTTCTAGGTAAACTAGTATAAATAGGGAAAGTTACATCCTTTTTAGCCTAGGATATTTATTCAATTATTTTCCTAATTGGACATAGTATTTTAAATGGTAATCTTTTCCCATAAATCCCCGTTTTATTTCCTTATTTCTATTTATTAGAGTTATTGCTATGACCATAACTGTCATATTTTACTAAGGCATTAGTTTTCCTTAATTATCAGTACCGAGATATCTATTTGTTGTACCCCAACAGAAAATATTTATATATACTTATTTATTGTCCGTTGTATGCATATATTTATATACGTCTATGCACCAAACCTCTCACATTAAGCTGACCACTTGTGGATGCTGGATTTGCCGGGCCGTTCCGCGAAAACTTTTACCACGTGTTTAACTTAACCTCATGTCTTGGTGAGGTTATTATTTAATTACCTAATTAGGGTATACAACATTAATCCTAGCCAATTTAGAAATTGTAACCATTAGGCTTAACTGTCTAATCAAATTTGTTTTCCTAATTCAATATCCGTTACAATAGTTATTTATTTATGATCCTATTTATGGCAATCAATTACACTAGTTACTATAATGATCCCATAAATATATTCATTTAATATGGATTACATTTATATGTATAATTCCTTAAAATGAATACGATTCAAACGTTCAAACATCCATTGTTATATACATACATATATATATATATTTCATTGTTTATGTAGATTCGAGCAGATAATGTATATATATTTACATTTATGTTTCATGCGGTTAACGTAGTTATTTATTTTATTTCTATTATCGTTAAGTTTGATAATTTGGTTCAATTAACAACCAAAAATTCCTTTTTGTATTCAATCTTGCAATAAGGTTATAAATCATACAAAAGGCTGTCAACTACAGTTATTTTAAATTTGCCTGAATATAGGAATAAACATCAACTCCAATTAGGATGAAATAAAATTATCATGGCAACCTGCGAATAGGAAATGGTGAATTGGCGATTTGTACTCTTATTCGCTGCCATCGCTCCGCTCCTTCACCATAGCAACGTCCGCGCATTTATCAGTCCCTCACTCTCCACTTCTCTTCCTCTCACTCTCTAACCTACCCCTTATCCTCCAAATGGCGAAAAAGCATAAACCCTCCTCCAGATCTGACCAAAGCGCGCCTAGATCTAGAATTCCCTTATCCTGTCCTTCCTCGGGCATTGCAACCGATGCTGTTAGTGAGAAGTCAGTTGTCCCTGTACGAGATCTACATTCACTTGCTATTGACGCCGTTACTCTGCCTATTCTGCTGCTATTGAGTTTTACCTCCCCTAACCAAACTTCACTTACGGAATTGCTTAGTAGGAGACTCCGGACAAGTGGACCAACGTTGAAGCAACACTACAGATCGGAAAAGACAACAGTGATACCTAAAACTCTGAATCTGTGTTGAACGCCAATGGCTTGGCTTTGGAACATGTGATTGTGAGTAGTACACTTGTTAATGAGGATGTTGGAAGTGCTGAACGGCCTTCTGGTGTGGGTGATCCTGCTATGGGATCCAAAACTAACGTCTGTTTAATGGCACCGACTGTCTTACCCAAAAGTCCTACTTGTGATAATGCTACTTCTGTACCTGTTGTATCTAAGCCGCCTGCGCCATATCAGCCACTCTGAAAGCCACGTACTCCTTCTTTACTTCTCTACCAAGGTGTGCAGGTGCTTACAATCCTCATGAATTCAATGACTCCAGGATAACGCTACTCCACCGGCGGACATTGTTCTTGAAGATGTTAACCATTGGAAAGATTTCCTTGTTGGCTTCTTTCTTGATTCGGGTATCCCCTAGCTTGATGTACGCGAGCATTATTCCAAAGTGTGGAATTTGAGGGGAGGCCTCCGTGTCAATTACATGAATGGTATGTTCTATTTTAAATTTACGAGTGTAGAAGAAAAAGGAGGGTATTGGAATCTGATCCGGCAATTATTGGCGGTAAGCCGTTTATAATTACCTCTTGGAGTACCTCTGTTGAAAGTGCAAGGGAAAGAGTTCATTCTATTCCGGTTTGGACTATCTTCACCAGGATTCCCATTGTGCTTCAAACGCTTCCTGGTTTGAATTGGCAAGCCAGTAGAATTAGGAGATTCAAATGCTTTGATGCCAATACTGAATCAAGGAAAAATCTTGTCTTTGCGAAGGCTTTGATTGAAATATCTTCGAGTAAGCATCTTCCTCCTAAACTTAAAGTTACTATTGATGGTCATGATATGTTTGTTGATGTTTAATATGCTTGGCAACCCAATATATTCCCTAGTTTCCACCCTTTTGGGCACTTGTCTAATGCTTGCAAACACCCTGTGGATGGTCCCGTTAAGGCCAAAAGTCCCCTTCGCAAACCACCTTCTTGTATTTGTGTTCCTAAAGCAAAAGGACTAGTTCTGGATGATGTTCCCTCTTGTGATAAGGAAGTAGCTAATGTTGAAGTCGCAGGCCAAGTTATTGTAAAGAGAGATCGCATGGTGGATGTGGCTTGGGTGACACTGGAGAAATCCTGGGTTTACTTCGGTACTGGAGTTCGGTATGATCCTCAACATAAGGTGTATTATAAGTTTATTTCTAATGGTGAAGAAGATGAAAATATTGAAGTCAGGTATATGCGTTATTATAATGATGGGACAAATTTGAAGCTATAATCTGATGGTATATATGGCGAGTACAACACCTCTATCTTAGCAGATGATGCATGGGATAAGAAATTTATATATGACACGAACAATACTGGGTACTTGCCTAATCTCACTAGCCTCTTTGCTGAATGACACTGGTCCCGAATCTTCCTCGTCATCTTTTGCCACCGCATCTTCCGCCTTTTATTCTCAGTCAGCATTGAAGACTAGTAGCTAGGTAATAGAGTAGCTGAAGTTTCATTGCTTCACTCCTGTTTACTTTATATGGTGAGATGGACACTTCCATCCAGCATATATGATGGACGGTCCACTTTAAAAACCGTAGCTGATTGTCCACTAATAATCACCTGTACTTCAATGTATTTTATTGTTAATCATAATAAAGGTGTTGCGATCATCTTAAAAACTGGTGGCTTTGCCAAAAAAAGGAATAAGCACATTTAAAACCACAAGAAATATGTATTACGTATATCTTGGAATAGTTGGTGTAAACTACGCACAAATATTATCTATTTATATTGATACGTGAATTTACACAACTTTTCCCTTTTTTCAATATTTGGCATATTTCTTATGGTTTCAAATAATGTCTTTTTTATTTAAAAAGAGCAAAAGGCAAAAATTACAATAACTAAGTCAAACCCCAACAAAATTGAGTTCAAACAGGTTTGTATCTTTTTAACCAAAATTACACACTTTACCATTTAACGCTAGCACTAGAGAACTGGAATAAAACTACATCTTACAATGTTTATGGGACTGATTTCCAGATCTATAGTGTTTTCAATAATCTTAATACATTTTCAACACAATTGAAGGCAATATGTAAAAACAATTAAATAAGCCCACAAATAATATTATTCAAAAGCACAAATCTGTCCTTTCAGGTTTTTGACAATATTCGTAAGCAGATCTGATAGGTTCATTTCAGATTTAACTGTATTATAAACAGATCTGATAAATGTTAGGTGTATATTTTAAGATCTAATACAAACGAAATAATTAATCTATTATAACTTTGTATATAAATTTCCCACTCACCTGAAAGCATTCAAATATGAATAATATTTTTGTCCTATAGTTCCTAAGCTCTTACAGATCTACAGTTATTTTGAAAAGGTGATTTCAGATTTGTAGATTTGCAAGAAAATAGGAAAAGAGGAAAGAATCTGATAAAGAATAACTTATATGTCAATTCATACCTTTTCAAATGTGATAATCCTTTTCAAATCTGAATGATTCATATTTGATTGATTGTATATGAACCTATTTTTAATTTTGAAATTGATTAGAAGAGAAAGGGAAATGGTAGAGCTTCGTTGATGCCTACAGATTTGTGTGGAAAAGAATGAGGCCTCACCCATTTATTTATAGGAGTAGAATTGACCATGAACAGTTAGATTTGATTAAATAAACATTTGCCCATTTATATAATATTGTAACAACCCCATTTGTTAATGACACTCACAGAGGGAATGCATTAAGTTTCGTGGAGCGTTATAAGTAAACAGAATGGAATACTACAAGACGGATAAAGTAGTAGTTAAAAAAATTATAACTTTATTGCAACGGAAATAGAAATAGGTCTAGTTACACCTTCACAACAACAAAACAAAGTACATAATATCAGTCTTGTACAAAAGCCTTCAGAGTACATAATTTTAAAGCCATAACCCCCAACAGAAAATTCCATAACCAGAATCAAAGCCAAGCAATACATCTTTCAACTTCAAGCTGGAAGAAAGAGACATATGAACTAAGCTTGAGTATTTCCTCCCTGAGAACCCGAGGGGAACGGAAGAAAAGAGGCAAAACAAACTAGGTCAGACATTAGTCTGGTGAGTACAGTAACTTTAACAATATAATTATTAAAGTAACAGGATAAGAACATAAACTAGAAAGTAAAAAATGACTGTACATAAGCATGCATGACAAGGTAGGCAAGATGAATAAGATAAATGTTGATTGCGCTTCTAACCACTATAGGCTAATTACTACACTGCACCAATGCTAAATATATTGCACCGTTACTAGTTCCATACTGAAAGTTAATCCCAATCCGGCAATTGGTAGCCCTCAGGCGTAACATCTAGTAAGAGGTACCAACCCTATACAGTCCTTGACATCCTACTTGCCTACAATAGATACTAGATGTCCCTATACTACCCCTAATCGACCGGCTCCCTAACTCGCATGTATTTATTACTTGTGCCATTCGGCCCCGCTTATTTATAGATACCTGGGCTGGTTCCACCATGGGGTGTATCAATTCCTATGATGGCAGCCCAACACAATTCAAGATGCACAGTGTATGATTACTGATGCCCAGTACCTGCTTTTTCCACTCCAGAGCATGTGCACACCCATACTCCGTCGGAACCTACACCGACGCACCACCCGCCACTATTTTGACCGCTGATAATCAACCCAACAATCGTACCCTACCCTGCCTAGTTTAGGGCACCGTGATACATCTACGTGGGTCACTGCTGAAATGGGTCTCCGTTACTAGGGTTTCCTAAACAACATGTTATAAAGGTTAAGTGTTCTCAATTTAACCTAACCCTACACATTTGTTTGATTAACATGTTGTATTGGTTAAATGTCGCCTATCCATATGTCACTTAACCTTCCCACTGATTCACGCATGTTTATTTAATGGTTAAGTTTGTGGGCCGGTATATACTAATATTACCCGCCTACCCAAGATTTACTTAACCCCTTTACTTATCAAGTCCATATGTATTATTGGTTAAGCTTGCCTCAACCCTATCCACTTTGTTCATGTAATATTGGTTAAGTTGTCTTTTTACCCATGTTAACTTAACCCCACCCACCTAACTCATTTAGGTATCATATTCATCTTTGATCAACATTTATTAGTTATTAATGCACATACCTCTCACATAAAGTCGATCACTTGTGGCAGTTGGATATGCCGGATGGTTCCGGGACTTCCAGCACAAGCCAGACTTAACCTCGTGTCTAAGCATCTAATTTATGCCTTTGACCTCTCACATTAAACTGCCGTTTGCGGTTGCTGGATATGTCGGGCGGTTCTGGGAAGTCTTATACTGCAAACCAAGTCTAATCTCGTGTCTTAGGCGTTCATCTTTTAGCCAATTTACATATTTACTGTCCAAGTCTAGATTTATATGTAAATTATCCATAAGCGTGGTCAATTCAATCTATGCCACATTTATTTGTTATGCCCAAAATTACTTAGTTAAGTTATACCCAATTCCCCGTGTTTCAATCGCACGTACAACAAGGTCCAAAAATAAAATGGAGAGGGATAGAGGAGAAACACAAGAATTGACATAAGGAACAAAATATGCATGTAAAGGTGTACCCAAATCAAGAATATGTTCTCAATAGACATGTTGTACATTAACAATAAGTATGGCTAAACTGAGCAAGTTACGTCATAGGCATAAAGATTCGATAGAATTGAATATAAAAGAATCACCAATTTGGTGTATAACATGATAGGTTCCATCACAACAGTCTCATGGGCATAGGTAATTCAGTTCTGACAAAAAGAATAAGCATGAATCAGAATTGATTATCTTATAATTAGGCATAGTTCTAGATTCGACTCATCACAAGTCATGATTCTTATTACATGTTCCAAATCTGAGAAATAACTGAACTTACCATATTAGCACAAGTTTACACCCAAACCCATTTACGTCAAGTCTCATGTTTGCTTATTATATACAATTTTTCCCAAACCATAGCCATCATAAATTTATGCCTTTTTACAAATCACATGTTACTCAACATTTCCCAAACTTTTTCCCCATCATTCAAGTGTTATACATGTGCGAATTTCGCATAATATGTTAGGCTCGAAGTTAGCCTAACTCATAAAAAGTAAAAGGAAAAAGGAAGAGGGAAGAGAATCATGGTGTCAAAATAGGCATAAATATACGAGCGTAAACAGGCATGAACTAATAGAATTGATCAGAAAAGCATAGGCTATGAACCAATAAAGATGATAACTTGCAAATTTGATAAGATAGGCATAATCATATGATCACAATTTACAACTGATCATAATTACTTTATTTTAATTATCTTTTGAAAGCTACATGAACTCACAGAGATTAAGAAAGAAGAGAAGATCTGGAATCTAACTTCTGAACTTAATAAGCTAATCCGTTGATGTCGGCTTTGATCTTTATCTTTAACCTTCAATTTGAGTTCTAGTTCGAAGAAGATGGAGGCTAGGCTAGCTTAGAGATGGACAACATGACGACTTCATTGAATAGGGTTATGAGGTTTAGGGTTAAGGTTTGATGTGATTATATAGTAGTATAGGATTAATTTGAGCCTTTAGATCAACCTAGGATCCATCCAAACCATCCAGTCCAAGAAAATGTGTCATCAGGCCAATTAGAAGTCGCCATGTAGCCCTACGACTCAGAAAATTGTCACTGTCCAGAACAGTCAGTAGGGGTCGACCCCTACAGGGGGGTCGACACCTATGTCGACACCCATTGGGGGGGGGGGGGTCGACACCCTGAGCGGGGAATTTCTCGCTCAGCTGCTTTTCGGAATTTGGAATTTCAAATCTATTTTCTGAATTTTAATTATTATTTAATTTAATTTCTGCTTACACTTGAAATCTTCTAACCTCCATAACTTCTTCATACAGAGTCCGATTCACGCAAACTCTGACTCTATCTCAAGTAGAATTCCGAGACGAACGCAATGGCGTAACCCGTTTCCCTTAATTATTCTTCTAAAAATTAAATGTTTTTAAATTTGTTAATTTTAATATTTAAAATTACGGGGTGTTACATTCTCCCCTCCTTAAAGGATTTCGTCCCCGAAATCTCCAAGTCAAGAAGAATGTATATCCTACCCTCCAACATCCATCTACCTAACCATTCAATCACAGGCATCCATTGTCCTTAAAAAGATTTCTAATGCTTTTATGATCATATGCATAGTGTGTGTATATGTCCTTATCTAATGCAAAATCAGGTGGTCTACTGATTTAGTTGACCTCCTTAATGCAAATCAGGATAGTGCCATGCGTCCATTATGTATGCAAGAGAACCCTATTGATACATATCATTTCTATATGAGTGCACAACCGTACATTCATACAGATGCACATCCATATGATAACACATCAAGTTTCAACCCATATACAAATACATATATGCATATGCAATATGAAAGTGACAGAGCCGATCTAGTGCCTAATGTGTGTGTAAATGCATCCACGAGCAACCACCAACAAACACTTACATCCACTTGCATCCATCAAACATAACATGTCTCAAACACATGTTTACAACCTTAGGATTTTCCAGTCTAAAGATCGAGGATGTAAACGAGAGGACATACTATATGATAGAACAAGTATAAACAAACGGTAGAAAAGGGAGAAGTTAAGAACATATCCTCACAAAAGGAAAGGTTACAACGCACATATCATGTCTTCTGTCTCCCAAATCGCGTCTCCTTGATTATCTCCCCATTGGATTTTAAACGAATTGACCTCTCTGTTGGGTAACTTCTTGATCTCTGATCCAAGGATGCATGTAGGAGTTCGTCTAATCGTGGCATCTCGCTCCACTTCCACTTCTCTAAGCATGCTCGGCTCCACTACTTCTGCAGTATCATGTAAACACTTCCGCAAATACGACATGTGAAACATGTCGTGAACACTACTAAGCTTCTTCGGGAACTTCACTCTGTGCGCCATCTATCCAATCCTCTCTGTAATGGGAAAGGATCTAATTTCCCTGTAGCTTCAAAGCAAACTACGTTCCTCAACGGTGACACCTTAATAAAAACCATGTCTCCAACATCGAACTCAAGATCGGTTTGTCTCTGGTCAGCGTTTGACTTTTGTCGGTCATGTGCCGTCTTTATTCATCTTCGAATCAAGCCCATTTTCCCTGAAGTCTCTCTGTTCAGCTCGGGTCTAAGCAAAATCTAATCCATAGACTCCCACTAACAAGTTGATGATCGACACGGTCGTCTATAAAAACCCTAATAATAGCTTAATAACTGTTGTTATAAGGGAACTCCACAAATGGAAGGTGCTCTTCTCATGTGCCTCCAAAATCTAGGATATATAACCTCAAAAGATCTTCAAGGATTCTATTTACCCTTTCTGTCCGTCCATCCGTCTGTGGACGATACGCTATGCTCAAACATAACTGCGTACCTACCACCTTTTGCATATCACCTTTTCCTCTTGCATCGAAAACTGCTCCAAGCCCTATCCCGCAAGCACCGGTATATACTGTGAACGGTTTTCTCTCATCTAGCAAAGTCAAAACTGGAGCTGATATCTTTGCAAAGTCCTTAACGAGCTCATATAGTAGCCCGCCAACCCTAGAAAACTTCTTACTTCCGTTGCTTTTCTAAGAACTTTCCAATCTTGGATTGCCACCACCTTCGCAGGTTCCACTGCTATCCCTTCCTTAGAGACCATGTGTCCTAAGAACCTCACTTCTTTCCTCCAAAAAAGAAATTTGGAGAACTTAGCTTTGAGTTGATGCGCTCGTAGGGTCTCTAAGACTTCCCTAGATGTAGGGCATGCTCTTCCTCACTTCTAGAGAAAATCAAAATACCATTTACAAAGACTACCACAAATTTGTTTAGAAATTCCCTAAACACCCTACTTATCAAGTCTACGAAATATGCAGGTGCATTTGTTAAATGAAAAAGGCATGTTGAGCCACTCGAAGAAACCGTCGGGAGTCCTAAATGCAGTCTTACCTATGATATCCTCAGCCAACCTTAGCTGATGAAATCCTATAGCTAAATCCAACTGCGAGAAAACCGAAGCGCCAACCAACTGATCGAACAATTCATCTATCCTCGGCAATGGGTGTCTATTATTCTTCGTGAGCTTGTTCAGATCCCTATAGTCCACGCACAATCTAAACGAACCATCAACCTTTGTAGCAAAAACAACTGGAGCACTCCATTTCGAAATACTTCTTCTTATGAACCCTTCCTCAAGTAGCTCCCCTACTTGCATACTGATTTCCCTCCTCTCTCTCGTAGCCATGTGGCGCACTGGTAATGCAACTGGCTTTGCATTATCTACTAAGTATATACGGAGGTCTATCTCGCACCTTGGGGTTAAACCCCGAACCTCATCAAAGGCCTTAACATACTCACAGACTACTCGAACAAATTCCAAATCATCGATGGATGTGTCAAGTGATTATAAGTAACTAAGCGTCACCTGAACTCTAGGGTCACAAGAAATATCAAGGGTCTTTCCACAACGAGTTAACAGTCTAACTACCCTTTTTTCACAGTCTAGGATGGCACCATGCCTGGCTACCCATTCCACCCCTAGAATCAAGCTATAGCCCGTGAACCAAGAACGTAGGAATTGCATTCAAACCTAATGCTTAAGACAGACACTCTCAAATCCCGACAGAGCATAGATAAATGAGCCGAACCACCAATAGGATTTGAGACTACAATGGGATCCACAACTAGACTAGTATTTAGGTGTAGTGTTTCAACTAACGAAGCAGATACAAACGAGTGCGAAGCACCAGAATCAAACAAAGTTCAAACAGGATGATCAAAAAGGAAAAATTAAACTTTCAAGAAAAACGTTTCTATCTCCCTCATGTCCTGGTGCCATGAGAGCACGAACCTGTCCTCTGGAAGTTGGTTATGCCCTCTGCCCTTGCCCTTGTCCCTGTCCTTGCCTCCTCGGGCAGTCTTTAATCAGATGTCCTGCCTCATCGCAATGAAAACAACCAGGCTTCTTCTTCTTCCTATAGTTCTTAATTACATGGCCCATTATACCACAATAAAGACGCCTTCTTTTGTCACGGGGTTAATTATTCTTTCTACTTTCTCCTTTATCTTCTTTATGGATTAAAGCCATATCAACAAATTCCTCATCCTTGGGTTGTGCTCCCTAGCCTAAACCCCCTCATCGACTAAGCAGCTAGCTGAACCTTCCTTCCATCTTCTATCTCAAAGATACCAAACGAGTTCTCCACTTCCTTGAGCCAATTCTAGCTTCGACAAACATCTCAGTCCTATGAAACGGTTTTCTCCCCATCGCACGAAAGTCTTTACATATCATAGAAAAAACATCTACATGCAGGGAAAGAAATCAGGAGGAAAAAGGAAGAGATTTGAAATAAAGAATTGAAAGAAAGATATATGGCTTTTGGGGATTATGTTTTTCATGATAAACCTTTCTCTTGAAAATTCCTTCTTTAAAACATGCTTTTAAAAATACTTCTATATATATAAAAAAATCTTTTGAAAATGGTTTTCAAAATCTTTTATCTGTTCTGGTAATCTTCATCTCGGATACCATGTGTAACACCCCACATCCGTTAATGTCACTCACAAAGGGAATGCATT
The DNA here is from genome assembly GCA_030737875.1 of Allium sativum. Taxonomy (NCBI): domain Eukaryota; kingdom Viridiplantae; phylum Streptophyta; class Magnoliopsida; order Asparagales; family Amaryllidaceae; genus Allium; species Allium sativum. The sequence goes on along the minus strand of CM060916.1, from coordinate 365,472,364 downwards.
AAGTTTCGTGGAGCATTATAAGTAAACAGAACGGAGTATTATAAGACGGATAAGGTAGTACTTGAAAGTTTTATAACTTTATTACAGCAGAAACAGAAATAGGTTTAGTTACACCTTCAAAACAACAAAATCAAGTACATAATATCAGTCTTGTACAAAAGCCTTCAGAGTACATAATTTTAAAGCCATAACCCCTAACAGAAAATGCCATAAGCAGAACCAAAGCCAAGCAATACATCTTTCAACTTCAAGCTGGAAGAAAGAGACATATGAACTAAGCTTGAGTATTTCCTCCCTAAGAACCTGAAGGGGGGAACAGAAGAAAAGAGGCGAAATAAACTAGGTCAGACATTAGTCTAGCGAATCCAGTAAATTTAACAATATAATCATTAAAGTAACATGATATGAACATAAACAAGAAAGTAAGAAATGAATGTACATAAGCATGCATGACAAGGTTGGAAAGATGAATAAGATAAACGTTGATTGCGCTTCTAATCACTATAGGGTAATTACTAAACTGCACCAATGCTAAATATATCGCACCGTTACTAGTTCCATACTGAAAGTTGATCCCAACCCCGCAATTGGTAGCCCTCAGGCGTAACATCTAGTAAGAGGTATCTACCCCATACAATCCTTGACAGCCTACACGCCCATAATAGATACTAGATGTCCCCAAACTACCCCTAATCAATCGGCTCTCTAACTCGCATGTATTTATTACTTGTGTCATTCGGCCCCGCTTGTTTATAGATACCTGGGCTGGTCCCACCATGGGGTGTATCAATTCCTATGATGACAGCCCAACACAATTCAAGATGCACAGTGTATGACTACTGATGCCCAGTACCTGCGTTTTCCACTCTAGAGCACGTGCATGCCTATACTCCATAGAAACCTACACTGATGCATAACCCGTCGCTATTTTGATAGATTATATTCAGCCCAGTAATCGTGCCCACCCTGCCTAGTTCAGGGTACCGTGATACATCTATGTGGGTTACTACTGAGATAGGTCCCCGTTACTAGGGTTTCCTAAACAACATGTTATAACAGTTAAGTGCTCTCAATTTAACCTAACCCTACCCATTTGTTTAATTAACATGTTGCATTGGTTAACTGTCGCCTATCCATATGTCACTTAACCTTCCCACTGATTCATGCATGTTTATTTAACGGTTAAGTTTGTGGGCCTATATATATATACTAATATTACCCACCTACCCAAGATTTACTTAACCCCTTTACTTATCAAGTCCATATGTATTATTGGTTAAGCTTTCCTTAACCCTACCCACTTTGTTCATGTAATATTAGTTAAGTTGTCTTCTTACCCATGTTAACTTAACACCACCCACCGAACTCGTTTAGGTATCATATTCATCTTTGATCATCATTAATTAGTTATTAATGCACGGACCTCTCACATTAAGTCGATCACTTGTGGCCGTTGGATATGCCGGGCGGTTCCGGACAGACTTCCGCCACAAGCCAGACTTAACCTCATGTCAAAGCATCTAATTTATGCTTTTGACCTCTCACATTAGACTGCCGTTTGCGGTTGCTGGATATGGCCGGGCAGTTCCGGGCAGTCTTATATCGCAAACCAAGTCTAACCTCGTGTCTTAGGCATTCATCTTTTAGCCAATTTACATATTTACTGTCCAAGCCTACATTTATATGTAAATTATCTGTAAGTGTGGTCAATTCAAGTTATGCCACATTTACTTGTTATGCCCAAAATTACTTAATTAAGTTATACACAATTCCTCGCGTTTCAATCGCACGTACAACAAGGTCCAAATATAAAATCTGAGAGGGATAGAGGAGAAACACAAGAATTGACATAAGGAACAAAATAGGCATGTAAAGGTGTACCCAACTCAAGAATCATGTTTCCAATAGACATGTTGTACATTAACAATAAGTATGGCTAAACTGAGCAAGTTACATCATAGGCATAAAGATTCGATAGAATTGAACATAAAAGAATCACCATATTGGTGTGCAACATGATAGGTTCCATCACAACAGTCCCGTAGGCATAGGTAATTCAGTTTTGACAAAAAGGATAAGCATGAATCAGAATTGATTATCTTATAATTAGGCATAGTTCTAGATTCGATTCATCACAAGTCATGATTCCTATTACATGTTCCAAATCTGAGAAATAACCGAATTTACCAAATTATCACAAGTTTACACTCAAACCCATTTACGTCAAGTCTCATGTTTGCTTATTATATACAATTTTTCCCAAACCGTAGCCATCATCAATTTATGCCTTTTTACAAATTACATGTTATTCAACATTTCCCAAACTTTTTCCCCGTCATTCAAGCGTTATACGTGTGCGAATTTCGCATAATATGTTAGGCTCAAAGTTAGCCTAACTCATCAAAAGAAAAAGGAAAAAAGGAAGAGGGAAGAGAATCATGGTATCAAAATAGGCATAAATATACGAGCACAAACAGGCATGAACTGATATAATTGATCAGAAAAGCATAGGCTATGAACCAAAAAAGATGACAACTTGAAAATTTGATAAGATAGTCATAGTCATATAATCACAATTTACAACTTATCATAATTACTTTAGTTTAATTATCTTGTGAAAGCTACATGAACTCACAGAGATTAAGAAAGAAGAGAAGATCTGGAATCTGATTTCTGAAGTTGATAAGCTAATCCGTTGATGTAGGCTTTGATTTTATCTTTAACCTTGAATTTGATTTCTAGTTTGGAGAAGATGGAGGCTAGGATAGCTTAGAGATGGACAGCATGACGACTTCATTGAATAGTGTTATGGGGTTTAGGGTTAAGGTTTGATGTGATTATATAGAAGTATAGGATTAATTTGAGCCTTTAGATTAACTTAGGATCCATTTAAACCATCTAGTCCAAGAAAATGTGTCATCGGGCCAATCAGAAGTCGCACGTAGCCCTACGACTCAGAAAATCGTCACTGTCCAGAACATACAGCAGGGGTCGATCCCTATAGGGGGGTCGATACCTATGTCGACACCCCTATAGGGGGTCGACACCTATGTCGACACCCATTGGGGGGTTCGACACCCTAAGCGGGAAATTTTCCACTCAGCTGCTTTTCGGAATTTTGAATTTCGAATCTGTTTTTTGATTTTTAATTATTATTTAATTTAATTTCTACTTACACTTGAAATCTTCTAACCTCCATAACTTCTTCATACAGAGTTCGATTCATGCAAACTCGAACTCTATCTCAAGCAGAATTCTGAGACGAACGCAATGGCGTAGCCCATTTCCCTCTATTCTTTTTCTGAAAATTAAGTGTTCTTAATTTTTTTAATTTTAATATTTAAAATTACGGGGTGTTACAAATATTATATAAAACTAAACCATCTTAACCTAGCCGTCACTGGGCTGTAATTTCTCGAAGCGGTTGACCGCTCCTCTAAGGGTGTCGACCGCCCTTTTATAATTTTCCAAGTGAGGACCGATTATAAATGGTAAGATATATTGTATTTATTTATTCCCATCCATTTTCGTATTCCCTCCGCAACTTTTTCATACGGACTCCATGCGTAAAACTCCAAAAATGAAAATTGACCAGAATTCCGAGACAAACACAATGGTTAGAGTTTCATGGTCAAATTCCATCATTTGCAGAAATTTCTATTTTTTGAAATCTAATTAAATAACCAATTTACTGTCAAAATTTCGGGTTATTACATACATAGATTATGCCTTAGATGCATTTATATCGAGGGAAGCCTAAATTTCTGATGGGATGATTTTTAGAAAAAATCGGCGGCTACCTTGGCTTAGGAGACAAGGCTTCATGGTAAGGACCCAACATGGATAGTAGGTCGTCAGATATATGTCATCATCAGTCGGAGCGAGTGCGGGAAAGACTTGAGCTAAACCAAAAGACCAATGATCTTTTACTATCGACTCATTGGATGAGGGACAACACCAAATTGGATGCTTAGATTGTTTGTTAGGGACATGATCACTTAGCTCTTTGAATGGTCTTTCAATAGCTATGGGAGCCGCGTGGGGCCATAGTCACTGAAAGAGGCAGACCGATCTTTCGTATCTATGTTGTGGGCATAACGAAGCCATTCTTCACAAATATAGAAATCTCTTGACCGAGTTCCTTGGGGGAACTCAGAAGTAGGGCGATTTAATTAGCACGACAATGGAGGCTTAGTTTGTTTTCATTGCGTAGCCTAGCACTCTTTCGTAGAATAGCAATGGAGACTTAGCGTGTTTTCGTAGCATGGTCTAGTACGCTTTTGTAGCATCACGAGGAAGGTATAGTACGTTTTCGAAGTGCGGCGATAAAGACCACTCTAGGAGGGTACCATGCGGAGTACCTCGATATATTGGCCTTATAAATGCATATATATATATATATATAATTTATTAAGTTTATAGAAGTAGATGGGTAAGATTTATGCGCAAAATCAGAAGTGTAATGTGTAATAAACTCAAATAACTTAATAAAAGTAAACTGGTGATAGAGAGATATATGTAATGTTATTTATAGAAAGTATAATTTGTCCATTCACCAGAACTTTTGTTTTGAACCCTCCTCATAACAAACTTGCAGGTTAAACAGGTGGCAGAGATTATGCAGCTTAGAGACACTTATTAAACAGTGTTATTATTATGGTAAGAATTTACTTACTATTATATTTGCTTTGTTCTGTTGTGGGATATTTTATTGTGAGCTTTGATGCATTTTATCATTGCTTTTCTACAGAATACCAGACAAAACAACTCGGGTTTCAATAGACTTGGATTTTAGCATCTTACAAATAATTCGGGCCTACTGAAATTTGGGCTGTTACATTACCTTGCAAAGATTATGCACGATGATTAACTACCATAACAAAGGTAGTTCTTCCTAAAGTTAGGTTATTATAATATACTAGGATAGAACTTTTATGCATAAATATGAAGCCTTTTAACCACTACACAAACGTACACCAAAACTAAGAATCGAGATTTCAAACTACTTGGTACCATACTAGAAAAGAAGGTTAGTTATATAGCTACTTATGGCCTCACTCACAATATATAAGAGGATTCCTATAATCACTTAAGGCCCAAGGAAGATCCATTGATCACTTAATACCTCACCAAGTGGTTTACAACATGCTATTACAAATTAGAGGACACTAGCTACTAAGTCCTACTAATTTAAAGCTTATGTCATTCTTGCATATCCCAACCCCGCATAAGGCAAGAGACAGTAAGTAATCACTTATTACCTACATGCTAGATAGACATGTAACCATCACTTATGACCTTCCCCGGCGGACCCCTGTGGTACTATCTAGCTAACCCTATTAGATAATCCACAAGTCGCTTAATAATCCCCGCAGGATAGGAAGACGTATGGTACCTCTTCAGTGATCATTTTATACCTTATCCCAAGGCTGACTCTACCCCGGTCACTTACTATCTATAGGAAGTGAACTATTGTGAAGACTACTGATTTCGTACCCAATTAGATATTTAATACTTTATATAAACAGGGAGGTGAGTTATTCGATCACTTAATACCAATAAGGGCGAACCCTATGACTCTACCCTTTAAGGGAAAATGGTGTATCCAATCACGGAATACACAACAGGCGGATTCCACTACTTGATACCTCTAATCTTGAAGTAGACTACACTATCAAATTATTCCTTTAGGTTTCTTCTTTTCGAAGGGAGGCAGGACCTACAACCTATAATACCACAACACTTGAATTAAGCCTTTAGGATAAATTTGTGTTACGCAAATAATTATTGATTTTCGTAGGTTTCTTTGGATAATGATATCTCACATCAGTTGTACGTATATCCGACTGTTGGTAAGTGCTGGTTTATGTCAAATAACGCAACTGACCTCGCATCATCAACCTACTAAATCCAATTCTTATATTAATTAAAGATATTGTCTCCAGAATTAAACTAGAAATAAGATGAAATTATTTCCCTAAGGTTCACAATTCTAGTATTATTTTTTATATTGGTCTTAGTATTAAATACGACAATTAATACCTAAATTTCTTTTTAAATCCCATTAATTACTATAACAGTCACATGGACCATAACGATCACGTTTCCTGAGACAATGGACACTCAAGTAAATTAATTAATATCTATAAGGTCAAATGCCATTAATGACCGTGTTGGTCAAGTTTCCTAAGGCAATGGACAACCTATTAAATGCCCTTAACATCAGTCTCATTTAATCATATTGATTATGTTAACTCCCTTTTGTTTTACTACTGTTATTTACTTTATTAGTTCTAATGTATATATATATACAAATAATATATGTAAATTACTATGTTCATTCCCTAATTGGAATTGCAACATTTATTCCCGTTCATTTTGAACTGTAGCAACTTGACATTCATTTCCCTATTTATTTCCCCTATAGTGTTCACAGTTATAATTTTAATTATCTTTTATGTTAATTGTAAATTTTTGAATTATAGAAATTGACTCCACATTTATTGCTAATAAATATAACGACTATTTGTTTCCATTCATTACAGGAAACAGTACTACATACCCTTCATAAATGGAAAACATTCAAATTTAGACTTATAACTCGCATTTACCTATTTAATAATAATTGCGTTATTTGCGTATATTTTGGACGTGTAGATTTATAATATATATACAACGTGATGTTCACGTAGTTACTAGTTATTTTAATTTCTAATTATTTTACATTCTAAACCAAACTAACGACTAGAACAATATTTCTGTATTCGATCTTACTGAGATTCAAAATCTCATAAAACTTTATTTACTGTAATTCTTGTGAGTTCTGTCCCAATAATTAAAAAAACGAAGTATTGATAATTTCTAAATCACAAGAAGTAGGAAATATTTTATTTGGAATAGATGAAATAAACTACATATAAATACGTGAATTTACAAATCTCTTCCTATATGCTTTGTTAATGTTTCTTGTAGATTCCAAATAATATCTTTTTATTGAAAAAAACATAAAGGGCTACTTTTACAAAAATCAAACAAAAACCCCAATAATACAAAACCCAAATTGATTTACAACTCAAGATAGCAATTTACACCATTTTTACAAATTACACTCAATCCCACAAATCTGGAATAAACAACTACACGCTTTTAATAATATTTAGGGACTAATTTCCAGATTTAGGATGCATATAACAATTATAAGATATAAAAAAGAATTGTAGGCAGGATATGAATATTATAACTGAAAAGCCTACAATCATATATCAGATTTTAGGCAGATAAATTCAAATTAACACCAATGAAATAAATATGATATATAGAAATTATAAATAGATTATCTGCTCACCAAAAAGCTGTTCCAAAATTCAAATTTGAACACATCTTTTAGGTTTATAGTTCCAAATCCATATAGATCTATAATATTTATAAAAATAGGACATGTATACATATTAAAATTTATAGGAAGAATTGGAAAAAGAAAAAATAAGAAGTTTACTCGATACGTAGAACTAACCTTTATTCATATTTCAAGATTCATCTTCTCTAATTCCTATTTATTTGAAAGAAAACTGATTTATATTTCAAAAGATTTGGAAGAGATTGGAGAAGTAGACATGGCACAGCTTCGCAACTGCCTCTAGAAAATATGAGTAAAGTGTAGGAGGTCTAGGACTTCATTTATAGGCACTCAAATGACCCGAAACCGATTAGATTATATTTAATAGAAATCCGTTTGGCGATAATATGATATATTGGTTAAAACCCTAGCCGCTATAGGAAGTTGCGACTAGCAGGCCGCATGGGGCAGTCGATCGCCCGGTCGACCCCCATGTTAACTGCCTTGGTCTACCTACCTCATGTGGGGATGGGGTGTCAAAGGTAATATTAATTACCATTTATATACATTTGGTTGCTTAATTATTTTCTAGTCTATTTTGTATTTCGTTTGTAATTTTTCCAAACATAAAAATAGATCAGAATTCCGTCACGAAAGCAACGGTGCACATTTCGTGGTCAAAATCCATTTTTAGGACCTAATTAAATAACTAAATTAACTAACGCCGAATTCCGGGGTGTTACAAAGCTTCTGACACAGTAATTTGAAGTCCGATGGATTCCATGAATTTGTTATGATCTGAGTGAAGTAACTACGGTTACTGTAGTCCATATCCGATGGAGGCATCCTTCCTTGAGAAAAGAATTGTATTACATCCGCTATTAGAATCCAATTGCCAAGAAGTTATTGCAAAACATTCAATCCTACACCGGTGCCCCCGCAGTTTATTCTAGAAAAGGTTGTATGTTGATTCCCGACATTGTCATCTGACTCGACCCCGACCCAAGGAGCGTTTTCAAGTACAAATCGAATTCATGAAGTTGTAGAGCTTGAGCCAAACTTACAAAACCTATATCTAAAAAACACGATCACTTGAAGTATTATGTGTCATAGTTCTAGTGCCTCGAGGGTTGCCCTCGGTTTGAACTAGCTTGGTACCGATCTAAGGGGGGTTGGTGGGGTGCCTCCAAGCCTTGTTCCAACCCTAGCGTGCCACTGGGTCTTGCCCCAGATATTGTTCCTTGGCCAGCTAGCCTTCCGAGTTCATCCATCCGAATAAAAAATGTGCTTATCGTCTCCTCGTGTCATTTGAGGGCCCTTCTTGTCGTTCAAGGCGTGATTCCAGTTCCTTGACGACTCCATCCATCTCTTCCCGAGTTAGATATAGGTAACAACCTGGATTTTCAGAACCAATTTAAAATTTTTATTTTAGCTATTTTAATGGATTATGAACATTTTAAAAAGATTTACTTTAAATAATAACGACTAGAAATTTATTTTGAATAGAATTAGAACATATAAATTTATATAAATTATATAACGAGCCTGAAATGGCGCGGTAGTTTGAAAAATCGATTTTAAATTTCAATTGAATGTATAGAATTCAAAAAAAATAGGATTTCAGTAAAACTGAAAACATTTGAATCTGTTTAATTATATCTTTCTAATGAATGTAAGAAACTGAGATTTCATAATATAAATTGAAAGTTATGTCTAGATTAAAATTTAAAATAGTCGCTATAGAATTTATATATATTTATAATATATATATAGCCCTTCAAAATAACCATTTAGCAAACGACCGCCGTTTTCGATAAAACCACCTTTGTTGGATCTGGAATATAAAATTATTGCTAGATTCTAATTTTCATAATTTTTAGAACTAATATGTGAGCGTGGTGAGTTTTAACGCGTTTGGTAATTTCATTTTGAATTTAATCGCCTGGAAAATGGCCCTTTTTCAGACTTACTCCAAATTCAAGGAAATTAGTTTTGTTAGGACTGTATCGTCAAAACATAACTAGAATTATTTTTATGGAATTTTTGGAGTCAGTATGTGGCCTCGGTAAATTAAAATGTACGTTGAAATCAATTTTGAACGTTATATTAGTTTATATTTTAATTTTGATAAATACTGATCGAAATAGTCGAATTGGCTTGCGGGACATATCCCATTGTATTCAGAATGAGGGTATTTAATAGGAGGCGATAGTGTAATGAACTAGGATTTTCAACTCCGAAAATCAACACAAAACAACCATGTTGACTATTTAGACATCGAAAATACCTGATCATTAATACAAAGAAGTTAGAGGGTGAGAATAGATGAGATAGATAATTAGAATAGAAGAAGAAGAAGATCACCACAGAACAGAAACAGAGTAACACGAATCTCACTGCGGAACGAAAAAATATATTATAACATAACTTTGAAATAAAACAGTATATATGTATAGAATAACATTATCAGAGTGCAACACTTACACACAGCGGAAATAACAGTAGCTATATAATCCTGAAGCCTCCTGCTTCAAGCTCTTCCAAGTATGTCTGTAAAGATCTGAACTACTTGACTGCCCATACAAATTTGGGCACCTAAGAGTTTAGGGGAAACAAAACAAAATAAACTCTAGGTCAATAATGGGACTGGTGTGAGTAAACTCAAATCATTTGGCTTAACTTTGCAAAATCCTTTTCAAAAGAAAAGATAATCGTAAGACCGATCCACACATAAACACGGACGACATTTACCTTACGATAACCCAAAACAGTTTTTGGAAATCAATATTTCTCTGATATTATAATAATTTCGAATCACAAGTAATTAACAATCTAGCAGAACGCTTGCATCTTATGTTCCACATATATAATATACAAACCAAAACCGCAGGCGCTTATTGGAGATTGGGTTCCAACAATGACAAGGTATGGGACCACCTGCCAATAGTGTATCTCTAGAAGCGAATACACTGGGTTCAACAAGAACGTCTTGCAACCCAGCCCACACATGACTGACCACTCATTTTGCTCGAGTGTATCGAATGTATATCACCAACAGTTGGGAGCTACCTACCGTTTCCCGAAAAGGGACAGCATCGAACATAGATATAAGAATGAAATGGATTTTCTCTAGATAGGTGATATACATCCTAATGGGAGCGACCCACTTAGCCATGCTGCCTGCCCGATTTCTGTCATTTCCCGATTGATGAGGCTTAAGGTCATAACGTATCTTTCAACAGATCGTACATTCATTTACTTTGAATGCCACATCGTCATACCCGCCAAATCACAAATTGAATTCCTCAAAAATACCACGGGTATAAAGCTAAGAGGAATGAATTCCTCCGCCACCAAACGTAAGTACGTTTGAAGAGATCAACTTACGCGATCCGTTAGATATACTTTGTCAGACATTCATCCATTCACGTTTGTCCTGAGACTGGGCAAACCGAAGGCACTATTCTGTAAACAGGATAGCCCTTGCATAACTCCATCTTCAATTACCTTCATCATATTTGATCGCAACGCTAACGTCCATACAGAGTGGTTTTCAGATAATGAATCTGATCCCGGTCTCTCCATATTGACGACGGAAAAATGGTCAAAAACTTCGATAATCGGTGATTTAACTATCAAAAAAAATAGGTGTACAACCAACGATTTTATTTCCAGATAGAAATTCGATCGATCAAATCATCAATCAACACTTATCTCTTTTAATTAAATTAATCATGTATTTATTCATTTCCCATTTCTATATACTCAACATTTCTTATTTCCTAAATTTAGGAAATATACCTCATCAATCAATGGAAAACATTTCCATCTCTGTTTCACGTATCACTGTCATTCCAGTATTCTTTCTCATCAACATTTCATTTTCTATGATTAGAAAATATCTCTGATTATATTTGGAAAATGTTTCCAAAATTTATTCATTTGATTTAAATAGATGTTTAAATAAAACATAACTAAGCCAATTTAAACCATTACACTCATTAACTAAATTCACTTAATCAATCTTCACTATCGAACCTTACCCATCCCTTAGTTAAAAACGAAGTCAATCAACTTGGGGTATAATTACCTCTCAGATCTTAACTGAACAACATTTCTAACCTCGAAATAGACAAAGTTCACCTTTTAAACCTTTAACAACTTCCTTATGTAACTCGGATTCTATTTATGAATCCCCTTCTTTATTTTAAACATTGATTTTAACTATAGCATTATAATTCCTTTCTTCTTAAATTTCCAACTTCAAAATGTAACTTTTATTCCTAAATTTAACTAAATAACTAAACCAGTAATCTATTAATAAATAAGTGAATCTTGATTAAACCGGAAAGTAAATATTTCTTTCCCGAATTCGATATAATCAAATTCAATATAAAATTCTCTTTTTCGAATAATCTCTATTCGATAGCTCATTTTCTAATGAACTATATTCGATAACTCTTTCTTTGAATAACTATATTCGATAATCTCTCTTCGAATGATTTGCATTCGATTAACTTTCTACGAATGAATTACATTCGATTAATCTCCTTTTGAATAAACTATATTCGATTAACTCCTTTAAATTTTATTCGAATAAAATATTTCGAATAACTCCTTTGGATTAACTCATTTGGATTAACTCGGTTTGATTAACTCAACTCGATTAACTCAACTTGGTTAACTTACTTGATTAACTCAACTTATTTAACTCCTGTCTAATAACTAATATTCGATTAACTTATATTCGAATAACTATGTCTGTTATAACTTTATTTCGAATGGATAATATTCGATTTAACTCCATTTGCTTGACTCTAGATCGCAATGATCACAATGGTTACACTTGATTCCCTCAGGAAACATCCGACCATTGTAGGCTATCTGCAGCCCTGCAAATTAGGCTAGCATTCGTACGAAATGGCGACTCATTCTAAATAACTATGTTGGACTAAGTCTATCTCAAATAATTACAGTTGATCAACTCTAATTGAATAACTAATATTCAATTAACTCTAATCGATTAACTCTATCTAATTAACTCTAATGATTAACTCTAACTGATTAACTCCTTTGATTTACTCTACGTCCAAATTCAATTTCAATTATCGATGTTGAAATCGATTCTTACTTCTCTATTTAAGTCCTGACTTATATATTCTATTTATCCAACGATAAACATTTCATTTGAATTATAAAATATTATTTATAGATTTATCTTCTCAATCTATCGGTTAAAATAGATTCTATTTAAAATCTTTGCCTTAAATCCATATCATGTTATACCCATGTGCGAAGCACGGGTCTAAACCTTTCAAATATAAAATCCTCTATTATACTATTCTATTCACTTTTCAAGTATTTCCTTTTTATAATCTATTTATTTACCAAATAAACTCCTTTTTGATAATTCTATTTATTTATAAAATATTTTCTTTTTATATAAAATCCATTGATTTTATAAGTAATTCCTTTGATAATCTAACTATTTCCTTTTACACGTATTTCCCCTTTCTATTCTATTTATTTTTCAAATAATATCCCATTTCAATTCAATTTGTAAATAGTTTACATATATTTCTTTTTCTTCAATTCTATCTATTTGATTTACAAATAAATATTTCTTTTTAATCTATTTATTTACAAAATAAATGGTTTTCTTTTTATAAAATCTTTAATTTTATAAATATTTCTTTTTCAATATAACATTGAAAAATTCCTTTTTAACATTCCACTATTCCTTGTGGTATTCAACGTACCATATAACAATGATCGGTATCATTCAAACATACAAAATCAACAACAGATTTCATATCACATCATATAGCACAATATATGAAAAACAGTAAAATAAATATTGAGGAACCCAATTGGGTCCCTCCGACCTGTTTCCCTGCATCCACAGATGTTAAACTATAAAATTAACATCAATTTCATTTTACTATGAATTTTTTTGCTAAACAGAATTAATATTTGATTAACGATTTGTATTTATATCGTTATCTATATTTTCAATCAACTGACTAGCAGTTCAACCAAACAGCCAACACATAGCAAACAACCATCATTTATAGATTCTAAAAATATTTTATAAAAATATAACTGAGCAGAGTTAGTGAGATTACTCACATTGGATGATCATCGTTAATGACGATAACCATCGCTTGATTCAGACGGACAATTTATTTCACTATAAATTGTAACGAGCTCCAATCCACTCCCAGTCAGTTCCATGGTGTAGTATCCATCCCTACGATCCTGACCGATCTTGTTTTGCTGAATTCTGATAATATATGACCGAGTTACACATTTTTAAAGTTAACATACTATTTTAAATCCAATATAACTAAATTAAATCTTAATTGGGCCCGACCTTTTAACCAAAGCCCAAACCCATCTTTAATTTTTCCCAGACCCGCTTAAGTCCTCTTCTTCCCCGATCCGTAGATCTGCGATGCCTCCTCACAACCGAAATCCATCCTCCTTCCCTAGCCTTCACTCCTTCATAAAAATTCTTGTAAAAATAACAACAATTCCTCTTGTCACTTCCTCTTACTATCCATGTCCATAGTGCTCAACTCAAGCTCCAGAAGAGGGTCGCGATCCCCCATTGAAACCACACTGTACAATGATTCCATCGACAGAAAAATCACAGATTCGCTCAAAAAATTGCACTCAAGTGCGGATTTCCACCCTCCATTCGAATTCAAATCCAATTTCACCGAACGCTGCTTTGATTTAGTACAAACCGTAACCCTACTCGCGCTGTAAAAAAACCCAACGGAAAAAGAGAGCGTCGAACTATATATAATTGGCATAGAATTGAAGAGGAACTCCACTTGAATCCAACTATGTTTATATAAGAATTTATAGATTTTTCTATGATTAAATCTTGATTTTCCAATATACAATTTTTACTGTGAGAAAGATAGAGAACGACGGAAATGTTGTTTGACTGAGGAATGATTTTTCTTTGGTTTAGAAAAAGTTAAGGATTATTTATAGATAAATTATAATATTTATTTAATCGACTATTTCATTAATTTCTAAGCAACGGCTACTTGTACGTGTCCTTAAAAATTCCTGTGACCACATACGATACCCAAAAACCACGAAAATTGGTATACAACTAGAGTTTGACATTACGGTCCCAACAAAACTGGTTTTGTCGAATTCCGACTCCGTTTGCTCATACGGCATATTTTTAACTGTCAAAATATTGACTGTTTTTAACAGTAAAATCGCCCACGGCCACATACTGACTTCAAAAATCACGGAAATTGAAATCTAACAATAATTTAACATTGCGGACCCAACAAAATTAGTTTCATCGAATTCTGAGGTTTTTTGCAAAATTGGCTATTTTTAAAACTCTAAGTACCCCTCTTCAAATACATAAATATATTTAAAAACAATTAAATTTAATATTTTTATATAAATATTATCATATATATTCACATACGATATCATATAGCTCCACAATATTCCTATATGAATTTCTAACTCGATATTTCAAATCCCTATATAAATCGATATTCGATTTATAATGAAATTCCTTTTTAAAATATAAATAATTTCTTTATAAATTATAAAGGAATTCCATAGCGACTTTTCTAAAATTTGATTTGGATATAAGTCAAAATCTATACGATGAAATCCTGATTTTTCTCTTTCACTAGAAAAATATACTTCACTAACTCCTAACGTTTCTTGTTTCACAGAAATCCGATTTAAAATGGGCCTTGTATATTCAGTTGAAGTTCAAATCGCCAAATAGCGAACTGCCGCGCCATTTCAAGCTTGATTTTAATTATATTATAATTATACATTCAAACTGCTGTTCAAATAATATATTCGTTATTCTAATTCAATTCTAAACTGAATTAAATATCACAGATGATCCAATTCACTTCATTTTGTGAATTCCACTATTTCCAAAAATTTCAGAAATTAAATATATTGTTATATTATTTATTTTAATTAGATATTCACTATAATTTAATTTTGGTCATTTTAAATAACCAAACCATTATTTAAATAATTAAATAAATTATTTATATACCATAAAAATATGGGTCGTTATAGATAGTCATTGGGTTCGATTTAGAGTTCGAATTTAAAAGTAACTTTTTAGAATTAAATATATATTATTATATAAAAGTCAACCCCTTTTATCCTCTCTCCCCCTCCCCCCGTCGTTCATTCAGATCGAAGAACGAAAATAAAAAAACCCGCTCTTGAACCCCGTCGCCCCCTCCTCCGCCGCGACGCCCACACCGCCCCCCTCCGGCCATCGCGCCCCCATTCCTCCTCCGCTCCTCTCTCCCCTCTCCCCCTTCTCTAATTGAAATCGCCGCCCAAAACTCTCAAATCAGCTGCCGCCAAACCCTAGCCACCACCCTCGACCATCAGCGAACTCCACTGCCCCTACTTAGCCTCCACCGCCGGTTGTGGGCCCCCCTCTCGCCAAAAATCCAAGTTTTATAAATTTCCTATTTTACAAATAACATCTTGACGCTCTTCAGCCCATAACTTCCAAACTGAACCCGTATGGCCAAAGCTCCATAGTACCAAGATCGAAGAGCACAATTTTCTCTTCGATTTGAGTATCTAGAAGTCAAATTTTGGATTGCGGAGTTGTTCAGAAAATGCGTCCAAAGTCTGCTGTCCAAATACTGTCTTTTCGCAATTTCCGGTGAAATGGTGCATTTTCGGGAAAAAGTCCATTAGACAAAAGTTATCCAGAATGGCGCTTTTAAGCTAGAGAAAAAGACGGCGTGAAGATTGGAACTCATTTTCAAATTCTGGAATCAAAAAAGCAAATCAGAGCGTTAGAAAATAACGACGGAGTGGATCCCAATATGAGAACTCCTTCTCACTCTAATTATTTTGCTGTTAAATATATACTAGAATGCAGACGCGGCTTAGTAGCCCTCGATACTATATATTGTACAAACCATGATTGTTTGTTTGGGTTGTATTGTGGAAATTTGGTTGGGTTCAAAATTGATTGTATTGTGGTTTTGTTGATTGGATTGAATGTTGTCTATGGCGCGGGCCAGTATCAGGAGAGAGGTAATGCTAGACATTACTATGGTTTTAATATCGCGCCATTATAATGCCGAAATTTTTTAAAATAAATATTTATTCATTAAAAATCTCATTTTTAATGTATATATGAATCGTATAAAATATTCATGTGTTAAATTAAATGGTTGAACAATAAAAATATTATTTTTAATGAATGTATGAACTTTTAAAAATAGTCATGTGTTGAAATAAATATTTTATCGTTAAAAATATAATTTTATTGTATATACAAATGGCATAAAATTCTCCTGAAATGAAAATGAATATTCATTTACAAATTGGATGATTTGTTTATGTACACCCATTTAACTGATACTGATTAGAACGATAATTTTACACATCGCCCAACTGCACGAATAATATTTAGTATTTGTTGGTTGAAACCTCATATGGGTATTGGGATGATATTTGGCGTACACTATTCCCAATTGTTTATTTGTATATTAATCGATTAGATGACAAACTGTTGTAAGCGTAAATTATTTATATTGAATGCTTATGCAGTTGTATAATGCACTCTGGATGATGGTTGACAATTTATAATTATTGTTGTGTACATGTGTGTATGAAATCCATATAAATAACATTATATGGTAATTTCCTATGTCTGATTCCAATTAAGAAATAACGACTATTTTAAAATAATGAATATTTTAAAATATTATTCAGTAAAAGGATAAAAATGTGAATTTGATGTCCGATTTTGGATGAACACGAAAATATTGAAATGTGTGAAGTTGTGTTGATTAGATATGCGACATTTTGATGCGAACGATATTTATATCGATTTTATTCATTTTTATAATGAGTATCAAAAAGGAAATGATTTCAAAATCAGATATTTTGAAAATACTATCATTTAAATATTGTACTGATATGGAGTATTCAATTTTGATTTAAAATTGAAGTGAAAGTGGGAATCGTTTTAAACCGAATTTATAAATGATTTATAAAATATGTTTTAAATTGAAATCGATGAAATATATATAATATATATTATATATATATTTAATGTCCTGAATAGAATGCGCCGCACCGCGACTGTTCGCGAATTTCGACCATTGACCTCGAATTGACATTACAAGAGATCAGACCGTCAGATTCTCCGAAAACTAGAACCGTTGGGTTCGTATCGAAAAGAGCTTTCCCAAGAATATAAGAGATTTGAAATCTAATAGAAGGATTTGGAATTAGTTCAAATCAAATTTGGATAGATCTTTGAAATGCAGTTCGATGACCGTTTATAGAAATCGACTGAAAGGGCCTTAATAAAATTATTAAAAATATTAATAATTTGTGTAAAATCATAATAAATGATTTGGGGAGAATTAGGATTTAGGATGAAAAATTCCATATCTGAAAAGATAAAAATATATTTTTATCAAAGTGAACTAGTTATTAACTAGAAAAATTATCCAATGATTTTAAATAAATAAATTGGAATTGTGAATGGTTTTAAGCTAACTAGAATTTTCCAATGTATGAATTGGATTGGATTTGAATAGAAATCATCTTCGGGAGATTTCGATAATGGATTCTGTGACTATACGGATATTATGGAGGAATTTTGAAGATAAATATATATCGTTATTCCCCATACGATATGTGTTGGTTTCAGAATTTGATATTGAATATAAGCTGATATAATTTCTGTTTAGAGCCTTGTATTTAACATCAAATTGGATTTTGGGTTTGTCGTGAATGGTGTCTTAAATAACACTGTTCTTAAACCCCGTGTGAAAAGAATAAATCTTTTAATTAAGATTATTAGAGTTTCCAGTTATATTAGTAATTGGAATAAAATGGAATGTGAATTGGGTTTATTGTGAATTGTGTTTTTAACGACATTTGTTCTTTAACCCGATTAACAGTGAAATGTGATTTGGAATATATAAATAATTTAATTAAGATTAATGGAACTTTCCAAAGTAAAATTTTCTAATTTAATAAAATAAATTGGAATGGAATTCGATTTGGTGATAATCAAAGTGAGATTCTGTGGAGGAAGACTATTAATATATATGGAATTTAAAAGGTTTTTTCGTTATTCCGTTTATATTATTTGTCAAATACGGAAATTGATATTGATTATATATTGATTTGTTTTCCGTGAAGATTCCATAGTTAATGGAATATGGTTTTGGGAATTGGATATTACAGGTTATATATTGATAGACATCAGTTGCATGGCGTGAATTGTCAGTGTGGCATGCTGAGAAGAAAATGATCAAGGCTTCTGTTGAAAAGCAGAATCTTGTGGTTGATGATCGAATCATGACTTTAAATAGCATAACTTTGTGTATAACATTAATTCGCGAGCCTCACACCTCGGTATGAGTCAAAAATGGGATCATGATTACAGAGAGTGCACGACGTTTCTTTCTAGCTGTGGGTGGTGTCATGGTATGAAGCCCAAACATTTATATTTTTTACCTATATGGATGATGGATCGCGAGGCACCTCGGATATATCAATCACTACGGGCCCGAAGGATAGGTCCGATAGGACCAAGAAACGTGTGTTCAAGAATAACCAATCCTAAAAAATAAGAGAGTGTCGGCCCTAAAAATCCAAGGTTGCTAAGGGTGCGACCTAAGGCATTTGCTAGAGTGTCTCTAACAGTGAGGAGCTATCCCTGGTCTCAACTCATAGATGCAATCCAATTTCCAACATATGACATTACACTTTTAGTTGTAAAACTAGTATGGCGACATAGTATATGGTAGTTATGCCATTTATGATTGATACATTTATATTTGATGTTATTTTGACACCATACACTTATAGAAATATTAAAATAATTTGTTTTAAACATACCAAGCATGTTTGGCTATTATAAGGGAAAACTCTATCCTCCAGCTTGCATTGCATTGTGTGATGGGACCTGAGTCTTATAATAGCTTCATTTTTCCAAAAAAACATTGCGCTGTTTGTTTTATGCACTGGTATTCTTAGGAGAAAACCAGTTCCGTATTATACGGCGTGGTTCCTTGATTTACTTTATTTTTAAAGTAAAGATTTAATAATTGTTTTATTTCTCACACCAGTCCCATGACTAACCTGAAATTTATTGTTTTAACCTAAACTCTGGGTGCTAATATTTTCCACATGGAAAGCTAGTAGTTTCGTTTTTGCAAATATTATTTTCACAGGATCCTGGATTTACAGCTGGAGCTATATTCAGAAAGCCTTGTATCCGTGTATCTCTTTCAGTTGTGTTGTGTATTATCTTTCCGCTGCTTTGTAATTTAAATCTCTGACATTTTTCTGATGTACATTATTTATTCATGCTCTGTAATATTCTTGTACTCTGATGAAATTGTTGTAATAAGCAATGAAAGTTCCATTGTTTGTGTTCTAATTTGTCGTGTTCTCAACTCAATCTGGGCTTTCCCTTACGGGCGAGTTTGGGTCGTCTCATTTTGGTATCAGAGCTTTGGTTTACAAGGCTCGAGAACAAGTCACATTAGAACCGAACGAAAGAATTCATCGGAGATTGGGTTAGTAATGTCCAATAAGAATGACTCATTACAGATAGAATCAGTAATATCCTAGAATGAGTTAGAAGAGTATTATTTTTTAAAAATAAATTTAATTTTGAAAATTTTATCTTATTATATGTATTTGATTATATTATTTTATATTGGATTTGGACAATCAAGTACATGAAGATTTTGAATATACGCGTAATTAACGTGTATTTGAAGTCTCAAATATACTGGATAGATGTAGAATCACACTTTAGTCGCCCTTCAACGATTCTGATGATGATCATGACATCATCAGTATTTATGTCCGAGTTTCGAAAGTGAGATGTTTGTATATTTCCAATTGACTGGTGTGAGAACCAAAACTAGATAGGGTTTATTGTTGTGATTTGGCATCAAAAGTATGATTGTTGGATATATTAAAGATATATGATTGAAAAGCTAATCAACTAATCGATTGCTGGTTGTGATGTGTGATTATTAGCTTAACTAATAAAAATATTGGAATAATAATTAATTTAGCCAATAAGAGAATGAAGGGTAAAATTAAGCCAAATTGAATCAAATTTTGAACTGAATTGAAAATGTGTTAGAATTGCATATATGTACATGTATATAATTGAACAGGTCATAGCATGGAAGCTAAGAAGAGGAACAAAATTGTATGCCCGACAAATACATACATGTTTACTGAATTTCTTGGGTTTTGATGATTTTATGAGCCGATTTGCAAGCCGCTTGGCTTTTTCTTTTTGATTGATGAAGGCCCTGTGAGACAAGTTGTGGTTTTACCGATCAGCCCGTACAAAGGAGGTTATGACGAATTTTTTCCAAAATTTAGGGTGTTAGCCAAATTTTTGAGAAGTTTAAAAATTCTTAGAAACTGAAAAGTTGAAGAATGAAAGCCAGAATGAAAGTTGAGTTGGTTACTTAAACAATTTTCAGCTCCGTTCCTTTTCAAGGACGAAAAGATTTTAAGTTGGGGAGATTGAACAAACCGGATTTTTAGAACCAAATTAAAAATTTTATTTTAGCTATTTTAATGGATTTTGAATATTTTAAAAAGATTTATTTTAAATAATAATGATTAGAAATTTATTTTGAATAGAATTAGAACGTATAAATTTATTTTAATTATATAACGAGCCTGAAATGGCGCGGTAGTTTGAAAAATCAACTTTAAATTTCAATTGAATGTACAGAATTCAAAACAAATAGGATTTCGGTAAAACCAGAAACATTTGAATCATTTTAATTATATCTTTCTAACGAATGTACGAAACTGAGATTTCATAATATAAATTGAACGTTATGTCCAGATTAAAATTTAAAATAGACACTATAGAATTTATATATATTTATAATATATATGTAACCTTTAAAAATAGCCATTTTGCAAACGACCTCCGTTTTCGATGAAACCACTTTTGTTGGATCCGGAATGTCTAATTATTTCTAGATTCCAATTTTCATAATTTTTGGAACTAATATGTGAGTGTGGTGAATTTTAACGCGTTTGGAAATTTCAGTTTGAAGTTAATCGATTGGAAAATCGCTATTTTTCAAATAGTCTCCGAATTCGAAGAAATTAGTTTGTTAGGACCGTACCGTCAAAATATAGCTAGATTTATTTTTCTGGAATTTTTGGAGTTAGTATGTGGCACCGGTAAATTAAAATGTACGTTGAAATCAATTTTGAACGTTATATTAATTTATATTTTAATTTTGATAAAAACTGATTGAAACAGTCGAATTGCCTTATGGGACATATCCCATTGTGTTCAGAATGGGGGTATTTAGGTGAGGCGACAGTCGTTGGGTTCGATTTAGAGTTTGAATTTAAAAGTAACCTTTAGAATTAAATATATGGTCCGTTTGGCACAGGTCCCTACTAAGATTTAAAATTAGGCTCATATCTGGTCATAAACTTATTGTAAATTTAGTCCCTATTTTTCAAAAATTCACTAAAAAAGTAGGAAAAAAATACGTAAATTCATAATTAATTAAAATACATAAACGCTGAATAATTCGGATCAAAAAAGGCATCAAAAAACCAAAAAAACAAATAAAAACAACGAATTTGCAGTTTAATGCATCATAGTATGCAAGTATTTGTATTTTCCTGCATACATCCGTGCACATTTTCAACTCATGCACTTGCGCTTGATTTCTTTGCATAATCTATGCAAGTACTGCGTAATTTTGACATACATGTGTGCGTAAATACACTTGCATAAATATCAGTTCAAATTTCTGCATGAAATACTTGCATACATACATGTAAGTATTACAATTAGTTGCACACATGCAAGCAAATTTCAGTCCAGAATTTCTGAAGAAAAATAGCGTATGCAATAGTTGCATACATGTATGCAACTATTGGCAAAAGATGCAAACATACATGCAACTCTTTTTTAAATTTTTGTGTGGACTTCCGAGAATATTTCCAGATTTTAGATTTTTTTTTTATGTTGTAGCACCAAAAAATTTGGGTGAAAATTGAAGAAGGCATAAGGGTTCAACACAGCAGGCGGAAGTTTCAAAAAAGGAGCGGCACTTAAAACAGGGATTGGGTTTACATATATACTTTGGGAGGGACGTGAGCTACATTTCAAACTTAAATAGGGACCCTAGCCTAATTTCCACTTAAATATATATTATTATATAAAAGTTAATCCCTTTTATTCTGTCTCCCCTCCCCCCGTCGTTCACTCAGATCGAAGAAAGAAAATAAAGTATATAAAAACTGCTCCTGAACCCCATCGCCCCCCCTTCCGCTGCGACGCCACCACCGCCCCCCTTCGGTCATTGTGCCCCTCTTCCTCCTCCGCTGCTCCCCCTCCTCTCTCCTTCTCTAATTGAAACAGCCGTCCAAAACCCCCAATAGCCACCGCCAAACCCTAGCAACCACCCTCGACAGTCAGCGAACCCCACCGCCCCCTCAGCCTCCACCGCTGGTTGTGGGTCCCCCTCTCGCAAAAAATCCAATTTTTATAAATTTCCTGTTTTGCAAATAACACCCTGATGCTCTTCAACCCATAACTTCCAGATCGAGCCCCAATCGCCAAAGCTACGCAGTACCAAAATGGAAGAGCACGATTTTCTCTTCGATTTGAGCTTATGGAAGTCAGATTTTAGATTGCGTAGTTGTTCAAAAAACGCTTCCAAAGTCTTCCAAATACTGACTTTTCGCGATTTCCGGTGAAATGGAGCATTTTCGGGAAAAAGTCCATTAGGCAAAAGTTGTCCGAAATGGCGCATTTAAGTTAGAGAAAAAGACAGCATGAAGATTGGAGCCTCTTTGCAAATTCTGAAACCAGAACAGCAAATCAGAGCGTTAGAAAATAATGGCAGAGTGGATCCCAATGTGAGAACTCTTTCTCACTCTAATTATTTTACAGTTAAATATATACTAGGATGCAGATGGGGCTTATTAGCTCCCGACACTATTTATTGTACAAAACATAATTGTTTGTTTGGGTTGTATTGTGGAAATTTGGTTGTGTTGAAAATTGGTTGTATTGTGGTTTTGTTGATTGGATTGAATGTTGTGTATGGCGCGAGCCAACATCAGGAAAGGGGTAACGCTAGACATTACTCTATTTTTAATATCGCGCCGTTATAACACCGAAATTTTCTGAAATAAATATTTATTCATTAAAAAACTCATTCTTAATGTATATATGAATCATATAAAACATTCATGTGTTGAATAAAATGGTAGAACAATAAAAATATTATCATTAATGAATGTATGAACTATTAAAAATAGTCATGTGTTGAAAACAATATTTTATCATTAAAAATATAATTATTAACGTATATATGAACGACATAAAATTCTCCAAAAATGAAAATGAATATTCATTTACAAATTGGACGATTTGTTTATGTACACTCATTTAACTGATACTGACTGGGACGATAATTTTACACATCGCCCAACTATACAAAAAATATTCAATATTTGTTGGTTGAAACCCTACACGTGTATTGGAATGATATTTGGCATACAGTAATCCCAATTGTTTACTTGTATGTCAATCAATTGGTTGACAGACTGTTGTAAGCGGTAATTATTTATATTTAATGCTTATGTAGCTATGTAATGCACTCTGGATGATGATTGACTGTTTATAATTATTGTTGTGTACATGTGTGTATGAAATCCATATAAATAACATTATATGGTAACTGATTGTGTCTGATTCCAATTCAGAAATAACGAATATTTTAAAATAATATTTAGTAAAAGGATAAAAATGTGAATTTGATGTCCGATTTTGGATGGACACGAAAATATTGAAACGTCAGAAGCCATGTTGATTAGATATGCTCCATTTTGATGCGAATGATATTTATATCGATTTTATTCATTTTTATAATGAATATCAAAAAGGAAATGATTTCAAAATCAGACACTTTGAAAATATTATCATTTAAATATTGTAATGATAAGGAGCATTCAATTTTGATTTAAAATTGAAATGAAAGTAGGAATTGTTTTTAAATGAGTTTATAAACGAATACATTTTAAATGGAAATTGACGAAATATATATAATATTATATATATATATATAATAGTCTGAATAGAATGCGTTGCGCCGCGACCGTTCGCAAATTTCAACCATTGACTTCGAATTGACATTAAGGGAGATCCGACTGTCGGATTCTCCTAAAACCGGAACCGTTGGGTTCATACCGAAAAGAGCTTTCTAATGAGTATAAAAGATTTGAAATCAAAAGGTTGAATTTAGAATTATGTTCAAATCAAATTTGGAAAAGGTCATTGTAAATGCGGTTCGATGACCATTTATGGAAATCGACAGAGAGGGCCTTAATAAGTTTTTTAAAAATATTAATAATTTGTGTAAAATCATAATAAATGATTTGGAGAGAATTGGATGAAAATTGCATATTTGAAAAGGTAAAAAATTATTTTTATCAAAATGAACTAGTTATTAACTAGAAAACTAATCCAATGGTTTTAAATAAATAAATTGGATTTGTGAATGGTTTTAAGCTAACCAGAATTTTCAAATGTATGAATTGGAATGGATTTGAATAGAAATTATCTTCGGAAGATTTCAATATTGGATTCTGTGATTATACGGATAATGTGGGGGAATTTTGAAGATAGATATATATCGTTACGATATGTGTTGGTTTCAGAATTTGATATTGAATATAAGTCGATATAATTTATGTTTAGAGCCTTGTATTTAATATCAAATTGGATATTGGGTTTGTCGTAAATGATGTCTTAAATAACATTGTTCTTAAACCCCATGTGAAAAGAATAAATCTTTTAATTAAGATTATTAGAGTTTCCAGTCATATTAGTAATTGGAATAAAATGGAATGTGAATTGGGTTTATTGTGAACTGTGTTTTTAACGACGTTCATTCTTTAACCTGATTAACAGTGAAATCTGATTTGGAATATATAAATCTTTTAATTAAGATTAATGGAACTTTCCAAAGTAAAGTTTTCCAGTTTAATAAAATAAATTGGAATGGAATGGAATTCGATTTGGTAATAATCAAAGTGAGCTTCTGGGAGGAAGACTGTTAATATATGTGGAATTTAGAAGGTTTTTTTTATTCTATTTATATTATTAGTTGGATACGGAAATTGATATCGATTACATATTGATTTGTTTTCCGTGAAAATTCCATAGTTAATGAAATATGATTTTGGGTTTATCGTGAATGTATTTTAAATGACATTGGTTCTTTAACCTACTTAAAGACAAGATTACATGTCTAACATTGTATCTCGAACTGTATTATTGATATCTGCTAAATATATATATATCTGTTTGGTGGTGGAGAATTTATTCACTTGCTTAATACCCTTCTCTGAGACGTATGAGCTAAGAGGTTATATATCGGTAGAAATAAATGGTATGGTGTAGATTGTCGATGCGACATGTTTTATTTCCCAAAGTTAAATAATCATTAATAATGATTGTTGGAAGATTAAAACTAAGTGAAGTTTTAATGAATCTTTAATTAGACTGAAATGCGATAATTTAAATTATCAAATTTGGGAAATGATCGAGAATGGAGTATCACTAGTTTTGCTCCAAACGATAGTTATATCTTTAATTAGATTTGAACGGGAAATGGAAATTAATTTTAACAATAACACCATGGTTTTAAATATGGAGTATTACTTGTTTTACTCCATGGGATGAATAGGTTGGGATTAAGATAATAAAAGAAATGATTACTTCGGTATGGTTCGATAATCTCGACAGGTGCATAAACCTTAATTTGGTTTGAATTGATATCCAAAGGAAGATTAAAAAATAACTTTAAAGAATTTAACTTTGATAAAATTAAGGGGAACATTTCCCTAATGATGTGAATATTTGAATTAAAGAATATTCTGAATTGGAATGAGGCGTATGTTGTGTTTTTATAGCACTTGATTATAAGATACGTGAATTATTCGGAAAGGCCGGGTTTATACCCATTCTGAATAATTAATTCGACGATAAGTCGATGTTGAAGACCGTGGTTGAAGACCGAAGTTCTTTACATCGTTTGGATGATTACTGTTGTCTTGATTGGGCTCTACACCCAAAACAAGGTAATAAGTGGTGATCGTCCAGACGTATTTGGAGATCGACTGGATATGCAAGGACCTCTCTCCTGTATTGGACATATGGGGCAAGGAATAAGGTTCCTCCGGTTTTGTTCAAAACCAAAATGAACTAGTAAATGGATGTGTGTCTGACATTGGATTTTATTCTATGTTAATCGATTTCTATAAATATATTTCTGTTTGGTGGCGAAGAATTTATTCTCTTTCTTAACACCCTTTTCTGAGACGAACGAGCTTAGAGGTTATATATTGATAGACATCAGTTGCATGGCATGAATTGTCAGTGTGGCATGCTGAGATGCAAATGATCAAGGCTTCTGTTGAAAAGCACAGTCTTGTGGTTGATGATCAAAGCACGACTTTAAATAGCATAGATTTTTGTATAGCCTTAATTCGCGAGCCTCACACCTCGGTATCAAAAACAGGATCGTGACTGCAGAGAGTGCACGACGTTTCTTTCTAGCTATGGGTGGTGCCATGGTATGAAGCCCAGATATTTATATTTTTTTTACCTATGTGGATGATGGATAGCGAGGCACCTTGAATATATCGGTCACTATGGGGCCGATGGATAGGTCTGATAAGACCGAAAAACGCGTGTTCAGGAATAACCAATCCTCAAAAGTAAGAGAGGACCGGACCTGAAGATCCAAGGTTGCTAAGGGTGCGACCTGAGGCATTTGCTAGAGTGTCTCGATCGGTGAGGAGCCATCCCTGGCCTCGACTCATAGATGGAATCCAATTTTCAATACATGACATTTTAGTTTTAGTTGTAAAACTAGTATGATGACATAGTATATGGTAGCTATGTCTTCTATGATTGATACATTTAAATTTGAAGTGATTGGGACACTCTACACTTATAGTAATATCAAAATGATTTGTTTTAAATGTACCATCGTGTTTGGCTTTTATAAGGGAAAACTCTATCCTCCAGCTTGTGTTGCATTGTGTGATGGGACCTAAGTATTATAATAACTTCATTTTCCCCAAAAGCACTGTTTGTTTTTTGCACTGGTTTTCTTGGGAGAAAACCCGTTCCATGTTATATGACATGGTCCCTTGATTTACTTTATTTTTAAAGTAAATATTTAATAACTGTTTTAGTTCTCACACCAATCCCACGACTGGACTGGAGTTTATTGTTTTAACCTAAACTCTAGGTGCCCATATTTTCCACATGGGCAGCTAGTAATTTTGGTTTTGCAGGATATTATTTTCACAGGATCCTGGATTTACACCTGGAGCTATATTCGTAGCTTTGTATCCGTGTATCTCTTTCAGTTGTGTTATGTATTATTTTTCCGTTGCTTTGTAATTTAAATCTCTGATATTTTTCTGATGTACATTATTTATTCATACTCTGCTATATTCTTGTACTCGGATGAAATTGTTGTAATAAGCAATGAAAGTTCCATTGTTTGTGTTTTGATTTTTCATGTTCTCAACTCAATCCAGGCTTTCCCTTATGGGCGAGTTTGGGTCGTCTCAATATACAAAGGGGCTTCCAATGGAGGAAGCCTCTTGGCTCCCTCCCAATTTGGCGCCTTCAGCCTGAGTGGTAGCATCTATCTTCTTCCTCTTAACTATAATTGAACCTAAGCGCAATTTGAATCCATAAGCAAATCAATGTTAGTCCCCCCCTTCCTGACATGCCAAAAAGTGTATGTTGATTTTGGCCAATCGAACACAACACCCAAATGCCAAGTAGTAATCATAGATAAGTAATATAGATCTAGACATAGAGCGATCATAGAGCGCGAAAATGTAACGAGACACAGAATTAATAGTGGTTCGTCAAATCATGTCTACGTCCCCTATGACGCAATCTTTATTGATAATGCTTTATTACAATTACGATCTGCTTTGACTACAGAAATGTAGTAGTTTTACGGTGTTGGCATTGGCAATGTCCTTGCATACAAGTGACAAGAAATCCCAACCAAAAAAAATTCTCTCCAAATATCCAAATGATTTCTTATTTACAGTTGTATAGAAGATATATTTGTCCACGAATCGAGGAGTGAAAGGTGGATGCAAGGATTGACCAAGTCCTGCAAAATTCTTACCCGACCCAGGGGTATAGGGATCAACACAGATCCAAATAAGGTCGGTATAGATTTTTCGTATCCCGCACTTGTCCAATTTTCATACCCGAGCTTTGTGCTCGATCATCTGACTTTATCCCAAATCATTTTTTTCAACCACTTCTTGTTAGCTGATCCGCTACGCTTCTAGATGAAATCTTTCCCATTTCTTTATACCAATCCGGTTAGTTTTGGACTTGAAGCCTTATGTCAATCATCTAGTTTTCACCCAAATCATGTGTTGATCACATATTTTAAATTAATTCGCCTTTATTCCCAAATGATCGATCACCAAATAAAAATATTAATCTGAAGTTAAAAGTTAGATGTCGATCTAAGTTTTCTGTGGTGATCCACCCGTGTTGATCCACTAATTTTCGACCTAATCCAAATACATCGATCTGATCCCTTTGAATTCCTATTGATCCGATCATGTAGGTGACTAGGCAAGTCTTCGCGAAGTGATTCCATGTGTTGATCCAAGCATTTTGAGTGATCGGGCCATACCAATCATGGTTTATGACAATACCGATCTAGACTTACAAAATGATCGAAAAATACCGGATTGGTCTGATCCTTGATTTTCATGTGATCGGCATGTGCTAATCAAAGTTTCTTTTTGAGGCGATAGATTTGAACCTGAGCATTATCGATCAAGTGAATATTGAGTGATCCAATGAGCCTATCAGGGCATTTTCTGAGAGATTAAGCGATGCACAGAGGCTGTCAATCCGAGTTGAGTAAATTCCATATTTCCAAGCCAAATCCAATTCTGAAGGTTAGTCCAAGTTTGTACGAGTCTGTGCTTGAGCTACAAGCGATCTGGATGACCAAGTCCAAAGCGTAATGGCCTTGTCAAAAAGGCAGGTTAATAGTATGCAACCGTTCATTTTAGAAATTACTCGAAGTGCTTGTGCGCTTTCAGAACAAAACTTAGTAATAATAGTATATATAGATAGATATTTAACATGAACAACTCTGATTTTAACCATAGTTGTTACTAGAACACCTTTAGACTCAAGTTTGCTAAATGTTATAAAATTATTCCAGATCATATTTGTGTTAGTACCTACTGGTTTCATTTTTTCGAGAGGAACAAAATAATATTCAACAACATGCACAGTCCTATGCTCTAAAGTTAAAGCCCATAAAAGTTCATCAAATCCTTACTATAGCACATAACGCTCTTAGACCGCTATGTATTTTCAATTTAGCGTTGTTGAATAATAAATCCACTTTAAGCCCCAATATATTTCGCCACAACAACCAAATCAAGTATTTTTAGTACTTTGCTTTAGGAATGTTAAATAATTTTTTTTTGACTATTTATCTTTTAAGCAAATAAAAAAAGGATAAAGACCTATTTTAAGGCGTAAACGGTCAACATAAGTTATAAATATATTATAGTCATCAAATATGAACTACATAAACCATTATATTCTTCGGTTCTGCTATATAAAATTAAACGATAATCTTTTTTTATGTACAAATAATGCGAGAACGAGAATAATTCAATTTTAGGTATTAAATTTTATAGCTAATGAAGTTTTTCACACCTTCAGTTTTTTCCGCTATAATACCGCTTTATTCTTCCTTTAACTCTTTGCACATTAACCGTAACAGAATTGTTAAGCGCTTTGACTGCACAACTCCTACTGATAATGTGATTTATGTTATTGCACACTTCATAATTGGGTTACAAACCCTAACTAAAGGCTGCCTAAAAGGAATTAGTTTATGGAATTCTTAAAAAAAAAGGTTAAAATGTGATATGTTAAGTGTTAATAATGTTCGTAACTTAGATAAACGCAATTTCAGCTTTAGCATCGCTCGACTATTTATTTTTAATGAAAATAACTTATCAAACATTTCATTTTTGACAAAAAACTATCGGGTAAGTTTGGCTTAGGTCCGATTTTGGTTTTGAAATACACAAAAACTCCCTATCTTGAAACTTTATAAATGAGGTCTCTGTTTTTCGAGAATTATAAAAAAACACGAAAAATCATAATTAAATCCAACACATAATCATCATCGTTTTCATACTTTAAAACTATCAAAAAACGAATCAAAAACAAGAAAATAAAAAATCATGTAGGTCCAGTATATTGCAGCAAACAATGTAATTATTTGCAATTATTGCTAATAATTCACCAACAATTGCAATCACTTGCATCGCATGTAAAACTATTGCTGATATATCAGCAATCTAAAGCAATAATTGCAAATTTTGCTAAATTTTCCATCCGCCCTTCATTAGCTCAGTTTGACATCAAGTAAATTGTACTTGCTGATATATTAGCAACAATACACTTCTATTGTTGATATATCGGTAAGTATTCTGCAACTTGCTGGTATATCAACAATAATACACAAGTATTGCTGATATATCAACAATATTATACATTGCAACATTTTTTAACATTGTTGCTAACATATCAACAATCATAGTGAATTATTGCTGATATATCAACAATTATTCACTATAATTGCTGATTTTGATTATTTTTTCTAGATTACTCATTTGAATATTTGCAATTTTTTGAATTTTTTTAAGCAGCAGCGCCATAAAAATGTGAAAAAACACGTAACTTCAAAAATAAGGATCTGCTTATAATAAAGTTTATGGGAGGATGTCGTTCGAATGAAACTTTGAAAGTTGGACGTGGGCCGAATGTCCACAAAACTATATTTTTGTACGTGATTTGCACATTCTTCTCTCCTAATGTGTGTGCCCCCCCCCCACACACACATAGACACACACACATACACACACACATATATATATATGTATATATATATAGATAGATAGACACACACACATATAGGGAAAGTCTATTTAGACACAAATTTTTAACACAAAATGAGAGACGCAAAATCTAAACCATAGAATTACGCCATGAATTGCACCCCTCGCATAAAGACATATTAATCATGTGACTGCGATTTTATGTCTCATGATTTGTGTCAAATTTTTTTTTTGTATATATATATATATATATATAGGGAGAGAGAGAGAGAGAAAGAGGCAGGTTCGAGAGCACCCTAAACAGTGCAGCACCCCAAATGCCCCTCAATCTCCACCAAGTATTTCCCCTTCTCTCTCCTTCCACTCACTCTCTCACTTCCCACTCACATTCTTTAATATAAACGTGTAGTGGAAATCAAGGAGCATTTGGGGTGCTCAATTTTTGGGGTGCAACCGAATGCTTGCCCCATATATATATATATATATATATATATATATATATATATATATATATATATACACACACACACACACACACACACACACATACATATATATATATACAGAAGGTTGTATGACACCCCTTTTGCCCCTCTATAATAGTCGGTTGTGTGGTGAAAATCATAAGGGCTAAAGGGGTGCTAGACTATTTGTGGTGCTCGATATATATACCGAGGCAGGTTCAATGGCACCCCGAGTAGTGGAGCACCCCAATAACCTATCACTTTTCCACCACACATTTCCTCTCTTTTCCTTACATTGACTCTCTTCCCTCTCACTAACTTTAATTAATATAAACGAAAGATGAAAAATAGAAAGACTAAAGGAATGCTTTATTTTTAGGTGTCATTGAACGCTCGCCATATAAAATATACATATATACATATATATTTAAACTCCTAACAGTAGACATATGGATTGGGCTCATGCTTTTGTTGAATTTCACACTATTAGGTTATGAGTGCATTAACTGGCTTTTGCTTTACATCATGCGGGTACATACGGTAGAGTGTAGATGATGGATCGTTACTATTAGCTTCTCCCAGCTTGTGTTTCATGATCTTTGTTCACAGCTCGCTCCTCTCCTTTGACATATGGTTTCACTGTTGGTAGCTAAGCTCGTTTGTGTGAAATAAAATCATACAAGTGCTCCTTAAGATGATCATTTATTCTTATCAAAGAAATTATTATTTTCAAGTTCAAAATATTTCTTTTTCGAAAATTATACACCCGAACGATCGTTTTCTCCATCTATATGCGTTTGCATAAATTAGGTGGCCCAAAGGATAGGTTCCCCAAGCTCACTTTCTATTATACCTATAAAAAAGTAAAAAATTGAAATAATAATATATCCTGATTTTAACATTGTTGACGAGAGAAAATCACACGAACAACTATGATGTTCCACGTGCTCACCCAGTCAAATTAACTAAACCTTTAGAAAAGGGAAAAAATTCTAATCTACTTTTGTTTGAGGACTTAATTGCAAACTAAATGCTTATTCGTTTGGCTAATTGTATTTCCACCCCATATTTTGTCTTAACCACTGCAGCGCTTCAAAAAAATTATCTCCATCCCATTATTTTCTTTTCCCACCCCGCTATTTCCCGAAACTGCCCATATTTTGTTTACCGTCTTTTCTTCGTTAAATGCTAAAACACTATTCAATCTAACTAGACTATGAATAGTTCCTAGTGCGATATACTTTAGGAATGCAATAATTTCAAATTACACATAAACTAGATTATGAATAGTTCATAGTGCAATACATATTAGAAATGCAACAATTTCAAGTTACATATGAACTAGGGTATTATCATATCCTAGTTATGATTATGAAAATCAAAGAAAATCATACGTAAATTGTTTATTAGCATACCATACAAAAAAAGCATGAACATTAATATTTTCTTCTTCATAGTCACTATTTTCTGATTCTAAGAAATCAACATATTCAAAATTTTCATATTTTGAAATATTTTTCATAATAGATAAAAAATATAAAGTATAGAGTAATATGAATGGACATTGAATTCATTTCGGTCTAATTAATGCAAGGGTAAAAATGTCATTAAATGTTCAAATGAATTACTGGGTGGAAAAAGAAGATTAAAGGGTGCAAGTTAGCCTACTCGTTTTGCATTGAATGGGTAAGCACATTGACACATCCATTTCCTCCCTTACCCATCGCAAATCTACCAACAAATCATTAACCTAACGAAAAGTTGACAATAAATTTAAGTTACATATTTAGATATATGC
The DNA here is from genome assembly GCA_030737875.1 of Allium sativum. Taxonomy (NCBI): domain Eukaryota; kingdom Viridiplantae; phylum Streptophyta; class Magnoliopsida; order Asparagales; family Amaryllidaceae; genus Allium; species Allium sativum. Next base: position 365,438,739 of record CM060916.1, on the reverse strand, counting down.
GAATGTGGGAAATGGGCTGGTGGACAAAGTTTTAAATTTTTTTGGCCCAAAAAACGCGGCTCAGATAATTTCACGTAAAGGCCAAACTTCAGCTTATTTTTAGGCCTAAGTAAATAATTCTCTGTTTTTAATTTTTTTCCTTCCCTCTTTCGATTTTCTTTCAATTCAAATGGAAACTCGAATCATTCATTGATTACGTGCATTTTACATCGTTAATTGGATTATTTCGATTCTTTTATTAAATCGATCTCAGCAGGTAATTTTACCCTAATTTAGGTTTTTATTTTCGATTGATTCAATCTATTATTTACTTTCTTTTGTTATGTTTTGTTGATCTTATTTTCTTATGAATTTACAGGTTATTTGCATCATGTCTGATTTAGTTTCAATCAGTAGAGAAGAACAAGGGTATGTATTTGGATACGATGTTATGATTTTTTTAGATTTTAATGCTATGTGCATTTAGCATTTTCTTGCTGTTTAATATTTATTTTGACTGTACATGGTTTTTTGACATCTTATAATATCATTTGTTATTTATACCTGAATCTGTATAATTTTTGGCAGAAGCAGTCTTAGGAATAGCATTTTGGTTTTATTTTTACATAGTGAGTGTAGCTACTCTATTCGACTGGACATGAGTTGTTCTTTAATTGCTATTAAGAATAGCATATGTGAATATTGGACACATCTTACTCCTAGTTCTATTGAAATATCATATAATTTGGAAAGTAAGATTATCACAGTTGATACTGATTCGGATTTGCATACAATATTGTGCTTTCAAATTTATAAGAAGAGTCCTTTTTTTGTTTTCACTGTTAAGTTGTGCCATCATGCTCTGGAGCTCAATGTTGATAGTAATTTTTCAGTCAATTCTAATCGGCAGAGTATTTCAGCTTGTTCTAGTTCTTATAACATTAAGTCTTGTGGTGAATTAAGTTCTTATTTGAAAGATATCATGAAGAAAGGGTGTCAATTGAATCTTATGGATTTTACTGGTTATTTTTTGTGGTGATGAAAATTTTAGGGAGTTTCTAATGGCTTATCAAATAAAAGAAGGACATGAGTTGATTTTTGTTAAAAATTGTCCTGAAAGAACATCTGTCATATGCTCTTGGAATAAGGAAGGTCGTAAATTCAATTTAAATGCTTCTTTGGATCCTAGACAGCCTCTTCGTTTCTTTATTAGAACTTATAACTTTGCACATTCGTGTGGTGCTGGATTAAGGGATGTTAAGAAAGTCCAAATTTCTAGTAAATTTATTAAATCATTGAATATTGATCAAATTAGAGATGTCCCTATGAAGAAGCCGAAAGATATTATCGCTGAATTTAGAATAGAGTTTAATTTTGATCTTTCTTATAATTTTGTATACTCCGGAAAATAATTGGCTTTGAAGGAAATTTATGGAGACGATGTTATGTCATATAATGAATTAAATTGGTATTTGGAGACTTTGAAGAAAACTAATCCAGGAAGTTATGTTGCTTTGGATGTTGATCCGTCGAGTCAGCAATTTGAAAGAGTTTGCATTGGATTTAATGCTTGCTTAGTTGGTTTTTGACATTGCCGTCCTCTTATATTTCTAGATGCAGCATTTTTAAAGGGTAGGCCAGGAGTTTTATTAGCAGCCACTGCAAAAAATGGAAACCAAGGTTTGAGTTTTGGTCTTTGTCTTTTATTTTTTTAAAGTTGTTTAGTATTTTGTTTTTGAATTCTTTTGTATGCGATTTTTGGTGAAGTTCATGTATTTTATGTGAATGTTGGTGAATTTCATGCTAGTGGATTCAGTTTTGAAGATGTGTTGAATTAGATTTGATCAGCCCTGGCCTAACGTTTAAGTTTTAGTCAGAATTGAATCTTGTTTTATAGTTCAAATTTTCAAGTACCATTACGTCATTGAAAAATATTGTTACTGACAAGTATTTGTTTACAAAAAAAATTCTACTTGTTGCCTTCAGTTGATGATATATCTCTGGTTTCCCTTGGCTGCTCTGGAATTGACAATAGGCTTATCATGCTATATAACAATATAACATTAGGTTTTTTTTCACTGTAATAGGCTTGGGTTTGTAACTAATTAATGCAAGTTGGCATGCATGCTACAATCCAGATTAGAGGCTGCCTTTCTTTGGTGTAAGGTTGTCGTACATGCTGTACATTTCTGGGCCAGGGCTACTAGTTAGTGTGACGGCCCAGGTGCCATTATATGGATAACATATTGCATATATTTATAACACTGAATATTGCATTTCATTTGCATTATATAGGATAATGCTAATCTATTTAGCATTTTTTGTTCATAGTTTTACATATTCCATTTGACAGACAGATATTGAAATACTGCATGTTCTATTTTCTTATTTTACTGCTGCCTTTTTTGTTTGTTTAATACTATGGAATACATAATGCTGGTATTTTTTTTTCATTGTATTGTATATTATTGCTTTTTTTCTATGCATTCATGAAATAGATTATGACATTTTGCATTAGCATTTTAATCTTTGTTTCCTATAAGAGCTGTAACGACACAGATTTCACCCGGACCTAATCGATCGCTAAACCGACCAAGACCATTTGATTCCCGCATACGCTAACTCTGGGTATGCAACACATCAGAACAAATAACAGAAGACTTCTATAAACATCATAATAATGTTACATCATAGCACTGAATATCAGAGTATATCCAAATATAATTAATACAACGGAAGATGATTTTTCAATAAATGTAATACTATGCACAATGGAAATATAAACTACACAGCGGAAGACTGTAAATGCCTGGACAAAGCTTAAAGCTTCAATCCAGAATCCTGCTCAATACATCTGCAAAATAAAACTACTCGACTGCCCGTGGAGAAAATACGGGCATCCGAGTTCGCAAGGGAAAAGCAAACTACAGGTCAGTCATGGGACTAGTGTGAGAAACTCTAAACAATTATAATTAACTTATTTAATAATATGGCATATCACGGGACCACGCCGCTAACGCGGAACGGGTTAACCCCATGAATGCTAGTGTATAAACAACAATCAATATAGATATATGGATCTACTATGCATCAATCAACATGCAATATCCCAATCTACCCACTTAGATTAATCACTACACTTAGATTTTCCAAATCCAATTCAATTTACAGAAATTATTCCTTTGGATTATATTCCCGATTTCTTATTTCAAATCATCTGAAATACCTATCTCTAACTTTCTATATCAAAGTAGATTTCACTTCGGGATCTCAAATCAAATCGTTTGGAAATATGAATTCCAAGACATAACAATGCATACAAACAAGTATGCAACCAAATATCGTGCTCCCCATCGACAAGGCAAAGGGTACGCACCTCGCAACTCGATATATAAATGTGCACCTACCCCACATAGGAGCAGGCTACACCGACGATGCATCTACCCCACAAAGGAGCAGGCTACACCGACTTCTCACCCATACTTTTAGTCTCAGGGTCACCCGACTCTTTAGCCATATGCTAAATCATTTCATATCCCGGAGTAGGGAAAATCATTTCACAACGTAATAATCACAAGTACTTTCAAAATATAGTACTTCACATCAGTATTTCACACATATGATCAGTCACTATTAATCACATAACCTTTGAGCTCGTACGTCTCAAAGAACGGTGTTAAGCAAGAGAATAAATTCTCCGCCACCAAATAGATACATCATTAATAGCAACTAATCAATACGTGATGAACCATAATGTAACACGTAATACATTTCTAAATCATTTTAGAAATCATCGGGTTTTGGGCCTCGAAATCCTTTATGTTTTATAAAACATTTTTATAAACCATTCCCTGTCCAAAATCAGGAATACATTTCTTTTCACTTAAGAAAAATATCATTTCACAATCATTCATTAAATTTGAAATAAACAAAACATCGCTAAACACCTTATCGTCAAATCGTGAAGTGTTTCACAAGGTGTTAGCACACAGATATTTCTACCTGACCCAATGCTAAATGTAAAAGCATATTTTGCTCATAAACTGGTCGAGCACAATCCAAACAATCAATCAATCAAATTTGACATTAAATATAAGGTTTTGAATAGAGATAGTATCGACTTATATTCAACATCAAACCCTGAAACCAACAGATATCATATCGGGGATAACGATACCGATATCTTCCAAATTCCCATCACAATATCTGTATAATCACGGAATCCAATATCGAAAATATCCAAAGATAATTTCAATTCAAATCCAATCCAATTTATTTATTTATAACCATTGGATTATTTTTCTAGTTAATAACTAGTTCGTTTCGATAAAAATATAAATTTTATCTTTTCAAATATGGAAATTTCATCTCAATTCTTCCCAATTCATTTCTTATGATTTTACACAAATTATTACTATTTTTAATAATTTTATCAAGGCCCGTACAGTCGATTTCCACCAATGGCCATCGAACTGCACTTACAGCGACCTTTTCCAAATTTGATTTGGACATAATTCCAAATCCATCCGTTAGATTTCAAATTTCTCGTGTTCATTGGAAAGCTCTTTTCAATACGAACCCAACGGTTCTGGTTTCAGGAGAATCCGACGGTCGGATCTCCCGTAATGTCCATTCGAAGTCAATGGTCGAAATTCGCGAACTACAGCAGCGCGGCGCATTCTATTCAGACCATTATATTATATATATAATATATATTTCGTCGATTTCTATTTAAAACGAATTTTATAAATCGTTTAAAATTCGTTTCAAAAACAATTTCAACTTTCATTTCAAATTCAAATCCAAATTGAATTTTCCATATAAATTCGTTTTAAATTCATTTCAATTCAATTCAAATTTCTATTCAATTCAATTCGAATTCATTTTCTATTAAATTCAATTCGATTTCATTTTCTATTTCAGTTCGTTTTCAAATTTTGTATATATATCGTTTTCATTTCATATATATATATTATTTCCACCTTTCATATATATAATATTTTCACTTTTCAATATATACGATATTTTCACTTTCAATATATACGATATTTTCACTTTCAATATATACGATATATTCACTTTCAATACATACGATATATACACTTTCAATACATACGATATTTTCACTTTCACTATATATAATATATTCACTTTCACTATATATAATATTTTCACTTTTCATATATATATTTATTTATTTATTTCACATCGTATACATATTTCATACACTCCTAATATATATACAATTCATTTCACATCATGATCAATTTTCACACAGAATACAATCAAACAAGTCGTCCATGGTCTGTGGACGACGGGGAGTAGTTCAGATATGCAGTTATAATATAAATAACTATACAAGAAAATTTAAAGTGAGAGAATTCTCACATTGGGTTCCACTCCTCCTTAACTTATAGCAAGCTCCATTTCAGTTCCCGTCATCTCCATAATGTAGAGTTCAATTTCACGGTTACAACGCATCTAACCTTGCTAAATTCTGATGATAAATGAACACGTCATGGACTTTTATATTTTACTTACACAATATATATAATCTAAGATAATTAAAATTAATTAATCACCATCTTTAATGGTTAATCCTTCTTCTTCACATATTACACGCTCCAGGCCTCTCGTTGAAATCACCGAACCCGAAAACTTCGATCCATCTCTCCAAAATCGCACCACCTACAACTGACTAGACCCAAATCCAATAGCGTCATGATCTCCGCTTCACCACACTCCTCCAGCGCCCCCGCCATGGCGCAACTCGCCCATCCCTAGCGCGAGCAATTCCAGTTCGAACGGAGCTAGTTTGGATGCCGAGAACGATTAAAATACTCCACCAGAAAAGATCACTTCCGTACAGATTGAAAGCTGAGAAAAATCTCTACTGTTTCTGCTTTAGAATCATGATCTAATTCATAGTATTTTAGGAGAAATTAACGACTTAAATTTGGAGCGATTTGGTTCGTTCAGTGAGAGAAGCGGCGACAACGTTTTGTGATTTGGGGAAAAGGGTTTTGGGGGTTATATATATTAATGTATTAATATTTTGATTCCATAAATTCTTGTTTATCGTTACGAACTCCAATCCGGACCCAACGTGTAACGACCAGCCTTTTTGCCCGGTTCTTGCCGGTAATTAAACCAACTTAAACCGTTCAGAAAGACGAATTGTTATGGGTACATACATACATTGAACAAAATAACAGAACTTTCATTGAATAAGCCAATATTTTACATCAGAGTTACATGAATATTAGAGTTACAACATAAACGTATACAGCGGAAGAAAGAAAATATACTCTCAGCGGAAGATCAAATGATACAGCAGAAGCTTCAACTCTATCATGGACTCCAACTCAGAAAGCGCTCCGAACCTTGCTCCAACGAACTAAAACTGCAAAACTAAACTACTGGCTGCCCGTGTTAAAATTAATTGGCACCCAGAGTTTAGGAAGGAACAATAAACTCTAGGTCAGTCATGGGACCAGTGTGAGAACATAAAACATTTGTTTTTTGGGTTTATTTCAAAGTGGGGAATTTCACCGGACCACGCCGCTAACGCGGGACGGGTTTACTCCATGTGAATGCCCATGCATATAAATACGCAATGACCTTTGGAAAAATGAAGCTATCATAAGCTCGTCCCATATCACACAATGCAAGCGCACACCAGATGGGCGAGTTTTATCTTATGATAACCAAACGTGCTGTAATACGTGAAAATCCTCTTTTAATACTATCATATAGTGTGGAAAACAAATTTCGCAAATAAATATATTAATCCTAGACAGCATAATACCATTAATATTATGTCGCCATATATATATACAAACCAAAAATCGTATGGCTCATATTGGAGATTGCATAACTTGATGATTCCTGGCACGAAAGATCAATCGGAACACAAACGAAATGTAATCAAGGGTTTTTTCATCCAGACGCGGACACCAATACAAATCGCGAGGCAGATCAACGGTTTTCGACCAGACATGGCCCCCCGAACATACCTTATTCCATAAGTCATAAGTGGTTTCCCACTGCTGCAGCGGTCATCATCAATTCATAGATATATACACAACCTAACCGCCAGTTTCTCATCATCCGGGTGTGAGGTTTGTCGATGTCACGTCATACACAAAGCACGCCTAGAAAAGTGATGCCCTGATCATCACTAGCTCGTTCATAACTCGGGTATGCCACATTGACAATTCACGACATATCACTGATTTCGATCAATGCATACCCTCTAAGTTCATATGACCAAGAGATGAGGATAAAATATTTGCACAAATCCGATATATATTAACGGAGATCAGTGTTATGCGGTCAATTCCATTATCAGACCCACCATCCATACAAGTCCGTCCTGGGTCTGAACGGAACAAAATCCGAAAGTTCTCCCACCACGTTCAGACTTCCTGCCACTCTGGTAATAGGGGCATCTCTCTACTGTAGCTAGCAGTAAAGAAACCAATCAGCAGACAGTCCGTTCGATTGTGAAGGACCACGGTCTTCATTCGTCGATTCCAAGTCTTGAATTTCTCCAAGCGTCGTATTATTACTTGGAATGGTTTCGGACTTAAATCCGATCCCGGTCTTCCCAAATAATAAGCGTATTCTTAAATCGATAGTCATGGATCATACGGGCTTTTCAATTCAATCTCCTTCCAAATTATTTAAAATGTCAGGGTTGGATTTGTCATAAATTCTTTCATCATTTTTACTTTCCTCTGAAATCAAGTATTCGATTTTCCAACCTTATTTCCAACAAAACCCTTCGATCCTTATACTCAAACAAAATCCTTTGATTCCTTAAGTCCTTTAGTTTATTGAATATTTATTTGGATTAAAATTTCCTTAACGATAACCCAAACAATTTATATTCAAACATAAGTTTGATAGAGTTAATTTGACTTATATTTGATATAAATTCACAGCTCAACAAACACTATCAGAACCTTGGTGCAAAGATTTTCTAGTGCTTCTGATAGTATTTGTTCAACCTCGGAATTTCATATCGAATATCCGGCACAAACTCCATCCAACTCACTTCCATTTCCAAATTCTAACTTTTAGAATTACCAAGTAATTCCATTTACAAATATTTACTAACTTAGAAATCCTTCCAATTAATTATGATCCTTTTAACCATTTGAAATCATGGTTCGTCCTTTATAAAATTCCAACCCTAATTATCTTTGGAAAGTGATAATAACGTTTGGAACATTACTAAAAGCGCTGCAATAGCCATTTGAATCAAGTAAATTCCATATCAGTTCAAATAATTCAGTTCTAATCACTTTAAATAAATAAAGTAAGGTTTATTATGAATTCTTTCAAACCTTAAAACTTGTTTTATTTGAATTTTCGTTATGGTCGCCGAACTGCGCGTACAACGACCTTTTCCAACTTTGTTTTGAACATAACTTGCAAATCGTATGCTGAACTTAAGAAATTTCTTTTCTATTTAAAAATTGTTAATATTTGAAAATCAACGTTTCTTATTTCAAGTCAAATCGATTTCAAACAATAAGTTATTACCATTCAAGGTTGAAATTGAAATTTATGAACTGTCATACCGCGGTGCGTTATAAAATGATTTCAATATACATCATTCAAATTCTATTCAAATTGAAATTTAAATTTTCAAAACGACTTAATCTTTAACCACTTATTAAGTCTTGATCCAAAAACATTTCATACCTTCAAATCTTAATTCAGATTTTGAATAAGTTGTGAACCATACGAATTCAAAACCCTATTTAATTAGAATTTAATATCATGAATGGTACTTATGCAACATTTATAAATTTAAATTTCAATTTCGTTTTCTAAGCTTAAACAAATTTAAATTTCAAATTTTATATTGAATTAACCGTCCCGTCCGTCGAACTAGTTAGGGTTAGCCAGGGAGAGCAGGAAATTGGATTTCCAAACCCAAGCCTAGACACCATCCTCTCTGTCATCCTAGAACGATCTGGTATAATATTGTAAAATATTATATTTTAAATTTCCAAATCTCTTTTCACATTAAAATGGACTTTTGAAAATATAATAATATTTTAATATTTGAAAAATAAATCTTTATTTACATGGAAGGAGAATTTAATCGATTATCTGTATGATTCCACAACCATGGTGTTGTGTGTGCATCATGCAAAATAAATCAACTATATAATTCAGATGATCATAAATTATAATCATCACCCATACACAAACAACTCAGTTATGCACAAGCGTTACGGTCAATAACGCTTCAGTGTTCAGTGTCAACTAATTACATGCACATCCATTCACACAGGAACATCCATATTCGACCAACAACTAACTATAATTTAACCTCATCTAATTATAACTATTCAAAGTTCTAATTAAATAAAAAAATTAAATTAGATTAAATGTTCTCACCGAAATGCTTTCCAATATCTTCATTGTTAGAACCTTGCATTAATCGCGAACAAATCAACGGACACCGACACCGCTACGCTAACTATATTCATCCTTTTCAATCCATTCCCACATAAAGACTATGTCAAAAAAAATGAGTTTGACGATTCTAATGGTGTCCGATTCTAACCTTGCACAAGAAAATATTATGTTTTATAAATTAACGCTATATAACTAGAGTCATTAAACGTAAGTTATTTATAAACATCTGATTACCGTCGCTTCCAACTAACCCTATGAACTAGCGCCACAATCTGCAGTCCATGCTACTTCAGATACAAACATATAAAATATATATACCCGTACACCCTTCAAGCGCTCATCTACACTCACACTCTTCCCTGCGTGAACATGTCAGGCTCAAAACTCCCCTCAACGCAACAACCAGTTGTAGGTAGAAAGCGACAACAAAACTACAGCCATTCCATTTCCTAGTAGTGATCTACTGTCGGGGTAAAGGTGCTTTGTCGAGGCTCGGAGGACCTTACGGCGAAGCCCTGCGGAGCTTAGGAAGGGAAGCCGACTAGTTTTTGAGGCGGAACAGCGGACCAAAAGGGAAATGTAGTGGTTCAAGGGAAGAGAAGGGAAGAGTGACGGATTCATCGACCGAGGGTGGACTCGATGGACAGGAGGAGGTTGGCAGATGTGGCAGAGGCGGTGCGCTGAACTGCTAAGGTGAAGGACGCAGTACAAGAAGGGAATGAGGCTTGCATGGCGAACACAGTGTGTGAAAGAGAAGTGTCGTGGCTTTAATAGGAAAGGGTACGGTTTCGAAGTGGAAGAAGGTCGTTCTTGAGGAGAGCTGTTATGGGAACTACGACGATTTTCAGGAGGGGAGCGAGAAAACAAAGGCGGAGGGTGGAGGGTGCTCGAAGGGCCGATCTGGGTATGTTAGTGGAGGGGACATGCGTACAGATGAGAGAAAGCTTTTGAGAAGAATACAAATTGAGAAGGAAGAAAAGAGTAAAGTAACAGGCAAAAGAAGAGAAACGTGGAGCAAAATGCACCACTAAGAAGACACGCGTACGGCATGTGAAGACACATTTTACAAGTGTACACTTAGAACTTAGATGATAGAATTATAATTTCCTTGAACTAAAAACCTGAACAAGAAGATATGCGGGAAAAGAAGAGGAAGCAACGGGTGTTGCTTCTTGGAATTGTTCGGTCAGAAGTGAACCAAACCCAAGTTTGAAAACAAGCGCTGAATTGGATAGTTAACAAAGTAAATATGTTTGTAAATCTTCCCTAAAATAAATATAAATATTTAACCCTCTTAAAGTTCATCATTTTTTTAAATGTATACGGAAGAAGAAGCACGCGTAAAGACTTCAGAAAGATGAGCACATCTATCGAACTCATATCCAAAACGAACAAGTGTGAGGCACGTACAAATTTGACCAGCATCAATAAACTATCCTAGCAGTACTTAACAGTTAAATTCATACTGACATGCAGTTGTTCCCATTATGTTTGTTAACTAGTCATTACTTTCTAATTGCTTATACATTTGCGTCCATCCCTGTTTATTCTAGCGGACGGAAAGCGCTTGGAGCCAATATTTAACTATAATTCAAATCCTGATCGTTACAGCAATTATGTTGCCCACTGGTTACGGCTTATCCAAACGAACACTGTTTAAAAACTGGATTATAGACAATTATTAAATTAATGTTTGTAATTTAACTTGATTAAATTAAATTTATATTCATAAAAATCCAAATGAACTACATTTATTAAACGTTGAAATCTCAAATCGTTACACAACGACTGTCGCCCCTAGCTAAATACCCCCATTCTGAACACAATGGGATATGTTTCGTAGGTTAATTCGACTTTTTGGATCAATTTTCATCAAAATCAAAATATAACTCTATATATTGAATTCGTACGCACATTTCAATTTACCGGGGCTACATACTAACTAGAAAAATTCCCAAAAAAATATTTTCTAGCTTCCTATTGACGATACGGTCCTAAAAAAACTAATTCCGTCAAATTCTGAGGCTGTTTGAAAAATGACCAATTTCCAGTCGATTAAAATCAACTAAAACTGGTCAAACGCGTTTTCCTTTGCCACGCTCACATATTGATTCCAAAAATTATGAAATTTGAAACCTAGCAATAACTTGACATCCCGGATCCAACAAAAGTGGTTTCGTCGAGATCCGAGGTCATTTGGAAAATTTCCATTTTTAAGGGCCAGAATTCCATAGCGACTATTCTGAAAATTCAACTGGACATAACTTTTTATCCCTGCTATGAAATTTTGATTTTCTAGATTCGTTGGAAAGATATTCTCAATTAGATTCATATATTTTTGGTTTCAATAAAATCTGGTTTATTTTGCACCCGGTATGTTCAATTGAAATTTGAAATCGAATTATCAAACTACCACCCCATTTTCAATTCCTTTTATAATTTAAAATAAATATTCATATTCTAACAACGACGTATATAAATATATACGTTCGAATTCTATTCAAAATAAATTTCTCGTCGTTATTATTTAAAACAGTTCATTTTAAATAATCAAAATTCGCTAAAATTGCCAATTTAATTTTTTTTTAATTGGCTCAGATTTCTGGGTTATTACAATCTCCCCCACTTAAAACTTTTCGTCCCCGAAAAGGTACGTGGCCGAAAGTTGTTTAACAAATCAACTCAACTTTCGTTATTTTCATTACGGCTTAAGTTCTTCAACTTTTCAGTTTCTAAGAACTTTTCAAATTTTTCAAAAATTTGGCTAACAACCTAAATTTTCGAAAAATTTCGCCATAACCTCCCCTGCACCGGTAGCACCGGGAAAATCCCGAAATTGCCATACAGGCCCCCAGATCTCAAAAAGAAAAAGAAAAAGCCAAGCGGCTAGCCAATCGGCTCATAAAATCATCATCACCCAAACAAAACAGTAAATTATAGTAAACATGTACCTATTTGTCGGGCAAACAAATTTTATTCTTCTGCTCTAGCCTCCTTGCTATGACCTGTTCACACATATATATGTATATGCATGCGTTTGCAAATAATTTTCAATCCAGTTCAATATTTAGTTCAGTTTGTATACAATTTGGCCTAATTGGTTCAAATTTTAATTAATCACAACGATAATCAAACAACAACCAACAATCAATTTATTGATTAACTTTTCAAATATATAACTTTATATACACTCAAAAATCCTATTTTTAAAACCAGATTATATATATAATCTCAAATACGTTATTTATAAAAATATAACTCCCAACTCATTCTGGGGCATTACTAACCCCATCTCTAATGAGTCGCTCATTCTAAAATGCTAGTGATTCTATCTCTAATGAGGATTCTTTAATAGGACATTACTAATCCTACCTCTGTTGAGTCCTTCTATTCTGTTCTAACGAGTTGTACCCCCAAAGATTTGAGTTTAACCAAAGCTCTGATACCAGCTGTAACGACACGGATTTCGCCTGGGCCTAATCGATCGCTAAACCGACCAAAACCGTTTGATTCCCGCATATGCTAACTCTGGGTATACAACACATCAGAACAAATAACAGAAGACTTCTATAAACATCATAATAATGTTACATCAGGGCACAGAATATCAGAGTATATCGAAATATAATCAATACAGCGGAAGATGATTTTTCAATAAATGTAATACAATGCACAGCGGAAATATAAACTACACAGCAGAAGACTGTAAATGCCTGGACACAGCTTAAAGCTTCAATCCAGAATCCTGCTCAATACACTGCAAAATAAAACTACTCGACTGCCCATGGGGAAAATAGGGGCACCCGAGTTCGCAAGGGAAAAGCAAACTACAGGTAAGTCATGGGACTGGTGTGAGAAACTCTAAACAGCTATAATTAACTTATTTAATAATATGGCATATCACGGGACCACGCCGCTAACGCGGAATGGATTTACCCCCATGAATGTTAGTGTATAAACAACAATCAATATAGATATATGGATCTACTATGCATCAATCAACATGCAATATCCCAATCTACCCACTTAGATTAACCACTACACTTAGATTTTCCAAATCCAATTCAATTTACAGAAATTATTCCTTTGGATTATATTCCCTATTTCTTGTTTCAAATCATTTGAAATACCTATCTCTAACTTTCTATATCAAAGTAGATTTCACTTCGGGATCTCAAATCAAATCGTTTGGAAATATGAATTCCAAAACATAACAATGCATACAAACAAGTATGCAACCAAATATCGTTCTCCCCATCGACAAGGAAAAGGGTACGCACCTCGCAACTCGATATATAAATGTGCACCTACCCCACATAGGAGCAGGCTACACCGATGATGCACCTACCCCACAAAGGAGCAGGCTACACCGACCTCTCACCCATACTTTTAGTCTCAGGGTCACCCGACTCTTTAGCCACATACTAAATCATTTCATATCCCGAAGTAGGGAAAATCATTTCACAACATAATAATCACAAGTACTTTCAAAATATAGTACTTCACATCAGTAATTCACACATATGATCAGTCACTATTAATCACATAACCTTTGAGCTCGTACGTCTCAAAGAAGGGTGTTAAGCAAGAGAATAAATTCTCCGCCACCAAACAGACATATCATTAATAACAACTAATCAATACGCGATGAACCACAATGTAACACATAATACATTTCTAAATCATTTAAGAAATCATCGGGTTTTGGGCCTCGAAATCCTTTCTGTTTTATAAAACATTTTTATAAACCATTCCCTGTCCAAAATAGGGAATACAACATCGCTAATTTAAAATAAATATTCATATTCTAACGACGACGTATATAAATATATACGTTCGAATTCTATTCAAAATAAATTTTTCATCGTTATTATTTAAAACAATTCATTTTAAATAATGAAAATTCGCTAAAATTGCCAATTTAAAATTTTTAAATTGGCTCAGATTTCCGGGTTATTACAAGTGTATTTAAAATAAAAAAATCACTGCTGTGAATTTGAAGCACATTAAGTTTTTTTTTTAGCATTTTTCTTCTGTGTATTATATTGCTTATTTTGTTTCCTTTTTGCTTTCTCTGTTATTCTGTACGTCTGTGTTGTTCTCTTTTTTTTTTTGAGATAGAGAGAGAGATTGACATAGAAATATCATAAGACTGCTTTTTTCTATTTATTTAACTGTTGCAATACTAAAGTACATGATACTCTTTTTCCTTTAGCAATTTTTTTGTTTATCATATTGTTTCATTTTTTCTATTTGCTTCATTAATTTGGTCATGAAATTCATTATGCTAGGTTACATTAGCATTTTTATATCCTTGTGTACTGTAAGACTCCTGTGTATCATATGACTGCAATTTTATCATACTTGTTTCTCAGTTCTCATCCTAAGATACATTATGCTTTTTTTTACTTCACCTTTTTTTTTCTGCATCATATTGCTGCTTTTCTTTTTTATTTGTTTCAGTGATTTAGTCACGACATATATTATGATAGCTTACTTTACCATTTTTTAATTACATATAGCATGGTATATGTAAGATATTGAATTGATTTATATTTTGTATATAGTTATGGTATATCAGTTTTTTTTATGTTAGCATTTTAAAATTGTAATGCATTTTTTCAGGTTTCTTTCCACTAGCTATGGGAGTCATCTCACATGAAAATGAATCAAATTGGATTTGATTTTTAGAGAATCTAAAAGAGATGCTTCATGAAGATCGTGAATTAGTTTTTATGTCTGATCGTCAATGGGGTTTGCTCTTAGGTGTTCCGAAAGTGTTTCCATCTTCTTTTCATAATTATTGCACATTTCATATGGAGCAAAATATTGGCTCAGTGGTTAAATCTTGCAAGGGTGATACATCAATTGTTGATTTGTTTAAACTTATAACTCGATCTTCCAATCTATTTGATTTTGAACGTTATATGTTAAAATTTAAAGAAATTGGAGGTGCTGCCGCAATCAGCTTCCTTAAAGATAGACCTTTAGAACATTGGGCAGATTTGTTTTTTCAAGGTAGAAGGTATGGAGAATATTCTTCTAATGTGGTCGAAAGCTTTAACTCTTAGATTTTGGATGATAGGTTTATGCCGATTACATCTTGTCTAGATGGAATTCGAGTGAAAGTAATGGAACAAATGGCAAAGCGGAGGGAAGAATGCCATAAGTAGACTACTGTTTTATGTCCAGTCATGGAGCAACGAGTGTCAAAATTAGTTGAAGATGGGTTTGGATGGAATGCATATAGGTCTGATGAAAATATTTTTGAAGGTAGATCTCCTATTTCACATCATGTTGATCTTGAAAAAAGATTGTGTAGCTGTAACCAATGGAAAGTTCCCGGTTTTCCATGTGCACATGTTGTTAAGTGCATGAATAAATCAAGGCTATCGGTATATGAATTTGTGGAATATTATTTTATAGCTAATGCTTTTAGATCTAGTTATGCACATGCTATTAATCCAATTCCAACTGTCGGTAAGCCAATTGTTACTGAAGATGAAATTGTAATTAGACCGCCTAAAGAAATTCGAGGTGCTGGAAGACCTTCTACTAAAAGACATGGTGGCTTTTCTTATTCTCAGAATAAGCGCAATAAATGCAGCAAGTATGATCAAGTTGGACATAACAAGAGGAATTGCCAAGCTTCAAAGAAGATTTAAATTTGAATTTTATTTTTCAGTTTTTTTTTCCATTGGATATGTTACTATATACTTACTTAGTATGTTGTTGTTATTTTTTATTAGTTATTTGGACATGTTACATGCTGAGTTGTTATTTTTAATATAAATATAACTTGTATTTCTGAATTTTATATTTCTGCTTTCATTTATTATAATTTGGGTGTTTTTTTGTTTAAATTATGAAGTGTTGTGTCTGTGGTTGCTGGCATTTTATCACCTGTTATTATTTACATAAATTTAACAGTATAATGCTATATTAATTTAGCATTTTGTTGTGTATATTGTAAAAGTAATAGGCTGATTAGATTATTAACTGTACAAAGTAAAAGTGGTTGGGTAACTTTATTAATATAAATTTAACTTGTATTTGTGAAACTTATGTGGTTGCTTTCCTTTTTTTGCATATTTTGTTTAAAATATGCACTGTTGTGTTTGTGACTGTTGGTATTTTATTATCTGCTATTTTCTATGTCATTTATAAAGACTAATGCCACATTTATGTGTTTACTTTCATTTATTTTGTTTTATGTATTTTATTTGTAAAGCATGCATAGTTATGTTTGTTGTTTATGGCATGTTTTTACCAACTATTTTCTACATTAATTCAACAGACTAATGCTATATTTATTTAGTGTTTTGTTTTGTATGATGTTAAACTGATTGACCTATTTGATTAGTAGTTGTGCAATAATAAACTATGTGATGCTACTTTATGTGTTATTTGGGTAATGCCGTATGCTATTTCAATATAGCATTTTCTGCTAATTAATTTTTGAAATATAGTTAATTTTTAAAACAATTATAGTATGGTAATTGAAAGTAATGCATACAATTATGTACCCGAATAGGCCTTGTGTCTGATGCCTTTTACGTATCATGGGTACCCGCTCAGTTAAATAATACCTACTGGGTGCAGAATCATTGCTGGAGTACCCGATTAAGCCTTGCATCCGAAAGTCTTTTACGTGTCATAGGTACCCGATTAGGCCTTGTATGCGGATGTGTTTTACGTGTCATTGTACCCGCTCGGTTAAACAATCTTTACTGGATGCAGAATCGTTGTTGAATGACCCGATTAGGCCTTGTGTCCAGAAGCTTTTTACATGTCATAGGTACCCGATTAGGCCTTGTGTCAAAATGTCTTTTACGTGTCATGGGTACCCGTCGGTTAAATAATCCCTACAGGGCGCAGAATCATTGCTGGAGTACCTGATTAAGCCTTGCATCCATAAGTCTTTTACATGTCATAGGTACCCAATTAGGTCTTGTGTGTGGATGTGTTTTACGTGTCATTGTACTTGCTTGGTTAAACAATCCATATTAGGTGCAGAATCGTTGCTGAACGACCTGATTAGGCCTTGTGTTCGGAAGCTTTTTACATGTTATAGGTACCCGATTAGGCCTTGTGTCTGAATGTCTTTTACGTATCATGCGTACCCACTCGGTTAAACAATACCTACTGGGTGCAGAATCATCGTTGCAGTACCCGATTAAGTTTTGCATCCAGAAGTCTTTTACATGTCATAGGTATAGATTAGGCCTTGTGTCCGGAAGTGTTTTACTTGTCATTGTACTCGCACGGTTAAACAATCTTTACTGGGTGCAGAATCATTGCTGAACGACCCGATTAGGCCTTGCGTTCGGAAACTTTTTATGTTTCATAGGTACCCGATTAGGCCTTGTGCCTAAATGTCTTTTAAGTGTCATAGGTACCCGCTCGGTTAAACAATCCCTACTGGGTGCAGAATCATTGCTGGAGTCACGATTAAGCCTTGCATCTAGAAGTCTTTTACGTGTCATAGGTACCTAATTAGGCCTTTGGTGCGGATGTGTTTTATATGTCATTGTACTCGCTCGGTTAAACAATCCATACTAGGTGCATAATCATTGACGAATGACCCGATTAGGCCTTGCGTCCGGAAGCTTTTTACATGTCATAGGTACCCGATTAGGCCTTGTGTCTAAATGTCTTTTAAGTATCATAGGTACGCGCTCGGTTAAACAATCCCTACTGGGTGCAGAATCGTTGTTGGGGTTCCCGATTAAGCGTTGCATCCCGAAGTCTTTTACGTATCATAGGTACCCGATTAATCCTTGTGTCCGGATGTGTCTTACGTGTCATTGGTACCTGCTTGGTTAAACAATTCTTACTAGGTGCATAATCGTTGTTGAACGACCCGATTAGGCCTTTGAGTTTAGTCATCCTTTGAGTTTTGAAAAGTACAAGACTAAGCATGAGTCTAGCCGTCCTTTGAGTTTCGTAAGTACTTGCTTAGGTTTAAATCTGAATGTCCTTTACAATCGTTTATATTGTTTGATTAACCATTATGTTTTCGGTATAAATTGGTTTTCAGAGGTTTTGGCTAAGGGACCAGTCCGGCCGTCCTTTACAATCATTTATATTGTTTGGTTAACCAATATGTTCTCGGTATAAATTGGTTTTTAAAGGTGCTGGCTTAGGGTTGAGTCCTGTTGTCATTCGAATCTCGTATGTACTCGGTTAGGTTTGAATTTGGTTGTCCTTTACAATCGTTTACATTGTTTGTGGTATATTTATTTGCATGGGTATCTGATTATGTTTTGAATATTGTCTTCTTTTATATCCATATGTACCCGATTTAACTTGGAGTCTGAATTTGGTTTGCGTTTCTGGGTTTGGTCGGTTGAATGAAATATTTTGGTTATAGATTCATTTATGGTTATTTTGTTTAAATAATTTATTTTTATTTTAGATTGATATGCATAAACAATTAGTTATAAAAATGTTATTTTTTATAGCGTTTTTAATTTAGGATACAGTAGATTCATTTAGGGTTATGTTGATTAAATAATTCATTTTTATTTTAGATTGGTATGCCTAAACAATTATTTACAGTAGTGCTATTTGTTTATAGCACTTTAATTTATACATTTCATCGCATAACATCAGACATAACCCAACCCATACACATAATGGTTAAACGAACAGTAACACATAACAGTAACTACCAAACCATCACATACACATAATAGTAACCACCAAACCATCACAAAGATCTCAAAAAGCCAAATGATAACAAAGATCTCAAAAAGTCAAATGATCACAAAGATCTCAAGGACATAAGCAAAACTCAACACATACACATAACAGTAATCACCAAACGATCACAAAGATCTCAAAAAGCCAATATACAGTTGCCATAAAACATCAATTCTCCCAAAATTCTTATTGCACAAAAACATCAGACATAAGCCAATCCGAACAACAGGCTACAACCTGAATTTTCATTAAAACAGCAAGTCACAATCAATTTAGCTTCAACTACAATGTATGAAATTAAAACATAGCAATTAACCATGTGTAGGTATGAAATCTGTACAGGTACAATTCTGTCCGCACCGCAATTTTTTAATCCAGGTCCAGCCACTACTTTAACATCAATTCAAACTACTAAAACTCAATTATAATTAGCAACTAAATGTCTAAACAACAAATTCAAATTGAATTAAAACAGGTGCTACATCAACAATTCAGTGTTTCCTTTGTTCATGCTCTTTCTTCATCACAACGTTTTCAATTTCTTCTGGGGACGAGTTTGCAAAGTTACTCATAATATCCCAACTTCTTGGTGGGTCATTCAGTATGTTGAACACTATGTTAGCACGGAGAAGATTGATATCTTCCTTTTTGTATTCCTCTGGTAGATTTTTGTCTCTATCCAATTTTTCGATGAATTTCATCACAAATAATGCACAGTCGGAACTGCAAAATAATAAATAAATAAGGATTGGTATAAGAAATGCAATGCTATGATCATTTAGCTATTTGCCAACGGATTATTTGGCAAAAACCATGTATTGTGTTCTAATATTATCCAATTTCCCGAAAGGAACACATAATCGTCGAATATCCTTCAATTTCTCCGGTTTATATTTTATTTTCCCAGAATTTTATGGAATGAAACATTATTGCATGGTACATCAACTTTCCCCACAAGTAAACTATTGCATAATAGAATGAACTGGTGATTTTATTTAGTTTGTCAGTCGCAGAATATGAGCTAATAGAGTTGTATCATAGTCACCTCAAAAACACTACTCTCCCACACGAACAGACCCAGAAATGCATGTAAAGGATATTATGAAGGTGTTTTCACTATATTATTATAAAAGTCAGGTAGTAGTGGTACAAAGATACGAAAAATGCAAGGTGTTGTATGGATATTTAAATAATAAGAATAAAACAAAAATGATATTACAGTTTAGCATTTATATTAACAGTTTAAGTTGCACATGTAAAGGACAATATGAAGGTGTTTTAACTGTATTATGGTAAAAGGAAATATTAGTACAAACATATAACAGTTTGAGCATTTAGTAACTATTAAAAAAAAATGTTAATGTTTACTTACGAGTCGAAATCTTGTTGTGGGCATTGCGGCTGTTTCATCGGCTTTGTTCCAATATTTTTGTTTATAATGTTGTTTTCAGCCAATTTCTCATAGATGATCATTTCAATCTTTTTTCTCTGTATCAGAAAAAAATACATAGCTTTTTTCCAATATACATCCAAATACATAGTTATATACGATAATAACAATCTTACCATCTTCATCGCTTCCTTATAGTGTTTATTTGATACAGAGGTTGATCTTCTGGGCCTCAATGAATCATAGTGGTTCTATTGCATTTTAACATAGTCCAAAGTTAGTAAAGTCCAATGGTTGATGTAATGCAAGGGAAAGAATATGGTTTCTGCAACTTCGTCTTTGACAATTTTTTGGACCATTGGGTTAACCAATGTTTTAACAACATTTTCAACATCTGTTTGTATGGCATGCTGCAAATAAACATGAAAAATATTAATTTGTTCCTGATATTTACAATTTTAAAGTAAAAGTTTTGTTCACCGTCATGATTGTACTGAATATGTTGTTGTGTTCGAATGTATTTGCATTTGAAGTAAACCAGTCAATAACCTACATTATAAAAATAATGTTAGCTTAGTATATTATTTTAACATGGAATTTGCTTCTATATAAATTTGTTACCAGGATGTTGCATTGTGTATAAATAATGCTAGAGGGAGATAGCATTTTATTACCAGTATGTTGTTTGATTTAAAAAACATCATAATGCTATGATACTTTAGCATTTTATTAACAGTAAATTGCTTAAATATAAAAATCAAAATGATATGAGAGTTTATCATTTTTGTAATAGCATGTTGACTACCCAATTAAAAATCAAAATGTTGGTAGAAGCTAGCATTTTTTGAACAACATTTTGTATTATCATAAATTTTATTATAATGCTAGCAAAATTTAGTATTTTTCAATCACCATGTTATTAAAAAAAATCATAATGCTAGGAGAATTAGCATTTAATTAACATTGTATTGTTTATTTAAAAAGTGATCATAATGGTAGCGGAAAAACGTCTTTTTGGAACAACATAATGGTTTATAAAAAAAAAAATCCAAAATGCTAGTGAAGACTATTAGTTTAAAAAATAACAATCATAATGCTACAAGTTAGCATCTTAGGAACAGAATATTGCTTAATAATTAAAAAAATACCTATTACGATTTACATTTACCCGACCATCTGTAAATTCTTCAAATAGCAGTTCTTCTAGCATGGAAAGTACAATTGTTATCCCTCCTCTTTCAGTATCATCATTTTGCCATGCTATCATGCTATATTTATATTTTAATTTAAAAATATTAAAATATCACAGATTCATTTAAATAAATTCAGATTTTAACGAGTACAAAAAACTTACTTTGTTTTGTCTGCGCATGCAAAGAATGCCCTGATTATGTTTTGTTTGTGAGAATCTATGAGTTGTAATATCGGACTGTTTAAAATATTTCCTTGGCAATATACTTTCTTTATTGGATAATATTTGTCAACATCATAGGTTCTATATCTTGAGCTTCATCATCTATAGTGGATTCTTCTTTCTCTTCTTCGACCAGTTCTTTTTCTTTTTCAGTTTCTTCGACTCTTGTATCACTTTCATCACTTCCATCTTCATCCTCATCTTCATCTTCATATTCATCCTCATCTTCATTGCTTGTATTTTCAATATTTACTTCACCATCGGTTACATCTTTTTTATTCTCCTCTTCTTCACCTTCATCTTCATTCTCTTCATCATGTGTTTTATCTTCTATTTTATTCTCTTCACTTTCTTCTTCATTCTCATTTTCTGTTTCATCATTTTTTCCTCCACCATTCCAGTGTCTTTTTCATCGTATTTGGTTTTTTTTGTGGTGTACTATTTTATACTGAAATTGAGAATCAACTTTTGGCTTCCTCTTTTTCCCTTTTAATCTTTCAATCATTGAACTTAGTGTCACATTTTTAAGCCGCTGGCTTCTTCTTCTCACATCCTTCTCTTCTTTATTTTCCACTTTTTTGAACTCTTCATGAGTCTCATTGTCTGGTGTGCTTAGAAGGTCGAAAGAAGGAGGGGTAAGTTGCTCTATAAACTTCTAAATAATTAGATTTTTCTGTTCCTTATCAGATACTTAGAGCACGAATTTTAGCATGCGGATTTCTTTTTCTTTCCGAACTAATTTTTCTTCTCTTTCCTTAGCTCTTTTTCTTCCTCCAACTTTGTTTTCACATCCTTCAATTTATTGTCCAATTGTCTAATTTGAAAATTTTGCATTTCGATTTTTCTGTCTTTTTCATCAATTCCTAGCCCTTCATCTTCACCTTCACTTGTAATCTCTTTTATTTGCAAAATTGCTTTGTTCTTCGATTCATCAGGTAACATCTTCTCTTTAGATGTTATTTTCTTAATTCCAAGTGAAATATTTAATCGGCGAACATGAGAAGTTTTTCATTCATAAATTCATTATTTCTAATATTTTGAAGTGCTACGATGTTCTAGCATATTAATATGTGCACATAAATAAATAAAAAATTATTTACTGAATTACGACTTCTAAGTTTTGAGTGATAAAGGGATTGTTACAAAACCAAGTGCATTGTTGAAATGCTATCAGAATTTAGTGTTTTCCAATCACCATATTAATCACACAAAAAAGTTCATAATGCTAGAAGAATTAGCATTTCACTTACAGTGTTCTGTTTACTTAAAATTTATTATAATGGTAGGATAGTTTAACATTCTATTAACAGCAAATTATTTTAAAAAAATCAAAATGATAGGAGAGGTTAACATTTTTGTAATAGCATATCGACTAAAAACCCAAATGCTTTTAGAAGCTAAGTATTTTTGGAACAACTTTTTGTAATAAAAAAAACAAAAGAAAAATTCATAATGCTAGGAGAATTAGCATTTCACTTATAGTGTTCTGTTTATGTAAAAAATTATTTTAATGGTAGGATAGTTTAGCATTTTATTAACAACAAATTGCTTAAATTAATAAATAAAAATGATAGGAGAGGTTAACATTTTTGTAATAGCATGTCGACTGCTCGACTAAAAATCAAAATGCTTTTAGAAACTAAGTATTTTTGGAACAACTTTTTGTAATAAAAAAACAAAAGAAAAATTCACAATGATAGGAGAATTAGCATTTCACTTACAGTGTTATGTTTATTTAAAACATTATTATAATGGTAGGATAGTTTAGCATTTTATTAACAGCAAATTGCTTAAATTAAAAAATGAAAATGATAGGAGAGGTTAGCATTTTAGTAAGCACATGTCGACTAAAAATCAAAATGCTTTTAGAAGCTAAGTATTTTTGGAACAACTTTTTGTAATAACAAAAAAAAGAAAAAAGAAAAATTCATAATGCTAGAAGAATTAGCATTTAACTTACAATGTTGTGTTTATGTAATAGGATAGTTTAGCACTTTATTAACAACAAATTGCTTAAATTAAAAAAAAATGATAGGAGAGGTTAGCATTTTTGCAATAGCATGACTACTCGGCTAAAAATCAAAATGCTTTTAGAAGCTAAGTATTTTTGGAACAACTTTTTTTAATAAAAAAAACAAAAGAAAAATTCATAATGATAGGAGAATTAGCATTTCAATTACAGTGTTCTGTTTATTTAAAAAATTATTATAATGATAGGATAGTTTACCATTTCATTAACAGCAAATTGCTTAAATTAAAAAATGAAAATGATAAGAGAGGCTAGCATTTTTGTAATAGCATGTCGACTGCTCGACTAAAAATCAAAATACTTTTAGAAGCTAAGCATTTTTTGAATAACTTTTTGTAATAAAAAAAAAACAAAAGAAAAATTCATAATGATAAAAGAATCATTTTACTTACAGTGTTCTGTTTATTTAAAAAATTATTATAATGTTAGGTGTAACGTCCCGTATTTTTACGGTGAAATAATTAATTTATTTAATTGTTAAATATCGATTTGTCGATATCGATAACTTGATATAAATGATATTTATATTTAATTAATATAAATAATAGAATAGTATATTTATTTTCAAAATGGTCAAAAATAGCTGAATTCCCAATATTGTGTGAATTGGGTAATATAAGAGATTTGGTTAAGTTTAGATTCGATTTTTAATAACGAATCTATTCAATAAACGACGATGAAACGTATAATTTATATTATAATTATAATCCAGCTCGAAATGGCGTGGCAGTTTGTAATTTGCCGATTCAGACTTTAAACGAATATACAGAAGCCGTTTTAAGTCGGATTTCTGTGAAACAAGAAACATTCGGGGCTGGCGGAGTATATTTTTCTAACGGAAGTGGAAAATGGAGATTTCGTCGTATAGATTGCAAGATATGTCCAAATCAAACTTTTAAATAGTCGTTATAGAATCATTCATCGATCGTAACTGTTTATTTGAAATAACTGCATACTGGATTCGAATTAAGACAAGGTTCTTTTGAGACGTAGTGTTAATTTAATTTTTAGAATTTTACTATAATTTTTAATTAATTAAATACGCAAAAATTTTATTGGAGTATTTTGCATCCTATATCAATATTGGGGTTTCAAAATATGAGTCAACCCACCGATATTATTATATTTTTGGGATCGTGGCACCTCGTTGGATACAACCATAATCTAACTTCTGTCCATAGCAGCTCAGACATGAACAAAATTTTATGTAGTGGAATACCCTTATTTCTAAACTTTAAAACAAAATACACATTACCATCGAGCAAACTCTTTTCCCATTCTCTATTCGTATCAAAAGCCATAGACATTTTATGCACTTGCCTTCCATTTGGGACACAAACCAAATAAATAGCAATACAAATCCGGATGACAAACCATTATAACAAATAATAGAATAAGATTAAACCAGGTATACTGTGACAACCAAGGACAGGGTACAACCCTATATATCCAGCGCAACCTATCTATGGAATGTCGTTGCTAAACGTACATGAAAGATGGAAAGAGAAATACATATTCCTCTTGTATCTCTATGTCAAGCATCGTACGTTCTATCAGTCCCACTTTTTTTCAAATGTTGTGACAATTCATGCCGACTATGGCTAAGCAATCCTGCAAACATCATGCCTACCTAAATAAATATCCGCACATGCTATGGGTTGCAGCCTACATCTGTCTACCCTCATTGTAACCTAAAATGCATGGCCACACTACATGGTATAGTTGGCAATACAGGTAAAAATACATAAAAAAAAATCTAATAGTCAATAAGCAGTCTTATCCTCTTGACATGATGAAAATGCAATATGAAATGAGGGAAATAAAGTCGTAAATTCGTATGAACGCTAACGACTAGAGCAGCAGCCTATACCTCCCATTTCACTTCAGTATTTAGTCTGATATTGTATAAACAAAATAAAAGACATTTTCCTACCAACCAAGCTCGTACATTATATCCTTCCAGTACAATGAAAACGAAACCTGCTTGCCTGCCCTCATATTTCAAATCACACATGCAGTCCCAGGCTCCTTCTCCAAAAGCTTCATGTCGAAGTAAAATACAGACCATGTTTGGTATCCTATATTTCCTATCACCTAAGACTTGCTGACAAAGTAAAATAAAGAAATCTGCAGGCCGATGTTTCTAACACCTTAAGCCTAAATGCCAACCTATTGCCAATTTCCTTGCCAACAAAGGAACCATAAATCACGAGCCTACTGTCCTTTCTTCCAGCTACCCTATGATCTACTACGTGCTTGTCAAGTTTATACATCTATAAATATACATAAGCACAGCGTCATTTCTTCAAACAGAGACTCCAGCCGTAATAATTCAATGGCGGAAAATATATATGAATATATATTAAAATCAAAATATATATAAAGGAGTTGTAGCATTAGCAGAAGTACACCACACCATTACAGATCGCTGGAAGGCCGAGAATGAGATATAGGTAGGAGATGCGAGCTTTGTTTTGTGGTAATGAATAAGTAGATGAACGATGGGCAGTGTGGTTGAATTGTGAAGGAAGGCGCCAGAAATAAAAATGGTGAACAATAAGAGCGGGATCTTCATCCGGGTTGTTTATGTTGGGTAATAGGAGAAACTCGCGGGAGGAGAGGAGCTGGCGTTGGAGACTTTTGAAGGGATGGTGGATCAGACTGTTTTTGTGAAGGAAGTAGACATGAGCAGCATCTTAATGGGGCAAGGCATGCAAAGGGCTTAATCATGAAACCCCATATTTATAAAATAAAATAAAAAATAAAGTATACGTATGGAGTTGGAGGGATGAAGTATGCTGCTATGGAGGGAGGTGTGAAGAAGAGTGGGGACGTGGGTGTTGAGGGGAGAAACTGGGTACAAGAATGAAGCGAGTTCGGCCATTTAGTGATGACAGGAAAGTGGTCGTGGAAAGGAGAGCAACGGAGTCAGTAGCATGGATTTTGGTGAAGGATTTTGAGGAGGGGTTGCCCTTGGAAATGTCGGCCATGGTTGTTGTATTGGGAATTTGGGTACGATCAAATACTGGAGCGTGTATTGCTAAGGAAGAAAGTTGAAGTGGGTCACGGTTTAGAAGTGGAACAGGTCAGCTGAACATGGGCCATTGTTTTTATAACGTGAAGTCCATCTTTGGGGAAAAAAAAGTAGTAAGCAGGAGGAGGAGAATTTCTGGTAGCAGGAGAAGAAGGATGTGAACACAATATTTGTTTACTGGAAATGGGGCAGTGAGTTCAAAGGTAGCGCAAGTGTTTTAGAGAGCATGGCAACGTGTTATACAGGGGAGTTAGAGAATGGATGCGGTTTTGAAATTTACGGTGTAAAGTGGAAATGGTGAACGAACAAAATATAGAAGACGGAATCTCTTTGGACTGGTAATTTAGCTTTAGAGGAGTAACAAAATGATTAGGATAATAATTAAATTTATTTATTAAATTAATTGATATTTAAAACATGAAAAAATAAATAAATATATATCTTATAACACATATAATTGTTTCATTCATTAGTAGAACTCAGTGGAACAACCGACGTTGGAAGCGTATCACAAATTACTACAAATACAAATTGGTTTGGAGCGATTCGGAGATCGTCGGAATTTATGGAAAAGGAAAATACCTGAATTGAACTATTGGCGGTTTATCGTTATGTAACGATAAACGAACCAGGTGAGAAAATCTAACTAATTCTGCTCAACTCATATTTTTATAACGTATTTTTTAGAATTTATAAATAATGGTTGTTTGCTGTGTGTTGGTTGTTTGGTTGAACTGCTAGTTAATTGGTTGAAAATATCGATAACGATATTTATTAATCGTTAGTCGAATATTGATTCTTTTATTAGAATATCTCATATTCGTGTTATTTATGTTAATTAACATCCGTGGATGCAGGGAAACAGGTCGGAGGGACCCAACTGGGTTCCTCAACATTTATTTTACTGTTTTTCATATATTGTGATATATGATGTGATTTATAATCTGTTGTTGATTATGTGTGTTTGATCATTGATATTTGGTACTTTTAAATACCAAAGGAAATACTGGAGTGTGGAAAGGGAAATTTCAAACTATAATTTGAAATAAAATATTTATGTAAAATCAAAAGATTTTATAAAAAGGAAATTTCAAAATGTATATTGAAATAAAAATATTCGTATGAAATCAAAGTATTTTATAAAGGAATGTATGAGGTGAATATGGAATTCTTGAAATTAATAAAATCAGATGGATTCTGTAAAAGAACATTATTTGAAAGATTAATAAGGAACGTCTGTATAAAAATATTAACACATAATAGAAGTCTAAAAGACCGTTTCAGTTAAAATTCTTAATAGAAATAATAAGAAGAAAAAGGAGAACTTTATGAAATAAATAGGATATTTTGGAAAGGAAATATTTCGAAACCAAATAGAATTATAAAAGTATTATTTGGAAAATTTATAGAGTTATGAAAAGAGAATTATACAAGGACAAAGGTTTAGAACTGTGCTTCGCACACGGGTATAACATGATATCGATTTAAAGTAGGTTCTTGAATAGGAATCTGTTTTAATAGATGAATTAAGAAGATTAATTTATAAATAATATTTTATAAATTAAATAAAAATATTTATCTTTTCATAAATGAAATATATAAGTCGAACTTATATAGAGGAGTAGAAATCGGTTTTAACACCGATATTTTATGGAGTATGAATTCGGCATTTGTAAAGGGAAATGAATAAATTAATAATAAATTAGTTTAAAAAGGGAAAATGTTGACTGATGATTGATCGATAGAATTTCCATCTGAAATAAAATCATTGGTTGCACACCTGTTTTCTTTGATAGTTAAATCACCAACTATCGAAGTTTTTGACCATTTTATCGTCGTCAATACGGAGAGACCGGGATCAAATGCATTATCTGAAACCCACTCTGTATGGACGTTAGTGTTGCGATCAAATAGGATGAAGATAATTGGAGACGGAGTTATGCAAGGGCTATACTGTTTACAGAATAGTGCCTTCGGTTTGTCCAGTCCCAGGACAACGTGAATGGACGAATGCCTGACAGAGTATATCTAACGGATCGCGTAAGTTGATCTCTTCAAATGTACTTACGTTTGGTAATAGAGGAATTTGTTCCTCTTAGCTTTATACCCGTGGTATTTTTGGGGAAATCAATGTGTGATTTGGCGGGTATGAAGATGTGGCATTCAAAGTGAAGGTAGTCAGGTGTTTCAAAGGATACGTAATGACATCAAGCCTCATCAACTGGGAAATGACAGAAATCGGGCAGGTAGCAAGGCTATGTGGGTCGCTCCCATTAGGGTGTATATCACCTATCTAGAGAAATCCATTTCATTCTTTTATCTATTATCGGTGTTGTCCCTTTTTCGGGAAATGGTGGGTAACTCCCAACCGTTGGTGATATACATTCGATACACTCAAGCGAAATGAGTGGTCGGTCATGTGAGGGCCGGGTTGCAAGACGTTCTTGTTGAACTCAGTGTATTCGCCTCTAGAGATACACTATCGGCAGGTGGTCCCATACCTTGTCATAGTCGGAATCCAATCTCCAATAAGCGCCGCGGTTTTGTTTGTATACTATATATGTGGAACGTGAGATGCAAGCGTTCTGCTAGATTGTTATTTACTTGATATTAGACATTATTATAATATCAGAAAAGTATTGATTTCCAAAACTGTTTTGGATTATCGTAAGGTAAAAACCTTCCGTGTTTATGTGTGGATCGGTCTTACGATTATCATTTCTTTTGAAAAGTATTTTGGAAAGTTAAAACGAATGATTTGAGTATACTCACACCAGTCCCATGACTAACCCAGAGTTTATTTTGTTTTTTTTCCTAAACTCTTGGGTGCCCAAATTTGTACGGGCAGTCAAGTAGTTCAGGACTTTACAGATATACTTGGAGGAGCTTGAAGCAGGAGGCTTCAGGATTATATAGTTATTGTTATTTCCGCTGTGTGTAAGTGTTGTACTCTGAAAATGTCATTGTATATGTATCCTGTTTTATTTCAAAGTTATGTTATATATTATACTTTATTCGTTCCACTGTGAGATTCAAATTACTCTGATTGTGTTGTTCTTCTTCTTCTATTCTAATTTTCTATCTTATCTATTCTCACCCTCTAACTTCTTTCTATTAATGATCAGGTATTTCCGATGTTCGAATGGTCAACATGGCAGTTTTGTGTTGATTTTCGGAGTCGGAAAAAAAACCCGGGTCGTTACAGTGGTATCAGAGCAGAAGGTTAAGTGATTACCTTGGCTCTGTGGCGTGACTCAGTAGAGATGGGGTTAGTAATACCCTAGATTGAGTTTGAGTGTATATATACGAGTGAACGTATTTGTAGATTTTTTTTTAAATTGTTTTATATTGTGGAGATTTATTGGTTGAGTTGTTTGTGAATTCCGATCGATCAGTTTGATCCACTGTATCGATAGGGATTATCAAACACTTGGATACGATAAACCGACATAGTATGTTTTGAAAGAGGGTAAATGTGATAATTTTACCCAAAGTATATTTTGTTATAAAAGAAATGTATATCTTGGAATTATTATCATGTATTGGATGTGTTGGTTGATTATAATTGAAATGGTTATATAAATAACAAATTAGAGTTCGTATATTTTAAAATCAGATGAATTAAATCTGAATTAAAATCAGAACTGGGATTAAAATCCCTAAAATTTGAATAAGTATTTGTAAATGGATTTGAGTTAAGTATAAGAAAATTTTAAAATCCTGGGAGATTTTAAATTGTTATACAAGCATTGTGAATGGCATTTTGGAAATTGGTTTCAAAATGGAGGTGTTTAAAAATGGATTTTAAAGTGATATAGTATTGAACTCACTTCAATCACTAGGAAATAACTCTGATGATGCTGGCCACATTATCAGTGTTCATTTTCGAGTTCTAAGTGACGGATTACTACAAAAGATTTTGTGTTGGACTATTTTTGAGGAACAAGTGGTTTTGATTTCCGAAAAGGAATATTGATTTTTGGAAAAGGAATTGTTTAAATTCCCAGGAAGATAGTACGAATTAAAAACAAATTTAAAGAAATTTGTGAAAGTAAATATGAATTGAAACCCATTTTAACTGGAAATTGAATTAGAATATAATATATCAAGTGGAATCAGATTTTGAATTATGAGATAGGAAATCTAAAATGGTATTAAATCGATGAGTTAGGAGTTGGAATCAAGAATGGAACTTTGGTTTGAAATGGAATTTTGGCATGGATACGTGAATGATTTGGTTTTGAGGATAAAATTCGAATTTTGTTTGGAAATGCATTTGTATATGCTGACAGGGTATCAGATGGAAATAATAAAATGATATGCCTGACAAAAAGGTACATGTTTAAATTTCCATATTAGGTTTTATGCGCCGAATCGGCAAGTCGCTTGGCTTTTTTATTTTCTTTTTGAAAGGAAAGGGCCTAGAGAGGCGAGTTGGGGTTTGAACTATAGACCGGTACAAAGGAGATGCTGGCGAAATTTTCCGAAAATTTAAGATGTCAGAAAATTTTCAGGATTTTTGAAAATTTTTGTTAGTAGGAATAAATTAATTATTTAACTGGAATCAACTAATTCGGTTAAAAACTGAAGTTAAAAAGTAAACATATAAATTTTAAACCAGTTAATAGGGTCTGTCTTCTACCTTAGCAATTTCGAAGACGAAATTATTTTAAGGGGGGAAGAATGTAACGTCCCACATTTTTACGGTGAAATAATTAATTTATTTAATTATTAAATATCGATTTGTCGATATTGATAACTTGATTTAAATGATATTTATATTTAATTAATATAAAAAATAGAATAGTATATTTATTTTCGAAATGGTCAAAAATAGCTGAATTCCCAATATTGTGTGAATTGGGTAATATAAGAGATTTGGGTAAGTTTAGATTCGATTTTTAATAACGAATCTATTCAATAAACGACGATGAAACATATAATTTATATTATAATTATAATCGAGCTCAAAATGGCGTGGCAGTTCGTAATTTGGCGATACGAACTTTAAACGAATATGCAGAAGCCGTTTTAAGTCGGATTTCTGAGACATAAGAAACGTTCGGGGCTAGCGGAGTATATTTTTCTAACGGAAGTGGAAAATGCAGATTTCGTCGTATAGATTGCAAGATATGTCCAAATAAAATTTTCAAATAGTCGCTATAGAATCGTTCACCGACCACAGTTTATTTGAAATAACTGCATACTGGATTCGAATTTAGACAAGGTTCTTTTGAGACATAGTGTTAATTTAATTTTTAGAATTTTACTGTAGTTTTTAATTAGCAAAAATTTTATTGGAGTATTTTGCACCCTATATCAATATTTTGGGGTTTCAAAATATGAGTCAACCCATCGATATTATTATATTTTTGGGATCGTGGCACCTCGTTGGACACAACCGTAATCTTACTTCTATCCATAGCAGCTCAGACATGAACAAAATTTTATGTAGCGGAATACCCTTATTTCTAAACTTTAAAAAAATATACATTACCATCGAGCAAACTCTTTTCCCATTCTCTATTCGTATAAAAAGCCATAGACATTTTATGCACTTGCCTTCCATTTGGGACACAAACCAAATAAATAGCAATACAAATCCGGATGACAAACCATTATAACGAATAATAGAACAAGATTAAACCATGTATACTATGACAACCAAGGACAGGGTACAGCCCTATATATCCAGCGCAACCTGTCTATGGAATGCCATTGCTAAACGTACATGAAAGATGGAAAGAGAAATACATATTCCTCTTGTATCTCTATGTCAAGCATCGTACGTTTTATCAGTCCCACTTTCTTTCAAATGTTGTGACAATTCATGTCGGCTATGGTTAAGCAATCCTACAAACATCATACCTACCTAAATAAATATCTGCACATGCTTTGGGCTACAGCCTACATCTGTCTACCCTCATTGTAACCTAAAATGCACAGCCACACTACATATTATAGTTGGCAATACAGGTAAAAATACATAAAAAGGAATCTAATAGTCAATAAGCAGTCTTATCCTCTTGACATGATGAAAATGCAATATGAAATAAGGGAAATAAAGTTGTAAATTCATATGAACGCTAACGACTAGAGCAGCAGCCTATACCTCCCATTTCACTTCAGTATTTAGTCTCATATTGTAGAAACAAAATAAAAGACATTTACCTACCAACTAAGCTCGTACATTATATCCTTCCAGTACAATGAAAACGAAACCTGCTTGCCTGCCCTCATATTTCAAATCACACACGCAGTCCCAGGCTCCTTCTCCAAAAGCTTCATGTCGAAGTAAAATACAGACCATGTTTGCTATCCTATGTTTCCTATCACCTAAGACTTGCCAACAAAGTAAAATAAAGAAATCTGCAGGCCTATATTTCTAACAACTTAAGCCTAAATGCCAATTTCCTTTCCAACAAAGGAACCACAGATTACGAGCCTACTGTTCTTTCTTCCAGCTACCCTATGATCTACTACGTGCTTGCCAAGTTTATACATCTATAAATATACACAAGCACATCGTCATTTCTTCAAACAGAGACTCCAGCCGTAATAATTCAATGGAGGAAAATATATATGAATATATATTAAAATCAAAATATATATATAAAGGAGCTGTAGCGTTAACAGAAGGACACCACACCATTACAGATCGCTGGTAGGCCGAGAACGAGATATAGGTAGGAGATGCGAGCTTTGTGTTGTGGTGATGAATAAGTAGATGAACGATGGGCTGTGTGGTTGAACTGTGAAGGAAGGCTCCAGAAATAACAATGGTGAACAATAAGAGCGGGATCTTTATCCGGGATATTTGTGTTGGGTAATAAGAGAAACTCGCGGGAGGAGAGGAGCTGGCATTGGAGACTTTTAAAGGGACGGTGGATCAAACTGTTTTTGTGAAGGAAGTGGACATGAGCAGCATCTTAATGGGGTAAGGCATGCAAAGGGCTTAAACATGAACACCCATATTTATAAATAAAAATAAAAATAAAGTATACGTATGAAGTTGGAGGGAAGAAGTATGCTGCTATGGAGGGAGGTGTGAAGAAGAGTGGGGATGTGAGTGTTGAGGGGAGAAACTGGGTGCAAGAATGATGCGAGTTCGGCCATTTGGTGATGACAGAAAAGTGGCCGTGGAAAGGAGAGCAACGGAGTCAGTAGCATGGATTTCGGTGAAGGATTTTGAGGAGGGGTTGCCCTTGGAAATGTCGGCCATGGTTGTTGTATTGGGAATTTGAGTTCGATCAAATACTGGAGTGTGTATTGCTAAGGAAGAAAGTTGGAGTGGGTCACAGTTTAGAAGTGGAACAGGTCAGCTGAACATGGGCCGTTGTTTTTATAACGTGAAGTCCATCTTTAGAAGAAAAAAAAAGTAAGCAGGAGGACGAGAATTTCTGGTAGCAGGAGAAGAAGGATGTGAACATTATATTTGTTTACTGGAAATGGGGCAGTGAGTTCAAAGGTAGAGCAAGTGTTTTGGAGAGGATGACAACGTGTTATATAAGGGAGTTAGACAATGGATGCGGTTTTGAAATTTATGGTGAAAAGTGGAAATGGTGAACGAAGAAAATACAGAAGACGGAATCTCTTTGGACTGGTAATTTAGTTTTAGAGGAGTAACAAAATGATTAGGTTAATAATTAAATTTATTTATTAAGTTAATTGATATTTAAAACATGAAAAAACAAATATATATTTTATAACACATATAATTGTTTCATTCATTAACAGAACTCAGTGGAACAACCGACGTTGGAAGCGTATCACAAACTACTACGAATACAAATTGGTTTGGAGCGATTCGGAGAACGTCGGAATTTATAGAAAAGGAAAATACCTGAATTGAACTATCGGCGTTTATCGTTATTTAACGATAAACGAACCAGGTGAGTAAATCTCAATAATTATGCTCAACTCGTATTTTTATAACGTATTTTTTAGAATTTATAAATAATGGTTGTTTGTTGTGTGTTGTTTGTTTGGTTAAACTGCTAGTTAATTTGTAGAAAACATCGATAACAATATTTATTAATCGTTAATCGAATTTTGATTCTGTTATCAGAATATCTCATATTCGTGTTATTTATGTTAATTAACATCTGTGGATGCAGGGAAACAGGTTGGAGGGACCCAACTGGGTTCCTCAACATTTATTTTACTGTTTTTCATATATTGTGATATATGATGTGATTTATAATCTGTTGTTGATTATGTGTGTTTGATCATTGATATTTGGTACTTTTAAATACCAAAGGAAATACTGGAGTGTGGAAAGGGAAATTTCAAACTATAATTTGAAATAAAGTATTTATGTAAAATCAAAAGATTTTATAAAAAGTAAATTTCAAAATGTATATTGAAATAAAAATATTCGTATGAAATCAAAGTATTTTATAAAGTAATGTATGAAGTGAATATGGGATTCTAGAAATTTATAAAATCAAACGGACTCTATAAAAGAACATTATTTGAAAGGTTAATAAGGAACTTCTGTATAAAAATATTAACACATAATAGAAGTCTAAAAGACCATTTCAGTTAAAATTCTTAATAGAAATAATAAGAAGAAAAAGGAGAACTTTATGAAATAAATAGGATATTTTGGAAAGGAAATAATTCAAAACCAAATAGAATTATAAAAGAATTATTTGGAAAATTTATAGAATTATGAAAAGAGAATTATACAAGGACAAAGTTTTAGAACCGTGCTTCGCACACGGGTATAACATGATATCGATTTAAAGTAGGTTCTTGAATAGGAATCTGTTTTAACAGATGAATTGAGAAGATTAATTTATAAATAATATTTTATAAATTACATAAAAATATTTAACTTTTGATAAATGAAATATATAAGTCGAACTCATATAGAGGAGTAGAAATCGGTTTTAACACCGACATTTTATGGAGTATGAATTCAGCATTTGTAAAGGGAAATGAATAAATTAATAATAAATTAGTTTAAAAAGGAAAAATGTTGAATGATGATTGATCGATAGAATTTCCATCTGGAAATAATATCATTGGTTGCACACCTGTTTTCTTTGATAGTTAAATCACCGACTATCGAAGTTTTTCACCATTTTATCGTCGTCAATACGGAGAGACCGGGATCAGATGCATTATCTGAAACCCACTCTGTATGGACGTTAGCATTGCGATCAAATATGGTGAAGATAATTGGAGACGGAGTTATGCAAGGGCTATACTGTTTACAGAATAGTGCATTCGGTTTGTCCAGTCCAAGGACAACGTGAATGGACGAGTGTCTGACAGAGTATATCTAACGGATCGCGTAAGTTGATCTCTTCAAACGTACTTACGTTTGATGGTGGAGGAATTCGTTCCTCTCAGCTTTATACCCGTGGTATTTTTGGGGAAATCAATGTGTGATTTGGAGGGTATGACGATGCGGCATTCAAAGTGAAGGTAGTCAGGTGTTTCAAAGGATACGTAATGACCTCAAGCCTCATCAACCGGGAAATGATAGAAATCGGGCAGGCAGCATGGTTTTGTGGGTCGCTCCCATTAGGGTGTATATCACCTATCCAGAGAAAATCCATTTCATTCTTTTATCTATTATCGATGCTGTCCCTTTTCGGGAAACAGTGGGTAGCTCCCAACCGTTGGTGATATACATTCGATACACTCAAGCGAAATGAGTGGTCGGTCATGTGAGGGCCAGGTTGCAAGACGTTCTTGTTGAACTCAGTGTATCCGCCTCTAGAGATACACTATCGGCAGGTGGTCCCATGCCTTGTCATAGTCGCAATTCAATCTCGAATAAGCGCCGCGGTTTTGTTTGTATACTATATATGTGGAACGTGAGATGCAAGCGTTCTGCTAGATTGTTATTTACTTGTGATTAGACATTATTATAATATCAAAAAAGTATTGATTTCCAAAACTGTTTTGGGTTATCGTAAGGTAAAAACCGCCCGTGTTTATGTGTGGATCGGTCTTACGATTATCATTTCTTTTGAAAAGGATTTTGAAAAGTTAAAACGAATGATTTGAGTTTACTCACACCAGTCCCATGACTAACCCAGAGTTTATTTTGTTTTATTTTCCCTAAACTCTTGGGTGCCCAAATTTGTATGGGCAGTCAAGTAGTTCAGGACTTTATAGATATACTTGGAGGAGTTTGAAGCAGGAGGCTTCAGGATTATATAAATATTGTTATTTCCGCTGTGTGTAAGTGTTGTACTCTGAAAATGTCATTGTATATATATCCTGTTTTATTTCAAAGTTATGTTATATATTATATTTTATTCGTTCCGCTGTGAGATTCGTATTACTCTGATTGTGTTGTTGTTGTTCTTCTATTCTAATTTTCTATCTTATCTATTCTCACCCTCCAACTTCATTCTATTAATGATCAGGTATTTCCGATATTCGAATGGTCAACATGGCAGTTTTGTGTTGATTTTCGGAGTCGGAAATAAAACCCGTGTCGTTACAGTAGGATAGTTTAGCATTTTATTAACAGCAAATTTCTTAAATTAAAAAAAATGATAGGAGAGTTTAGCATTTTTGTAATAGCATGTCAACTACTCGACTAAAAATCAAAATGCTTTTAGAAGCTAAGCATTTTTGAAACATATTTTTGTAATCACAAAAAAAAAATCATAATGCTAGGAGAATTAGCATTTCAGTTACAGTGTGATGTACAGATAAAATAATTTACATTAATCACTGTTAACTACTGTGTTTCCAGTACTAAACAGAAAATTACAAAAGCAATTGCATTATTAAAATTTTAACAACATGTTATCATACCTTTTTATCATCCATATTCGCTAGGATCTCCTTTGACACAATGTTTTTCATTAAGTTTAGCGACCATTTTGCAAATCTTGGAGAGCCGCTTATCCACTCTTGTCTTGGGTTAAGTATATCAACATGTTCACATAGAAAATACTGAAAAAAGAACAAAATATCAGTTATAATAAATTATCATACATCTTATCATACTATATTAAAATTTAATATTATGATGAAAAAATATCATTGACTTTTTCTTACCAGGGGAAGAATGGAACAACCAGACATATTTCTTGGTTTATCATTGAATTTTTTTAATCATTTAGTTAAATGATAATGAATACTTAATGGCCAAGAAATTTGATTCATTTTTTTTGGATCAACGGTGTATTGAAGATAACCCCAGTTAAGCATTCTTTGATTGTCAGGGAAAAGAAATGTTATAAAGAGAAGAATAAGAATAAATCTTGGCAAATCATTTTCCTCATCTGGAATTTCTTTTTCAATTTCTATTCTTTTAATAACAAGATCTTTGGTTATATGATCTATGTTAATAAAATTTCTTGAAACAAAAAATATTTCTCCCATTCACAGGAAAACCAAAAATTAATGAAATATCTTTCGTTGATAATTTCAATTTTTTCCTCCCAATAGAAAAACATTCCTCCTTAATTGAATAACAACTGATTAAATCATCTAAAATTTTAGAAGATTTTCTAATTTGCTTTGGTCCAATGTTACTTGAAAAAAAAACATTTATAAATTCATAAAAAGGAGTTTGTTTTAAAAAAATTAATTGATTAATTGAAAACCATTTTTATTTTTATGTTTTCAAGAATTTTAACCAATGGTACTAGGCTACATCAGTATTGGACAGTTTGCTTTTTCTTTTTCTGGCTGGCAACTATTTTTCGCTTTTTGCTTTCTTTATTCTCAGGAGAAGACTCTGATATTTCCTGCAAGAAAGAGATAAAAAAACAATATAAAATTATATTAAAATATAAAAATGTATTATAATACAATATTAAAAAAATCATTTTGTGCAATTTATTGTTAGATTAATCTAGCATTTTCATACATTATAATGCTAGATTAACCTGTCATTTACATATGTCGGTTAACGGTTTGGCCATGCCATGTAATGACAGGTTATCCTAGCATTTTCGTGCAATTTTCAAGGGCTCGGCCACTCGCTGTAGTGCTAGGATAACCTGTCATTTACATATGTCGGTAAATGGCTCGGCCATGCCATGTAATGACAGGTTACTCTAGCATTTTCGTAAAATTTTCAAGGGCTCGGCCACTCACTATATTACTATGATAACATGTCATTTTCATATGTCGGTTAATGGCTCGGCCATGTCATGTAATGACAGGTTATCCCAGCATTTTCGTAAAATTTTCAAGGGCTCGGCACTCAATGTAGTGCTAGATAGCCTGTCATTTTCATATGTCAGTTAATGGCTCGGTCATGCCATGTAATGATAGGTTATCCTAGCATTTTCGTGTAATTTTCAAGGGCCCGGCCACTCGCTGTAGTGCTAGGATAACCTGTCATTTACATATGTCAGTTAATGGATCGGTCATGCCATGTAATGACAGGTTACTCTAGCATTTTCGTAAAATTTTCAAGGGCTCAGCCACTCGCTATAGTGCTAGGATAACCTGTCATTTACATATGTCGGTTAACGGCTTGGCCATGCCATGTAATGACTGGTTGTCCTAGCATTTTCATGTAATTTTCAAGGGCTCGGCCACTTGCTGTAGTGCTAGGATAACCTGACATTTTCATATGTCGGTTAACGGCTCGGCCATGCCATGTAATGACAGGTTATCCTAGCATTTTTGTGCAATTTTCAAGAGCTCGACCACTCGCTGTAGTGCTAGGATAACCTATCATTTACATATGTCGGTTAACGGCTCGACTATGCCATGTAATGACAGGTTACTCTAGCATTTCCATAAAATTTTCAAGAGCATGGCCACTCGTTGTAATGCTAGGATAACCTATCATCTACATATGTCGGTTAATGGCTCGGCCATGCCATGTAATAACAGGTTGTCCTAGCATTTTTATGCAATTTTCAAGGGCACGGCCACTCGTTGTAGTGCTAGGATAACCTGTCATTTACATATGTTGGTTAATGGCTCGGCCATGCCATGTAATGACAGGTTGTTCTAGCATTTTCAAGGACACGGCCACTCACTGTAGTGCTAGGATAACCTGTCATTTTTATATGTCGGTTAATGGCTCGGCCATGCCATGTAATGACAGGTTATCCTAGCATTTTTGTGCAATTTTCAAGGGCTCGGCCACTCGCTGTAGTGCTAGGATAACCTGTCATTTACATATGTCGGTTAATGGCCCGGCCATGCCATGTAATGACAGGTTATTCTAGCATTTTCGTAAAATTTTCAAGAGCTCAGCCGCTCGCTGTAGTGCTGGGTTAACCTGTCATTTACATATGTCAGTTAAT
This sequence comes from Allium sativum, assembly GCA_030737875.1. Classification (NCBI taxonomy): domain Eukaryota; kingdom Viridiplantae; phylum Streptophyta; class Magnoliopsida; order Asparagales; family Amaryllidaceae; genus Allium; species Allium sativum. The sequence goes on along the minus strand of CM060916.1, from coordinate 365,398,503 downwards.
GGCTCGGCCATGCCATGTAATGACAGATTACTCTAGCATTTTCGTAAAATTTTCAAGGGCTCAGCCATTCGCTGTAGTGCTAGGGTAATCTGACATTTTCATATGTCGGTTAATGGTTCGGCCATGCCATGTAATGACAGGTTATCCTAGCATTTTCGTGCAATTTTCAAGGGCTGGGCCACTCGCTGTAGTGCTAGTATAACCTGGCATTTACATATGTCGGTTAACGGCTCGGCCATGCTATATAATGATAGGTTACTTTAGCATTTTCATAAAATTTTCAAGGGCTCGGTCACTCGCTGTAGTGCTAGGATAACCTGTCATTTACATATGTCGGTTAATGGCTCGGCCATGCCATGTAATGACAGGTTACTCTAGCATTTTCGTGCAATTTTCAAGGGCTCGGCCACTCGCTGTAGTGATAGGATAACCTGTCATTTACATATGTCGGTTAATGGCTCGGCCATGTCATGTAATGGCAGGTTACTCTAGCATTTTCGTAAAATTTTCAAGGGCTTGGTCACTCTCTGTAGTGCTAAGATAACCTGACATTTTCAATTCTCGGTTAACGGCTCGGCCATGCCATGTAATGACAGGTTGTCCTGGCATTTTCGTAAAATTTTCAAGGGCTCGGCCACTTGCTGTAGTGCTATGATAACCTGACATTTTGTGTTTTAAACTTATATATTCTGCACTTAATTAACCTAGCATATTTTGCACTACAAATCAATGCATAATTAATGAATCGTTTTATAATATATTTGTGTTAATTTTTCCCAAATAAACAACACAGAATTTAAAACTACATATACAATCAATTTAACCATTTGTGTTTAATTTTGTCTGTTATACCTGATCTCATTTATCCTTCTCCTTCTCCATTGTCTTTTTCGCATTTATAGCTGATAGCGATAATCTCGAAGAAACAACCCTATTTGTTGATTTTGGTGGCGAATTTGGCGACGGTTCTGACAACGACAATGAACATAAGCGACGAGTTTGCATCGGCGATTGATCTTACTACGATGACGATGACCTTAAGCGACGAGTTTGCATTATAGGAATACATTTGCTTTTGATTTTACATCTATCTCCTGGTTTCTCGATTTGAATTTGATGGAAAACCCTAAGTGAAGACGACTAAGTGAAAGAATAGATGGTAACGTGGGAGTTTTTGTTTTATTTTCGTTCGCGGATCCTTCAGCCCAATTAACAAAAGTTGCGGCTCAGAGATTAAAATTTTAAATAAGTTTGTCCTTACGCCTATGTTAAAATATCCAAATTTCTTTGGAACCCTGCAGAATTTTCCGACAAATTATCGATGCAAACGAGACCAGGGACAACAAATTATAACCAAAAAAGTTCAGATTTACAAGCTACGCCTATTCAAACTCAGATCATAAGAAACCCACAAACGAAGGAAATACGTGCCATTTGAACCTTGAAATTAGGCCTACATTCTTGCTTTACGCATGCTTCTCCATCACCATTCATTTCCTCCTTCACTGGCTATAAATACCTTCTCACACACACACACTCCATCATTCACACAACCAAACTCCATATCAAAACGCTTCAACACAAGTAGTTCAATGGCAGATCGCAACGATATCAGGTACCAAGCGGGCCAAGCAACCGGCCAAGCCCAGGTACTCATTTTCATATCTCAACACACCAATACATTTATATGATTATATTCCCTTTCTTTAACTATTTCTTTCTACGCATGTCAATATATGTGAATGTGTAGGTGAAGAAAGACGAATTGATGAACAGTGCATCGCAGACAGCGCAGCAAGCGAAAGACCAGGCTGCGGGCGTGGGAGAACAAATGAAGAACATGGCTCAAGGAGCCGTTGATTCTGTGAAGAATGCAGTTGGCATGGGCGATAATACCACCACTACCACCACCACCAGATCCACCACCACCACTCGCTGAAATTGAAATCAAAACAACACTATTTCTTTATATTTTTATACAGTGCATCTTGCATTTTCTCCATTGCTCCAATAAGTTTGACTCTATGTCAAGCTTGCCTGTTTTCTTCATATTCTTGTGTACTGTTTTCTCTAGGCCAGTGTGCCAATAAAGCAAGAATTTCAATTTGAACAATGTGGTGTTGGTCAATGAAATTTGTGTTATAAGAGATGTTTGTATGATGTTATAACATACTGAACTAACAAAAGAAACAAGTAGTTATTTTTCCTTGCAATGGCTTGAAAGTAACACCAATCTTCAACTACAAATACACTGAAAACTCTATTGCTACAGAAAGCACAACAAAAAACAAATGCAACAGAATAGAACATACATTGGAACAATCTGAAAATGGCAATAAAAAAAAAATTCAGTATGTTTCAGTACCTACATGGTTCAGAAATCAAAAACTCGGAGTTCTACCATAGCCTCTTTTCTCTTTGGTGAATACCAAGCCAGTATCTTTCCAGACTCGAGTAATCTTAGTGAATAGCTCAGTGCAAATATGACATCATCTAAGTGAGGAACATGCTTTCCAGCAGGAGTACTCATTGAAACTTTAGAATCTACTCGAAATACAATTGGCCCGGCCACCTGATACAATAACCAAGTCATTAATCATAAACAAGTTGGGGTTGACGAGATAAACCCAAGACCAAAAAACAAAGCCAATATAAAGGTAATAATAACAACAAAAGATTTCAAGATGAAAGCATAAGTAAAGATAAAATAAAATTTAAGATTTTCAAAATAATTAAACAAATAATAATAGCAATAATAATGAATAAATAAAAAACCATGATAAGTAACAAAAAAAATTCATATTTAGCATAAATCAGATTTGTATATGCTATTTGAAATGATGGTTGAAATAAGTACCTGCTGCTGAAAGACAGCATTGAGCTTTGGAGAAGCAAGAGGGTTGATTTCTCTATCTCTATTGCCTTTGAATAAGTCGGATACTAAATAACATGCACCCTTCACAAATGCTGAAGCAGAAGCTATATCCAAGCGAGCATCTAACCTTGTAAGATCATTGAAATCTTTTTTAAATTCGCCATGTTGAATTGTGTAGCCAAGAGATGCGAATAAATCAGCAGTAAATGGGTGCCTTCTTTTCAGTTTTGAACCAATTTTTTCATGCCCAGTGAACCATGCAGCACAAGTACCACCTAATAAGTCATTAAGAATTATAATTTCACAAATAATATATTAAAGTTTAGAGTATTATTATAGACATTATCAGTTTGGCTAAGCACTTGTTTTTCCATTTCATTTCTAAAGCAGTATATTTTTCTCAAAAAAGATGCTTATTCTGTGATATCCAACCGACAAAAGACCAAAAAGTTGGTTTCTTGCTATCAACCTCTAAAATTTGTGCAGATATATCATTATGTTTTATACAGGTATAAAGACATTATATTCATGTAGGTTCTAAAACGGTATATTTTTCATACATACAGGTGTAAAGACATTATATTCATGTAGGTACTGAAACATGTACCTGCTGAAAAATATTTAATAAATTAATATTTAATCATTATGTAACCTCATTAATTTATTGAATATTACCAAAAATGCCAGATATAGCTGAATGTGGTTCTTGAAGTTGTACATCATAAGAAGGCAACTTTGCAGGTTCTTTCCCGAGATTATCTTCATTCTTTTTTACCCTCTCTCTCCAAAAGTCTTTGCTTTTCTCATATGAAAAGGCAGCTTTTGCACATATACCAGGCATCAGAGAAGTAGGCACATCATCGGATGAGGAATTAAGAGATTCTGGACTTCCACTGTTTCTATGCAGGCCGAATCTGTATCTTAATCCAGAAGGCGATATTAGAGATGATATATTAAACGTTGCAGAAGATGGCACTTGCCAGTAGGTCCCTTTCTGATCAAGGTATATCTCAGGCCATGCTGCTTCTACTGAGACATCATGGTCAGGGAGCTGTATTGTTTTGAAAAATAATGTAGGACAATCATAACATATGTATGCATGATTAAACTCTTAATCCTCCTCTCTACTATGAATAACAGTTCAAATAAATAAACAATAAACAGAGGGAGAAAGTCAATACGATAACAAGTTTAGCATACTTCTGGAGATGGATGATCCCTAGCATAGGGGATCAAAATAAGCATGCTAGATATTCTACTTACAAAACTCACAAACTCTCGTGAATTTCATTATTCCGACAATCTGATTTGAATTAATGTTGGAAGAATATACAAACAAAAAAATCCATGTAATTACGGCCTATATAGTAGGGATGTTGAGTTTAGTGGTGAGATCGGGATTTGGGTGATTTGTTGGAGAACGGTTTTGATTTCGGCAATGCCAGTATGTTCGTTATGGAGCATGGCTTCTTGGGATTTAAGGGTGGCCTGAATGGATTTGATGACATGGTAATGCTGGATTGTGGTGTCGTCAAGTTGTTGAATGACTTGATCAATTTGGTGAGTCATGGTTTAAGACTAGTGAAATGAGAATATGAGAAACTAGTTAAATGAGAGATGAGACCTTGACTAGAGATAAGTAAAGGGATAACCAAAATGAAAAGAGAGGATGTAAAAAAAAGGTGGTGAGAACAAGAGTGAAAACACCGAATATCAAGAAAAATCAAGTTTAAGGAGAAGACATTTAGGAGTTAAGACATAGAGCAATAAAATAAAGAGAAACAAGACATTTTATAAACCATTGTTTACTTTCATTTCTTCAATACCATATCATATAGGATCATATAATTCTAACACATTCATTTGGTTACAAATAATAAAACCGCTTTTAATAAAGGACTGTGATAAATAGTCAAAAAGTTTAGAAGTAGCATATGTTATCCTATACTTATGCATTAATTTGAAATTTCATAATGTTGTGCACTACCCATATCATATGTCCTTGAAAATATCAAGGTGAACTATCTATGGGATCAAACTAACCAAAATAGCATGATAATGATCATCAATAAAGATTTGCACAAGCAACTTTTGGAGGAAATAAAGAGAATATGCGATGTCGTACCTGATGATGGAGTGCTACTTTTGTACGATATCCCTTTCTCTCGCCATGTTTTTCGACATTAAGCAGTAAACAGGTATCATCAGTTAGAGAAACTTGAGAGAAGGCACCAAGTGCATATAGAGATTTATCAACTATATGTTTTGCAACATCCTTGAATTCTGGAAGATCTATCTCATCACCAGTCATCAGTTCTTTCTTAATATTTGATATCATTTTTATTGGGCGGAACTGACCGACTAATCCAACCCACCTAGTGCAGTGAAAGAAATATCTGTAAAATTTTGCAGCTGTTGATGCTACAATTGCTTACCTATCCTATCTTTAGGCAATATAAAAGTTTCTCTATTCTCAGCACCGATCTTAATGCTAATAGTAAGTGTATGGCTCCTTACATGTCAAGAATAAGTAACAACATTATCAACACCTAGCACCTTTAATTGTTATTTAGACAAACCAGAATACCTCTTTCAACCAAATAAATGGTTGTACAGTATGCGATTAAAGGAAAGCTTCTACAATTTGAACAAGGATTTTGTACTGTATGTGTATCAAAATATTTTAGTGTATTGACTTCTCAAGTTAGTTTAAGCCTTCATGTTGCGGAATACTTAGATATTGCACTGGACATGTACATTACAAGAACATATATCAATGGAAAAGTCCATCAAAAGTAAAATCATATTTTCTTTAAAAACACCTCCCTGCACAAACCAAAAAATGGGGATAATTTTGCAGTCATATAAGTAGCAACCGTTGAAAAAGCGCTTTCTGCTATCAAAAGCTGTGTAGTGATATGTAAGTTTGTCGGATTACATATACTACGGAAAATTTTCATTCTTTTGTTTGATGGACGATGAAGCCATCAAGCAATAATTTCAATATACAAAATCTTGATGGGAACAAAGCTGCGTACATCGTTCCATCAAAGAAATTGCGTACATTACATGCAAAATCATCATCTGTGCCTTAATCCCAAAAGATCTGAGTCTGATGATATGCAAAATATCAACACAAAAGCATGCTAAGCACAAATATTATCCATCTACATTTTACACATAAAAACATTAACAAGTTCTCAACAGAACTTCTTTAAGTTTTTTCATTTTGTGTAATAAACTTATATCAACGCATTAGAGGAATCCCCTAATCCCCACAATAATCATAAAACAATCAACATATATAACACAGACGTTTAACATCAGCAAGGAAGTGCATATCAGATTAAGCTAACAACGTAAACAAAACACGCATACCAATTAGAAGCAGCAGGGCTAAAGAGCAAAGACTGGAGAGAAAAAGTGCCGAGCTCCTTTTGATTAGTAGGCGCAAAAGAAGGAATAATACCCAAAGGAAAAGCATTTTTAAAAAACGAAAGCTGATGACGCCGTAAAGTACGACTGGCACGGGAGGTTGGAATCGGAGGGGGTTCGTCAGGGACGAATTTGACCGTTGATTCCAATGTTTGCGTCGAGGACAGGTTTAAGTCGTAAAATGCTGCGTCCATTGCTACACGGAGATTTGCCATTGGAATTTGAGTGTGCTTTCTGCTGTGCTTTCTGCTCTTTTTTTCTTCACTTTATCTTCTTCTAAAATTGACTTCAAATATTTAGGGGTTTTAGATTGGAAGGTTAATCGGGCCTATTTGAATTGTGACAAATCTTCCTTCGGACTATTGGGTTTGATCCAATAAGGTTTTCTTCTTGGTTCAAAGATCTGTATTTGATGCAGCTCAGAATAATTTTCAGCTGGGGAAATTCAGTTTCAAAGCGCAAAGCACCTAAGTTTTTGACCTTTGAGAACTACTAAAAAAAAAATTAAACATAAGGACATTGTTAATCAGTTTTTTGGTTCGATTCCCAAAAGTACACCAGACACGTTCGACTTAACATATCGCATGATGTTAAAGTTTGAAGTGTCGCCAAAAAGCTAAGGATACAAGTTTACAAGAAGTCGCGTGTAACAATCCAAATTCCGACAGATCGAATTTTTTTCAAAATTCTAATCTATCGAAACTCGTGTTGATTTGCTCTGATATCATACAGAAAAGACAGAGATAAAAAATATACCAGAGCTCAGAAAAACATCTCACAGCGGAATATATAAAATATAATGTAATCAAAATATAGTCTTACCGCAGTAATAATACTGTCTAATCAGTATTCAAAGCTATCATATCTCTATCACAAATCTAACCTGCGAGTATGTTATGAGGAGGGGTTAGAACACAAGTTTTGATGACTGCATTTAAACTATACATTTTGGATAACCCTACATATATCATTCAATCACATTTTCTTATTTATTATGTTACTTGGTTAACAACACTCAAGGCTTACACATACGTCGTACCCATTTAATTTCTAGTAGATTAACTTAATACAGTATATATATGTAGTTACCCCCAATATTAAGGTACACCCCATGGTACCCCACTCGCACGGTCTCCACCGTAATGCCATATAAATGTACGCAGTCCCTCGTCCTACGCCGGAGTGACGTACAGATCTCTATATAATAATGTTACGTTCCGCATATATCTGCCATTACTATGCTACGTAAGCGTACGGACTGCCACATCGAATCAGATTCCATCACAAAATAATACCCTCAAATCTACGATACACCACCCAGAGCAGACATGCATGTATCTAAACTTTCCCCACGTACGTATCGTCAATCGTATTTGATGCCTTAACCGCATATAACCTCTAATGTGCACCAAGTTCCGTGGTAGGGCTATACAAAAAACACGGAACTCGGTCGGGAGCTTTTCCATTGTAGAAATTTGTGTTAAGGGTTACCCGTCTAGCCTTATTATTTTGTAGGACACGACATTGAAATAATTATTTTCCACGACAAAAATCAAGTGCACATCTTCATCTTCTTAAAAATCAATTTCTGAAATTAGATTCTTGCCCAAATTACGTCAAAATTAAGTCGTAGTTTCTTCTGCAATGAAAGCGATCATATAATTTTTGGGAAAAAATTAGGCGTTATTTATTTCTGAAATCGAATTCGACTTTAATTGTGGAAATCATGAGGCGATTTTGTTCATCTGAATAGGCTAATCGATTTTCTCTGTTGGATTTGTATAATTGATGTTAATTAATTTATTTTATTGCAAAATACAATTTCTAAATCATTTCCAGAAAATACAAGTGCAGTAGATGGAAAAGGTAATTATATTGACAAAATAGGTCAACCGTTTTATCACGAAATTATTTTTAGATCTATTATATAGCAACATTTTACTCAGAATACATGGAAATTAATATTGGAGTTTCCTTGAACTAGATGTCGAAGAGTGTACATGGAAACACTACGACTCAATATACTTAACCACAAGATCTTATCAAAAATATTAAAAATTAACTATGAAATTTATGTGATGATTGTCTTACTATAACTGGTTTTATCTTTTTAAAAAATTGTATTTAAAAATAATAATATACATGGTTATGTGGGCTTCAATGGCAAATAATAGGAGTGAAAAAGATAACTGGTTAGTAGTCAAAAAATTGTTGTATAATTTTATTTTTCATTCAACGTCACAACAAGAGCGAAAAAGATAAGTGGTTATATCTTTATGTAAAGTTTCTTATAAAATGGTTTAAATTGTATAGTTATTAACGTATTTATGTTTTGAATTACAGGTATGATATATCTATGATGGTTGTATAGTTTAAATTGAAGCTAAATAATCATTTACATTGTGTTATGTTAAATGATTATTTTGTTTTTTCGACAACAAAGGTTTGAAAAGATAGTTGTATTTATATTTTCATGTAAAGACGATATTTTAAAGTTTGTTGTATGTATTAAATTTAATAGGCTGATATTGTATGAGTGTGTATGTTCTATAAGGTAATTTTATTTCATTATATTAGAAATTAATTGCACAATTATTTCACTGTTAACTTATTATTTTATTTGGTTTCATGATGAAAAAGATAAATATTTTTATCTTTTTAATTTATATATTGCTAATAACAGTAGTGAAATGATTATTGATATAATTACAATTCTGATATGAAATAATCATACACACTAACAAAATCCAGCAATTAATCATATACAACAACATAATCATAACAGATATACAAATAATATACGATATATTTGAAAAAATGTATGCTTTTACATTTTTAGCAAAACACAGTCTAATCTTTAGTTTTGTTGTTACGTACTACTTTTTCGTCATTTTAGTGAGAAGAAAAAATTATGTAAAAGAGAAAAAAAAAAATGTATACATGTTGTTGACTATGTACATGTTCTTACTATCAAGAATACAAGCAAAATTACCACATTTATAACTGTCAGTATGATGTTGATATTATGTTTGATAGTGCTTCTACACAGTTTTTCCTTCTTGCTTCACTATATCATAATAGTTGGACAATACATCCCGTGGTACTGGTCGCATAGGCGATCGATAGCCTCTACAATCAGGGTCGTAGCATTTTTGATAGTAGCCACCTCTTTGGAAATCAACAATGTACATAACATGATTACTTTTATGTTCTCTTCTAATTCGTTCACAATATCGACTTTTGGACATGCTATAAATTATAAACCCATGTGTAGAAAACCAGTACCACTTTCTGATTTTACCCAAAACATTTCCATGAGATGCTAATGATGAAACTTTTTCATCCAATTCTAGGAAGGGAGATTTTCCTGAATTATAAGACTTAGGTATATTACAAGAGTAAACGTTTACTGACATTTCACTTTGGATGTACTTGTTGTTATCATTCTCCTCAGTTTTAAAATGAATTTTTCTTTTTGTAAGATTTCAAATCCATTTCACACTCTAATAGTTTATCTAAATTATCTTCTACATTGCAAATAAGTTATTTTTAAACACTTGTTCGTCATTAAGATTGTTACATTCAAAGCGTCTGCTTGGCAGTAGTATAAAAATTTTCCCTGCTTTTGTTGAGAATGGGAGACGAAAACAACGATTACAGGTATAAACTCCAGTATCAATGAATATAATCTATGTATCTTCTGATGAGCTTAAATATTTCTTGATGTAAAGTTTTTCAAACTGTGAATCAGTTAATCTTGGTTTTTTTTATACACGAGCATACCTTAGAGATGAATCCTCCAACATGCAAGTTGTCTTTGAATGCAATATTTGGGATACAAATTATCGAATGTTGAGAGAACTTGTCTTCAAAAAGATGAATCAAGTTCTATAACCTAATCTTCATTTCCCTTTATTTTGTATATGTCATTCAGAATTTTGAATGTGATGGAAATCAAAATATTTACCATTTCATCATCATTCTGTATACTGTTAATATTTTTGTTGAACTCCAGATCATAGTACAAGTGGCAAGACAGTACAACTTGAATAATCTCGTAATGGTGGTGTAGCTTAGGATTCATGCTCTTGTACCTTCTCTAAAACTCCTCATATGTAGAAACTAGTAACCTTCTTTGTCCAGTCAAATGATCTTGGTAGCCAAAAATATTATGTTTGCATGTGTTTGGACAAATATTAAAGTTTCTTCTTGTCTAACAAAAGTTGCCCATATTGCATTTGTTTGCCGTGTAAAAAAAATGGAATTAGATAACATATTACATATAAATGATAAACAAAAGATAAAAGTACTTATCTTTTTAAATATAGTAGTAGAAAAATGTATTGAATGACAATTTTAGTAAAAGTAAAAATCATCATGTTCATAAGCATTGCCAAATTTAATGTCAAAAAAGTTAAACAGTTCAAATAATTGAAATATTGGTATAATCCCTTACAAATTAATCACCAATTGTAATATCTAATTGTTAAGATCAATTATTACAAATTCTGAAATTTTGTGTTAGTTCAAACACTTTTAAGAGCTGGACCATGTGTGCAAAAAAATTCATTTGTCCAACAGTATGGTCATCATTGAAAATATCTGCAGCTATCTTTGCTCTGTATGTCGTAGCTTCTTCAGCAATAACATTTGATGTACTCTCCATTCGATGTGCAATTTTTTCCATGAACATCATCACATAAATTCCACAACCGTATCTAAAATTAAGAAATTTAGTACTTTGCATATAAAGATAAAGCATATTATCTTTTTATTATTATTATAATAACGAATTGTTATATGTTTCTTCTATATCTTAATGTGTATCATGAAATTGTATATTAAATTATTATCTACTTGTATAATTACCCATTGGTTTGTGGAGCACAATCAACATTCATAAGGTGTGTCTTCTTTTTAATAATTGTTTTGTGACCTTCTTGTTTTAGCTCGTCATTTAGGTTATTCACTGCTGTTTTCTGCAAAAAAAGTCAGTGTTTGTTAGAATAATTATAAACAAATATATGAAATATAATTTTTGAGAATATTTATTTACCACATTAATGACAAATTTTGTACGTCCACTTCTACGGGATTTAAATCATGTGGTTAAGTATAATGATTCATAGTATTTCCAAGTGCACTCTACGACATCTAGTTCAAGGAGGCTCCAATGGTCATTTCCATGTATTGGGAATAAGACGTTGATACATAATGGATCTAAAAGTAATTTTTTGATAAAAGGATTGAACTTTTTTATCAATATATTTTCCCAGTTTCCAGTTGCTGCACTTGTCTTTTAAAAAATGGTTTAGAAAATGTATTTTGTAATAAAATAAGTTAATTTGAGAATATAATTCACTTATTGTCATTGTTGTATTAACGTACACAATACTATTTCTTTGATCTAGTTGCTTTGCTTTTCGAAACCAAAACCAATCAATGATCTACATTTGAAAAATAATATATGTAAAGTACACAATTTATACTAAACGAAAGTTTTCTTTTTCTATACTTACTTGACCAAATGTATTCTATTCATATAAAAGATCTTCTATCATGTCTTTTGTTATGGTGATGTTGTTTTCATCATCACAACTAAATGCTTCGTCGCTGAAAAATAAGATGTTTGCATTTATTATATTTTTTGTTAATACAGATATAATATGTAAATAAGTTTTTTGTATGTAAACATAATTACTAAAATAGTAAATATCTTTTAAAACTTATTCTGTTATCTTTTAATAATTAAGTGGAATATGAAAAGATAAATGCATTTATCTTTCATAAATTTTAATGTTGAAAATTTTTAATTATGAAATATTACTTTTGGAAATAACATATCATATATTTCAGAAAGCCATATAAGGAAATAATCATTGAACAAAATAAGTAGTTGCATATTTTAAATTAAAAAGATAAAGTTGAATATCTTTTTAATCTCCTAAACCATATGTAACAACCCTGAAAATCCGAACCAATTTAAAAAATTTATTTGGCTATTTCAGTAAATTTTGAATAGTTGAAATAATTTATTTTAAATAATAACGATTAAAAATTTATTTTAATCGAGGTTAGAGAAAATATATTTACTTTGATTTCAAAAGGAATTGGAAATTGTACGGTAGTTTGAAAAGTCAAACCTAAACTTTGACTGAATGTACCGGACTCAAAATTTAACGGATTTTAGTGAAACCAAAAATATCTAAATCTGTTTGAAAATATCTTTCCAACGAATCAGAAAAATCAAAATTTAATAGTGGGAATCAAAAGTTATGGAATGGTCGCTATAGTATAATTTATAGCCCGTATAAAAGGTCATTTTTCAAATGACCTCCGTTTTCGATGAAACCACTTTTGTTGGATCCGGAACGTCAAATTATTGCTAAGTTTAATTTTCCAGAATTTGTGGAATTAATATGTGAGCGTGACAAAAGAAAATGTGTTTTGCCAATTTCAGTCAAATCTGATCGACTTGAAAATGGCCATTTTTCAAACGGTCTCGGAATTCGACGAAATTAATTTTGTTAGGACCGTATCGTCAAAACAAAGCCAGAAATAATTTTTCTGAAATTTTCTATGTGGCCCCGGTGAATTTAAATATACGATCGAATTAATTTAAAAAAGATTTAAATATTAAATTAAAGAATTCAGGCCACACACAGTCATTTGGGCTGACGGGACCTAGCCCATTGGATCTGGAACGGGGGCTATTGGGTGGGGTCAACTCCTGTTGGACTGAAATTGGATTGGTTTAGAACTTATGGATTTATTTGTAAAATTAGCATTAAAATAATATAAAAATGCATGCTCCTTCCTCAAACCCTAATGTATATTGTAGCAGCCGCCACAACAAAACCCATGGCCGACGTTGCTTCCTTCTTTCCCCTTTAAATTCTATCGATCCATACATCAAAACCCACTCCTCCTTTAGGCTTTTCTGTAGAGATTTTCATCCTCCTCATTTCCATACGGTTGGATCATCACCAGAAGGCACGAACGACGAGGTACAACGCCCCGAAGTAGCGCCGTACACAGTGCCGCCGCATCCCCATAGCTCGACCGAGCTGCACCCAAGCGAGCCCCCTGTGCGCCGCCCGTAGCCCTTCGACGTGCCGCCTTCCGATCGTCAGACCATACCACTGTTTGAATGCAAATTGGAGACCTAGAATCGAAGACTATTAGGTTTACTGGCGGCCTGTTACTATGTAGAGGAAGAAAGGTTAATTCCTTTTTAATATTTTATTAATTTAATTTAAAAACTATTATCAATCTTGTGTAGATCATAACTAATTCATACGACATCGAAAATGAACGATTTTAGATCATGTGCGATCGTAGAGACATAATCTACGCTGCTGTTCTAACAAGGAGAAATTCTAAGCTGTTTGAATTTTGGACAAATTTGCGGTTCCAAACAATTCAGATTCACGACTGTGAGATTTCTGATTTTAATTAATTAATCAATTTAATTATTTTTCTAGCTATTAAATAGTTGTATGTATGTTAACGAATTAGTTCTGCGATGTGATGAAATTTTGGATGATTGATCTGTTTATTTGTGATGTATGAACACAGATTTGTTAGTTAAATTATAGATCTGTATGTGTTGGTTAAATTAAAATAAATCATTTTTTTCAATATTTTGTGTATCATGTATATTAAACAAAAATGGAATATCATTTTGTTTATATTACTGAATTGAATTAGAATTGTCAATTCAGCAAAATTATCATTTAGTTTATATTATTGAATTAAATTAGAAGTGTCAATTCAACAAGAATATCATTTTGCTTATATTATTGAATAGAATTAGAATTGTCAATTCAATAAAAATATCATTTTGTTTATATTATTGAATTGAATTAGAATTGTCAATTCAATAAGAATATCATTTTGCTTATGTTATTGAATTGAATTAGAATTGTCAATTCAATAAAAACATCACTTTGTTCATGTTATTGAATTGAATTAGAATTTTCAATTCAATATAAAATATATCACATTGTTTGTTGATTGATAAAAACATCACCTTTGTTGTTTTTTGATTAAATTAGAGCTTTCAATCAAATAAAAAATTTAGTTAAACAAAAGAATAGAATAAAAAGTTATATTTTTATATACATATTAGATGTAAACAAAGAATAGATTGTAAAGTTAAATTTAGATGCAAATAAACATCATATAAAAAAGTTACATTTTTTATTTGCAAATTTAGATGCAAATAAACATCGTATAAAAATTACATTTTTATTTGCATTTTTAGATGCAAATAAAACATAGAATGAAAGTCACATTTTTTTTTTATTTGCAAATAAAACATAGAATGAAAGTTACTTTTTTTTTTTTTTTTTTTTTGCATTTTTAGATGCAAATAAAACATAGAATGAAAAGTTACATTTTTTTTATTTGCATTTTTAGATGCAAATAAAATATAGAATAAAAGTTATAATTTTTATTTACATTTTTAGATGCAAATAAACATAGCATAAAAGTTACATTTTTTATTTGCATTTTTAGATGGAAATAAAACGTAAAATGAAAGTTACATTTTTTTATTTACATTTTAGATGCAAATAAAACATCGAATGAAAGATTACATTTTTTATGTAAATAACCCATAAAATATAAAGTTATATTTTTATTTGCATTTTAGACGCAAATAAAACATTGATTTAAATTTTGTATTTTTGTTTGCATTTTAGATGAAAATAAAAACATGAAATGAAAGATTACATTTTTATTTGCATTTTAGATGCAAATAAAAACATGAACTTAAAAGTTGCATTTTTATTTGCATTTTAGGTGCAAATAAAAAAATGAATTTAAAAGTTGCATATTTATTTGCAATTTAGATGTAAATAAAAACATTGATTTAAAAGTTGCATTTTTATTTGCATTTTAGATGTAAATAAAAACATTGATTTAAAAGTTACATTTTTGTTTGCATTTTAGACGCAAATAAAACATTGATTTAAAAATTGCATTTTTGTTTGCATTTTAGATGCAAATAAAAACATGAATTTAAAAGTTGCATTTTTATTTGCATTTTAAATGCAAATAAAAACATTGATTTAAAAGTTACATTTTTGTTTGCATTTTAGGCGCAAATAAAAACATTGATTTAAAAGTTACATTTTTGTTTGCATTTTAGATGCAAATAAGAACATGAAATGAAAGATTACGTTTTTATTTGTATTTTAGGTGTAAATAAAACATGAATTAAAAAGTTGCATATTTATTTGCAATTTAGATGTGAATAAAATCATTGAATTAAAGGTTGCATTTTTATTTGCATTTTAGATGCAAATAAAAACATAGACAAAAAATGACATTTTAGTTGAAATAAAAAGAATAAGATCAAAGGTTGCATTTGATTGACATTTTATATACAATAAAAGAATAAATTTAAATGTCACATGTTTATCGTCATTTTGGATGCAATAAAAATAGTAGGATAAATAAATCATGCTTTATTATCCTTTGGTTTCAACCAAAAAGAGTGAACATTAGGAAAATATAATTTCAATGTAATTTAGTTACCATTGGAAATAATTAGTCATTAAAATATGATTTATTTCAAATCATCGTTTTTATCATGTTAGTATGATTATGAAAATCATATATAAAATTTCTAACATGAATATCGACTGTATTTAGCTTGCATGTGATTGTTTGAAAGTAGTTGAAACCGCTAAACGATATATATATATATATATATATATATATATATATATATATTATAAATTAAAATTAAAACAAATCGCGCGCGGTAGTTCGCGTTTCGACAATCGTAACTTCAAACGTTTATACCGTAAGATCCGACTGTCGGATTTTTCCAAAACTGGAACCGCTAGGACCGCTTTGGAAAGATCTTTCCATTAATATGAATTTTGTTAAAATCCAATGGTCAAATTTCAAGATAAGGGTAAATCTAATTTTGGTAAAAATAGCGCCAGGGTCGCCCATCGACCCGAAGCGTCGTTAAATAAAATTGGCTATTTTTATATAAATAAAAATAGTGATTAATCGTTATTAAATACCACTAACGATATGAAATTATTTTTAATTATATATATGCGAGGATCATTTGACAAGACTGAGTTAAATCTCATTTCAATTGGTCTTACGACGATCTAAATTGAAGATCTTAAAGATGGCGATTGAAGACCGGCAATCTTCACATCGAAAGGATAACTACTTATGTCTGGCATTGGCTAGCTACCAATAAATGGTTAAAGTGGTAGTTGTCCAGATATACTTGTTGATTGTCCGGATATGCGAGCACCTCACTTCCGTATTGGACATACGGGACAAGGAATAAGGTGACTTCGGTTTCGTTCAGACCCGGAACGGACTTGTAAATTGATGTATGTCCGACATTGAATTTCATTTTGTATAATTAAATTGGTATCTATTAATATATATCTGTGGTGGCGGAGAATTTATTCTCTTACTTAACACCCTTCTTTGAGACGTACGAGCTCAAAGGTTATATATTGGTAGTTATTGATCGCATGGCGTGAACTGTCAATGTGACATGCCAAGATGCAATTGATCGAGGCTTTTGTTGAAAAGCAGAGCCTTGTGGATGATGATCAAAGCATAGCCTATTTTGGCATAACTTTGCGTATTACGTTACCTCTCGAGCCTCACAGCCCGGTAGAGTCAAAAACGGGACAAGGGAACGCAAAGAGTGCACACGTTTCTTTCTAGCTAGAAGTGGTGTTTGGGTTTTTACAAGGCCCGACATTTTTACTTATGTGGTTGATGGAATGAGGCGCCTCGGATTTTTTTTTATTGGCCGCCAATGGCCAATTTATAGGTCCAATAGGATCGGGGAGCGTGTGTTCAGGAATTGCCGATCCACTAACATTATTTGTGGACCGGCCCTGCTGTATCCAAGGGTTCTCTGCGGGGAATCCTGAGATATTGCTAGAGTGTCTCGAATCGGTTAGGAGATCGTCCCTAGCCTTGATTCATGATGGAAAGCCAACCTCCAATACGACATTACAGTTTTGATTGTATACCTATGTACGACGACATAGTAGGATGAGGGTACTATACCGTCTAGGATTGATACATTTACTTTGAAGTATTTTTGAAACATATTGGACACTAATAATAATAATAATAACATTATTTTCTGCGTATCAAACATTTTTGATCATTATAAGGTAAAAATCTATCCTCCGTTTGCGTTGCATTGTGTGATGGGACTTGAGTCTTATAATGATTCCATTTTCTAAAAAGCATTACGTTATTTTTGACTTAAAATTTATAAATCATATGCACTGGCAATCCAATGGAGTAAACCCCTTCCGCGTTAGCGGCGTGGTCCAGTGATTAGCCATATTATTAGTTTAGTAAGATTTCTCATACCAGTCCCATGTCTGACTCGTAGTTTGTTTCACTTTGCAAACTCGGGTGCCCTCTTTCCACATGGGCAGCCAATTGACAGGTTTCAGGTAGGGATATTTTCTGGACTCGAGCTTGCTGATGAAGATGATGAAGGATCTTTTCTTTTTATCTTTTTATTTACTTCTTGAGACTTTGAGACAATATTGAGTATTGATGTATTTTGGGAGATTGAGAATTTATTTCTTTCCCTGTTTTAGACATCTATTTTGCTAATGTATCCTGTTCTGCGTACTCTGTTGTTCTGTAATGAATGTTTGTGATGACATTTCCAATTCCGCTGCAATGATTTATATGTTCTGCTATATATTTGAGATCTGTTATTGTTTTAATTATGTTATACTCCTATGATTATCCTTACTTTCGTACCACAGAAGTTTGGGTCGTCATATTTGGTATCAGAGCTAAAGGTTAACGTTAGCTATGGAGTATAACATTTTTAGAACAATTCGTCTAGATAGAATCAGTAGTATTCTAAGGAGGGTAGCTCATTAGAGATAGGATTAGTAATGTCCTAGAATGAGCACATCAGAATAGCACATATTAATCTATCATTACATCATTATCATCTTATCATATGTCTCTACTTTTAATCTTTCCTTTGAAAAGAAAATTATCATTTCTGTTAGTCTGACTCTTTCCATGATGATTCAAAACTAACTAAGGAATGAGCACCAGAGCACGTACTAGAGAACGAGGCTGAGGTAGGGCTAGAAGACCCACCAGAGATGAGACTCCTACGGCCCGGGAACAGGAACAGGCTACTCCAGAAGTTGAGACACCACCACCACCCCCACGTGCTTTTGATCTAGACAAGGTAGCGAAGAAAATCAAGAATTTAGGAGGCGTGCATTTCACAGGCCAAGAGACGGTGACAGAGGCACAAGCATGGCTAAAGACAATTGAGAAAATATTGGGAGGATTAGAGCTCGAGGATCATAGGAAGCGATTTATGGCGACATTGTTCCTGAAGGAGCAGGCACAGATTTGGTGGGAAACAGCTATGGTTGGGGGTAATGAAGCTGATGTAACTGGGGAGAAATTCAAAGAGCTATTCAATGAGAAGTTCATTCCACCTCACGAAGTCGAACGCCTTCACGATGAGTTCGCCCACCTCTAACAAGGGAGTATGACTATTGCTGAGTATGTAAAGAAATTCCGCGAGATTTCCTGATATGTCCTGAGTTAGTCCAAGACCCGCTTCAGAAAAATAAGAGGCTTATCAATGGTCTGGCGAGGTGATATCATAATAGGGTGACGGCACACATTGAGCGTCCATTTGCTAAAGTGATCGAGATGGCCTGCAGATATGAGGAGATTGACCAGAAAGGTTCTCAGCAGGATCGAGAAAAGAATCAAGCCAACAACAAGAAAAATGAGTCGGAAAAGAAACCTGAGGCGGGCAGCTCTTCTACCGTCAAGCCCCAAGAGAAGAAGAAGAGGGACAGATCTAAGGTCAAGTGCTTCAATTGACAGAGGATATGGCATTTCGACTATGAATGTCGAGCTCCCAAGAGACCAAAGAGGAATGAGTCAGGGCCTAGCCAAAGTTCTCAGGATAAGAGGGAGTGCTATAATTGTCACCAGAAAGGGCACATCAAGCCAAATTGCCCACTGCTGAAGTGTTCTCAGGTGGCACATGTTTATGACGGAGCGGCTGCACCGGCTTCTTCCGAAGGAGCAGGTAAGCCTGATGTTTTAGGTGGTACTCTTAATATTAAAAACATTCCTATTATAGTTTTGTTTGGCACTGGTGCATCAAGAAGTTTCATATCTAATGACACGATTAAAAAGCTTAAACTAAAACCAAGAAAACTTAAAGCACCAATTAGAGCCCGTAGCCCGATAGGAGGTTCACTTATTCTCGATCAGTACTGTAGAGTGCATGTTTCTTACTCACTTCCAGTTTCCTTTTGAATTGATCGTTATGAGTTTTTATGGATACGATATCATACTTGGGCTAGGCTGGCTAACGAAGTATGAGGCTGAGTTATTATGCGTTGAAAGAGTAGTTAGAATTAAAACCAAATTCGAAAATATGATGACTATACCATGCAACGGCTCAGCCACAGATAGGAAAGAATTCTGGTCTTCTCTAGAAGTCACTCCTGCTTCTATTGAGGATATTCCTATCATCAGAGACTATGCGGATGTGTTCAAAGAAGTAGACAGCTTACCTCCGCGTAGAGAGATCGATTTCAAAATTGACTTAGTTCCGAATGCAAGCCCCGTTGTACACTCCGTTCGGAGAATGTCACTAAAAGAAAAAGATGAACTGAGCAATAAAACCTAGCAACTTTTGTGGAAAGGCCTGATCAGGCCTAGCTTCTCGAGCTGGGGAGCAGCAGTGGTTTTCGTCCCAAAGTCAGACGGTACCCTCAGGTTATGTGTGGACTACCGTGATCTAAATAAGCAGACTCTGAAAAATAAATACCCACTTCTACGCATTGATGATATGCTAGACCGCTTGAATGAGGCAAGAGTATTCTCTAGGATGGACCTAGCTACAGGTTTCCACCAACTACGCATTGCCGAGGAATATGTGCCTTTAACAGCCTTTAGAGGACCCGTCTTATTTTATGAATGGCTAGTGATGCCCTTCGGCTTATGCAATGGTCCAACATACTTCGTAGATCTTATGAATAAAGTCTTCTGCGATGTTCTAAATAAATTCGTGCTCGTGTTCATCGATGATATCCTAATCTTTTCTAAATCCACTGCTGAACACAAAAAGCATTTGAAAGAAGTCTTGGAAATTCTGCGTAGAAATGTGTTGAAAGCCAAATTCTCCAAATGCATATTCTGGCAAGAAGAAGTGAAATTCCTCGGCCATGTTGTATCTAAGGAAGGCATCTCAGTAGATCCAGGAAAGATCTCGGCCATCAAAGATTGGAAGCAGCCTACCACGCCCACTGAAGTCAGAAGTTTCTTAGGTCTGGCTGGCTATTATCAGAAATTCGTTTAGGATTTCTCGAAATTATCTTGTCCATTGACGAAGCTGACTAAAAAGCATACAAAGTTCATTTGGACACCCGAATGTGAGGCAGCTTTCCAAGAGCTGAAACAGAGGTTAATCACTGCTCCTGTGTTGAACATTATTGATGGCAATTAGGATCTGAAAGTCTGGACAGACACCTCTAGAGAAGGTTATCCTTTTCATCTAAATAAACATGTCAGAAATGATATTTTTCTAATGTCAAATCTTATTTTAACATGTTATCCTTTTATCTATTTAAGGTATTGGTGCGGTGCTAATGCAAAGAGACAAAGTAGTCGCATATGCTTGCCGCCAATTAAAACCGCATGAGAAGAATTACGCCACTCATGATATGGAGCTAATGGCCATTGTATTTGCTCTAAAGATATGGAGGCACTATCTCTTGGGTGAGAAATTTGAGATATATACTGACCACAAATCCTTAAAGTATCTATTCACCTAAAGAGATTTGAACTTGTGGTAGCAGCGTTGGGTTTCCTTGCACCCTATGACCTGGACATCTTATATACTCCAGGGAAAGCCAATGTAGTAGCAGATGCTCTCAGCAGGAAGAATACGGCCAGCACTAATCTTATCCTTGCCAATCTCATTGTTACCCCTACCTTGATCGATAAGATCTTTGCTTTCCAGAAAGGTGATAAATTTATTCAGAAAATTAGTGAGCGAGTTTGAAAGGGCGAAGCGCCAAGCTTCCAAATAAACAGCAGGGGAACCCTCAGGCTACAAGGGCGGATATATATGCTGGATATCCCCGAGATAAAAAGAGAAGTTATGGATGAATGTCACAAGTCTAAGCTCAGCATCCATCCTGGAGTAAGCAAGATGAACCACGATCTTAAGCATACTTTTTTGTGGAAGGCGATGAAGAGAGACATTTCTATATATATTGCTAGATGTCCCACCTGCCAGCAAGTCAAAAGTGATCAGCAAAAGCTAGCAGGTCTGTTGCAACCACTAGGGGTTCCAAGTTGGAAATGGGATAAAATTTCTATGGACTTTATTGATGGCTTGCCCCGGTCTAGGAAAGACAATGACAATATATGGGTGATTGTAGATCGCTTCACAAAAACTGCCCATTTCATCCCTGTCAAATCCAATAGAACAGCTCGAAGTATGGCACATCTTTATTTCAGAGAGATTGTCAGACTGCATGGAGTTCCCAGTAGCATTGTCAGTGACCGCGATCCGATATATGCTAGCAAATTCTGGGAAGCTTTCCAAGAAGAGCTAGGGACTAAGTTGAATATGAGCACCGCTTATCATCCCTAGACAAATGACCAGACTAAGAGGGTGAACCGCATATTGGAGGACTTGTTGCGAGCGTGCATTCTAGATTTTGGTGGGTCATAGGAAGATCATTTGAGCTTGGTTGAATTATCTTATAATAACAGCTACCAAGCAAGCCTGCAGATGTCGCCATTTGAAGCATTATATGGCAGGCCATGCAGATCTCCCGCATGTAACTTGGAACCCGGCAATCGATTAGTACTGGGTCCCAACATGATTCGCGAAGCATCGGATAAAGTTGATTTTATTAAGAAGCGATTACTGGCTGCCCAAAGCCGACAGAAGAGCTATGCAGATGCTCGAAGAAGGGATTTAGAATTCTCCGTTGGTGATCTTGTATACTTGAAGGTTTCCCCACTGAGAGGTGTAATTCGATTTGGGAAGACTGGGAAATTGGCGCTGAGATTCATTGGTCCATTTCCTATTCTAGAAAGGATTGGGACTCTTGCCTATATAGTGCAGATACCTGAATGGTTGCCAGGGGTCCACGATGTATTTCATGTGTCCCAACTCTGGAAGCATGTTCATGATCCAGATTTAATTGTGGAGGAAGCAGCACAACGAGATTTGGAGATTACCCCGACCCTAGCAGTGAGGAGAGAACCAGTGAAATTTGTAGGCAAAGAAACCCGAGTGCTGAGGAACAAGAGGATCCACTTAGTCAAGGTGTAGTGGAGCAGGGATCCTAGAGACTGTACGTTGGAGACTGAGGATAGCATCAAACAAGCCTATCCTAAGTGCAGAGTGGACATCTCTGAATGACTCTTGTGTTGAGGTACATTTACAATACCTTCCATTTTCCGTTTTGGTTCCTACTCTACTACTGTTTCCTTTTCGGGGACGAAAAGCTTTTAAGTGGGGGAGATTTTAACAACCCGGAAAATCCGAACCAATTTAAAATTTTTATTTTGGCTATTTCCGTAAATTTTGAATAGTTAAAATAATTTATTTTAAATAATAACGATTAAAAATTTATTTTAATCGAGGTTAGAGCAAATATATTTATTTTTATTTCAAAAGGAATTGGAAATAGTACGGTAGTTTGAAAAGTCAAACCTGAACTTTGACTGAATATACCGGATTCAAAATTTAACGGATTTTAGTGAAACCAAAAATATCTAAATCTGTTTGAAAATATCTGTAACGACCCGGAATTTTGGGACCAATTTAAAATTTTTATTTTAGAAAAATAATCTACTTTAAATAAGAACGACTAAAAACTTTGTTTAAAACGAATAAATTTAATTAAATTATGAAAGGAGTTTAAAACAGCGCTGCAGTTTGAAATTTTGAATTTGAACTTTGACTGAGTATACAAGATTCATTTTAAATCAGAATTGAACAAAACAAGAAATATTTAAATCTGTTTAATCATATCTTTTTAACGAATCTGAAAAACTAAAATTTCACTTTATAAATCAAAAGTTATGGCTAGTTCAAAAATTTAGAAAAGTCGCTGTAGAATTTATATATATTTTAATATAATAGATGGCCCTTAAAAATAGTCATTTTTCAAACGACCTCGGTTTTCGACGAAACCACTTTTGTTGGAACCGGAATGTCAAATTATTGCTAGGTTTCAATTTTCATAATTTTTCGAATTAATATGTGAGTGTGGCAGAGGAAAACGTGTTTTGACTGTTTCAGTCAAATTTAATCGACTAGAAAATGGCCATTTTCAAACAGTCTCAGAATTCAACGAAATTAGTCTCGTTAGGACCTTATCATCAAAACATTACTAGAAATAATTTTTCTGTAATTTTTAGAGTTAGTATGTGGCCCCGGTAATTTAAAATGTACGTTTGAATTTAATAATTAAATGATTTATAATTAAATATTAAGAAAAACATATCGTAACAGCCGAATCGAGTTACATAACATATTCCATTGTGTCCGGAATGGGGGTATTTAGCTAGGGGCGTCACTCATTGGGTTTGATTTCGGTTTGAGAGCGATATAGAAATTAAATAAAATTAAAACAAGGAAAAATACGGTATAAATACCGTATACCATACCAAACCCTATTCCCATCGTTATACAGCCGTCGTATCTCCTTTTCAATGGCCAACTCCTTCCCGATTTCAATCCTTAATCTCCACCAATCCGCTCAATAATTTTGAGAATTTCAAATACCAATTCAAAGAGGATCGAGAGATCTTTATATCCGTACGGTTGGATCTACCCTGGTGGCACAAATTCCGTGGTTCGACCCCGAGAAACGTCGCCGCATCAAGCGGGTTTTCCCCCTCTAGGGACCACCAAACTCGCCGCCGTTCATGGGAGTGGCGCGCCCCTCGAAGTGCTCCGTCGTGGTGAAGGCCGATTACCCTCCCGTTCCTCGAACCGCGTGTAAACCGAAGACCTAGGTTTGAACAAAACCTGAGAACAACGGTCGGTTTATCTGTAAGGAAGAAGATGTTTTTTTATTTAATTAATTAATTTAAAAACTATTGATCTTTAAAAGATCGTAACTCATTCATTTCTTAGCAGAATTCGACGAAACTGAAAGCTTTGAAATCGTGGAGAGGAGATCTACGACATGATACTGACGAAAACTGAAACTGAGTATATCAAATTTTGGTCAAAATCCAGATCTGAGTTGTTCAGGATTAAAAGCTATCGGTGAGATTTTTATATTTAAAAATAATTAAAATAATAATTATTTCTCGCTATTTAAATTCCATGAATGTATGTTGATTTATTTCATATCTGTGATGTATGGAATTGTTGTTTTATTGGTTATGATGTTTTTGATGTTCATGCTTGGTTAGGATATTTTTGTGTAGATAAAAATCACAATTTAGTTAGAATATTTTGTGTAAATATAAAATAACATTTTTACACAAAGGTTACAATAGAAATAAGAATAACATTTACATATAAAAGTCACATTAGAAGGAAAAAAGAGAAAGAAGAGAAAATATAATATAATATTTTGATTATAAAATATTGCATTAGATTTAACATACTTTTTTGTTAGAAACCGTACATTAGAATAAAATCTCATTGTTAGTACAAATTGTACATTAGAATAAAATCTCATTGTTAGTACAAAATGTACATTAGAATAAAATACCATTTTATTGTAAAATGTCACATTAGAATGAAAGTAACATTTTGTTATAAAATGTTTATTGGATTAAAATTGTCACTTTTGTGTTAAATTAGAAAAGGACACTTTTTCCACATTAAAAAGAGTTAAGAGAAAAATAATAGATTTTTATTTAAACATTCCCTTTCAATAACATTCCTTTCAATAAAAATTAATTACATTTTTATTACCATATTGATCTCAATAAAGAAGTGCAGAATTAGAAATACATATTTTTGTTAAAACTTGACTTGTGAAATAAAAATCACATTTTTGTTAAATTGAAATTATCATTTTTGGTATACATCAAAAAGAGATATTTTTGTCCCTTTTAAAAGAATGAAATAAAAAGAGACATTTTGTCACTTTTAAAAAGAATGGAAATAAAAAGACACATTTTTGTTATTAAATAAGGATTTTACTAAAATCACATTTCTATCATTTAATAAGAATAGTATTTTTGGTAAAAACATGATTTTAGAAATAAGAATAGTATTTTTGGTCAAAACATGATTTTAGAAATAAGAATAGTATTTTTGGTCAAAACATGATTTTAGAAATAAGAATAGTATTTTTGGTCAAAACATGATTTTAGAAAATAGTATTTTTGTCAAAACATGTTTAAGTAGACAAAAATGAACATTTTTATACCTTGAAAAGAATTAGATAAAAATAAACATTTTTATACCTTGAAAAGAAAAAAAAATCAACATTTTGTTTACATTAAAAAGATTAGACTAAATTATCACATTTTGTACATTAAAAAGAATGAATTAGAAATGTATATTTTTAAACATTAAAAAGAATGAATTAGAAATGTATATTTTTATACATTAAAAAGAATGAATTAGAAATGTATATTTTTATACATTAAAAAGAATGAATTAGAAATGTATATTTTTATACATTAGAAAGAATGAATTAGAAATGGGCATTTTTGTCACATTAAAAAGACCGAAGTAAAAATACACATTTTGGCATTTAATAAGGAATTTTCAAAAATACCCATTTGTGTTGTATAGAAAACCAGTGAAAAAAAATTCATATTTTTGTTGAATAGCAATAGATTAAACAAAACCATCATATTTTGTTTAAACAAATGAAAATGACCTTTTGGTCAAAACTTGATTTATGAAAAGAATAACGTTTTTGTCAAAACTTGATTAATGAAAAAGGATTACATAAAATGAACATTTCATATATTAAGAAGGATCAAATGAAAATAAACATTTCTATGCATAAAAAGAGTTTAACCAAATCATACATTTTTGTCCATTTAGAAGGGAGATTACATTTTGATCATAAAAAAGGATTAAAGAAAAATTAGCATTTTTGTTTACTTTAAAAGAATGAAGACAAAAATGATATTTTCGTTTACATTGAAAAGAATTTAACAAAAGTATCATATTTTGCACATTAAAAGGAAATAGACAAAATTACAATTTTTGTCACTTTAAAGAGTACATTTTTGCTAGAAAATGTATATTAGAACAAGAAATACATTTTTGCTAGAAAATGAAGATTAGAATAAAAAGTACATTTCTGTTAGAAAATGTAAATTAAAATGAAAAGGACATTCTTGTCACTTAAAAGGATTTCACCAAAAAATTCATTTTTGGTCATTGAAAAGGATTACACGAAAGATTAGAAATGAAAGTTAAGATTTTTATTGTCACTTCTTAACAACAAACAGAATGGGAATAAAAGACTAGATTTTTATTGTCATTTGTTCACAATAAAAATAATTGAGATGTGTATATGTGATGTCGGAATGTTTGATGTCTTAAACATAATGTTAGTATATTCAAACTGAATCCTACACTTCCATTTACGAGTCATCCGACTTGTTTATGTGATTGGGTCGATAATTTTTACACATCGCCTAAGTGCACAAATATATTATTATTTGTTTGATGGATGGAACCCCACACGGGTATTGGGATGATATTGGACACACACTAATCCTAATATTTAGTTATCTGTCAATTGATGGGTTGACAGTCTGTGATGAGCGTTATTTATTTACTTTAATGCTCACACAGTTATAAATTCCACTTTGGTTGTCATTTGGATATTTGATAATTATTCATCATAATTGTTGATTTCATGCAATATATGGTTGTTGATTGAGTCACATTCCAATAAAGGATATTCTAGAAAAAGAATATTTTAGAAAATGTCTTAGAAAATATTTTAGAAAAGAATATCTTTTGGAAAATATATTTTTATTTAAATGAACTAGTTATTAACTAGAATAGATCATTAAATTAAGATTTAATGAAGTTTTCCAATTTGTTAATATTTAACTGAAATTTAATTAAATAAATTGGAATTTGGGTTTGTCGTGAATAGTGTCTTAAATAACACTGTTCTTAAACCCCATATGAAAGGAATAATCTTTAATTTAAGATTATTAAAAGTTTTCAATTATACTTAGTAATTGAAATAAGATGAAACGTGAGTTGGGTTTATTGTGAACCATGTTTTTAAGTGACATGTGTTCTTTAACCCGACTGACGGTGAGAATATGATTTGGAATTTGTAAATTTTTATTAAGATTTAAATGGGAATTTTCCCAAAAGTAAAGTTTTCCAATTTAATATATTGAATTGGAGTTAGATGGAATTCGAATTTATAATAACCGAGATAAGCTTCTGTAAAAGAAGACCGATACTACATATGGAATTTAAAAGGCTTTGCCATTATTCCATTTATATTATTGGTCGGATACAGAAATTTATAACGATTATATATTGATTTGATTTCTGTGAAGATTCCATATTTAATGGAAGTCGATTTTGGGTTTATCGTGAACGGTGTTTTAAAATGACATTAGTTCTTCAACCCAGTTAAAGATAAGATTAATTTCTTAAATTTAATTAATCACTAAATAATGATTTGTGATATTTAAAACCAAATTGGGTTCTTAATAAATCTTTAAAAGTAAGATTTGAGAATAATTTAAAGAGTTTATCTTTGATAGAATAATACGAGTATTTTTTAGGAGAATATTTTGAATTGGAATGTGGCGTTGGATGTGTTTTTATAATACTTGATTTTTATTATAAAATACGCGAATTATTCGGAAAGACCGGGTTTAACCCATTCCGAGTAATTACTACGACGATGAAGAGTCGAAGATGAAGACGGTGATTGAAGACCGACGATCTTCACATCGAATGGATGTGTTGCTCCAGAGACCCTTGATGGGAGTAGCTACCTTGAAGGGGTTTCAATGGTGGTCGTCCGAACTATTGTTGATTGTTCGGATTTGGTTTTCGCTCAGACCCAGAGCATAAGCTAGTAAATGGATGCGTGTCTGACATTGGATTTCGTTCCATGTGAATTAAATTGATTTCTGTTAACGTATGTCTGTTCGGTGGTGGAGGATTTATTCTCTACTTAACACCCTGGTATATATTAATAGTGATTAATCGCATGGCGTGAATTGTCAATGTGACACGCCAAGATGCAATTGATCAAGGCTTTTGTTGAAAAGCAGGGCCTTGTGGGATGATCAAAGTATAGCCTATTACGGCATAGCTTTGTGTATATAGTGACTTCGCGAGCCTCACACCCCGGTATGAGTCTAAAACGGGAGAAGGGAACGCAGGGAGTGCACACGTTATCTTTCTAGCTAGAGTAATGTCAAGGACCTACCAGCGCTGACATTTTACTTATGTGGATGGTGGATTATGAGGTACCTCGTGTTTTTATAGGTTGTTAGTGGCCATATTATAGGTCCAAAAGGACCGGGAAACCTGTGTTCAGGTATAACTAATCCACGACCCTTCGCAGTGGACCGACCCTGCAGCTATCCAAGGGTTGCCCATAGGTGTGATCCTGAGGTATTTGCTAGAGTGCCTCGAATCGGTAAGGAGCTCCTCCCTAGCCTTGACTCATGATGGAAACCAAATCTCCAATACGACACCATACGGTTTTGATTGTAGAACTAGTATGGCGACATAGTAGGATGGGGTACTATGCCGTCTATGATTAATACATTATGATTGAAATTGTTTTTAAATATATACACACTAATATTAAATCCATTTTATCGTATCAAGCATCTTTTGACCATTATAAGGTAAAATCCTATCCTCCGGTTTGCGTTGCATTGTGTGATGGGACTTGGGTCTTATAATGGTTTCATTTTTATAAAATGCATTGCGTTGTTTAACGTTTTACTTTATTTTAGGCACTGGCAATCCAGTGGAGTAAACCCGTTCCGCGTTAGTGGCGTGGTCCTGTGATTAGCCTTATTATTAGATAGTTAAGTTAAGATTTCTCATACCAGTCCCATGACTGACCTGTAGTTTGTTTCACTAGCAAACTCGGGTGCCCATATTTTCCACACGGGCAGTCGAGTAGCTTTCTGCAGATATATTTACAGGATCCTGGCTTACAGCTGAAGCAGTATTCGGAAAGCTCTGTATCCGTGTATTCCTTCCAGTTGTATATTTGTATTATTTTTCTGCTGCTATTTAAATGTAATTTAAAACTCTGATATTATTGTATTTCTATTATGTAATAAGTATTCATACACTGTTACATTCTTGTACTCTGATGAAATCGTTGTAATCAGCAATAAAATGTTCTTCAGTTTGTGTTCTGATGTGTGTTGTTCTCAAAGCAATCCAGCCTTTCCTTTACTGGGAAGTTTGGGTCGTTTCAATATCTTTCCAACGAATCTGAAAAATCAACATTTCATAGCGGGAATCAAAAGTTATTGCCGATTGAATATTCAGAATGGTCGCTATAGTATAATTGATAGCCCGTATAAAAGGCCATTTTTCAAATGACCTCCGTTTTCGACGAAATCACTTTTGTTGGATCCAGAATGTCAAATTATTGCTAATTTTAATTTTCCAGAATTTTTGGAATTAATATGTGAGCGTGGCAAAAGAAAATGTGGTTTGTCAATTTCAGTCAAATCTGATCGACTTAAAAATGGCCATTTTCAAACGGTCTCGGAATTCGACAAAATTAATTTTGTTAGGACCGTATCGTCAAAACAAAGCCAAAAATATTTTTTCTGCAATTTTCTGAGTCCGTATGTCGCCCCAGTGAATTTAAATATACGATCAAATTAATTTAATAAAAGATTTAAATATTAAGTTAAAGAATTCTTGCCACAGATAGTCGTTTGGGCTGACGAGACCTAGCCCATTGGATCCGAAACATGGGCTATTGGGTAGGGTCAACTCCTGTTGGAATGAAATTGGATTGGTTTAGGACTTATGGATTTATATGTAAAATTTGCATTAAAATGATATAAAAATACACGCTCCTTCCTTAAACCTTAATGTATACTATAGCAGCCGCCACAATAAAACAATGGCCGACGTTGCTTCCTTCTTTCCCCTTTAAATTATGTCGATCCGTACATCAAAACCCCCTCCTCCTTTAGGCTTTCTATAGAAATTTTCATCCTCCTTATTTCCATATGGTTGGATCATCACCAAGAGGCACGAACGACGAGGTACAGCGCCCCGAAGTAGTGCCGTACACAGCGCCGCCACACCCCCATAGCTCGATCAAGCTGCACACAAGCAGCCCCCCTGTGCGCCGCCCGTAGCCCTTCGACGTGCCGCCTTCAGATCGTTAGACCATACCACTGTTTAAACGCAAATTGGAGACCTAGAATCAAAGACTATTGGGTTTACTGGCGGCCTGTTACTGTGTAGAGGAAGAAAGGTTAATTCCTTTTTAATATTTTATTAATTTAATTTAAAAACTATTATCAATCTTGTGTAGATCATAACTAATTCATACGACATCGAAAATGAACGATTTCAGATCCTGTGCGATCGTAGAGACGTGATCTACGCTGCTGTTCTAATAAGTAGCAATTCAAAGCTGTTTGAATTTTGGACAAATTTGCGGATCCAAACAATTCAGATTTACGACTGTGAGATTTCTGATTTTAATTAATTAATCAATTTAATTATTTTTCTCGCTGTTAAATAGTTGTATATATATATATGTTAACGAATTAGTTTTGTGATGTGATGAAACTTTGGATAATTGATCTATCTATTTTCGATGTATGAACACAGATATGTTAGTTAAATTATAGATCTGCATGTGTTGGTTAAATTAAAATAAATCATTTTTGCCAATATTTTGTGAATCACGTATATTAAACAAAAATGGAATATCATTTTGTTTATATTATTGAATTGAATTAGAATTGTCAATTCAATAAAAATATCATTTTGTTTATATTATTGAATTGAATTAGAATTGTCAATTCAATAAGAATATCATTTTGTTTATATTATTGAATTGAATTAGAATTGTCAATTCAATAAGAATATCATTATAACAACCCGTATTTTAATAACATGTTAAAACCATAAATCAAGGCAGAATTAATTTTTAAAATAAGAATCAAGGGAAACGGGTTAAGCCATTGCGTTCATCTCGAAATTCTGCTTGGAAATGAGTCCGAGTTTTCGAGAAACGGAGTCCGTATGAGGAAGATATGACCCTCCGAAGTTTCAAGGATTTTCAGAACAGAAAAACAGCTCGAATTTGAATTCAAAATTCAAACACCAGTGCAGGCTGGGCGGGAATTTTCCCACCCAGGACCAGGTTGACCTGGGGGTCGACACTATGGTCGACCTCCCAGGGACCAGGTCGACCCTATGGTCGACCTGGGGGTCGATCTGGTGCCAGAGCCCAGTTTTGAGCCTGGGTTCATTTTGATGTATCTGGTCTCGTTTTCTGTCTAGATTCGTCCACCTAATCCTATATAAGCAGCCTCCTATCCCCATTCTCTTTACATCATTCTTCTCTAACCTTATGCTGCACAAATTCTTGATGGACATGGCTCCTTCTAAATTAAATTAAAAGTAAATTAAAACACAAAGACTATTTCTTGAAGACTACGGCTAGGAATTGCATATTAGGGATTTGCTTCTACAATCAAATCAAGATTCAACGATTCAACAATTCGACGACTAGTTTCTAGACTTGTCTTCTGCATCTCAATTTCTTAGAGCACGATCTGTGAGTTCTAGCTACTTTGAGATTTAAACTTGTTAATTGTAATTTGGACATGAAATAAAGTGAAATTGGACTTAAGTATAATAATCGATTCATATCTATTCTAGTTTCCATCTTGGATCTTGCTTTTGGGAATATTGCTATGAAATCAGTTTGGACCTATTCATGTTGTAAATCAAACTCTTTCATGTCTATAACATTATCATGCCTGTGATGTTGAATCAGTCTATTATTTACAAGTTTGGGACTATCACCTTTATCATGACTATCACCTTTATGCTAAAATCTGTTTTGGGACTATTATTCTATATGCCAGTGATGTTATAACCAATTATCTCAAGTTATATCATGCTAGATTTATCACCTTATGCTCGTTTTTTTGCCTATCATAGTTTTGATGTTATTCCCTTTATTTCTGGATTTGGGTCTACTTGTAATTTAGATCGATTCACATTTACGTACAA
Source organism: Allium sativum (assembly GCA_030737875.1). Lineage (NCBI taxonomy): Eukaryota > Viridiplantae > Streptophyta > Magnoliopsida > Asparagales > Amaryllidaceae > Allium > Allium sativum. Next base: position 365,365,924 of record CM060916.1, on the reverse strand, counting down.
TGGGAATACGATTTGGGTAGATTAGGCAAAACATGAATTGGTTATGAACATGAATCATGAACTTGATAATAGGCATAAGTTAAAACTTGCCATGAAACTTGGCATGAAACTTGACATGAAACTTTCCATGAAACTTGACACGAACTTGACATGAAACTTGAACATGGACATGACACTAGAATGAACTTGAAAATGGCCAACTCGAGGTTGGGTTGAGTTTGCAGTGTAATTCTGCCCGGAACCGCCCGGCAAATCCGGTTACTGCAAACAATAGGATCCAATGCGAGTAGTTGGTCATATCGCGCTTGAAAACCGGAGGTCAGACTGAGTTATGGTGTAATTCTTCCCGGAACCGCCCAACATATCCAGTGACCACAACAACAAGTCTGATGTGAGTGGTTGGGGTGCATTAATGAATTAATGCCACATGATAGGGTCAAGTCATGAACATAAAAGACTACACTTAACCAACTTGGCACCGGATTAGTGGGGTTAAGTCATGAATTTGAACGACAACACTTAACCAACTTGACATGCTAGACTGATAGGGGTTAAGTCACAAATTTAAATGACAACACTTAACCTGCTGGACGGAAACCCTAGTTACGCGGTCCATTTCAGCAGTAACCCACTTAAATGTATCATGGTACCCTAGAACTATGCAGGGTGGGGCACGATTACTGGGTTGATTGTAAGCGACCAAAAACAACGGCTGAGTTGGTGCGCCAGTGTAGGTTCAGGCGGACTATGGTCGTGCACGTTGTCCGGAGTTGAAAAAGTAGGCATTGGGCATCAGTAGGTTTACACTGTGCATGCTTGATTCGTGTCAGTGGTTGGCACCCTAGGGCTTGATACACCCTATGGTGGACCTAGCACAGGTAACTATATTCGTGATAGGGCCGTATGACACAGGCACCTGACGAGCTAGAACTTGTAGGGAGCCGATCGATTAGTGGATCGTTCCGTTGGACCGAGTAATGGGTCATTCATGATATTCGGCCAAGGGATCATTTCATGGTTAATATATGACATGGGTTGGGGATACTAGTACAGTTGGTGCAACGAATCTTGAACGTGTGATGCTATACTTGATTTATACTTGAATTATCATGCTATCTTAGTTTATCTTGCCTATCTTGTCATTATCCTTATGTTTACTTTCAATTTATACATGTCATGTTACCTTTACCTGTTTTTATGCTGAAAGTCACTAGGACTTAAAAGTCTTTATGACTGACCCATTTTCTTTCGCCTCTTTTTCTTTCGTTCCCCCCAGGTTCTCAGGGAGGAAACTCTAGCACTTAGCTTGGATTTCGCTTGCTTTCGGTTCAACTCATGTACGGTTTGATCTTGAGCTATGCTATGGTTGCATTTCTGCTACCATTGGGGAATTAAGCTACTTTTGTTGTTTAAAGTTTTTGCTTTTTATTTATGCAAGACAGAATTCGTTGTAATGGAAAATAATGACTTTGGCTATTTGGTACTTTGGATGTAAAAGGTTTTGACTCTTCTTGAAAGTAATGAAATTTATCTTCTGATTCTTCCGCTGTTTTACTTATGTTCTATCTTGTAATATTTCTGTGTTTGTTTACCTCGATAACGCTCCTCCAAAACTAGTGCATTCCCTTTGTAAGTGACCCTAGCGGAGGTGGGGTGTTACACTTTGTATCAGAGCAGAAGGTTACCAGACAGGGCAAAAGTTTTTAAAACCTTCTAAAACTATTTTCAAAACCGTTTACAAAGAAGCACTTTTCAAGAAAAGTCTCGTTTTATTTAAAGGCTATTCCCCAAAAGCCATTAGCACTATCCTTTTTTCCTCGTTTTGAATATCTTCTTTTTCATTTTAGCATGTCTGGGATTCTTAACCTTCCAGAGGGCATGCCAATACTTGGCTGGTTCAGGAGGTACTTAGAGGCTAGGGCCAACGATGCAGGCCCAGCAGATATTCCTCCTCCAACTGCAACGGTTCCTCCTCCTCCGCCCCCTCCTCGTGCAAATGCTTTCTCAAAGATCTGTAGAGATTTTAGGGCCACGGGTGGGAAGGATTTCAAAGGAACTGAATCATTCGTAGAAGCGAGGAACTGGCTCAAAGAAACTGAGGATTTGTTCGTTATCTTCGAGGTGGACGATAGGCAGAAGGTACAGTTGGCAGTATGGTTGCTCAAAGACAAAGCTTCCTATTGGTGGGAAGTCACTAACGTTGAAAGGCCTGTTGACACATGGATGGATTTCAGGATAAGGTTTGATATGAAATTCCTCTCATAAGCTGAATGAAGTCTACAGCTGGAAAAGTTCTTATCTCTTAAGCAAGGAAGTATGACGGTCAAGGAGTACGTCAATCAATTCAATCATTTGGCCCGGTTTGGACTGGACTTAGTGAATACTCCTCATAAGGAGGCTCTCCGTTTTGTCAAGGGGTTGAATGAGCCACTCCACAGCTTGGCTATGACCCACATACCTATGGGGGCTACTTACGAAAGGTTAGCAGACATGGCACTCTTAAGTGAGGAAGACAAGGGCAAGAATGAGGCAAAAGCAGAAGGGCCATAAGATAAGAAGGGGGAAGGGTTGCAGAACAAGAAAGCTGATCCAAAGAAAGGTGGGAAGAACAACAAATCCCGTGAAAAGAGAAAGTGTAGTTTTTGTGGCATTCCTGGACATCTGGTCAAAGACAGCAGGAAGAAGAAAAGGAAGATGGGTGGCTGTTTCCACTATGGTGAGACAGGACACATGGCTAAGGTCTGCCCAAGGAAGCAAGGGCAGGGAGCTGGACCTTCTTCTGGAGGACAAGTCCATGCTCTCACGGTACCTCCACAAGAACGAGGTAGAAATATTTCTGTCGAAAGTTTAGTCTATCTTTTTGACCATCCTGTTCGAACCTTGTTTGATTCTGGCGCATCACATACTTTTATTTCTTCTGATATTGTCGAAACTCTACACCTAAGTACTAATCTAGTTGAGGATCCCGTTATTGTTTCAAATCCAATTGGTGGCTCCGCTCATTTATCTATGATTTGTGTGGATTTGAGGATTTCTATCTTAAGCGTAGAATTCACGTGTAATGCTTATGTTCTCGGATTTATGGGATACAGTTTGATTCCAAGCATGGATTGGCTATCCAATAATGGAGCCATTCTCGATTGTGAACGAAGGGTTGTTAGGCTCGTGACTCGCCTTGGTAATACCCTTGAAATTTCTTATAACCCTATGGGTCCTGTCATGTTATGTTATGTTATCTAGAATCTCTTGACTCGTCTATCGATGATTTGCAATCAATAAGGGTAGTCCGAGAATATCCCAATGTTTTTTATGAGGTTAAGGGGTTACCCCCTAAACGTGAGATAGATTTCCGTATATATCTTGTTGATAATGCTAAGCCAGTTGCATTGCCCGTTAGACACATGGCCCCGCTAGAGGGAAAAGAGCTTAGTAAGCAAGTTAAGGAGTTGCTTGAGAAAAATTTCATTAAGCGAAGCATTTCTGAATGGGGTGCTCCGGTGGTATTCGCTACTAAGGCAGATGGTTCGCTTCGTCTATGCGTAGATTATCGTGAGTTGAACAAGCTGACTAAAAAGAATAGGCACCCACTATCGAGAATCGACGACTTGTTCGACCAGCTTGTAGGAGTGTCTGTTTTCTCGCAACTTGATCTAGCTACAGGATTCCATCAGCTTAGAGTGGCCGAGGATAGCATTGATAAGACCGCATTTAGGACTCCGGATGGTTTCTTCGAATGGCTCGTCATGCCATTTGGTTTGACGAATGCACCCGCGTACTTCGTTGGTTTAATGAACTGGGTGTTCCGAAAGTTCCTTAACAAGTTTGTGGTGGTCTTCGTGGACGATATTTTGGTCTTCTCAAAGGATGAGGAAGAACACGCTAGACATCTCAAGGAAGTCATGTATATGCTTAGAGCACATGAGTTAAAGGCTAAGTTCTCAAAGTGTCATTTTTGGAGAAAAGAAGTTCGATTTCTTGGACATGTAGTTTCTAAGCAAGGTATAGCTGTGGACCCGGCAAAGGTAGCTGCGGTGCAAGACGGGAAGGTCCCTAAGAACGCAACGGAAGTGAGAAGCTTTCTCGGTTTGGCGGGCTACTATAGGAAGTTCATTAAGGACTTCGCTAAGATTTCAGCCCCTCTTACTAGGTTAACTAAGAAGAACCTAGCTTTTGCATGGGACATAGAGTGTGACGTTGCTTTTCAAAGGCTTAAGAGAGCCCTTACCACAGCTCCAGTTTTGGTATTACCCGACAAAGGTAAGATGTTTACGATGTACACAGATGCGTGCGGCACGGGATTAGGCACTGTCCTAATGCAAGAAGGGAAAGTGATATGCTACGGGGGTAGACAACTTAAAGTTCATGAGAAAAACTATCCCACACATGACTTGGAATTGCAGGCGGTTGTTTTTGCGCTTAAGTCTTGGCGCCGATATCTTCTAGGTGAGAAGTTCGAGTTGTACACCGATCACAAATCGCTTAAGTACCTATTTTCGCCAAAAGATTTGAATCTAAGGCAACAGAGGTGGATGGAATTCTTGGCATCGTATAACTTTGATATAGCTTATACCCCTGGCAAGGGTAACATGGTGGCGGATGCGCTAAGTAGGAAAAGGTTGACTTTGAGTCCTTTGTTTGTTGAAAGGAAAAGTGTAGAGTTTATAGCAACCTTTGATTTCACACCTGTTGTTGAGTCGTTGGCTAGCACGTTAGCATCTCTCGAGTTAAGGCCCACGCTTCTAGACCAAGTAGGGACTTCACAGAAGGAAGACCCACAGATAGTCGAGATCATGGACAAGTTGATTAGAGGTGAGATGTCAAGTCACCTCAGTAGGTATGCCATAGATGACAAGGGATGGCTAAGGCGTGATGGTAGAATATGTGTTCCACAAGTGGAAGACTTAGTAAAGAGAGTTCTCGAAGAGGCGCATCACTCGAAGATGACTATACATCCCAGAGGGGATAAAACGTACAAGGATATGAAGCGCATTTTCTTTTGGAATGGAATGAAAAAGGACGTGGCGGAATTCGTTTCTAAGTGCATGGTGTGCCAACAAGTAAAGGCCGAGTCGAAAAAGCCCGGTGGGCTATTGCATCCTTTGGAGGTTCCGCTGTGGAAATGGGAGAGTGTCTCGATGGATTTCGTGGATGGATTGCCTAGGTCAAGGAAGGGTAATACTAGCATATGGGTTATAGTAAATAGACTCACGAAGAGCGCTCACTTCATTCCTGTGAAGAGCAAGAGGACTGCATCATGGCTAGCGTCTATATACCTTCAAGAGATAGTACGGTTGCATGGAGTTCCTTCTAGTATAGTTAGCGATCGTGACCCGATTTTCACTAGCGAATTTTGGAATAGTTTACAAGAAGCAATGGGTACATGACTAAGTTTAAGCACGGCCTATCACCCACAAACGGATGGACAAACCGGAAAGGTAAATAGGGTACTAGAGGATCTTTTGAGACTATGCATTCTTGACTTTGGTGGTACTTGGGAAGATCACCTACCTCTCGCTGAGTTCTTGTATAATAATAGTAACCAAGCTAGCATAGGAGTGACACCATTCGAAGCTTTATACGGAAGACCGTGCAAGTCACCAACTTGTTGGTGGGGGACGACAGACAAGCTCATACTTGTACCTGACATGATAAGGGACACTTCTGAGAAGGTTGAGTTGATACGAAGACGGATGAAAACGGCACAAAATAAACAGAAATCCTACGCGGACAATAGAAGGACAGACCTAAAGTTCGAAGTCGGAGATATGGTCTGTATAAAAGTTTCCCCTTTACGCAATGTGGTTCGCTTTGGAGCGGTTGGAAAGTTAGCACCGAGGTTCGTAGGACCGTTCCCTATCATCGAGAGGATTGGACAGATGGCCTATAATGTAACACCCCGTAATTCTGCAACACTAAGATTCACAAATCAAGGCAGAATTAAAATTTAAAATCAAAATCAAGGGAAACGGGCTGCGCCATTGCGTTCGTCTCGGAATTCTGCATGAAAACGAGTCCGAGTTTGCGTAAATCGGAGTCCATATGAGGAAGATATGGCCTCCGGAAGTTTCAGCAAAGTTCAAATTTCAAAACAGACTCAGAAGCGGGCTGGGCGGGAAATTTCCCGCCCAGGACCCAGGTCGACTGGGTAGTCGACCCCCCCTAGGTCGACTGGGGAGTCGACTGGGTAGTCGACCACCCCCTCCACCCGCTTTTTCCAGCTTTCTGAACCTGATTCGTTTCTCTGCATCCGGACGCCATTCTGACCAGATTCGTTGACTTCTACACTATATAAACAGCCCTAGTCTCCTTCTCTATTCACAATTCTTTTCTATCCTTATGCTGCCTCTGAGAAAATATATAAATAAAATAATATATATATATATATATATATAATAAACCAAGACGAGGAAATGCTGCTAAAAGACTTTCAAGGGGAGATTCAAGTCAAGCTAGGATTCAAGAGAAGATTCAAACGACTTCAACGACTGTTTTTCTACGAATCATAGCAACACCATCTTTCTAATCAAATCTCTGTAAGTCAGTTATTTTTAGATATGAACGCTTTCTCTATTCGTGACATGAAATTAAAGGAATAAAAGAATATGCCAAATCTCTCTCTATTCGAATCTGTGTCTATATCTTTGGACCTAATTAAGAACTGTTATGATTCGATGACCAGTTAGGCCTTGCCTATGACTATGAACATCGCCTATGACTATGAACATTGCCTATGACTATGAACATTGCCTATGACTATGAACATCGCCTATGACTATGAACATTGCCTATGACTGTGACTGTGACTATGAGAATTATTTCTTTGACTATGAGCACAAGCCTATGCCTTTGATTAGGAAAAATAAACTATTGCCTATGACATAACAAGAACAACTGTGATTCATGACTAGGAAAGTGCTGCTTAAGTTTTGTGACTGCGAAATTGGGTCTAAACCTGATTTTCTATGCTGTCTATTCTTGGTTTTCTTTGGTTTTAGACCTTGGGAATTTACCTATTAAGTTAGGTCTACCCATGTTCTTGAACCTACGTCTCTGTTCTGTCTACTCTTGGTTTTCTTTGGTTTTAGACCTTGGGAATTTACCTATTAAGTTAGGTCTACCCATGTTCTTGAACCTACGTCGTTATTCAACCCTTTTTATGCCAGTTATTATGTCTATCTTTTGCATAGCATCTTTGGTTCATTCCCTATTTTCTACGAATCTAGATTTATCTACAATCTAGATTGAATCACGATTATACGAACGGTGGGAATACGATTTGGGCAAAATATGAAATTTACTAAAAACGTAGTTATAAACTTGGAAATTGGCATAAATTGGGAACATGTATTATGGCATGTTCATAGAAATGCAAATTGAATAAATTTGACATGAATTATAGGATGTGTAATTTGAATCTAGTAGTGACTTGTAAATCTAGCATTTACATGAATTGTGAACTAGAATAATAAGTCTAGTTTGACATGAACTGTAATTAGAATGTTAAATCAGAATTGGATTAGCAAATTTGGCATAATAGGTATAGTGGCATACATTTGAAATTGGCCGAAATTGGGAATAATTGTCATGTCTAGTAAAATCATGGTTAGTGACGCTTGATTTGGTATAGTTTACATACCAAAAAGCATAAATATGATATAGAGGGGAAAATGGGCCATAAGAATAAAGGTTGACAATTTACATTAAAAGAGTAATTAGGAGATAAGTAAATTAGGAATAATTTACTTATAGAATTTGTCCTAAATGAGAAAATGTAAATTTAGACAAATTAAAGGTTTGTTAACGACATCTCTTTTAATAACACACCAGAAAGTTCTAGGGTGACAGAGAGGATAGTGTCTAGGCTTGGGTTTGGAAAATACAAGTTTCCTGCTCTCCCTAGCTATCCCTAACTGATCCGACAGACGGGATGGTTACTTTCAAAACCTGATTTGAAAATTAATCAAAACCCTTTGAACGTAGAAAACACGAGTATGCCTAACCCGAGGTTAGACTGAGTTGCGATGTAAACCTGCCCGGAACCAACCGGCACATCCAGTATTCGCCACAATATCTGTCTAATGTGAGTGGTCGCGGCTTTAATCTATTTAATTAAAGCTAGAGCAAGAATGGTAAGGTTAAGTTAACTAAGACACTTAACCAATTCAACAAGATAACCAAACCGATGGGTGGGGTTAGGTTCATACAGACACTTAACACAGTTAAGCTAGAATGGGAGGGTTAAGTCCATAGGAACACTTAACCAACTTAGCACAGTTAAGCTAGAATGGAGGGCTAATTCCATAGGGACACTTAACCAAACTCATGGTAACAAGACAAGATTTGTAGAGATTAAGTAACTAAGAAAACACTTAGCCAAATTAACATGTTAACTAGACTAGAAGGTGGGGTTAAGTAAAGTTAATACACTTAGCCAAATTAACATGCTGACTAGACTAGAGTTGGGGTTAAGTAAAATCTAATACACTTAGCCAATTTGATATGTTAGCTGGGCTAGACCGTAGGGTTAAGTAAACTTGAACACTTAACCATCAGATTGTGATAAAGGAATAGGGTTAAGACTAAAACATGAAGGGATAATACTTAACCGTTAATAACATGTTAGTTAAAACAGACGGGCAAGGTTAAGTTAAAAGGAACACTTAACCAATACAGGGTGAATGGGTAGGTTTAAGTAATAAGAAATACTTAACCAATATAACTTGGTTTGTGGTGGGGTAAGTCAACATGAATTACTTAACCAGTTTAACAGGATAAATGAAGGGGGTCAAGTTTGCTTGAATCGATTAATGACACTTAACCAATCCAAATTGACGGGAAAGGAAACTAAGTAGTAAACCTTAGTTAAGAAAACAATGATTCGGGAAACTAAGTGGTAACCCTTAGTTAGCAGAACTAAGTAGTAATTCTTAGTATGACACGGGAAGGAGCGAACGTCCATCTGATTAAAAAGAAGGCTCCAACGAATTGGGTTACGAAGCCCGAGGCTTCGAGGGAACTTGAGGGTACTCTTGGTATCCCTCTGTGAGGCTGCAGATGTTCCTCCTGGGCTCACAGAGGTTAAGGTCTCCGCAGAAGAACCAGGGGTATGCCTTGGTTGCAGTACATGGCAACCTAAAGACCAGGATGGACCAGCGTGATTCGACGAGAAAACGGTAGCCCTGTGATAGCAACTCGTCGTCTACAATCCATCTTGAGTCAATCGAGATACGTGATGCGGAAAGGCGGAGAACTCCAAAAGACCATATACTTGCTATCTAGTTATGGGTGAGGATGGCCATAGGATAGTGGGGCACCGGGGGCCTGCGTATAGTTTTCATTTTTCAAGGTGCGCCTTTCATTAGTTGAGGGAGGGGTCAAGTGGGACCATAGCCACTGGAATAAAAACAGACCTTAGCATCTGCATCGGCATGTATCTGAAAGCTCCCGACCGAGTTCTGTATTCCTTGATTTGCCTTGACACAGGACTCGGGTCGCACATTACAGGACATGTGCATCTAGACAAGCGATAACGATTTGCGATACATGCGTGGGGAAGTATTGGAACATATACCACTCTAGGTAGTGTGTCCTAGACTTGGGGGCATCGTTCGACAGGTAGCATAATTCCTAGTTGAACTAGGTGGCATAAATCCTGAATCCGAGAAGCGTTCAGCAGACAGCGTAAACTCTAGTTGAATCTAGAAGGCACTTGGTAGAAAACCCTAGATTAAATCTAGGTAATAAATAAATAAATGGATGCCTGAAGGCGATGGAAAATATAGGGATTGGGATCACGTTAGCGTTACTAGTTGGGACATTAGTTAGTTGGTGCAGAGATAATAGAAATCCGTATAACAAGGAAATGGCGAAGCGGCGAAAGTATTAAAGAACATCCAGTTTATCTTATCTTAGCATATCTTGTGTTGATCTTGTCTAATCTTGTTGACCCTATCATCATGGTGTTATCTTGTATTCAGTTAATTCATGCCGTTTTGTTTTCCATGTTCACATGCTAGAAGTTACTGAACTTACTCAGGCTTTATGTCTGACTCTGTTATTCTTTCGTCTTCTTTTCTTCTGTCCCCCCCCCCCCCCCCAGGTAGTAAAGGAGGGAATAGCTTAGCTCAGGTTAAGTTGGACTGCCACTCTTTCCAGCTTGAAGATTTGTTGAAGTTTGTTTGGATTCTCTTTTCAGATGCTATGGCTGGCTCTTGCTAAATAATTGGGGAATATAAATATTGTTTTATGCTTCTTTATTTTGTAAGATAGATGATACTCTGATATTGTAAAGAAATCATCGTACAAACTATTTTATCAATAAAGCAAAGTTTATTTTTCCGCTGCCTAATTTCTGTTTGTCTTGTAATTTATCTGCATCTTTTACCCTAAATGCTCCACAGAACTTAGTGCATTCCCTTTGTGAGTGACACTAACGGATGTGGGGTGTTACACGTGGTATCAGAGCTGAAGGTTATCGGATCAGATAAAAGATTTGAAAAATTATTTTCAAAACGGTTTTAAAAGAAGCATTTTCAAGAGAAATAATTTGTTTTAAAGGTATATTCCCCAAAGCCATACGCACTAACTTCTCTTCCTCTGTTTGAATTCTTGTCTCCTTCTTTCTTGAGTCTCTGGGGCTCCTGGCTTTCTGGGAGGTAACCTCATCGAAGGGCGAAGAAATGCCTGACTTCCAGCTATAGCCATAGTAGTTTCACCTGCGGCCAGTTTTCTTTCAAGCTTATAGGGTTTTCTGTACGATGGAGGCAGCTTTCGAGAGGTTGGTCAACATGATTACACATGGAAGAGGATGAGGAATTCATGGATGTAGATTTAGCTCACGAAGGAGGAAGAAATTATAAAACCTAAGACAAGAGGGAGTATCTTTACTAGGGTTCGATAGGGCATATAATTAAGGACAAGGGCAAGAATGAGGAACAAGATTTTCAGAAGGGCAAGTACATACTTTCACCACTAATCATACCTAGGAGAAAGGAAGTAATGTTCTGTTGGAAGAGTCTAGTTTTGTTGTTCGTACTCTTTCGGTTTTAGCGCTTCGCATTTGTTCATATCCACTTCCATAGTTGAATCTCTGCACCATAGTACATGTATAGTAAAAGGATCCCACTAGAGTCTCAAATCCAATTGGTGGTCCGACCAGTTTATTTTTGGTTAGTAGGGATTTGAGAATAGCTATCGAGTTTGCCTATATCATCTCACGTAGATCGTCTAAATTCGGAGGAAATATTCCTTGGGTGCTTGTCTGATATTGGTTTAGGCCTTTGGGGTTTGTACTTGAGGAATGTCGAGTTCGACTAGGACGGTTTGCGTGAGAGGTTAATAGTTGTGACAGGCACGCTAAAAAAAACACGTAGTAACCTTTCGACCCTTATAGTTATGGCATGGTGGATAAGAGGGAGACCTATAATCATCTTAGTACATATACTTGGTACCGTGATTGACATCTGCTTATTTTGGAAATGGAGATCAGAAACTTCACAACCGTGAAGTTAAATTAGTTAAGATACAGTGGAGTAAAGCTCAAGAAGGCTAGATACTAGCATCATACCTTTTTCCTTAAGGGTGCATCCTTGATTTCTTTGTTTAGGAGCTTTACGCATAATTGTTTCTCTTTCCAAAGTATATCCTCTAGGTCGTATCTTCGATCCTTTAGGTAGAAGCCAATGGATGTAAACATGTGTTTGAAACATGTTATGGTTGATGGTTGCAAGTGGTTGCTAATGGTTGCTCGTGAATGCATATGCATACATATTAGGCACTAGATCAGTTCGGATGCTTTCATATTGCATTTACAGATATGTATTTGTTTGTAAGTTGAAATTGATATGTTATCATATGGATGTTGCATATGGATGAATGGCTATGCACACATGTAGCATTTACATAACTAGGGATGCTTGCATACATGATTGGACGCATGGCACTGACATGATTTGCATTAAGGAGGTCAACTGAATCAGTAGACCGCCTGATTTTGCATTAGATAAAGACATATACACACACTATGCATATGAACATGAAAGCATTAGAAATCTTTTAAGGACAGTGAATGCCTGTGATTGAATGGTTGAGTAGATGGGTGATTGGATGGTAGGACACATTCTTCCTAACTTGAAGATTTCGGGGACGAAATCCTTTTAAGTGGGGGAGAATGTAACACCCCGTAATTCTGCAACACTAAGATTCACAAATCAAGGCAGAATTAAAAGTTAAAATCAAAATCAAGGGAAATGGGCTGCGCCATTGCGTTCGTCTTGGAATTCTGCATGAAAACGAGTCTGAGTTTGCGTAAATCGGAGTCCATATGAGGAAGATATGGCCTCCGGAAGTTTCAGCAAAGTTCAAATTTCAAAACAGACTCAGAAGCGGGCTGGGCGGGAAATTTCCCGCCCAGGACCCAGGTCGACTGGGGAGTCGACTGGGTAGTCGACCCCCCCCCCCCAGGTCGACTGGGGAGTTGACTGGGTAGTCGACCCCCCCTCCCCCCGCTTTTTCCAGCTTTCTGAACCTGATTCGTTTCTCTGTATCCGGACGCCATTCTGACCAGATTCGTTGACTTCTACACTATATAAACAACCCTAGTCTCCTTCTCTATTCACAATTCTTTTCTATCCTTATGCTGCCTCTGAGAAAATATATAAATAAAATAATATATATATATAAAATAAACCAAGACGAGGAAATGCTGCTAAAAGACTTTCAAGGGGAGATTCAAGTCAAGCTAGGATTCAAGAGAAGATTCAAACGACTTCAACGACTGTTTTTCTACGAATCATAGCAATGCCATCTTTCTAATCAAATCTCTGTAAGTCAGTTATTTTTAGATAAGAACGCTTTCTCTATTCGTGACATGAAATTAAAGGAATAAAAGAACATGCCAAATCTCTCTCTATTCGAATCTGTGCCTATATCTTTGGACCTAATTAAGAACTGTTATGATTCGATGACCAGTTAGGCCTTGCCTATGACTATGAACATCGCCTATGACTATGAACATTGCCTATGACTATGAACATTTCATATGACTATGAACATCGCCTATGACTATGAACATTGCCTATGACTGTGACTGTGACTATGAGAATTATTTCTTTGACTATGAACACAAGCCTATGCCTTTGATTAGGAAACATAAACTATTGCCTATGACATAACAAGAACAACTGTGATTCATGACTAGGAAAGTGCTGCTTAAGTTTTGTGACTGCGAAATTGGGTCTAAACCTGATTTTTTATGCTGTATATTCTTGGTTTTCTTTGGTTTTAGACCTTGGGAATTTACCTATTAAGTTAGGTCTACCCATGTTCTTGAACCTACGTCTCTGTTCTGTCTACTCTTGGTTTTCTTTGGTTTTAGACCTTGGGAATTTACCTATTAAGTTAGGTCTACCCATGTTCTTGAACCTACGTCGTTATTCAACCCTTTTTATGCCAGTTAGTATGTCTATCTTTTGCATAGCATCTTTGGTTCATTCCCTATTTTCTACGAATCTAGATTTATCTACAATCTAGATTGAATCACGATTATACGAACGGTGGGAATACGATTTGGGCAAAATATGAAATTTACTAAAAAAACGTAGTTATAAACTTGGAAATTGGCATAAATTGGGAACATGTATTATGGCATGTTCATAGAAATGCAAATTGAATAAATTTGACATGAATTATAGGATGTGTAATTTGAATCTAGTAGTGACTTGTAAATCTAGCATTTACACGAATTGTGAACTAGAATAATAAGTCTAGTTTGACATGAACTGTAATTAGAATGTTAAATCAGAATTGGATTAGCTAATTTGGCATAATAGGCATATTGACATAAATTTGAAATTGGCCGTAATTGGGAATAATTGTCATGTCTAGTAAAATCATGGTTAGTGACGCTTGATTTGGTATAGTTTACATACCAAAAAGCATAAATATGATATAGAGGGGAAAATGGGCCATAAGAATAAATGTTGACAATTTACATTAAAAGAGTAATTAGGAGATAAGTAAATTAGGAATAATTTACTTATAGAATTTGTCCTAAGTGAGAAAATGTAAATTTAGACAAATTAAAGGTTTGTTAACGACATCTCTTTTAATAACACACCAGAAGGTTCTAGGGTGACAGAGAGGATAGTGTCTGGGCTTAGGTTTGGAAAATACAAGTTTCCTGCTCTCCCTGGCTATCCCTAACTGATCCGACGGACGGGATGGTTACTTTCAAAACCTGATTTGAAAATTAATCAAAACCCTTTGAACGTAGAAAACACGAGTATGCCTAACCCGAGGTTAGACTGAATTGCGATGTAAACCAGCCCGGAACCAACCGGCACATCCAGTATTCACAACAATATCTGTCTAATGTGAGTGGTCGCGGCTTTATTCTATTTAATTAAAGCTAGAGAAAGAATGGTAGGGTTAAGTTAACTAAGACACTTAACCAATTCAACAAGATAACCAAACCGATGGGTGGGGTTAGGTTCATACAGACACTTAACACAGTTAAGCTAGAATGGGAGGGTTAAGTCCATAGGAACACTTAACCAACTTAGCACAGTTAAGCTAGAATGGAGGGCTAAGTCCATAGGGACAATTAACCAAACTCATGGTAACAAGACAAGATTTGTAGAGATTAAGTAACTAAGAAAACACTTAGCCAAATTAACATGTTAACTAGACTAGAAGGTGGGGTTAAGTAAAGTTAATACACTTAGCCAAATTAACATGTTGACTAGACTAAAGGTTGGGGTTAAGTAAAATCTAATACACTTAGCCAATTTGATATGTTAGCTGGGCTAGACCGTAGGGTTAAGTAAACTTGAACACTTAACCATCAGATTGTGATAAAGGAATAGGGTTAAGACTAAAACATGAAGGGATAATACTTAACCGTTAATAACATGTTAGTTAAAACAGACGGGCAAGGTTAAGTTAAAAGGAACACTTAACCAATACAGGGTGAATGGGTAGGGTTAAGTAATAAGAAATACTTAACCAATATAACTTGGTTTGTGGTGGGGTTATGTCAACATGAATTACTTAACCAGTTTAACAGGATAAATGAAGGGGGTTAAGTTAGCTTGAATTGATTAATGACACTTAACCAATCCAAATTGATGGGAAAGGAAGCTAAGTAGTAAACCTTAGTTAAGAAAACAACGATTCGGGAAACTAAGTGGTAAACCTTAGTTAGTAGAACTAAGTAGTAATTCTTAGTATGACACGGGAAGGAGCGAACGTCCGTCTAATTAAAAAGAAGGCTCCAACGAATCGGGTTACGAAGCCCGAGGCTTCGAGGGGATGTGAGGGTACTCTTGGTATCCCTCTGTGAGGCTGCAGATGATCCTCCTGGGCTCACAGAGGTTAAGGTCTGCGTAGAAGAACCAGGGGTATGCCTTGGTTGCAATACATGGCAACCTAAAGACCAGGATGGACCAGCGTGATTCGGCGAGAAAACGGTAGCCCTGTGATAGCAACTCGTCGTCTACCATCCATCTTGAGTCAATCGAGATACGTGAAGCGGAAAGGCGGAGAACTCCAAAAGACCATATACTTGCTATCTAGTTATGGGTGAGGATGGCCATAGGATAGTGGGGCACCGGGGGCCTGCGTATAGTTTTCATTTTTCAAGGTGTGCCTTTCATTAGTCGAGGGAGGGGTCAAGTGGGACCATAGCCACAGGAATAAAAACAGACCTTAGCATCTGCATCGGCAGATATCTGAAAGCTCCCGACCGAGTTCTGTATTCCTTGATTTGCCCTGACACAGGGCTCGGGTCGCACATTACAGGACATGTGCATCTAGACTAGCGATAACGATTCGCGATACATGCATGGGGAAGTATAGGAACATATACCACTCTAGGTAGTGTGTCCTAGACTTGGGGGCATCGTTCGACAGGTTGCATAATTCCTAGTTGAACTGGGTGGCATAAATCCAGAATCCGAGAAGCGTTCAGCAGACAACGTAAACTTTAGTTGAATCTAGAAGGCACTTGGTAGAAAACCCTAGATTAAATCTAGGTAATAAATAAATAAATGGATGCCTGAAGGCGATGGAAAATATAGGGATTGGGATCACGTTAGCGTTACTAGTTGGGACATTAGTTAGGTGGTGCAGAGATAATAGAATTCCGTATAACAAGGAAATGGCGAAGCGGCGAAAGTATTAGAGAACATCCAGTTTATCTTATCTTAGCATATCTTGTGTTGATCTTGTCTAATCTTGCTGACCCTATCATCATGGTGTTATCTTGTATTCAGTTAATTCATGTCGTTTTGTTTTCCATGTTCACATGCTAGAAGTTACTGAACTTACTCAGGCTTTATGTCTGACTCTGTTTTTCTTTCGTCTTCTTTTCTTCTGTTCCCCCCCCCCCCAGGTAGTAAAGGAGGGAATAGCTTAGCTCAGGTTAAGTTGGACTGCCACTCTTTCCAGCTTGAAGATTTGTTGAAGTTTTCTTGGATTCTCTTTTCAGATGCTATGGCTGGCTCTTGCTAAATAATTGGGGAATATAAATATTGTTTTATGCTTCTTTATTTTGTAAGACAGATGATACTCTGATATTGTAAAGAAATCATTGTACAAACTATTTTATCAATAAAGCAAAGTTTTATTTTCCGCTGCCTAATTTATGTCTGTCTTGTAATTTATCTGCATCTTTTACCCTAAATGCTCCACAGAACTTAGTGCATTCCCTTTGTGAGTGACACTAACGGATGTGGGGTGTTACATATAAGGTAAAGTTACCCGAGGGGCTGGCTGGAGTACACAATGTCTTTCATGTTTCGCATCTCCGAAAGTGCTTACATGAATCTGCCGAAGTGGTTGAGCCAAGCGTCCTTGAAGGCGTAGAAGTGGAGCAGGAAGCAACATTGAGGCGAGTTCCGATTCGTATCTTAGGAACGGAGATCAAGAAGCCAAGGAATCGAGAAGTCAAGCTAGTTAAAGTACAGTGGTGTGAAGCCCAAGAAGACGCGACTTGGGAAACCGAAGAGAAGATACGCTCGCTATACCCATTTCTTTTTGAGGGTACATTCTCGATCTCTTTTTCCTATATGTTTACATAACTTCGTATCATGTACATGCTTTTGCTATCCATGTTTGTCTTGTTATCTTCTCGATCCTATATTGAGAACCTTAGATAGAACCCTTTTGGATGTAAACATGTAATTGAAACATGTTATGGTTGATGATTGCAAGTGGTTGCTCGTGGTTGCATAACACACATTAGGCACTAGATCGGCTCAGTCACATATTTCATATTGCATATACATGGGTGCTTATACTTGTATATGGATGGAAACTTGATATGCTATCATTTGGATGTTACATATGAATGAATGTTTGTGCATTCATGTAGAGATTATAAAGTATGTTAGGAATTTGCATACATATTGGACTCATTACACTAACATATTTTGCATTAAGGAGGTCTACTGAATCAGTAACCGCCTGATCTTTTGCATTAGATAAGTACATATACACATACTCTTGCATAAATTCATACAGCATTAGAAATCTTTTAAGGACAATGGATGGTTGTGGATGATGGTTGAGTAGATGGTAGATTGGATGAAAGGATTCATTCTTCTTAACTTGAAGATTTCGGGGACGAAATCCTTTAAGGAGGGGAGAATGTAACAACCCGTATTTTAATAACATGTTAAAACCATAAATCAAGGAAGAATTAATTTTTAAAATAAGAATCAAGGGAAACAGGTTGCGCCATTGCGTTCGTCTCGAAATTTTGCTTTGAAACGAGTCCGAGTTTTTGAGAAACGGAGTCCGTATGAGGGAGATATGACCCTCCGAAGTTTCAAGGATTTTCAGAACAGAAAACAGCTCGAATTTGAATTCAAAATTCAAATTCAAACCCCGCAGACTGGGCGGCAATTTTCCCGCTTAGGACCAGGTCGACGTGGGGGTCGACACTATAGTCAACCTCCCAGGGACCAGGTCGACCCTATGGGTCGACCCTATAATCGACCTGGGGGTCGACCCTATGGTCGGCCTGGGGGTCGACCTGGTGCCAAAGCCCAGTTTTGAGCCTGGGTTCATTCTGATGTATCTGGTCTCGTTTTCTGTCTAGATTCGTCCGCCTAATCCTATTTAAGCAGCCTCCTAGCCCCATTCTCTTTACACCATTCTTCTTTAACCTTATTCTGCATAAATTCTTGATGGACATGGCTCCTTCTAAATTAAATTAAAAGTAAATTAAAACACGAAGACTATTTCTTGAAGACTAGGGCTAGGAATTGCATATTGGGGATTTGCTTCTACAATCAAATCAAGATTCAACGATTCAACAATTCGACGACTAGTTTCTAGACTTGACTTTTCCATCTCAATTTCTTAGACCATGATCTGTAAGTTCTAGCTACTTTGAGATTTAATAATTGTAATTTGGACATGAGATAAAGTGAAATTGGACTTAAGTATGATAATCGATTCATATCTATTATAGTTTCCATCTTGGATCTTGACTTTTGGGAATATTGCTATGAAATCAGTTTGGACCTATTCATGTTGTAAATCAAACTCTTTCATGTCCATAAAATTATCATGCATGTGATGTTGAATCAGTCTATTATTTACAAGTTTGGGACTATCACCTTTATCATGACTATCACCTTATTACGCTAAAATCTGTTTGGGACTATTATTCTATATGCCAGTGATGTTATAACCAATTATCTCAAGTTATATCATGCTAGATTTATCACATTGTGCTCGTTTTTTTGCCTATCATAGTTTTGATGTTAATCCCTTTATTTCTGGAATTGGATCTACTTGTATTTTAGATCGATTCACGTTTTCGTGCGATGGGAATACGATTTGGGTAGATTAGGCAAAACATGAATTGGTTATGAACATGAATCATGAACTTGATAACAGGCATAAGTTAAAACTTGCCATGAAACTTGGCATGAACTTGATATGAAACTTGCCATGAAACTTGACATGAACTTGACATGAAACTTGAACATGGACATGACACTAGAATGAACTTGAAAATGGCCAACTCGAGGTTGGGTTGAGTTTGCAGTGTAATTCTGCCCGGAACCGCCTGACAAATCCAGTTACTGCAAACAATAGGATCCAATATGGGTAGTTGGTCATATCGCGCTTGAAGACCCGAGGTCAGACTGAGTTGTGGAGTAATTCTGCCCGGAACCGCCCGGCATATCCAGTGACCACCACAACAGGTCTGATGTGAGAGGTTGGGGTGCATTAATGAATTAATGCCACATGATAGGGTTAAGTCATGAACATGAAAGACAACACTTAACCAACTTGACACAGGATTAGTGGGGTTAAGTCATGAATTTGAACGACAACACTTAACCAACTTGACATGCTAGACTGATAGGGGTTAAGTCACGAATTTAAATGACAACACTTAATCTGCCGGACGGAAAAGCTAGTTGCGCAGTCCATTTCAGCAGTAACCCACTTAGATGTATCATGGTACCCTAGAACTAGGCAGGGTGGGGCACGATTACTGGGCTGATTGTAAGCGACCAAAACGACGGCTGAGTTGGTGCGCCAGTGTAGGTTCAGGCGGACTATGGTCGTGCATGTAGTCCGGAGTTGAAAAAGTAGGCATTAGGCATCAGTAGGTTTACTCTGTGCATTCTTGATTCGTGTCAGTGGTTGGCACCCTAGGGCTTGATACACCCTATGGTGGACCTAGCACAGGTAACTACATTCGTGATAGGGTCGTATGACACATACACATGACGAGCTAGAACTTGTAGGGAGCCGATCGATTAGTGGATCGTTCCGTTGGACCTAGTATTGTGTAATTCATGATATTGGGCCAAGGGATCATTTCATGGTTAATATATGACATGGGTTTGGGATATTAGTACAGTTGGTGCAGCGAATCTTGAACATGCGATGCTATACTTGATTTATACTTGAATTATCATGCTATCTTAGTCGGTCTTGCCCATCTTGTCATCATCCTTATGTTTACTTTTAGTTTATACATGTCATGTTACCTTTACCTATTTTTATGCTGAAAGTCACTAGGACTTACCAGTCTTTATGACTGACCCGTTTTCTTTCGTTCCCCCCTCCCCAAGGTTCTCAGGGAGGAAACTCTAGCACATAGCTTGGATGTCGCTTGCTTTCGGTTCAGGTCATGTACGGTTTGATCTTCAGCTATGTTATGGCTGCATTTCTGCTACCTTTGGGGAATTAAGCTACTTTTGTTGTTTTAAGCTTGTGCTTCTTTATTTATGCAAGACATAATTTGTTGTAATGGAAAATAATGACTTTGGCTATTTGGTACTTTGGATGTAAAAGGTTTTGACTCTTCTTGAAAGTAATGAAATTTATCTTCTGATTCTTCCGTTGTTTTACTTATGTTATGTCTTGTAATATTTCTGTGTTTTTTTACCTCGATAATGCTCCTCCAAAACTAGTGCATTCCCTTTGTGAGTGACCCTAGCGGAGGTGGGGTGTTACAATCATTTTGCTTATTTTATTGAATTGAATTAGAATTGTCAATTCAATAAAAACATTACTTTGTTCAAGTTATTGAATTGAATTAGAATTTTCAATTCAATATAAAATATATCACTTTGTTTGTTGATTGATAAAAACATCACCTTTTTTGTTGTTTGATTAAATTAGAGCTTTCAATCAAATAAAAAATTTAGTTAAACAAAAGAATAAAATAAAAAGTTATATTTTTATTTACATACTAGATGTAAACAAAGAATAGATTGTAAAGCTACATTTTTTATTTGCAAATTTAGATGCAAATAAACATCGTATAAAAAAGTTACATTTTTTATTTGCAAATTTAGATGCAAATAAATATCGTATAAAAATTACATTTTTATTCGCATTTTTAGATTCAAATAAAACATAGAATGAAAGTCACATTTTTTTTTTGTTTGCATTTTAGATGTAAATAAAACGTAGAATGAAAGTTACATTTTTTTTATTTTTATTTTTTTGCATTTTTTGATGCAAATAAAACATAGAATGAAAATTTACATTTTTAGATGCAAATAAAACATAGAATAAAAGTTACAATTTTTTTGCATTTTTATATGCAAATAAACATAGTATAAAAGTTACATTTTTTATTTGCATTTTTAGATGCAAATAAAACATAGAATGAAAGTTATATTTTATTTTATTTGCATTTTAGATGCAAATAAAACATAGAATGAAAGATTGCATTTTTTATTTGCATTTTTGATGTAAATAACCCATAGAATAAAAAGTTATATTTTTATTTTCATTTTGGACGCAAATAAAACATTGATTTAAAAATTGCATTTTTGTTTGCATTTTAGATGCAAATAAAAATATGAAATGAAAGATTTCATTTTTATTTGCATTTTAGATGCAAATAAAAACATGAATTTAAAAGTTGCATTTTTATTTGCATTTTAGATGCAAATAAAAACATGAATTTAAAAGTTACATATTAATTTGCTATTTAGATGTAAATAAAAACATTGAATTATAGTTTGCATTTTTGTTTGCATTTTAGATGCAAATAAAAACATTGATTTAAAAGTTACATTTTGTTTGCATTTTAGACGCAAATAAAACATTTATTTAAAAATTGCATTTTTGTTTGCATTTTAGATGCAAATAAAAACATGAATTTAAAAGTTACATTTTTATTTGCATTTTAGATGCAAATAAAAACATTGATTTGAAAGTTACATTTTTGTTTGCATTTTAGGCGCAAATAAAAACATTGATTTAAAAGTTACATTTTTGTTTGCATTTTAGATGCGAATAAAAACATGAAATGAAAGATTACATTTTTATTTGCATTTTAGGTGCAAATAAAACATGAACTAAAAAGTTGCATGTTTATTTGCAATTTAGATGTGAATAAAATCATTGAATTAGAGGTTGCATTTTTATTTGCATTTTAGATGCAAATAAAAACATAGATAAAAAATGACATTTTAGTTGAAATTAAAAGAATAAGATCAAAGGTTGCATTTGATTGACATTTTGTATACAATAAAAGAATAGATTTAAATGTCACATGTTTATCGTCATTTTGGACGCAATAAAAATAGTAGGATCATAAATCATGTCGTATTATCCTTTGGTTTCAACCAAAAAGAGTAAACATTAGGAAAATATAATTTCGATGTAATTTAGTCACCATTGGAAATAATTAGTCATTAGAACATGATTTATTTCAAATCATCATTTTTATCATGTTAGTATGATTATGAAAATCATATATAAAATCTCTGACATGAATATAGACTGTATTTGGGTTGCATGTGATTGTTTGAAAGTAGTTGAAACCACCAAACGATTTATATATATATATATATATATATATATATATATATATATATATATATATATATAAATTAAAATTAAAACGAATCGTGCGCGGTAGTTTGCATTTTGGCAATCGTAAGTTCAAACGATTATACCATAAGATCCCACCATCGGATTTTTCCAAAACTGGAACTGTTAGGACCGCTTTCGAAAGATCTTTCCATCGATATGAATTTTGTTAAAATCCAATGGTCAGATTTCAAGATAAGTGTAAATCGAATTTTGGTAAAAATAGCACCAGCGCCGTCCATCAACCCGAAGTGTCATTAAATAAATTTGACTATTTTTATATAAATAAAAATAGCGATTAATCATTATTAAATACCACTAACGATATGAAATGATTTTTAATTATATATATGCAAGGATCATTTTAAAAGACCGAGTAAAATCCCATTTCAAATGGTCGTACGACGATCTAAATTGAAGATCTTAAAGATGACGATTGAAGACCAGCGATCTTCACATCGAAAGGATAACTACCGATGCTAGGCATTGGCTAGCTACCAATAAAGGGTTAAAGTGGTAGTTGTCCGGACGTACTTGTTGATTGTCCGGATATGCGAGCACCTCACTTCCGTATTGGACATACGGGACGAGGAATATGGTGACTCCGGTTTCGTTCAGACCTAGAACGGACTTGTAAATGGATGTATGTCCGACATTGTATTTCATTCTGTGTAATTAAATTAGTATCTATTAATATATATCTGTGCTGGTGGAGAATTATGCTTAACACCCTTCTTTGAGGCATACGAGCTCAAAGGTTATATATTGGGAGTTATCGATCGTATGAC
Organism: Allium sativum; assembly: GCA_030737875.1. Classification (NCBI taxonomy): domain Eukaryota; kingdom Viridiplantae; phylum Streptophyta; class Magnoliopsida; order Asparagales; family Amaryllidaceae; genus Allium; species Allium sativum. Next base: position 365,342,777 of record CM060916.1, on the reverse strand, counting down.
GTGAACTGTCAATGTGACATGCCAAGATGCAATTGATCGAGGCTTTTGTTGAAAAGAAGAGCTTTGTGGATGATAATCAAAGCATAGCCTATTTTGGAATAGCTTTGTGTATTATGTTACCTCGCAAGCCTCACACCCCGGTAGAGTCAAAAACGGGACAAGGGAACACAGAGAGTGCACACGTTTCTGTCTAACTAGAAGTGATGTTTGGGTTTTTACAAGGCCCGACATTTTTACTTATGTAGTTGATGGAATGAGGCGCATCGGATTTTTTTTATTGGTCGCCAATGGCTAATTTATAGGTCCAGTAGGATTGGGGAGCGTGTGTTCAGGAATTACCCATCCACTAACCTTATTTGTGGACCGGCCCTGCTGTATCCAAGGGTTCATTGCGGGGAATCCTGAGACATTGCTAGAGTGTCTCGAATCGGTTAGGAGATCGTCCCTAGCCTTGACTCATGATGGAAAGCCAGCCTATAATACGACATTATGGTTTTGATTGTATACCTATGTACGGCGACATAGTGGGATGGGGTGCTATGCCGTCTAGGATTGATACATTTACTTTGAAGTATTTTTGAAACATATTTGACACTAATAATAATATTAAAAACATTATTTTCTACGTATCAAACATTTTCTATCATTATAAGGTAAAACTCTATCCTCCGTTTGCGTTGCATTGTGTGATGGGACTTGAGTCTAACAATGATTCCATTTCCTAAAAAGCATTGCATTATTTTTGACTTAAAATTTATAAAACATATACACTGGCTATCCAATGGAGTAAACCCGTTCCGCATTAGCGGCGTGGTCCAGTGATTAGCCATATTATTAGTTTAGTAAGATTTCTCATACCAGTCCCATGACTGACTCGTAGTTTGTTTCACTTTGCAAACTCGGGTGTCCTTTTTCCACACGAGCAGCCAATTGACAGGTTTCAAGTAGGGATATTTTCTGGACTCGAGCTTGCTGATGAAGATGATGAAGGATCTTTTATTTTTATCTTTTTATTTACTTCTTGGGACTTGGAGACAATATTGAGTATTGTTGTATTTTGGAAGATTGAGACTTTATTTCTTTCCCTGTTTTAGACATCTATTTTGCTAAGTGTATCATGTTCTGCGTACTCTGTTGTTCTGTGATGAACGTTTGTGATGACATTTCCAATTCCGTTGCAATGATTTATATGTTCTACTATATATCTGAGATCTGTTATTGTTTTAATTATGTTATACTTCTATGATTATCCTTACTTTCGTACCACAGAAGTTTGGGTCATCACACCATAGCATATAAGAAAACCAAAACTTTCATAATTTCCATCAGTTGTTAACTTTCATATTTTAAACAATACTTTAATCAGGAACTTATTTATGGTAGTGTAATGCCACACAATGTATCATAACAAAGTAATAAGTAGAAAATTCAACAGAACTATACATGTTGTTTTGGAAAAAAGTAATGTTTCAATACTTACTTGTTATCTCCAACAACCTTGAAGAAAATTTTTACATCTTGTTGCTGTTTCTCTGAAAGATGCTTCAGGAGTGGGCATTTTTCAATATTTTTGTGATTCTTTTTTTTTGGTTCTTTAATAATGACATCTTCAACACAAATAGGAATTTCAGCAACATGTTCTTCAGTAAATTCTTCGATGTCTTCAGATTTTGAACTTTCTTTATTATCTTAAATTAAATCTTGAGTTTCAAACAAACCAAAACAAGGAAAATTAGCAAAACAATTTATATGTACCATACCAACTATTTTTCCTTGCTTGAAATGTTTTTCAGGTTTATATTGGCCACATTATTCTGTTCAGAAGTTTTCACTTTTTGAAGTATCATTTCAATTTCTTTGATTCTTTGCTCGGACTTTTGTCTTAAAATCTTCTCATCATCCGGTTGTTTTAGTACACTAACCATCTCATCACTCAAAAAACTGACTTTTTGTCTCTAACTCTTTCAACCTTTCTAATTCTTCATTTTCAGACAATTTTCTTTTCTTTGGTCTTTCATCTTGTAAGAGTGGATGTATTAATTTTTTTGAAAGAAACTCTTTCTCCTCTGAAGTTATATTTGTAAAAAAAATCGAAATCTGCATGCTTGATATTTGTAATTAAATATTGTTACATATCATTAAATAATCCTACTAAACTTAAAAAGGTAAAAACATATATCTTTTAAATAAAATAAATAGTAAAGCAATACATTTATACCTTATTGATGTCAATTGCTATAAGATCCATGTCCTTTAAGTGTGACAAGTCCCACTTTATCGTCCTTGGAAAAAAATTCTTTAGATTTTTTTTTTCTTGTATTACTTTTGTCTTCTCACAAAACCAATACTGTAATAAAAAGATATATACATTTATACTTTTGTAATAATGAGATATTAGATAAATGTAAGAAATCTGACAAGTAAAACCATAGTGCAACCAGGTGTGTTTCTTGAATCAATATGATATTTTGAACATTTTTGCAAACATTCTCACACATTGCTCTTGGCCAAGAAGTAGAACTTAATTTTTTTCAAACTGAGGATCTTAGGAATAAATCCCCACTGCAAGTAGCTTTGATTGTTCAGAAAAAAGAATGTTATAATCAACAGGAGAAATAATAGTTTTACTATATCAATGCTACCATCTTTGTTTCTATCATTTTATTCAATCTTTTTGTCACTGATTTTTGACTTATAATGTCTTCTTCAAAGTTCTTTGTCCAAAAATCTGAGAAATATTTCATTGCTGTAGCTTTATTTGATACAGGTATTGGAAATAAATCCTCTCTATCCATTGACATTCCAAATATAAAACTAACTTCTTTTGGTTTCAATTTAATCAATTTGTTACCAATTCGGAAAGCTTGTTCTGTTTTATCATAAGAGGTTATTATGTCATCCTAATTTGTTACACTCTTTCTCAAATCTTGCCTTGATATATAATCTTCGAGAAAAAAATTGAAAAATTGTTTGAAAGGTGATTTTTTTCAAGTATCTTTTTGCGACAACAGAGAGGATTTTTTTTCTTTCTTAATTGTTTTCATTGTTTTGAAAACAACATCTAAATTACATCTGTACGTCCCTGAATACTGAATTTTTATTGGCTTCTTTGATATTTGTTGAATTTCATAGTTATTGGCTTCATCTATATCAGTAGATTCTCCATTATATTCTTGTATGTCTATCCTTTTTTCATCAGAATTTTCTACATTGTTATCTTCTGTTTCAGTAGGTGATAAATTGTTTGTTGACTCAGAATTTTCGTATTTTGGTAACAACTAACATGAGAGAAATTGAATTTAGTAAATCCAAATTATAAAGAAAAAGAAAAAGTTACCAATGGAGTTATTGATAACATTCTAGATTGGCTATGCAGTTTACAATATGTACTTGAAATAGGTCTGAAATTTACGCATTGATGTCCTCCTTCGTTGAAAAAAATGCATAGTGGTTGTTTTTTAAACAATCTAGAGGTTCTTTTTGGTTTCATATTTTATCCTGCATTAAAAAGATAAGTATGCTTATATGTTAGTGAAAATGTACATATTTTTAGCAATGTAAGATTTTTTTCACGCAATATGAGCAACAAATAGTAATTCCTAAGTATTACAAAACACGATTTATTGAGTGATAAAAATTACCTGTTATTTGTCTAAAAAGATAATTTTAAGTCATAGTAATTATTATTTCATTACTGTTATTAGCAAAATATAATTAAAAGATAATAATATTTATCTTTTTACTCCCATAAAACACATAATATAATAATTTAATAGTGAAAACATTGTGCTACTATTTACTAATTTGTTTAAAAAAATATGTTATATAACATACATACAACATCAACCTATTAAATTTAGTACATACACCATAGTTATAATATTGTCTTTACATGAAAATATAAATACAATTATCTTTTCAAACTTTTTCTATCAAAAAAACGAAGTAATCAAATAATTATTCAACATAACACAATAAAAATTTCAGAAGGCCATATAACCAATTATTCATTCATCATAAGAAGAAGTTGCATAATATAAAATAAAAAGATATAATTAAATATCTTTATAATCACCTAAACCACAACATATAACAGTATGTGATTATAGATATTATTTCACTAGTGTTAATAGCAAAATATAAATTAAAAAGATAAAAAAATATTTATCTTTCTCATCCCGTAAACCACATAATATAATAATTTAACAGTGAAAGCATAGTGCATTTAGTTACTAATTTATCAAAAATAAATACATTATATAACATACATAATCATACAACATCAACCTATTAAACTAAGTACATACAAAATAGTTATAATATTGTCTTTACGTGAAAATATAAATACAGTTATCTTTTCAAACCTTTACTATCGAAAAAACAAAGTAATCAATTAATTATTTAACATAACAAAGCATAAATTTCAGAAGGACATATAACCAATTATTCATTCAACATAAGAACAAGTTGCATAATATAAAATAATAAGATATAATTGAATATCTTTATAATCACCTGAACCGCAACATATAACATTATGTGATTATAGATATTATTTCATTACTGTTATTAGCAAAATATAAATTAAAAAGATAATAACATTTATCTTTTTCATCCCGTAAACCACATAATATAATAATTTAACAGCAAAAGCATTGTGCAATTATTTACTAATTTATTAAAAAAATATATTATATAACATACATACTCATACAACATCAACCTATTAAATTTAGTACATACAACACAGTTATAATATTGTTTGTACATGAAAATATAAATACAATTATCTTTTCAAACCTTTGCTATCGAAATAACGAAGTAATCAAATAATTATTCAAGATAACACAACATAAATTTGAGAAGGTCATATAACCAATTAATCATTCAATATAAGAACAAGTTGCATAATCTAAAATAAAAAGATATAATTGAATATCTTTATAGTTACCTAAACCACAACATAAAACAAAAAGTAAACAGGAACTTAAAATATATTAAATCGTAGGTATTAAACAACTTACACGTCTACTAATCGATAGAAGAATATGATGTCGTTTACCAAGCAATGTTGTAGTTGATATGCAGATCCAAAATAAACCCTAGATTAATTAAAAATCGATTAGAATAAGATTCAACAAAAATCCGAAAATCGATCAGAGTATGGTAATAAAATGCGTCGCAGCAAAATTGAAGGGTAATGGATCGATTTTAGGTAAAACCTAATTTGTGATTCTTTCAAATTTTTGAATGAAAAATGGCGGAAAAAGGAAACGAATAGAGACGTTTCATTGTAAAATGGCGGAAAGAGAATGTGTAGTCGTGCACAAATTATTTCAGTAAATAATGTCCTGGAAAAAAATTTATTTAACGGATGTGTCCTAGAGATTAATTGTACAAGGTAAGTAAGCCCTTATAGTAAAAAACCCCTTTTCCATATCTGTACAGGCCCGCCTTTAAGGGCCTCAAAATACAGATATCCCTCAGGTCTATTTTTCAAGGTGGCTATGGCCCCACCTCGGCCCCTCCCTCAACTAGTAAAGACTACAAGAGCTAAGCGACTTGCCCATAACAAACAATCTAAACGTCCAGTTGGCGTCTCCCCTCAACCACCGTACCTCGATAGTGAAAGGTGAATGGTGTCTTGCATTTAGCTCTAGTATTTTCGCATCCCACTGGTTGCCAATAATGGGTACCCGATGATCTAGTATCCCTGTTGGTCCTGACCTCGCCTCCTATTGAGGCTATCGCCGAATCACTCTTGTGTCACCTTGTCACAGCATTCTGACAGCAAATCTATTTTTGCAGTCAAGGCCCAACTACCTGGTAGTAACGCGCAGACACAACCTTTGTGTAAGAACCCGGATTTTCAGAACTAATTTTTTTTATTTTAGCTATTTTAATGGATTTTGAATATTTAAAATGATTTATTTTAAATAATAACAACTAAAAATTTATTTTAATCGAAGTTAGAACGAATAAACTTATTTTAATTATAAAACGAGGCTGAAATGGCGTGGTTGTTTGAATATTCGATTTCAAATTTCAAATGAATATATTCAAAATAAATCGGATTTCAGTAAAACCAAAAATATTTGAATCTGTTTAACAATATCTTTCTAATGAATGTGAAAAATTCAGATTTCATAATGGGAATAAAAAGTTATGTCCAATTTAAAATTTGAAATAGTCGTTATGGGATTTATATATATTTTTATATAATATATAGCCCTTAAAAATAGCCATTTTGCAAACGACCTCCCTTTTCGATGAAACCACTTTTGTTGGATCCGAAATGTCACATTATTGTAACATTCCAATTTACATAATTTTTGGAATCAATATGTGAGCGTGGTGGATTTAAACATGTTTGGCAATTTCAGTTTGAATTTAATTGACTGGAAAATGAACATTTTTCAGACGGTCTCCAAATTCAACGAAATTAGTTTTGTTAGGACCATATCGTCAGAACATAGCTAGATTTATTTTTCGGAAATTTTTGGAGTTAGTATGTGGATCCGGTAAATTAAAATATACGTTGAAATCAATTTTGATCATTATATTAATTTAAATTTAAATTTTAACGAAAACTGATCGTAACAATCGAATTGGCTTACCGGACATATTGCATTGTGTCCGGAATGGGATAATTGGTTAGGATCGACAGTCGTTGAATTTGAATCGGAGTTCGAATGAGAATTTTACCTTTTTGAAAATAAAAATAAATTAAATATATTATTATATAATGGGTCAAAGCCCTTTATCTCTCATACCCGTTCAACCCCTCCCCTTTATCGTTCAGACGCGAATTAAAAAAAGTGACGGGAACCCATCGTTCATCCTCTAACGTGCCACCCCAGAGGCGCCGCCGATCCCCTGCCACCGCCCTCCGACCAAGCCGCACCCTCCCCCTTCTTCCTCCTTCTCTCCCTCTTGAATTCCTAAAAGAACCCTAACCCCTAAATTAATTCAAAATCCGCACATCGGGCCCCTAGCCACCGCCGCTACCGCCTGACCACCTCCCCCGCCACCTGCTGACCTTAGCGCCGCCCCTTCCCCTTGCACCACCTGTAACTTTTTTAAAAAATTATTAGTTTAATTTAATTAAATAGCAATATAAAAATCAGTTTTTTTATATGAATAGCAATATAAAAATCAGTTTTTTTTATATGAATAGCAATATAAAAATCAGCTTTTATATGAATAACAATATAAAATTCAGTTTTTTTATGAATAGCAATTTAAAAATCAGTTTTTTATTTATATGTATAACAATGAAAAGATATGATTTTTATATATGAATAGGTATAATTTTTATATATGAAAAGATATGATTTTTATTTATGAAAAGATATGATTTTTATATATGAAAAGATATGATTTTTATTTATGAAAAGATATGATTTTTATTTTTGAAAAAAATATGATTTTTATATATATTGTAGTGGTATAAAAATGCTATTTTTATATATGTTGAAGTGGTATAAAAATGCGATTTATATATATATTGAAGCGGTATAAAAATGCAGTTTTTATATATATTGAAGTGGTATAAAATTGCAATTTTTATATATACTGAAGCGGTATAAAAATGCGATTTTTATATATACTGAAGTGGTACAAAAATGCGATTTATATATATATTGTAGCGGTATAAAAATATGATTTTTATATAGAAAACTGATTTATAAAAATTTGACTTTTATAAATAAGAACATAGCATAAAAATGTGATTTTTAATTATATATAGCGATGTTAAAAATGTGATTTTTATTATGAAATGGTTTAAATAAAAATATGATTTTTATGTATAAACATAGATACAAAAATATGATTTTTAAAATATAAATAAAATTTATAAAAATATGATTTTTATATAGAAAACTGATTTATAAAAATATGATTTTTATAAATAAGAACATAGCATAGAAGTGTGATTTTTAGTGTAAACTACGTGAAACAGATTATGTAGGAATCACGGTGAAGAATACAACGCGCTAGAGCAAATTTAAAAACCGTCCAATAAAGAATGACAGAGTGGAAACCAAAGGTAAGATCACTCCTTCTCACTCGATTTATTTTTCAACTAAAAATATTCTAGGATGTAGACGGGGCTTAGAATTCCCAGACACTATTTATTGTACAGAACATATTATGTGATTTGAATTACATAGAGCTCAACACTCGAATTCGCACAATCACATAAATTGAAAGCGATGTATGGATATTACCGACACACGGATTTCATACTCCGCGAATAGCCTCTTATGCCGTCGTAAATGGCATTTGGGTTAGTTGAGTATTTATTAATTTGAATGTTTTGCATGATTTGATTATGATTGTAAAATTGGTTGTGGATTAATTGTGAATTGATTGGAATTGGTTTGTGTATGGCCGGAGCCAGTATTAGGCGAGGGATAAGGCTATACCTTATTCCTATTTTAATATCGCGCCGTTATGCTGCCAAAATTTTCTAAAATGTGTTAGAAAAATTAATAGCTAGCTAAAAATATTGTTTTTAGTTTATAACTGCAATGAATAAAATTATTTAGGCGTTGTATAGAATTTTATAAGCTAAGTTATAGAATTCTATATATTTATTGGATAGTTAAAAATAAGTTTACACATCCATTTACAAGTCGGACGACTTGTTTATGCTTGCCTATTTTTGTGATATCGATTGGGATGATAATTTTTGCACACCGGCCAAGTGCACAAATAATAATTGTTATTTGATGGTTGAAACCCCACACGGGTATTGGGATGATATTTGACGTGCATTAATCCTAATTGTTTATTTGTATGTCAATCGATGGGTTGACAAACTGTTGTAAGCATTGATTATTTATATTTAATGCTTATGCAGTTATGTAATGCACTCTGGATGATGATTGACTGTTTATAATTATTGTTGTGTACATGTGTGTATGAAATCCATATTAATAACATTATATGGTAATTGACTGTGTCTGATTCCAATTCAGAAAATAACGAATATACTAAAATAATATTCTGTAAAGGATAAAAGTAAGATTCTGATGTCCGATTTGGGATGGACATGGAAATATTGAAATATATAAAGCCATGTTGTTTAGATTTGCTCCACTTTAACACGAACGATATTTATATCGATTTTATTTATTTTTATAAGGAATATCGAGAAGGAAAATATTTCAAAATCTGATATTTTGAAAATATTATCATTTAAATATTATAATGATAAGGAGTATTCAATTTTGATTTAAAATCAAAATTGAAGTTGGAATCGTTAAAATGAATTTATAAAATACGTTTTAATGGAAATCAATGAAATATATTTAATATATATATTATATATATTTAATGGACTGAATAGAACGCGCCGCGCCGCGACCATTCTTGAATTTCGACCATTGACTTTGAATTGACATTATGAGAGATCCGACCGTCGGATTCTCCTAAAACCGGAACCGTTGGATTCGTATCGGAAAGAGCTTTCCAAGAATATAAGAGATTTGAAATCTAATGGTTGGATTTGGAATTATGTCCAAATCAAATTTGGAAAGGGTTGTTGTAAGTGCAATTCGATGACCGTTTATGGAAATCGACTGAAAGGGCCTTAATAAAATGATTAAAAATATCAATAATTTGTGTAAAATCATAATAAATGATTTGGAAAGAATTTGGATGAAAAATTCCATGTTTGTAAAGATAAAAATATATTTTTGTCAAAATAAACTAGTTATTAACTAGATTTGAAATCCAATAATTTTTAAATAAAATAAATTGGATTTGTGAATGGTTTTAATATAACCAAAATTTCCAACGAACAAATTGGAATGGATTTGGAATGAAATAATCTTCGGAATATTTTGATATTGGATTCCGTGATTATACGGACATTATTATGGAAATTTGGAATATATATATATATATATATATATATATATATCGTTATTTCCAATACGATATTTGTTGGTTTCAAAATTTGATATTGAATATAAGCCGATATAATTTCTATTCAGAGCCTTGTATTTAATATCAAATGAGATTTTGGGTTTGTCGTGAACGGTGTCTTAAATAACACTGTTCTTAAACCCAGTTGTAAAAAGAATAAATCTTTTAATTAAGATTATTAGATTTTTCAATTATAGTTAATAATTTGAATAAAATGGAATGTGAATTGGGTTTATTGTGAACTGTATTTTTAACAACATTCGTTCTTTAACCCGATTTACAGTGAAATATGATTTGGAATTTATAAATCTTTATTCTAAGATTTAATGGATATTTTCCAAAGTAAAGTTTTCCAATTTAATATATTAAATTGGAAATTGAATGGAATTCGATTTTGGTAATAATCGAAGAGAGCTTCTGTGGAGGAAGACTTTTAATATATATGGAATTTAAAAGGCTTTGTCGTTATTCTGTTTATATTATTAGTCGGATATGGAAATTGATATCAATTATATATTGATCTGTTTTCCGTGAAGACTACATAATTAATGGGATGTGATTTTGGGTTTATCGTGAAGATTTTATATATCTATTACTATGGAGCCAATGGATAGTTTCTATAGGACCGGGAAACGCGTGTTCAGGAATTGCCAATCCTCAAACGTAAGAGAGAACCTGCCTTGGAGGATCCAAGGGTCTACTGCGGGTGATCCTGAGGCATTTGCTAGAGTGTCTCGAAGCTGGCAAGGAATACATCCCTTACCTCGACTCGTGACGGAAATCCAATTTCCAATACGTGACATTTCGGTTTTACTTGTAGAACTAGTATGGCGACATAGTAGGATGGGGTATTATGTCGTCTATGATTGATACATTTATATTTGGAGTTGATTTTGACACTATACACTTATAATAGTATCAAATGATTTGTTTTAAACGTACCAAGCATGTTTGGCTATTATAAGGTAAAACTCTATCCTCCGGCTTGCGTTGCATTGTGTGATGGGACCTGAGTCTTATAATAGCTTCATTTTTCCAAAAAGCATTGCGCTATTTGTTTTATGCACTGGTATTCTTGGGAGGAAACCCGTTCAGTGTTATACGGCGTGGTCCCTTGACTTACCAAATTTTAAAGTATAGTTTTAAATAACTATTTTAGTTATCACACCAGTCACATGACTCACCTGGAGTTTATTGTTTTAACCTAAACTTTGGGTGCCCCTATTTTCCACACTGGCAACTAGTAGTTTCGGTTTTGCAGATATTATATTCACAGGATCTTGGGTTTACAGCTTGAACTATACTCGGAAAGCTCTATATCTGTGTATTTCTTTCAGTTGTGTCATGTATTATTTTTCCGCTGCTGTGTAATGTATTTTAATCTCTGATATTTTTGAAATGTATATTTTTTATTCATTTATACTCTGTTATATTCTTATACACTAATGTAAATTGTTGTAATAGCAATGAAATATTCTTCTATTAGCGTTCTGATTTGTCGTGTTCTCAACTCAATCTGGGTTTCCCATAAGGGCAAGTTTGGGTCGTTTCACTTTGCGAGCACAGCGTAAAAATCTGCCACCGCACAGAAAACTATCAGGAGCACCTTACATATCTCAGGAAGCTGCGTGCTTCCCCTTCCAGTCCTTTAGAGCTAACAGAATAATCAGACGGACATGCGCTCCCCTCGTGCCTCATGACACCACAACGATCTACCCGGTTGGGTTATTCACCCTCAAACGTGCAGACTAGTCCAAGCGACTTACTTTAATATGTTATCAAACCCTATGTCTAAACATTCCTTTATGCGCTTGCTTTACCTCATCAGGTTTCTATTTAACCTGGTTATTCCCATTCACACCGACTTCTTATTCAAGTAACCAAGTTCATCTTGCTTATTAATTTCAATCGTATAACTTAACCCATTTAAGCTTATTAACAAGCCCACAACATGTTATTTTCTAGGTTGTGATCCAATGTCTGTAATCCACAATTCCCTTTATATTCTTATTTGATTTCATAGTCACAATAACATGTTCTACTTAACATGTATATAAATAAGTATATCTCAATTCTCATGTTTTCTTTTTAACATGTCATTCATTATTTATGATTAAATCTAACTTGTTTCATTTCATAAGTTTGCCTCATTATTTCTTATTTAATCATAATTCCATCTTATATTGTCACTACAACTTATCGTTGTTTACTTATTAACTTAGTTCTATTAACTAAGGTTTACTGGTAAGTTCCCTTTTCATAAATATAACTTATGTTGTCCTTATCAGCATATCTCAGATTCTCGTTCTCACATATAACTTAACTTACAATTAAGTACAACTTATCTTATTACATAAGTTATTCTAATTTCCTTATTGTTTATTATAACATAAGTTATAATCCCCACTTTTCCCTGGGACAAGCCTACCTATTATATAACATTCTCATTAATGTAATTTATTTATAATAGGTTATTATCATTTCCCGTTCATTCCAATTCTTACTGTTGTAATTATCTTTCATTCATTTCCATTCATTTGCATTAATCGCAATTAGTGTCATTTATTTCTATCGTTTTATATACATATATTATATATATACATATGCACTAGACCTCTCACATTAAGCCTACACTTGTGGATGCTGGATTTACCGAGCGGTTCCGAGCAAAATTCTACCACAAGTTGACTTAACCTCGTGTCTTAGCATCGTTACATACATATTTACACGCTAGACCCCTCACATTATATTAACACTTGTGTATGTTGGATTTGCTGGGCGGTTCCGGGCAGACTTCTAACACAAGTTGAATTTAACCTCGTGTCTAGGTGCAATTACAATATTCTACTTACTGTAAATTTAGGCATATTATTCTTTACACATTTTTACTGCAACCTATTTTACATGTCATAATATTAAGCCCATTTTATGTCATATATTCTTCCTAACTTATAATTAATTTCATCTCAAAACAACATGTGATCGTAAAATCATGTATTTATTCTAATTTAACATGTAATCATTTAATCATGTAACTGTTCAAATCTAACAAATTAATATGCCATTTTCTCAATTCTATAGCTAATAATTCAAGTACATCATATGCCATAAGTGAATCATGTAATTACAATAGTAATCGTTACACATGTTTTAACAAGTTTGCATTTCAACAGATGAACATTTCAGCATATTAATATTCTAATATACTAATATTTCAACATGTCATATTAGCATTTCATCACTTTACATTGCATAATAACGGGGAATGTTAAACGATAATATATCATTTTAAAAAGTGATATAAGTTAAATCCACTCACCTAAATTGCTTTCCACTTCCTGAACCTGGTCCAGATCTAGCATTCCATGGTTTTCCCTAACTGGATTTAGAACCTAGCAACCATGGATCCACAATTCTTACTAAAAGAAGAAGGGAAGAAAGAGAAAGAAAATTGAATAGACGAGATCTAAGAATTTACCTTACTTCGCATATGATTCTGAACATCTTCTTATTAATTTTCATTCTCTTCCTCTAGATCTTGATTCAGAATTTCCCTAAACTAATTAACTTATTTTTCTGAAGAGATTTGAGGAGTAGGAAAAATGGCAGAGCTTAGACGCCATCTCAGAGAATGTGAGATTTAGGTTAAGCTCAGCTAGCCTATTTATAGGTGTTCAGCATCTTATCATACACGCAGCGCTGACTCAGCATTGAACCCAGTTAAGAAAACTGTCCAGATACGCGAGGGGTGTCGACCCCGGTGCCACGAGCTGTTTTGGCGCAAAAATTTAATTTTTGAATGTTTGAATTTATGGATTTTAATCATCTGTTATATTTACATGTAATCTTCTTATGCGTATACCAATCTTCTAATGATCATTTTATGCATATATATATATATATATATATACCCACAACTTTTGTTTCGTTTTTAAAATTCAAACGGTGTTGCACCATTATTTGATTCTTGCCATATTTCTTTAATTGCAGCCTTATCTTGAACTTTATCTCTTGTGTATATATATATATATATTCGCACATATATACATATACATTCTCATATATATATATATACACACACATATATTTCTTTACTTCCTTATGTATATATTTTTCCTTATATGTGCATTTATACATATTTTCTCTCATGAACATGTGCTATTTTGGCCGTTCTCTTAAAACAAAAATATGACAGTAGGGGTGATCGAACTCTGTACCTTATGTATGCAAGTCACATATACTAACCAACTGGACTACTAAGACTATTATTAACAAGGCTTAGAACAATGGTAGTTATTGTTTTCTTCTTATTCCCCTTTTTCATGTTTGTTACAACATTTTATTGCATGAATCTTTTTATTTTATCTCTCCTTTATTATTAATGTATAATATTTGTAAATCACTGCATGCAACATATTTGCACTGTATGCAACCAATCCTTTCATTCTTTTAATGCATGCATTACATTTTTATATGTAGCCATCTTTATTTTACTCTTCATATATACATTTATGTTTGTACATATATATATATATATATGCATTATTTAATTATTAAATTGTCATAAAATGCGGGGTGTTACATTCTCCTATCCTTATAAAATTTCGTCTCTGAAATTTGATAAGGGCAAAATTTAATTAACCCCTCGCATAATATACATCAATCATGCGTGCATCCAATTTTCGCAAACATTGTGCACTTGTGCAAGGTGAAATACAACATAATAATGCATGTACGCCTAAGCAGTAACTCCTATGTATGTACAATTTTTCAAAAATCCATTTAAAATATGATGCTCACATCCTAAATATACTGGCAGTTCTACATGAATGCAATATTTTGAAAATCAAAATATATTTTCATCCAAATTTCCCATATTCTTGCAAAGCAAGAGCGCAGTCATCCAATTGTTGCATCCAAAATCCTACCAATCAACTTTATTTTTTTGAATTTTAGAAAAATCTAATTTTCTAAATTTGATTTCTTATGTTACAAAAAGTGAAAAACGGAAAATTTCACATCTTTTTTTTTGTATATCTTTTTCCAACCGTGTTTGGATTTTATGTTACTATTTATAAATATTCCCTATTTTCCTATCCAAGCACAAGCCACATAAGAAAATTATCTTTGTTACTGATTTTCTTTTCCATCTTATCTTGGAAATTTTTACTCTTATTAATCTTTTCTCATAATTTTCCATTTTCCTTTAACTATCACATTTGTTGCTTTACTGAATTTGTTGTTTCCTTTTTAGTTGTACCATTTCTCCTTTTTTAGCTTATTTAATCATCTGATCTAAGTTTAGTTTCAAATAAGCCTCCTAGTTCTTCAACCAAAACAGGAAACAAAAACTCTATATAGCTACTACTAAGGGCCAAGAATCTCTGGACTATGTTCCCCTCAGACAACGAGCTTGAACCATGAGATCAATGACAGGTTTAGGTGTTTCCCTAACTAACCAAGGTGAACAAAATAACAGTACGATCCTAACAGAAATGCAATAACGGGTTGTACCTCAAACATGAAAATTAGCAATAAGATCTAAATACTTACTTGCCATTTACTATCTAGTAGTCACCACTAGTCCAAGCTGTGTACCAACAATTATTCCAAGCAACTTCCTAGGTTTTTTAATACTTATGCATTCTACGGGAACTTACCATTATTCCAAGTTAATTCTTCCTACTTACTTCATAGCCTCAAACTTTTCACCGTCTGCCCTAGACACTAATCCTCACCTACTCCATACTTTTAAGTGAAAATTAAGAACACATCCCTAAAAGCAAACTTAATTAGGCTTACATCTCTCCCAACTTTTCATTGTAAACCCACCTCTTATTTTTGCTATTCCACCTTTTACGTATTTTCTAGAAAAAAAATGCATGGCACCCAGTAAAAAAAATATTCTAAATTCTGGAAATATTCCCAGAAGGCCAAACAAAAGAAAAAAAGGTTGCATACATGTATGCAACTTTTGCCAATAGTTGCATATATGCTTGCAACTATTACTGAAGTTGTTTCCTTTGAAAATTTTGTACCGAAACTTGCATACGTGTGTGCAACTATTTGAAATATTTACACACATGTATGCAAGTATTGCATGAAGAAAACTGAACTAAAATATTTCCTGCAGATTGTTGCACACTTGTACGTAAGAATCTGTATAACTTGCTTACATATATGAAAAAATGCCAAAGAAGATTCAACGGTGAAATACTTGCACCGATGAATGCAAGAATTTCAAATACGTGCATGATTTGATGCAAATTACTGCATTTTTCCTTGTTTTCTGTATATTTTTATTTTGATGCATTTTTTCATTTTTTTTATGACATGATTTTTTGGGCGAGTACATGTTTAATTTAAATGCGAATTTACGTGATTTTTTAATATATTTTTTTATGAATTTTCGAAAAATAGGGATCTAATTTATAATAAGTTTATGACCGGATGTGAGCCTAATTTTGAAACTTAATAGGGACCTGTAAAAAACGCAACCTACTTTTAAACCATGGTTTGGCCTTTTTATTTCACTTTTCTTTCAAAAAATAAAAGTGTCAAAACTTTATTTTCATCACCAAATTTTAATTTTGCCAAACCATAAAACATGCCATTTTATATAAAAAATGCAAATCATTTTTTTTTCAAATCACAAAAACCGGAGTACATAAGGACAACTATTTCTCAAACGGGTTTATAACGTGTTCTTACCTATAAGGTCGGTTCAATTACTTTCTACAAGGTGCAAACATCTACTCTATTCTTAATTTCTACAACTTATTTTGTACTCCCAACAAAATTTTCTCTTTTAAAACAATTTATCAAAATGGTTGTCAAAAGAATAGAGATTTCAAAAATTCCTTTATTGAGAATTTTAAAAAAATGCAATATTTTTTCTAAGTTTTGCTTTTACATCCTTTTATGCAATATAACAAGAAAACTAGCAAGCTATACATGCTCTATAATATGCACCTTTTACTGAGAGAATTTTGCGTTAGACAAAATTTTCGCAAGAAACCATTATTTAGGAAATATACCCCATTTTACTTAAAAACCCAATATGTACTTTACATTTTTTAAAGCTATAGTTTTTAAGATTAAAACTTGAAAACACCATAAAGCATTTTCCCAAAACTTTTACAATTTCAAGTTCTTAAAAGTTAACAATGGCGCAACACTCCGGCAAAGTCAATTCTCTCAACTATATATATTCCTAATCCATTTTTCTCTTTTAAACCTTTTCCAATTTATAAGGTTTTACCGCCAAACCCACTAACCCAAAATACTAATCACATGGGATTCACCTTCCTTCTATACAAAGTACATTGTACACCTTCCACCTAAATTAACTAAGGGTTTCGGATTTCCATACTCATTCCTTTAGTGTATAAAAAGAATGGGTTTTTCTATGGATCTAGATATATATATATATATATATATATATATATAATATTCATATTTTTTAAAATACAAATATGTTCACTCACTATCTATAAAGGAATCCTAAACCTAGGCTCTGATACTAGATGTAACAACCCGAATTCCGACAGATCGAATTTTTTTCAAAAGTCTAATCTATCGAAACTTGTGTTGGTTTGCTCTGGTATCCTGCAGAAAAGACAAAGATCCAAAATATATCAGAGCTCAGAAAAACATCTCACAGTGGAATGGATGAAATATAATGTAATTAAAATATAGTCTTACCATAGTAATCATACTCCCTAACCAGTATCCGAAGCTATCATATCTCTGCCACAAATCTAACCTACGAGTATGTTATGACGAAGGGGTCAGAACACAAGTTCAGGTGACCGGATTTAAACTATACATTTTGGATAACCCTACATATATTGTTCAATCATGTTTTCTAATTTATTAGGTTACTTGGGTTAACAACACTAAAGGCTTACACACATGTCGTACCTATTTACTTCCTAGTGGATTAACCTAATACAGTATATAAATGTAGCTACCCCTAATATTAAGGTACACCCCATGGTACCCCACTCGCACTATCTCTACCATAATGCCACAGAAATGTACGCAGCCCCTCATCCTACGCCGGAGTGACGTACGGATCTTTATATAATAATGTTATGTTCCACGTATATCTGCCATTACTATGCTATGTAAGCTTACAGACTGCCACCTTTGATCGAATCGGATTCCATCACAAAATAATGCCCTCAAGTCTATGATACACCACCCAGAGCAGACACGCATGTATCTAGACTTTCCTCATGTACGTATCGTCAATCTTATTCGATGCCTTAACCACACATAACCTCTAATGTGCACCGAGTTCCGTGGTAGGGCTATACAAGAAACACGGAACTCGGTGGGGAGCTTTTCCATATTTGTACAGTCCCGCCTTTAAGGGTCTCAAAATATAGATATCACTTGGACTTGTTTTTCAGGGTGGCTATGGCCCCACCTCGGCCCCTCCCTCAACTAGTAAAGACTACAAGAGCTAAGCGACGTGCCCCTAACAAACAATCTAAATATCCAGTTGGCGTCTCCCCTCAACCATCGTACCTCGATAGTGAAAGGTGAATGTTGTCTTGGGTTTAGCTCTAGTCTTTTCGCATCCTACTAGCTGTCGATGACGGGTACCCGACGATCAACTATCTTTGTTGGTTCTGGCCTCGCCTCCCGTTGAGGCGATCGTCGAACCACCCTAGTGTCACCTCGTCACAACATTCTGACTGCAAAGCTACTTTTGCAGTCAAGGCCCACCCACCTGGTAGTAATGCACAGAGCCAACCTCTACAAGAACAGCCTAAACATCTGCCACCGCATAGAGGACTACAAGAAGCACCTTACGTATCTCAGGAAGCCGCGTGCTTCCCCTTCTAGTCCTTCAGAGCTAACAGAATCATCAGATGGACGTACGCTCCCATCATGCCTCATGACACTATGATGATCTACCCCGTTGGGTTACTCACCCTCAAACGTGCGGACTGGTCCAAGCGCCTCACTTTATTTTGTTATTAGACCTTATGTCTAAACATTCCTTTATGCGCTTGCTTTACCTCATCATGTTTCCATTTAACTTGGTTATTCCCATTCACATTGAATTCTTATTCAAGTTACCAAGTTCCTCTTGCTTATTAATTTCAATCCTATAACTTAACCCATTTAAGCATATTAATAATCCCACAACATGTTATTTTCTAGATGGTGATCCAAGGTCTGTAATCCACAATCCCTTTATATTCTTGTTTGATTCCATAGTCATAATAACATATTCTACTTAATATGTATGTAATTAAGTATATCTCATGTAACACCCCGTATTTTCTGTGAACATTAAAGTAACGAATTAAAGAATACTTAATTTTAAAAGTGAAAATTAGTGGAAACGGGTTTTGCCATTGCGTTCGTCTTAGAATTCTTCTTGAGATATAGTCCGAGTTTGCGTGAATCAGACTCCGTATGAGGAAGTTATGGAGTTCAAAAGATTTCAAGTTTAAACGAAAATTAAATATAAATAATAATTAAATAAAAAAGAAGTTCGAAATTCAAATAATTCCGAGAATTAGCTGGGCGGGAAAATTCCCGCCCATAGGGGTCGACTCCCCCTAGGGGGGTCGACATAGGTGTCGACCCCAAAGAGGGGTGTCGACTGGGGTGTCGACCCTCTTGTAGGGGTCGACCCCCTCGGCCAGATCTGGGTTGTTTTGTCCAGTGACGTTTTCTGAGTCACTAGGGCATATGTGGCGACTTCCGGTTGGCTCTATTTGGTCTGAATGGCTCTGATTTCTCCTAGGTTGATCTAACAGCTCTCATTAGTCTAAACTTCTATATAAACAACCCCAACCCCCAACCTTAAAATCACATAACTTTGCTCTCTGAAGCCGTCATGCTGCCCATGGCCAAACTAGCGTAGCCTCCATTTTTCTCTAAACTACAAGTTAGTTTAGGAAGTCCCAAATCAAATCAAAACTAGAGAATCAGTAGTCTACATCAAAGGATAGCTTTTCAGTTTCAGAAAACAAGATTTGTTCTTTTGTTTGTAAGTTCGGTTATTCTTTAGATTTGAACAAATAAAAGTCATGACTTGTAATGATGCGGAACTAGAACTGTGCCTAGTTGTAAGATAATCGTATTCTGATTCATGTTTATCCATGTAGCAATTCTGAAATCACCTACGCCTTCGAGGCTATTGTAATTGATACAATTTATCATGTTGTATATAAATTTGGTGATGAGCATATCATGTTGTATATTAAATTGGTGATGGACTTATCATGTTGTATGTTAAATTGGTGATGAACCTATCATGTTGTATAATAGTTTGGCAATGAATGTATCATGTTGTATATAAATTTGGTGATTCCTTATGTTATGTTGTATGCAAGATCATAAGCTAAGTCATGTTCATATATGCTTATATGTCTAGATCTACATGCTTATTTAGATCTATGTTAATTCGATCCAACTCAAATGCAAGTTCACATTTACATGCTTAATTAAATTTGTGTAGTACTATGCCAAATTTATATTACACATGCTTAGTTGATCTAAACTGTTTTATGCCGTCGGAATGTTACATGTCCCTTTTATTTTTCCCACTTTATTTATGAGTTAGGCTAATTTGCGAGCCTAACGTTCTATGTAATTTATGCGAACGAATAACGGGGATACGTTGGAAAATATATTAAATTATATGCTATTGGCATAGGTTGGCTCATAAACATGTAAATGATTAATGGCATGAAATGGTATAATTTGTATACCTAAGAATTATGGACAAGATTTAGAAGGGTAAATGGGACATGACTTGAGTTGACAACATTGGTGGATAATTTACATATAAACATAAATAGTTAATATGTAAATTAATTAAAAGATGATTGTGCCTAACCTGAGGTTAGATTGAGTTACGGTGTAAGACTGCCCGGAACCACCCGGCACATCCAGCAACCGTAACAATATAGATCTAATGTGAGAGGTTAGCGCATTAAGCCCGAAAAACCCGAGGTTAGATTGAGTTGCGGTGTAAGACTGCCCGGAACCGCCCGGCACATCCAGCGACCGCAATAATACATATCTAATGTGAGTGGGTGCTTTAATGAATGAATTAAAGCTAAGAAAGGCTAAGAATGGTAGGGTTAAGTTAATTAAGGCAACACTTAAGCAATACAACATGTTAACTATACTGATGGGTGGGGTTAGGTTAATTTGAGAACACTTAACCATTTTAACATGTTGATTAGGAAACCCTAGTAACGGAGACCAATTTCAGTAGTAACCCACATACAAGTATCATGGTACCCTGAACTAGGTAGGGTGGGGCACGATTACTGGGCTGATTATAACAGTCAAAATAACGACGGGTGGTGCAGCAGTGTAGGTTCCAACGGAGTATGGGCATGCGCGTACTCCGGCATGGACAAATCAGGCACTGGGCTTCGGTAGTATACAGTGCGCATCTTGAATTTGTGTCAGGTCGCCACCATAGGAATTGATACACCCCATGGTGGGACCAGCACAGGTATCTACAATCAAGTGGGGTCGAAGGACAGAAGTCATAAATGCATGCGAGTAGAAGCCGATCGATAAAAGGGATCATTTTATCATGAACACATGGTGTTAGTCGAAACACTTGTTAGTAGGTGCAGAGAAATAGAAATGAGTGCGATAATATATTCAGTTTACCTTGCCTTATTTATCGTTATCTTATTTCTAGGGTTTTGTCCTAGGTTCAGTTTATTCATGTCATGATCCTTTTACCTGTTTACATGCTAAATAGTCACTGGACTTGCCAGACTTATGTTTGACCCGTTTTCTTTCGTCTTCTTGTCTTTCGTTCCCCCCCCCCCCCCAGGTCCATAGGGAGGGAATACTTCAACTTAGTCCAGACCTTTTCCAGCTTGAAGAAATTAGACGTATTTCTTGGACTCTCTTTTCTTGGGCTATGGCTGTGGTTACACTCTTAATTAGGGATTTATGCTGCTTTATTATCGTTTATGCTTCTTTATGTTTTAGTCAAAACAGAGGCTTTACTGTATTGATTTTGGAAGTTGGTTTTTAAGACAGTTGTTGTAATGTTTTGACTGGACCACGTGCTTATGAAATAAAATTTAGTCTTTCTGTTGTTTATATGTCTGTCTTGTAAATTACTTGTACCTTTTACCTATATTACTCCACCAAAGTTGATGCATTCCCTTTGTGAGTGACCTTAACAGAGGTGGGGTGTTTTTACACTTGGTATCAGAGCAAAGGTTTACCAGATCAGATAAAACTTTTTGAAATCTATTTTTCAAAAAGAAGTTTAAATAAGCATTTTTGAGAAAAATGTTGTTTTATTTTAAAGAGCATAATCCCCAAAAGCCATATGCACTATCTTTCTATCGTTTGTTTTGAACCTTTTCATTTCAGCATGTCTAGGGATCTTAATCTTCCTGAGGGCGTGCCGGTACCTGGTTGGTCTAGAAGGTACGTGGAAGCTAGGGCTAATGGCGCAGGCCTACCAGACGTTCCTCCTCCCCCAATTGCAGTTGTTCCTCCTCCTCCTCGTGCAAATGCTTTCTCGAAGATATGTAGAGACTTTCGAGCCATGGGTGGAAAGAACTTTAATGGGACTGAGTCATTTGTGGAAGAAAGAAACTGGCTTAAGGAAACAGAAGATTTGTTCATTATCTTTGAAGTGGATGATAGGCAGACGATACAATTGGTTGTGTCGTTACTTAAGGACAAAGCCCCTTATTGGTGAGAAGTTACTAATGCTGAGGGACCAGTTGAAACTTGGGAGGATTTCAGAATGAGGTTTGAAATGAAATTCCTCTCTCAAGCTGAACGAAGCCTACAGATGGAGAAGTTCTTAGCTCTCAAACAGGGAAGCCTATCGGTCAAGGAATACGTCAACCAATTCAACCAGTTGGCTAGATTCTGATTGGAATTAGTAAACACTCCACATAAGAAGGCTCTCCGTTTCGTTAAAGGGTTGAACGAGCCACTGCACAACCTAGCTATGACCTATATACCTATGGGTGCGACTTATGAGAGACTAGTGGAAATGACACTGTTACAGGAGGAAGATAAGGATGTCAAGAAAGAGATAAAGGCGGAAGTACCTCAAGACAAGAAAGTGGAGGGATCACAGAACAAGAAGGCGGATTTCAAGAAGGGCGGGAAGAATAACAAACCTCGTGACAAGCGAAAGTTTAATTTTTGTGGCATACCTGGACTTCTGATTAAGGACTGCAGAAAGAAGAAGAGGAAGATGGGTGGTTGTTTTCGGTGCGGCGAGACAGGACACATGGCTAAGTACTGCCCAAGAAAGCAAGGGCAAGTGCAGAGGATTGGATCTACTTCTAAAGGGCAGGTTCATGCTCTCATAGCACCTCCGCAAGAATGAGGTAGATTTTTTTTTTGAGAGTTTAGTTTATCTTTTTTATCATCATGTTCGGACTTTCCTTGATTCTGGCGCATCGCACTCTTTTATATCTACCGCTTTAGTTTAATCTCTGCACCTGGACACCAGTATAGTAGAGGATCCCTTGGTTGTTTCAAATCCAATTGGGGGTTCGGCTTATTTATCAATGATTTGTTTGGATTTGGACATTTCTATACTAAGCATTGGGTTTAGATGTAATGCCTATGTTTTGGGCTTCACGGGCTATAGGCTGATTCTAGGCATGGATTAGCTATCCAGTAATGGTGCCGTCCTCGATTGTGAAAAGAGAGTAGTTTAACTTATGAATAGCCTCGGTAACATTCTCGAAATCTCTTGTAATCCCATGAACTCTGTTATGCTTAGCTACCTAGAATCTCTTGATGCGTCTTTCGAAAACCTGAAATCTGTTAGAGTGGTCCGTGAATACTCGGATGTCTTTGAAGAGGTGAAGGGTTTACCTCCGAAGCGGAAGATAGACTTCCGCATATACCTTGTTGATAATGCAAAACTCATTGCTCTACTCGTTAAACACATGGCTCCAAGGGAAAGGAAGGAGCTCAGCAAGCAAGTTAAAGAGTTGCATGAAAAGGGGTTTATAAGGCGGAATATTTCTAAATGGGGTGCTCCATTGGTGTTTGCAACCAAATCAGATGGTTCACTTCACCTATGCGTTGACTATTGGGAGCTAAACAAGCTGACTAAGAAGAATAGGCACCCACTTCCAAGAATAGATGACTTGTTCGATCAGCTTGTAGGTGCATCGGTTTTCTCCCAACTAGATCTGGCTACCGGGTTTCATCAGCTAAGAGTGGTTGAGGACATCATTGATAAGACCGCATTCAGGACCCCGAATGGTTTCTTCGAATGGCTTGTCATGCCTTTCGGCTTGACAAAATCACCTGCTTATTTTGTTGACTTGATGAGTCGGGTGTTCAGGGAGTTCCTTAATAAATTTGTGGTGGTCTTCGTGGACGACATTTTGATCTTCTCGAAATGTGAGGAAGAGCATGCTTTGCATTTAAGGGGAGTCATGGATACTCTTCGTGCACACCAGTTGAAAGCAAAATTCTCCAAATGCCATTTTTGGAGAGAAAAAGTAAGGTTTCTTGGACATGTGGTGTCCAAAGAGGGGATAGCTGTGGATCCCGCAAAAGTAGTTGCGGTGCAAGATTGGAAGGTTACCCGGAATGCAACCGAAATACGAAGTTTTCTCTGGCTGGCAGGCTTTTACAGAAAGTTCATTAGAAACTTTGCGAAGATCTCAGCACCACTTACTAGATTGACGAAGAAGAACCTAACTTTTGCCTGGGATTTGGATTGCGACGTTGCTTTCCGACGACTAAAAAGGGCTCTGACAACAGCCCCAGTTCTGACATTGACTGATGGGTGTAAGATGTTTACAGTATACAAAGATGCATGCAGAACAGGATTGGGCGCTGTCTTGATGCAAGAGGGCAAAGTAGTTTGTTATGGAGGAAGGCAGATGAAGGTACATAAGAAGAACTACCCAAATCATTATTTA
The DNA here is from genome assembly GCA_030737875.1 of Allium sativum. Lineage (NCBI taxonomy): Eukaryota > Viridiplantae > Streptophyta > Magnoliopsida > Asparagales > Amaryllidaceae > Allium > Allium sativum. Next base: position 365,317,917 of record CM060916.1, on the reverse strand, counting down.
GAGCTAGCTGCCATTTTTTTCGCTCTTAATCATTGCGTCATTACCTACTAGGAGAAAGATTTGATTTGTTTACTGACCATAAATCGTTAAATTAACATTTCTCACAGAAAATCTTAACTTGAGACAACAAAGGTGGATGGAATTTCTGGCCTCATACGATTTTGAGATTACTTATACCCCTGGCAAGGGCAATGTTGTAGCAGATGCCTTGAGTAGGAAAAAGCTGACCCTAAGTCCTCTCTTTGTAGAAAGGCAAAGCTTGGAGTACATAACAACTCTGACTTTATACCTTCCTTTGAATTTGTACTTGGTTTGTTAGCATCGCTAGAGGTGCGACCTATGCTTTTGGACTAAATAGGAACCGCGCAACGTGAAGAACCTCAGCTAGTTGATGTGATGGATAAGCTAATCAGAGGTGAGACTTCTAGTCACCTCAATAGATACTCCATCGATGACAAAGGTTGGTTGAGATGGGATGGAAGATTATGTGTCCCATAAGCAAGGGATTTGGTGAAAACCGTTCTTGAAGAAGCACACCATTCTAAGTTGACCATACATCCAAGTGGGGACAAGATGTATAAAGACATAAAAAGGGTTTTCTTCTGGAATGGCATGAAGAAGGATGTAGCTGAGTTTGTCTCTAAATGCTTGATATGCCTGCAAGTCAAAGCGGAACAGAAGAAGCCTGGTGGTCTGCTTCATCCTCTAGAGGTCCAACATTGGAAATAGGATAGCATTTCGATGGACTTTATTGATGGGTTGCCTAGGTCAAGAAGGGGAAATACCAGTATTTGGGTAATAGTGGACAGGCTCACCAAAAGCACTCACTTTATACCTATTAAGAGTAGGAGGACTGCCTCATCGTTAGCATCCATTTATCTTAAAGAGGTGGTTCGACTGCATGGAGTACCCTCTAGCATAGTAAGTGATCGAGATCCTATTTTTACAAGCGAGTTTTGGAAGAGTTTGCAAGAGGCCGTAGGCACACAGCTTTGTTTAAGAACGGCCTATCACCCTCAAACTGATGGTCAGACGGAAAGGGTGCACTGAGTATTAGAAGATCTTTTGAGGTTGTGCATTCTTGATTTTGGAAGGACATGGGAGGATCATCTTCATTTGGTGGAATTCGCCTATAACAATAGCTACCACGCCACCATAGGCATGGCACCCTTTGAGGCTTTATATGAAAGACCATGCCGATCACCAACTTGTTGGTGGGAGTCTATAGACAAGCTCGTACTTGGGCCAAACATGATTAGAGAAACTTCAGAGAAGGTGGACTTGATACGAAGATGAATGAAGACTGCACATGATAGACAGAAGTCCAACGCTGATAAAAGAAGGACCGACCTTGAGTTTGAGGTTGGAGACAGGGTTTTTCTTAAAGTATCTCCTTTGAGGAATGTCATTCGCTTTGGGTCTATGGGAAAATTGGCACTAAGATTTGTATGGTCATTTCCTATCACTGGGAGGATTGAGAAGATGGCTTATAGAGTAGAGTCTCCCGAAAGATTGGCTGGAGTTCGTAATGATTTCCATGTCTCTCATCTACGAAAGTGCTTACATGAGTCTGCGGAAGTTGTGGAACCAAGCATACTAGAGGAAGTAGAAGTGGAACGAGAAGCGACGGTGAGGAGAGTTCCAACTCGTATCTTAGGGACAGAAGTCAAAAAGCTACACAACCGTGAAGTCAAGCTTGTTAAAGTTCAATGGAGTGACGTAGAGGAAGACGCGACTTGGGAGACTGAGGACAAGATACGCGTAGACTACCCTTTTCTTTTTAAGGGTACATCCGTGATCTCTTTTCCATAAGTTTATGCATGCTTATTTCTATCTTTTAAGTATATCTCCTCCGTCCTATTCTTGGCCACTAGGTAGAAACTAATGGATGTAAACATGTATTTGAAATATGTTATGATTGATGGTTGCAAGTGGTTGCTCGTGGATGCATATACACACACACACACATTAGGTACTAGATCGGCTCAGTCACTTTCATATTGCATATGCATATATGTATTTGTATATGGATTGAAACTTGATGTGTTATCATATGGATGTTGCATTTGTTTGAATGATTGTGTACTCATGTAGAAAGAATGAAAGGAATAATTGCATGCATAATGGACTCATGGAACTATCATGATTTGCATTAAAGAGGTCAACTGAATCAGTAAACCGTCTAATTTTGCATTAGATAAGGACATATACACACACTATGCATATAGTCATGAAAGCATTAGAAATCTATTTAAGGACAATGGATGCCTATATTTGATGGTTGAGTAGATGGACGATTGGATGGTAGGATATACATTCCCCTTGACTTGAAGATTTCGGGGATGAAATCCTTTAAGGAAGGGAGAATGTAATACCCCTTATTTTCTGTGAACATTAAAGTAACAAATTAAAGAATAATTAATTTTAAAATTGAAAACTAGGGGAAATGGGTTTCGCCATTGCGTTCGTCTCGGAATTCTACTTGAGATACAGTCTGAATTTGCATGAATCGGATTCAGTATGAGGAAATTATGGAGTTCAAAAAATTTCAAGTTTAAATGGAAATTAAATATAAATAATAAATAAATCAAAAAGCAGTTCGAAATTCAAATAATTCTGAGAATCAGCTGGGCGGGAAAATTCCCGCCCAAAGGGGTCGACATAGGTGTCGACCCCCCAAGAGGGTTGTCGACTGAGGTGTCGACCGCCCCTGTAGGGGTCGACCCCCTCGGCCAGATCTGGGCTGTTTTGTCCAGTGATGTTTTCTGAGTCACTTGGGCATATGTGGCGACTTCCGGTTGGCTCTATTTGGTCTGGATGGCTCTGATTTCTCCTGGGTTGATCTAACGACCCTCATTAATCTAAACTTCTATATAAACAACCCCAACCCTCAACCCTAAAACTACATAACTTTGCTCTCTGAACCCATCATGTTGTCCATGGCCAAACTAGCGTAGACTCCATTTTTCTCTAAACTACAAGTCAAGTTAAGAAGTCCCAAATCAAATCAAAACTAGAGAATTAGTAGTCTACATCAAAGGATAGCTTTTCAGTTTCAGAAATCAGATCCCAGAAAATAAGATTTGTTCTTTTGTTTGTAAGTTCAGATATTCTTTAGATTTGAACAAATAAAAGTCATGACTTGTAATGATGCGAAACTAGAACTGTGCCTAGTTGTAAGATAATTGTATTCTGATCCATGTTTATCCCTGTAGCAATTCTGAAATCACCTAGGCTATTGTAATTAATACAATTTATCATGTTGTATATAAATTTGGTGATGAACCTATCATGTTGTATATTAAATTGGTGATGGACTTATCATGTAGTATGTTAAATTGGTGATGAACCTATCATGTTGTATAATAATTTGGCAATGAACCTATCATGTTGTATATAAATTTGGTGATTCCTTATGTTATGTTATATGCCAGATCATAAGCTAATTCATGTTCATATATGCTTATATTAGATCTACATGCTTATATGTTTAGATCTGTGTTAATTTGATCCAACTCAAATGCAAGTTCACATTTACATGCTTAATTAAATTTGTGTAGTACTATGCCAAATTTATATTACACATGCTTAGTTGATCTAAACTGTTTTATGCCATCGGAATGTTACATGTCCCTTTTCTTTTTCCCTCTTTGTTTATGAGTCAAGCTAATTTGCGAGCCTAACGTTCTATGTAATTTATGCGAACGAATAACGGGGGATACGTTGGGAAAAATATTAAATTATATGCTATTGGCATAAGTTGGCTCATAATCATGTAAATAATTAATGGCATGAAATGGTATAATTTGTACACCTAAGAATTATGGACAAAAATTAGAAGGGTAAATGGGACATGACTTGAGTTGACAACATTGGTGGATAATTAACATATAAACATAAATAGTAAATATGTAAATTAATTAAAAGATGATTGTGCCTAACCCGAGGTTAGATTGAGTTATGGTGTAAGACTGCCCGGAGCCGCCCGACACATCCAGCAACCAAAGAAATATTGATGTAATGTGAGTGGTTAGCGCATTAAGCCCGAAAAACCTGAGGTTAGATTGAGTTGCGGTGTAAGACTGCCCGGAACCGCCCGGCACATCCAGCGACCGCAACAATACATATCTAATGTAAGTGGTTGGTGCTTCAATGAATGAATTAAAGCTAAGATAGACTAAGAATGGTAGGGTTAAGTTAATTAAGGCAACACTTAACCAATACAACATGTTAACTAAACTGATGGGTAGGATTAGTGATATACACGTAAATGTGTATATTTTATCCGCTTATTTATCTTATTTTCCCTTTAAAATAATTGATGCTTTGTATTTATAGCTGTATTTTCAGATTGTTGACAAGAAGCATGGTTTAGAGCATTTGATGGATAAAGCATGAAGAATTTGCTTAAAAAGAGTGAAGTTTAAAATTGCTAAAGCTTGAAGAGTCTAAAGCTTGAAGAACGGTTGCAATTATATTTCAGTTAAGAAGATTTGGCTCAATAAAGACTCAAACTACATTCACATTAGTTCATTTGGAAGGCCTCTTACTCATGTTGCGTTCACACTTGCTAAACCACTCACTCTAAAGCTGCGTTCACACTGGCATATGTGTTATTTGGGTTATTTCTTTAGTCCCACATTATGTAATTAGCTAGCTAGCCTTTGTCATATCAGCTATAAATACCTTATATCTCATTCATTGCAAAACACATTGGGTTTTATTCTGTAATTCTCTTCTTGGAATAAAATCATTCTCTCCCTTTCTTTTTACTTTTTGTTTATTTTATTTATGTTCATGTTATTTATTTTCTTTTTCTCTTCTTCTTTAGCTATGTCTAGCTAATCCCCTTTGATTAGGGGGTGATGACGCTGATAGTATGATTCAATATGAATCACATAGCCAAAGATGAGGACTGTATACATGCAGATCTGGATCTGAATTAAGGGTTAGATCCGAACCTTCATATTTTGTGTCGTTTAAGAGCTATGCTCCTTCACAGGATATATTCGTGTTCGATCTAACGTTTATCAGATCTAGATCTAATTTTAGGGTTTTATAAATTAATTAGTGAATCTGTCCTGATAGTCTATGGTTGTAGAGCTGAGCTCCTGCATAGGCTATGCTTGTTGCTATTTACATATTTGTTTCTAAAAACCTATTATCGTTGGTTCATGTTTGTGACAGAAACATGTATTAGATCTGATTAATCTGTTTGGCTATTGATGAATATTAATCTAATTTATGTCATCGCTCCCTAATTGCTTTCACTTATTGTTAAAACTCTCTTTTATTTAATTTTGCTATTTTCTTTGTTTTCAATCAATCAAAAGTTAGGGATAACTTGATTGGATTTATTAATTAAAATATTTTTGGTCCCAGAGTTCGACACCCTCTACAACAATCCTTGTTGTTTAGGAAAACCGAACGAATTTTACAGTTGTTTACAATTGTATAATTTGTTTGTAAACAATTAGGTTAATTTGAGAGCACTTAACAATTTTAACATGTTGATTAGGAAACCCTAGTAACGGGGACCCATTTCAGAAGTAACCCACATAGATGTATCATTGTACCCTAAACTAGGCAGGGTGGGGCACGATTACTGGGTTGTTTATAAGCGGTCAAAGTAACGACGGGTGGTGCAGTAGTGTTGGTTCCAATGGAGTATCGGCGTGCATGTACTCCGGCATGGACAAATCAGGCACTGGACATCGGTAGTATAAACTGTGCTTCTTGAATTTGTGTCGGGTCGCCACCATAGGAATTGATACACCCCATGGTGGGACCAGCACAGGTATCTACAATCAAGCGGGGCCGAAGGATACAAGTCATAAATGCATGCGAGTAGAATCCGATTGATAAAAGGGATCATTTTATCATGAACACATGGTGCTAGTTTAAACACTTGTTAGTAGGTGCAGAGAAATAGAAATGAGTGCGATAGTATATTCAGCTAACTTGCCTTATTTAACGTTATCTTATTTCTACGGTATTGTCCTAGGTTCAGAGTATTCATGTCATGATCCTTTTACCTGTTTACATGCTAAATAACCACTGAACTTACCAGGCTTACGTCTGACCCGTTTTATTTCGTCTTCTTGACTTCCGTCCCCCCTCCCCCAGGTCCGTAGGGAGGGAATACTTCAACTTAGTCCAGACCTTTTCCAGCTTGAAGAAAGCAGACGTATTGCTTGGACTCTCTTTACTTGGGCTATGGCTGTAGTTACACTCTTAATTGGGGATTTATGCTGCTTTATTATCGCTTATGCTTCTTTATGTTTTAGTCAAGACAGAGGCTTTACTGTAATGATTTTCGAAGTTGGTTAAGACAGTTGTTGCAATGTTTTAACTGGACCACATGCTTATGAAATAAAATTTAGTCTTTCCACTATTTATATGTCTGTCTTGTAAATTACTTGTACCTTTTACCTATAATACTCCACCAAAGTTAAAGCATTAGCTTTGTGAGTGACCTTAACGGAGGTGGGGTGTTTTTACATTTGGTATCAGAGCAAAGGTTTACCAGATCAGATAAAAGTTTTTGAAAACTATTTTTCAAAAAGAAGTTTAGAGAAGCATTTTTGAGAAAAAAGTTGTTTTATTTTAAAGAGCATAATCCCTAAAAGCCATATGCACTATCTTTCTATCCTTTGTTTTGAACCTTTTATTTTCGTTTCAGCATGTCTAGGGATCTTAATCTTCCTGAGGGCGTGCCGGTACCTAGTTGGTTCAGAAGGTACCTGGGAGCTAGGGTTAATAGCGCAGGCCCATCAGACGTTCCTCCTCCCCCAGTTGCAGTTGTTTCTCCTCCTCCTCCTCCTCGTGCAAATGCTTTCTCGAAGATATGTAGAGACTTTCGAGCCATGGGTGGAAAGAACTTTAATGGGACTGCGTCATTTGTGGAAGCAAGAAACTGGCTCAAGGAAACAGAAGATTTGTTCATTATCTTAGAAGTGGATGACGGGCAGAAGATACAATTGGCTGTGTGGTTACTTAAGGACGAAGCTTCTTATTGGTGGGAAGTTGCTAATGCTGAGAGACCAGTTGAAACTTGGGAGAATTTCAGAATGAGGTTTGAAATGAAATTCCTCTCGCAAGCTAAGCGAAGCCTACAGATGGAGAAGTTCTTAGCTCTCAAACAGGGAAGCCTATCGATCAAGGAATACATCAACCAATTCAACTAGCTGGCTAGATTCGAATTGGAGTTAGTAAACACTCCACATAAGAAGGCTCTCCATTTCGTTAAAGGGTTGAACGAGCCATTGCACAACCTAGCTATGACCCATATACCTATGGGTGCGACTGATGAGAGACTAGTGGAAATGGCACTGTTACAGTAGGAAGATAAGGATGACAAGAAAGAGATAAAGGTGGAAGTACCTCAAGACAAGAAAGTGGGAGGATCACAGAACAAGAAGGCGGATTCCAAGAAGGGCGGGAAGAATAACAAACCTCATGACAAGAGGAAGTGTAATTTTTGTGGCATACCTGGACTTCTGATTAAGGACTGAAGAAAGAAGAAGTGGAAGATGGGTGGTTGTTTTCAGTGTGGCGAGACTGGACACATGGCTAAGGACTACCCAAGAAAGCAAGGGCAAGGGCAGAGGACTGGATTTACTTATGGTGGGCAGGTTCACGCTCTCATAGCACCTCCGCAAGAACGAGGTAGAAATATTTCTATTGAGAGTTTAGTTTATCTTTTTTATCATCCTGTTCGTACTCTCTTTGATTATGGCTCATCGCACTCTTTTATATCTACTTCTTTAGTTGAATCTCTGCACCTAGACACCAGTATAGTAAAGGATCCCTTGGTTGTTTCAAATCCAATTGGGGGTTCGGCTTATTTATCAATGATTTGTTTGGATTTGGAAATTTCTATACTAAGCATTGGGTTTAGATGTGATGCCTATGTTTTGGGCTTCACGGGCTGTGGATTGATTCTAGGCATGGATTGGCTACCAGTAATGGTGCCGTCCTCGATTGTCAAAAGAGAGTAGTTAGACTTTTGACTTGCCTCGGTAACACTCTTGAAACCTCTTGTAATTCCATGAACTTTGTTATGCTTAGCTACCTATAATCTCTTGATGTGTCTGTTGAAAACAAGAAATCAGTTAGAGTAGTCCGTGAATACTCGGATGTCTTTGAAAAGGTGAAGGGTCTACCTTCGAAGCGGAAGATAGACTTCCGCATATACCTTGTTGATAATGCAAAACCCGTTGCTCTACCCATTAGACACATGGCTCCAAGGGAATGGAAGGAGCTCAGCAAGTAAGTTAAAAAGTTGCTTGAAAAGGGGTTTATAATTCGAAGTATTTCTGAATGGGTTGCTTCAATGGTGTTTGCAACCAAAGCAGATGGTTCACTTCGCCTATGCATTGACTATAGGGAGCTAAACAAGATGACTAAGAAGAATGGGCACCCACTTCCAAGAATAGACGACTTGTTCTATCAGCTTGTAGGTGCATCGGTTTTCTCCCAACTAGATCTAGCTACCAAGTTTCATCAGCTAAGAGTGGCTGAGGACAGCATTGATAAGACCGCATTCAGGACCCCGGATGGTTTCTTCGAATGGCTTGTCATGCCTTTCATCTTGACAAATACACCTGCTTATTTCGTTGACTTGATGAGTCGGGTGTTCAGGGAGTTCCTTAATAAATTTGTGGTGGTCTTCGTGGACGACATTTTGATCTTCTCAAAAAGGGAGGAAGAGAATGCTTTGCATTTAAGGGAAGTCACGGATACTCTTCGTGCACACGAGCTGAAAGCAAAATTCTCCAAATGCCATTTTTGGAGAGAAGAAGTAAGGTTTCTTGGACATGTGGTGTCCAAAGAGGGGATAGTTGTGGATCCCGCAAAAGTAGTTGCGGTGCAAGATTGGAAGGTTCCCCATAATGCAACCGAAGTACGAAGTTTTCTCGGGCTTGCAGGCTTTTACATAAAGTTCATTAAAGACTTTGCGAAGATCTCAGCACCACTTACTAGATTGACGTAGAAGAACCTAAGTTTTTCCTGGGATTTGGATTGCGACATTGCTTTCCAGCGACTAAAAAGGGCTCTGACAATAGCCCCAGTTTTGGCATTGCTTGATGGGAGTAAGATGTTTATAGCATACAAAGATGCATGCAGAACAGGATTGGGCACTGTCTTGATGCAAGAGGGCAAAATAGTTTGTTATGGAGGAAGGCAGTTGAACGTACATGAGAAGAACTACCCAACTCATGATTTGGAGCTAGCTGCCATTGTTTTTTCTCTTAAGTCATGGCGTCGTTATCTACTAGGAGAAAGGTTTGAATATTTTACTGACCATAAATCGTTGAAGTACCTTTTGTAACGACCCACATTCTACGCATCATAGGATCGTAGAATATTTATTTCTTTTGCATACGGAGTCGTATGGTCTTGTAACTTTGGGAGACGACTATTGGGGTCATTTCCCATATTCATGATTTTTGCCGATTTTTAAATGACTGTTTTGCCCCTAGCTGATCTTGTTTTGGCCATAACTTTTGATTAGGAGGGAGTTTTGACCTGAAACCACTTCCATTGGCTTCGGATGATGGTTTACCTTTCCGTAGAGTGGTCACATGAAAAACGGACTTACCGTTTCAGAGATATGGCTAAAATAAGGTTTGGAGGGTGAAAAACTGCTTAATCGGGCCAAATAGAGTGATTAGTGAATGGGCCCATAACCCATTTCGGGATTAGGGTTATGGGGAGGCTGAAATGAGTTAGGTTTTCATTCTATTCCAGTTTTCTAGCCGCCACTTACCTCTTAGAAACCCTAACAATGGCCTCCAACCTCTAAAACACCTCCAAATCACTTTCCAATCAAGGATTAAGCTTAGCAACATCAAATCAAGGCGGATTAGCACAAGAATCGAGGTAGAGCTGCTGTGTTGCATCGGTATTCGCGCCCATATAGTAGAGTTTCAGTTCTAAAGGTTTTATTTGTGGCCAAGGTGAGTGATTTGCATAGTTCCTCACTAATTATGGTTAAATAAGGGTAATTAGTATTGATTAGCGAATTTATACACTAATAAATTCTGGAAAAATATTTATAAATTCTTAAATGATGTTTTAGACCTCTGCTAGAAACTTGGGTTAATTTGATTAAGTTTTTCAAATCATATCATTAGTTTTGCCTAAACATGCTTAAGGGAAAATATGAGATTTTGGGTATGTTTGATCCATTTTACATGCTATAGTTGTTGTTTTGGTGTCTATGATTGATGGTACATGTTGTTATGACTGTGTGGTATGAATTGTGATTGTCTAGAAGTATTAGATTGGTCGAAAACGCCGTCGAATGGCTTAAATAGTCACTGGAAAAAGTGCAGGAATCTGGTCGATCCGGATCAGATCGGAGGAAGGAGCCCGAACCGAACCGCCCCTCCAAGCTGTTGTATCTGCAAGACGATCTGGACCCGATCCGCCTCTCATATGCCACTCCGAACCGAAGCGATGCACCATGGAGAAGCTTGAGAGACCCGACCCGATCCGGAGTGCTTGGGAAGAAGGACCGAACCAGAGGAGTTTTTCACGAAGCCAGGAGGTGTGGATCCCGATTCGAACCACTGGAGGAGTTCGATCCGACTCGATGCGATGACCACAGCCGATCCGAACCGTTACGAGATGGAGAAGTGGATCCGAACTGAATGACCTTGGAGAGCATGATCCGGAGTGAAGAGAAGGGGAAGCCGAACTGATCTGGAGAAGAAGACAAATAACCCGAGATGCAAAGGTAGTCCAATGGGAAGTTTGTACTCAGGGTCCAGTTGGGAACCAACGAGTCGACCTCATGAGTTGGTCTTTGTTGCGGGACGTGTGCTAAGGGGTTGTCGATGTCTGTAACTTTGAATCACTATATGCACGGAGTATGTGAACGGATTCAGGGCCACAATGGCCTAGGTACGACTAAAGAGCTATAGACCAATGAAGTGGGGTCATTTGTAAAGGTTTGGTCATGACTCCATGTGGTAAGCTTGGTAGTAGCAGTAGTTGTACAAGTCGAACTATGTTACTACTTCGATGGGTCTAGTGATTGACAGTGGTGGACAACGTATGCTTTACGCACTGAGTGAGAGATGTGAGGATGATTGCTATGGTTAATTTGTTTGCCATCACTATGACATGCACGCCCCCACCCCGTATTCTTTGCACCGCCTGTTTAGTGGCACCTTAGAGAATTGTACGGTATGTAGTGCTAACTCTTTGGTTGCAGGTCTAGGTTCAGGTATGGTTTAGTATACCTGTTATTGTTCTATTTAGCTGCTTATCGCTCATACCAGACTTTTTGTCTGACCCAGAGTTTTATGTCTCTTCTTATTACTCTGGGTGCTCTCATGAGCATACTAGAGACAGGTTAGCTGGTGATGCACGAGTAGCTGTACCGGAGACGAGCAGGAGGCTTCCATGTATGATATATAGATATTCTCCCTGTGTCGATGCTGGTCACTACTTTGGGCATTAGTAATGCACCTTTTCTTTCTTTTGTTTAGAGACAGTAATTTGGAAAGTTGTAATAAGCTGTATTTGGATTTCCGCTACTCTGATGATGATGTTGATGTTGGTTTATTTATCAGCTTATGCACTGTCTCGCCTGTTTTATGTCAAGCACATTATTATTATTATTATATTTTGTTCCATGCGCTGTGAGACATTCTACAGTTTTTCGATTAGTTCATTCTCTTCTTCCTTTTCTTTGGCGACCATTCCGTGCTAGTCGGGCATGTGTACATCGCACTTTCGGAGGAAATGCCGGCTGGTGTGAGGCGGGCCGTCACACTTGGTATCAGAGCTCTAGGTTACGTAGTTAACCTAGGGGAGTCATCAGGGAGAGATAGTATACGTATAAGAGAGCGCGTATTTGTGATTATTTTGGTTTTCAAAAGCTATATATATATGTACTATTAGTATAGCTAAGGATGAAGTCGCACTGCACTAGCACCCATGGAGAGGGTTAATCGTTTTCTCTTTACAGATTGAACGATGAGCCGATATGCAAGAGGTGTCGGTAGGGGAGCCAATAATGGGAATGCTGCTGACATGAGGATGATGTTTACTGACCTCATGAGGGAGATGCTTAGGGATGTGCAGAGGGCAGCTCCCAATGGTGGTAATGGTGGTGGTCCAATAGTGCAGGCGCCTAGGGCCTATTTCGCCAAGTTGAATAAGGATTACACTAGTCTTGGTGGGAAGCTGTTCCACGGAACGAAGTCGGCTACGGATGTTCAGGATTGGTTGGATAGCTGCGAACGTATCTTCGAAGATTTGGGTATCGAGGATGCGATGAAAAAAGGTTAGCATCCCGTCAACTACAAGGACGGGCAGTGAATTGGTGGAATGCTATAAAGGCAGCTACTCCCGAGGATCAGATTACTTAGGAGCAGTTTAAGGTTCGCTTTAGCGATAAGTTCATTCCAGCTGCCCAGAAGTCAGTGCTGTTTAAGAAATTCTTAGAGCTCAAGCAGAATGGCAGAGCTGTCTCGGAGTATATTGCAGAATTTGATACTTTATCGAAGTATGGACTATCCCTCATTGACACTCCCGAGAAGAAGAATGAGAAGTTCATAACTGGCTTGGATAAGTATTTGGGGGAAAGGCTTATTAACCACATCGATGAGACGTTTGAATCGATTTTGGGGAAAGCATTGAGGTCAAAGAGTCTTTACCCTAAGTCGAAGACTGAGGTCGCATCTGCAGAGGAGCCAAAGCCGCAAGCAAGCGGTGGAGGCAAGAATGGTTCTCAGAATAAGAGAAAGCAGAATCAGACCAAGGATGGCCAGAAGAAAAAGAATAAGCAAGATGTTGAGTGCTTCAGCAGTGGTAAGAAGGGCCACTATGCCAAAGAGTGTCGGGCCAAGCCAGCGGATATGAAGTGCTTCAATTGTGGCCAAGTGGGACATCACAAGGACAAGTGTCCGCAACCTCCTAAAGAAAAGCAGATGGTGAAAGCATATGCCCTTAATGCTATTCCTTCTTCGTCGAATGCCCCAACTGCGGCGGAGAAGGGAAAGAATGTCGTTATTCAAGGTATGCTTTCTTTTTATGATGTTCCTGTTAGAGTTTTGTTTGATACCGGGGCTTCCAGTTCTTTCATATCTAGTGACTTGCTAGATAGGTTGGGATTGGAGCCCGAGATTGTCGATAGGCCTTTAGTAGTGACGAACCCAATTGGTGGTTCAACTAACCTTAGCATGATTTGTCGTAATGTGGTCTTATCGAGTCAAGGATGCATGTTTGGTTGTGATTTCCTTGTTTTGGGCTTTACTGGGTTTGGCATTATTTTGGGAGTCGATTGGCTCCAAAGATACGGGGTGGTGGTAGACTGTGAGGGCTTTTTGGTGACAGCTAGAGCGGATGATGGGCGGAGGGTAGTGTTTGGTGGTCTACCCGGTGATGGGGTAATGGCTAGTTTTCTAAATTCCATCGACATCCCGCATAATGAGTTGTCAGGTTTTCCCGTGGTTGGCCAGTATTCGGACGTTTTCGAGGAAGTGACCGGGCTTCCACCATACCGAGAGATTGAGTTCCGTATTGATTTATTGAAAGATGCCAAACCTATAGTGATGCCACTTCATCGTATGGCACCAAGGGAGCAGCGAGAGCTTGGGGTGCAAGTCAACGATCTTTTGAAGAAGGGATTTATCAGAAGGAGTGTTTCTGAATGGGGAGTACCAGTTGTGTTTGCTACCAAGGCAGATGGTTCCCTTCGTTTGTGTGTAGACTACCACGAGTTGAATAAAGTGACGAGGAAGAACAAGTATCCTCTACCGCAGATAGATGATTTGTTTGATCAGTTGAGTGGCGCGAGAGTATTTTCCCAGTTGGATCTCGCGACAGGTTTCCATCAGCTTAGAGTGGAAGTTGAGAGTATAGCTAAAACGACATTTTGGATGCCGTCTGGATTTTATGAGTGGTTGGTCATGCCATTCGGACTGACCAATGCCCCAGCATACTTTGTGGATCTTATGAATAGGGTATTCAGAGATCAGTTGAATAAGTTCATCCTTGTGTTCGTGGATGATATTTTGGTCTATTCGAGGACAGAGGAAGAACACAAGGAACATTTAAGGATAGTGATGGAGGTGTTGAGAAAACACCAGTTGAAAGAAAAATTCTCTAAGTGTCACTTCTAGAGGAGAGAAGTGAGATTCTTGGGCCATGTTGTTTCAGAGAATGGTATTGCCGTGGACCCTGCGAAGGTGGCTATGGTACAAGATTGGTCTATGCCCAAGAATGCAACGGACATAAGAAGTTTCTTGGTATTAGCTGGATATTATCGTAAGTTTATCCAAGACTTCTCCAAGATAGCAGCACCGTTGACTCAGTTGACCAAGAAGATTCAAGCCTTCGTCTGGGACGAAAGGTGCGAGAATGCATTCAAGAGTCTAAAGGAAAAGTTGACGTGCGCACCAGTGTTAGTCATTCCTAAGGGGAATGAAGAGATGATGGTATACACGGATGCATGTGGTACCGGACTAGGTGTTGTATTGATGCAAGGAGGTAGGGTTGTAGCTTATGCCAGTCGGCAACTGAAACCGCATGAGAAAAGATACCCTACCCATGATTTGGAATTGGCAGCGATCGTGTTTGCATTGAAGATGTGGAGACATTATCTCTTGGGAGAAAGATTCGAGTTGTTTACCGATCATATCTTTTCTCTCAAAAGGATCTAAATCTCCGACAACAAAGGTGGTTAGAATTCTTAGCTTCCTATGATTTCGATATCGCATACACACCAGAAAAGGGCAATGCGGTAGCTGATGCATTGAGTAGGAGACATGCCAGTTTAGGGACTATGTTTCTAGAATGGAAGCATCTGGAGTACATCGCTGGGTATGATTTCAGACCAAAGTGCGAATGGGATCCAGAAATGTTAGCAAGTTTGATGATCAGACCCACTTTGATTGAGCGGATTGATTCCAGTCATAGGAACGATCCTAACCTATTGGAAATCATCTCAAAGTTAAAGATGGGAATCGACGGAGATAGGAACAAGTATGGGCTTGATCGAGATGGATGACTTAGAAAGAATAGAAGATTAGTTGTACCCAATGTCAATGGATTGAGAGATGAAGTTCTTAGAGAATGTCATCACTCAAAACTGACTATACACCCCAGTGGTAACAAGATGTACCAAGACATGAAGCAGACCTACTACTGGGAAGGGATGAAAAGAGACATTGGGAAGTTTATATCCAAATGCATGAACTGCCAGCTAGTTAAAGCTGAGCAAAAGAAGCCCAGTGGTTTGCTACAACCATTAGAAATTCCAGAATGGAAATGGGAACAAGTGTCAACGGATTTCATTGATGGGTTACCAAGGACTAGATCGGGCCATGATAGCATTTGGGTGATTGTGGACCGATTGACTAAGAGTGCAAGGTTTATACCCGTCAAGTCAAACAGGACGGCAGCTAAGTTAGTGGAACTGTATATAAAGTGGGTAGTGAGATTTCATGGAATACCCAAAGGCATTGTGAGTGACCGAGATCCGTTGTTCACTAGTGGATTTTGGAAGAGCTTACAAGTGGCGTTAGGATCAGAATTACATCTTAGTACCGCGTATCATCTTCAAACTGACGGACAGACAGAGAGGGTGAATCGAGTGTTAGAAGACCTCTTGAGAGCTTGCATATTGGATTTTGGTGGATCATGGGATGACTACTTGCATCTAGTAGAGTTTGCATATAATAATAGTTATCAATCCAATATTGGTATGGCTCCATCTGAAGCTTTGTACGGAAGGCCGTGCAACACACCGTCATGTTGGGTAGAAATTGGTGAGAAGTTTGTGCTTGGACCCGATGTGATAAGAGAAACTTTAGACAAGATTAAGGTTATCCAACAGCGAATGAAGGCTGCCCAAGATAGGCAGAAGAGTTATGCTGATAAAAGGAGAAGAGAATTAAAGTTCTCCACTGGCGACTTGGTGTTTATCAAGATTTCTCCATTGAAGAGCGTGATACGATTTGGCAGGAGAGGCAAGTTAGCACAAAGATTTGTTGGTCCATTCCCAGTTCTTGAGCAAATTGGGAATTTGGCATACAAAGTTGAATTACCAGAGAAGATGGCAGGAGTTCACAACGTATTTCATGTTTCCCAGTTAAGGAAGTTCGTATACGACCCAGATGCGACTTTTTCACCTGATCAGTTAGATGATATCGAAGTTAAACCCGAGGCGGTTGGCAACCGCAAGCCTATGCGTATTGTTGGGAACGATACAAAGCAACTTCGAAGGAAAGCGGTGAATCTAGTCAAAGTTCAGTGGAGTGAGAACGAGAATGACTGTACTTGGGAGACAGAGGAGAGCATTAGGGAGACGTATCCAGAACTCTTCGTCTGGTAAGATTTTAACTTCGATTTAGTTTTTCCGCATGTTAGGATAGGCTTGTTTTGTTTGTTTTGCATGATTGACTGTTGTATATGGTTGGTAGGCATGCGAGATCCTTTGTATGTTTTAGGTTAAGGAATTTCAGGGACGAAATTTCTTAAGGGAGGGAGAGTGTAACGACCCGCATTCTACGCATTATAGGATCCTAAAATATTTATTTCTTTAGCATACGGAGTCATATGGTCATGTAACTTTGGGAGATGACCATTGGGGTCATTTCCCATGTTCATGATTTTTACCGATTTTTAAATGATTGTTTTGCCCCTAGCTGATCTTGTTTTGGCCATAACTTTTGATTGGGAAGGAGTTTTGACCTGAAACCACTTCCATTGGCTTCGGATGATGGTTTACCTTTCCGTAGAGTGGTCACATGTGAAAAAGGACTTACCTTTTGGGAGACATGGCTGAAATAAGGTTTGAAGGGTGAAAAACTGCTTAACCGGGCCAAATAGGGTGATTAGTGAATGGGCCGATAACCCATTTCGGAATTGCGGTTATAGGGAGGCTGAAATGAGTTAGGTTTTCATTCTATTTCAGTTTTCTAGCCGCCACTTACCTCTTAGAAACCCTAACAATGGCCTCCAACCTCTAAAACACCTCCAAATCACTTTCTAATCAAGGATTAAGCTTAGCAACGTCAAATCAAGGCGGATTAGCACAAGAATCGAGGTAGAGCTGCTGTGTTGCATCGGTATTCGCGCCCAAACAGTAGAGTTTCGGTTCTAAAGGTTTTATTTGTAGCCAAGGTGAGTGATTTGCATAGTTCCTCACTAATTATGGTTAATTGAGGGTAATTAGTGTTGATTAGCGAATTTATACACTAATAAATTCTGGAAAAATATTTATAAATTCTTAAATGATGTTTTAGACCTCTGTTAGAAACTTAGGTTAATTTGATTAAGTTTTTGCTAATCATATCATTAGTTTTGCCTAAAATGCTTAAGGGAAAATATGGGATTTTGGGTATGTTTGATCCATTTTACATGCTATAGTTGTTGTTTTGGTGTTTATGATTGATTGTACATGTTGCTATGACTGTGTGGTATGAATTGTGATTGTCTAGAAGTGTTATATTAGTCGAAAACGCCGTCGAATGGCGTAAATATTCGCTGGAAAAAGTGCAGGAATCTGGCTGATCCGGATCGGATCGGAGGAAGGAGCCCGAACCGAACCGCCCCTCCAAGTTGTTGTATCTGCAAGACGATCTGGACCCGATCCGCCTCTCGTATGCCACTCCGACCCGAACCGATGCACCATGGAGAAGCTTGAGAGACCCGACCCGACCCGATCTGGAGTGCTTGTGAAGAAGGACCGAACCAGAGGAGTTTTCTACGAAGCCAGGAGGTGTGGATCCCGATCCGAACCGCTGGAGGAGTTCGATCTGACTCAATGCGATGACCATAGCTGATCCGAACCGTTACGAGGTGGAGAAGTGAATCCGAACTGAATGACCTTGGAGAGCACGATCCTGAGTGAAGAGAAGGGGAAGCCGAACTGATCTGGAGAAGAAGACCAATAACCCGAGATGCAAAGGTAGTCCAATGGGAAGTTTGTACTCAGGGTCCAGTTGGGAACCAACGAGTCGACCTTATGAGTTGGGCTTTGCTGCGGGACTTGTGTTAAGGGGTTGTCGATGTCTGTAACTTTGAATCACTATGTGTAGGGAGTATGTGAACAGATTCAGGGCCACAGTGGCCTAGGTACGGCTAAAGAGCTATAGATCAATGAAGTGGGGTCATTTGTAAAGGTTTGGTCATGACTCCATGTGGTAAGCTTGGTAGTAGCAGTAGTTGTACAAGTCGAACTCCGTCACTACTTCGATGGGTCTAGTGATTGACAGTGGTGGACATCGTATGCTTTACGCAATGAGTGAGAGATGTGAGGATGATTGCTATGGTTGATTTGTTTGCCATCACTATGACATGAACGCCCCCACCCCGTATTCTTTGCACCGTCTGTTTAGTGGCACCTTTGAGAATTGTACGGTATGTAGTGCTAACTCTTTGGTTGCAGGTCCAGGTTCGGGTATGGTTTAGTATACATGTTATTGTTCTGTTTAGCTGCTTATCGCTCATACCAGACTTTTTGTCTGACCCAGAGTTTTATGTCTCTTCTTATTACTCTGGGTGCTCTTACGAGCAGACTAGAGACAGGTTAGCTGGTGATGCACGAGTAACTGTACCGAAGACGAGCAGGAGGCTTCCACGTATGATATATAGATATTCTCCTTGTGTCGATGTTGGTCACTACTTTGGGCATTAGTAGTGCACCTTTTCTTTCTTTTGTTCAGAGACAGTAATTTGGAAAGTTGTAATAAGCCGTATTTGGATTTCCGCTACTCTGATGATGATGCATATGTTGGTTTTGGTTATCAGCTTATGCACTGTCTCGCCTGTTTTATGTCAAGTACATTATTATTATTATATTTTGTTCTATGCGTTGTGAGACATTCTACAGGTTTCGATTAGTTCATTCTCTTCTTCCTTTTCTTTGGCGACCATTCCGTGCTAGTCGGGCATGTGTACAGCGCACTTTTAGAGCAAATGCCGGCTGGTGCGAGGCGGGCCGTCACACCCTTTCTCACAGAAAGATCTTAACTTGAGACAACAATGGTGGATGGAATTTCTGGCCTTATACGATTTTGAGATTGCTTATACCCCTGGCAAGGGCAATGTTGTAGCAGATGCCTTGAGTAGGAAAAAGGTGACCCTAAGTCCTCTCTTTATAGAAAGGCAATGCCTGGAGTACATAGCAAACTTTGACTTTAGACCTTCCTTTGAGTTTGTACCTGGTTTGTTAGCATCGCTAGAGGTGCGACCCACGCTTTCAGACTCGATAGGAACCACGCAAGGTGAAGACCCTCAGCTAGTTGATGTGATGGATAAGCTCATGAGAGGTGAGACTTCTAGTCACCTCAATAGATACTCCATCAATGACAAGGGTTGGTTGAGGCGGGATGGAAGACTATGTGTCCTTCAAGCAAGGCATTTGGTGAAAACCGTTCTCGAAGAAGCACACCATTCTAAGTTGACCATACATGCAGGTGGGGACAAGATGTATAAAGACATAAAAAGGGTTTTCTTCTAGAATGGCATGAAGAAGGATGTAGCTAAGTTTGTCTCTAAATGCTTGATATGCCAGCAAGTCAAAGCGGAACAGAAGAAGCCTGGTGGTCTGCTTCATCCTCTAGAGGTCCCATAGCGGAAATGGGATAGCATTTCAGTGAACTTTATTGATGGGTTGCCTAGGTCAAGAAGGGGCAATACTAGTATTTGTGTAATAGTGGACAGGCTCGCCAAAAGCGCTCACTTTATACCTGTTAAGAGTAAGAGGACTGCCTCATCGTTAGCATCCATTTATCTTAAAGAGGTGGTTCAGCTGCATGGAATACCCTTTAGCATAGTAAGTGATCGAGATCCTATTTTTACAAGCGAGTTTTGGAAGAGTTTGCAAGAGGTCGTAGGTACACAGCTATGCTAAAGCATGGCCTATCACCCTCAAAGCGATGGTCAGACGGAAAGGGTGAACAGAGTATTAGAAGATCTTTTGAGGTTGTGCATTCTTGATTTTGGAGGGACATGGGAGGATCATCTTCCTTTGGCGGAATTCACCTACAACAATAGCTACCAAGCCACCATAGGCATGGCACCCTTTGAGGCTTTATATGGAAGACCATGTCGATCACCAACTTGTTGGTGCGAGTCTACGGACAAGCTCGTACTTGGGCCGGACATGATTAGAGAAACTTCAGAGAAGGTGGACTTGATACGAAGACGAATGAAGACCGCCTGATTTTGCATTAGATAAGGACACATACACACACTATGCATATAGTCATGAAAGCATTAGAAATCTGTTTAAGGACAATGGATGCCTGTATTTGATGGTTGAGTAGATGGACGATTGGATGGTAGGCTATACATTCCTCTCGACTTGAAGATTTCGGGGACGAAATCCTTTAAGGAGAGGAGAATTCCTGCCCATAGGGGTCGACTCCCCCCAGGGAGGGTCGACATAGGTGTCGACCCCCCAAGATGGGTGTCGACTGGGGTGTCGACCCCCCTGTAGGGGTCGACCCTCTCGGCCAGATCTGGGTTGTTTTGTCCAGTGACGTTTTCTGAGTCACTAGGGCATATGTGGCGACTTCCGGTTGGCTCTGCTTGGTATGGATGGCTCTGATTTCTCCTAGGTTGATCTAAGGGCTCTCATTAATCTAAACTTCTATATAATCAACCCCAACCCTCAACCCTAAGACCACATAACTTTGCTCTCTGAAGCCGTCATGTTATCCATGGCCAAACTAGTGTAGCCTCCATTTTTCTCTAAACTACAAGTCAAGTTAGGAAGTCCCAAATCAAATCAAAACTAGAGAATCAGTAGTCTAATCAAAGGATAGCTTTTCAGTTTAAGAAATCAGATCCCAGAAAACAAGATATGTTCTTTTGTTTGTAAGTTAAGTTATTCTTTATATTTGAACAAATAAAAGTCATGACTTGTAATGATGCGGAACTAGAACTGTGCCTAGTTGAAAGATAATCGTATTCTGATTCATGTTTATCCCTATAGCAATTCTGAAATCACCTACGCCTACGAGGCAATTGTAATTGATACAATTTATCATGTTGTATATAAATTTGGTGATGAACCTATCATGTTGTATATTAAATTGGTGATGGACTTATCATGTTATATGTTAAATTGGTGATGAACCTATCATGTTGTATAATAATTTGGCAATGAACCTATCATGTTGTATATAAATTTAGTAATTCCTTATATATATGTTATATGCAAGATCATAAGCTAAGTCATGTTCATATATGCTTATATGTCTAGATCTACATGCTTAGATGTTTAGATCTATGTTAATTTGATCCAACTCAAATGCAAGTTCACATTTACATGCTTAATTAAATTTGTGTAGTACTATGCCAAATTTATATTACACATGATTAGTTGATCTAAACTGTTTTAGCCGTCGGAATGTTACATGTCCCTTTTCTTTTTCCCTCTTTGTTTATGAGTTAGGCTAATTTGCGAGCCTAATGTTCTATGTAATTTATGCGAAAAAATAACGGGGGATACGTTGGAAAAGATATTAAATTATATCCTATTGGCATAGATTGGCACATAATCATGTAAATGATTAATGGCATGAAATGGTATAATTTGTATACCTAAGAATTATGGACAAAATTTAGAAGGGTAAATGGGACATGACTTGAGTTGACAACATTAGTGGACAATTTACATATAAACATAAATAATAAATATGTAAATTAATTAAAAAATGATTGTGCCTAACCCGAGGATAGATTGAGTTACGGTGTAAGACTGCCCGGAACCGCCCGGCACATATAACAACCATAACAATATAAATCTAATGTGAGAGGTTAACGCATTATGCCCGAAAAACCCGAGGATAGATTGAGTTGCGGTGTAAGACTACTCGGAACCGCCCGGCACATCCAGCGAACGCAATAATACATATCTAATGTGAGTGGGTGCTTTAATGAATGAATTAAAGCTAAGAAAGGCTAAGAATGGTAGGGTTAAGTTAATTAAGGCAACAATTAACCAATACAACATGTTAACTATACTGATGGATGGGGTTAGGTTAATTTGAGAACACTTAACCATTTTGACATGTTGATTAGGAAACCCTAGTAATGGGGACACATTTCAGTAGTAACCCACGTAGATGTATCATGGTACCCTGAACTAGGCAGGGTGGTGCACGATTACTAAGATGATTATAAGCGGTCAAAATAACGGCGGGTGGTGCAGCAGTGTAGGTTCCAACGGAGTATGGACGTGCACATACTCCGGCATGGACAAATCAGGCACTGG
The DNA here is from genome assembly GCA_030737875.1 of Allium sativum. Taxonomy (NCBI): domain Eukaryota; kingdom Viridiplantae; phylum Streptophyta; class Magnoliopsida; order Asparagales; family Amaryllidaceae; genus Allium; species Allium sativum. The sequence continues at coordinate 365,295,668 of CM060916.1, read as the reverse complement.
GCATCAGTAGTATACACTATGCATCTTGAATTTGTGTCGGGTTGTCACCATAGGAATTGATACACCCCATGGTGGGACCAACACAGGTATCTACAATCAAGCGGGGCCGAAGGACACAAGTCATAGATGCATGCGAGTAGAAGCTGATCGATAAAAGGGATCATTTTATCATGAATACATGGTGCTAGTTGAAACGCTTGTTAGTAGGTGCAGAGAAATAGAAATGAGTGCGATAGTATATTCAATTTACCTTGCCTTATTTATCGTTATCTTATTTCTAGGGTATTGACCTAGGTTCAGTTTATTCATGTATCTTCCATTCATTTCCTTATTCATTTCCACTCATTTGCATTAATCACAATTAGTGCCATTTATTTCTATCCTTTTATATACATATTATACACACACACACACATATGCACTAGACCTCTCACAATAAGCCTACACTTGTGGATGCTGGATTTGTCGGGCGGTATCCTGAAGACTTCTACCACAAGTTGACTTAACCTTGTCTGTTAGCATCGTTACATGTATATTTACGCACTAGACCCCTCACATTAAATTAACAACTTGTGGATACTGGATTTGTCGGGCGGTTCTGGGCAGACTTCTACCATAAGTTGAATTTAACCTCGTGTCTAGGTGGAATTACAGTTTTCAACTTACTGTAAATTTAGTCATATTATTCTTTCCATATTTTTACTGCAACCTATTTTACATGTCATCATATTAATACCATTTTATGTCATATGTTCTTCCTAACATATAATTAATTTCATCTCAAAATAACATGTGATCGTCAAATCATGTAATTATTCTAATTTAACATGTAATCATTCAATCACGTAACTGTTCAAATCTAACAAATTAACATGTCATCTTCTCAATTCTATAGCTAATAATTCAAGTACATAATATTCCACAAGTGAATCATGTAATTACAACAGTAAACGTTACGCATATTTTAACAAGTTTGCATTTCAATATATGAACATTTCAGCATATTAAACATTTCAATACATGAATTTTCCAACATATTAATATTTTAACAAATCAATATTTCAACATGTCATATTATCATTTCATCACTTTACATTGCATAATAACGGGGAATGTTAAACGGTAATATATTATTATCAAAAATGATATAACTTAAATCCACTCACCTAAATTGCTTTCTAATTCCTGAACCTGTTTCAGATTTAGCATTCCATGACTTTCCCTAAGTGGATTTAGAACCTAACAAACATGGATCCACAATTCTTACTAAAAGAAAAAGGGAAGAAAGAGGAAGAAAATTGAATAGACAAAATCTAAGAATTTACCTTACTTCGCATATGATTATGAACACCTTCTTATGAATTTTCATTCTTTTCCCCCAAATCTTGAATCAGAATTTTCCTAAACTAATTATCTTATTTTTCTGGAGTGATATAAGGAGGAGGAAGAATGGCAGAGCTTAGACGTTACCTCAGAGAATGTGAGATTTAGGCTAGTCTCTGCTAGCCTATTTCTAGATGTTCAGGATCTTATCGTACACGCAGCGCTGAGTCAGCATTGAACCCAGTTAAGAAAATAGTCTAGATACACTAATGATTCTATCCGGAACTGGGGGGTGTCGACCCCGGTGTCAACCCCCCTACAGGGGTGTCGACCCAGCTACAGGGGTGTCGACCACCTCATGGGTCCCACGAACTGTTTTGGCGCAGAAATTTGGTTTTCGAATGTTTGAATTTCTGGAATTTATTTATCTGTTATATTCACATGTAATCTTCTTATGCGTATACAAATCTTCTAATGACCATTTTACGCATGTATATATACGCACTACTTTTGTTTCGTTTTCAAAATTCAAATGGTGTTGCACCGTTATTTGATTCTTGCCATATTTCTTTAATTGCAGCCTTATCTTGAACCTCTTGTATTTTTTTTACAATGTATACAAATATATTCTCATTTATGTATATATATACACATATATTTTTCTTTACTTCCTTATATGTATATTTTTTCTTATATGTGCATTTATACATATTTTCTGTCATAAACATGTGTTATTTTGGTCGTTCTCTTGAAACAAAAATATGAGAGCGACGGGGATCAAACTCTATACCTCTTGTATGCAAGTCAAATGCTCTAACCAACTGGACTACTAAGGCTATTGTTAACAAGGCTTGAAACAATGATAGTTATAGTTCTCTTCTTATTCCTCTTTTTCATGTTTGTTACAATATTTTGTTGCATGAATCTTTTTCTTTTATCTCTCCTTTATTATTAATGTGTAATATTTGTAAATCGGTGCATGCAATATATTTACACTGCATGCAACCAATCCTTTCTTTCTTTTAATGCATGAATTCCATCTTTATTTGCACCAATCTTTATTTTTATTCTTCATATATACGGTTATGTCTGTGCATATATATATATATATGCATTATTTAATTGATAAATTGTCATAAAATGCGGGGTGTTACATCGTGCGAGCAGGAGCGTCACATCTCCTCAAAACCATGCTTTAACAATATTTACGTATCCCTCATTTAAGGGATCTCGAGTCCCTCTGCACCATGATTTTTAGATCTCTTTTTCTTATAAACCTCACCATCTAAGCCTCAACTCTCTTCACTTCGTATCCCTCGACTTCACAAAATTTCAGATCCCTCAAGTGGTAGTATGTTCGTGTCCCTTGGCCACCAAAAAAGCTTCGGCTCCCATAACACTTCGAACCCCTCCAGTTCGACTCCTCCACCTCGTACTCGGATCCCTTGCCTTCTAGAAGTTTTGACTCTTCTACTATCGTATCCCAAAGGGATACGAACTCTTATGCCTCAAGGGATACGAAAGACTCGTATCCCTGGAGATACGAGATAATCGTACCCCTTATGGGATATGTTATTTCATACATCCCATAAGGGATACAAATTTCGTATCCCCTTGGGTACGAAATTTGTATCCCCCATACGGGATACGAAATGTTGTGTGCTTCACAATAGGGAGCCAAATTTTCAGAGGCTGCCTCCCAGGGATACAAAAGTCTGCAATTTGGTCCTCAAATTCTACCTACTCCCACCTAACCTCTCCACTATAAATATCTCCAAGCTCACACTTCAAAGGGGTTGGAAATTGGCTGATTTAACAACTCTTGAGAGCTTTAAGAACTCATTAATGCAGCCATGCTTTGAGGAAGAAGAAGCATAAAAGTGATTTTTTCCAATATTCATATATGACAGCTATGACTCCAACCTGCTTTCCATTTCCATTTACAAACATTTCCAAGTATTTTGGAGTTATTGTCGTTAGTATGAGCAACGATTAACCATGTCCGAGTAAACGACCCCCTCCTTGACGGAACCCAACTGTCGTCGCTCAGAACTTGGGGCCCATGCTCTGGGCAACCCGGAAGGTTCATGTCCCTCTGAATCAGAATGTGCATCAGCCCGCTCAACCTCATCAACCATACCAAAAATAGGCAATCAATGTCTATGAAATGAAAGAGGATGAGCCCGATATGCGTCACAGAAGGCCTCCACAGAACAGAATTCTCGAAGTTAACTGAAAAGAAGATTCCCATCCAGCATATCTCCCTGACATGGTCCAAAGGATGATGAGAGATATGCTAGGGAACACCAACGACTTATGGGAAATCCACTTGAGGCGTACCCCTTAACTAGGATCGTGCATGAAGCCGAGTGGCCACGATGCTTCAAAATGAAACAGATGGTGTTCTATGATGGCACAACTGATCCCTGTGCCTTTCTGAACCGCTATGAGGGGTAGATGGACTCTGGTCGGGCCACCGACGCAGTCAAATGCAAGTGCTTCCCAGTTTTCTTGTTAGGCACAATGTTTTCTCGCCTTCCACTCCAATCTATCAATACCTTTGGCCAACTGGCCACAGAATTGGTTAGGCAGTTCATAATGCAAGTTCCGACTCCAAAGAACACTCTCACCCTTTCCAACTTTTACCAGGGCCCAACAGAATCCCTCAAAAGCTAGCTTGATCGATTCAATACCGCGCTCACTAAGGTCGATGATACTGAACCTCGCACCGTAATCTTCAATATTACAAAAGGTGTCCTTCCCACTTACAAATTTGGAGCTTGGATCGACTGAAAACATCCCAAGACCGTAGAGGCTTTCTACGAAAAGGTTGGGCAATTCCTATGCTAAGAAGAAGCAAGGCATAATCAATCTTCCTGAGGCAGCTGTAACAACCCGGAATTTGGGGCCAATTTAAAATTTTCATTTTAGAGATTTTAGGGGTGTTTAAATATTTAAAATAAATTATTTCAAATAAAAATGATTGGAAATTTATTTTGAGCAAAGTTAATGCAAATATATTCAAATAAATTGCATAAAGAATTAGAAATAGGACGGTAGTTTGAAAAGTCAAACTTGAACTTTGACTAACTACACAGGATGCAGAATAAACCGGATTTTGATGAAACAGAAAATATTTAAATCTGTTAATGAATATCATTCTAACGAATCTGAAAAATCGAAGTTTCATAGCGGGAATCAAAAGATATGGCCAAATGAATTTTCAGATAGGTCGCTATAGAGATTATATCGCCCTTGAAAATCGACATTTTGCATACGACCTCAGAATTCGACGAAACCACTTCTGTTGGGTCCGGGATGTAAAATTATTACTAGGTTTCAAATTTCATGATTTTTGAAGCTAGTATGTGAGCGTGGCAAAGGGAATTGTGTTTTGTCAATTTCGGTCAAAATTAATTGACTGAAAAATAGCCATTTTTCAAACAATCTCAGAATTCGACGAAATAAATTTTGTTAGGATCGTATCGTCATAAGAAAGCCAAAAATAATTTTTCTGGATTTTTCTGACTTCGTATGTAACCCCAGTAAAATTGGAAAGTACGTTCGAATTAAAAATAAAAGAATTAATTTGAAAATAAAAGAAAACACACTGTAAACTTCAGAATTGGACTTCGGCAATTGTGCCGTTGCGTTCAGAAGGCGTCAAAACCTATTGTTCGACAGTCGTTGAGCACGAATTGGAGTTCAAACGAAAAAACCTATTTTCCGGAATTAAATACATTAAATAAATTAAATAAAATGGGAAATACGTGGAAAATACCTGTATAAATACGGCAGTGTACAGCGTCTTCTTCCCCGATCGACATAACCCATAGCCGCCCCCCTTCAAAATTTCCTCTCCATTTTCCCATCAATCCACTCACAATTAGACTTAGTCGTAGTTGAACTTTTTGAAGCTCTTCCCTTCCTCTCCATTCTCCGACAAGTTTCATTCGATTTCACGCCCTGTAGCTCTCGAATTTCGAGCCCCAACCCACGACATTGAAACCGTCGCCGCCCCCTGTACAGGCCGCCGCACCCCTCTATTTTCCCGGCGTGGATGCGCCTCTCGTAGCTCTCCAATCTTCCGCAAACCGTTCGCAAAACCGTCGACTACAACTCCCGAAATCTGAATTCAAAGTTTTGAACTTTTCTGAAAATTCTAAGGTATGAATATTTCAGTTTTGTCAAGCTTTTAAGCGTTACAGCGACAGTTGTTAAAAGTCAGTTCTGATTTATTTGTATGAACTTCGAATTGAAATCTTTCAGATCCGTAACTGCCGTGACTTTGAACACGAAACCTGATCAAATCCGAACCTTCCTTCTAGTCCTGAGCTAGGTGAGAATTTATTTTTAATATAATTTAATTAATTTAATTATTATTATTATTGCATTGTGAGAAGTTTAAATGGTTAAAAATAAATAGATCTGCGATGAATGTTGCCAAGGGATGGATTCAAATTGTTGTGATGCTATGATTTTAGATCCGTTATTTTTAATCATAGATCTGTTAATTAAAAACATAGATCGGTAGGAAAAATTAGATTTTTCCTCGTTTAAATTTGTTGAAGTATGCCTTATGGTTATGAATCATGTATAAATCTATCATCATATACGTCTTTATGCAATTCACATTATTTTAACGTGAATTAAAGTAGGAATTTACATCGTTGTGAAATTTACATCGTTATGCAACTTGCATTATTTTATTGTGAATTAAAGTAGGAATTCATATTGTTATGAAATTTACATCAATATGCAATTTACATTATTTCTATTGTGAATTAAAGTAGAGGACTTACATTTTTATAATGTTAAATTAAAGTAGATTTTGCATAGTGGTAAAAATTACATCTTTCTTTGTAATTATAAAGTGAATTTCATCGTATGTTAAAATTTACATTTTTATTTGTAAATTATAAAGTGAACTAATACCGTATGTCAAAAATTACATTTTTCTTTGTAATTATAAAGTGAATTTCATCGTATGTTAAAATTTACATTTTTATTTGTAAATTATAAAGTGAATTAATACCGTATGTCAAAAATTACATTTTTCTTTGTAATTATAAAGTGAATTTCATCGTATGTTAAAATTTACATTTTTATTTGTAAATTATAAAGTGAATTAATACCGTATGTCAAAAATTACATTTTTCTTTGTAATTATAAAGTGAATTTCATCGTATGTTAAAATTTACATTTTTATTTGTAAATTATAAAGTGAATTAATACCGTATGTCAAAAATAATATTTTTCTTTGTAATTATAAAGTGAATTTCATCGTATGTTAAAATTTACATTTTTATTTGTAAATTATAAAGTGAATTAATACCGTATGTCAAAAATTACATTTTTCTTTGTAATTAAAAGTGAATTTCATCGTATGTTAAAATTACATTTTTTTGTAATTATAAAGTGAATTAATGTCGTATGTCAAAAATTACATTTTTCTTTGTAATTAAAAGTGAATTTCATCGTATGTTAAAATTACATTTTTTTTTTGTAATTATAAAGTGAATTAATACCGTATGTCAAAAATTACATTTTTCTTTGTAATTATAAAGTGAATTTCATCGTATGTTAAAATTTACATTTTTATTTGTAAATTATAAAGTGAATTAATACCGTATGTCAAAAATTACATTTTTCTTTGTAATTATAAAGTGAATTTCATCGTATGTTAAAATTTACATTTTTATATGTAAATTATAAAGTGAATTAATGTCGTATGTTAAAAATTACATTTTTCTTTGTAATTAACATGTGAGTTTCATCCTATGTTAAAATTTACATTTTTATATGTAAATTATAAAGTGAATTTATGCTGTACGTTAAAAATTACATTTTTCTTTGTAATTAACATGGAAATTTCATCGTATGTTTAAATTTACATTTTTATATGTAAATTATATAGGGAATTACACCGTAGGATAAAATTACATTTTTTTATATGTAATTAAGACATGAATTTACATTGTGTGTTAAATATTACATTTTTATATGTAAGGTCTATAGGAAATTATACCGTATGACAAAAACTACATTTTTCAATGTAATTAAAGGATGCAATTTCATTGTATGATAGAATTTACATTTTTCTTATATATATATGTAACATAGAATGGGAATGAACATTAGCAATAAAATTTATTTGTTTTATATGTAAATAAGATGTAGAAATGCGACTTGTAATTAAAAATCATATTTTTACAATGTGAATTAGAAGTAGAGTTTGCATTGTAATTAAAAATCATATTTTTACAATGTAAATTAAAAGTATAGTTTGCATTGTATTAAACTTACTTTTTATATGTAAATTTAGAATAGAATTCACTGCAAATATAAGTTACATTTTTATTATGTAACTAAGATGAGAATGTACATTTAAGTTGAAATCTACATTTTTATATGTAATCCCAAAGTAGGATTTTGATTGTATCAAAATTTACATTTTTACATGTAAATAATATAAAAAGGAATTTACATAGGAGTTAAATTTACATTTGTATGTAAATATAAAGGATGGAATTTACATTTTCAATATAAGTAAAGAATGAATTTAGGATGCGATAATATTATTTTCATTTTCAAATGAATTAAAATTTAGTAAGTATCGGTAGTTGTGTAGAGCGTGGTTTTAATCAAACGACGTTATTACGATTCAATGATTATATATATATAAATATAATTAAAATTAAACGAATGGAGCGTGGTAGTTCGCGTTTTGAAATCGTACTTTTAAACGACTATACAAGAAGATCCGACCGTCGGATTTTCTTGAAACTGAAACCGTTAGGACCGTCTTGGAAAAAACTTTTCCAACGATATATATTACGTTAAGATCCAACGGTTAGATTCTGAGAAATGTAAAAATCAAAATTGGTTGAATGCAGGGCCATAGTCGCCCATGGACTTAAGGCGTCGTTATATTAAAATTTAATTATTTTAAATAATTAAAATAGGAATGAATCATTAATAAAAATAATTATTAATGTATAAGAAGGATTTTAAATATATATATATATATATATATATATATACGAGGATTATTTGGACAGTCCGAGTTCTCTCATTCTAAATAATCAAACGACGTTAATTGAAGTAAGAAGATGGTGTATGAAGACCGTAAATCTTACCTCGAATGGACAACGATCGAGGCCCTGATTTGAGTTGCTCCCAATTCAAGGATCATGGTCGTAGCCCAAATGTACGTGTTGATTTCACGGGTTTGGCTTTCGCTCAGACCCAGAGCATAAGCTAATAAATGGATTGTGTGTCTGACATCATACTCTATCAAATATCATGTTATTGATCTTTTGTCGAATGTATGGATATTTGGTGGCAGGGAATTTATTCTCTTGCTTAACACCCGTTCATATATTTCTTCAAAGGATTGGTAGTGCGATATGGAGTGGTGATGTGGCATGCTAAGATGCATATGATCAAGGTTTTGTTGAAAAACAGGCCTTGTGGGACGATCAAAGCATAGCCTGTTTAGGCATAGCTTTGTGTATAGCGTGACTTCGCGAGCCTCACACACCGGCGGAGTCTAAAATGGGAGAAGGGAACGCAGGGAGAGCAGCACGTTTCTTTCTAGCTAGAAGTGGTGATTGGGTTTTAACACGGCCCAACATTTTACTTATGTGGATGATGGAATGAGGCGCCTCGGATGATAGGTCCTATAGGACTGGGAAACGTGTGTTCAGGAATAACTAATCCGCAACTCGTATGGTGGACCGGCCTTGCAGCTTTCCAAGGGTTCACTGCTGGGGATCCTGAGACATTAGCTAGAGTGTCTTGAATCGGTAGGAGCTCCTCCCTAGCCTTGACTCATGATGGAAACCAAAATCCAAATACGACCCTACGAATTTGATTGTATTACTAGTATGGAGGCATAGTAGTATGGGATACTATTCTTCCTAGGATTTATACATTTACTTTGAAAATGTTTTGAAATATACTAATAATAATATTAAACTCATATTTGCCGTATTTAGCATGTTTAATCACTATAAGATAAAACCCTATCCTCTGGTTTGTGTTGCATTGTGTGATGGGACCTGGGTTTTATGGTGATTCCATTTTTCTAAAAAGCATAACGTTGTTGTACGATTTACTCATTATTTGTTCTGACACTTTTATGCACGGCAATCCATTAGAGCAAACCCGTTCCGCATTAGCGGCGTGGTCTTCGGATTTTTCCTATTAATAGTGATTAATTAGTTAAGAATTCTCACACCAGTCCCACGACTGACCCGCTGTTTATTTCCACCTTTTTGCAAACTCGGGTGCCCTCCTTTCTACACGGGCAGCCAAGTAAACAGGTTTATTCTTCGCTTGGAGTCTTTTCTTTGGAGCTGCTTATTATTATCTTTCTTGGATTTGCTTGTGAAGAGGTGATGACTAGAAGCCTGAAGACACTTATCATTCGCTGCTTTTGCATTTTTCTTTTTTATTTCAGACATTAAACTTGGTTTATTCCATGTTGTTTAAGTTGGAGTTGGAACTTATTTCTTTTCTGCAAACTTGATGTAATAATTTAGAATTTTGTGACTGTGGATTTTCTGTAGTTGATGACATTATATTTCCGCTGCTATGATGTTGTTACTCTATGAATTTCCTATGCTATGTTGTATCTGTGATATGTATTATTGTATTTATGTTGTATTCCAAATGATTATTCCTTACTTTCACCTCGTGGAAGTTTGGGGTCATCACAGCAGCCACTCCAACAACCCACACATTGGCACGGTCGATGATAGTGTTAAAGGAAAGCAGTTTGGAGAATCCCCTGACAAGGGTGAAGGAGCAACCCCTTATAAGACAAAACTGAACGACGGCAAACCCTTTGGTTGTAACAACAAACAAGCCCCCACAAGATCCTAAGAAGCATGAATGCAATTTGAATTACTGGAACTACACTCTGCTGAATCAAGATATGGAGATAATCTACTTAGAAACATGTAATACCCTTCATTGTAAGAAGCCCAACACAAGGGAATCCACTGATCACGAGAAAAACTGCGGCAAATACTAAAGATTCCATGACATGCATGGGAATAATACTAAAGACTGTCGCCACCTAAAGGATGCGACTGAAAAACTCATCCCCGAGAAATGCTCGGAACAGTACGTTCAGGATCCCGTTCTTCCTTTGGCAGCTACGGGCCCTCCAATGCCCGCACTTCAAGAAACTGCAAATGCGGCCCCATGGCCATCCAACCAAAGAATACGTGGCATTGTGATCAATACTGTCTGTGGTGGACCTCACCCCACACATGACAGCTTCCGCACGATGGAGGAGTATACCAACTCTATAAAGAATGCCACCTGCCACTAACGAAGCTTGCGCTACTCTAGACGAGTCTATCCCCGCCAATCTCCACAAGTCAATGCGGGATAATATCATCTTCCATGAGAGAGAATCCATGGGAATCTAAATCTCAACCATTGACCCTCTCGTTATCTCTGCCCAGATAGGATCAACTTTCGTCCGAAGAATCCTCATCGAATCAAGAAGCTCCGTCAACATCATCTCTAAGGCGGCCTATGATCAAATGAAACTTGAGGCCAAAGACTTGAACTCCTGCCATGCCATGCCTACGACCAAATCGGACAGCACCATTAAAGGAGACCAAGAAACAACTAGAGATTGCTGCCTTATAGAATGAAAGAATGCGCGCAATAAGGACAAAGGCAAGATCGCACCTCCACCTTCTTGTGCCAAGACCGTCTCTGCATAGAAATCAAAGGCGTCCGAGTCCTGACCTAGGTGCCACTGCCATCTTTCCGACGATCTTGATCAAAGGAGGATGAAGATCCCGATTTCGAGAGGGCTACCAAAATAGAACCAACGGTGGATGTTCCGATTAGACCTGACGACCCGACAAAGGTCTTGAGAGTTGGATCGCAACTCCTCCCCGCAATAAAGGAAGAGCTTGTGGGAGTCTTTAGGGTTAACCCCGAAATGTTCGCTTGGACCCACTCTAACATGTGTGACATTGATCCAAGAATCGCTTATCATAGGCTCGCTATCAATCCCTTACAACTTCCAGTCAAATAGAAATGTCAAATCTTGGGAATCGAAAGGTTGATCGCACTTAAAGAAGAGGTGGACAGGTTACTCAACATTGGTTTCACTCGAGAAGCCTTCTGCCCCGAATGGGTCTCCAACCCCATCCTGGTCAAGAAAGAAAATGGCAAGTGGCGAACGTGTGTCGACTTCTCCGACTTGAACAAGGCATCCCTAAAGACAACTTCCTTCTCCCAAAGATCAACAAGCTCGTTGATTCAACCACTGGTTAACAGCTCATGTCCTTCATGGATGCATACTCAGTCTACAATTAGATTTCGATGTACCTCCCGGACCAGGATCATATCACTTTCATAACCGACCTTGGGCTCTACTGCTATCTCATCATGCCCTTCGGCTTTAAGAACGTTGGAGCCACCTACCAATGATTGGTCAACCTCATGTTCAAGCGCCAGACCGGGAGATCCATAGAGGTATACATGGACAGTACGCTCATGAAAACGAGGGTATTGATTGATCACATCCAAGACCTCTCCGAAATTTTGATGTCTCCACCAATATGGCACGAAACTCAATCCCTAGAAATGCTCTTTTGGCATTGCTTCGGGAAATTTTTTGGGATTCATTGTCAATTCGCGGGGTATCAAAGCCAGTCCAGATAAGATTAAAGCTATCCAGGATATCCAAGCTCCTCGGAGCATCAAGGATGTTCAGAGTTTAAACGGGAAGGTCGCCGCTCTAAGTCGATTCATCTCCAAGGCTACCGAAAAATGCATTCCTTTTTTTGAATTATTCAGAAAAGGGAAGGCAACTTCTCATGGACACTGGAGTGCGTAGCTGCATTCCAAGACCTCCCGAATCACTTAGAGCGACCACCTATCTTGTCCAAACCCATGGATCATGAGGACTTATATGTTTATTTGTTATTTCCATGTAGACAATCAGCTCAGCGCTCGTGTGCATTGAAGATCATGTCTAACGACCCATTTACTACATCATCAGGAGCTTAACAGGAGTGGAAATAACTATCCAAGGCTTGAAAAGCTTGCCTTCTATATCTTGGTTACCTCTCGGAAGCTATGACTGTATTTCAGTCTCACCCCATCAAAGTCTACACTGACCTGCTGATACGACAGGTCTTGCAGCGACCCGAGGCGCCTGGACGACTCCTGAAGTGGAATATAGAGCTGAGCCAGTTCGAGTCACATTCATTCCTAACCGAGCCATCCTCGGAAAAGCCCTCGCCGACTTCATAGTGGAGTTCAACATTCCGGAAAAACCTCCCCGGGAAGACATCGAAACTCTAGACATTCAATGGAAACTGTTCATGGATGGATCCTCCAACAATTAGTGTTCTAGCACCAGAGTCGTGCTCATTACTCCTGAGGAGCGATCGATATGCTATGCTTTGAAACATGACTTTCCCTCGACCAATAACGATGCAGAATACGAAGCCTTGATTGCTGGACTCAAAATCGCAATCGAACTTTACATCAGGTCTATTCAGATTTACACCAACTCACAGCTCATCATACACCTGGTACAGGGAGAGTGTCAAGCCAAGGGGGTACGGCTCGCTCCCTACCTTGCTAGGGTTCGTGAACTACTCACCAACTTCAACCACTACATCATTACACATATCACTCGAGGACAAAATGAGAAAGCTGATTCATTTGCCAGACTGGCAAGTTTCGGGGATGCGTAGCTTATAGGGCATTCCACAGTCGAAGTACTCAATTCTTCGAGCATCTATCAGATGCAGACTTATTCAATGTCGAGGATGGAGACCCGATCCGAACTCAAATCTTGCATGATGCCAATCAGAAACTACTTGCAACATGGAACCCTCCCCGAGCGCTACAAAGACTGGCGAGCACTCACTCACAGATCATCTCGCTACATCATCCTAGATGGGGTTCTCTATCGAAGGGGATTCTTTGTTCCATTACTTAGGTGTGTAGCCCATGACAACGCCTACCGCATGTTGCTAGACATACATAAAGGCGAGTACGGTGACCACATTGGAGGGAAAACCCTGGTAAAGAAAGTTCTCAAATACGGTTATTTCTAGCCAACACTCGATCAAGTTGCCATGGACTATGCTCATAAGTGCGACAGATGATAGAGATTTTTAAAGATTCCAAGACCCCCGCCTACCGAGTTAACGCAAATGGTCATCCCTTCTTCGTTCGCCATGTGCGGGATAGATATCATCGGAACTCTTCCTATGGCTAGAGGTGGGGAACGATACACCATCATCGCAATTGATTACTTCATCAAATGGGCAGAAGCCGAGGCCTTCGCTACAATCACTACAAAGAAAGTAATCAATTTCATCGTCTGCAACATCATCACCCGATATGGAGTCTCCCAAGCCAAATCTCTGACAACGAGTCTCAATCCGAAAGCCAGAGTTGAAGACTTTCTACCGACTGCACAACATCAAAAAGCGATTCTCAGCTGTAGCTCACCCTCAAGCCAATGAGTAGGTCGAGGCTGTCAACAAAGTTATCAAATCAACCATCAAGACGCATTTGGAAAAAGCCCGAGGCTTGTGGGGGATGAGCTCCCTCTAGCTCTATGGGCCTACTAGACTACCCATAAGTTAGCGACTGACCATACTCCATTTGCTCTAGCCTATGGATCTGAAGCTGTCATTCCCATTGAGTTAAAGCTTCAGTCTCATCGAGTTACTTATTACGATCCGAAGACCAACCAAGACCAACTCCTAGAGTCAATCGACTTGCACGAAGAAAAAAGGAATAAAAATGAACTTAGAGCTGCCACTCAGTGCCAAGGGTCGCTTGATACTTCATTTCTAAAGTCCGCCTCAAGGATCTCAAGGTTGGCAACCTCATCCTGAAATGGATCTTTCCCACACCGACTGGCTTTAGTCCTCGCTGGGAGGATCCATACGTCATACAATAAAGGCTCGGAGATGGAACCGTCAAGCCAATGACCGTCGGTGGCACTGAACTCCCGAGGGCGTGGAACAATGATCATATTAGCCGTTATTTCAAACAACTTAGTGTACAGATTTTTCGCTTTCCAATAATGTTTTGTTTTCTTTAAATTACAGGCATTATAAAGGCTGTTACTGTCAAAGTTATTAGTAAAGATAATGTTCAATTCTCTATGCTCTTGATGTATTTACTTTTTGCATGATATGTTTGATTGACAATCATAATTATCTTACACACACAAACACACAACATCAGATCGACACCCTAAGCACGGGAGCCGGTACCGCCACTCGAGTCTCGAAACGACGAGACCGAAAGTAACGGCCTGAAAAGTTCCGATCTTGATTAACGATACTAATACATATCTTGTATCAAATATCGACAAATCAAACGTCAGAAATTTACAGATCGTTAATAGAAAGAAGTTAGAGAGTGAGAAATAGAAGAAAGAAAGTTAGAACAGAAGAAAAGGGAAGAACTGAACACAACATAATCAGAGTATTACGAATCTCACAACGGAACTGAATAAATTATATTATATAACACCATGAAATATGAAACTATATTTACTTACATACATCATCCGAGCACACCATATTCGCAATACAGCGAAAATAAACTCAATATATCTAATGTTGAAGCCTCCTGTTCCAAGCTCGTTCATGTGAATCTGTATCCTAAAACCACTTGACTGCCCATACAAATATGGGCACCCAATAGTTTAGAGAAACATAGAAAAATAAACTCTGGGTCAGTCATGGGACTGGTGTGAGTAAACGATTTTAAAACAACTTGATTTAACGTTCAAAAATCCTTTTGAAACATAAGATAATCGTAAGACCGATCCACACATTAATACGGATGGTTTTTACCTTACGATAACCCAAAATATTTCTTGATATCAAAACTATTTTGATATTATAATAATGTCTAAATCAAGTAAATAGCAATCTAGTGGATCACTTGCATTTCACGCCCCACATATATAGTATACAATCAAAAGCACGAGATCTCTAGAGAGGAATACAACTATGACAAGGTATGGAACTTATTAGGTAATGGATTCCAACTATGACAAGGTATGGAACCACCTTCCGATAGTGTATCTCTAGAGAGGAATACATAGGGTTCAACAAGAACATCTTGCAACCCGGCCACACATGACCGACCACTCATTTCGCTTGAGTGTATCGAATGTATATCACCAATGGTTGAGATCAGCAACCATTTCCCGAAAGGGACATCATCGAAAATCGATTAAAGAATGAAATGGATTTCTCTAGATAGATGATCATACAAACTAATGGGAGTGACCCACATAGCAATGCTGCCTGCCCGATTTTAGTCATTTCCCGGTTGTAAGGCTTGAGGTTAAAGTTTACCTTTAGAACATTTGGTCACCATTTACTTTGAATGCCACATTGTCAAATTTGTCAAATCACTAATTGACGTTCCCAAAAATACTCTGGGTGTTTGCTAGCACCAACAAAAGTACGTTTGTAAAAATTAATGTACATGACTCTTAAGGAATACTCTGTCAGACATCCGTCCATATAAGTCATCCAGGAACAGGATGAACTAAAGGTACTCTCCTACTGCATCCAATATAGGAATCACTCCACAGATCAGTAGCGAATAGTCTTTGCAAATATGAAGATTTCAATCATGAAAGAATCACAAGTTAGAATAACTCTGGCGGCCACTGGAGAATTTTAACAAGTAGTTCTTTCGTTTATGAAGATCTGCGGTCTTTAATTTAATCATTTATACAAGTATCCCGGCAAGTTAGTTATAAAGTTAGTTCGAAGTACTTTTGGATCCAATTCCCATCTCGGTCTCTTTGAATTAACACGTGGGGAATATTATTTGATAGTCGGTGTTTTAACTATCAAATTAAATAGTGTAGATAAGTAGCTATTTATACAAACAATTCAATATCATATGTAATTTTTCACAACTTATATATTCAACTTAGTTATCTAATACGATTCTAATTTCTGATTTCAAAACAGTAATCAACAAAAAATAATTCAAATACAATAAGAGGTGTCAATGTTTTATTTTAACTAATTTGGATTCTTCTGATCACTCCATAACCCAATAATTAATTAATAACAATCATTCAATACAACAATAACAGTCAACTATGATCCGACATTTGATTCAAACTTAATAATAGTTTGAAAGATTAGAACTTGGGTAACAACTAATTTAACATCATATTTATTTTAAATTCTTTGGAAATAAATAATTTAATCTCATTTCAAACTTCCTTCTTTTTTCAAGAAATACAAATATTAACTACTGGGGATTTGAACTTACGTTTAGATTATGAATGTCTATCTCTTTATTTACGAAATAGCTCCTGGTCCTCTGTTTTTATTATTCCTATATATGTTGATATATTTATCACTTATCTATGTTAAAATCAATTGAAATAACACGAATCCCCTTGATCCAAGACGGTTTATCTTGTATTCAACTATCCTAATTAAATTTGTCACTCGCGGTCAATTATTTAAGTAAACTCCTTACTTTTTATAATATTTATTTTAAAAAGGGAAGTTTAAACTTTAAAAACCAACATTAATAAACATTTATTTTTTATTTAGGCCCAAAGCCCAGAAACCCAATTACGAAATCCGCTTAAAACAAAACCAGCCCATGCCCTTATTACTCCCTTCGTTCTCTTCTTCTTGTTGTGACAGGTGATCGATACGAAACGAAAATTACGGTCTGGCACACAGAAAACATTGATCCACTTGCTTTGCGCAAAAACATCTTTCTGCTTGCTTCTGCCATGCCAAACATAAACCCATCAAAAATCTCGTGCCTGGCAACACAAACTAATGGGTCGACCTGAGCGATCCATCTTCTTCTCTGCCCATTGCTCTTCCTTCTCCTGTTTTTCTTCACTATACGTGCACGGTGTGCACAGTATGCGTGCACAACCCCTTCTTCCATCATCTCGACTCCATTGCCTTCCCCGACAAACCGAAATCGAACTCCTAAATCCACTCCTGACCCGAAAATCCACTATCCCCCATCAAGTAAAATTTTGGACCTTCAATAGTAAGCTCCTCAAAACTGACCTTACCAAAGTCGTCCCCCCTTGCTGATACCCAAGTCCAGTCACTACCTTATTCCAGCCATTCGAGGCCCCTTCCAAACCCTCTTCATGCGATCATTCAATATCTCTGTATGAGGTGGAGTTTGATGTTGTTCCCCAACTTAAAAATGAACCCAAATACCCTATTTCGACCAAAACCTTGAAAAATCCTAATCGAAATTTATAGTATATATTTTTATATACTTAATACATTGTTAAACTAGTTCCATATTTAAAATTTTGTTTCTAATTCTTACTAGAAATTGGGTTAGGTATTTTTTTTGACAAAATTGCTGTGAAGCCCGAAATATCTGACAAAAACAAATGCGGAAATGGAATCAACGTTCCCCATGAATTACAGGAATCTCATCTGACGCTGAATATCATTCGGGCCTAATCCCGCACCTCTTTTTTCTGGCCTTGTAGCACATCCCTTTTTTTGAACTACTGGGAATGAGTACGGTCAAACAAGCAGGTTCCAAATTTTGTTTTCATTGATTACTCAAATATGAACCACACATATATATAAGATGTTATACCCCCCATAAAGGCCAAGAACACACATATTTGAATCACTGCTCTATCTAATTTTAGAATGGATTTTCAAGGAAGAGGTTCTAAAGTTCACTAATATTATTGTACTGCTATCTATTTTATTATTATTATTATTTTATTCTTCCCTTTTTCTTAGTTTGTTTTAAATTGTCAGTTTCAAAGATTTAACTTCTAAATTTCAATAGTATTTGAATTCTAAATAATGGTTGCATTTTAAACCACAAATGGTTTGAATCCATTTAAATAAAATAGTAAAGATATTTAAGTTATGACTTACTTGTCAATATTTCTTGCTTATATATTTGTTCCTACTGTAAAAAAAACACAGACAAGTTCAAAATCCTTTCAGTGATTACCCAGGTATGCTCAACCTCTATAAAAAATATTGTGCACTTAGTTGAAATGAATAAACACATATATATGAATACACTGGTATTTATACTAGACAAAAAATAAATTTTAAGATGTTTACTAATATATATATATATATGTGTGTTACTACTGCCTTACAATGTCCTCTGCTTTTGCTATGTTTCCAGGGTTTTTCCCAAGCCACTAGTCCTACTCTATCAGTTTCAGGGACTGACCTTTAAATGACTGAAATGTTTAAGCCAAATATAATGTGTATATGTTAGCACAACTATGGTTTTGGATCTACTTAAGTTTATATAAGGTAGTAAGGAGATTAGGTTGTTTACTTGTTATAATGATTACTGCTATTTTGCAACACTGTTTCTTTGGTTATATGCATGATATTAACGAGATGAAAGCCCAATCATCTACTTGCAAATATATGTTGAAACATAACAAAATAATTTATGAGTTAAGATAGGAAGAAATTTGAAGAGTTTACCCACATATAAAATACTGATGTCTCTTGCAAGCCGTTTGCTGCCTTGCCATTTTCTTACTCTCCCTCCTTTGTTTGGCTCAGCCATTCCTAGTTTTAAGACTCATGTGTGTGTGTATTTATAGATGAGAACTGCGCTTAAGTCAGTAGGTTGGTAGGCATGCAAGGTATGGTTTGCGGTAGTTCTTTTAAAAGGGGTGACACTCGATTGAAGGGAAGTTTTGCTAAGGGAATCAAAATCAGTTCTTCCAAGTTAGATGTGCATGGCTAGCTCTGTGTTGATTTGCACCTATAAGTCTACAACTATGTGCTGAAATTGGTACAATTCGAATAAAAGATTCCGAGCTTGGTTGTGAAGTAATACATTAAGATATTGCTGTACAAATATTACATGTACCATTTAATGCTGATCATAACAACCAGATGCCAAGTATCCCTTCATAACATGCCTATTCAATCTACCTATGCACTTGCTACACCTTTTGTACATGTTTATGTGATGTATTATATTTGAACAATCAATCTTACTGTCCCAAAGAAACTGGCCTATTATCTAGCTGTAAGAAGGGCACACGTACTCTTCACCCAAGCATACATCAATCTATGTCATGTTCCTATCTACTTATGCATATGCAGGCCCTATATGTATTTTCAAATCCAACTTAGTATTCAAGTTAATCCTTCCCTTTTTAAATTGATCTGATCCTACCCTTTTCTATCACTCTTATAAGATCTTTCACATGCATGTCTTTTTGTATGCTTACAAATGAAGTGATTGAATTTTACCTTAAGTAGATTTTATTTTAGTAGATCTCTATATTTACATGACTCAAAGGCAAGTCTAAATGTGAACAAAAATGTTAAAACATCAAACTCTTGTCTTATATATACATAGCAAGTTAATATATATAAATATATATATACACACACACAAATGATTTTTAAAAATAATTATTCTAACTTAAATAAATTAGATCTTATTGACATTCTCAAATTAAATGAATATATTATATGTGAAGTAATTTACTCAAGTAATTATATTTACATGAGTTTTAACCCATATTATATACAATAAAATGGAAATACATCCATTAATTGTTTTATATACACATATACATTGATTACATCATTTTAAACCATCTACGAATATATTTAATTGCAATTTTCCCAATATTTTACAAATGTAAAAATCTTAATTTATTTAATTGAATTATCAGTATAATCTATGCATTATAAATTATAAAATTAGTCCGAAAACTGGGTCGTTACACCGAGTATAAAAAACACCACTCAAGTCTCGAATCAAAGACGAGACTAAGTATAAACAACACCATTTGAGTCTCGAATCAACAATGAGTTCGAGTATAAAAAACATCACTCAATCTCGAATCAATGACGAGACGGAGCATAAATACACCACTCGAATCTTGAATCAACGACGAGATCGAGTATAAATCGTTCCATCTCCAAGTCTTCGGAGTTGGGAGAAGCCCATCAGCCTAGTATATGTGACACTAACCACTCCTGCAGCTCTGTCCGACTCAACAGGCCCGGGTACCATTTGGCGAATCAATGACGCCCATGAACTCTCTCCCGAATGAAACGACGGGAGAGTCTAAAGAACAAATCCACGACGTCCATGCCATCTCATGACTTAGGACCAACGACCTCCGGGAGGTCCAAGTTAGAGCACCGAACCTGGACTCCGCACGACTTGGGACTCCTGGCCAAAGGAAAAACCGAGAGAGGAGCCAGCACACGACCTCCGCGCGACTGGGGTAGCCCCAGGGTGGAGTCTCCAATCATGTTTGTTTGAGTGTAACGACAAGTACGCTTGCACAAGTACAGGAAACTGGAAAGCGTAAGACAGACATTCTAACACTTAACATGAAATGCGATATAGGAAAAGTTAACTAATACTTTCATTCACAAGACAAAAGAAAACTATATATCTATATATCTTTCTTTCTAATGACATGGTGTACATGAAAACCACACCATGCCTCCAAAAGACAAAAGCGAGGGTCGTACTCGTGTATACTGCTGACGTACATAATCAAAATGTCTATAATATCTATGACAATCACTGAGATTACTCATCCTTCTTCTTTTTCCTTTTCTTCATCTGAACAGATTCAGCACTAGGCGGGTCACCACCAGTTGTGGATCTCTTCCTTCTAGAGTTGCTTCCATATTTCCCTCCTCTACCCTTCACAGGGGTGATAGACTCATGAGACACCAATGTGCGCCTTCCACCGTTATCCTTGCCATTTGTAATTACTATGACCTCCCTGGGGGGAATACATTGCAGCGGTTTAGCAGCGATGTCAGAAGCAAGGGCTAACACAACCTCAATTTCTCCTTGAGCCTTTTTTGCCTCCAACTTCGCCCTCTTCTTGGCATCTTTGGCAGCTTTCTGATCAGCTAGTTTCTTGGCCTTGAGTTGCATAGCTGCATCAACCTTAAGCTTTTTAAAAGTCTCCTCGGCCCTTATGTTAGCATCATCAGAGGCTTTCTTCTTCGTAGCCTCCTCATCGGCTCTCTTCTTCTCAGCCTCATTAGTAGTTTTCTTTTTTCTGGCCTCCTCAGTGGCCCTTTCCCTCTCTGCCTCCGCATCAGCCTTCCTTTTTGCTACCACTGCTGCACCTTCTTTCTTGGCTTCCTCTCGGGCCTAAGCCTGTGGCTTTTGTATAACGACCTCATCATGTTTCCTCTTGTCCACTTGTTCCTCAGACTTCGCCAGCATCTGAGCTTTTTGTGCTGCACCAAGTCATACATTGTTTGCACACTCACATCAGTTGCACCCGTCACTTGAGCACTTTGGCCATCCAACACCTATCCTTCCTCAAGAAAATCCTTATAAACACTAGTTCCTAAATCTACATCCGAGAACGTGTCCAGATACCCTCCTACCTCTCCAAATTGTATTCCATGTAACCCCAATCCAGACTTCGACGTTTGAGGAAGCACGGGGGAGAACCTTGTCATCATTTCTGCTCCAAGGGGGTTCACAAAAAAATCACAACTATTTAGTTTCTGAGGATTTGATGCTCTTATCCTCTTTAGGGATTCGTGGTAATGAAACTTTACCTCCAAGAAGGTATGGCGTGGGTATGATAGGGAAGGTGCTCACCACTGCAGTAAAAGTAGATCCCGCTGATCCCAACTCTGGATGTTCGAGGTCATACTCAGTTGAGACATGAGCTGAGACTCTGGGACCACTAGTCGTGGTAGATAAAGGGACCTGTAGCAGGTAAGAACTCTCCTTTACGAATTCCTGAGTGATGATCACACTCTCAATTGGCAAAACCTTTCCCATTTCGGTGGCATGCTTCGCCAATTTCTCCCTCTCTGCATCATCCTGCAACAATCTCGTTCCTTCCTCCAGCACTTTTCATTCAGGAGCGGTCATGAGCTCCCCCATGAGTTGGTTCTCATCTACTGCCTCCACCTGTCACAACCGAGCCTCGAACAACACCAACCTTTCCTATGTCTGAGCCAACAATCGGGGACAGTCCCTAACCTATGTGATTCCATGAAACCTCAAAGCCTTAATATACATGGCTCAGATAGCATCCTCCAGCGATTACTCCATCCTAGCCTCGGTGTCCTCAATCTCTTCCCAAAGACTATCTACCTCTCTATGGTTATCTACCTTTATCCCTTCCAGCAAGCTTAGTATGTCTCTATTGTTTTCGTTGGCCTCCTCTTTCTCCTTCTTAACCGCCTCTAGTTGTCTCCTCAGCTCATCATTCTCCCATTGCAACCATTGAACCCCTTCATTCTCGGTTTCCAACGTCTCGTTCTCCATCACAAAAGCCGCATTGTCCTTTTGGAATTGATGCAATTTCTCGTTTTCTATGGACAAGTGGATATCCACCTCCATCAGCTCAGAGTTTTCCTTCTTCAAATGAGCATTTTCGGTCGACACCGAGGCCACAGTATCTTTAAAGGTCGAAGCAACATGCTCTAAATCCCTCACCAACTTATCATACTTCTCCTTCAGCTCACCTATTCCATCAACGAGAGTTAGCGTATAAACACGCTACTTGAATACACAGAAATATATGCAGTTTGGAAAGTATATTTATCTTACGCAAGGTATCTTCCTAATTTCGGATAATCAACCACTCATCCCTGACCTCCGCTTTAAGTTGGCAATCTCCACATTATTGTTGTTAACGAGTTCCGAGAGATGACCGGAATACTTGTAATACTCATTACATTGGAAATACGCAGCGTACACTTACTACCACACCATCTCTCTATCCTACATAGGGATCGGGTTAAGATCTGGAAGCCATTTGATTTCGTCGAAGTAATGCTTAAGGAATTTCTCTTTCAATAGGGCCTTCCTTTCCTCTACATTGAGTTTTGGAGGTTCAGGTGGCTCGGGTACTTGCCCCTTCTTCTTTGGGACTATCTTCTTCTTTAGGCCAGCATGTGCCAACTCTTTTTCCTTGGAAGAAATGACAAGCGTCGCAGGAGGAATATAATGAGAGTTGTCGAAGAGGGGCGCCCAACGCTAGTGGAAACATGCCTTATGTTTGTCCCTGATGATTGAGTGTATGGAGGAGGAGATTCAAAATGTTGAGATCATTCTCTCTGGTGATACTCGTTGCTATAATCACGAAATCGCAGGGGCTCATCACCCAGAGAAGCATCTCTTCTAAAATTTCTGTGAAAAACGTTCCTCGAAGGCCGGTAACTGCCGGAACCATAACCGCGGCCTCTACCTCCTCTAGCCATTTCACTTGCGAAAGAAATAGATTCAAAGTCAACATCAATCACCCTGTGCACACAAACAAATGTTGTGTCATGAAGTGTTTATGAATGTGCGTCCTAAGTGTTCTCTCAACAGACCAGATAGCGGTCCACTCGAAGCAGTGATCTCCCCCACAGCTAAAGCTAGTTCCTCCTGAATCACCCAGTGCACACAAATAAAGGGAGTTTGTTCAGCTCGTCAAACTAACCCTCTTTCTCAAGCGAGACGGCAGTCTCAGAGGGAGTTATTGGAGACTGCAACATATTTGACGTTTCTATCCTTGCCTTACCTACCGCGGGCAGGACATGAGCAATCGATGAGCCTTCATCCCTAGCAATTGCCTCCTAAGCGCTGGTCTTGCCACCACCGATTTCCTCCTGAATCTTTGCAGCCTTGTGCGACTTAGACCCGACATGGGTTGCCTTCCTTTTTTGGCTCGGAGAGATGCTTCTTTCCCAGTATTCGTCTTCTTTCCACCTTCGGCAACAACCAGTCTGATTATCACACAATCAACAGGAAGCAGTCCCACACGAGGAAGTCGGTCCCGATCTAGAATGCTATCGGTAGAGCGAGCCTTGGCCGGGATAGCCAACAAAGACTCAAGACGTTGTTGGTATACAGTTTATGTGTGCGCATCAGGATTCACTATCACACAAGAACGAGGTTAGTGTTAGGTTATCAAACCCACAAGTTTCAAGCTCAAAATAAGGGGGAATGCTTTCCAACCATCTCCTCGCAAATCCGGGAGGACGACGCATGAGGAAACAATCATGCTTATACACAGTAAACTTGGCCACTTCCCATCAAAGAACTTAGTGCTGGGCAGAGCTTCCAAAAAATACTGAGATGGTGCAACATTGTCTCTCCTCTTCACCTAAAACAACTACCATATGTCCTCTCTGGTGGGCTCTAAGTGTAGGTACTCTTTATAGAGAACGCAGGTATCTAAGAGGGAAGCATATGCATTTGGATGGAGCTGCGATGGCGGAAGGCAAAAATAATGCAGTATATTCTGAATAAAGCTGTTAGCAGGGGAAACACACCCAGAAATGCACACCTGCCTGTTCTAGGTAGTGTACCCTTCCAGTGGTGCTTTAGCCCTATCGTCCTTCCCAGGCGCACGAACATCTTTTTGGGGGATACCAAACCGAGTCGCCATGCGCCTCACCATCGTCTCATCCATATGCGATGGCACTGACTCTGGCGGATTCTCAAGAATAACTGTGCATGCCATCATGTCTGGTGCCACCAATGTTCTTCCCTTGACAATATCTACGTCCTCTTCACATTCGTGCCCACCCTCGGTCATTCCAAACCTTCCCGGCGTTGGTATTTCTGTCGAATGCTCGACCGACATTTGTTTCCCTTCCAACTACACTCTACGATTGGATGCCTTCGGCGAGCCTATCATATGAGAAGGAGTGGATTATCCGGAGGTCTCAAGCTCGCTTCCCTTTGAGCTTGCATCGCTAGTTGAACTGGATGAGAACAGTGAATGTTGGAAGCTTCGGCTTTCGAAATCTGCCGTGTTTTCAATCTCGTATTTATCGCTAGCTATACTTTCAATATGCTGGCGTTATACATCGCATTGTATAACATGTACCCCTCGTGTCACTGTAAACTACCACATACGTACATGTTGTGCAGTGTCATGCTAATACAGTTATAAATTAAAAGTTGGGACACAAGGAAGATCACAATTCCCTGAGACTATAACCATCGTCATATTCAACCAATGTTACGGGATCCGCATCGAGTCGCGACTACGTTATGATTAGAATTGATAAAACACATCTGACAGTGCAATAGTTCGTTCAAAGTCCAAATATATGCTCTAATCCTATGTGCAATGCTGAACTGTCAACTAAGTAATAGTTAAAACAAGTTTCATTTCAATTGGACAATGTCGTGAAAACAACGCGAATTTCGAAGTAGGGAGCCGAAAAGCCAAAGCCTTAGGTAAGAAACATGGCACTTCGCAAGAACAGGGAACAAAGTGCTCGGGTTAATCAGAAATCTCATATCCCCCTCCCGAATATGAAATTTCATGTCCCCATGGGGATACGAAATTTCGTACCTCTAGGGATATGAAATTTCATGTCCCTATAAGGACACGAAAATTCGTAACTCCAAGGATACGAAATTTCGTATCCCTTTGGGGATTTGAAATTTCGTACCCAAGCTAAGGGATACACAATTTTGTCTCTTCAAAACCAGAACTTCGGTCCCCTCTTCAAAGTACCACGTTTCCTCGTCCTCACCAGCCTCTAACCCCCTCCTTTTCTTCTGTAAAATATTCTTTCTCCCCCGAATCCTCTTCCTCACCAATCACCAAACCGAGCACGAAGACCAGCTTAAGCCAAAGCCTCGAGAATTAATCTCATTTTCCATTTGAAGGCCATTCATAAGCCTCTCAAGCTCTGAGCTCAAGCACGAGAGCACGAAAGACTTCGAAACCGTGTCAAGATCCATCTCGACATCTTCCCAAGCACCATGGTCGAGCCCGGTTTGCCCACATCAGTGCTGAAAATCACGGTCAAGCCTCACCATTGTTTTTGGGATCAATAATCAAAGTATCTCGTACTCGAGCTAAAAAAAGTAAAAGAAGAAGAGAGGAAGGAGAGGGCTGCTCAAATATATAAGGGAGAAGGGGATGGGCTCGGCCCAGCGGTGATTCGTATCCCATATAGGGATACATAATCTTGTATTCCAGTGGGATATAAAATCTCGTATCCCACCGGGACACAAAATTGCAGTATTTATAGAAAAAAGTGTTCGGTTATTGGGGAACAATCAATATACTTCTAATGTCGAATCAAGATTAACTAGGACAGAAATAAAGCATTGGGTCAGCGTATAAGTTATCATGCTTGCATATCCATCAAAGGGAGGTATATTCATTGGGACTATGTAATGCCGATGACAAAGCAGTATGTCGATGTGAAACAAAGAAACCCATTGTCGAACGGCCAGTATATTAATTGGGAGGTCCAAGTATATTAATCTGGGTGGGTTGGAGAGAACTATTTATGTCGGTTGACTCCGGAGTGACTTAAAATACATCAACTGGTTTTCTACTACTGCTTGGGTTGGTTCGCATCCAGGAGTATCCCCTCATGGGACACAAATTTCATGTCCCAAGCATGGGATACGAGTTATTAAAAACCAAGAACACACACACACACACACACACATATATATATATATATGGATATATATATATACGTATATAAAACGCACATGTGGTTACATGTACACATGCACTATTAAGTTGTGTAGGAGCATATCTTTCACATATGAGCTCTTTGCATCTCAAACTTTTTTGCAAATGTATACTCTCGAACGCTCACACTCACTACGTATTCACTTTCCGCTCCATTTTCACTCCTTGTCACATCGTGCGAAAACACGGGAAAATGTGCAAGCATACGCGCGATGTCATATCGACTACATCTTGTTTGTGTTGCAACGTAAACGAGAGTCGGCCATTAATGTTTACATTCATGAGTTAACAGGGATTAGACACTCAAACAAGTCACTTTCTTCCACTCAAAGCACACCATGTCAAGACAAG
This sequence comes from Allium sativum, assembly GCA_030737875.1. NCBI lineage: Eukaryota > Viridiplantae > Streptophyta > Magnoliopsida > Asparagales > Amaryllidaceae > Allium > Allium sativum. The sequence goes on along the minus strand of CM060916.1, from coordinate 365,268,493 downwards.
ACGTACTTTGGAGGGCAAATGTTAACCAGTCTTTTGGTCTGGTTCCCAAAATTACACCAGACACGCTTGACTCAACATATTGCGTGATTCTAAAGTTCGAAGTGTCGCTAAAAATCCAAGGATACAAGAAGTCGTGCAAATAGGAGCTTCATGGCTACTCAGAACCATGCTTTAACAATATTTTTGTATCCCTCATTTAAGGAATTTCGAGTCCCTCTGCACCACGAGTTTCGGATCTCTCGTAAACCTCACCATCTAAGCCTTGACTCTCTTCACTTCGTATCCCTCGGCTTCACAAAGTTTCGGATCCCTCAATTGGTAGTATGTTCGTGTCCCTTATCCACCAAAAAGACTTCAACCCCCACAATACTTCGAAGCCCTCTGATTCGACTCCCCCACCTCGTACTCGGATCCTTCGCCTTCCACAAGTTTCAACTCCTTTTACCAATGTATCCCAAAAGGATACAAACTCGTATCCCTCAGAGGATACGAAAGACTCGTATCCCCTGGAGATATGAGATAATCGTACCCTTAGGGGATACGTTATTTCTTTTCTTCCATAAGGGATATGAATTTCGTATCCCCTACGGTACGAAATTCGTATTCCCATATGGGGTATGAAATATTGTATGCTTTACAATAGGGAGTCGAATTTCCAGAGGTAGCCTCCCAGGGATATGAAAATCTGCAATATGGTCCCCAAATCCTACCTACTCCCACCTACACCCACCTAACCTCTCCACTATAAATACCCCCAAGCTCACACTTCAATGGGGTTGGAAATTGGCTAATTTGAAACCTCTTGAGAGCTCCAAGAACTCATTAACGGCAGCCATGCTTTGAGGAAGAAGAAGCATAAAAGTGATTTTTTCCAATGTTCATATATGACAACTATGACTCCAGATACTTGGAAATATTTGTAAATGGATGTCATGACATAGTTCTAAGCTTGTAACTTATTATTATCAATAAAATATCAGCGAACTCTTCCAAAATGGACGTAGGCCCCTCATGGCACTAAATCACTATAAATCTATTGTGTTATTTATTGCTTTCTGCACTTATTTTCCAACATGAAACGTAATTCTCTAAGTAATAGGAAATCTTTGGGTGTTACAACATTTTTTGCCGTCAATAGCCTTCAGATCTCATCGCGATGTGCTATCACGCGTTGTTGCAATCGAAATTGTCGTCATTTTCACATCACTGCACCTCACGCATCCCCACCCCATCCTACACATGCATGCCATCGTCGTTTGCTGCCATTGTCATATCAATTGTCATGGAAAGGACAAAATGCTACTAAGTCGTGTCATTTAAACGCAAAATGCTACCATGAGACAAGAACAATTATTACACAATGAAATTAAAATGCAGTGCTCTACTTTTTTTTATTTGATAAAATATAAAACTTGTAATATGAGGACATTATAAGAACTATGAAAAATAACATGATATATATTCAAAAATTACTTTATTTATTTGATATACTAAAAAACTTACAATATGACGTCATTATAAGAACTATGAAAAATAACATGATAAATATTCAAAAATTAAATAAAAATAATACCACATCTACAAAAATCACAAAACGATATTAAAAGCTATAACCTAAAAAACCTCTAAAAATTCTACTTGTAAAAGGCACTAAACTGTCAATGCTATTTCGATCACTAAAACCGAGATGTCACAAGTTGGTCAGAGTCAAGGCAGAAAAGATACAGGGTTAAATGTGAGGTGTGAGTCGTAATTGATTGAAAGGGTGGATCATCGAGTACGATATTCATATACATACGCGCGCACACATACATATATATATACACATACACGTACTTTTAATGAATACATATAACTTAAATGTTATTTATTCTATGAAAAATAATAATCAAATAAAATAGTAAATGCCTAAAAATGATATAACTATGTAATAACAAACAAAAATGCTATTGTAGCGTAGAATAGTTAATGAAAAAAATACTTCACAAAAAGAAAATGGCTACAGTTGTAACGGCTAGCACTTTGGACTATCGAAAATTGATACTTAATACTTCAACTATTGAGTATCAAAGTGTAAAAAAGATAGATTATTATGATAAAAATAAAAGAATGGGAAAATTAGTATCTCACAGTGATACGACATCATATAATATAGCAGTAGGCAGTAAAAGTTATCAGTCTAACATATGTGGTACAATAGACATTAACACAAACATCATCAGCTGGATAGTTACAACTTCCGAACCTATAATTGATGATAGGTCTATATCATAGTACAATGGGAAATAAGATACTACGGTAGTTGAACATCTAGTGCTTCTCCAAAAGCTCCATAACATCAAACTCAACTTGAAAAATGCTCGATTTGACCCCAGCATTATAATAAAATAACACCCGGTTCAGTGATGAAAATAAACATAACAAAACTCAAGAGATGTGTCGAACATATAATGATTATGTGAGACCACACTGCTAAAAACATAATGGGTTTTTATCTTACTAGAACAAGAACCATACATTAAGCAAATGGGAAACAATCAGGAACAACCATCCAAATAAGAAGGTTGGCCACAAATAAGGTCAAAATAAATGCTTGAAAAATGTAAAAATAATTAAACATAGAGGAGCACAAGACACTTCTTGATGCAATCAGGGGAAAATTTAACTCCATGGTTCAAATTAAAACTAGGAGAACAAAACTCATCTAACATAAGTAGCCGAGTGTGCCCCCTACACTGAAAGTATATCTCTAAATAAAATACACATAAGAGACTGAAAGTATACCTCTAAATAAAATACATATAAGAGCCTATGCCAAACATGCACCGGTTTTGAGAACTTCCAATTTGGACTACGTGTACTATGAGCATTCGAATGTACTCACATCACTGCATGCATTCTACCAACAACAGATAAATGGGATTTGGCTTCTTTTATCTAGACCTAGCTTTCCACGTTTCTGCGATTTGGCTGCGTGAGCTACCAACAACCCTCCTCGCTTTAGAACCATGTCCTTTCCTCTTCACAAAATGAGATCCAATCTACGACTTGTTATGTTTCTATACCCAGTCTCCTCAACTTTCGAGTCGTCCTCATCGGCCACACTATTATAACTTCACCAAAGGCCACTCCCTAACCTTTACTTACTACTTTTGGCTTTTGTCCTCTTTCCATCGCAAAGTATGAGTTTTCTCAAGATTTGATAATGTTTCTGTTTCGTCGAGGTTCTCGGTGTTGAGTCGGTTCTTGTTGGTTTGTGGCAGGTGTATGCTGATTGGTTTTGTTCGTTTTTTTATTGGTGTATCTACTTAAGTTGTTTGGGTTTGTTCTTACTTTTGTGTTTGATGTGGGACTTTGTTTTGGGTTTGTTCGGTGGTATATTGGGTTGTGGATATGGAGCTTCAACTCTGGTAACTCTTCTCTGTCTCGTTTATTGTCCACAGCGAAAGCCTTGTGCTTCGGTGGCTTAGTGGATTTCATGGCATGGGGATTGCTACCTTTCTTTTTGTCCTCAAGTCTTTTGGTATGTCAGATGGTGTTTGTGAGTAAAAATGTAATGTCTTTTGAGTAGCTGATTTGTCTGGGTAATTTTCTAGTGTGCTCGGTGCTTTATTGTGAGCAACACTTTGGACATCTACACTATGTCAATATCTTGGTAGGCCATTCTTCTCACTATCCTGCTCTGGTACAAGCTCTGGTGGTTTGTAGCTTTAGGCTTTGGATGGTTGGGTGTTTTTTAAATATGTAATTCGGCATAACTCTGTTAGTGTATGTCAATTGTCATTGCTGCCTTTTATCAGCAATTTTGAATTGTAATTGATATGTAACATGACACCCTGTGCGTTGCATCTCAGGTGAGTTGCTTCGGCAATTTATAGTCTAGAAATATGATCTAGCTCCAGTGTTGTAATCTAATTAGGATGCAGTGGACGTTCCATATTAAAAACCAAAGTAGTGAACAGTCTACCTTAAAAATTGAATTTAGTTGTTAGACAATCTGTTTACTCTTGTAATAATGTTTTTATTATTTATTATAACAAAAAGTGTTAGGGAACACTGTAAAAACTGGCCGGCTCTACCAATAATTAATTAATTTAAACGTCATTTGAAGTGACTAAATATCTTTAAACATTATTATTTGAAATGATTAATTTACTTTGAATATCACGATTTAAAATGATTAATTAACTTTAAATGTCATTATTTAAAATGTTGTGTTAACATTAAATATCATTATTATAAATGATTAATTAACTTTTAAAAATAACATCTTATTATTCCCAACGGATATAAATTAATTTAAATTATCTTTATGAATTTTAGGGCAATGTTAATCATACAAAATAAAATTAAACAATATTTTGTATTTTAAAACAATACTAATTATCCCAAAATACAATTAATCAAATTTATAATATTTTAATTTTTTTAAAAATACTAATTATTCTAAATATAATTAATCAAATTTACAATTTTTATAAATTTTAAAACAATGCTAATTGCATTGAAAGAAAATTAATCAAGTTTATAAACTTGAAAGCAACATTCATTGTCATAAAAGATAATTAATCAAATTAATAATATTACATAAATTTAGAAACAACATATCTTGAAAGGCAATTAAACAAATCAACGATATTCTTAATTTTTTACAACAACATTAATTATCCCAAAAAATAATTAATTGGATATGTTACTTCTTTTATAATTTTTATATGATACTTGCACTTTATTTTTAAATTATAAAAAATATTGGACATTATAGTTTTAAACAACTTTCAAAGGATGAATCACACCAAAAATTTATTTTGTATGATTCGTAAGCTGTTATAGACTCCCTGCGTGGAGCTTGAAATTTTTGTAGGCTAGATTTTTCTGTCTAGCTCTCTGTTAACTTGTTTAGTTAAAGTGGACAAATCACTATAAAAAATGTTTGTATTTGGTTGGTAATCTGCCAACCTCTTGTATTCCTTTGTAACTGTTATTTGTTATAATAATAAGTGTTACAGATCATTATAAAAATCGCTCGGCTTTATCCAAAAAAAGAGTTTATAGAGATAATATTTCATAAATGAAGGTATAGTAATAAGAATATATGTAACATGATAATATAAGCAATTCAAGCAACATAAGAATATAAACAAATCAGTATTGGCGAGAAATTCTTTTCTCTGCAAATGTCCACGTAAAATATGAATGCATATGTCAAAATATTCACAAATGACTTATTCGCTACGTACACATTGACTTTTCTCCTATTTTTGTTTGACATAATGGTTATACATGTCATCTATTTCCAACCTTAGAATAAAATTCCAAAAACCCAATCAAACATTAATATAAAGTATCATCCGAGCATTCAACATTATTCTGTAGCAACACAGAAATATATGATTTATTTAGAGGTGCATAAAATAACCAAAATTCAAAATAATGCTTTTGTGTTCCGACTTGATCTAAAATCGATTGACATATAATTTTAGCTTGAAATTCTAATAACTCCAAATTCAACAAAATTAGTCCTACTGCATAGATAATGTCGATATGAGTCAAATGCAGCTGACTACATTCATATCTGACCTCGTATAAGCAAAATGTTAACTTTTATTAGTCATTGACTTAATTAAAGTTCACTAATCAAGAACTAATACCTTAATTAATCTCATCTTGCCCGACGTTAAACTTCTCATTATGCACATATGGGTTATACGTTCCAATCATAGTCGTCCTTTTCTCAACCTAATCTCCATCGTTACACGACGGAATCACAAATCGACCCTGTCATTGAACTTTCCTCCTCAAACTACGCCTCATTCTTGGCCGCTTACCGAAAAACACATCATTAAATCTAGAAGCAACAGATCAGAAAGTCACTTCATCCATAAGGGCTCAGAACCACCAAAATGTTACCACTAATGCTTTTAGTCAAGAGAAAAGCAATGGACCAACGCCCTAACTCAACTCTGTCTAGATCATGACAAACTCCAACACTAATTTAACCAAGCTTATATATCAAGCAACCTCAAACACGATCGCACATGTCAATCTTCAAATTTATTTAAAGATCTCATCAAAAAAACTCAAGATCACTACTTTTCACTGAGTAACATGTTTGATTGTTGAATTTTATATAAATCAAACATTATTACGTTTTATTTTGAGATAAGCATGGTGAAAGAGGGAAAACTGAAATTGAAGAGAATTATATAAGTGTTAAAGTGTACTTATAGCGCAAATCAATTTTATTTTTCAAAAACAAGCTAAGAAATACTTACAACAACATGTCAAATCAAAATCAAATCAATTTTAGACTTTTATAATTTTGATTAAGTTTGAAAATATTTTAAAAAAAATAGGATTTACAGTATTTTGTTACATAATATTTCATTGAAGTGAATGACAAAAATAAATTGTGCACCAAAAGATGAGATGACAATAAATCAACAATGAAATACACTATTATTTTATTACGTAAAATTTCATGGACACCATTGTTTACCGTGAAATACATCAAACGAATATAAACTTATTTTCCAAACTTAAATTTTCAGAAAAATAAATAGAAGTAAAAAGTCATTTTAAAGCGAATTGTTTTAATGACAATTGGTTTCTTATTGTTTATTCTCTCCATCATTATCCTACGTAAATGTACAAAATGAGTTCCTAATTGTTATGTATTAATTAAAAAGAGTTAAATAAGGTTATTAAGTCCATATAATTAGCCAAAATTCAACACTTAAAAATTTAATTAACCATTATATTTGGGTATAAGTTATCTATATTTTTTATGACAAATTATTAAATATTTAAAATAAATTAAATATTCAAATTCAAAAAGATAAAATTCATGGATGTTTATGTTAAAATTTTGGGGTTGTTGATGTTAATTTTTTTTGAAATTGACGACTCGGTATAATGGCGATTGATAGCGATCCGATCTTCTCCTTCTTCCTTGGCCTTCGACTCCTCTTCATTTCCTCCTCTTCCATCCTCTAATGAATCGCCACCTCCTCTCTCTACCTTTATCTATTCTCTTGAAAATTCTGATGGGAATCGTGCTTCTGATTTCTCTGATGCGAATTATGTTGCTGATCCACCGAAGCAAGATACTGCTGGTTCGGCTTCAGATTTATCCAACTTTCATTGTTCTAACATCAGATCTAAAGCTAAGACTGATTATGCTTCGCTTTTTAATTCTCTTCCAAGAAATGCTGGTTCCTTCAAACCTATGCATTTTGATATCATCAAAGAAGGCCTACCGAAGGAGCCTCCAACTCATGTTAAAGAAGAAGGTCAGAAACTACGGAATAACCATCTAATAGGATTCTTTTTGGACGGTACACTATCGTATCTCTCTGTTATCATTTTTTTTAAACAATTCTGAAAATTACATGGTGATTTAACTACCAAGTTCGATGGAATTAATTTTTTCCTTCAATTTTCAAATGATCTTGATAGAAATAAGATTCTATATTCGGATCCAATTTTTATTAGGGGTAGGATGTTTATAATTAGACAGTAGGATCCTACGATTGGTAATTATCTAAAGTAAATTAGGAAAAGTCTTGTTTATATACAATTTTATAATATTCCTATGATTATTAGTACATTAATTGGAATAAATTTGCTTGCGTGCCATATCGTAAAATTATTTGCTTTGACTCTAGTATTGAGAGATTACAGAGATTTCGATATGTAGAAGCTTTAGTTGAAGTTTCATGTGAATATGAACTACTAGATTTTATTGAACTAAAGGGTTAGAAGATTGCACCCCTGTAAAACTTTCATACAATTGGAAACCAAGAATTTGTTCTATTTGTAAATGCTTTGGTCATAGAACTGTAAACTGTGAATACGGTCATAAGGATGAAATTTTTGATGATTTTCATCATGATGAGATTTATGAGGATATTCAATATAATGAAATGAAGAATGAAAATCAGTTTAATAAGAAAAATCCTGCTGACAATCAAAATGGATGAACTAAGGTTATCAGTAAAAACGAAATGGTATGGAAAAAAAAGGTGGTCAATAATAGGGAAACTACATTTGCCTTGAATAAGGATGCAAATTGCAATGTTACAGTACATTCCACAGCTGTTTAAGTTGATAAATCTAGTGGAAATAAGTTTGAAGTACTTGTTGGTAATTCTGTCTCAGGTGACAAAGTTACAGATTGTAATGGGGAACAAGGTATTAATAAAGATAATGTTGATTGTGTTGAGATAGATGGATCGAATGTTGGTTTAGATAAGAGTGATGTTCTGAAATCAAATGGGAAGGGGAATCAGATTCAAACTGGTATGCGTTCGTTATTTGCTGCACTAAGTTCATCTATTTCCTCCAGTTTGAGCAAATCTATCACTACAACTTTATTATCTAGTTCATCTTCAATTGCAACTTCCTTTTGCTCTTCTACTTTTAGTTTTAATGCACCGTCCTCTACTAGTAACACTATGAGCAGTTCAACGATTTCTTCTAGTTCAGGTTCTGCTCAATCAAAAGCTAATTTGAAGTCTCCTTCACATATCCAGCTAGCACAAGTTACCGGTTCAGGTTTGACATTTCCGAATGTCAATAATGCTATGGCTTCTCCTTACTTGCATTTAAAGCTTCCCTCTCACATTATTCTGCCTCCACCGTCAGTTACTACTCCTGCCAGTACATCTACTCAGAGTGGCTCGATCTCTTCCACAACTACGAGACTTAAGGGTAAATTTTGGGCTGATATGGATGAAGAAGTGCCTCCAAGTTCGATTTCTAAGAATACTAAGAGGCATGCCAAAAAGAAAAAAAAGCTACGAAGAGTGTTGATGATTTGGATGATGGGATAGACTATGGGCTTGAGGATTTTTTGCGAAATTATTTGAAATTTCCTCTAAGACATACATGAAGAAATCCTATTTAGTAGTAGCTTGATACTATGGGCTTATGGGATTTTGCATTGGTTGGTTTCGATTGAAGTTTTGCTAAATTTGTTGCTTTCAAATGGCTTTCTTGGGGATTTTTGATGGCTTATGCAGTGTTATTTCTAAAGCCGATATATGTAGTGATGTGCATTTCTTGAAGACATTGATAAAGTGCTTTCTCCATATTTTTTTTTTCTATCAAGTCATAAGTCATTATATTGAATAATGAGTGTTGTAGTGGTAATAATGGGTGGGATTAGGTTTGGGGTTGTTATGTTTATGTTGTTGTAAATTTTGTAATTTTCATGTGAGTAGTAAAATTTTGTGCTGCCATCTAAAAAATATATTCATGGATGTTTAATTCTTCCCCTTTAAATGAATTTTGTTCACAAATTTTACAAAAAAAAATGTCGCTAAACCCAAACAATTTAATAATAAAAATGAATTATTTAACTTTTAAAATTCCATATATTACAAAAAAAAATCGGTAGTACCTCCTTTACTCGGTTAGATCCCAAAAAAGGCAACTCGCCACAATTGACCAAAATTAATAAAGGAAAAGAAAATCCAAGTGACCTCACATAATTAAGGCATAAAATCATCGGTTAGTCGCATAATATATAGTGTGTTGTGTATCTATTTTGCGTTTGACTTTTAACAAGCAACTAACTAACTCGATGTGAATGCAGGTGCACAAGAAATCAAATGATAATCTCTTACGTACTTTTAACTATTTTCACAATCCAGAAGAGAGCTATATTGACAAGAAGCAATATAATAACATCAAAATAAAATACGAAAATTACATGCAATATGTTAATAAGATGCAACTTATAAAAAAATGATAACTCTAATGTGATATAAAGTTGCACTAATTATCCAATAAATTATAATAACAATAAGGTAACTTTTGGTAAATCAATTATAATAAGGAAGGGACTCCTCCTACCAATGCATGGTATACTCCAGAATCAAAACAACATTGAGAATCTAGGGGTATTATGGTTCCTCTTAAAACAACAATTAGACCAATTAAATATACCTAGCGAAACTTTTAGATTGGAAAACTCCCAATCATCCAGTTTTAATCACAACAAAATATTTAAAAAATCACTTTGTATGTAAATAATAATGATTCGTTAGTACTTTTAAAATATTATTATTATTGTTGTTGTTTTTTCTAAATTCTTTCGAAGTTGCTTTTTCAAAAGCATCGGGTTTGAATCCTAGTGAGAAAACAATTTTATAGATCATAGTCTAAAATTCACATTGATATTCAAATCTAATTTTCTAAAGGAATAAACTAACAATCAATATTGTTTAAAATGTTAAATGGTTATTCAAACAAGATATTAGAATTTTGCTCAAAATTTTAACTTCCTTGATCATCCAATTATATATATAATTTCTGAAGCATACCGTAAAGCTGAGCAACCTTTGGTTAATGATCAGAAGATTATCTAATTTCCATTGGATAAAATTTAAAGTCACTTTTGAATCTTTCCTAAGCCATACAACAAAGCATATAAATTGTAACACCCTGCTTTTTTTAGAATAAATAATTAATATGAATTCAAACCACAAATTAAGAAAATAGGAATTTTTGAAATTATTGGAATTCGACCATGGAATTGTATCATTGTGTTTGTTACGATTTTCTAATCAATATAATATATAATGTTTTTTGAACGGAGTCCAAAACAAAACAAAAATTGTTATTTAAAGTTTTAATATCGAAAAATAATTATAAATGTATGTATATGTATATATTTATTTATATGTGTGAATGCACGCGCGTACGAAAATTCAAAATTTGGTGTACGTTTGGAGTTGAAATTGTAAATGTATGATAAAATAAGAAAGGAATCAATGTAATAAAAAGTTATGTATAAAAAGTTAGAAATAATAAAATTTATATAATACATAAATATTCAAACATTACGCTTAAATGCATAAAACCAAAGAATGGTCAACTGTCCCTGAGGCATGACGAATGGCAGTAGCTGTCGACCGCCTGGTGGTCGATTTGACCATCACATTGTTTTCAACCATATCCCAATCTCTTGCTAAATGACTAGATTTTTTCCTTTTCCTTCATATGAATGACACTTCTTTAAGCCTCTATAAATAAACATATAGGGCTATACTTCAGACTCGTTTTTATTTGAATGGGAGGGGAAGCTTTGCCACTTTTCTTGCTCCTCCAAAACTTCAAAAATTATAGGTATTAGATTTATGTCTTCTGATACTAATTGGAGAACGAGACTATATAGATCTAGGATGGAATTTCAATTCAGAAAGCCATTTAAATGAAGAAAGATTCCCAGATATGGTTTTTTACTCAATTCTAAGTCAACATATTTAAATCCAAATCTAATATACCTGTACACATTTCAATTTGTAAGTCAAAATAGGGAATACAATGTTAGGCATTGCAGAATGGATCGTTAAGGCAAAACAAACACTAGAGGGGGGTGAATAGTGTTTTTGAGAAATTAAATAAAAATCTAAAACTTATGTGAACTACTATATGAATCAAACACTATAGAAACAATCACAGGCACAGAATTAAACACAAATACAAAGATAAACAAAAATAAAGTACAGAACAAGAAAAACACACCGGATTTTATACTGGTTCGGAAGTGCTCCTACGTCCAGTCCTACGCAACGCTGGATTATGCAGAGTTTTATTACTATATCAATATCCAATTACAACCCTCCTTGATTTCATGGCTACAAGGGATACCACTGATTCCACACACACGCTTGATCAAGTATACCTTCCTTGATTTCACGGCTATAAGGGATACCACCGATTACTCATCCTTGATTTCACGGCTACAAGGGATACCATTGATTTCACAAAACCCAAACAATTATAAACAACCCTACAACTCTTCAATAGCACTTGATTCAGAGAGTAATGAGTAGAGAGTGCAAAGAGAAGAAGATTAATGAAAACAGAATTGAATTTGGCAGAGTATAGGTGTAGAAATCATAAAAATGATAAAGACTGATGATGTAATGAAAGGGAATGTAAATGACGACGAAAAAGTGATTAAAATAGGAAATCAACCCCTTTTTATAATGTGTGAAAGGTTGCAACGTCTCAGAACTATTACAAATAGTGAAAAGACACTTCCTTTCAAATTTAAATTTCTAACAGTTATATGTCAACATAGCCATGAATGTATGTCGACATATCCATTATTTTTATGATTTTTGAACCATTTTTAAAGTATTAAAAGAATATTTAATTTCTGGAAATTCCTGAAACAAAACTAGTTGCTAAAACATTATTTTTCAAGTATAAAAACATAAGAAAATATTATTTAAACATATGATTAAAAAATTATATATAGGTTATATAAAACTATATATAATATAATTATAAACATACATATAGGAATTTATAAAGAGATATTTATAAACTATATATAAACAAAAAAGGCTATATGAAAACTTAGAGTTTAAATAAGAATATTATAATCAAATATAAGCTTAGTAAAATATATTTAATAAAACTATAAAAATAAGAATACTTATAAATTAGGAAGTATATTTGAAATCATAAGTTTGAATTTCTTGAAAGATTAAAAATTATTTTGAGAGAAGTATGAAATCAATTTTGAAAATAGTTTTGAATTTGAAAAGAGATAATTTGAGAAACAGAGTTTGAACCTGGAGTGCTATTCGGAGTCTTACATAAACTAGACTCTATTAATATATTTATCTTGAACTCTTGAAATCTTGATTACTCATGAGTCTTGAATCTACTCTTAATTCTGAAATATCTAAAAGCTCTTAAACTGTACAATCTTTAGTATTAATTCCTATATACAAATCTTGCATATGTATATGTGTGTGTATATATATATTCTAGATAAAAGTGTTAGTATATACTTTATAATCAATTAATATTGAAATTAGGTTGTTATCATCAAAACTCCATTCTCCAACAATCTCCCCCTTTTTGATGATGATAACCTTAATTTATAAAATATCATACTTATACATATCTGTTGATGATGATCCTTCTAATCCTCCCCCTGTCTATATGAATCCTATAAACTAAGTCTATATTTTATAATTTCTCCCCCTTTGGCATTATCAAAAAGAAATTCTAAAGATACACCCCTAATTTATATAACTATCAAACATATCTTATAATTAGTTCTATACTAAATTTTTAAGGTATATAAATAACTCCCCCTGAATCCTAAATCTATCTATGTATCCTAGCATAAAATACTCCCCCTAAATCCATGCTATATTTGATCCTAATGATTAAATATAACTATCCCTGATTTTGATTCTAATCCTAAAAGATTATAACTCCCCCTAAAATTATGACTATATTATTCTAATAAACTAAATAGAAGGATAATAGACTAAGCAAACCAATCAATATTTATAATCAATTCAAACAAGCAAGTCAATCCAAATAAGCAATTCAAACAAATAACTCAAGCAATCAATTCAAGAAATCAACCAAATTAAATAATATGTGTTAATAAACACTTCTTGAACCTTTAATGAATCCTATAAACTATAAAACTCCCCCTTAATCTAACACAAGACTAATCCAAGCCTATACTCTAATTCCCTTAAAACTATAATAAGACTTTAATCTAGACTAAGAAATTACTCTGATAAGATATCCTTAAAACTATGATACAACTTAAAGTTATATATGTCAAGTAATGATAAGTCAATCAAGTTATTCAAGTCAAACAAATCAACAAACCAAACAAGTCAATTAATCCAATCAATTCAACCAAGCCAAAACAGTCAATCAAGTTAATCAAGACAAAGTAAATATGTTATGTATTTGATTAATAATCCTATATTTCTAATTAGATAAAAATTCTCATATTGTATACTTGTTATGTATGGAGTTAAAGTTAACATGTAATGCAGTATGTCATATGCAAAACTGTATAAAGTGATATGTTGAATGCAACTTGTGATGTGAATGATTTTAATTTGAGATGATGTATGATATGAAATAAGATGCGTAATGATAGTAATCTAGATTCAGGTTAATGATACTTATGAAAAAGATTTAAAGGATAGTAAAGATGAAAGTTTTATGGTATTCATAATAGATAATAAAAGTTTTAAAATAATTCTATAGTAAAGATGAATGAATTATGAAGTTAAATAATTCTTAGTAGGGTGCTTCTTTAATATAGTAAAATTTGAAAATCTTTTTAAAGATAATATAGAATTATATCATATAAAGTAAACATATATTTATATTTGTATATATATAAACTAATTTTTTAAAGAACATAAAATTTAATTTATTATGAAATATAAATCAATCCTTTGATACAAATAAATTTTAAATTTAAACTATTAGAAATCAAAATATATTAATTTGATAAGGAACCATTTACACGTTAAAACTTTAAAAAGTATTCTATAATCATAACAAAATTATGAAATCTGGATATAAATTAAACTATAAAATTATAACTTCTTATATTTAAACTACACATTTAAGACATAAAATCATATATATATATATATATATATATATATATATATTATTTTTATACCAAAATATTAGGTTAAATATTTAAAATTTTATAAATTTTAATAAGAAGTCAAAATAAGTATTTAAGTTACGAATAGTATTTGTAATAATGTAATCCAAAAATGTTATGAAATCATATGAATAATATATAAGTTAAACTATGCATGTTTAAACTATATAAAAGATAAGTAAATTTATATTTTATAATAAATATTCTTTTAATATATATATTTTGAAACAAGATATAAGAAAATAAGCAGACAGACAAAGTTAATAACTAGAATTTGAACTGGCATTTTCTTATTGAGAAGATGGAGGGGAGTTTGAAAGATCAAATTTTGAATTTATTGGTACATATGTCGACATGCCCTTTTATGTATATCGACATACATTTAGAAATTTCAAAAAACATATGGTTTTGTGACTTTGGTTTTGAATTATTGATTTATATTTCAGGTTTAACAATTTCATGAAATAATTTTAATCCTAACAATTATCCAAAATTTATTTTATTGTTTTATTATTTATTATTTTATCGATATTTGGAATTTCAAATTTGAATTTTAAATTTTAAGTTTTAATTTTAGAGTTTAAATTTCAAATTTAAAACAAAGCAAAGCAAATAAAACATCCATTCAACCAAAAAAATTAAAATTTAATTAAGGCGTACCCCGTTTTTAGATCCATTTCTTTGGCATTCCCCAAATTCTGAATTGCTATGAAACACATATTTGAATTTCTGATTTCTGGCTCTTCATCGCTTGATGGTGAATCTGAATCATATTTACATCTTCTGAAATTTGGTGATGAGATCAATGATTTAGTAGTTTAACCAACTTGGCGTGAATTTGAATTTGAATTTTGAATGAATGAACACTTCAACTACTATAAGCCCAAAAGTCATATCCCTTCGTAAACTCTTGTTTTCTTGATTGATGAATGATCATCTTGGTGTCTCTTGACCAACAGTCATCAAACAATACTTCTTTTCCTGCAAAACAACATATCTTTTCAAAGAATCAAGTAACTTTTCAAAATACTACTTGTAATTTGAGATAATAACATCATGATGATTCTGTGATATATCTATTTAAATTTTTTGAGAAATCATATCATGATAACTTGATTTTTGAATAAAATTGAATGCAGACTCATCTAATACTAATGCAATACATGAATTAAAACTAGTGTTAACAATTATTTCAAATTTTTCCATTTTTTTTAAAAAAAAAATCAGATTATGAACTTTTTGAAAGACCTTGCATTGATATCAATTGTTAGTGATTGCGGAATGGATTGTTAAGGCAAAAAAAACACTAGAGGGGGGGGGGTGAATAGTGTTTTTTGAGAAATTAAACAATATTTAAAACTTATGTGAACTACTATATGAATCAAACACTATAGAAACAACCACAGACACAGAATCAAACACAAATGCAATGATAAAAAATAAAGTACAGAAAATGAAAGAACACACTGGATTTTATACTGGTTTGGAATTGCTCCTATGTCCAGTCCCACGCAACGCTGGATTGCGCAGAGTTTTATTACTATATCAAGATCCAATTACAACCCTCCTTGATTTCACGGCTACAAGGGATACCACCGATTCAGCACACACACTTGATCAAGTATACCTTCCTTGATTTCGTGGCTACAAGGGATACCATCGATTACTCTTCCTTGATTTCACGGCTACAGGGGATACTACCGATTTCACACAATCCAAAAGATTACAAACAACCCTATAACTCTTCTATAGCACTTGATTCAGAGAGTAATGAGTAGAGAGTGTAAAGAGAAGAAGATTAATGAAAATGTAATTGAATTTGGCAGAGTATAGGTGTAGAAATCATAAAAATGATAAAGAATAATGATGTAATGAATGGGAATGAAGATGGTGAAGGAGTGATTAAAAATTCGAAATCAGCCCCTTTTTATAATGTGTGAAAGGTTGCAACGTCTCAGAACCGTCACAAATAGTGAAAAGACACTTCCTTTCAAATTTAAATTTCTGACAGTTACATGCTGACATAGCCACGATTGTATGTCGACATAGCCATCATTTTTATGATTTTTGAACCATTTTTAAAGTATTAAAACAATATCTAATTTTTGGAAATTCCTGAAACAAAACTAGTTGCTAAAACATTATTTTTCAAGTATAAAAACATAAGAAAATATTATTTAAACATATAATTAAAAACTCTATATATATGTTATATAAATTATATACAATATAATTATAAACATATATATATATATATATGTATTTATAAAGAGATATTTATAAACTATATATAAACAAAAAAGGTTATATGAAAACTCAGAGTTTAAATAAGAATATTATAATCAAATATAAACGTAGTAAAATATATGTAATAAACTATAAAAATAAGAATACTTATAAACTAGGAAATATATTTAAAATCATAAGTTTGAATTTCTTCAAAGATTAAAAATTATTTTGTGAGAAGTTTGAAATCAATTTGAAAATAGTTTTGAATTTGAAAATAGATAATTTGAAAAACAGAGTTTGAACCTGGGGTGCTATTCGGAGCCTTACATAAACTAGACTCTATTACTATATTTATCTTGAACTCTTAAAATCTAGATTACTCATGAATCTCGAATCTACTTTTAATTCTAAATATCTAAAAGCTCTTAAACTGTACAGTCTTCAGTATTAATTACTGTATACAAATCCTGCGTATGTGGTTATATATATTCTAGATAAATGTGTTAGTATATATTTTATAACCAATCAATATTGAAATAAGGTTGTTTTCATCAAAACTCCATTCTCCAACGTACAAGAGGATTACGGGTGCTAGGACTGCATCTAGATCAGATTTGGAGAATCGGAAAGCTTTTGGGGTGAGTGGATAAACTATATATCTTTTATTATTATGATATATGATGTCTTTGAATTCCTATTTTGTTTTACATGTTAAGACTATAATATTTCTTTATTAACTAAAATGGACTAGGCTGCAAATATTCGACTTAACTACAAATCCCAAATTTATATGTATTTAGATGTGAAACCTGGGTATATTGATAGATAGACTAATATGTAAATTTGGATCTAAACGAAAGATGAAAAAATATTAAAGTTGAACTTAGATGAGTGAAAGTGTCTAAAAAGGGTAAAATTTGAAATTTACAAAATAAATTAACTTAATTTCCGCTTTTAGGAATTAAGAAATGTTTTAGTCTATTGGAAAAGATTAAAAAAATTCTATTTTTTTATTTATCACCTGAAAATGTGATAGGCATAATTACAAGGAAAATAGATAAAAGAAAGAATGTCTTGAAATTAGAAACATTGAGTAAAGAGCCGTTCTTTACAATAAATCGAAAATAAACTATCTATAAAATAGAAACCAAATAGCCAACTTGTTAAAATATGAATGGTTCCAAGAAGGAAGAATAATAAGAAAACTAAAGAGTTTGATAAAAATATTGAACTGACATAACAATTGTGAAAAATACATAGGCAAACAAAGAAGGAAAATTTATACAAGAGTAATAAAGTTTAATGTTGACGTTTGAGTCACAACTCAAGTTATAAAAAGGCAATGACCAAACAATATACCAAATAATAAAATTACTAAAGCTTTGTCTGATATTCATTTTAATGGGGAAGATTAGGGTTTAGCCGCCGCTTCTTGCAAAACCTTTCTTCCCTCTCGCTATTTGCCTATCTCCCACTCTCTCTTCCCTTTTCCCTTCTCCTGCTAGCCTCCTTTTCGTTTTACCCACTATCGTTATTTCCGACATTGCTTCCTCTCTCAGTGAGCCTAATTCCTGATCTACTCAAACTTGACCAACCTCGTTCCTCTTCGAACTAATTGTATTTAATCTTATGTGTGTTTTCACCTTCTCTATCTTCTTGCTCTCTTTCCATGCCTGCTATTCAACTCGTGCGACTGCTTGCAGCTAATCATTGTCAGCCTCTTCTCGGCTTATTTTGCAGTGTCACGTGAATTCGCATGTCGCGCTTTGGTTGTGTGGTGCTGTGAAGGATTTGGTCAGATCTCCTTCTTTGGGTTGAGAGTGGGTTGTATCTTCCCTGTCGCCTCTGCTTTTAAGCCCTTTGCCTAGAGGAATGGAAGCTCGTGCTCGTCCCTTTTCAATCAGTGCCCTTTATTCGTTGCTCAGATCTTCACCGATGCTAGATTCGCAAATTGTAGCTCCTGAGCCTTAACCTGCCCTTCTCTGTTTTCTACTATACTCGTGATTGATTTTGGATCTTCGGCACTTACAAGACTACACCTTTCTTGAATTAAGGTATGGATTTTTCCGTCATTACGGTATAAGTTGTTTCTAAATTTCAATTTGTTTTGCATTGGTTCAACAATGACTTGTTTAGCTTTGGATTCGAATATTGAGTCATTTACAATTTGCTTTTATGTCCAAGTTGGTCGGATCTGTTATCTTCTTGCCTGTTGTTTGGATGTTCAAAGTTATTAGTCGTTTCTTTGACATTGAAATTGAATCATGTTCTACGGTCTCTTAGTTTGCATTGTGGTTTTCAGCTTCTATGATATCGTCGTATGTTTTTACATGTAATATTCCAGCTATTTAATTTTCTTGTTTGTGCATATACTTCCTATGTGCAGTCATTTGTATTTTGGCTCTCTACATGGAACATGCTTAGTGATCGGTCCACTTCAAAACCACTTGTAGCTGATAGGAGGACTACCTATTACCTGTACTTCCTTGTAATCATTACTATAATGTAGGTGGCACAATCCACTATAAAAAATGGGCTGGCTTTTCCCAAAAAATAAGAATAGTAAATGAAATTAAAGATGATGACAATGACTATCTTTATGATAGGTAGAGGCCTAAATAAAAGATAATTACTGTCTTTATGATAGATAAAAATCTAGATGAAAGATAGTGACTATCTTTATGGTAGGTATGTGCTGAACAAAGATAACAACAATGACTATCTTTTTGATATGAAGAGGCTTAAATAAAAGACTATGATAGAATAATGAAATAAAAACAATAAATGATTATTATTTTTTGAAATAAAGTAAATGCATAAGGGAAGAAGTCAAATATATGATCTAATAAAGAGTGAAATTACAACTATAATTTCATATCATGCATTTAAATATGACCTAAAGGAGTCTGGGATGTAAGCAATTGAGTTGTGGTCCATCACGGACCCTTTGGATATCATACAACACTAAGACAGGAATATCCCAGGATGTTCCTCAGATTTAGGCATGGAGGTGGCCTATTAGATGTAAGGTATGTAAGGGTGCATCAAGAGGGTATTGTCTTGACTTCCTTAGGAAGTCTAAAAGGTCAATGGATGGTTTGATAATCGTGTGACAAATAGATCAATGCCTGTTAGGGGAAACCTAAAAGAATAATAGCCATAAGCTTACTAGTTATCACCTATCAGAATGCAAGAACGGGAAAGACATGGGTTATGGCTCTTAGCTCAGGTGATTTTTCATTATCGAGAAGCTTGGGAGGGCTACGTAACTCGACATGGTTTACTTAGATTGCTTTCTTAGGGGCAAGGCTATTAACCTGTATCAAGAGATACCTTCCAATATAGAAAGAGGTGGATGTGCGTAGCTAGTCCATGATAGAGAAAGATACGGATTATAAAATTAAATTCCCAACAGAGTTTCTGTGCAGCCTAGGCAATAGAGCGCCCCACTAGAGGGATTTTGGTAGACTTATGATACAATGATGATGTGTACGTCGGTAATATATGCTTAAGGCGTTCCATTGCAGATGTAGCTTACATGTTCTCATACCATGTGATGTAAGTATCGTGACAAGGCAAGATGATTGATTCCCAACAAGATGATTACAAATGATACTGTAGGTGGTATCTAGGATCGAGGTGGTCCAAGAGGACATATTTCATACATGTATGTTTATTATATATTAAGTAAAATATACTAGGAAGTGGATGGGTTCAGTATGTGCATAGTGATGAGTTCTCAACGACATTAGTAAACATAATTTAACAAAAATCGATGGCAAATAAACAGTATATGTAGTATTATGTATGAAAGTATATAACTTGTAAGTCACCAAAACAATTGTTCAAACCCTCTCTCAAACAACCCATAGGTTAGGTAGAAGGCGCGATATAGACTATTTAAAGACAGTTGCTTTGGAATTATCAAAATATTGATAAGTGTTTTTATGATTATAATTTAAGTTAATTCCATTATGCATTATTTGCTTGATCTCCAATAAATCTCTTTGCTTATTTATTATATACCAACCAAATGCTTCATGCTATGTAAACTTGGGTTTTCATTTTTCTTGAAAATTTAGGCCTTCTAAATGTGGATTGTTACTTTTGGTATCAGAGCTTAGGTTAGTAGATCCTATAAATATAGGGAGTGGAAGTGTTTGTATTTTGAAAATAATATATATATGTACAAAGATTCTAGAAACCTATGGTGAGCCATACTTTTGTCGACAAAACCCTTGTACTAGTACTATATTTTTTCTATGAGCTCCTCTCGATATTCTGCTGTGGTATTTTCAGTGCTGGCTGCAATTTAAGGTTGTTGAATTTTAGGTATACCTTGTTTCGTCCTAAAATGTAGCATGTTTTTCTGAACATTGAGGTTATTTCGAATATTGTGATGTTTTCTATGTCATATTGTCTCCCTAGCTTGTGCTGGATAGATATGTTGTCTCTTGTGTTGTTCCTCAGTTATGTTGTCGCAAAGACAATTCCCCTGCCAATTTGATGTTGTTTTGTTGCATGGAACTGGCTTCAAACCTTTCTGTTTTAGTCATGTGTCAGAGATGCACTTCCACCTCTGTTTGGTGTTTATCACATGTAATATACAATTATGTAATGCTAATGTGCAATGGGTTTTTCTGTTGTAATGACTCTAGTATGTCGATATATGTGCGGGGCTTGTATGCAATTTAGCAGTCTAGTCTTTAGGTATAACTCATATGCTATAAGCTAGTTGGTTTCCCCTTTTTTAGTGGTCGGTCTGTTATAAAAATGAATGTGGTTGGTAGGCATCCTATCTATCACCTGTTCCTATTATAGTTTATTATTTGTTATATTGAAAATGTTACAAATCACTTTAAAAATAGGTCTGCTTTGCCAAAAAAAGATTCTAGAAATCCCATTTACAAAGTAATACCATTTGGAAGATCTTTTAAGATGGATCTGTATATAACTTTTAGATTGGGGTAAGATAACTAGAAGGTGTCATGTTCTTGTGTGATTGCCAATTTATAATGTACAAAAAGTTTAGTTATTGAGAAAATGGTTGAATATCCATATATTATAGGAAGGAATACATAAATTCCATAAGAATACTAGGATAAACATTTGTGTTTTGGAAAAAGGAGAAAAATCGTAAAAAGAAAAGTATTTTAGTTAGTAAAGAAGAATTTTAAAAGATTGGTAAGATTTAGCAAATAACTGTTTTGAAGAAGAAAAAGACAACAAACCTACTTGAGTCTAACATCATATATGGTTTTAGAAATGAATTTTTTTAAAAGAGTATGCTTTGAGATGAAATCCTTATTTTTCAATGCATGGAAATATCAATTTTCAAAAAGGATTTTTAATAAGATATCTGTAAAGTAATTTGAAATTGTTTTTTTGGGAAAAAAGTATATTTTTATGGGATTGGACAATATAAGTGGGATGGATAATGGAATACGGGATAAAATATTAAGGCCCGAATTTTAATAAGGATGCAATAAAGGTATTGAAGGCATAAAGGTTCTACTTGGAGGGTACAATAGACACTGGAAGTTTAGGGCGAGTTGTAACAGTGAATTATGCCAATTAGTATTAATTAAGGCAGTTCAAGCTTAGAAGGAGGAGTATAAGAACGACAAAAAATTAGAGTCTAGATCAACCTAAATATGGGTGGTCGACCATAGTGGTGGACCTCCACTAAGGGCAGTCGATCGCCGAGCATAGACAATCGACTTGCATACCCATAAAATGTTTTTAAAAGGAACGAATGAATTTTCATTCATTCCATCATCTTCCTTCCCAGCTCCCAAAAAACTGAACCAAATCTACTTTCTTAACCTGAAATCCAACCAAAAATCCATGTAATCACCCTAAAAATTATATCATAAGAAAAGGAGCCACCAGTAAAACATGTTTTCACTCTAGGTTATTCTACAATATGATAAGCTTTTTACCATGCCACCTAGGTGATCCTTGGCTGCCTTTATCCCACAACTGACATGCAAGGGATATCATGGTGTTAGAGTAAGAGAAGCATTATCAAGTCTACTTGTAGACCACTAATTAAAAAATCCTTTAGGGAAAAGTATTTTTGGAGGTAGAACTAGCTCAAATACTCACGCACAACATTTTTGAGTAAACTATCAATTCAAGTCCGGTATGTATTTTTAATTAAAATATACAGTCTAATTTTGGACCCCCACCAGGTGGCGTTTATGTCAAAGGTTAAGGAGGGTATAGGCAGTATTTATCGTTGCCCAGTTATGAGGGATGTTGGATATCCATGGGAATGGAGAGGGTTTAGATGATATTCGAATGACCAATCCTACCATCTTGGGGCATTTTTTGTTGATCATGACCATCAGATATGTCGAACAAAGAAGTTGCATCCAAGGGCCATAATGGTTATATGCATTTCGTAGTACAACCTTATCCCTAAGATCGAAAGCTATGACCAGATATATTCCACCATTCAGAGAGACACCTATGAGCTATGACATTCTTGGAGGTATTCAGTGCACTAGGCCCCAGTGACTACGGCCCAATACGATGGATATATATAGCAGCCAACACTCGCAAGGCTTCTTTACCTTATTTCCATCTTTGTATGACTATTTTAGGTAGACATGGGTTAGTTTCCTGAGAAAGGCACAGATCCAGCATAGGCACCCAACTTAGGTTCCTCCTTTTTAAAGAGGATGGGTATAGATTTAGAGGAGAAGCCTCCATAACAGCACCAACAACAGTGGTCCCCATAGTAGTTTGAAATGTTAGGATATGCATAGTACTTTGAACCCCAGCGAACCTTTTACCAACCACGGCTCGATGCAAAGATGGAGCCAAAGCCGTGGGCCTCATGGCCCAATAAGCTACATCCGTCCAGCCATGGTAATATCATCTACAGATAGAGGTAACTTCTCAGCTTATGAGGCTTGAGAATATTATGAAGGAGGTGAGGGCACAAGCCCACCGACAAGAGAAGATGGAGCAAAAACAACTGGATGCTATTCGGCTATAACGCTAGTTAGTCGAGGAGAAGAGGAGGCAGGGAAGTAGTTAGGATCTCTTAACTCAATGATTAGGACGTTGCTTTGTACAGGAAGGTCCAACTTTAGGGATCCTAGTTCACGGGTAGTTATAGTTATTAGTAGGATTATGCATTAGAATTTGTGTTTTTCCTTCTTGCGGTATGTACTTATGTGTCCAAGTTGTATGTATTGGTTATTATGAGATTTATGCACATCAGTGAAATATCTCTTCTTATATGTTTTCTGTAAGGGTCACTTTATTTCAAGAAAATAATAAAATAGGAAACTCTATAAAAAAGGGTAATTTAACCAACATAGGAAAATCTTAAAAAGAAAATTCTAAGAATAGGAAGATAAACGAAAAATTGAAATGAGAACGATATATATACGAAATTTATAAATTTTGGAAATGAAAATCTCCCTTATGCAAATTATACTTGGAAAAATTAGGACTATAACAAGGGCACAAACGAAAGTTCTGCATATAGAGAAAAAAGTACATAAAAGAGTGATGGGAATACATAATTTTCCTTTGATACTTTTTTCTAGCATATGATCTAATTTAGAAAATTTGATTTCTCTAAATTCATATACTAGGCTTTATACGCAAGAATTGACTGAGCTATATATCTATTCAATAGAAATGTGAGAAATATCGGGTGAAAAACCTTTTTTGGTTTCCAAAAAAGTTACATTTGTATTAAATTATTGGTATATTTAGGATGCTTCATCATGCTAACAAAAAGAATTTTAACAAAGGCTTTCATATAGGAGGTACCATTTAGAAACGCATGTTCATGTATATCATATATGATGTGATGCACTCTGCACTATTACATGGATGATTGTGAAATTGATTATACACTACATGGATCTTTAGATGGATATGAAGGATTACATGATCTTATCCTTGTCGAATTTGGGGATAAAATTTCTAAATGGTGGGAGAATGTATCACCCTGCATTTTTTAGAGTAAATAGTTAATACGAATTTAAATGAAAAATTAAGAAAATAGGAATTTGTGAAATTGTTGGAATTTGCTTCAGAATTTATATCATTGTGTTTGTGATGATGTTTTGATTAGTTTACATATATAATTAATGTTTTTCAATGGAGTTCAAATGGAAAAATTATCAACGTTCAAATTTTAAATATCGATAAGTAATTATATGTGAATGTATGTGTGTATGTTTATATTTATATGTATATGTGTATGAATGCCTAAAATTTTTAAATTTAAAGTATGTTAGGATACTGAAATTGAAATGCACGTATTCACCAGCCTTCCGACAAGACCGTCAAGTGAATAGAAACTCATGTTTAGGGAAATCGTGATGTGGAAACAACTTCAAAGCTTTCATGAATATATGTATGGGCTAAGATCTAGATAGATCAAGGCTACTTTGCAAAGTGAATCTGGCTTGACTCTCTCTGGATCGGCAAAGCATGAGAGCAGAAAATTCTAGTTCAACTATAGTCCGAATCGGCTAAAGAAGCTAGAGAACATTTCCTAATCGACCAAAATCCAGTTCAACTATGTCGAACCAGACTTACACCAAACCGGATTAGGTAGTTGTTGCTGACTCATTCCACTAGCACATCGTGACCAAGCCCATGATCTCCACTGCTCTCGGATCGAACTTTAAATGTCCATGCCGAACCGGATTTGAACTTCATCTATATATATCCCCTTGGAACATGAAAAATGGACCTTCTGACTTCTCTTACGTTTTTTACTTTCTGCAAACACTCAGTACTCGAGATTTTATTATCTCAAGCCTTGTAATCTCATTCCTTTGTAATATTTAAGAGAAAGTTACAAAGTGGACGTAGGCAATTCATAGCCGAACCATTATAAATTCTTGGTGTGTGCTTGTTCTTCATTTTCATTTATACTTTCATTATTTTTATTCTCCTCTCTACATCCTTTGGGTATTTGTGCCATGTTTGGTGCTTTCGCTGAGAAATCTTGAATTCCTAGCATTTAGGATTTTTTTAATCAACTTTTTGGATCCCCAAGTCTAAGGAGAAAACACCTCATTCCTTCAATTTTAGCAAAAATGGTGTCCACAAGGAACCCCACCTCTTCTAGGCCTTCCAGCGACCTCTCCCGCGAAGAAGCTAACTAACCTGCTACTGCTACAGAATTGGGTTTGGCTACGCTGAACCAGACCAAGAACATTCTCGCTACGGCAACTACTCCATCCTTTATGTTCTTCACCCATGATGATTTCACGGAACTCATGTAAAAGTTAAAAGAGATGTAAAAGTTAAAAGAGACGGATAATGCGTTGAGCAATAAAATGCGTGAGAACAAAGCTTTGAGGAAGGATATGAACAAAATGACTACACAATGGGATGATTTTAGGAACCAGAAAGCTCCTTCCCCAACATGCAACCACACAGAAGCATCATCTTCATCAAGGAGTGGAGAAGAAACGCAACAACATCAGTTCATAAGGCCTTATAATGTTCGAGAGCTCTAGTTTGGTGACCTTCCGGCGTGACATGTCGATCTAACCCGATATGCCGATTCGTCCTAGTTTGACCATGTTAAACTGGACAATGTGGAACAAGATTCCTCCATCTAGAGATTGTACCACTCCCTGACCCTTTGGTGCTCCCGTTCTTCCTCCCTCGCGTATTGTGATCAACTGGACAACATGGGTCAAGTAAGTACCGATGGTGGCTTGGGCGACATTGCTTGTAGCGGAAGCAGAATGGCTAGACGGGGTGAGAGTTCAGAGCCATAATTTATTTTTAATACTCCAAATTTGGCTTCCATGGTATGGAAGATCATGAATGATAGTCGAGGATATAACGAGGATTGAGGAATTGATCACAGCCACACATCATTCACCAATGGCATTTTGCAAGTAGAATTCCCTCAAAATGTGACTTTCCTATGATGAGCCACTACTTAGGCAAGACCGATCCTTGATAGCACTTGATGAGGTATACATGCACTACAACAAACACGCATTTTTATAGAGGTTAAAAACCACTATAAAAACTTTCTATAGCGATTTTGTAAATGCCATAGATCAACATGTTGTAAAAAGTCTGATGGGTACTATAACGTGTCATACTTACAATGAAAAACATACTTTTGTTTCCATCTTAAATAGGCTATATTGGTGCAGCTGCTTTTCAATAGAATTTTAAAACGTTCTATAAAAATTTTATGACGTCATTTAATTGTTATAATATGTTGACACGTCATATTTCTATAACATCTGAGAATGCTATAGAATCATCTTATCAAGCTTTTATGATGTAATAAACACTACAGAAAGTCCATTACTACTTATTATAGCATCGTTCTGTTGCTATGAAAACTGTTTACTCCTTGCAAAATATTTTGTATAGCACTAGCATAATGCTATAGTATAAAATCTACCAAGGACATTTAAATGTATTAAATGGTAAAGCTTTGTTCTTGGTGAAGCTTTTGTTATGGAGTCATGGTATTCCCTTTTTTCTTCTTTTCTCTTCTTCAAGCACACTTCCTCTCCTCAAAATCATTCCTTTCCTCTCTCTCGTCATCTCTAATGTTCATACCATGCTTACTCCCTACGTGAAAGCGTCACCGAAAACCACAATATCGCTTTCTGATATATGCTTTTGACATGGAAA
The DNA here is from genome assembly GCA_030737875.1 of Allium sativum. NCBI lineage: Eukaryota > Viridiplantae > Streptophyta > Magnoliopsida > Asparagales > Amaryllidaceae > Allium > Allium sativum. The sequence continues at coordinate 365,241,147 of CM060916.1, read as the reverse complement.
CCGTTCTAAGCTTTGATCTCCCCTATTTTCCTCAATCTCATCTCCACTACTCAAAACTCCCTAGAACCCTAATTGACTTTGATTCCATCCACTGTGTCGTTTACTATTCCAGACAACTACCTTAGGGTTCTTCGATTGATGGTTATGGCTATGGACGAGGTTTGTCACCGACGCGGAGCTTACTGGTAAGCAGCAACTCCTAATTAGTTTTTTTTGGGGTTTTGTTGTTTCTGAATGTGTTTGGTTATCCTTTTGGATTGTTAAAGATCGGCATTTCGTATGTCATTGTGCTTTCCCATGTACGTATATCAATATTATTCTTGTTTTTGTTTGGGTTGGTCATCCTCAAGAATGAAGGCATAAAACTGATGCTTAGGCATGTGACCATGTCTCTTGTTTTTGGTGATGGTCTAGCTTGCTTGAGAAATCTCTGGTCCTGTTGTTGTTGGCAGAGTTCTCTTGTGCAAGTACTTTATTGTGGTCATCTCTGGTTTGCCATGGGAATGGTGTGTCGGTTTCATGCTTGGCCATTGGTTATAACAGTGATACAAGAGACGCTCTAGGCTCAACATTATTGTTTGGTCAATGTGATTTCTTCCTTTCCACTCCCATGTCTCTTGTTAGTATGGTCACCATGTATGTCCTTCACAAGGTACCTGTGCGTGTTATTGCTTTTGTACCTCGGTGTGGAGCTCAAGTAATTAGGAAAGGCTATAGTATTGTACTTCCACTACAAGAAAAAGTCAAATAAACATCAACTAAAAAACGACGTCCTCGTTTTTCTGGAGCGATGTCTTTGTCGGTGATGTCTAAAGTACCCCTTTTTTACATCGGTTAAAAGACGATGTCAAAGCAGCTTTAAGACATCATAAATTAATTAATTAACTTTTGTAATAAATATTTTACCATATAAGCTTTTGACTGATGTCTATGATGGCTTTATACCAATGTCTATGATGGCGTGTTCGTGTTGTTTTCTCATCTCATATATAGAATTAAACATTTACTAAATGAAATACTATTGCACAGAATTTAATATCAAAATAGTATTTTTATTTAATCAACTATTTTACATTCACATTTCTCATAGACAATTCAATACATTACACAATCAATTTTACATTGCCATCTCGCTACAACACTTATCACTCTAGCTGACTTGATTCTTGTTATAATTTCACATAGCCACCTCCTCCACCTGGTCCACAGTGTAACACTTTTGATTCTTCTTATAGATTTTATGCTGCAATCCAGTCCAGTCACATGCATACCTATCATAGAAACACACACAATAAACTGGAACAAAAATAGATTTTAAATACAAGCAAATATGAATTTATTTTAATTTTACTTACCTTAGATTTTTGGTGTGTTTCTCACTATTTTTCTAGACTTGATCTGATATGTATATATATTCATTTGTGTCTAGACAAGTTGTGATATTCACAGTGATTCACTGTAAATACCACAAGGTAGACATCGTCTGTAGTGCTCTCTCTCATACACACACACATACGCGCGCGCGCGCACACACACACACACACACACACACACACACACACATATATATACATATATATATTCTGCACATGCACTACATGTATATACATACATGTGTATGTATATACATATTTTCTATGCAAGGGTGATATGGTTTGACATGCATGCAAATAGCAATATGAATCGAAATGACCAAAGTCAAGCTCAAGGCTGTACCATAAAATCAAAATGGATAGAACAAGTGACATGGTCAACACTACAACCAGCATGTACATGGGCTGACACAAGTGGCAGCAGTATGAACAGCAATTCAATTGAAACAACATATCACATATGCAATAGCATGACATGGGATGAAATGCTTAAGACAGTTTAAATCCATGAAGAAAACAAACACATGTAAAAGTGTGTAACAAATGAAGAGCACAAGGCTCAAGCAACAAAACTAGACATACAATCAGCATATGCATGGAACACTATGGCCAGAAAGGATACAACTCTACACAAATAGGTGCAGCAATAGGATACAACTCCACACAAATAAGTCAAGTCAAACCATAAAGCTGCATATGCTCGGATCAAATATAGACACAAGTTTTGATCAAAATATCACATGGCAACAACAGGTAAAAATGAGTTTCAAATCAGCAAAGACCTTAAATTACAAAGTACAGTAGCATTCTAGCTACTATTTCTTACTAGGGTAGTATTTGTTCTTATCAAATAAGTATTCAAGACAACGTACAAGGAAAATCGAGTGACATCATACCAAAGAAAGGTAAAAAAATGATCAAGTATTAAGTCTGTTCAATAGCAAGTCAAAGTGATGCAGAAATATCACAACATAAAGTCAAGCCGTGGCAACAATACAACAGCATGCAATCGCATGGCCAAGCAAGTTATAAACAAGATTGAGCAACAAATACAACCAGGCAGTTGATTCAAATAAAAATTCAACAAGCATAGCCGATCAAAGTAGAAGCCAGTCTTATATGCACAATGGTCAAGTGTAGCATCGGTTCAAAGTTGAGGCAGTTCAATTTTTTAGCATCAGTTAAAATTTGTGGAAAATGGATGATCAAAGCATCTGTTATTAAGCAAGAAATTAAAACCTCAAGTATAACATCAGTTTTTATTTTTTCGGCAAGACAAAATCAAGGCTAATATCTATTCAGTTTTATTTATCCCATGGAAGCAAAAAATGTTAACATAATTCTTTGGCAAAGAAAGAGTTCCAGAAAATCACTAACTGAATTATTTCCAGAAAAATAAATATACGGCAGTATTCAAAAGGGACCAATTCAAAGTAATGAAATACATCATGCAACAATTCCAGAAAGTTTGATTATTTCAAACTCAATAAAATCAAAGGCGAGGATTTCATAAGCCCAATAATTTCGCATATAACAAAGACGAAGTCATATAATAAATCAGAGAATATTCCGGATTTTTAATCCTATATATATACACCTATCATCATCAACAATTGTGCATCCAAGTTAGAGCGTAATTCAAACATTAATTCAAATTAAAAATCATACCAGAGATCGAACAAACAATCTTGGATCGACTTTAATCCTTTCAACTCAAGTAAAGAAACAGAGATTGATACTGGAAACCAGAGCAGATAAGAGAGCGCAAGCTTCAAATCAAAGGGATTTGAAACCCTAGCTTATAACGCCACTACCTGTTTTTCCAAAGAAGAGATTTTGTCAACACACGACTGTATTACAAAGTTAGATCTTTTTATTAATACACGATTGTATTGCAAACAGATAGTAACAACTATCAATGTTATTCAATAATGCCACAATTGTCAAGTCAAACTGTGATTACAACAATGATAGTAAGCGAGACCGATTGTGCACTAGTTTGGACTGGTACAGAACCATCACCAACAGATTAGAAGAAGAATATTTCAGTAATGTCCGAGACTAGAAATGATTATGTTTCCTTGAAAAAATATTGTTGTCGTATGCACTGATTAACGTGATAACAATTTGTTTCTCAGGATAAAACGGACCAGCCGTAGTGCAGTGCTTGCAAACAGAGCTCCGACGAACTGAAGTAGATTATAGAAACTTAAATAGAGGATTATTTTGAAGAAGAAGTAGAAAATTGAGAAGAATAACTAATGTGTATTTTGTCTCGTCTTGGGCAAAGTATTTATAGGCTAGAGGAGGTGCCTATTTGAACATTAATGACCCTTGAAAAGGTTGCGACCCTTGAACCAAGCGGTGCATTAATGTGCTTGCGCATTTATGATGAAACGGTTGTATCCCTTCAATAGAATGAACATGCCATATAAAAAATGATCAAAATAACTCGTTTCAGTGCAACAAGCCCAAGCTGTAATCAACGGCCTATTTAACCTTGAGACCCCAAGAGTCCTAAGGCACAACGCCCAATTTTGACACTAATATAATATCATGTCATGGACCCCAAAAGTCCCAAATCACTAAGCCCAATTTGACATCGATATAATATTGTGTAATGGACTCCGAAATGTCCATGGAACTAAGCCCAATTTGACATCAACATAATATTGTGTCATGGACTCCAAGAGTCACAAAGCACTAGGCCTAATTTGACATCAATATGATATTGTGTCTTGGCTTAGCCACACTATTCACAAGCCCTCTTCTCCTTTATTTATACAAGCCTATAGAGAAGTAGGCACTCATATTTCATAATATGGGACTTTGATTGCTTTCCTCTCTTCTTCCAAAATTCCTCTTTCTCTTGCTCATTCGTTTCCAACAATCCCCCATATGAATGACCATTCGTTCTTAGTTTCACGAACCATTTATCGCATCAGTTAAAGTAGCACATGGGCCTTGAACTTTCCTAGTGGTTACCTATTTGAATCACAAGCGAATCAGTAGACATAGATGGTCCTTGAACTGTAAGGTTTTGTGTAATTCCAAAGTAGATAACACACGATAAATGTTTCTTATAATCCTTCATTCTTTGTATGTGTTCGTTTTTGCCTTGAACACCTGTCTAGTCTCATAAGTGCTTAGAGAATTTGGCCTCATAATTCTCTTTGAAGTGGCGTCTTTGCACTTACGTAGGTGATTCTGTAAAGGTTATTCTTTAATTCCTCAAATACAGACATCATTAAAGGTATTAATACTTATCCTTTTCAACCCGTAATGCACTAACTTATCATAGGAATAGTTTGTGTGTAACAGTGCCATCAAGTTTTTATTAAACTTCGTTGTCCCTTTGAACCTAGGTTTTGGGATCTCCAGTCAACTAGGTGGGGTTTCCATTTTAGAAAAACCTTTAGTCTATAGGCCTTATCCCCATTCCCATCGATAAGGTTTGAACTTTCTCTCTTGGTAAGCCTTTTGTAAGTGGATCTGCTAATTTATCATTAGATCGAATGTAATCTACTGTGATAGCCCCATTAGAGAAAAGTTGTCTTATCGTTTTATGTCTACGACGAATATGCTTAGATTTACACTGTATAGTGTACTATTAGCTCTTCCAATAGCTGACTGCACAATGTAAACATATTGGAGACAGGTTTGCTCCCGTTAGGAATGTCTTCCAAGAAGCTTCGAATCCATTCTGCTTCTTCTGCAGTCTTATCTAGTGCAATAAACTCTGATTCCATCGTAGATCTAGTGATACAAGTCTGTTGGAATGATTTCCATGAAATTTCTCCATTTTCCTAATGTGAAAATGTATCCACTTGTATACTTTGAATCATGTGATCCAGTGATCCAATTTGCATCACTGTATCCTTCCATTATTGAAGGATAGTTTGTATAGAATAGACCACAGCTTCGTGTATACTTTAGAGATTCTATAACTCTGGTTATTACTTTCCAATGATGCTTACCAGGATTGATGGTAAATCTACTTAGTTTGCGTACAACAAATGCGATGTCAGGTCTAGTACAGTCCATAACATACATTATATTTCCTAGTATACGAGAGTATTCCAATTGGTAGATACCATCACCGGTGTTCTTTACCCAATTTTGGTTCATATCTACTAGTGATTTTGCAATAGTTACATTATATTGCTTGAATTTTTCCAAGTATTTTGGTGATGTAATGCGATAGGGATAATGCATATCCCTGTGATGTTCTCAGAATTTTTACACCTAATATCACATCAGCCAGTCCTAGGTCTTTCATATCGAATCTAGAGGATAACATTTCCTTTGTAGATGCTATTATGGCCTTGTTATTGCCTAGGATCAACAGGTCATCAACATAGAGACAAATAATTACATATTCAATATGTGTGTGCTTTATGTACACATTTATCTGATTCATTTATCGTGAATCCATTTGATAACATAGTATTATCAAACTTCTCATGTCACTGTTTTGGAGCTTGCTTAAGGCCATAAAGTGATTTTACCAGTTTGTAAACTTTATTCTCATTTTCTGAGTTCAGAAATCCTTCAAAAAGATTTATTCCTCTAGTTCACCATTCAAAAATGCAGTTTTTAACATGTATGGATGAAAGTGCAATAAACATTGTTATCCATTTTACTGGTGAATATGTATCAAAACAGTCCAGGTCTTTTTTTTGTCTAAATCCTTGGACTACCAGACAAGCTTTGCACTTGTCTATCGAACAATTAGGTTTCAATTTCCTTTTAAATATCCATTCATTACCTAAGGTCTTACATCCTTGAGGTAAATCAACCAATTCCCATGTACGATTGGACATTAAGGATTCAGTCTTATTGTTAATTGCCTCTTTCAATGAGTGGCATCGCTGGAAGACATTGTTTGTTTCAATGGATCATCTTCTAACATAAAAGTACAGAATTCCGTTCCTTGACTTTTTACTTTTTTCTTAGTTCCTCCACTTGCTTCTCAGCAGTAATTTGTTGAGTTTCATTTTGTTCAATATTCTCAAGAGAATAAGGAACTTCATCTTCCCTTGATCTCTTTGTTTCAAGGGGAATATGTGTTCAAAAAAATCTAGCATTTCTTGACTCAATGATGGTATTTCCATGAATATCATCAATTTCAAATTTGTGTACCATACTGTTTAGTGCATACCCAACGAATACACAATCAATTGTTTTTGGTCTAATTTTGACCCTATTTGGTTTCGGTACTTCTATTTTAGCAAAGACACCTCTAGATCTTTAAGTATTTGTAGGATGGTTGTCTGTTTTTCCAAAATTCACGAAGAGACTTAGAAGTTTCCTTTCTAGGTATTTATTTAAAATATGATTTCCATAAAGAAAAGTTATCCGACAAGCCAGAACTTAAAAATAAAGCTTCCATCATTTCTTCTAATTTTCCGTTCATCTATACCTTTCGATTGAGGTGAATATGATGTTGTAGTTTGGTGTATAATACCATGTTCAACACAAAATTCTTCAAAAGGAAGTTCATATTCTCCTCCTCTGTCACTTCTTAAAGCTTTGATTTTCTTGTTGAGTTGTTTCTCAACTTCTGGTTTGTATTGTTCAAACACATCAAATGTTTCATCCTTACTTCTAAGGAGATACATATAACTGTACCTAGTACGGTCATCATTAAAGATAATAAAATACTTTTTTCCACCTCTAGTTCGACACATTTTCAAATCACATACATCTTTATGTATTATATCTAGAGGTTCGGTTTCTCGTTCAACATGATGAAACGAGGTTCTTGTCAATTTTGTTTCTGCACAAATTTGACATTACAATTGGTATCTAAGTTACACTTAGGAATAAATTCTAAATTAATCAATTTCTGCAACGTATCAAATGTTACATGCCCGAATCTAGAATGTTTCATGTTGGAAGAGTCAACAATATAAACAGAAGATTCACTTTTATTCATATCGGTGTGTGGTACAATAGTGGTTACATTTTCTTTAAATGAACCATCACACACGTGTCCTCTTCCTACATACACTACATTCTCAGCTTCAAGGATTAATTTAAATCCATATTTGCTGAGCAATGATCCTAAAATCAGGTTCTTACGAATTTCTGGAACATAGAGAACGTCATTTAAAGTTTGTTCCTTTCCAAGTTGCATTTTGATATTACTGCACATAAATTCATATCAGCAATGCCCTTTTTGAGATTTCAGCCAAATTTTCTTTTGATCTTTTAGGAACATATTTAGTTAGAAATTTGGCAAGTCCCAATGTTGTTAGATAAAATAACATTTTTCTGTGTTAATGCTTAAAATTAATGACGTTGAACTTCTCTGGCCTTTCTCCATGAGACAGAGCCATTGTTGGAATCACTAGCGCAATCAGAGCGTTGGTCACCGTCTGTGTCGGTGTAAAATTATAGTTGCTATTTTGCGACACAGTTCGTTGTCGTCTGCAACAATCAATATTGTTTCAAGATTGTTAGAGATTTTTCAATACACGAATGTATTACAAAATTAGAACTTTTTGTCAATACTATATTGCATTGCAAATAAACAGTAACAACTATCAATGTTACTGAATAATGCCACAATTGTCAAGTCAAACTGTGATTACAACAATGACAGTAAGCAAGACCGATTGTGCACTAGTTTGGACTGGTACAGAACCATCACCAACAGACTAGAAGAAGAATATTTCAGTAATTTCCGAGTCCAGAAATGATTCTGTTTCCTTGAAACAATATTGTTGTCGTATGCACTGGTTGACGTGATAGCAATTTGTTTCCCAGGATAAAACGGACCAGCCCCCTAGTGCAGTGCTGACAAACAGAGCTCCGACGAACTAAAGTAGATTATAAAAACTTGAACAGAGGATTACTTTGAAGAAGTAGCAAATTGGGAAGAATAACTAATGTGCATTATGTCTCGTCTTGGGCCAAGTATTTATAGGCTGGAGGAGGTGTCTATCTGTAATGACCTTTGAAAAGGTTGCGACCCTTTAACCAAGTGGTGCATGAATGTGCGTGCGCATTTATGATGAAACGGTTGTATCCCTTCGATAGAACGGACATGCCAAATCAAAAATGATCAAAATAACTTGTTTCAGCGCAACGGGCCCAAGCTGTAATCAGTGGTCCATTTAACCATAAGACCCCAAGAGTCCCAAGGCACAACGCCCAATATTGACACTAGTATAATATCGTGTCATGAACCCCAAAAGTCCCAAAGCACTAAGCTCAATTTGACATCAATATAATATTATGTCATGGACTCCAAAATGCCCAAGGAACTAAGCCCAATTTGACATCAACATAATATTGTGTCATGGACTCCAAGAGTCCCAAGGCACTAGACCCAATTTGACAACAATATGATATTATGTCTTGGCCTTGGCCCATTTTGACATCAATATGATATTGTGTCTTGGCTTAGCCACACTATTCACAAGCCCTCTTCTCCTTTATTTATACAAGCCTATAGAGAAGTAGACACTCATATTTCATAATGTGGGACTTTGGTTGCTTTCCTCTCTTCTTCCAAAATTCATCTTTCTCTTGCTCATTCCAACAGAGATAATGGGTTGAAATGAATCTGAGGAGTAATAGACCTGAGAAACAAGATGTAGATCTGAGAAAAGTTAAAGAAGGGAATGGCGTGGATCACTGATCTCACCCATTGGATTCCAACCAAATGGATGGTGCTGATTTACAACAGTAGTAAGTGGTAATCTGTTTTGGTGGTTTGGACCAATACAAGGTAGCATGTTTCATGTGAATTTGAAATGGATGCTCGCCTTTTTTTTAAAGTGCATTTAAGACATTGGTCCTTCAATAAATAGATGTCTGAGAAACCAACAACATCACTTTTGAAATTGACGATATTTAAATTTTTTTTAACATTGGCTAAATTTGCTACCGATGTTAAAACTGTGATGTATGTTCTTCTTTTTCTTGTTGTGTTATGAAGCTTGCACTCTTCAGCAACAGTTCACACTACGGTCTTGTCATGCCGTCTTTTGGGTACTTTTGCTTTAAATTATTAACAGCCTGTGTTGTTCTCTTTGTTTTCAAAATGTAATTCACTTTTTTTTTAAGTACGTAATTCACTACTCTTCCTACGTGGAGAGTTATGTCATATGTGTATGTAATATTATAACTTAGTTAAATTTGACTAGCTCCGGTACTATAAGCCTGTTAGGTAGAGTGGACGGAACACTATAAACTCCGTAAGTGGTGGACGGTCCACTTTAAAAACCGTTGTAGCTGATTGTTAAATACAATCACATGTACCACATTGTATTTTTTATTATTAGTTATAATAAAAAGGTATTTCCGGTCACCTTAAAAACCGAACGACTTTGTCAAAAAAATGCTACAGTGTAACAAAACTGTAACAATTTCTCTTTTCATTGCATAGTTAGAATGTTGTATAAAGAATTCTATTGCACTTTTTTGTTGCCATATCATTCACAATTTTCAATTCTAATATATTATAACAATTCAAAAAACCACATTAATGTAAGTACACGAATGAAGTCATAAACCAAATTACAAAATATATTTCCATAATATTTCATACATGAAGAATTAAACATAAATATTTGTGATAAAAAGTAACAATACATACGACTGCAGCAAACCAAAACGATACGTACTAAAAATAATTTCATTAGAATCGACAAGCATGACCGATTTGAAGGAGAAAGCGTGTGACATCATGTATCAACCTCAAAAGCATCATACAACACTTGTCATGAAGAAGCACAAATATACGTTAGTCAGTACATACATGTATAAGTACAAAAGATGCATCAATCAAAGACATAAAGGAATAGAAAAACTTGATGCATGGTCTATGCATTCCTATGTTAGTCGGATGTTAAAGCGTCAACTGAAACTTAAAAATACCAAAATTGCACTTAAGAGCCTGGGCTAAAGAAAAACATATAAATCATTCACATTTGTAGCCAATGAAGTTAGAGACCAAATACTTTGTGACAACGAAACATATCCTATGACAATGAGGTCAAACAGTCGACATTATTAACAAAGTATCGATGGAAAGATTACTGATTTGATCCGTGGATAAACCATAAAACATTAGAAGGTCTAATGGATCATGACCAACCAAGGATTTTTTTTATTCCAGTAATTACTCGCATAATCTGCCATGGTATTTGCTAGGATATAAAGATAATATGTGTCAGGTTATAAAGATAATTAAAATTGATATTGCTTAATAGGTAGATTACTGTTCCATTACCAATTCTAGTCAGGTTAATTTCAACGAAGTGTGGAACCAAATTTACAAAAAACATGATAAATTAGATTGATACCTGATTATATATGGTATAATCAGAATGACCATGTTTGCTGACAAGGCTTGCTTGATTTGTTACCAACGGCTTCCCTTTATTCTAGAAGCCACATAACATGTTACACATGGACACATAACAAAATGATCTGAGCCACATAGCATGTTACACATGGATGTACCCTTTATTCTAGAAGCCTAAGCAATAATATGATGACTCTAAAGTGCAGGCACTAAGGTACAAATTCGAGCAGCCCAGCTCGTCTTTTGTTTATATTCCCTCTTGATAATAAACAGTTCGCTACTGCTTTTTACAATGAGGATGTTTAGAAAAGTTACTCATGATCTATCTATGTTAACCTGTCTTTGGAATGCAGTTAATAACCGTTGTTCCGTTTCCCTCCATAAGATCTAGCTTGTGAATTCATAAGTAAGATCCATGAAGGATTTTCACATATATTAATGTAAGAATATTTCGATGTTCATATGGCCTATATGTCTTATGGTTTAATTGTGAGAATTAAGATCATATTATATGTTTGAATTTTAACATCAAAGTCGACATCGTGATGGATCGGTCTCGATTTAAAGTTGTTAAAATTCGGGGTATTTATTATCCCTCTTTCCTTGCCTAAATTATGTTTTTATTGTATTTCTGTTGTTATGAAATACTATTTTTGCAGTTCTTTATATTGTATATCTACTGCAGTTATTATAATGGCAGTTATGGATAAAATAACCATTTGAAAATCAAATGGAACAACTATATAAAGAAAACAATTACTTTTATCATACGTGAAAGATACTATAACTGTCATATGAAAGAAACATTGGTTCTATCCATCAAAGAACCTAAATTAAAAGCAAAAATGAAAGGCGAAGGGAGGAAAATCATTAGCTGCGACAAATACTAACATCAACATGGAATCAGGTTAGCGATCCATACTATATTTAAATAGTTTCATTTGAGTTCAGTCTTTCCATAATGAAAATGAAAACTGAAATAAACATGCTTTCAATTGGTATCAGAGTGACTTAAACTTGAATGATTCACCATGTTATTGACTTGTATTGGATGATTTTGGTCTGATTACATCACTGCATATCGTGGTAATTCTTCCATAATGGTTATCACATATTAATATCTGCTACAGTGAACAAAACAGTTTCATAACATGTTAATATCATCATAACAGTACTATAATTTACTGTAGCATAACACTACTATAATTTAATATCATAAGGGTTTGTTGTGATGGATTTGGTTTCACACCATAACAATACTATAAATTGTTGTACTGCTTCATCTTCCTTTTTCTTTTTGGGTTTTAATATCATCATATTTTGCATAATCCATGTTATTTAAGGTATTTGAAATATGCTAAAGCTGTGTAATTTGAGTAATGCAAATGTTAGTATATTATAAGAATAATTTTACTCATTATAGTTCAATGTCTACAATATATGTAACATGTTAGTCACCAAAGTGACCTTGTTATATCATATTTAGACATTAATATAATTCAGTTGATCATGATTATAGAGATGCTATGAAATAATTAAAAAAAAAAAGGAATGATCAATTGTTTTATTATCTATATTCTATGAGACCGCCCAAAGGTTGGTCATTGAATGTAGATTAATAAGATAAAAGGAATTAGTCATAATTACATAGATTGAATAGCGTGTATATCCAAAGATAACAAACTTATTCAGCTAAGTATATTATGATTAGTCACTAAATTGTGATATTTTAGCATCAATGATAGTGCATTGTTTAAGTGTTGCCCAAAGGTCATTTAAATACATGCTTTAAATACATTAGTTTGGAAATCTTGCATCTGCATTAGATTTTTCAAAGTACTAATAGATGTATTAATGTTTGCAGCTTCATCTAATAAGTTTGCAACCGCTAACTGTCTTGAAGTTCAATGGGCTTAACTATGATGAATGGTCTGAACAGATCCAGTTTACACTGGGTATACTGGCATTGGACCTTGCAATATTAACAGAGGAACCTCCAGCCATTACAGATGATAGCTCCGAGACTGAGAAGTCTCGTTATGAGGCATGAGAGCGATCTAATAGGTTGAGTTTAAACCTCATGAGGATGACAATGACTGAAAGTATTAAGCCATCTATGCCTAAGACAAAGAATGCAAGGGATTTTATGTGTATGATTAAGGAGTGTTCACAATCGGATTTGGCGAACAAGTCAATTGTAGGAAGCCTCATGTGTCAGCTAACTACAAAGAAGTTTGACTGGTCTCAGCCCATCCATGATCATGTAACACATATGTCTAACTTGGCAGCAAAGTTAAAGACCATGGGAATGGAAGTTAATGAAGCATTCTTGATTCAATTCATCATTAACTCTCTACCTTTTGAGTTTGGTCAGTTCTAGGTTAACTACAACACCATTAAGGATAAATGGAACTTTCAGGAATTGAAGGCCATGTTGGTTCAAGAGGAAGGGAGATTAAAGAAGATGAAGGATCATGCAATTCATCTCATAGGTCATGATGGAAAACCAAGTAAGAAGGGCAAAAAGAAGGACAAAGCATCCATAAAAGGACCTGAAGGTCAAATCCGGAAGGAGAAGCAGAAGTGTTTCTTTTGCAAGAAAATGGGGCATTTCAAGAAAGATTGTCCAAAAAAGGAAGGCTTGGTTCGAAAAGAAAGGGATTCCGTTCGACCCAGCCCATAAAAGGTGCTGAACAGTACTTGTTCATGGGAAACAGGATGAAAGCACAAATTGAGGGCATTGAGACTTACAGATTGTATATTGACACTGGTTGTCATGTAGATCTTGAAGGATGTCTTTATGTACTTGAGTGTGCTAGAAATCTTGTTTCTATGAGTAAAGTGGATAATTTAGGTTTTTATGTAAAGTTTGGACATGGTGGTTTTTCATTGTATCGAAATAATTACTATTATGGTTGTGGTACTTTGATTGGTTCACTTTATAGGTTCAATCTTGATGTTAAGTTTTCTAAATCTTTGTTTAGTGTTGAAAATCAAGGCATTAAGCGTAGTGCATCCAATGAAAGTTCTGCTTTATTGTGGCATCAAAGATTAGGTCACATTTCCAAGGAAAGAATAATGAGGTTGGTAAAGAATGGAATTCTTTCTCAATTGGATTTTAGTGACTTAGCTATATGTGTAGATTGCATTAAAGGCAAGCAGACTAAACATATTAAAGAAGCCAACCATGAGAAGTAATCAACTACTTGAGTTAATCCACACCGATATATGTGGCCCTTTTGATGCTCCTTCATGGACCGGTGAAAGATACTTTATCACCTTTACTGATGATTACTCACGTTATGGATATGTATATCTACTGCATGAAAAGACTCAATCTGTGAACGTCCTAGAGGTGTTTATTAATGAAGTCGAAAGGCAGTTAGATAGAAAAATAAAGGTAGTGAGGTCTGATAGAGGTGGCGAGTTTTATGGAAAATTTAATGAAAGTGGGCAATGTCCAGGTCCACTTGCACAGTTGCTTGAAAGTAGAGGCATTTGTGCGCAATATACAATGCCTGGTACACCTCAGCAGAATGGTGTAGCTGAGATGCGAAATCGTACATTAATGGGTATGGTTAGGAGCATGTTAAGTAATTGTTCATTACCTCTTTCATTGTGGATGTATGCATTTAAGACTGCAACATATGTGCTTAACCGGGTTCCTAGCAAAGCAGTTCCTAAGACTCCTTATGAACTGTGGACAGGAAGGAAACCTAGTTTACAACATCTTCGTGTTTGGGGGTGCCAAGCAGAAGTAAGGTTGTATAATCCACATGAAAAGAAACTTGATCCTAGGATAGTCAGTGGCTCTTTCATTGGCTATCCTGAAAAGTCAAAGGGGTATATATTTTATTGCCCTAACCATAGTACGAGAATAGTAGAGACGGGAAATGCTAGGTTCATTGAAAATGGTCAAACTAATGGGAGTAGTGAATCACGAAAATTGGACATTCAAGAGATTCAGGTTGAACTTCCTTCACCTGTTATTTCTTCTAAAGTAGTTGTAACCGTTGTTGCTTCACAATCAAATGATACAATGGAACAACATGATGATGTTCAAATACCACAAGACGAAGTTATGTTTGATGAACTGGTCATAATTCAAGAAGAACATCATGAGTCACATGAACCTTTAAGGCGATCTATAAGGGAAAGAAGATCCGCTATTTCAGATGATTATGTGATTTATGCTGTTGGAAGTGAATATGATTTAAGCCTTGATGAAGACCCGATCTCATTTAAGAAAGCCATAGAAAGTGATAATTCTGAAAAATGGTTGACTGCCATGAAAGAAAAAATCAAGTCAATGGGTGATAACAAAGTTTGGGACTTAGTGGAGTTACCTAAGCATTTTAAAACTGTTGGGTCTAAATGGGTCTTTAAGACTAAACGTGACTCAAAGGGTAACACTGAAAGATATAAAGCTAGACTTGTTGCTAAAGGTTTCACCCAACAAAATGACATTGACTATAAAGAAACCTTTGCTCCAGTATCCAAGAAGGATTCTTTAAGAATTGTTTTGGCTTTGGTGGCTCATTATGATCTTGAGCTTCACAAAATGGATGTGAAAACCGCCTTTTTGAATGGTGAGCTTGAGGAAGAAGTATATATGGACTAACCTGAAGGATTTGTGGTCACTGGGAATGAAAACAAGGTGTGTAAGTTGAAAAAAATCAATACATGGACTAAAACAAGCTTCCAGACAATGGTACTTAAAGTTTAACGATATCATTACGTCATATGGTTTTGTAGAGACAATCGTTGATCGGTGTATCTACATTAAAGTTAGTGGGAGCAAGTTTGTGATTTTAGTCTTATATGTTGATGACATTTTGCTTGCTGCAAATGACATATGCATGTTATGTAATGTTAAGAAGTATCTCTCTAATAACTTCGAAATGAAGGATATAGGTGAGGCATCCTATGTGATCGAAATAGAAATAATACGAAATGGATCACAAGGATGGCTAGGGTTGTCTAAAAAAGGTTATATCAACAAGGTGTTAGAGAAATACATAATGGATAAATGCTCCAAAGGAATAGTTCTTATACAGAAAGGGGACAAGTTCAGTAATAACCAATGTCCCAAGAATGATTTGGAACGGAAAGAAATGGAAAGAATCCCATATGCATCAGTGGTAGGGAGTTTGAACTATGTTCAAACATGTATTCGACCAGATATCAGCTTTGCTGTAGGTATGTTAGGTTGATTTCAAAGCAATCCTGGATTGGACCACTAGAAAGCTGCAAAGAAAGTTCTCATATATTTGCAAGGCACCAAAGAGAATATGCTTATATTCAAGAGATCTGATCATCTAAAAGTCATTGGATATTCAGATTCAGATTATGTCGGATGCAAAAATAGTAGAAAATCAACATTTGGCTATTTGTTTCTATTAGCCGAAGGGGCTGTATCATGGAAAAGTGGAAAACAGTCTGTCATTGCTACTTCCACTATGGAGGCCGAATTTGTGGCATGCTTTGAGGCTACTATTCAAGCATTGTGGATGCAGAATTTTATTTCAGGACTTGGGATTGTCGATAGCATAGCCAGACCGTTAAGTAATTCGACAGCCGTTTTCTTTTCGAAGAATGACAAGTGTTCTAAGGTGCAAAACACATGGAGTTGAAGTACTAGTCAGTCAAAGAGTAGGTGCCGAAACCTAGAGTGGCTTTTGAGCATATTAGAACAGATATGATGGTAGCGGATCTGTTGACTAAGGGACTACCACCCAAGGCATTTATTGGCCATGTAGAACGCATGGGTATTATAGATAAGGCCTTGCTATTTTAATTATAATACGCTCATTATGTTTGTGACACTATGAATTCAATTATAGTTACATTTCTGTTTTATTGAACATGTTATTGTTACAGTATGTGTGTACACTTATAGTTGTTACATGACATGTGATTATTTTAAGAATTATGATATTTCTCAATTTGGAATTGAAATTGAGTTTGGATTGATTTGTGATACATGGATGGGATCATGTCGCTTAAATAACATGGGACCGCCATGATCCAATCTGTTCCGATTCGATTAATGATCATTTGAACTTGAAATAAAAGTATGCATTAAAGTTATTGAATCATCAATTAGACACAAAGGCCAAGTGGGAGAATGTAAGAATATTTCGATGTTCATATGGTCTATGTGTCTTATGGTTTAATTGTGAGAACTAAGTTCATATTATATGTTGGAATTTTAACATCAAAGTCGACATCGTGATGGATCAGTCTCGGTTTAAAGTTGTTAAAATTCGGGATATTTATTATCCCTCTTCCCTTGCCTAAATTATGTTTTTATTGTATTTCTGCTGTTATGAAATACTATTTTTGCAGTTCTTTATATTCTATATCTACTGCAGTTATTATAATGGCAGTTATGGATAAAATAGTCATTTGAAAAATCAAATGGAACATCTATATAAAGACAACAGTTGCTTTTATCATGCGTGAAAGATACTATAACTGCCATATAAAAGAAACAATGGTTCTATCCATCAAAGAACCTAAATTAAAAGCAGAAAAGAAAGGCAAAGGGAGGAAAATCATTAGCAGTGACAAATACTAACATCAACATGGAATCAGGTTAGCGATCCATACTATATATATATGTATATATATATATATGTGTGTATATATATATATATATGTATATATATATAGGTTGAATCATATCAAGTTTAAATAGTTTCATCTGAGTTCAGTCTTTCCAGAATGAAAATGAAAACTGAAATAAACATGCTTTCAATTAATTGCAACGTACGTCATAATTGCCTATTTGTAAGAAGAATAAGATACCTATATAAATGATACACAAATTTATTTTTATATTATGTCCTAATATAGATCATAAAACCTTGAATAGGATAATTTGTCGAATCATAAAAATTTAGCTAATACGAAATTGTAACACATTTGTGCATGTTGGATAGGCTAAGGTAACGTTAGGAAATGTAATGTGGGATTGAATGGCATATTAAAACAACTGGGTATGATGATCGAAAAAAAAGAACTGTACAATTGTGTGTACATGAATATGTTTGTGTGTGTGACTTAGCAGCCCCTTGATTTCTTGCTGTATACCAATCGAAATTCAACCATGTTCATGTATTGTAGACACATCATAATATGGAATAATTGTAAAATGTAATGTATTACTTGCATATGCATGGTTTTAATGGAATTAATGAGATAAGATTCTTACAAACTATTGGAAAGTCATAAATACCTCAGAAGTCAAGTATGCATTTTATGAAACAAAAAAGTACCCACAACAGTGAGAAACCACAGCTATCCACTGGTCTCTAGATGCAAAGCAAAGTTCAGTGGTTAAGCAAAAGTAGCTTGGACCATGAATTAGTAAATATTGTGAGTCACCTTCACCGAACCTTTCCAAAGTTAGTCAAACTTGTATCTAAGATAGCAACTACCAAAAATAAATAGTAGCCACAAAATGTATTTGCATGACAACTATCTCAGTAAGACTCATCTTCACTACCGTTTCAGTGGTCTTGTGGTTAATTTGTAGTATCCTAAACTACCTGGCTATTTAATGATGTTAGTGATCCAGTCAATCGGAAAACTGGAATGGTCCAGTACATGTTGGAAGAAGCAATAGTGGAAGTCCATGTGCAGCTGCAGTTTCTACAGATTTGAAACCTCTGCCTTTTCCAGTATACAACACCAGTAGCAGATGACAACTGTGGAGGCATTAGCAAAGCATTCACAAAAAACACCAGCATCTAGTAATCTTAAACCCTGATCCACAATCACATCATCTAATAACAACAACAGTATTCAAACCTTGAATTCGATGCCGGTCATCCTCAGTTATCTTTTAATGCTTCCAACATTGCTAAGAATTCCAACATAGAGTACATCCAAGGCAGCAGCAGTAACAACAACAAAAGCAGCAGCTAATGCAAAAACAACAATATAACTTCCAGCCACCTAAGATTTTCTTCAATAGCACCAGCCCTTATATCAACAAGTGCAGCAATCCAGCCACCTCGCATTACATTCTATCTCGCTTTCTACAATTCAATAATACAATTTTCTTATCTACTAGATCAGTCTATTTCATTTCACCTTTCGCTGCAGTTCAAACTTCGTATCAGAGCTTTATTCATGCTTAACAGCAGAGCTTTTTGATCCAATCATTTGAAATCTTTCTTAGATTGTTCTCCTATCAGAGAATTATCATCATTTGTGTGCCTCTCATCCAAGATTCATCACCTCTACATTTAAGAGTTGTGGCTTATCAACAAAAACTGTGCCTCACCAAGTTTAAAACCGGTTGCATCAGTTTTCATCATCCAAGCAAAAGCTAAAACACATCTGAAAGTTCAGAAAACCGATCAAGAATTCAGAGAAAACAACACATTTGATCAAAGTACCTCTCAAGAAGGCTCATCAGTAAAGAAAATTCAATAATTTCAGCAAAGAAATCTCATCATTTAAGCCTACCTGACTGCATCAGTGTTTAACTGTGCATTTATGAAATCCTCAATTCAAGGCATTCAATTCAATTTTTTTTACCATATTTCGTGAATTAAAGCATTTGTATTACTGCTGTCTTCATGGCCAATCTAGGAGGAGATATCAGTCCTCAAGTTTTATCCACAAGAACATCCCAAAACCTGCCTGATCCATCTCAAGAATTGATCAAGTCAATTATAAATTCGTAAAGCCAACTGATCTCCGTGCAACTTGATAAAACCAATTACCAGTTGTGGAAAATGCAAATTCAAACTGTTGTTAGAGGTTATGGCCCTATAGCTGTAACGTTGTGTTTGGGTGGGGGGTATAAATGAAACATGTTATATCACTGTTTAATACCGGTTACATTATTTTCATGGGCTTGGCCCAACAGCTGTATCATGGGTATATATTACCCATGTCACTCTATACAGTGTATCAAATTACATTTTATCTCACTTTCTACAATTCAGTCAATACAATTCTCTTATCTAGTCGATCAAACTATTTCATTTCACCTTTCGTTGAAATTCAAACTTATTTAAATCCTCCTCACATCCTCTCCATTTTTGTGCAAAACAAACTCTGATCAATTAGATTTTTAGTAGATATCTCTTATTTGTTAAGAAATATCACATTTACAACCTTTTAAAAAATACATTTCCAACTGATGGTTAACATAGGTATTTTTGAAATCTCCAATTCACTTGCAATTTTAAAGAAGTTAAATATATCAAAATGAATCAAGTTCTTATACGGATGATCCCGCTAACAAGCAGAGCATATGTACAAAATTCATTTGATCCGAAATCTTATGGAACAAAAAGACGGAAGGGGGAATTCTAGGGTGGAAATTGATTTTTCCTCTTGTTTAAAGCAATAATCATTCACACTTGTCATATTATTATTATTAACAACATGCTGAAAAAACTACATTAAAACCAAATCAAATTCTCAAAACACTCACGAAAGAAGTGTGCTACCTTGTCCTAATCCAATAACACTAATGTATACCTATGACAAGAAGGCAAACATAATCTTAGAAATATGTAAATATAACTAAAAACATGTAAACATATTCTTTGCATCGCATTGTATCAGAAGGTTCAAAGGTCAACGTCAATATTCTAAAAGATCAATATTAAAATCAAAAATTGAGACAAAATTACATTAAACTATCTGAATGCTTGAAGTAATTATTTACATAAATTATTCTTTCCTATATACCTAAGGGCACCAACAATCAACGATATTAATCATGTTTATTAGACAATATTCTATATCAAATATATACCATATATCATAATAAAGCTTGTTAGTATGTAATTTTGTGAAACTTAACAAAAAAATATAAGGTTGCAAAGCTTTTTACATATCTACAACGTGTTTTGTATGTGATTGTATACACACAGACATGCACATGGCATATTGTGTGTCTGTTTCTTTGTAAAACTCATATGGCATGAATTTAATCAATAAATTTCCTTTAAAGAAATTTTGTGAAGTTGAACCAAAAATAAATAGGGGATTTTATTCAGAAGGACAAACGGTATTAAAATTTTATTCGTTAGGACACATGCCTAAAATTTTACTCAAAAGGACAAGCGGTATTAATTTTTTTCGTCGTTCTTCATCTCGTCGCTAATTATCTCGCTCATCACCTCGTCGTTCATCATCTCGAACGATTTTCTATCTCGAAATCATTTTTAATATCAACCAAATCAAAATCCGCGGCATCTTGTACAATCGATCCTCAAACATAAATCGACCAGCAAAATCTAGGGCACGAAATCGATCTCACGCGTATTCGATTGGTGAAATCGTTCACGAAATTAGGGTAAATTCGATTGCTATGATTCGTTTGGTAGTAAATATGATTTCGTGATTTTTTGATTTCGTGAATTCAGAGTAGAAATCGAACGAGAGAGATGAACGAGAAAAAAATCGCTGGAAAAAGTTTTTTTTTTTAAACGGTGAAGTTAGAAGCAACTCGTAGGTATCATTTTTTTATTTTTTTAGGTATCATTTTTTTATTTTTTTAGGTATCATTTTTGTATTTTAACAGTGTTATGCTTTTGTGATTATAATTTTGGTGCTATATCAGTTTTCTACATGTACTGTTGCATTAGCTTTGCAACTCAATCGAAATTATGTCATTTTAATCAATCAAAGTGGGATGTAAATATTTTTTGAATTAGTTTTCCTTCAAAATATCAAAGCAGTTTCTAGGTATCATTTTCATATTTTTTTTAGGTATCATTTTTATATTTTCAACATGAATTTACATCATAGCAGTTTTTAGGTATCATTTTTATATTTTTTTTAGGTATCACTTTTATAATTTCTAGTTGAATTAACATCATAACAGTTTTTAGGTATCATTTATATTATTTTTTAGGTATCACTTTTTTATTTTCTAGTTGAATTTACAGTATTATGTTGGTATAAGTTTTGATTGTGTATGGAATTCTTGCAGATACTGCATGCTGCTGGAGATTACTTGAATTCAAAACCGGAGTGCATACAAGTAAAAGTAAATGCATGAATGCATGCTTGGAATGGGGAGCAGTGTTCTATGTACGTAGATTGTGTAGGAAAAAAAATGTATCATATTAAATCAGTTATGTATCATTGTAGGTATCATATGATACAAGTGGATATTATTGTGTATTATAGAGAATAATCTCATTTTTGTGACAATTGAATTGAATTGATTGCTATTATTTTTTTAATCAGTAGGTATTATTGTGAATAAATATTATTTTTGTGAGATTTGGATTGAGTAGGTGGGTGTTGTTATTTTTTATCAGTGGTTATCAGTTAAAATTAATGTTGTGTATCAAAAAAAGTCAATTGCCAAAGCAAACAACACAAATCTACCTACTTGCCACAGTTCTCATACACAAAGCCATAAAAATGATACCTAAAAAAATATAAAAATGATACCTAAAAACTGCTTTAATATTTTAACGACAAAAGTAATACAGAAAATGTTTGAATTACAGTTTGATTGATTAAAATGAAATAAATTCAATTGAATTACAAAGCTAGTGCAACAGTACAGCAACAAAATTAATACAACAACAAAAAGTAACTAAAAAAAAACAAAGCATAGTGAATACAGTAAAAATGATACCAAAAAAAATATAAAAATGATACATAAAAGCTGCTATGATGTAAATTCAACTAGAAAATACAAAAATGATACCTAAAAAAATATAAAAATGATACCTAAAAACTGCTTTGATAATTTAAAGGAAAACTAATACAAAAAAAGTTTACATCCCACTTTGATTGATTAAAATGACATAATTTCGATTAAGTTGCAAAGCTAATGCAACAGTACATGTAGAAAACTGATATAGCACCAAAATTATAAACAAAACAGCATAACACTGTTAAAACACGAAAAATGATACCTAAAAAAATAGAAAAACGGTACCCAAAAACTGCTGATAACTTCACCGTAAAAAAAAGTATACAGCGACGAATTTTTTCTCCTTCATCTCTCTCGTTCGATTTTCTACGCCGAATTCGCAAAATCAAAAATAACGAAATCATCTTTACTGCCTATCAAATCAAAATCCGCGGCACCTTCAATAATCGACAAAGTTTTTCAGACAAAATTAGGGCAAATCGACAAAATTAGGGCAAATCTCTTGAACGAATTCTCAAATCAGTACGCGCATGATCGATTTTGGTATGAATTTGATTTCATGCGATTTTCATTTGAGATGATTTCGTTATTTTTGTTTGTTGATTTCGTGGAAGAAGAAATCGGAGAAGAGAGAAAGGAGCGGAAGAAGAAATCAGAGAAGACAGAAAGGGGCGACGGAAAATTGTCCTTCTGAGTAAAATTTTAAGCGCGTGTCCTTATAGATAAAATATTAAAATCAATTGTCCTTGTAAATAGTTTCCTGAAATAAATATTAGTAAATTTCTTTATGCATATGTATTAACTATATCTAATTTTTTATGGATAAAGTTGAACTCGATTTGTTGATGCTTTTTAAAAAGAAAATCGAACATAACAAACCAAACATCCAGCTAATATCGAGTCAATGTCATAATGAACAAGCTGATTTGCAATGTTTCAAATAAATAAAGCAACTTAAATCATGTTGTATATGAGTTGTAGTAGGTGCTAAAAGGAAGTACATTGAGATAAAACATTACTTATGAAAGAAAAATTATGCTTACCTGACAGCTTGTGTTTTAAATCTCTTCCATTAGATGTAAGATACTTGACGGAACAGTTTCAATATTTATGGATAGTCAAATATGTTATTGCTTAGCAGAATTAATTTTTTGGTACTATATTGAGATCCAAACCTAGAAAATCGGTGTAGCCACAAAATTAGTTTATGTAGACTACCATAAATAAGGGAGAATCCACGTATATTTTATCTAACATTCAGATATTTTAATGTAAAACTTTCAGGTAAAGTAGAAATTGCAAACTAATAAACATGTAAATTGTAATATGTTGATACACAGGTAAGAAAAAAGAATTAGCTTATATTTTTGTGCAGAAATAAAAACATTTACAGATTGATGTTTTGAATCGCTTTGGCTTGTACAATAAATCAAAGCTTGGCAAATAAGTCATGTTCCTAAGAAATAAGTTTAATATGACATCTCTTTACATTTTATCAGCACCAGGTTATATGACTTACTTCTTATAACCAACATTCTATTAGGAAACAAGGGTATGCTTACCCATCATTAAGTTGACATTACTTTTGACTAATGTCTTAAGTCCATGTGAAATAAATGCATATTACTGCTTTTCGTCTAAAATACATCCAAGTTGGAATAAAATTATTACATAAAATGGTAGGTTAGCCCTAAAATGCAACAAACATAGTAAACTATTTCTTAGCGGTTTATTTCTCAAAAACATAAGATAACATTAGAAAAGTTTTGTTGGTTACACAGTCCGAAGCAAAAACAATCAACCTCCATTAATCACGAGGAAGAAAACCAATTTAAAACAAATCATCCTAAGTATCTTGGTAAAAACATTAGACTACATTTGAGCTAAAAGTAGACACTTTGACATTGATGGTGGAGCCACAATTTCAAAACTAGCATTACGTGATTCGAACGTACATACATAGTATATTGTTCACTACAAAATAAAGTATCCAATTTTTGAAACAAACAATAAAAGGAAAAAAATCATTACATAACATACTGTAAAACTCATGAAAAAGTTGTTGAAGTGTGCAAATGTAGAATTCGTAAATAACAAACTTCAGTAAAAAGAAGACAATCTAAAGCGATGGTTTTAACAAAATTACAAAAGATAAAATAATGCTAGAACTAAAATACTTATAGTAAGTAGCATGCAAAATTCTAAACATGTGCTGGATGATATTCAAAAATATGCAACGCCAAATCAAAATGTGAACCTTAATTGAATCAAGTAGATCCATGGAAGAGCTTCAAGGGTAGTTTGATGCAACTTGTACATGTTTGCCTACCTTTTTTTTCTTTATTACAATTCAACCTTTTTACTTAACAATCAATTCTGCTTAATTACAATTTTCAGTCTAATTTTTGACATTTCATGTATTTAATTATAGTTTTACAACTACTCTATATATATATATATATATATATATATATATATATATATATATATATATATATGGGAAGGTTCGGCTCCTCCTCTTATTTTACACGTGAGATTCCCCCTGAATCACAGCCGCACATCCACCGTTCTTTCTCTCTCTTTCCACTATAAAATCCCACTCATTCTCTCTCTTTCCACTACACAATATTACACAAACGGTGGATGTGCAGCTGTGATTCAGGGGGAATCTCACGTGCAAAACACCTCTTATTTTGCACGTGAGATTCCCCCTGAATCACAGCCGCACATCCACCGTTTGTGTAATATTGTGTAGTGAAAAGAGAGAGAATGAGTGAGATTTTATAGTGGAAAGAGAGAGAAAGAACGGTGGATGTGCGGCTGTGATTCAGAGGGAATCTCACGTGCAAAATAAGAGGTGTAGCGGAACCCTCCTCTATATATATATATATATATATATATATATATATATATATATATATACACACACACACACATATACCGGCTATTTGGACACAAAATTAAACACAAAGAGAGGGACACAAAGCCTCCACCGTTGGATTTGTTTGTCTTTATGTGGAGAGTGGAATTCATAGGAGGATCCAATGGTTAAAATTCATTGTGTGCAATTTTGTGTCATCGTTTTGTGTCTAAATAGACTTTCCCATATATATATATATATATATATATATATATATATATATATATATATATATATATATATATATATATATATATAATGTTAGGATTTTTTTTTTTTTTTGGCCAGTTTGCCATACATAGTAAGCATAAAACTTCAATAAATATGACAATCGCCTCTTAATTTTTAGCTAATTTGTAAAACCTTCTAAACAGAAATAAATACAGCACATATCTTTAACTGCCTCTTAATTATTCCCTCAGACTTCAGCAAACATTTTCTCATGATTATTCCAGTCATAAACAAACTGAATAAACACAAAAATAATGCACCAATATCAAATAAACCCTGAGAATTTGGAAATAACTGTGCATAACAAACGAGTGTTCAGAAAAATTCATAATTGAAATATTGTGAAATAACAATGATTCCCCCCGATTACCTGCAAAGTGTGTAACATATTACATGCAGCTTCCGGAAGGTCAGGACGAAGAAGCAATGCCTACTGATAACCTACTATAGCTTGATCCACATGTCCACTGCAAATGTATTATGTGGAATATCTCCGTTCAAGCAGGATAAAACATCAGTGAAAAATAATAATTACATGTCTCTGTAAGTTGAGGCTAAATTTCCATGAGCTTCAGGCAGTGTTGGCCTTATAGAACTAGCTCGAATATAGCGCCTCACAATCTCATTCAATGTATTTCCTCTATTAACAAGCCCATCTTCTCCCAAAGGATCTATTCTGAGAACCTCATTGTAGCATGCTATTGCTTCAGCATGGTTTCCTTGTTTGAGATAATAAATTATAAGCAAAATTGCTTATACAATAATAGAATCAGATATATTGCAGTGTACTGCTTTAAGTAGTTCTTTTATCGATAAATTCTATTGTTTATAAACATACATGAATAGGTTTGGAGTATTTATTTACTATCAAACATATTATCACAATGTTAGGAAAAATTAAGTCATAGTTTGTCCTATTAAGCATTACCTAAATTATGAAAGTACTTACCGAAATTAAGTCCTTTTACCTTTTAGATAATAAAGGAATAGCCTTGTGCTGGTATAAATAACATTTCAGATAATAAGATGTCACGTTCACCATATGCAAATACCAAGATTATATTCTTTCAGTGAAACAATAGCTAGGTTCCAACACTGTTCATAACAAGAAAAAGTTGACTGGATATGAGATAGACCTATAGCAACAATTGGTTCAACAGGCGCTTCAAAGGTAAAATGGGAGGCAGAATACTCAAGTTAATGCAGTTATGCAAAAGGAAAATTTAATTTAGCAAAGGTCCAAATAAAAAACTTGCAATCTGTACCACTGATGTAGAGAAACTATGATTTCACAACATCTTAGGCCAAACTTACAATTCAGATGGGTCAACATCTTGTTAGAAGCATTTTTGATGGTATTTTGTGCAGAAGGCTTATGCAGTATATGTATCAACAAGGTTAGAAACAAGCAAGCTGAATCTTCATGTTTCACATTTGTATTTGCATTGGGTCATTAGATTTGATTCAGTGATCAGTGATGTAACTTAGATTTCTATTTGTAGTTGGCAAAAGTATCACCAACATTATATTATATGATAACCATAAACATGCAGTAAAGGATACCATATTGGCCTCTTTTATAATCAAGTTCCTACTAATTGGTTCCAATATGGATGAACAAATTTGCCAAGACTTGCTGAGGTAAGTTTGAAAACAAGATTTCATATCATATGGGTGAACATGCCTATGTGCTTAAGTTAAAAGTTATATTTTTATTATTTGGCGAGGTCTTCCCATTTATATATTTTTCTGATCTACACAATGGCATTGATAAGACCCAAACTACATGATTATATATAAGCCAACAATAAGTAACAACATTCTTGTAATTTATGACATTGAGTTAAAATCTTAAAAGCTAATTCCAATAAACAATGTATGGTCCCGAAAAATATGGCTATCATGTTCTTAAAAATAAATTACATATTTTATTTTAAATAAAAAAGGCAAAACAATAAAGAAAGCATCATCCACTTATGAAACCTATAGTCAAATATAAACCAAAAAACTTCCTTCAATGCCAATATTGAAGCACATTGCTTTAAATTTTATTTTTTCCTAAAAAGCTAAACCTGAAATGATCGGGTTTTTTCATCAATTGCTTTTATATGAGTTCAGTGTACTTACATTGTTGCTACCCTCAATTCTTTTTAGCTCATTCGTACTCATGGAACTTGCACTGAAACATATAAGAGCTTTTGGTAACAATTCTTGAATTAGGAATAGAAGCAGCGACTTCAGGATTTTATATGCTTAGGCCACTTTTTATGCTTGACTGCATAATGCGTGCACGAACACACGAATATGCAAAGCAATGGTAACCCATATATCCTTAAAGAATATAATGCATAGACATACTTCTCTGGTATACTCAAACAAGAAAAATACTTAACATATGAATACAAGAAAAAATGGCTTTAAAATAGCATGTCTACATAATATTTAAATGTATTGGTAAATACACAAATATGCAGTCCTGCATGAATTCATTTTTCAACGATGAGCTAAGTACAATTTTCAATAACGAGCTAAGTACATTAAATAAATCAATGAAAATAGCTAATGAATAATCCTAAATGAACAATATCACTTTGACAGCCACAATTGAATCACAGTAAAATATCATTAGCCTGGTCAACTTTGAAAATATAATACCTCTGAAAGCACCCACACAGCAAATTTCAGCAACATGTTCCACCTCAACAGCATCATCTTGTAGCGCATTTTTTTATGCCTATAGTAGTAGTTCAGCTTGCAATTGTGATCCAGGCTACAATAGTGTTTTAGCATTATCCCGGCAATCACAGGTGCATTTGTTTCAGCCTACACCTTTGGTCCACCATGAACAAAGAATATTATTCTTGTTGTAAAAAATAACCTGAAATAGAGAGGATCAGGAGCACGTGGAACACAACGTTGTCCCTATTTGTTATACATATGGATCATAGAATGAAACACCATATATTCAACATTTTTATATCGTTTAAATTAACAAGACAAATCAAGTTCAAAAAGTAATATATATATATATATATATATATATATATATATATATATATATATATATATATTATGGATAATCTCTACATATATGAGTATAACTTATGAAGGAGTAAAAAGTAACGATAAAGAATATTATAGCTAAAGTCAAACGATTAAGAATTCCTTATCACTCAAGCAACGAGGTAGCAAAATTGGTGTTTTGGTAAGAAAACCATACTGCTTGCCTATTATAACATAAAATTAGTATACGAAAACAATTTTAAGAGTTTATTTTTCACTGCTATACATGCACCAATGAGGCTAACGGTGAGGATTTGTACTGCATTTCTTAAAATATTACTTGAGATAAAGAAGCAACCAATTACTTGAAAAATGAGTGAAGGTTTACATGAATGAAATAACTGATTTTTACTGCATACAACTTTGTATGCATTATAAATAAGAACTATCATTCATAGGTAGTGTTTCCAGTGTTTAAGTTCAGTGTTTCTAGGGGTGATGTGTCTCCTCTTTTCAAGCATTCAACCAACTACGTTCACATCAAAATCAAGTGCATACATTGAGATTAACTTGAATCAGAAAAATTAAAGAATAAAAGATAACTAATATGAGAGAATACACCTATAAGTTATATAGTCAGAAGACATGCATACCGACAGTATATGACTTTCAGGAAATACGCAATGCATTATCAAAAATTGCAAACAATAAATTTTAACAAACATTTGCAAACCAATACAAAGTACCATGAAGTTGGAAAATCTCTTACACTAAAGAACCAATAGAAAATGCTAACTTTTGTCCATTCTCTGAAGAAATGTGTTCCAGATCATGTCATGAAACTGTAGAACACTCACCTAAATAGCCTAGAGGTAGAAGTGTTAAGAAAACTACACGAAATAGATAAAACTCTAAATAGGGTTACCGAAATCGACATCGTGTACATGCTTACTAACATCGTATATAGTCAAGCCCTCAAACGCATCGTTATAGTATATAGGCTTACATCGAGCTAGCCAAGCTCGACTTGGAACGAAAATAGGATTATCCAATAGAAAATGTTCGGCTTTTGGAACATAAGCTTCGTGGAGGAATCAACTCCAAATCGCGTAGGATCGAGGAATTGAGCTTTCAGAACAAGGAGGGATTCCAGATTAAAGAGAGGGTAAGGAGATTCCAAAGAGAATTGATTTGGAAGTAAAGGTGAAAAGAGGGAATATTAGGCGGTAGTGGAATAGAGTAGAGGGAATTGTAATATTAGATTGCAAAATTTCAGTTTTCCAAAGGGTTTTGTTATTAGGGCTGTAAACGGATACTTTCGGATACGGATAGTGCCATATCCGTATCCACATCCGAAACCATTTTCGGATATCGGATATTCGCATCCGCGGATACGAACGGATATCGGATAATTATCCGCTCCGTCAAAGGTCGATAAATCAATGAACATAAATGAATTTTGTTAGCTTAGTATTATGTTTTTTCAACCCAACTAGTTACTAAAGTGCTAAAAGTAAATAAATATGATGATAATATATAATTTTGAGTAATTTGCATGTGTTTAGTATACTTTCAATTCTGCAAAATAATAAATTAATTTATTTAACTATGTTGAAATACACATAATTTTAGCTACAATCACGGAAAAAAGCGGACGGATAATTTTCGGATGCGGATATGCCTATATCCGTATCCGCATCCGCTTTCCCGGATATCGGATATTTATCCGCTTTTCGGATGCGGATGCGGACGGATTTCGGATTTTTCGGATATCCATTGACAGCCCTATTTGTTATCTACACTCCGTTTTTTTTTTGGATAAGGGGCGGCTTCAAATTTATTTTTTGTTTTTTTGGCTAAGGGGAGGCTGTTAAAATTTGTCACCCATTAAAGTTTAAATATAGAAGGACTAAAGTACCCCTATTATGTTTTATCATTAATTAATTACTGTTGTAAACAACAATTAAACCCCTAATTGAAATCTATGGAGGAATCAAGCCCTAATTCTCGAAAAAAGATAGAATACAATTTGATTTGCACCCAAGAGAGTGAACGTGATGTGTCATATGTTCAAATGACATCTGCAGATGTGACGACTCAAACTTCCCCATTAAGGAAAGATTGGGTTTCTTTGAGAACAATACAAATCAGAACACAAACTGAAGAACATTTTATTGTTGATAACAACAATTACATCAAAGTACAAGAATATAACAGAGTATGAATACTTATAACATAATAGAAATACATTAAAATCAGAGTTTTAAATTACATTTAAATAGCAGCGGAAAAATAATACAATTATACAACTGGAAGGAATACACGGATACAGAGCTTTCCGAATACCGCTTCAGTTGTAAGCAAGGATCCTGTAAATATATCTGCAAAAAGCTACTCGACTGCCCGTGTGGAAAATATGGGCACCCAGGTTTGCCAGTGAAACAAACTACAGGTCAGTCATGGGACTGATATGAGAAATCTTAACTTATCTAATAATAAGGCTAATCACAGGACCACGCCGCTAACGCGGAACGGGTTTACTCCATTGGATTGCCAGTGCATAAAATAAAGTAAATCGTTAAACAACGCAATGCTTTTTAGAAAAATGAAACCATTATAAGACCCAAGTCCTATCACACAATGCAATGCAAACCGGAGGATAGAGTTTTACCTTATAATGGTCAAAAGATTCTTGATACGATAAAACGGATTTGATATCATTATTAGTGTATATATGTTTAAATAAAAACATTTCAATCATAATGTATCAATCATAGACGGCATGGGTACCATATATCATGTCGCCATACTAGTTCTACATTCAAAACCGCAAGGTTCGTATTGGAAATTGGATTTCCATCATGGGTCGAGGCTAGGGGCAAGCTCCTCTCCGATTCGAGACACTCTAGCAAATGCCTTAGGATCACACCTATGGGCAACCCTTGGAGCGGTAGGGCCGGTCCCCGCCTATCGGCAGTGGATTAGTTATGCCTGAACACACGCTTTCCGGTTCCTTTGAACCTATAGTATGACCACTAACGGCCTATAAAAATCCGAGGCGCCTCAAAATCCATCATCCACATAAGTAAAATGCCAGCCAGTTTAAGCACTGACACTACCACTAGATAGAAAGAAACGTGTGCACTCCCTACGGTCCATATCCCGTTTTTGACTCATACCGGGGTGTGAGGCTCGCGAAGTCACGCTATACACAAAGATATGCCGTAATAGGCTATACTTTGATCATCCCACAAGGCCCTGCTTTTCAACAAAAGTCTTGATCAATTGCATCTCGGCGTGCCACATTGACAATTCACGTCATGCGATCAATCACCATTAATATATACCAGGGTGTTAAGTAGAGAATAAATCCTCCACCACCAAACAGACATACATTAATAGAAATCGATTTAATTCACATGGAATGAAATCCAATGTCAGACACGCATTCATTTACTAGCTTATGCTCTGGGTCTGAGCGAAAACCAAATCCGAACAATCAACAATAGTACGGAAGGCCACCACTGAAGCCCCTTCAAGGTAGGTACTCCCATCAAGGGTCTCAGTAGCAACACATCCGTTGAATGTGAAGATCGTCGGTCTTCAATCACCGTCTTCAACTTCGACTCTTCATCGTCGTAGTGATTATTCGGAATGGGTTAAACCCGGTCTTTCTGAATAACTCGCGTATTTTTTATAATTAAAAATCAAGTACTATAAAAACACATCCAACGCCTCATTCCAATTCAGAATATTCTTCTAATAAAATATTCGCATTATTTTATCAAAGATAAACTCTTTAAATTATTCTTAAATCTTACTTTTAAAGATTTATTAAGAACCCAAATTGGTTTTAAATATCACAAATCATTATTCAATGATTAATTAAATTTAAGAAATTAATCCTATCTTTAACTGGATTAAAGAACTAATGTCATTTTAAAACACCGTTCACAATAAACCCAAAATCGACTTCCATTAAATATGGAATCTTCACAGAAATCAAATCAATATATAATCGTTATAAATTTCTGTATCTGACCAATAATATAAATGGAATAACGGCAAAGCCTCTTAAATTCCATATGTAGTATCGATCTTCTTTTATAGAAGCTTATCTCGGTTATTATTAATTCGAAATTCATTCAATTCCAATTTAATATATTAAATTGGGAAACTTTACTTTGGGAAAACTCCCATTTAAATCTTGTTACAGGATTTATAAATTTCAAATCATATTCTTACTGTTAATTGAGTTAAAGAACAGATGTCGTTTAAAAACATTGTTCAAGATAAACTCAATTCACAAATCATTTTTGTTCCAATTACAAAATATAGTTTGAAACTCTAATAATCTTAATTAAAAGATTTATTCTTTTCAACTGGGTTTAAGAAAGGTGTTATTGAAGACACCATTCACGACAAACCCCAAATTCCAATTTATTCGATTTAATTTTCAATTAAATATTCACTCATTGGAAAACTTCATTAAATCTTAATTTAATGATTTATTCTAGTTAATAACTAGTTCATTCAATAAAAATATATTTTTCTAAAATATATTCATTTCTAAAATATTCTTTTTTCTAAGACATTTTCTAATTTTTTTTTCTAGAATATCCTTTATTGGAATGTGACTCAATCAACAACCATATATTGCATGCAATCAACAGTCCTGATAAATAATTATCAAACACCCAAATGACGACCAAAGTGGAATTTATAACTGTGTGAGCATTAAAGTAAATAACTAACGCTCATCATAGACTGTCAATCCATCGATTGACAGATAACTAAATATTGGGATTAGTGTGTATCCAATATCATCTCAATACCCGTGTGGGGTTTCATCCATCAACCAAATAATAAATTATTTGTGCACTTGGGCGATGTGTGAAAATTATCGTCCCAATCACATAGACAAGTCGGGTAACTTGTAAATGGAAGTGTAATATTCAATTTGAATATTCTAACGTTATTTGTAATACGTTTAACACTTCAACATCGCAGACATATATTTCACACATATGAATGACATGGTTTTTAATTCTTCTTACAATAAAATGTAAATTCTATTACTAACATTTTGTAGCAAAATGTTATTTTATTTTCATACGACATTTTATGACCAAAAATATATCAAAATTTCAATGCGGCATTTTATGCATATTTTATTTGCAACAAGGAATGCAAATAAAAATGTGACTTTTCATTTCTAGTTTTATTTGCAATAAGGAATGCAAATAAAAAAAAAATAACTTGTTCTAACAAACATGTCCTTTTTATTTTAATTTACATTTTTTAACAAAAATGTATATTCTGCTTCGCTAACATGTTTTAACATAAAAATGAATATTTTCTTTGCTAACATCCTATTTTTAACCTATGATCTTTTTACCGTAACTAATCGACAAGAAAAATATTAATTTTCCTATCTTTTGGGTAGTCCCTTTCAATGACCAAAAATGTAAATTTTGGTTAAACTCTTTTTAATGACCAAAAATGACTATTTTTATTTCATTCCTTTTAATGTAAACAAAACTATATATTTTTGTCTAATCCTTTTAATGTAAACAAAATATGGATTCTTGACTAATCTTTTTAATGTTGACAAAAGAAATATTTTTACTTCATTCTTTTACAGTGACCAAAAGTAAATGTTTTTATAAATTTCATATTCATTACTTTTTAATGTATATATAAAAAAGAATACAATCCATATTCATTACTTTTTAATGTATGAAAATATACACTACATATTGATTACTTTTTAATGTATGAAAATATAAATTATACATTCATTACTTTTTAATGTATGAAAATATACATTTTTAATTCATCTTCTTTAATGTATGAGAGTATACATTCATTTTGTTGACAATTTCATTTTTATCAAATTGAACATTTTGTTATAACACAAATCTAGTTAATAACAATGCTATTTGTGCTTAATTCTTCTATTTAACAAAAATGTCCCTTTTTGTTTCCAACCATCTTGATTTGACAAGATGTACATTTTTATCTCAACTAGTATATTTGACAAAAATGTTCTTTTTATCTCAGCTAATCATAAATTGACAAAAATGCATATTTTGTTTCAACAATCTAATTTGACAAACATGCATACTTTGTTTCAACTAATATAAATTAACAAAAGTGCTTGTTTTGTTTCAACTAGTGTAAATTGAGAAAAGTGAATAATTTGTTTAAACTAGTATAAATTAACAAAAGTGAATAATTTGTTTTAACTAGTATAAATTGAAAAAGTGAATAATTTGTTTTAACTAGTATAAATTGACACAAGTGAATAATTTATTTAACTAGTCAAATTTGACAAAATTGTATATTTAATTGTTTGTTTGTATCTAAATTTTTCAAACAAAAATGTACTTTTCCTTTGATGTTATATTTGCATTGTGGAATGCAAATAAAAGAATAAATTTTATTTTAGTGTATATTTGCATTAGTGAATGCAAATAAAAGAACAAACTTTATTTTCAAAATATATTTGCATTAGTGAATGCAAATAAAAGAACAAATTCTAATGAGAATTAAAAAAAGTGATTTTATTTGTAAAACAAGTTCTACATTTCTAATCCAATCTTAACAAATAAAAAAAAGATAATTTTATTTGTTTACAAACTCTATTTTAATGGAACATTTCATTCAAAAAAAGTGATTTCTATTTTAATGTATGTTTCTGTTCTAATATGATATGTTAAAGCAGAATGATAATTTATTCTAATCTTTTTATTTATTTAAATCAAACAAGAAAATAAAAATATTGTTTTTATTTTATACTTCAAATTTTGACATACATGAATAATTTACATTCTATATCTACAACAAAGGTATAGTTTTTATTTTATATACTAAATCCTATCAAACATGAATACACAATCCAATTCGATGGTTCATCGAAATCACACCATAGAACAACACTGCAATAATCATACATACAATCTCAACATGAAATAAGTATATAACACACATCGAAATAAGTAATTAATTTTAAATTTTAAAATAGAAATCTCACCAATAGCTTTTAATTCTGAACAACTCAGATCTAGAATTTGACCAAAATCTGATATGCCCTGTTTCAGTCCTAGTCTGTTCCATTATGTAGATCCGGTCACTACGGTTCCAACGGGACTGAAATCACCCATTTCTGTGTTCGTACCAAAGAGATATGATATTTTAACCATTTGAATTACATTAATTAAAATTTTAAAATAATTAACATAACTAATTACTTTCATTTCAACCTAACCCTATTTGTCTTCTTCGTTGTACACAGTAAAGGCCGGAACCCATTCATCAATTCTGATTTGCACCTGCGCACCGAAATCCGCGCCACCAGCACTCCATTGGTCACCACTAGTTCGTCCGCCACCTTGCCACGTCCATGCGCCCCAACCCGAAGCAACTCGGTGAACCCCACCGTGCCAGCCACGGCTCCAAACGCAGCGCCTTCATCCTTCAATTCCGGCCACCTCGAAGCCTGAAACTCCATCTTGACCGTTGAGCAACTAGAGGGCGTTAAGCTCTTCATGTTTGTCATTAGGAATTCTTGAATTAGTTTTCTAGATTTTGTGAATTTGGCCATTGTTTTCTAGAGCTTTTCAGCCCTTCGTGGAATGATATGGCGGCTGCTGTAGTTTAGGCTTAGGGTTTCGATTTGCTTACCCTATGTGTATTTATAATATAATAATTATTTAATCCGTTCAATCTTTTAAAAAGCCCGTTAATCTTAACTGTTCCAATTTCAGCCTAGCAGAAGATGTTCCTACCTAATTGCCCCCGTTTCGGACCCAATGGAACAAGTATCGTCAGCCCAAACGAACATTTGTAGCCTGTTTTTATTTAATTTATATTTAAATCATTTAATTAATTAATTCAATCCTACATTTAAATTCGCCGGGGCTACATACGACCTTAGAAAATTTCAGAAAAATTATTTTTGGCTTTGTTATGATGATACAGTCCTAACAAAACTAATTTCGTCGAATTCTGAGATCGTTTGAAAAATGGTTGTTTTTCAGTCGATTAAATTCAATAGAAACTGGTCAAACACGTTTTCTTCTGCCACGCTCACACATTAATTCGAA
The DNA here is from genome assembly GCA_030737875.1 of Allium sativum. Classification (NCBI taxonomy): domain Eukaryota; kingdom Viridiplantae; phylum Streptophyta; class Magnoliopsida; order Asparagales; family Amaryllidaceae; genus Allium; species Allium sativum. The sequence goes on along the minus strand of CM060916.1, from coordinate 365,204,546 downwards.
AAATTCTGGAAAATTAAACTTAACAATAATTTGACATCCTGGTTCCAACAAAAGTGGTTTCGTCGAAAACAGAGGTGGTTTGTAAAATGACTATTTTAAGGGCCATATTTTATATTAAAAAATATATATATTCTCTACAGCGACTTTTCTAAATTTTGAACTGGCCATAACTTTCAAATTATAAAGTGAAATTTCAGTTTTTCAGACTCGTTAGAAAGATATGATTAAACAGATTTAAATATTTCTGGTTTCACTCAATTCTGATTTATTTTGCATCCTGTACAGTCAGTCAAAGTTCAAATTCAAATTTTCAAACTGCAGCGCTGTTTTAAACTCCTTTTCTAAATAAATTAAATTCTTATATTTTAACTTTGATTAAAATAAACTTTTCGACGTTATTATTTAAAATAAATTATTTTTAAATGCTAAAATCCATTAAAATTTCTAAAATAAATTTTTTTAATTGGCCTCAAAATTCCGGGTTGTTACAATCGCCCCCACTTAAAATCTTTTCGTCCTCGAAAAGGAACGAAGCTAAAAGTTGTTTAATTAACTAACTTGATTAAATTTTCATTTATTGTTTCAATACTCTTATTTGTTATCATTCCAATATTTTAATTAGTGAAACTAATAATCAAACATCACAACCTGCAATCAATTAGGTAATTAACTTTTCAAATATATATAACTTTTATATATAGTCAAAAATCATATTTTAGTGCAAATCACAGTAATGTGTCCTAACTAAGTTTTGGTTCTCATACCGGTCAATGGAAATATATAGATATACCACTTTCGAAACTCGAAAATAAATACTGATAATGCTGCAGCATTATCAGAATTATCCCCGAGCGGCTAGAGTGTGATTCTATATCAATCCAGTATATTAAAACTTCGAATATCCGTTAATTACTCGTATATTCGAAATCTTTATATACTCGATTGTCCACATTAAAATATAATAATATACTCAAATACGTATTTTAAGATAAAATTTTCAAAACTAAATTTTGTTTTCATTAATTTTTTTAAAGAAAATAATACTCTTCACACTCATTCTAGGATACTACTAATCCTATCTTTAACGAGTTATTCTCATTGGATATTACTAATCCAATCTCTGATGAATTCTTTCGTTCGATTCTAATGTGTCTTGTTCTCGAGCTCTGTAAACCAAAGCTCTGATATCAAATGTGACGACCCAAACTTCCCCATTAAGGAAAGATTGGATTGCTTTGAGAACAATACACATCAGAACACAAACCGAAGAACATTTTATTGCTGATAACAACAATTACATCAAAGTACAAGAATATAACAGAGTATGAATACTTATTACATAATAGAAATACATTTAAATTACATTTAAATAGCAGTGGAAAAATAATACAATTATACAACTGGAAGGAATACGCGGATACAGAGCTTTCCGAAAACCGCTTCAGCTGTAAGCCAGGATCCTGTAAATATATCTGCAAAAAGCTACTCGACTTCCCGTGTGGAAAATATGGGCACCCGAGTTTGCCAATGAAACAAACTACAGGTCAGTCATGGGACTGATATGAGAAATCTTAACTTATCTAATAATAAGGCTAATCACAGGACCACGCCGCTAACGCGGAACGGGTTTACTCCATTGGATTGCCAGTGCATAAAATAAAGTAAATCGTTAAACAACGCAATGCCTTTTAGAAAAATGAAACCATTATAAGACCCAAGTCCCATCACATAATGTAACGCAAACCGGAGGATAGGGTTTTACCTTATAATGGTCAAAAGATGCTTGATACGATAAAATGGATTTGATATTATTATTAGTGTATATATGTTTAAATAAAAATATTTCAATCATAATGTATCAATCATAGACGGCATGGGTACCATATATCATGTCGCCATACTAGTTCTACATTCAAAACCGCAAGGTCGTATTGGAAATTGGATTTCCATCATGAGTCGAGGCTAGGGGCAAGCTCCTCTCTGATTCGAGACACTCTAGCAAATGCCTCAGGATCACACCTATGGGCAACCCTTGGAGCGGTAGGGCCGGTCCCCGCCTATCGGCAGTGGATTAGTTATGCCTGAACACACGCTTCCCGGTTCCTTTGAACCTATAGTATGACCACTAATGACCTATAAAAATCCGAGGCGCCTCAAAATCCATCATCCACATAAGTAAAATGCCATCCAGTTTAAGCACTGACACTACCACTAGCTAGAAAGAAACGTGTGTACTCCCTATGGTCCATATCCCGTTTTTGACTCATACTGGGGTGTGAGGCTCGCGAAGTCATGCTATACACAAAGATATGCCGTAATAGGCTATACTTTGATCATCCCACAAGGCCATGTTTTTCAACAAAAGCCTTGATCAATTGCATCTTGGCGTGCCACATTGACAATTCACGCCATGCGATCAATCACCATTAATATATACTAGGGTGTTAAGTAGAGAATAAATCCTCCACCACCAAATAGACATACATTAATAGAAATCGATTTAATTCACATGGAATGAAATCCAATGTCAGACACGCATTCATTTACTAGCTTATGCTCTGGGTCTGAGCGAAAACCAAATCCGAACAATCAACAATAGTCCGGACGGCCACCACTGAAGCCCCTTCTAGGTAGCTACTCCCATCAAGGGTCTCAGTAGCAACACATCCGTTGAATGTGAAGATCGTCGGTCTTCAATCACCGTCTTCAACTTCGACTCTTCATCGTCATAGTGATTATTCGGAATGGGTTAAACCCGGTCTTTCCAAATAACTCGCGTATTTTTTATAATTAAAAATCAAGTACTATGAAAACACATCCAACGCCTCATTCCAATTCAGAATATTCTTCTAATAAAATATTCGCATTATTTTATCAAAGATAAACTCTTTAAATTATTCTTAAATCTTACTTTTAAAGATTTATTAAGAACCCAAATTGGTTTTAAATATCACAAATCATTATTCAATGATTAATTAAATTTAAGAAATTAATCTTATCTTTAACTGGATTAAAGAACTAATGTCATTTTAAAACACCGTTCACTTCACGATAAACCCAAAATCGACTTCCATTAAATATGGAATCTTCACAGAAATCAAATCAATATATAATCGTTATAAATTTCTGTATCCGACCAATAATATAAATGGAATAACGGCAAAGCCTCTTAAATTCCATATGTAGTATCGATCTTCTTTTACAGAAGCTTATCTCGGTTATTATTAATTCGAATTCCATTCAATTCCAATTTAATATATTAAATTGGGAAACTTTACTTTTGGAAAATTCCCGTTTAAATCTTGATACAAGATTTATAAATTCCAAATCATATTCTTACTGTTAATTGAGTTAAAGAACAGATGTCGTTTAAAAACATTGTTCATGATAAACTCAATTCACAAATCATTTCTATTCCAATTACAAAATATTGTTTGAAACTCTAGTAATCTTAATTAAAAGATTTATTCTTTTCAACTAGGTTTATGAAAGGTGTTATTGAAGACACCATTCACGACAAACCCAAAATTCCAATTTATTCGATTTAATTTTCAATTAAATATTCACTAATTGGAAAACTTCATTAAATCTTAATTTAATGATTTATTCTAGTTAATAACTAGTTCATTCAATAAAAATATATTTTTCTAAAATATATTCTTTTCTAAAATATTCTTTTTTCTAAGACATTTTCTAAAAAAAAAATCTGGAATATCCTTTATTGGAATGTGACTCAATCAACAACTATATATTGCATGTAATCAACAATCCTGATAAATAATTATCAAACACCCAAATGACGACCAAAGTGGAATTTATAACTGTGTGAGCATTAAAGTAAATAACTAACGTTCATCACAGACTGTCAATCCATCGATTGACAGATAACTAAATATTGGGATTAGTGTGTATCCAATATCACCCCAATACCCGTGTGGGGTTTCATCCATCAACCAAATAATAAATTATTTGTGCACTTGGGCGATGTGTGAAAATTATCGTCCCAATCACATAGACAAGTCGGGTAACTTGTAAATGAAAGTGTAATATTCAATTTGAATATTCTAACATTATTTGTAATACGTTTAACACTTCAACATCGCAAACATATATTTCAGACATATGAATGACATGGTTTTTAATTCTTCTTACAATAAAATGTAAATTCTATTACTAACATTTTTGTAGCAAAATGTTATTTTATTTTCATACGACATTTTATGACAAAAAATGTATCAAAATTTCAGTGCGACATTTTATGCATATTTTATTTGCAACAAGGAATGCAAATAAAAATGTGACTTTTCATTTCTAGTTTTATTTGCAACAAGGAATGCAAATTAAAAAAAAAACTTGTTCTAACAAACATGTACTTTTTATTTTAATTTACATTTTCTAACAAAAATGTATATTCTGCTTCGCTAACATGTTTTAACATAAAAATGAATATTTTCTTTGCTAACATCCTATTTTTAACCTATGATCTTTTCACCGTAACTAATCGACAAGAAAAATATTAATTTTCCTATCTTTTGAGTAATCCCTTTCAATGACCAAAAATATAAATTTTGGTTAAACTCTTTTTAATGACCAAAAATGACTATTTTTATTTCATTCCTTTTAATGTAAACAAAACTATATATTTTTGTCTAATCGTTTTAATGTAAACAAAATATGGATTCTTGACTAATCTTTTTAGTGTTGACAAAAGAAATATTTTACTTCATTCTTTTACAGTGACCAAAAGTAAATGTTTTTATACATTTCATATTCATTACTTTTTAATGTAATATATATATATATATATATATATATACACACACACACACATTCCATATTCATTACTTTTTAATGTATGAAAATATACTTTACATATTCATTACTTTTTAATGTATGAAAATATACATTACATATTCATTACTTTTTAATGTATGAAAATATACATTTTTACATCTTCTTTAATGTATGAGAGTATACATTCATTTTGTTGACAATTTCATTTTTATCAAAATGAACATTTTGTTATAACACAAATCTAGTTAATAATAATGCTATTTGTGCTTAATTCTTCTATTTAACAAAAATACCTTTTTGTTTCCAACCATCTTGATTTGACAAGATGTACATTTTTATCTCAACTAGTATATTTGACAAAAATGTTCTTTTTATCTCAGCTAATCATAAATTGACAAAAATGCATATTTTGTTTCAACAATCTAATTTGACAAACATGCATACTTTGTTTCAACTAATATAAATTAACAAAAGTGTTTGCTTTGTTTCAACTAGTGTAAATTGAGAAAAGTGAATAATTTGTTTAAACTAGTATAAATTAACAAAAGTGAATAATTTGTTTTAACTAGTATAAATTGACAAAAGTGAATAATTTGTTTTAACTAGTATAAATTGACAAAAGTGAATAATTTATTTAACTAGTCAAATTTGACAAAAGTGTATATTTAATTATTTGTTTGCATCTAAATTTTTCAAACAAAAATGTACTTTTCCTTTGATGTTATATTTGCATTGTGGAATGCAAATAAAAGAACAAATTTTATTTCAGTGTATATTTGCATTAGTGAATGCAAATAAAAGAACAAACTTTATTTTCAAAATATATTTGCATTAGTGAATGCAAATAAAAGAACAAATTCTAATGACAATTAAAAAAAGTGATTTTATTTGTAAAACAAGTTCTACATTTCTAATCCAATCTTAACAAATAAAAAAAAGATAATTTTATTTGTTTACAAACTCTATTTTAATGGAACATTTCATTCAAAAAAAGTGATTTCTATTTTAATGTATGTTTCTGTTCTAATATGATATGTTAAAGCAGAATGATAATTTATTCTAATCTTTTTATTTATTTAAATCAAACATGAAAATAAAAATATTGTTTTTATTTTATACTTCAAATTTTGACATACATGAATAATTTACATTCTATATCTACAACAAAGGTATAGTTTTTATTTTATATACTAAATCCTGTTAAACATGAATACACAATCCAATTCGATGGTTCATCGAAATCACACCACAGAACAACACTGCAACCATCATACATACAATCTCAACATGAAATAAGTATACAACACACATCGGAATAAATAATTAATTTTAAATTTTAAAATAGAAATCTCACCATAGCTTTTAATTCTGAACAACTCAGATCTAGAATTTGACCAAAATCTGATATGATCTGTTTCAGTCCTAGTCTGTTCCATTATGTAGATCCGGTCACTACGGTTCCAACGGGACTGAAATCACCCATTTCTGTGTTCGTACCAAAGAGATATGATATTTTAACCATTTGAATTACATTGATTAAATTATTAAAATAATTAACATAACTAATTACTTTCATTTCAACCTAACCCTATTTGTCTTCTTCGTTGTACACAGTAAAGGCCGGAACCCATTCATCAATTCTGATTTGCACCTACGAACCGAAATCCGTGCCACCAGCACTCCATCGGTCACCACTAGTTCGTCCGCCACCTTGCCACGTCCATGCGCCCCAACCCGAAGCAACTCGGTGAACCCCACCGTGCCAGCCACGGCTCCAAACGCAGCGCCTTCATCCTTCAATTCCGGCCACCTCGAAGCCTGAAACTCCATCTTGACCGTTGAGCAACTAGAGGGCGTTAAGCTCTTCATGTTTGTCATTTGGAATTCTTGAATTAGTTTTCTAGATTTTGTGAATTTGGCCATTGTTTTCTGGAGCTTTTCAGCCCTTCGTGGAATGATATGGCGGCTGCTGTAGTTTAGGCTCAGGGTTTCGATTTGTTTACCCTATGTGTATTTATAATATAATAATTATTTAATCCTTTCAATCTTTTAAAAAGCACGTTAACCTTAACCGTTCCAATTTCAGCCTAGCAGAAGATGTTCCTACCTAATTGCCCCCGTTCCGGACCCAATGGAACAGGTATCGTCGGCCCAAACGAATATTTGTAGCCTGTTTTTATTTAATTTATATTTAAATCATTTATTTAATTAATTCAATCTTACATTTAAATTCGCCGGGGCTACATACGACCCCAGAAAATTTCAGAAAAATTATTTTTGGCTTTGTTATGACGATACGTTCCTAACAAAACTAATTTCGTCGAATTCTGAGATCGTTTGAAAACTGGTCATTTTTCAGTCGATTAAATTCAATAGAAACCGGTCAAACACGTTTTCTTCTGCCACACTCACACATTAATTCGAAAAATTTTGGAAAATTAAATTTAATAATAATTTGACATCCTGGTTCCACCAAAAGTGGTTTCATCGAAAACAGAGGTGTTTTGTAAAATGACTATTTTTAAGGGCCATATTTTATATTAAAAAATATATATATATATTCTCTACAGCGACTTTTCTAAATTTTGAACTGGCCATAACTTTCAAATTATAAAGTGAAATTTCAGTTTTTCAGATTCGTTAGAAAGATATGATTAAACAGATTTAAATATTTCTGGTTTCACTCAATTCTGATTTATTTTGCATCCTGTACAGTTAGTCAAAGTTCAAATTCAAATTTTCAAACTGCAGCGCTGTTTTAAACTCCTTTTCTAAATAAATTAAACTCTTATATTTTAACTTTGATTAAAATAAACTTTTCGACGTTATTATTTAAAATAAATTATTTTTAAATGCTAAAATCCATTAAAATTTCTAAAATAAAATTTTTAAATTGGCCTCAAAATTCCCGGTTGTTACAGCAGAGGTTTGTTTTAACAATTTTTTTTGTTGTTTCTGCAGATCCGATTCACGGTTGTGTTTTATCAAGTAGAAACGGTGATGTTTGGCCGCGTCTTTTTCATGCCCAAAGTATGTTGAATATGTGACAAAAATACTACAACGACTAAATGGTGAATTCTCACCTATATTTAATAAAAAGGTTATGCAACACATGTTTTGCCCTATCAGCCAAATTTTGTGAAAGGGGACCAAAAATATTGATGGAACCAATGGGTGATTCCACGCATTATTTTGATTAGCTAGTTACCATTGGTCAAATCTTTCTTAAAAAGCTGTTAGTTTTACGTTTTTACCATTTTGCTAACACCAAGCAATATTTATGAAAGTCACTGAAGTTGCTTTAAAGTTCTTTTTGGACTGCCTATCTTTGTGATTTATAAATGACTGTGCCAGCTGACTATATAAGTTAGATCATGTACGAACTTAATTACTCAGAATTGTGTTGTGTCAGTTGTATGCTGATGTAACCCATGAACATGGACTGGTTTAGTGTGTTTACTTTTATCTATTGTCTTCTATGGTTGTAAATGCGAATAGTGTGCTGGTACTTAGAGAAGTTTTATCCATTTTAACCATCAAAAATCAGTTATAACACAATTTTTTTTTGTATCGTTGTTTTGAAGGATTTTTTTTATATTTGTTTGTGTAGAATCTGGGGACTGGGATCAGGAAAACAGACATTTGAAGGTGATGGCAATGAAGCTGAAAACATCGAATGTGATGATAATAAAGCTGGAAACGTTGAAGGTGATTGCAATGATTTGGAGAATGATGATGATAAGGGCAGTCAAAATGAGAATGAGTACATGCCATTCAGCGATTACCCTAATTTAACTTCTCAATTTACTACCGATGAGTTATGTTTAAAATTTTAATATAGTATGTATAATATAGTAAATATTCTGAAATATCTTAGTCGTTGTAGCTAAACATTATTGTTCGATGATGCAGTTGTTTGATTCAAAAGAAACCTTAAGACATTGGTGCATGAGTCGTGGAATTAGTTCAAATTGTATTATTGTGATTAAAAGAACAAGAATGAGAAATATGCAAAATAATGGGAAAGGATCGTGGATGGTGCTAGCATGTGAAAGAAGTGGAAAATACATCGGTCATAAGGCAAAGGAGCATGTTCCTAAAATGCAACAAAAAAGGAGACGAACTGTAACGACCTGTATTCTACACATCATAGGATCGTAGAATATTTATTTCTTTCACATACGAAGTCGTATGGTCATGTAACTTTGGGAGACGACCATTGGGGACATTTCCCATGTTCATGATTTTTCCCGATTTTTAAATGACCATTTTACCCCTAGTTATCACTGTTTTGGCCATAACTTTTGACTGGAAAGGAATTTTGACCTGAAACCACTTCCATTGGCTCCGGATGATGGTTTCTCTTTCCGTAGAGTGGTCACATTAGCCAAACGGACTCACCGTTTGGGAGATATGGCTGAAACAAGTTTCAGATGGTGAAAAACAGCTTAATTGGGCTTAAGCGGGTGATTAGCAGCTAGGCCCAAGGGGAATTTCGGGTTTAGGGGGATATAGGTGCTGATTAGGGTTAGAAAACATTTCTTTAGACATTTTCCAGCCGCCACTTTCATTTCCCTTAACCTAGCCATGGCCTCCACTCTCTAAATCTCTCTAAATCACCCAAAATCACTTCCTAATCAAGGATTAAGGCTTAGAGGCATCAAATCAAGGGGGATTAGCACAAGGACTGAGGTAGGGCTGCTGTTATATATTGGAATTCGTGCAAATCAGAGGTTCACTTCAGATTTGGAGGTTTTATTGTGGCAAAGGTGAGTGATAGCATCATTTTGACACTAATTACAGTTAATTAAGGGTAATTAGTGAAAATTAGCGAATTTATACACTAATAAATTCTGGAAAAATGTTTAGAAATTCTTAAATAATATTTCATGTCTCTGTTATAAAATTTAGACGATTTGGTTAAGTTTTACTAAGTATGTGCTTAAACATGATTAAGAGGGATTATAAGAAAATGTGAGGTTTTAACCACTTTTGATCCATTTTGGTTCATTTAAATTGTTGTTTGTTGCTTGTGGTTGCTGTTATATGTTGCTATGACTCTTTGGTATGCTTTGTGATTGATTCCAATAGTTAGATTGGTCGGAAACGCCGTCGAGAGGCGTATAAACAGTTGCTGGAAAGTTGCAGAAACTGCAGGGTATCCAACCGGATCGGATCGGGTAGGGGATCAGATCGGGTAGGGGATCGGGTCGGACATATCCGAACCGGACCGGGGCGTGGTACTTTCTGGAGCATGACGTGAAGAGGCAACAAGGAAGGCCTGGTCGGATCGGAGGGGCGTAGCGTGGGATCGGAAGGAACAAGGAGGACTGAAGTGGATAACATATTCCGAACCAAATCGAGAGCAAACCGAACTGATGCTGACGAGACGGAGACGGAGACACTCAAGCCATGGGGCATCCGAACCGAACCGCATGAGGGAGAAGGACCCGAACCCAGGGGATGGTGGCACTCCGAACCGAACCGGGGAACGTATCCGAACCGAACCGGGGAACGTATCCGAACCGAACCGGGGAACGTATCCGAACCGAACCGGGGAACGTATCCGAACCAAACCGAGCATGGGGAACTGGACGTGTACTTTTACTACTTCGTGATGACTCTTCTGAAGACCAACTCCAATTCGACCAAACCCGAGATGCAAAGGAAGTCCAAATGAGAAGTTAGAGCTCAAGATTCAGATGGGAATCAACGAGTTCGCTTCATGGTTGGGCTTTGCTGCGGGACGCGTGCCAAGGGGTTATCGACGTCTATAGCTTTGGACCACTATGGTAGGAGGTACGAAGGCGGATTCAGGGCCATTATGGCATCGGTAGAACCAAGAGCTACGACCAATGAAGTGGGTCATTGAAATGTTTGGTCATGACTCCAAGTGTTTGGCTTGGTCACAGCAGGGTTTCTACAAGTCGGGATTCGTCGTTACCTCAGTTTGTCTAGTGTTCCAAAGTGGTAGATGTCGTATGCTTTACGCACTGAGTGAGAGACGTGAGGATGGTTGCTATGCTTGATTGTTTGACATACACACCCCACCCCCGTATTCTTACACTATTTATTATGGCACCTTGGAGTATTGTACGGTATGTGGTACTAACTCTTTGGTTGCAGGTCCAGGTTCAGGTATGGTTTAGTATACCTGTTATTACTCTGTTTAGATGCTTATCGCTCATACCAGGCTTTATGTCTGACCCAGAGTTTTATGTCTCCTCTTATTACTCTGGGTGCTCACACGAGCAGACTAGAGACAGGTTAGCTGGTGATGCACGGGTAGATGATCCGGAGACGAGCAGGAGGCTTCCACGTAATATATATAGTATTCTCTCTGTATTGTTGAAGATCACTGCTTGGGCATTGGTGGTGCATCTCCTACTTTAGTTTTCTTTTGTTAGAGACAGAAAATTTGGAAAGTTGTAATAAGCTGTATTTGGATTTCCGCTGCTCTGATGTTGACATTGATTATTAGTTATCAGCTTATGCACTGTCTAGCCTGTTTTGTGTCAAGTATGTTATTATTATATTTTATTCCATGCGCTGTGAGACATTCTACAGGTTCCTTGATTAGTTCATTCTCTTCTTTCTTTTCTTCTGACGACCGTTCTGTGCTAGCTGGGCATGTGTACAACGCACTTTCGAAGGAAATGCAGGCTGGTGCGGGACGGGCCGTCACATTTGGTATCAGAGCTCTAGGTTGCGTAGTTAACCTAGGGAAGTTATCAGGGAGAGATATTATACGTATACGAGAGAGCGTATTTGTGATTACTTTGGTTTTTAAAAGCTATATATATATACTATTACTAGTATAAGGATGAAGTCGTACTGCACTAGCACCACTATGGAGTCGTTAATCGTTTCCTTTTTCAGATTGACGATGAGCCGGTATACTAGAGGTGCTGGTAGAGGAGCCAATAATGGGAATGCTGCTGACATGAGGACGATGTTTACTGACCTCATGAGGGAGATGCTTAGAGATGTGCAGAGGGCAGCTCCCAATGGTGGAAGTGGTGGTGGTCCGATAGTGCAGGCGCCGAGGGTCGACTTCGCCAAGTTGAATAAGGATTATACTAGCCTTGGTGGGAAGCCGTTCCACGGAACGGAGTCGGCCACGGATGTTCAAGATTGGGTGGATAGTTGCGAACGTATCTTCGAGGATTTGTGTATCGAGGATGCGATGAAGAGAAAGTTAGCGTCCCGTCAGCTGCAAGGGCGGGCAATGAATTGGTGGAATGCCATAAAGGCAGCTACTCCCGAAGACCAGATTACTTGGGAGCAGTTTAAGGCTCGCTTTAGTGAGAAGTTCATACCAGCTGCTCAGAAGTCAATGTTGTTTAAGAAGTTCTTGGAGCTCAAGCAGAATGGCAGAGCTGTCTCGGAGTATATTGCTGAATTTGACACTTTGTCAAAATATGGGTTATCTCTTATTGATACTGCCGAGAAAAAGAATGAGAAATTCATAACTGGTTTGGATCAGTACTTGGGGGAAAAACTTATTAACCACATCGATGAGACGTTTGAATCGATTGTGGGGAAAGCGTTAAGATCGGAAAGTCTTTACCCTAAGCAGAAGACTGAGGTTGCATCCGCAGATGAGCCAAAGCCACAAGCTAGTGGTGGAGGCAAAGGTGGTTCTCAGAATAAGAGAAAGCAGAACCAGGCTAAGGACGGTCATAAGAAAAAGAATAAGCAAGATGTGGAGTGCTTCAGCTGTGGTAAGAAGGGCCATTATGCTAGTAATTGTCGGGCCAAGCCAGCGGATAGGAAGTGCTTCAACTGTGGCCAAATGGGACATCACAAGGACAAGTGTCCACAGCCCCCTAAAGAAAAGCAAATGGTGAAAGCCTACGCTCTTAATGCTATTCCTTCTTCGTCGAATGCCCCAAATGCGGCGGAGAAGGGAAAGAACGTCGTCATACAAGGTATGCTTTCTGTTTATGATGTTCCTGTTAGAGTTTTGTTTGATACCGGAGCTTCCAGTTCTTTCATATCTAGTGACCTGGTAGATAGATTGGGATTGGAGCCCGAGATTGTCGATAGACCTTTAGTGGTGACGAACCCGATTGGTGGTTCTACTAGCCTTAGCATGATTTGTCGCAATGTGGTCTTATCGAGTCATGGATGCATGTTTGTTTGTGATTGCTTTGTTTTGGACTTTACTGGGTTTGGCATTATTTTGGGAGTAGATTGGCTCCAAAGATACGGGGTGGTGGTAGACTGTGAGGGCTTGTTGGTGACAGCTAGAGCGGATGATGGGCGGAGGATAGTGTTTGGTGGTCTACCCAGTAAGGGGGTATTGGCTAGTTTTCTAAACTCCCTCGACATTCCGCATAGTGAGTTGTCAGGTTTGCCCGTGGTTGGCCAGTATCCGGATGTTTTCGAAGAAGTGACCGGACTTCCACCACACCGAGAGATTGAGTTTCGTATTGATTTGGTAAAGGATGCCAGACCTATAGTGATGCCACTTCGTCGTATGGCACCAAGAGAGCAGCGAGAGCTCGAGGTGCAAGTCAGCGATCTTTTGAAGAAGGGATTTATCAGAAGGAGTGTTTCTGAATGGGGAGCACCAGTTGTGTTTGCTACCAAGGCGGATGGTTCCCTTCGTTTGTGTGTAGACTACCGCGAGTTGAATAAAGTGACGAGGAAGAACAAGTATCCTCTACCGCGGATAGATGATTTGTTTGATCAGTTGAGTGGCGCGAGAGTATTTTCTCGGTTGGATCTCGCGACAGGTTTTCATCAGCTTAGAGTGGAAGCTGAGAGTATAGCTAAAACGGCATTTCGGACGCCGTCTGGGTTTTATGAGTGGTTGGTCATGCCATTCGGGCTGACCAATGCCCCAGCATATTTTGTGGATCTTATGAATAGGATATTCAGAGATCAGTTGAATAAGTTTGTCCTTGTGTTTGTTGATGATATTTTGGTCTACTCGAGGACAGAGGAAGAACACAAGGGACATTTAAGAATAGTGATGGAGGTGTTGAGAAAACACCAATTGAGAGCAAAGTTTTCTAAGTGTCACTTCTGGAAGAGGGAAGTGAGGTTCTTGGGCCATGTTGTATCAGAGAATGGTATTGCCGTGGACCCGGCAAAGGTGGCTACGGTACAAGATTGGCCTACGCCCAAGAATGCAACAGATGTAAGAAGTTTCTTGGGATTAGCGGGATATTATCATAAGTTTATCCAAGGCTTCTCCAAGATAGCAGCACCATTGACCCAGTTGACCAAGAAGAATCAAGCTTTTGTCTGGGATGAAAGATGCGAGAATGCATTTAAGAGTCTAAAGGACAAGTTGACAAGCGCACCAGTGTTAGTCATTCCTAAGGGGGATGAAGAGATGACGGTATACACGGATGCCTGTGGTACCAGACTGGGTGCTGTGTTGATGCAAGGCGGTAGGGTTGTAGCTTACGCAAGTCGGCAATTGAAGCCGCACGAGAGAAGGTACCCTACCCATGATTTAGAATTGGCATCGATCGTGTTCGCGTTAAAGATGTGGAGACACTATCTCTTGGGAGAAAGATTTTAGCTGTTTACAGACCATAAGTCATTAAAGTATCTCTTCTCTCAGAAAGATCTGAATCTCCGTCAGCAGAGATGGTTAGAGTTCTTAGCTCCCTATGATTTTGACATCGCATATACACCGGGAAAGGGCAATGCGGTGGCTGATGCATTGAGTAGAAGACATGCCAGCTTAGGGGCTATGTTCCTTGAATGGAAGCAACTGGAGTTTATCGCGGGGTTTGATTTCAGACCAAAGTGCGAATTGGATCCAGAAATGTTAGCAAGTTTGACGATCAGACCCACTTTGATTGAGCGGATCGGCTCTAGTCAGAGGGACGATCCTAACCTATTGGAAATCATCTCCAAGGTAGAGATGGGTATCGATGAGAAGATGAACAAGTATGGGCTTGATCGAGATAGATGGCTTAGAAAGAATGGAAAGCTTGTTGTACCCAATGTCAATGGATTGAGGGATGAAGTGCTTAGAGAATGTCATCACTCAAAGCTGACTATACACCCCGGTGGTAATAAGATGTATCGAGATATGAAACAGACTTACTACTGGGAAGGAATGAAAAGAGACGTTGGGAAGTTTATATCCAAATGCATGAATTGCCAGCTAGTTAAAGCCGAGCAAAAGAAGCCTAGTGGGTTGTTGCAACCATTAGAAATTCCCGAATGGAAATGGGAGCAAGTCTCGATGGATTTCATCGATGGTTTACCAAGGACTAGATCGGAATATGACAGCATTTGGGTAATTGTAGACCGATTGACTAAAAGTGCAAGGTTTATACCAGTCAAATCGACCAGAACGACAGCTAAGTTAGCAGAATTGTATATGAAGTGGGTAGTGAGATTTCATGGAGTACCTAAAAGCATTGTGAGTGACCGAGACCCATTGTTCACTAGTGGGTTTTGGAAAAGCTTGCAAGAGGCTCTAGGGTCAAGATTACATCTCAGTACCGCATATCGTCCTCAGACCGACGGTCAGACGGAAAGGGTGAATCGTATTTTGGAAGATCTCTTGAGAGCATGTATATTGGATTTTGGTGGATCATGGGATGACCATTTGCATCTAGTAGAGTTTGCATATAATAATAGCTACCAATCCAGTATCGGTATGGCTCCATTTGAAGCTTTGTATGGAAGACCGTGCAACTCACCATCATGTTGGATAGAGACTGGCGAGAAATTTATGCTTGGACCAGATGTGGTAAGAGAAACGTCGGATAAGATCAAGATCATTCAACAACGAATGAAGGTTGCCCAAGATAGGCAGAAGAGTTATGCTGATAAGAGGAGAAGAGACTTAAAATTCTCCGTTGGCGACTTGGTGTTTGTCAAGATTTCCCCGTTGAAGAGCGTAATACGATTTGGCAGGAGAGGCAAGTTGGCACCAAGATTTGTTGGCCCATTCCCTGTTCTTGAGCTAGTCGGGAATTTGGCATATATAATTGACTTACCAGAGAAGATGGCAGGAGTTCACAACGTATTTCATGTTTCCCAACTAAGGAAGTTCGTTCACGACTCAGATGTGACTATTTCACCTGATCAGTTAGAGGATTTCGAAGTAGAACCCGAGGCGGTTGGGAACCGCAAGCCGGCCCGTATTGTCGAGCACGACATGAAGCAACTTCGAAGGAAGGCGGTGAAGTTAGTCAAGGTTCAGTGGGGCGAGGACGAGAATGATTGTACTTGGGAGACAGAGGAGAGCATTAGGAAGGCAAACCCAGAACTCTTTGCCTGGTAAGATTTTGATTTCGATTTAGTTTTCCGCATGCTAGGATAGGCTTGCTTGCTTGTTTTGCATGTTTGATTGTTGTATGTGGTTGGTAGGCATGCGGGATCCTTTGTATGTTTTGGGTTAAGGAATTTCGGGGGCGAAATTTCTTAAGGGGGGGACAGTGTAACGACCCGTATTCTACACATCATAGGATCGTAGAATATTTATTTCTTTCACATACGAAGTCGTATGGTCATGTAACTTTGGGAGACGACCATTGGGGTCATTTCCCATGTTCATGATTTTTCCCGATTTTTAAATGACCATTTTACCCCTAGTTATCACTGTTTTGGCCATAACTTTTGACTGGAAAGGAATTTTGACCTGAAACCACTTCCATTGGCTCCGGATGATGGTTTCTCTTTCCGTAGAGTGGTCACATTAGCCAAACAGACTCACCGTTTGGGAGATATGGCTGAAACAAGTTTCAGATGGTGAAAAACAGCTTAATTGGGCTTAAGCGGGTGATTAGCAGCTAGGCCCAAGGGGAATTTCGGGTTTAGGGGGATATAGGTGCTGATTAGGGTTAGAAAACATTTCTTTAGACATTTTCCAGCCGCCACTTTCATTTCCCTTAACCTAGCCATGGCCTCCACTCTCTAAATCTCTCTAAATCACCCAAAATCACTTCCTAATCAAGGATTAAGGCTTAGAGGCATCAAATCAAGGGGGATTAGCACAAGGACTGAGGTAGGGCTGCTGTTATATATTGGAATTCGTGCAAATCAGAGGTTCACTTCAGATTTGGAGGTTTTATTGTGGCAAAGGTGAGTGATAGCATCATTTTGACACTAATTACAGTTAATTAAGGGTAATTAGTGAAAATTAGCGAATTTATACACTAATAAATTCTGGAAAAATGTTTAGAAATTCTTAAATAATATTTCATGTCTCTGTTATAAACTTTAGACGATTTGGTTAAGTTTTACTAAGTATGTGCTTAAACATGATTAAGAGGGATTATAAGAAAATGTGAGGTTTTAACCACTTTTGATCCATTTTGGTTCATTTAAATTGTTGTTTGTTGCTTGTGGTTGCTGTTATATGTTGCTATGACTCTTTGGTATGCTTTGTGATTGATTCCAATAGTTAGATTGGTCGGAAACGCCGTCGAGAGGCGTATAAACAGTTGCTGGAAAGTTGCAGAAACTGCAGGGTATCCAACCGGATCGGATCGGGTAGGGGATCAGATCGGGTAGGGGATCGGGTCGGACATATCCGAACCGGACCGGGGCGTGGTACTTTCTGGAGCATGACGTGAAGAGGCAACAAGGAAGGCCTGGTCGGATCGGAGGGGCGTAGCGTGGGATCGGAAGGAACAAGGAGGACTGAAGTGGATAACATATTCCGAACCAAATCGAGAGCAAACCGAACTGATGCTGACGAGACGGAGACGGAGACACTCAAGCCATGGGGCATCCGAACCGAACCGCATGAGGGAGAGCTCCGAACCGAACCGCATGAGGGAGAAGGACCCGAACCCAGGGGATGGTGGCACTCCGAACCGAACCGGGGAACGTATCCGAACCGAACCGGGGAACGTATCCGAACCGAACCGGGGAACGTATCCGAACCGAACCGGGGAACGTATCCGAACCAAACCGAGCATGGGGAACTGGACGTGTACTTTTACTACTTCGTGATGACTCTTCTGAAGACCAACTCCAATTCGACCAAACCCGAGATGCAAAGGAAGTCCAAATGAGAAGTTAGAGCTCAAGATTCAGATGGGAATCAACGAGTTCGCTTCATGGTTGGGCTTTGCTGCGGGACGCGTGCCAAGGGGTTATCGACGTCTATAGCTTTGGACCACTATGGTAGGAGGTACGAAGGCGGATTCAGGGCCATTATGGCATCGGTAGAACCAAGAGCTACGACCAATGAAGTGGGTCATTGAAATGTTTGGTCATGACTCCAAGTGTTTGGCTTGGTCACAGCAGGGTTTCTACAAGTCGGGATTCGTCGTTACCTCAGTTTGTCTAGTGTTCCAAAGTGGTAGATGTCGTATGCTTTACGCACTGAGTGAGAGACGTGAGGATGGTTGCTATGCTTGATTGTTTGACATACACACCCCACCCCCGTATTCTTACACTATTTATTATGGCACCTTGGAGTATTGTACGGTATGTGGTACTAACTCTTTGGTTGCAGGTCCAGGTTCAGGTATGGTTTAGTATACCTGTTATTACTCTGTTTAGATGCTTATCGCTCATACCAGGCTTTATGTCTGACCCAGAGTTTTATGTCTCCTCTTATTACTCTGGGTGCTCACACGAGCAGACTAGAGACAGGTTAGCTGGTGATGCACGGGTAGATGATCCGGAGACGAGCAGGAGGCTTCCACGTAATATATATAGTATTCTCTCTGTATTGTTGAAGATCACTGCTTGGGCATTGGTGGTGCATCTCCTACTTTAGTTTTCTTTTGTTAGAGACAGAAAATTTGGAAAGTTGTAATAAGCTGTATTTGGATTTCCGCTGCTCTGATGTTGACATTGATTATTAGTTATCAGCTTATGCACTGTCTAGCCTGTTTTGTGTCAAGTATGTTATTATTATATTTTATTCCATGCGCTGTGAGACATTCTACAGGTTCCTTGATTAGTTCATTCTCTTCTTTCTTTTCTTCTGACGACCGTTCTGTGCTAGCTGGGCATGTGTACAACGCACTTTCGAAGGAAATGCAGGCTGGTGCGGGACGGGCCGTCACACGAACGGGAAGTCGGAAGTGTGGATCTCTATTTGAGTTAAGCGCACATTGTGGTAATGATGGAAGATAGACGTTGAAAGTCAAGAATGGATGACACAATCACATGCTTCCTAATGTATTAACAGGGCATCCATATGTGGCGAGATTGAAAGACGTTGAACTTAAGACCGTGGAAACAATGACAAATAGTGGTGTTAGGCCACGCAGTATTCTAACATCTATTAAACTAGATCATCCGGACAACCAATCTACCATATGGACAGTTTACAACACGAAAGCGAAGCTCAAAATCCAGAAAACGGAAGGTAGATCTGTTATGCAGCAGTTCAAGAAAATGGCTACTAATCATCATTATTCAGTGTACCATAGAGTTGATGATACAACCGACGAAGTTTCTGACTTATTCTTCAGTCACCCTAGATGCGTTGTTCTTGCACAATGTTTTCATCAAATATTGTTTTTGGACTGCACATTTAAGACTAATCGATATAAGTTACCTTGCTTTCATATGGTCTCTCAAACATCGACCGGAGCATCCTTTACAGTTGCTTTAGCTTTTATCAGTCGAGAGACAACAAAATCATATATCTGGGCACTCGAATGCGTTAGAAGGTGTTATCGAGATAAAGAAATTCCAGGAGTAATCATCATTGATGCCGAAATTGCTCTTGCAAATGCAGTGTCTGCTGTCTTTCCATCGGCTCGACACATTCTTTGTGCACGACATATTTCAAAAAACGTTCAAGCAAATTGTAAACCCAATTTTATTTAAAAAAACGAGTGATGATTGGAGATAAAGAGGTGTTAGTAGAGGTTGAGGAAGGAAAAAAGGAGTATGAACGTTTTTGGGATGGTTGGGTTGATGTAATAAATTCGTTGTCCGAAGAAGAATACCATAGAAACCTGAACTCGTTTCGTGAGGCATGGGCTAGAAAACAAAAGAAATCATTCGCGTATGTAACGAAAAATTGGCTCAATAAATATAAGGAGATGTCTGTGTTGGTTTGGACAAATAAAATATATGACAATGTGTCGACAAGCATAGTTGAAAGTGCACATCATCGTTTGAAATTATATTTTGACTCCACTGCAGGTAGTTTTGTACAATGTTGGACAAGTGCACATCTTTGCTGTGAGAATGAATTAGTAGCGATAGAACATGCGTTTGAATCGAGCGCATCACGGACAATGCATAGATTTCAAACGGAACCAATGTTTAAGGAACTTCTGGGATTCGTTTCCCATAAAGCATTAGACTTACTGCAAAATGAATTGAGCAACATTTCAAATATCGGCTTGAGCATACAAAATTGTGGTTGTTTTTTGTGGCAAGTTAACGGACTTCCATGTGCGCATATGCTTGTAGATTTCCGCCATTCACATGGTTTTATACCTCTAAATACCATAGATCCTTATTGGAAGCAATTATCGTGCACTCCATCAACGTTGCATCGTGCAACTATTGAATTTCTAGACCTACCTGAACTACATGTGTTGAAAGCTAAGTATGATGAGTCTCCGGATAACGCTCGAACTGTAACGCAGCAGAACTTAAGAGTACTGGCCTTCCCTCAAACAACAATTATTTTAAAACCACCAGTCGCCGCTCATACAAAAGGTAGGCCTTCAAAAAAAGATAAGACGACTGAATGAGATCCTTCATATTTTGAACACGCCGAAGCGTCTTTGTCTTGTAGCTCAAGTCTAACTCCAGCTAGTTGATACCTAAATAAGCTTGGAATGAAAGCTAAGGCAAAAGCGACCAATCAAGTGGATGATAATTTTTTGTCGCAGATACCGAAATGTATGCGACCGTACATAATCGAAATAGAAGACATGCCCAGTGATGGAAATTGCGGTTATTGGGCTGTAGTTAAGCAACTGAATCTCCATAATCGAAGACCGGATAATCCATGCAAGTTTGTAAGGGAGTCAATGGTTGATAATTTGTTGCTTCATTCGGATATGTACAAAAAAATGGGAGATGAATGTGGGTTTAATGAAATGCTCGGCAGGATACATTGTGATAATGCGGTTGGTGTAAGCAAGTGGATGCAAATGTCAGAATCTGGATTTATATTTGCTGAAACTTTTAGCGTAGTTGTAGTTTTATTAAATAAGCATATGAGTTGTACATTTAGACCCACAACAATCCAGGCTAGCATGTTAAACAATGATAGGATGATAGTTATGGGTTTTGTAAACAACTCTCATTTTGTTGGTATTAAACTAAAGTCGGACTCTCCTTTGCCACTCACACCTCAGTTTTCATACTTTCAGCGAATATACAACATCAATGCAGAAGATTGGGTAAGATCATATGCGGAAAGAATGAAGAAATACGTAGACCTGACAGATGATTGTAAGAAGAAAGGCATAATAGATTTAAACTAGCTAAGCTGCAATTTTATTCGTCTACGGTTAAAATACAATGTAAATGAATAATTGTTTACTGTTTTACGTCTACTATTTTAATAAAGTTTATTGTAATGCTTGTTTGATGAAGTTCAAAAATAAGTGAAAATGCAGTTGTTACATATTAAAATTTCTTTGATATGAATGCAAATATTTTGAAGTTGTATTTAATTTTTGTTCACTTTGAAATTTTCTAGAAATTTTTGTTTACTTTTAAGTTGTTAGATAATTAATTTTTCTTTGATGTTGTTACATATGCATGGAATTGCTTTTAATTAATTTGTTTACTTTGAGGCTGTTATAAGAATTTGATGTTTACTTTCAATTAATTTGTTTACTTTTATGTAATATGTAGCATAATTTTTATCTTCATTGTGCGTATATATATAAAATCAACAAGATTTAGCCGATATATGTTTGTTATATCGATCAACGTTGGCCTTTTTAAGAATTAAATATTCACGTTAATAATCCTATAAAAAGTTCGAGTTTTACCCATTTATAATGATAAAAACAATATATAATGGATGTAGTTGGAACTTTGATATTTTGCCAGTGAAAACGGTAACTGTAACGATACGGATTTTGCCCGGACCTAATCGATCGCTAAATCGACCAAGACTGTTCAAATTCCGCATATGCTAACTTTGGGTATACAATACATCGGAACAAATAACAGAAGACTTTTATAAACATTACAAAAATGTTACATCAGAGTATATAATATCAGAATACATCGAATATAATACAGCAGAAGATAAATATTCAACAAACTTAATACAATGCAGCGGAAGACTATCAATGCTCTGGACACAGTTTTAAGGTTCGATCCAGAATCCTGCTCAAGAAATGAATATCTGCAAAAGAAGCTACTCTACTGCCCATGTGGAAAAGAGGGCACCCGAGTTTGCAAGCGAAACAAACTACATGTCAGTCATGGGACTGGTACGAGAAATCTTACTTAACCTATTTAATAATAGGGTTAATCACAGGACCACGCCGCTAACGCGGAACGGATTTATTCCATTGGATTGCCAGTGCAAGAAATAAGGTAAATCGTTAAACAACGCAATGCTTTTTAGAAAAATGAAACCATTATAAGACTCAAGTCCCATCACACAACGCAACGCAAACCAGATGATAGAATTTTACCTTATAATGGTCAAAAATATTTGATACGATAAAACGGATTTGATATTATTATTAGTGTATATATGTTTCAAAAATATTTCAATCATAATATATCAATCATAGATGACATAACTAACATATACTATGTCGCCATACTAGTTATACAATCAAAACTGTATGGTGTCGTATTGGAAGTTGGATTTCCATCATGAACCAAGGCAAGAGATAGTCCTTACCGAATTCGAGACAATCTAGCCCATATCTCAGGACAAGTACTCAGTCAAGCCCTTAGGAGTGTCAGGGTCTGTCCACACATATGTTAGTGGATTAGTTATGCCTGAACAATACGTTTCCCCATCCTATGGGGCGTAAATAGAGCCACTAGGGACTCATATAACCGAGGCGCCTCGCAGTCCATCATCCACATAAGTAAAAATGTTGGGCCTTGTAAAAACCCTGACACCACTTCGAGCTAGAAATAAACGCATGTCCTCCCTAGGGTCCTTCTCCCGTTTCTGATTCAGTCGGGGTGTGAGGCTCGCGAAGTATCGCTACACAAAGCTATGCTAAATAAAGCTGTGCTTTGCTCATCAACCACAAGGTTCTGCTTTTCAACAAAAGCCTTGATCATTTGCATCTTAGCGTGCCACATTGTCAATCCATATTATACCATTGATTTCTGCTAATATATAATCTCTAAACTCATACGTCTCAGAGAAGGGTGTTATGCGAGAGAATAAATTCTCCGCCACTAAACAGATATATATTTAGCAAAGATCAACGGATACAGTATAAAGGAATACAACGTCAGACATACCATCCATTTACAAGTCCGTTCTGGATCTGAACGAAACCGGAGACACCTTATTCCTCGTCCCATATGTCCAATACAGGAGAGAGGTGCTCGCATATCCGGTCGATCTCCAAGTACATCTGGACGATCACCACTTATTACCTTGTCTTGGGATGCCTCCCAATCAAGACATCAGTAATCATCCAAACGATGTGAAGATCTCCGGTCTTCAACCACCGTCTTCATCTTCGACTTTTGATTGTCGTAGTAATTATTCAGAATGGGTTAAACCCGGTCTTTCTGAATAACTCGCGCATTTTATAATTAATAAACAAGTGTTATAAAACACATCATATGCCTTATTCCAATTCAGTATATTCTTTAAATAAAATATTGACATTTATAAGGGAAAGGTTCCCATTAATTTTATCAAAGATAAATTCTTTAATTTATTCTTTAATACTCTTTTTATAGATCCATTAAAACCCCAATTTGGTTTTAATATCAATAATCATTATTTTAATGATTATTCAACTTTAAGAAATTTATCTTGTCCTTAGTTGGGTTAAAGAACCAATATCATTTAAAACACCGTTCACGATAAACCCAAAATCATCTTCTACTAAATATGAAAATTTCACTGAAATCAAATCAATATATAATCGACATAAATTTCCATACCAGACTAATTATATAAATGGAATAACAGCAAAGCCTTTTAAATTCCATACATATTAACGGTCTTCTTTTATAGAAGCTCATCTCGATTATTATTAAAACGAATTCCATTCAATTCCAATTTAATATATTAAATTGGAAAACTTTACTTTGGAGAATTTCCAATTAAATCTTAATAAAAGATTTATAAATTCCAAATTATATTTTCACTTTTAATTGAGTTAAAGTACAAATGTCATTTAAAAACATTGTTCACAAGAAACCCAATTTACATTCATTTTATTCCAATTATTAAATATAATTGAAAAACTATAAAATGTTAATTAAAAGATTTATTCTTTTCATACGGGGTTCAAGAACAATTGTTGTTTAAAACAGCGTTCACGACAAACCCAAAAATCCAATTTATTCTGTTTAATTCCAATTAAATATTAATTAATTGAAAAACTCCATTGAATCTTAATTTAAAGATTTATTCTAGTTAATAACTAGTTCATTTTGATAAAAAATATATTTTTATCTTTTTTTTTAAATATGAATTTTTTCATCCAAAATCTTTTTAAATCATTTATTATGATTTTACATAATTTTTCCATATTTTTAATAATTTTATTAAGGCCTATACAGTCGGTTTCCAATAACGGCCACCGAACTACATCCATAGCGACCTTTTCTGAAATTGATTTGGTCATAATTCCAAATCCAACCGTTAGATTTCAAATCTCTTATATTCGTTGGAAAGTTCTTTTCGATATGAACCCAACGGTTTCGGTTTTAGGAGAATCCGACGGTCGAATCTCCTGTTACATCAATTTGAAGTTAATGGTCGAAATTCGTGAACGGTCGTTGCGCGGCGCGTTCTATTCAGGCCATTATATAAATATATATAATATATCATATATATATTTCATCGACTTTTATTTGAGTCGTATTTTCTAAAATATTTATAAATTCGTTTTAAAATGATTTTAGTTTCATTTCAATTTTAAACAAAAATTGAATATTCTATATTTTTATCATATTAAAATATTTATATTTTCAAAATATTAGATTTTGAAATCACTTCTATTCAATATTCATTTGAAAAGAAATAGATTGATCGATGAACCCGTTCGGGTTAAGAATGGCGTTTCTACTTAACGCGACTTCATATTTCAATATTTTATCCTTCATTGAATATTATTTTAAAATATTTGTTATTTTAAAATATTCTTTATTTACAAGATTCTTTACTTTTAAAAAAAATTATAATAAAGATGTTCTTTATTTTAAAATATTGTTTTATTAAAAATATTCTGAATCGGCACGCGACTCAATCAACTACCATATAAATTCAGTCATATGGATTTCATACATTGCATATGTATATAACAAAAATATTAAGTAATCATTAAACAAACCATTCACATCCAAAGTGAAACTTATAACTATGTGAGCATTAAAATAAATAAATAAATAAATAACGCTCATCACAGATTGTCAATCTATCGATTGACATACAACTAAATATTGAGACTTGTGTATGACAAATATCATCCCAATACACGTGTGGGGTTTTCAAACAACAATAATTTATATAAATAACTCATTGGTTAACAAATTTAACCAATTCTGATGTCGAACAAAAAGAATATTTTATTCGCATTACATTTTCTATGATTTTAATGGCGAACAAAAGAATATTTTCTTCGCATTACATTTCTATTTTAAACATGGCAAATAAAAAGAAATACTTTTATTTGTATGACATGTTTCATATTTTTAACGACAAAATAAAAGAAAATTTTGTTTTGTCGACAATTCCTATTTCAACATAAATGAAAGTGGTAAATTTGTTTGTTTACAATTCCTATTTCAACATAAATGAAAGTGATAAATTTGTTTGTTTACAATTTCTATTTCAACATAAATGGAAGTGATAAATTGTTTGAAAAATTTAACCAATTCTGATATCGAACAAAAAGAATATTTTATTCGCATTACATTTTCTATGATTCTAATGGCGAACAAAAGAATATTTTCTTCGCATTACATTTCTATTTTAAACATGGCAAATAAAAAGAAACACTTTTATTTGTATGACATGTTTCATATTTTTGACGATAAAATAAAAGACAATTTAGTTTTGTCGACAATTCATATTTCAACGTAAATGAAAGTGATAAGTTTGTTTGTTTACACAATTCCTATTTCAACATAAATGAAAGTGATAAAATTGTTTGTTTACAATTCCTATTTCAACATAAATGAAAGTGATAAATTTGTTTGTTTACAATTCCTATTTCAACATAAATGAAAGTGATAATTTTGTCTAACATCACATTTTATAATAAATATGATATTTTTGTCTAACATGACAATTTCAACAAAAATGATATTTTAATTCTAACAAAATATTTTATATAAAAATGACATTTCTATCAACAATGACATTATTATTTCTAATATGACATTTCTAACCAATTGATATTTTTATTCCAAATACGCATTTCTAATAAAGATGATCTTTTTATTCTAAATAATCATTTCTAATAAAGATGATCTTTTTATCTAACATGCCATTCTATGACAAAGATGATATTTTTGTTCTAATGCAACATTTTATAACAAAAATGTTATTTTATTCTAACACGACATTTTATAGCAAAAATGTTATTTCTATTCTAATGCACATTTTATAACCAAAATGCTATTTCTATTTTAATATAACATTTTATACAAAATGTTATTTCTTATCTAATATCACATTTCTATTGTAATGACATTTTAAATCTAAATGAACATTTTTAATGAAAATGAAATTTTAAATCTAAATAAACATTTTTAATGAAAATGACATTTTAAATCTAAATAAACATTTTTAAAGAGACATTTTAAATCTAAATAGACTTTTTTAACTAAAATGACCATTTTATACTAATGCATCGTTTTTAACCAACATGACCATTTTATACCTATTATGACATATCTTAATAAAATGTTATTTTTATTTACATAACCAATTTCTAACAAAAATGTTAATTTTAATCTAATATAACATCTCTAACTAAAATGTTATTTTTAATTACATAACAAACTTCTAGCAAAAATGTTATTTTAAATGTTAACATAACATGGTCAAACAACGATGATATTTTAATGTTAACATAACATGATCTAACAATGATGATATTTTAATGCTACATGTTAAAGATTATATTTCTATCATACAACAATATAATTCAGCAAATCATCACAACCACAACCAATATAAATATAAATATTTCTATATACATATATATTTTAATTTTAAATTTTAAATCGAGAAATCTCACATCGATTTGTTTGAATCTTCAAAATGCTCAATTTCAGATCTGGTCTATTCCATGGTGAAGATCTCCTCTCCACGATTCCAGTGGATCCGAAATCGTTAAATTCCGTTCTGATTTGAAGAAGTTATCGTTATTTCAAACTTTAATCTTTAAATAAATTATTAACATTAATAATTAATTATAATTTTCACTTAACCCTTTAAAACATCGGTCATTTCCTCTGTATCATCTTCGTTCCCAAGCACAAAAACACGCACCCATCGTTCAAAATGAAAGCCTCCCTTTGCGCGTCACTGGGATCATCGGAAGTTCATCGGAGGGGGGGGGGCCTTGCTGCGCCTCTATGGCGTCTTCTATCGCCGCCCATCGTTGGCGACTCGGTGGCCTTGGCTGGCCTGGAAATGGCCTCGAGTGCCGGCTCTTTGGGCCCAAAAATCAACCACCATGCTTCGTTAAATTTAATCATTACCATTCAATCTATAGATCACATAGGCCTCTTCGATTCCCTTGTTTTTGATTTCTTGAATTATTTCATAAATTAAGAGAACGAGAGGGATTGAAATGGGACGTTTTTGGCCATTGAGATTGGGGCGGCGACTGAGTGTTTAGAATTAGGGTTTGAAGAATTTGGGTTTATTTATAATATAATATTCATTAATTCACTAAAAAGACCAGCTAATATCCACTAACTCCTATTCCAGCCCAACGAGAGTTGTCACTATGCAAATACCCACGTTCCGGACACAATGGAACATGTATCGTAACCCAATTCGGCTGTTACGATATGTTTTTAAATTAAAATATTTAATTATATAATTTGGTAGTACATTTAAACTTACCGGGACCACATACTGACTCTAAAAATTCTAGAAAAAATATATCTAGCTATGTTTTGACGATACGGTCCTAACAAAACTAATTTCGTCAAATTTGGAGACCGTTTGAAAAATGGTCATTTTTTGGTCGATCTAATTTGACTGAAATGGTCAAAACACATTTTCTTTTGCCACGCTCACATATTAATTCGGAAAATTATGAAAATTGGAATCTAGCAATAATTTTACATTTCGGTTCCAATAAAAGTGGTTTCGTCGAAAATGGAGGTCGTTTATAAAATGGCTATTTTTAATATTAAAATATATATATATATATATATAAATTCTACAGCGACTATTCTGAATTTTAAACTGGGTATAACTTTTGATTCCCGCTATGAAATTTCAATTTTTCAGATTCGTTGGAAATATATTTTTAAATAGATTCTAATATTTTTGGTTTCACCAAAATCCGATTTATTTTGCATCCTATACAGTCAATTAAAGTTCAAATTCAAAATTTCAAACTATCACGCTATTTTGAACTCCGTTTATAATTAAAATAAATATATTCGTTTTAATTTCGATTAAAATAAATTTTTAGTCATTATTGTTTAAAATAAATTATTTAAAATTTTCAAAATTTACTAAAATAAAATTTTTAAATTGGTTCAGAATTTGCGGTTTGTTACAGTAGGGATATGCAGCTTTTGATTAATTTAAACGATGCCCTTTGGGTTGCAAAATTGTAGGAAAAATGTTTGCAAATTGTTATCTACACAGTCGACATAATGTTGCCGAAGTTAATTAGTTTAAACGATATCATTTTGAAGTTTTTGTAAACATTTTATTTTATCAGTTTAAACGGTAAGGCTCTGCCGTATATAAATAGATTAAACAGTGGCCTTTCAAATGCAAAGTTGCAGGAAAATGCATGATCAGTCGTCCCTGTACATGCGGCAATATGATGTCGATTTACTATTCAGAAAACGTCAGTAGGTGGACGTTTTTTCTTTGATATTGCTAACCCGGAAACACTACAAAATTTACAAAGATCAAACATTCCATTGATTTCTCTTTCACATAAACACAACTTGTCCCATAACAGTAAATAATATAATTAGAAGATCAGAACAACCAGCATGCATAATTATCACCATCACGTAAATATATCATGCTTTTGTACTAAAAATATTTCAACTCCATACATTTTCTAATGCAGAAAACACCTGTTACATTAAAAGTTAAAACATAACATATCAGACAAAAGGCCTAACACATCTTTACTAACTTCTGCTCCATTTGCTAAGCATTTTCACCAATATATCCATGCATTTTCACCAATAATGTCTTTTGTCTACATGACAGAAGTTTAGTTAGTTTTGAATTATTTGTCCAAATAATATGACCACATCCTTATTTTAAAACATAGCTAACAACTAACATTCTTGAATCCAAACAGCACACTTGATAAATACGAACAACACACTTGATATTATTTGTACCAATAATATGACCGTAATATTATACTTTAATATTGTCCGGTTTCGATTCGGTTTCAAATGCATTCGGTCTGGTTTCGGTTCAGTCTGGTTTGATTTTGAAACGTACGTAAACGACGAAACATGAAGCTATAAGTATAATGCATTGTGTAAATCGTGTCATCTCATTTGATAAATCTGAGAAACTAGTGAAGCAATGTCCTTTTGTTCAGTATCAAAAAGATGAGAGGAACCTGGATCTACAACACACTTGATAAATACGAAACACTAGGGAAGCAATGTCATTCCGTTAGTTCTCTTCCCACAAAATAGTGCAAGTACTTCATAAGCATCAGAAAGAAAAAGCATTAAACAAGTTTTGGTCAGCTGATAGTGTTATTACAGCATATGGAAAAGATTTACCATAGAGCAATGAACATTTCAGTGAACATTATATCTCATGCAAATGCAACATATTAGAATAATGGTTTAAACATAGACATTTCTACTCTTTATTCCTATTTTCGCTTAACATGGAACCGCATAGCTTTGTGTTTACCTTGTACATATGTTATACGTATTATATATACAAAATGCATACGTCACTAGAACATTTCCTATGTGTAATGCTCAAAGGTCCACAACACATTCACCTCCACTTATACACAGCAGAAGAGGAAAATCAGATGTGTGTGTGTGTGTATATGCTCAAAGATCCAATGTGATGCTTAAAAGAAATCAGTGAAGGCACTATTGTCAAATGAATATATATCAAAGATCCAATGTAATCCAAATGACACAAGTGCACAAATTCAAAAAGGCACAAATTCAACAAAAAAATGCATAACGCATTACATAACTACAATACCAAATATATATATATATATATATATATATATATATATATATATATATATATATATATCATCGAATATAATACCTTATCATATCACTCCATATCGTAGCATACAATAGCATTACAACACCAAATACACAACCCAAGTTCAATAGCAACTAATGTCAAAAGTACCAAAATAATACACCAAAATAAACATCTACCCAAACCCCACTAATATATCAGTACAAAACAAATCAACCACTATGTCAAATCTTTTTTTTCTTACTAGCAATTTGCTTGTTGGAAACTTTAACTTTCTTCCTACGCCTCCATTTCCCTCTGCGTGTGTTCACTTTCGAAGCTTCATCATCTTGTTCTGCTTCCATGTCCTCCCCAAACAGCACTGACGGTTCTGGTTCCTCAATATTTTCAACCCGTTCTAATACTTGAGCAAGTGACTCGTTGGGGGAACAAGATCGTATAAAATTAACAATGTGTCCTAATCGGCAATTCTGAAAATTAAAAAATTAAAATTAATTTAACATAGTAGCAGTGTGTCCAAGATTACATTAGTAAACAACTAGCAGGATCATACTTACAATGTGAACAAGATGTGATTTATGGTCATTTGCGTTCACAGGCACCGTTATTCTATTCTTTGGATTTGCAACAAGTGGATGAGATGCATTTTTGTACCAATCATATCATCGAATATAAAATCACCTGTTACACGACAATTTGACAATTTTGCCATTCAAACCATCCAAATTCCCCTGCAAAATTGTACGTTGCCTTGAATCCCCGCGATGATGACTTATACTTCTTGTTTAGCGTGAATGGAGTTGTCGGTATAGGCTGAACAAATCCAAATTGACGGAGAAATCATTGGGGGAGATATAATTGTTCAGTTTCAAAGCAAATAATAGGACCATTGTAAAGCGAACATTGCTGGAAAGGGTACAATTGTCGCTTCTCTTTAAAACAATCCCATGTAACATCACTTATTTGAAGGTCATCAATCGTCTCTCTAAGTGTAACCAAATCCGACGCTAACTACGTACTCATTTCCTTTGCGAAATAAAAAGCTGCTCTAATTTCACCATCGTCTACACCAACACAACGATTATGTCGTCGGAGAATTGGAAAATGCTCATATATCCATACCTACAACAATGACATAAATGAATATGTTAACGATTACAATACGCGATTTATATGTATTATGATTGTATTAAGTAAGTAGTAAGTACCTGTAGTAACGTCATGCAACCAGTCATTTGGTTTACATCTTTCCGACTAGCTTGACCTAGAGCATGCAATAACCAACTCAAACATGCGGTTGCCCACGAATAAGTGCCGACTTCTTTTAAATCCTTAAGACATTGAAGAAAATGACTAGACACTTTATTGCCAGACTTGTCGCAACAAACTAAACAACCAATCGTAGAAAGAAGGAAAGCTTTAGCACAATGTATCTTTCATTCATCATCATCCAACTCCTTTGATCCTTCATACTGAGTTCGTAACCATTCCAACCTAATTTTCTTATCACCCGCCAACACAAGAATAGCAGTAGGTTTGTCAATTTTCTTATCAACCTCCTCATCACCATTATCATCCTCCTCCTCATCGTCATCATCCTCTTCATCACCGTCATCTTCCTCTTCTTCATCGTTACCATCCTCCTCATCACCATTATCACCCTCCTCACCTTCATTACCCTCGTCGTCTTTATGGACTTGGCAGTTGACATTTTCTTCGGCCTCATC
Source organism: Allium sativum (assembly GCA_030737875.1). Taxonomy (NCBI): domain Eukaryota; kingdom Viridiplantae; phylum Streptophyta; class Magnoliopsida; order Asparagales; family Amaryllidaceae; genus Allium; species Allium sativum. The sequence continues at coordinate 365,172,515 of CM060916.1, read as the reverse complement.
ATAACTGTGACTAGAACTTTCCCCATTCTCACTATCATCAGGTTCAGTTCCTGCTATTATCTTTCCTTTTTGATATTGCACCATTTTTTGTCTTTCCAAATCTAATTTCCTCTGGTTTGATGCCGTGGGAGGCACACAACCAACAATAGATGCATTCCGTGTGCTGCAATTATGAAAAAAACAAACTAACAATGACATTCAACCAAATTATATGATATACGACTATCGATGAACAAAATAGAAGATATGTAATTTAGTGACGATTCCAATTTGATGTTTCAAATTTGAGAAAATAACTCATCCATATAGAGTGCAAATTTGAGAAACTAATTCATCCATACTGCTTGTGTTTATCTCACCCACTGTCTACGATTATTTTTTGAAATACAAATGATTACTACAAATTCATGGACCAATTGAATCAAGGTAAAGAAGTTTCTCATCTTCTTACTCAAATCAAAGAAAGTAGAACAAGCAAATTAATAGATAAAACATTTTATCAACCTGCTTCTGTTTCAGTTTGCTACTGTAATAGCTCTTGAAACCTTTCCATTCCTACTACTATATCATTTTATCAACCAGCAAAAATAACTCATTGGTTACTGAAAAACAAAAGTTCTTCCCAAGATCAAGAAGGTCTTTGGTCCAAAGAAGACTGAAGAGCCTAAGGTATTAATTCTTCTTTAGATGTATAAGCTTCATATATAAGACATATATCTTAAAACCATGTTATATGTAAGTAGACGAAACAACAGCAAAAGACGTGATAGTAGAAGCAGGAGAAGCAAAGGAGGTCAAGAAAGTTGAAGAGGCAGCTACTACTACTGCCGCAGCTGATGAAACAACAGCCAAGACTACTGCTGTTGCTAAAAAAGAAGTTGTGGAGGAGGCTACTAAGGCTTGATATTATATATATTTGGTATGGATGTCAATTATTGTTTAATTAATACCATGTAAAGTTGTATCATATTTAGCTTGCTGCATACCATACATGCGTATCATGTATGGTTTTTATTGTTGTTTATGTTTCCCTTTTATCCTTTCTTCCTTTTCTTCATTTACTGATTGGATTATTTGTTGTGTATGTATTTCAATTTTTCTTATTATGAAAGGGAAATTTGTGTGTTTCTTTTGTTTTATCTTCTTTTTGGAAAACTCGTATTTTAGCATCAGGTTGATGCTTCTGATCTACGTCTACTCTCTCTGAAAATAAAAATAGAAGAACACAAAAATAAATATAAAATCAATCATATACCAACTGCAAATTCCACCTTTCTGATTGTATGGCACTTGTAAACTAATTTAATAGGTAAATTTGAGAAAACTGATTGTTTTCAGGTTTACTTGTTGTTCTTTTTTTCTTTTTTCTTGTCAGCCTTTCCTTGCCGACTCCGAAACCCAATTTTTATCCCAGCACTACCCTTCGTTTTACTCATCTTCTCCAGCAAACATAAACCATTCACCAAATACAAAACCTTTTCTAACCCTAATTGAATCCGAACCCTAATTGAAGATGGATGCTAACAAAAACGGAAATTTGAATCACTTCACGTACCTTTTCTCATACCTTTGCTCATAATTTTGCTCCTTGAAAATGGATTCAACCATCTTCCGCTTCATTTTCTTGTACCGAACCATGGTGCTGCTGCTTTCGACCTTCGTCGCTTAGAAGATTCGACGATGTTAATAATTTTAGAAAACCTAATCATGTGCAAGACTCATTTAAATTGTTACCGTGTTTTATCTAATGTAAATAACGAGGGTAATTTTTGTAGCAATATTTTATTAGTAGGAAGCCCCTTATCGTTTTTATTTTGATATGGAGTCTACTTAAAATTGGACACCCCTTATCCAATAGTGGAGTGTCAATAACAGTACCCTTTCTAAATGATCACACGAAACTTAGCTATCTTTTAAGGTAAATCACTTCTTACCATTTAACCATTGCAAGCAAAGTTCCTGTGCAATCTACGCTTGCTATTAATGGAACATTTTCTTGTAGTGATGGCATATGGGTTCGGCTGTAGCCCCAGATGTCATAAAGTGTAAAATGTTTCCTATCTACCACTATGGAGTTGTGCTCATATTGTTTACTCGATTACCTCAGTTTTGATTTTCAAGGATTTGAGTAGAAAGCTAATGAATCAGTTCCTCCTCCATGTATCCAAGTCAAAGCATGTTATGACCCTCTCCTGCATGAATCGGGCGATCGGAGAACACTAAAGGGTTACCTCAAACGTTTCAATACTGTTGTCATTGAGATTAGTATCCATAATCTGAGATGATAGTAATGGAGCTTATTGATGACATCGATCCTGAAACTGAGTCTGGAAGATAATTAACTAGGAAGCCTCCCTCTACTTTAGAATGATTTCATGAGAAGGCCAACGTGTTCTTGCGAATTGAAGAGGCAGGCAGGAAATGAAAGAGGTGAATAGTGACATGGTGAATGAGGGAGTTAAGAGTAACGTAGCGGTGAAGCAATCTGGAGAAAATTCTAGAAAAGTTCAGGTCAACGTTTAGAACCAGAATAAGAAGAATGATTGTAACACCCCGCCTCCGCTAGGGTCACTCGCAAAGGAATGCACTAGCTTTAGAGGGGCATTATTGGTAAACATGCACAGAAATATCACAAGACAGAACATATAAAATAGCGGAAGTAAAATCAAACTTTCATAACATGAATAAATAAGGTCTAAAGCCTTTTACATCAGAGTACATCAAAACCTGTCTTTCAATAATAAAGAAGCATAAAGACTTTTTCATAAATTATTCCCCAAGTAAAAACAGTAAAGTAGCCATAGCCAAGAAAAGTCCAAGCCATCCATGATGACCTTCAAGCAGAAGAAGTCCGAACTAAACAACAGTATTTCCTCCCTGTAACCGGGGGGGGGGGGGGGGGGAACGGAAGAAAAGAGGCGAAACAAAACGGGTCAGTCAAAAAGACTGAGTAAGCCCTATCTACTATCAGCATAAAAACTAGTAAAGTTAACTGACATGAGAAACTGAGATGAACATAAGCATGATGACAAGATAGATAAGCTAAATCAAAATAACATGATGAACTACTGAACTCAGATAAACTAAAGTGTCATGATAAATTACGATGCCAAGATAAAACAAGGTATCCCATCGTCAGGTTCCTATCAAGTATAATATCCCCAAGATATCTATCACGTATAACATCCCATGGTATCTATCCTGTATTTTAGCTCTGCACCCACCGTACTAGTATCCCCACCGTATCATGTGTTAACCATGAATGACCCTTACTCAAAAGTCGTGTAATGGTCTATGTCAACCTAATATATCGCATATATAGGTTACTCAACTCGTATGTTTTATTCTATGTAAATGTTCAGTCCCTTGCCGTAGACCATACGGGCTTTCCCATGAGATTCTATACTGCTTTAACATAGTTCCATAATCCTTAAGATCGTTTTGGATTGTCACCCTATATCTAACTAGGGTCTTTCAACATGAATCATTGTTTGTACAACTAGGACTTATGCTACCTAGGACTACTAGGGATTACGCTTACCTATTACACGTTTTCGTATCTCGGTTTTGGTTCAACCACCCAGGGCCACTAGGATTTACGCTAACCGTCAACCGTGCCCTTTTTCCCACGCATTCACCGTGAATCGTTTTTCCATGACTGTATGCACATGTATCACATCGTGCCATCCGAGTCCTGTCCCAGGGCAGATCAGGAAATACAGGACTCGGTCGGGAGCTTTCGATTTATCTGCCGATGCAGATGCTAAGGTCTGTTTGTTTTCTATACGTGGCTATGGTCCCACGAGACCACTCCCTCAACTAGTGAAAGACAAGACAGGATAAATCCTGTATGAGAACACACTACTGGCCAACCCACAATCCTAGCCTTACCGCAACCATGATTAGATAGCAATTATGGTCTTTTGGGTGTTCTCTGCCTTTTCGTACGTACACGCTTGACCAAAGATGGTAGGTAGCCTGACGAAATGCTATCTAGGGTACGATCGTGTATCGTCGACTATCCCCTATCCATCCCCGTCTTTAGGTCGCTCGTATAGCAACCAAGGCATACTCTTGGTTCTTCTAACGCAGACCTTAACCTCTCATGAGCCAAGTATGATCACCTGGCAGCTCATAGAGGGATACCAAGAATATCCTCACATTCCTCGAAGCCGCTGCTTCGTTACCCAGTTCGCTGGAGCCTTTATCTAAATCAGATACTTGCTCCTACTCGTATATTTAAACGATGACCTACCGTATCAGGTTACTCATCTATCTATGAACTGGTCTAAATTTCCTTGACTAAGAATCATTACTTAGTTATTCTTCAACTAAGGTTTACCACTTAGCCTTATTCCCGTTATCCTTGTTAACTACGGTTATCCACCTAATCCTCAGAACTAGGGTTTACATAATGGATTAAGTGTCACTAAAGTTCATGACTTAACCCGTCTACAAATCATGTCAAAATTAGCTAAGTATCCAAGTTCAAGACTTAACCCTACAAACCATGCTCAAGTTGGTTAAGTATATATTAACTTGACCCTATCAAATTACTGAGTCAAATCAGTCAAGCGTATTTAAGCGATTCGTGACTTAGCCTTATCCTGTTATCACGTTATATTGGTTAAGTATTGGTTAACTTAACCTTATCAAATAACCGAGTTGGAGTGTCTAAGTATAGGTTACTTAATCACTTCAAAATTACCGAGTTAGATTGGTTAAGTGTTGGTTAACTTAACCACTTCAAATCATCGTGTTAGATTAGTTAAGTGTTTAACTTAACCCCATCAAACTACCAAGTGGGATTAATTAAGTCTAGGCTAACTTAACCCCATCCGATTTCCATGTTTAGACTAGTTGAGTCTAATCTTAACCCCATCCATTAACTGTATCTTTCGGTTAAGTGTCATTAAGAAAACTTACTTAACCTTACCAAATTATCGTGTTGGATTGATTAAGTGTTGGTTAACTTAACCCCGTCCACTAGTCGTATAAAAATGGTTAAGTGCCATTAGGCAAATCAAGTTACTTAACCTACCCAACCTTGTCATGTTTTGTTAAGTATCATTAGCCTAATCAAATTACTTAACCCATTTGTCCATGTCATATTTGGTTAAGAGTCATTAATCAAATTAACTTAACCCTATCATGTGGCATTAATTACTTAATGCACCTCAACCTCTCACATTAGACTTTGTTGTAGTTACTAGTTAAGTCGGTCGGTTCCGGGTAGCTTTACACCACAACTTGGTCTAACCTCGGGTTCAAGCACAACATGACCAACTTCTCACATTGGGTCCTTTTGTTTGCAACTACTAGTTAGGCCGGTCGGTTCCGGGTAGTTTTACGTTGCAAACTCAACCCAACCTCGAGTTGGCCACACTTATATTATCTAAGTGTCATGTCCATTATGTTCCCAACACATATTACAAGTTTTCAAGGATTTGGGTAGACCTAACTTAATAGGTAAATTCCCAATTCCATATTTTCAAGCATACTTACATGTCAACTTCCATGTTATATTTCAAATCATGTTTTCAAGTTATATTTTCATGTCATTAGAAATTACCCATAACATAACCCAACGCTTTTAAACTCGCATATACGTTTGCAACAACGTAATGGATTAAAAGAAGAGACTTGGCAAAGGCATGACAAAAATGGATATTAAGCCACAAGTTAATCATGGTGGCAAATGAGGCACAAATGTGTTCATTAACTTGCATGTTACATTCTTAAGCCTCAAAAACATGCATAAACCCAAACTTGGCACATAAGCGAATCATGGTGACAAAAGACATGGAATGATGACTAGTAACTCGCATATATCATCACATAAGGGTTATGACTTCATATGCAAGTTGACATAAAGGTTATGAGGGTTCTCATGTTGCATAATGCAACATTTCAATATAAAGGTTGTAGCTTTTAGCCCACAAGATCAAGATAATGACTTCATAAACTTGCATGACATGATAGCATGTATCATACTCAATGATCAAACCCAAACTTGCAACATGAACATTTAACTTCATAGTTAATATCTAAGAGTAGGGAAAGGGCTTACATTGCTATGAAGGCACAAAAGATATGACAAAGCCCTTATGCATTCAACTAGACCCAAAATGCAAGCTCTAACATAAAAACCCTTGAGCCAAAATGATCAAAACCCTTGCTTTATTATGCAAATATAGAAACTTGACTTGAATGCAAGCTAATGACACTCATACAAGCTTGAAAACACTTGTATGCATGGAAAATCTCTCATAGAAACAATTTAGAAATTTTATGAAGAGAGTGGAGGCCATGAGAGGTAAAATTTTGCCATAGTTTAGTTGTATGAATGAATAATGATGATTTAGGGTTAGGTTAGGGTCTTATTTATAGATTAGGAAAGTGTTTTAGGCCATAGGATTAAACCCTAGTTGCAATCTCAGGCCTTAAAACCGAATCTGGCCCCCAAACTCAACACAAACCCAAAATGGTGCACCAGGCAGAACTGCCCGGCTGGACCAAGTCGACAGGGCTGTCGACTTGGGTCCAACCAAGTCGACTCCCAAGTCGACAGGGCTGTCAACTTGGGTGCTCTGGCGGGAATTTTCCTGCCTGGCCCAAACTGGCCCAAATTTCCAAATTCAAACTTGAATTTGAAATCTGTTTTCACTTTGAAATTTTCTGAAAACTTCGTTGGGCCTTAATCGGGTCATACGGACTCCGATTTTCGAAAACTCAGACTCTATTTCGCGTATTTTTCCGAGACGAACGCAATGGCATAGCCCGTTTTACTTGATTCAGAATTTAAAATTAAAATCTGCCTTGATTCTCGTCTTAACATGTTATCGAAATATGGGTTGTTACATTCTCCCCACCTTTTAGGATTTCGTCCTCGAAATCTCCCAGTTAGGAAGAACGTATCCTACCATCCATCATTCATCTACTCAAAACATCATCCACAAGCAACCATTGTCCTTAGATGATTTCTAATGCTGTATGAATATATGCAAAACGTGTGTGTACATGTTCCTTAGCTAATGCTAATGATCAGGCCTGAATAATCTTTCTAATGCAAAATATGTATAGTGCCATGAATCCAACATGTATGCAAATAATCCTAGTCATATAGATACTATATGCGTGCACAATCATTCATTCATATGCAACAACCGCATGATAATACATTCGATTTCATCCATAAACAAGTATAAATACTCGTGCATATGCAATATGAAATGTGACCGAGTCGAGCTAGTATCTAATGTGTATTCGCGCATCCACGAGCAACCACTTGCAACCATATCAATCATAACATGTTTCAAATACATGTTTACATCCATAGGGTTCTACCTAGGATTCCCTGAAACAGGGTCGAGAAGATAAACAAGACAAACTCCTTACGGGGTTTGTAACAGAAAATAGGACCGAGAGGATGTCCACAAAAGATAGCCTACAAGTAAGCTCTACAGAAAACAGGGATCAAGGATATACTCCCAAAAAAAGATATCATGCGCGTATCTAGTCTTTGACCATCAAAGTCGTATTTCCTCGAGCTTAATTCCATTGTGCCTTGACCGTTTTTTAACTTCGCGATTTCATAGCTTCTTATTTCCTGTTTCCATAACATGAGCTGGAACTCATTTCTTCGTCGCCTCTCGTTCCACTTGCACTTATCCCTTTTTCTAGAATACTTGGCGCAAACATGACTGCGTACTCATGATCTCATGCAAGCTTTCCAAAATTCACTAGTGAATCTTGGATCCCGTTTATATACTATAAGGTATTCCATGTAGAAGAACTTTCTCTTGAAAGTAAACAGATGTCAACCAGGTTATCAAGCGCACTTACTAGGGTGATCTCTATAACCCATGCATAAATGAAGTAAACCATCCGTCTTATTGGCGAACACCACTCGATCGGGCTTCAAATTTCCAATAAAGGCATCAAGGGATTCTAAGTAACTAGTCATGACAGAACCTCAAAAAAGGTTACACGATACTTCGAGGGTATTGCCAAGGCTAGTCAAAAGGTCTAACTACCCTCCTATCAAAACCGAGAGTGGCACCCCCTACTGGATAACCACTTCATCCCTAGAATCCATCTATAGCTTATAAACATAAGCATTATTTCCAAACTCAACACTTGGCATAGACATTCTCAAATCCAAACAAGTCATGTATAAATGGACTGATTCTCCAATAGGACTTTGAGACAAAAATGGGATTCTCTATTACGCTAGTACTTAAGGTGCAGAGACTCAACTATCGAAGCAGACTTAAATGATACGAAAAATGAAGTCCTAACGGGATGATAGAGAAGAAAAACCTTTAACAAGATCGTTACCCTCCTTCCGTGGTACCCTAGAAATGAGAGCATACTATTGCCCTCCCGATGATCTTGTCCTTGTCCCATAATACTTAACTATCCGCCCCGTTTTACCATGCCAAAGGTACTCTCTCGTCATGGGTTTCATTGTTCATCTTTCTCCCTCCTTTGAGGACTAAGCCATACCAACAAGTTGCCCATCCTTAAACTCGTATCCTTTATCCTCTTTCTCACTATCCTTTCTTATAACGCGGCCACTGGTCTCTCGAGAACCACCTCCATCGTATGGAAAGCACTTTCGTAGATAGAAAAGACTAGTCGCAGTTAAAACCACTGTGACTACAGATGGAGGAAAGAAAGGAAAAGAGATTCAATTAAGGAAACAAGGATAGTGCTAATGGCCTTTGGGGAATAGCCTTTTTCTTTTAAAAGAAAATTTTCTTGAAAAATGCTTCTTTGTAAACGATTTTCAAATAGTTTTCAGAAGGTCTTTAAAAACTTTTGCCCAGTCTAGTAACCTTCTGCTCTGATACCACGTGTAACACCCCGCCTCCGCAAGGGTCACTCGCAAAGGAATGCACTAGCTTTAGAGGGGCATTATTGGTAAACATGCACAGAAATATCACAAGACAGAACATATAAAATAGCGGAAGTAAAATCAAACTTTCATAACATGAATAAATAAGGTCTAAAGCCTTTTACATCAGAGTACATCAAAACCTGTCTTTCAATAATAAAGAAGCATAAAGACTTTTTCATAAATTATTCCCCAAGTAAAAACAGTAAAGTAGCCATAGCCAAGAAAAGTCCAAGCCATCCATGATGACCTTCAAGCAGAAGAAGTCCGAACTAAACAACAGTATTTCCTCCCTGTAACCTGGGGGTGGGGGGGGGGGGGGGAAACGGAAGAAAAGAGGCGAAACAAAACGGGTCAGTCAAAAAGACTGAGTAAGCCCTATCTACTATCAGCATAAAAACTAGTAAAGTTAACTGACATGAGAAACTGAGATGAACATAAGCATGATGACAAGATAGATAAGCTAAATCAAAATAACATGATGAACTACTGAACTCAGATAAACTAAAGTGTCATGATAAATTACGATGCCAAGATAAAACAAGGTATCCCATCGTCAGGTTCCTATCAAGTATAATATCCCCAAGATATCTATCACGTATAACGTCCCATGGTATCTATCCTGTATTTTAGCTCTGCACCCACCGTACTAGTATCCCCACCGTATCATGTGTTAACCATGAATGACCCTTACTCAAAAGTCGTGTAATGGTCTATGTCAACCTAATATATCACATATATAGGTTACTCAACTCGTATGTTTTATTCTATGTAAATGTTCAGTCCCTTGCCGTAGACCATACGGGCTTTCCCATGAGATTCTATACTACTTTAACATAGTTCCATAATCCTTAAGATCGTTTTGGATTGTCACCCTATATCTAACTAGGGTCTTTCAACATGAATCATTGTTTGTACAACTAGGACTTATGCTACCTAGGACTACTAGGGATTACGCTTACCTATTACACGTTTTCGTATCTCGGTTTTGGTTCAACCACCCAGGGCCACTAGGATTTACGCTAACCGTCAACCGCGCCCTTTTTCCCACGCATTCACCGTGAATCGTTTTTCCATGACTGTATGCACATGTATCACATCGTGCCATCCGAGTCCTGTCCCAGGGCAGATCAGGAAATACAGGACTCGGTCGGGAGCTTTCGATTTATCTGCCGATGCAGATGCTAAGGTCTGTTTTTTTCCTATACGTGGCTATGGTCCCACGAGACCACTCCCTCAACTAGTGAAAGACAAGACAGGATAAATCCTGTATGAGAACACACTACTGGCCAACCCACAATCCTAGCCTTACCGCAACCATAATTAGATAGCAATTATGGTCTTTTGGGTGTTCTCTGCCTTTCCGTACGTACACGCTTGACCAAAGATGGTAGGTAGCCTGACGAAATACTATCTAGGGTACGATCGTGTATCGTCGACTATCCCCTATCCATCCCCGTCTTTAGGTCACTCGTATAGCAACCAAGGCATACTCTTGGTTCTTCTAACGCAGACCTTAACCTCTCATGAGCCTAGTATGATCACCTGGCAGCTCATAGAGGGATACCAAGAATATCCTCATGTTCCCCGAAGCCGCTGCTTCGTTACCCAGTTCGCTGGAGCCTTTATCTAAATCAGATACTTGCTCCTACTCGTATATTTAAACGATGACCTACCGTATCAGGTTACTCATCTATCTATGAACTGGTCTAAATTTCCTTGACTAAGAATCATTACTTAGTTATTCTTCAACTAAGGTTTACCACTTAGCCTTATTCCCGTTATCCTTGTTAACTACGGTTATCCACCTAATCCTCAGAACTAGGGTTTACATAATGGATTAAGTGTCACTTAAGTTCATGACTTAACCCGTCTACAAATCATGTCAAAATTGGCTAAGTATCCAGGTTCAAGACTTAACCCTACAAACCATGCTTAAGTTGGTTAAGTATATATTAACTTGACCCTATCAAATTACTGAGTCAAATCAGTCAAGCGTATTTAAGCGATTCGTGACTTAGCCTTATCCTGTTATCACGTTAGATTGGTTAAGTATTGGTTAACTTAACCTTATCAAATAACCGAGTTGGAGTGTTTAAGTATAGGTTACTTAATCACTTCAAAATTACCGAGTTAGATTGGTTAAGTGTTGGTTAACTTAACCACTTCAAATCATCGTGTTAGATTAGTTAAGTGTTTAACTTAACCCCATCAAACTACCAAGTGGGATTAATTAAGTCTAGGCTAACTTAACCCCATCCGATTTCCATGTTTAGACTAGTTGAGTCTAATCTTAACCCCATCCATTAACTGTATCTTTCGGTTAAGTGCCATTAAGAAAACTTACTTAACCTTACCAAATTATCGTGTTGGATTGATTAAGTGTTGGTTAACTTAACCCCGTCCACTAGTCGTATAAAAATGGTTAAGTGCCATTAGGCAAATCAAGTTACTTAACCTACCCAACCTTGTCATGTTTTGTTAAGTATCATTAGCCTAATCAATTTACTTAACCCATTTGTCCATGTCATATTTGGTTAAGAGTCATTAATCAAATTAACTTAACCCTATCATGTGGCATTAATTACTTAATGCACCTCAACCTCTCACATTAGACTTTGTTGTGGTTACTAGTTAAGCCGGTCGGTTCCGGGTAGCTTTACACCACGACTTGGTCTAACCTCGGGTTCAAGCACAACATGACCAACTTCTCACATTGGGTCCTTTTGTTTGCAACTACTAGTTAGGCCGGTCGGTTCCGGGTAATTTTACGTTGCAAACTCAACCCAACCTCGAGTTGGCCACACTTATATTATCTAAGTGTCATGTCCATTATGTTCCCAACACATATTACAAGTTTTCAAGGATTTGGGTAGACCTAACTTAATAGGTAAATTCCCAATTCCATATTATATCCTCATGTTCCCCGAAGCCGCTGCTTCGTTACCCAGTTCGCTGGAGCCTTTATCTAAATCAGATACTTGCTCCTACTCGTATATTTAAACGATGACCTACCGTATCAGGTTACTCATCTATCTATGAACTGGTCTAAATTTCCTTGACTAAGAATCATTACTTAGTTATTCTTCAACTAAGGTTTACCACTTAGCCTTATTCCCGTTATCCTTGTTAACTACGGTTATCCACCTAATCCTCAGAACTAGGGTTTACATAATGGATTAAGTGTCACTTAAGTTCATGACTTAACCCGTCTACAAATCATGTCAAAATTGGCTAAGTATCCAGGTTCAAGACTTAACCCTACAAACCATGCTTAAGTTGGTTAAGTATATATTAACTTGACCCTATCAAATTACTGAGTCAAATCAGTCAAGCGTATTTAAGCGATTCGTGACTTAGCCTTATCCTGTTATCACGTTAGATTGGTTAAGTATTGGTTAACTTAACCTTATCAAATAACCGAGTTGGAGTGTTTAAGTACAGGTTACTTAATCACTTCAAAATTACCGAGTTAGATTGGTTAAGTGTTGGTTAACTTAACCACTTCAAATCATTGTGTTAGATTAGTTAAGTGTTTAACTTAACCCCATCAAACTACCAAGTGGGATTAATTAAGTCTAGGCTAACTTAACCCCATCCGATTTCCATGTTTAGACTAGTTGAGTCTAATCTTAACCCCATCCATTAACTGTATCTTTCGGTTAAGTGCCATTAAGAAAACTTACTTAACCTTACCAAATTATCGTGTTGGATTGATTAAGTGTTGGTTAACTTAACCCCGTCCACTAGTCGTATAAAAATGGTTAAGTGCCATTAGGCAAATCAAGTTACTTAACCTACCCAACCTTGTCATGTTTTGTTAAGTATCATTAGCCTAATCAATTTACTTAACCCATTTGTCCATGTCATATTTGGTTAAGAGTCATTAATCAAATTAACTTAACCCTATCATGTGGCATTAATTACTTAATGCACCTCAACCTCTCACATTAGACTTTGTTGTGGTTACTAGTTAAGCCGGTCGGTTCCGGGTAGCTTTACACCACGACTTGGTCTAACCTCGGGTTCAAGCACAACATGACCAACTTCTCACATTGGGTCCTTTTGTTTGCAACTACTAGTTAGGCCGGTCGGTTCCGGGTAATTTTACGTTGCAAACTCAACCCAACCTCGAGTTGGCCACACTTATATTATCTAAGTGTCATGTCCATTATGTTCCCAACACATATTACAAGTTTTCAAGGATTTGGGTAGACCTAACTTAATAGGTAAATTCCCAATTCCATATTATATCCTCATGTTCCCCGAAGCCGCTGCTTCGTTACCCAGTTCGCTGGAGCCTTTATCTAAATCAGATACTTGCTCCTACTCGTATATTTAAACGATGACCTACCGTATCAGGTTACTCATCTATCTATGAACTGGTCTAAATTTCCTTGACTAAGAATCATTACTTAGTTATTCTTCAACTAAGGTTTACCACTTAGCCTTATTCCCGTTATCCTTGTTAACTACGGTTATCCACCTAATCCTCAGAACTAGGGTTTACATAATGGATTAAGTGTCACTTAAGTTCATGACTTAACCCGTCTACAAATCATGTCAAAATTGGCTAAGTATCCAGGTTCAAGACTTAACCCTACAAACCATGCTTAAGTTGGTTAAGTATATATTAACTTGACCCTATCAAATTACTGAGTCAAATCAGTCAAGCGTATTTAAGCGATTCGTGACTTAGCCTTATCCTGTTATCACGTTAGATTGGTTAAGTATTGGTTAACTTAACCTTATCAAATAACCGAGTTGGAGTGTTTAAGTACAGGTTACTTAATCACTTCAAAATTACCGAGTTAGATTGGTTAAGTGTTGGTTAACTTAACCACTTCAAATCATCGTGTTAGATTAGTTAAGTGTTTAACTTAACCCCATCAAACTACCAAGTGGGATTAATTAAGTCTAGGCTAACTTAACCCCATCCGATTTCCATGTTTAGACTAGTTGAGTCTAATCTTAACCCCATCCATTAACTGTATCTTTCGGTTAAGTGCCATTAAGAAAACTTACTTAACCTTACCAAATTATCGTGTTGGATTGATTAAGTGTTGGTTAACTTAACCCCGTCCACTAGTCGTATAAAAATGGTTAAGTGCCATTAGGCAAATCAAGTTACTTAACCTACCCAACCTTGTCATGTTTTGTTAAGTATCATTAGCCTAATCAATTTACTTAACCCATTTGTCCATGTCATATTTGGTTAAGAGTCATTAATCAAATTAACTTAACCCTATCATGTGGCATTAATTACTTAATGCACCTCAACCTCTCACATTAGACTTTGTTGTGGTTACTAGTTAAGCCGGTCGGTTCCGGGTAGCTTTACACCACGACTTGGTCTAACCTCGGGTTCAAGCACAACATGACCAACTTCTCACATTGGGTCCTTTTGTTTGCAACTACTAGTTAGGCCGGTCGGTTCCGGGTAATTTTACGTTGCAAACTCAACCCAACCTCGAGTTGGCCACACTTATATTATCTAAGTGTCATGTCCATTATGTTCCCAACACATATTACAAGTTTTCAAGGATTTGGGTAGACCTAACATAATAGGTAAATTCCCAATTCCATATTTTCAAGCATACTTACATGTCAACTTCCATGTTATATTTCAAGTCATGTTTTCAAGTTATATTTTCATGTCATTAGAAATTACCCATAACATAACCCAACGCTTTTAAACTCGCATATATGTTCGCAACAACGTAATGGATTAAAAGAAGAGACTTGGCAAAGGCATGACAAAAATGGATATTAAGCCACAAGTTAATCATGGTGGCAAATGAGGCACAAATGTGTTCATTAACTTGCATGTTACATTCTTAAGCCTCAAAAACATGCATAAACCCAAACTTGGCACATAAGCGAATCATGGTGACAAAAGACATGGAATGATGACTAGTAACTCGCATATATCATCACATAAGGGTTATGACTTCATATGCAAGTTGACATAAAGGTTATGAGGGTTCTCATGTTGCATAATGCAACATTTCAACATAAAGGTTGTAGCTTTTAGCACCCAATGATCAAGATAATGACTTCATAAACTTGCATGACATGATAGCATGTATCATACTCAATGATCAAACCCAAACTTGCAACATGAACATTTAACTTCATAGTTAATATCTAAGAGTAGGGAAAGGGCTTACATTGCTATGAAGGCACAAAAGATATGACAAAGCCCTTATGCAATCAACTAGACCCAAAATGCAAGCTCTAACATAAAAACCCTTGAGCCAAAATGATCAAAACCCTTGCTTTATGATGCAAATATATAAACTTGACTTGAATGTAAGCTAATGACACTCATACAAGCTTGAAAACACTTGTATGCATGGAAAATCTCTCATAGAAACAATTTAGAAATTTTATGAAGAGAGTGGAGGCCATGAGAGGTAAAATTTTGCCATAGTTTAGTTGTATGAATGAATAATGATGATTTAGGGTTAGGTTAGGGTCTTATTTATAGATTAGGCAAGTGCTTTAGGCCATAGGATTAAACCCTAGTTGCAATCTCAGCCCTTAAAACCGAATCTGGCCCCCAAACTCAACACAAACCCAAAATGGTGCACCAGGCAGAACTGCCCGGCTGGACCAAGTCGACAGCCAAGTCGACAGGGCTGTCGACTTGGGTCCAACCAAGTCGACTCCCAAGTCGACAGGGCTGTCGACTTGGGTGCTCTGGCGGGAATTTTCCCGCCTGGCCCAAACTGGCCCAAATTTCCAAATTCAAACTTGAATTTGAAATCTGTTTTCACTTTGAAATTTTCTGAAAACTTCGTTGGGCCTTAATCGGGTCATACGGACTCCGATTTTCGAAAACTCGGACTCTATTTCGCGTATTTTTCCGAGACGAACGCAATGGCATAGCCCGTTTTACTTGATTCAGAATTTAAAATTAAATTCTGCCTTGATTCTCGTCTTAACATGTTATCGAAATACGGGTTGTTACAATGATAGCCAACGTAGAAACAACAATGGAGGTAGCCATAGTCAGAAAGGGGATGCTTGAAAGCGACCCACATTCTAGATAAGGAAGTTCTTTCTTTTTTATGAAATCTACGGTTATACGACTAATGAATGCCATCATCAACGAGAACTTGTGGAAAATTAATTTGTGAAGGAAAGTTGGACTAATGTAGAGTTGCCCTGTGGGATAGGGGAAAGGGACTTTGGACCCCAATCGTCAAGGCCAAGCAGCTCCTAGGGCTACCGCCCAACAAAAAACTAAAGGAATTGTAATCAACATCATTGTCGGAGGACCACATCCGATTTTGTTTAGTCTCCAGACTATGGGGCATTACGTAAATGCAGTGGATCATGTCGAAGTTAAAGAATGCAACACATCTGAAGTTGCTCCCGTAAAGCAGAGGAGGACAATGATCGATGATGTCATCTTCCGAAAAGAGATGCTGATGGGGTGGAGTCCCAAAGCATTGATCCACTTGTGATTTCAACCATGATTCACCCTGCATTGTTTTGGAAGGTCCTTATTGAATGTAGGAGTTACATAAACATTGTATTCAAAAGTCCCTATCACCAGATGATGTCAGAGGCGAAAGACTTAAAGCCGTACAAGGAGAGAATTCATGGCTTCAACATCTTGGCGAACAAACTGGTGGGATGATGGAATTACTAATTGAACTGGGTAAGAAGGAAGGTAGGAGAAAGCAGATCCTTCCATTTCTTGTATTGGACATTTACTTTCCATATAACGCCTTCTTAGGCCAATTTACCCTTGCTGAATTCTAAACATGCATAGCCCCTTAGTGCTTGCTTCTGAAATTTCTGACTGAGAATGGGGTCAGGTTTGTGCAAGGAGACCACATAGCAGGATGGGAATGCTACTTGACATAATGGAAGGAATCCCGTTGCAAAGAGCAAGGGAAACTGTAGATATTTCCCTTCACATCCGGGAGGTCATCGCATAACAAATAAAGGGTAAATCTTGGCCTGGAAAATACAACCATCAATTCAAAGACATTGATCCAAGGAAAGACATGGAGCCAAGATACCAAAGGGAGCCCCCTAAAGAAATGACGATGGCGATCTCGATTGATAACAACGACCCTTGTATGGTCTTGAAAGCCGGATCTCACCTTGGACCCCTCCGGACGAGGGAACTGACTTACTTTCTTTATGCAAACCTTGATATTTTGCCAAAACCATGCTGACATGTGTGGGATATCACCGACCATAATGATTCATTCACTCAACATTGATTTGAAGTACGGCTTCAACATCTTGGCGAACAAACTGGTGGGATGATAGAATTACTAATTGAACTGGGTAAGAAGGAAGGTAGGAGAAAGAAGATCCTTCCATTTCTTGTATTGGACATTTACTTTCCATATAACGCCTTCTTAGGCCAATTTAATCTTGCTGAATTCTAAGCATGCATAGCCCCTTAGTGCTTGCTTCTGAAATTTCTGACTGAGAATTGGGTCAGGTTTGTGCAAGGAGACCACATAGCAGGATGGGGATGCTACTTGACATAATGGAAGGAATCCTGTTGCAAAGAGCAAGGGAAACTGTAGATATTTCCCTTCACATCCGGGAGGTCATCGCATAACAAGTAAAGGGTAAATCTTGGCCTGGAAAATACAACAATCAATTCAAAGACATTGATCCAAGGAAAGACATGGAGCCAAGATACCAAAGGGAGACCCCTAAGGAAATGATGATGGCGATCTCGATTGATAACAACGACCCTTGTAAGGTCTTGAAAGCCGGATCTCACCTTGGACCCCTCCGGACGAGGGAACTGACTTACTTTCTCTATGCAAACCTTGATATTTTGCCAAACCCATGCTGATATATGTGGGATATCACCGACCATAATGATTCATTCACTCAACATTGATTTGAAGTACGTCCACTACTACAAAAGTGGGCATATTCGACACTAGTTTTATGTGGCCGTAGATCGAAAAAGCATTGTCGGATTCCATCTTTTCAAATAGGGAACACCAGAGGGGCATGACATCCGCGACTGTTGCATTAGCCTTCTAAGGCAACACTTTCGCTCATCTACGGCCACGGAAAGAAAGTGTTGCATTATTACCCTATTGCAACACTGTTTGCTCGTAATGCAATAATATTCAGCGTTGCCTTAAGCATTAGTTATTGCCTGAGCTGCCTACATGTCACACAACACGTGAACTCTCCGCGTCAGATGCACACTTGTCACACGCCACGTCCGTTGTGGGGCCCACGTGTCATGTGGAATTAATAATATTTTATTTAATGCAACACCACTGTATAATGTTATGCAACACCATTATCTTGAAATGCAACATCAGAAAAAAAGCAAATGCAACAGTAAAAGAAGGCAAATGGTACAATTGAAGAAAGAAAATACAGTGCTTTAATTAAAAAAACTCCAATACCAGTTTTGTACATAGATGAAAATCATCCAAAACATTCATCATCACATTCATACCATACAAAATAATCTACATACCATACCAAGTCTTCAAATATACCACATCAAGAATGCAAAAAGACTATAAAAGGTGCAACTATTTTAATATCTCACATCAGCAGCTTTTCAGGATGCCCATTTAGCCCACTAGTCTGGCATTATCTCTCACATAACCACCAACTAAGAAGGTCTCTATCTACATAGTGAAGAGGTCCAGTTAAAGCAAGAGCACCACACAACAAAATACTGTAAATTCCAACATGCATTTATGTTATTTACATGATGTGCAACTAGCAATGAAAAGGCAGAACATTATAAATGTGTAATCAACAAAGGGCATAATAAATAAACATGCATTGACAACAATACACTTGAAACACTCCACCTCCGTTAAGGTCACTCACAAAGGGAATGCATTAACTTTGGTGAAGCATTTTAGGTAAAAGACACAGATAATTTTCAAGACAGACATATAAGCAATGGAAAACTGAAATTATTTATAAAATGGCGTGGTTCAGTTAAAACATTACAAGCGTTGTCTCAAAACCCAACTTCTAAATTATTACAACAAAACATCTGTCTTGATTTGAATCTCCAAGTACATAAAGAAACATAAAACAAAAGTAAAGCAGCATAAATCCCCAATAAAAGTGTAAGCACAGCCATAGCCCAAGAAAAGAGAATCCAAGCAATACATTTACTCTCTTCAAGCTTGAAAAGGTCTGCACTAAGCTGAAGTATTCCCTCCCTGCGGACTTGGGGGGAGGGGGAACGGAAGAAAAGAAGGCGAAAGAAAACGGGTCAGGCATAAGTCTGGTAAGTCCAGTGATTATTCAGCATGTAAACAGGTAAAAGGATCATGACATGAATAAACTGAACACAGGACAATGCTACATAAATAAGATAACATAAGATAAGATAAACTGAATGTACTATCACACTCATTTCTATTTCTCTACACAGACTATGAATGTTTCAACTACCGTCATGTGTTCATAACAAAGTGATCCCTTTGTCGATCAGCTTCTACTCGCATGCATTTGCTACTTGTGTCATTCAGCCCCACATGATTGTAGATACCTGTGCTAGTCCCATCATATGGTGTATCAATTCCTATGGTGGCAACCCGACACAAATTATAGATGCATAGTGTACACTACTGATGCCCAGTGCATGCTTTATCCACTCCGGAGTACATGCACGCCCATACTCCATCGGAACCTACACTGCTGCACTACCCGCCGCTATTTTGACCGCTTATAATCAGCCCAGTAATCGTGCCCCACCCTGCCTAGTTCAGGGTAACATGATACATCTATGTAGGTTACTGCTGAAATGGGTCTCCGTTACTAGGGTTTCCTAATCAACATGTTATAATGATTAACTGTTCTCCATTTTACCTAACCCCACCCATCTTTTTGATTAACATGTTGTATTGGGTAAGTGTTGCCTTAATTAACTTAACCCTACCATTCTTAGCCTATCTGTTCCTTAGCTTTAATTCATTCATTAAAGCACCAACCTCTTACATTAGATATGTATTGTTGAGGTCGCTGGATGTGCCGGGCGGTTCCGGGCAGTCTTACACCGCAACTCAATCTAACCTCAGGTTTTTCGGGCTTAATACGCTAACCTCTCACATTAGATCTATATTGTTGCCGTCGCTGGATGTGCCGGGCAGTTCCGGGCAGCCTTACACCGCAACTCAATCTAACATCGGGTTAAGCATATTCATCTTTTAATTAATTTTACATATTTACCATTCATGTTTATATGTAAATTATCCATAAGTGTTGTCAAATCAAGTCATGTCCCATTTACCCTCTAAATTATGTCCAAATTATGCCATTTCATGCTACTAATCATTTACATGATTATGAGCTAATTTATGCCAATAACATGTAATTTAATATTTCCCCCAACGTGTCCCCCATTATTCGTTCGCACAATTCACATAGAACGTTAGGCTCGCAAATTAGCCTAACTCATAAACAAAAAGGGAAAAGAAAAGGGACATGTAACATTCAAGCAGGCATAAAACAACGTAGATCAATACCTGTAATATAAATTCAACATAGAACGACATAAACTTAATTAAGCATATAAATGTGATCTTGCATTTAAACTAGATAATTAACATGCGAACTAGCATAAGTCTAATTGTATAAACATGAACATATATAGATCTTAAACATGGGTACTAGCTTGGATCTAAACATATAACATGTATGAACATAACTTAGCATGTAACTTACATACATAAAAGAACCACAAATTTAATACAACATGATAGGTTCAATAATATCAGTCCCAATAGTCTCATAGGCATGATAGGTTTTACTATGTCAGTCACAACAGTCCAATAGGCATGATAGGTATTACTATGTCAGTCACAATAGTCCAATAGGCATGATAGGTTTTACTATGTCAGTCACAACAGTCCAATAGGCTTGATTGGTTTTAGTATGTCAGTCACCACAGTCCAATAGGCATAAGCAATTCAGAATTGACAAAAGGATAGGCATGAATAGAGTTAGGCATAGTTCTAGATCCAGTTATTACAGCCATGATTTCTTATTAGGTGTTCACATCTAAACAATAACTGTACTTACAGAAAAAGGACGAATCTTGATTTTTGGTATCTGATTTCTGAATTTGAAAAGCTATCCTTTGATGTAGACGTTTGATTCTCTAGTTCTTCTAATTGATTCCTAGTTTGAATTTGATTCTCTAGTTTAGGGTAGATGGATGGAGGGTAGGCCAGTTTGTAGACGAACAACATGACGGCTTCATAGAATGAGTTCTAGGGTTGAGGTTTGGGGTGATTATATAGAAGTCTACGTTCAATTCTAGCCTTTAGATTAGTCTAGGAGAAATCAGAGCCATCAAACCAAAGGGATGTGTCATCCAGCCAACCGTAGCATGACACGTATGCCATAATACCTCAAAAATCAATCATTGGCCAATCAGAGAAGGCCACATCAACGCAGGGCTGTAAAAGTTCGTCACAGGAGCTGGATCTGGGAGGGGTCGACTCCCTACAGGGGGGTCGACACCTATGTCGACTCCCCTATAGGGGGGTTGACACCTATGTCGACTCCCCCTAGGGGGTCGACACCCTGAGCGGGAAATTTCCTGCTCAGTCGATTTTGAATTTTGAACTGTTTTTATTATTTATATTTATTTTCTACTTGAACTTGAAATTTTTTGAACTCTATAACTTCTTCATACGGAGTCCGATTCACGCAAACTCGGACTCTATCTCAAGCATAATTCCGAGACGAACACAATGTCGTAACCCGTTTCCCTTA
This sequence comes from Allium sativum, assembly GCA_030737875.1. Taxonomy (NCBI): domain Eukaryota; kingdom Viridiplantae; phylum Streptophyta; class Magnoliopsida; order Asparagales; family Amaryllidaceae; genus Allium; species Allium sativum. The sequence continues at coordinate 365,150,860 of CM060916.1, read as the reverse complement.
ATTCCCACCTTTAAAATTAAGTGTTCTTTAATTCGTTACTTTAATGTTCACAGAAAATATGGGGTGTTACATTCTCCCCTCCTCAAAGGATTTCGTCCCCGAAATCTCTAAGTTAAGAAGAATGTATCCTAACATCCATCATCCATCTACTCAAGCATCAATCACAGGCATCCATTGTCCTTAAAAAGATTTCTAATGCTTTCGTGATCATATGCATAGTATGTGTATATGTCCTTGTCTAATGCAAAATCAGGCTGTCCACTAATTCAGTTGACCTCCTTGATGTGAATCATGTCAGTGCCATGAGTCCATTATGTATGCAATTATTCCTAATTATACTTTCTACATGATTATCATTCATACAAATGCAACGTCCACATGATAACACATCAAGTTCCAATCCATATATAAATACACATATGCATATGCAATATGAAAGTGACTGAGCCGATCTAGTACCTAGTGTGTGTGTGTATGCATCCACGAGCAACCACTAGCAACCACTTGCAACCATCAATCATAACATGTTTCAAACACATGTTTACATCCATTGGTTTCTACCTAAGGATCAAGACTTGGACCGAGGAGATATACTTAAAAGGATAGATATAAGCACGCATAAACTTTATGGAAAACAAGAGATCAAAGATGTACCCTAAAAAACATAAGGGTAGGCTGCGCGTATCTTATCCTCAGTCTCCCAAGTCGCGTCTTCCTCTGCATCACTCCATTGTACTTTAACTAGCTTGACTTCAAGATTGTGTAGCCTTTTAACTTCTGTACCCAAGATACGAGTTGGAACCCTTCTCACCGTTGCTTCTCGCTCTACTTCTATTTCCTCTTGTATGCTTGGCTCCACAACTTCTGCCGACTCATGTAAGCACTTTCGTAGATGAGAGACATGAAAAACATTATGAACTCCAGCCAATCTTTAGGGCAGCTCTACAATATAAGTCATCTTCCCAATCCTTTCAATGATAGGAAATGACCCTACAAATCTTGATGCCAATTTTCCTGTAGACCCAAAGCGAGCGACATTCCTCAAAGGAGATACTTTAAGGAAAACCCTGTCTCCAACCTCAAACTCAAGGTCGGTCCTTCTTTTATCAGCGTAGGAATTCTGTCTATCTTGTGCGGTCTTCATTCGTCTTCGTATCAAGTCCACCTTCTCTAAAGTTTCTCTGATCATGTCAGGCCCAAGTACGAGCTTATCTGTAGACTCCCACCAACAAGTTGGTGATCGGCATGGTCTTCCATATAAAGCCTCGAAGGGTGCCATGCCTATGGTGGCTTGGTAGCTATTGTTGTAGGCAAACTCCACTAAAGGAAGGTGATCCTCCCATGTTCCCCCAAAATCAAGAATGCACAATCTCAAGAGATCTTCTAATACTCTGTTCACCCTTTCCGTCTGACCATCGGTTTGAGGGTGATAGGCGGTGCTTAAGCATAGCTGTGTGCCTACAACCTCTTGCAAACTCTTCCAAAACTCGCATGTAAAGATAGGATCTCGATCACTTACTATGTTAGAGGGTATTCCATGCAGTCCAACCACCTCTTTAAGATAAATGGATTCTAACGATGAGGCAGTCCTACTACTTTTAACGGGTATAAAGTGAGCGCTTTTAGTGAGCCTGTCCACTATTACCCAAATACTAGTATTGCCTCTTCTTGACCTAGGCAACTCATCAACAAAGTCCATCGAAATACTATCCCATTTCCATTGTGGGACCTCCAGAGGATGAGGCAGACCACCAGGCTTCTTCTGTTCCACCTTGACTTGCAGGCATATCAAGCATTTAGAGACAGACTCAACTACATCCTTCTGCATGCCATTCCAGAAGAAAATCCTTTTTATGTCTTTATACATTTTGTCCCCACCTGGATGTATAGTCAACTTAGAATGGTGTTCATCTTCGAGAACGGTTTTCACCAAATCCCTTGCTTGTGGGACGCATAGTCTTCCATCCCGTCTCAACCAACCCTTGTCATCGATGGAGTATCTATTGAGGTGACTAGAAGTCTCACGTCTAATTAGTTTATCCATCACATCAACTAGCTGAGGGTCTTCACGTTGCGTGGTTCCTATTGAGTCCAAAAGAGTAGGCTACACCTCTAGTGATGCTAACAAACTAGGTACAAATTCAAAGGAAGGTCTAAAGTCAAAGTTTGCTATGTACTCCAAGCTTTTCCTTTCTACAAAGAGAGGACTCAAGGTCAGCTTTTTCCTACTCAAGGCGTCTGCTTCAACATTGCCCTTGGCAGGGGTATAAGCAATCTCAAAATCGTATGAAGCCTGAAATTCCATCCACCTTTGTTGTCTTAAGTTAAGATCTTTCTATGAGAAAAGGTACTTTAATGATTAATGGTCAGTAAACAATTCAAACCTTTCTCCTAGTAGGTAATAACGCCATGACTTAAGGGCGAAAACAATGGCAGCTAGTTCTAAATCATGAGTTGGATAGTTCTTCTCAAGTACCTTCAACTGCCTTCCTCCATAACAAACTACTTTGCCCTCTTGCATCAAGATAGCACCCAATCCTGTTTTGCATGCGTCTGTATATACAGTAAACATCTTACTTCCATCAGGCAATGTCAGAACTGGGGCCATTGTTAGAGCTCTTTTCAGTCGTTGGAAAGCAACATCGCAATCCAAATCCCAAGCAAAAGTTAGGTTCTTCTTTGTCAACCTAGTAAGTGGGGCTGAGATCTTCGCGAAGTCCTTAATGAACTTTCTGTAAAAGCCCGTAGCCCGAGAAAACTTCGTACTCCTGTTGCATTCCGGGGGACCTTCCAATCTTGCACTGCAACTACTTCTGCGGGATCCACAATATCCCCTCTTTGGACACCACATGTCCAAGAAACCTTACATCTCTCCAAAAATGGCATTTGGATAATTTTTCTTTCAGCTGGTGTGCACGAAGAGTATCCATAACTTCCCTTAAATGCAGAGCATGCTCTTCCTCACTTTTTGATAAAATCAAAATGTCATTCACGAAGACCACTACAAATTTATTAAGGAACTCTCTGAACACCCTACTCATCAGGTCTATGAAATAGGCAGGTGCGTTTGTCAAGCCAAAAGGCATGACAAGCCATTCGAAGAAACCATCCGGGGTCCTGAACGCGGTCTTATCAATGTTGTCTTCAGCCACTCTTAGCTGATGAAACCCGGTGGCTAGATCTAATTGGGAGAAAACCGAGGCACCTACGGGTTGGTCAAATAAGTCATCTATTCTAGGAAGTGGTTGCCTATTATTCTTGGTCAGCTTGTTTAGCTCCCTATAGTCCATGCACAGGCGAAGTGAACCATCTGCTTTGGTTGCAAACACCACTGGAGCACCCCATTTAGAAATACTCCGCCTTATGAACCCCTTTTCAAGCAACTCTTTAACTGGCTTGCTGAGCTCTTTCCTTTCCCTTGGAGCCATATATCTAACGGGTAAAGCAACAGGTTTTGCATTACCACCAAGGTACATGCGGAAGTCTATCTCTCGCTTCGTAGGTAAACCTTTTACCTCTTCAAAGACATCCGAGTATTCACGGACTACTCTAACAGATTGCAAGTTTTCAGCAGACGCATCAAGAGATTCTAGATAGCTAAGCATGACAGAATTCTTGGGATTACAGGAGATTTCGAGAGTGTTACCGAGGCAATTCATAAGTCTAACCACTCTCTTTTCACAATCAAGGATGGCACCATTACTGGATAACCAATCCATGCCTAAAATCAACCCATAGCTCGTGAAGCCCAAAACATAAGCATTACATCTAAACCCAACGCTCAGTATAGAAATTTCCAAATCCAAACAAATCATTGATAAATAAGACGAGCCCCCAATTGGATTTGAAACAACCATGCGATCCTCCACTATACTGGTATCTAGGTGCAGAGATTCAACTAAAGCAGTAGATATAAAAGAGTGCGTTGCGCCAAAATCAAAAAGAGTACGAACTGGATGATCAGAAAGATAAACTAAACTCTCAATAGAAATATTTCTACCTCTTTCTTGCGGAGGTGCCATGAGAGCGTGAATTTGTCCTCCAGAAGTGGGTCCAGTCCTCTGCCCTTGCCTTTTTGGGCAATCCTTAGCCATATGTTCTATCTCGCTGCATTGAAAGCATCCACCCATCTTCCTCTTCTTCTTCCTACAGTCTTTAATTAGATGTCCAGGTATGCCACAAAATTTACACTTCCTCTTTTCACGGCGTTTGTTATTCTTCCCGCCTTTCTTGGAATCCGTCTTCTTATTCTAGGATCCTCCACTTTCTTGTCTAGAGGTTCATCCACCTTTGCCTCTTTCTTGCCACCCTTGTCTTCCTCCTGTAACAGTGCAATGTCCACCAGTCTCTCAAAAGTCGCACCCATAGGTATATGGGACATAGCTAGGATGTGCAGCAGTTCATTCAACCCTTTCATGAAACAGAGAGCCTTTTTATGTGTAGTGTTTACCAACTCTAGTCCGAATCTAGCCAGCTGGTTGAATTGGTTGACGTATTCCCTAACCGATAGGCTTCCCTATTTGAGTGCTAAGAACTTCTCCATTTGCAGGCTTCGTTCATCTTGCGAGAGGAACTTCATTTCAAATCTCATTCTGAAATCCTCCCAAGTTTCAACTGGTCTCTCAGCATTAGTAACTTCCCACCAGTAAGAGGCCTCATCCTTAAGTAACCATACAGCCAATTGTATCTTTTTCCTATCGTCCACTTCGAAGATAACAAACAAATCTTCTGTTTCCTTGAGCCAGTTTCTTGCTTCCACAAATGACTTAGTCCCATTGAAGTTCTTTCCACCCATGGCTCGAAAGTCTCTGCATATCTTTGAGAAAGCATTCACATGAGGAGGAGGAGGAACAACTGCAACTGGGGGAGGAGGAACGTCTGCTGGGCCTACGTCATTAGCCTTAACCTCCAGGTACCTTCTGAACCAACCAGGTACCGGTACGTCCTCAGGAAGATTAAGATCCCCAGACATGCTAAAACAAAAGGAAAAAGTTCAAAACAAAGGATAGGAAGATAGTGCATATGCCTTTGGGGATTATGCCTTTTTAATAAAACAACACTTTTCTTGAAAATGCTTCTTTAAACTTCTTTTTGAAAAATAGTTTTCAAAACTTTTATCTGATCTGGTAAACCTCACTCTGATACCAAGTGAAACACCCCACCTCCATTAAGGTCACTCACAAAGGGAATGCATTAACTTTGGTGAAGCATTTTAGGTAAAAAGACACAGATAATTTTAAAGACAGACATATAAGCATCGGAAAACTGAAATTATTTATTAAATGGCGTGGTTCAGTTAAAACATTACAAGCATTGTCTCAAATCCAAACTTCTAAATTATTACAACAAAACATCTGTCTTGATTTAAATCTCCAAGTACATAAAGAAACATAAAACAAAAATAAAGCAGCATAAATCCCCAATAAAAGTGTAACAACGGCCATAGCCCAAGAAAAGAGAATCCAAGCAATACATCTACTCTCTTCAAGCTTGAAAAGGTCTGCACTAAGCTGAAGTATTCCCTCCCTGCGGACCGGGGGGGGGGGGGGGAGAAAAGAAGGAAAAAGAAAACGGGTCAGACAGAAGTCTGGTAAGTCCAGTGATTATTCAGCATGTAAACAGGTAAAAGGATCATGACATGAATAAACTGAACATAAGACAATACCATAGAAATAAGATAACTTAAGATAAGATAAACTGAATGTACTATCACACTCATTTCTATTTCTCTGCACCTACTACGAATGTTTCAACTACCATCATGTGTTCATAACAAAGTGATCCCTTTCCGATCGGCTTCTACTCGCATGCATTTGCTACTTGTGTCATTCGGCCCCACTTGATTGTAGATACCTGTGCTGGTCCCACAATAGGGTGTATCAATTCCTGTAGTGGCGACCCAACACAAATTCTAGATGCACAATGTATACTATTGATGCCCAGTGCCTGCTTTATCCACTCCGGAATACGTGCACGCCCATACTCCGCCGGAACCTACACTGCTGCACCACCCGTCGCTATTTTGACTACTTATAATCAGCCCAGTAATCATGCCCCACCCAGCCTAGTTCAGGGTACCATGATACATCTATGTGGGTTACTGCTGAAATGAGTCCTCGTTACTAGAGTTTCCTAATCAACATGTTATAACGGTTAATTGTTCTCCATTTTACCTAACCCCACCCATCTTTTTGATTAACATGTTGTATTGGTTAAGTGTTGTCTTAATTAACTTAACCCTACCATTCTTAGCCTGTTTGTTCCTTAGCTTTAATTCATTCATTAAAGCACCAGCCTCTCACATTAGATGCGTATTGTTGTGGTCACTGGATGTGCCGGGCGGTTCCGGACAGTCTTACACCACAACTCAATCTAACCTTGGGTTTTTCGGGCTTAATGCGCTAACCTCTCACATTAGATCTATATTGTTGCGGTCGCTGGATGTGCCAGGCGGTTCCGGGCAGTCTTACACCGCAACTCAGTCTAACTTCCGGTTAGGCATATTCATCTTTTAATTAATTTTACATATTTACCATTCATGTTTATATGTAAATTATCCACAAGTGTTGTCAAATCAAGTCATGTCCCATTTACCCTCTAAATTATGCCCAAAATATGTCATTTCATGCTACTAATCATTTACATGATTATGAGCCAATCTATGCCAATAACATGTAATTTAATATTTTTCCCCCAACGTCTCCCCCGTTATTCGTTCGCACAATTCACATAGAACGTTAGGCTCGCAAATTAGCCTAACTCATAAACAAAAAGGGAAAAGAAAAGGGATATGTAACATTCCAATAGGCATAAAACAACATAGATCAATATGTGTAATATAAATTTGGCATAGAACGACATAAACTTAATTAAGCATATAAACATGATCTTGCATTTAAATTAGATCCAATTAACATGTGAACTAACATAAGTCTAATTGTATAAACATGAACTTATATAGATCTTAAACATGGGTACTTGCTTGGATCTAAACATATAACATGTACGAACATAACTTAGCATGTAACTTACATACATTAAAGAACCACAAATTTAATACAACATGATAGGTTCGATGGTATCAGTCCCAATAGTCTCATAGACATGATAGGTTTTACTATGTCAGTCACAATAGTCCAATAGGCATGACAGGTTTTACTTTGTCAGTCACAATAGTCCAATAGGCATGATAGGTTTTACTATGTTAGTCACAATAGTCCAATAGGCATGATAGGTTTTACTATGTCAGTCACCACAATCCAATAGGCATGATAGGTTTTACTATGTCAGTCACCATAGTCCAATAGACATAAACAATTCAGAATTGACAAAAGGATAGGCACGAATAGAGTTAGGCATAGTTCCAGATCGAGTTATTATAGTCATGATTTCTTATTAGGTGTTCACATCTAAACAATAACTATACTTACAGAAAAAGGATGGATCTTGATTTCTGGGATCTGATTTTTGAATTTGAAAAGCTATCCTTTAATGTAGGCGTTTGATTCTCTAGTTCTTCTAGTTGATTCCTAGTTTGAATTTGATTCTCTAGTTTAGGGTAGATGGATGGAGGCTAGGCCAGTTTGTAGATGAACAACATGACGGCTTCATAGAATGAGTTCTAGGGTTGAGGTTTAGGGTGATTATATAGAAGTCTAGGTTCAATTCTAGCGTTTAGATTAGTCTAGGAAAAATCAGAGCCATCAAACCAAAGAGATGTGTCATCCATCCAACCGTAGCATGACACATATGCCCTAATACATCAGAAATCAGTTATTGGCCAATCAAAGAAGGCCACATCAGCACAGGGCTGTAAAAATTCGTCACAGGAGCTGGATCTAGGAGGGGTCGACTCCCTACAGTGGGGGTCGACACCTATGTCGACTCCCCTATTAGGGGGTCGACACCTTGAGCGGGAAATTTCCCGCTCAGCCGATTTTGAATTTTGAACTGCTTTATTATTTTTATTTATTTTCTGCTTGAACTTGAAATCTTCTAAACTCTGTAACTTCTTCATACGGAGTCCGATTCACGCATTCTCGGACTCTATCTCAAGCAGAATTCTGAGACGAACGCAATGGCATAACCCGTTTCCCTTAATTCCTACTTTTAAAATTTAATTCATTACTTTAATGTTCATAGAAAATATGGGGTGTTACAACGCTAGTTTGAGAAGAATAATGTGTGTTATTTAAACTAAAAATGAGAGTGATAACAACCACTCTATTTGCATGTGCTACTTCAAACCACTCTCATGCATAATAGTTTTTTATTCACATGCACAATTTGAAATAGCAATCAGTTCACTTTGGCCACTTTACACAAACTAATCTCTATTAGAAAACAGCTTTCAAATGAGATAGGTTTTACCATAACTGTTAGAATTGGTTGAAATGAGAAAAAAGTACATAAGATTGCATATAAACAACATCAATTTGACAGTCAATTATGAGCAAACTTGCCTTTTAAATTGTATAAGGATCCATGCTTGCTTAATTTGATTTTAAAAACAAAATTCAGATTCATAGATAAAAAATGAAACATATGTGCGGTTATCAGGAAAAAAACACCTGAAATGTCACCCATGATATGCAGGTTCAAAGACGTAGACCTGAAAGGATTTTTACAACAGATCGTCTAACAATGACAAATTTATAGTTACCATACTAATAGCATTGATATACTGATTGTTCGGTACTGTTTACCGATTTCTTGATATTGTTAGTGTGATGGTAAAAACCATTATCGTAACAGACCTAGTTCACAAGTAACTTGATCAAGTAATCTGACCACAACAAAATCAATCCAGAGGCACTACATACACTAGAGGTGTGGATGCAAATGTAAACCAAAAGACAAGACTAAAATAGACATGCAAATGTAAACCAAAAGACAAGATTAAAATAGACATGCAAATGTAAACCAAAAGACAAGATTAAAATAGACATGTTCTATAACAAATACCTGGACTACTTCCCTGAGGAAATTGCAGTCACAAATTTTTTGAGAAGGGGATAATTTTGGGACATGGATTCATAAGCTTTCTTGTTTAGTTCCTGGAGAAGTCGAGTAGCCTCTTTAAGCTCATCTTCAGAGCTTGGCCCTTGATTTTTCCATGCATCAGTAATTTGTTGCTGAAATTCCAAAGCTATCGGATAGCTGCATTTTCAAATTAAAATGCTTAGTGCAAATAATAACATAATGAAGTAGAAGAAGCTCAAATCACTTCTATGGTTCCCCCTGATTACTTCAATTTATGATTGATGGTCCACAAGCAAATTCAAAACGACTAGACAAATTTAAGACATACACACTGGTTTTGGCGAACAAGACGTAGCCCTTAGCATACTACAACTAACATGCATCCTTGAATATGTAATTGCAGAAAAAGAGGGGAAAAACACTTGTGAAAATGAGGAGAAATAAAAACACTTGTTCCGTGAACACTATTAACTGTAATATCATTCCGTCTTCCGATTGGTATTTATTTTTATCGACATCCTTACTCCAACAACAATCTAACCCATATGTAGTGCTTGATATATTAACCCCCTCAAAATCAGTATAAATGTATAATCCAAACTAGTTGCAGCCGGTAACTCACTAGGTTGTATACTTGTATACTTAAATTAACATCCACACCCATGATCGTGGTCAATTAAACTAAGTGCACAGGAAGTTCAATGAAACAAACTGTAGACATTGATCGTGCATATTTTGCAATATCAGTCAAAACTCTTTGCATTTGATATGCCAGACAATGCATATATTACATAACATTAGTGTATGTCAGCATATTTTAATTTATTCATTTGGTGTGAGTTGCTTAAAAATATCTTCCAGTACACTGAATAATAATACAAAGAATATTCTTACTGAGTTTGTATGTATTCAATTACTAACATCTTTATTCAAATATATCTAACAGAAAAGATAAAAAGCAAAATTCTCAAAACAAAAAAGTCAAAAAAGTTAATAATACCTTCCCATACACATTAGCAAGACTCTGTCGACACTGAATAGAATCATCATGGTTCGGCCCTAAAGCTGCATCCATGTGACGACTGCCCATAATCCTTGCACTAAACAAGAGGAATAATGCGCTGAAGGGTGTGCCAAGTAGCTATGGACGATCATCAGAGTAGGTAAACAATATCGAAACTGTCGCAGAATTCACAGCGCAAGGACAAAATATAATAGAACCTAAACAACAGGTAATAGTAATGAGGCATCATATAGCTAACTTTAGAAAACTTTCTCAACATCATGAAAGGTTATCCAACTGATACCAAAGTTTTTACATAAGTCCTCACTACAACACTCGTAGAGAACTCAAACAGCAAAAACAAAAATACTAGATAGTAATAAGACTGGCACGTCGGCCTCCTGCTCGCCGCCACACAGCAGCATCGTCCTCACTAATTACCAGTAACCTGCTACTTAGTCTGCCCATCCACAATCGTATGAAAAACCCAAGGTAATAAGAGGAGACATAAAACCTTGAGTCAGACAACAGTCTTAGTGAGTGACAAAACAGCTAACAAACTTAAACAATAAAGTATATGAGAGGGGAAAAATAAACATACTAATATACCCATAACATTAGAGAAGAACTCAACCTTAGCTTCCCCACATTTGACAGTGATAGCCTATACTTTTACAGTTGAATCATATATACATGGAAACCAGAACACCCATTCAATCATGGGGAAGCACTCAAGATATCCAAATTATAGATCTTATGTAGACCATCCTAATCGAACTCAACAGCCCTCAAGCATAAGCCTCAGAGGCCTAAACCAATATCAAACAAGCACCCAAGGAACAACTCCTTCAACATTGGACAATCTACACGAGATGGTTCAAACAAACCAACTAATAAATCGTGACATACTCTGGCCATCACCGCCAATCCTGCTTCGAAACCATCGATAATCGTATGACGAACAACCTTGCCATATGTCAAGGGCTAATGGCAACCCCAGCTCTAGCATAAACTCCATATGCCTTTCAACGATACGTATGTATGTCCAACCTTGACAACTAGGCCTTTCAATGATACCCAAGGTACTCAACCTACAATTGGTCTTTTGGGTGCCCCCATCGTACCTTTACTTTGAGCCTGCTAGAACTTACGACAATGATAGTCTCTCAGCCTTCTCATCTCTAGTCATCCAACTCGATGACTTTTCATAGCTCAAGCAACCTTCTCGAGGAACCATTACCCACCAACTCACGACCTTTGAGTTGTCATCTCATTCGCTATTCTATACCGATCAACGAACACCTTCCAACACTTCGAATATTCCCACTTGAATTCTTCTTGAAGTTACACCATCACCGAGCTAATTATATCACTGCGCTATGGCTAGGGTTCGGGGGTTTGGCCCCGAAAAATATTTTTTAAGCTCTTTTCTTCAAGTCTAAGTTGTACCCGAAAAACATAATTTTTCAGAAAATGACCCTATTGGAAACAAACCATAGCATCATCACTATCAACCACAGCGTTTAAAAGTGCTGCTAAAAACATGACCGATCAGCCCCTTTAGACCTACCCGACCCAGGCTAGACCGACCCGACCCAGTCCCTTCCTGACTTCAAACTCGACCGACCCGAGCCGATCACCCCCCTTTGGAACATGACCGACCTGATCCGGCTACCTCAACATGACCGACCCGATCCGATCTCCAACATGACCGACCCGATCCGGTCACCCCTTCATCACCTCAACCTTTGAACCGACCCGACTCATCTTGAATGGACCGACCCAACCAGACATTTCCTGACCCGGCTAGCTCCACTAACCGACCTATTCTAACTTGTTCTCCATGACAGTAGTTGAGACCGACCTGACCCACTTATGGCCGACCCGATCCACTTCCTGCACGTCTCCAATTCTACTTCGATTTTGACCAAAACTTCATCAAACGACAAATCCGGCAAAACCAACTCAACCAAAGTCATCAAACACAATCATAAACATTTCATAACATTGCTAACAACAAGAATATGACGATTACCACAATAATGATGTAAATGTCACCTAAAACCATTAGATTGAACATATGATCAAAATGAGAGATCTAACTAACATAAACATGTGAAAAAACGAGAAATTAATGGGTAAAACTTGCTAAATTAGACCATAGGGTGATGCATATGAAAATAGACATATAATGGTGTAAATCTACAGTAAAAGACTTGAATTTGATGAGAAACATGCACAAACACTCATATACTTCATTGCATCCATGTGAGAGATGTAAATCACTCACCGATTTTCCAAAACAAGCTAAAATCGATGAAACAGGAATCCGGACAGCAAGCACCTCACACCAATCACTTTGATCCGATGAACTCATGCTTTATTCGATGTAGATCTAGCCTCCAATTGTGTAGACCTATGATTTCTCTCCCTGGATTTGGATTTTTAATTGTGGAAAGGTGTTAGAGAAGGAGGAGCACAAGACCATCGAATGAGGAAATGAAAAACTAAACCATTCCCCATATCCCTCACCCTCTATTTATACCCTCCCATTAGCCCAATAGTGGGCCTCTCCAATTCAGCACATTATGGCTTACCAAATATGGACAACCAACTTAAAAACCTTAAAACAACGATTTCTCCCAAACTGCTAAGCCAAATCTTTACCTCTTATTCGACCTATGACAAAAGTTATGCCCTGTACAAGACTGCTAGGGGAAAAAGGGTCACAAACAAAATCGGTAAAAATTATGGACATGTCTCACATCCCCATAAGCAACCTATCAAAGGATGAGAATGATCCAACCCTTAAGGAATAAAGTAGAAATATTTTACGATCTTCCGATACGTAAAATGCGGTTGTTACATTATCCTCTCTTAAGACTTTCGCCCCCGAAATTCCAAGTAAACATAAGCAACTATAACAATTCCGCATGCCTATCATCCATGAGAAGCCAATTCTATCACCCAAACTAGCAACCATCAAGCCATGCCCATAGCCTTATCCTAGCATGCAGAATTCCATCAAACAAGAACAAGATACAACAACATAACGATGATACGATTAAAGGTTCCTACCGACAAAGAGTTTTGGATGAGTCGCCTTCATACTCTCCTTCGTCTCCTATGTACAATCGTCACTATCTTCACTCCATTGTACCTTTACTAGCTTAACCATGTTCCTCCTAAGATGTTTCGTGTCATTCCCCACAACACGAAGTGGCTTACGAGGTTTTGCAACCGCGGTTTCAACTTCTAGGCTTTCGTACTGCTCTTGAGGTACCACCACATTCGAATCATGCACGAACTTCCGTAGAAAAGACACATGTAACACATTATGCACACTCGACGTTTTCTCGGGTAACTCCAATCTATATGTGTAATGTCCCAAAATTTTAGTGATTTAATAATTTATTTATTTTTAATATGGTGTTTGATAATTTAAAGTGGTTTGAATTTAAATATTCTGAATATTTAATGAATATAAATAATGGGATAACCATGTATTTATTTCTAAAATAGTTGGAAATAGTTAAATTGGCAATATTGTGTGAATTGGATAATTTAATGAATTTATTTTATCTTAGAATTGAAGTATAATAGCGAATATATTATTTAAACGATAGTTGAACGTAATAATTATAATATAATTATAAATGAGCCCGTAATGTCGTGGTAGTTCATAATATTGAGTTTTGAACTTCAACTGAGGGTAAAGGATTCGTTATAAGTCGGATTTCTTCAAAACAAGAAATGTTCGAACCTATTGAGCTATATTTTATAATGGAAGAGAAAAATGGAGACTTCATTTTATAGATGGTAAGTTATGCCCAAATCAAAATTTCAAATAGTCTCTATGGAATCGTTTATAAGCCATACAATATATTTAATTATAATTAAATATTGGTTTTGAATTTCGACAAGATATTTGAGATGTAGTTATAATTTAATTTTTAGAATTTTACTGTAATTTTTATTTTGGAAACTAAGCAAGTTTTTATTTGGATCATTTACACACTATATCAGTGATTTTGGGGTTTCACAGAATAAGTTATCTTGTCTATATTATTATATTTTTGGAATCGTGGCGCATTGGTCAACATGACAATATTTTTATTTTTGCAGTTAACAGTTCGAACGTGAATGAAATTTTATTTTTCATAATGGGTACGTTGGACTTTAAAAGCTTAAAAACATTAGATATTGTGCACTCATCACGCTCAATATACTAACATCTTGTCTTCATTTATCATCTATGTACCCTACTCATCTATAAAGGTCTTGCTTGAAAAAGATCTCTGTAGATTTTCTTAGCTTAGAAAGAACACACCATTCTAACTTGCATATGCAATCGTGTAACCGATTGAGTGCAATAGACCTAGCTAAACACATGTCCATGAGGAAGTTGGCTGTCAAAATATGAACAAATTCATCTAGTCTACGTCAGAGAGACAACTACAAACTTAAAGTACCTACTAGCTAAAATAGGAGTTGAATGAATTATAAAATGAAAGGTGGTGAAAAGAGTTTAAGTCCAACTATTTTTATATTTATATTATGTCATGTAGATTAAGATATGAAAATAAAGTATATGTAATATATTACAAGTTCCATTTCTTTGCTCTCAAGGCTCATATGCCCATCTATATCAAAATGTCTACAGTGTTTTTGAGGTGAAAACTCATGGCAGGGTTTCAGACTAATAAACAAATGAAACAATAATAGAGAGGGTTGAAAAATGAAAAGAAAATGAATATGCCATACTACAAGGAAACAAATTCCCACTACCTACATTCGATTTAAGAAACATGTCCTCTTACTAATTCAGTAGCCATGCCTAATTACTATAAAACCTTCATATCCATAGCAGCCACCTTCCATATCTTACACTAGAATCTCTCATAATGTTGTAGCAATCGATGGGAAAGAAAATACACAGGAATGCTGTAGCCATCATTGGAACAGAAAATACACTACAGACCCCAAAAACACCATCGCCTACACTAACCCATCACAGCAGACCTAAGTTTCCACGCTTATTTTCAAACCCTTGCAGGCAAAGAAATATGTGAACCTACATTTAAATAATCAGATTAGACATTGGGAATTCAAGCTATCTAGGTCAACACATGCACAGCTAAAATCATGCAGTAAAACTGTTCGCCAGCCATATGCCTAAAGAGAAATGACAAATTGTAAACACCCCTCCCCCGTTAAGGTCACTCACAAAGGGAATACATTAACTTTGGTGGAGTATTATAGGTAAAAGGTACAAGTAATTTACAAGACAAACATATAAACAGCAGAAAGACAAAATTTTATTTCATAAGAACATGGTCCAGTCAAAACATTACAACAACTGTCTTAAAAACCAACTTCCAAAATCATTACAGTAAAACCTCTGTCTTGACTAAAACATAAAGAAGCATAAACAATAATAAAGCAACATAAATCCCCAATTAAGAGTGCAACCACAGCCATAACCCAAGAAAAGAGAGTCCAAGCAATACGTCTACATTCTTCAAGCTAGAAAAGGTCTGCACTAAGTTGAAGTATTCCCTCCCTGCAGACCTGGGGGAGGGGGAAGGGAAACGGAAGACAAGAAGACAAAAGAAAATGGGTCAGACTTAAGCCTGGTAAGTCCGGTGATTATTTAGCATGTAAACAGGTAAAAGGATCATGACATGAATAAACTGAACCTAGGACAATACCCTAGAAATAAGATAACGATAAATAAGGCAAGGTAAACTGAATATACTATCGCACTCATTTCTATTTATTTGCACCTACTAACAAGTGTTTCAACTAGCACCATGTGTTCATGATAAAATGATCCTTTTTTTCGATCGGCTTCTACTCGCATGCATTTATAACTTGTGTCATTCGGCCCCGCTTGATTGTAGATACCTGTGCTGGTCCCACCATAGGGTGTATCAATTCCTATGGTGGCGACCCGACACAAATTCAAGATGCACAGTGTATACTACTAATGCCCAGTGCCTGATTTGTCCATGCCGGAGTACGTGTACGCCCATACTCCATTGGAACCTACACTGCTGCACCACCCGCCATTATTTTGACCGCTTATAATCAGCCCAGTAATCGTGCCCCACCCTGCCTAGTTCAGGGTACCATGATACATCTATGTGGGTTACTGCTGAAATGGGTCCCTGTTACTAGGGTTTCCTAATCAACATGTAAAAATGGTTAAGTGTTCTCAAATTAACCTAACCCCACCCATCAGTTTAGTTAACATGTTGTGTTAGTTAAGTGTTGCCTTAATTTACTTAACCCTACCATTCTTAGCTTGTCTGTTTCTTAGCTTTAATTCATTCATTAATGCACCAACCACTCACATTAGACATGCATTGTTGCGGTCGCTGTAGGTGCCGGGTGGTTCCGGGCAGTCTTACACCGCAACTAAATCTAACCTCGGGTTTTTCGGGCTTAATGCGCTAACCTCTCACATTAGATCTATATTGTTACGGTTGCTGGATGTACTGGGTGGTTCCGGGCAGTCTTACACCGTAACTCAATCTTACCTGGGGTTAGGCACAATCATCTTTTAATTAATTTACATATTTACTATTTATGTTTATATGTATACCATCCACCAATGTTGTCAACTCAAGTCATGTCCCATTTACCCCCTAAATTATGCCCATAATTCTTAGGTATGCAAATTATACCATTTCATGTCATTAATCATTTACATGATTATGAGCCAACCTATGCCAATGGCATATAATTTAATATTTTTCCCAACGTATCCCCCGTTATTCATTCGCATAAATTACATAGAACATTAGGCTTGCAAATTAGCCTAACTCATAAACAAAGAGGGAAAAAGAAAGGGACATGTAACATTCCAATGGCATAAAACAGTTTAGATCAACTAAGCATGTGTAATATAAATTTGGCATAGTACTACACAAATTTAATTAAGCACGTAAATGTGAACTTGCATTTGAGTTGGATCAAATTAACATAGATCTAAATATCTAAGCATGTAGATCTAGACATACAAGCATATATGAACATGACTTAGCTTATGATCTTGCATATAACATAACATAATGAATCACCAAATTTTTATACAACATGATAGGTTCATTGCCAAATTATTATACAACATGTTAGGTTCATCACCAACTAACATACAACATGATAAGTCCATCACCAATTTAATATACAACATGATAGGTTCATCACCAAATTTATATACAACATGATTGGTTCATCACCAAATTAATATACAACATGATAGGTTGCATCAATCACAATAGTCACGTAGGCATAGGTAATTTCAGAATTGCAACATGAATCAGAATACAATTATCTTACAACTAGGCACAGTTCTAGTTTCTCTTCATTACAAGTCATGACTTTTATTTGTTCAAATCTAAAGAATATCTGAACTTACAAACAAAAGAACAAATCTTGTTTTCTAGGATTTGATTTCTGAAACTGAAAAGCTATCCTTTGATGTAGACTAATGATTCTCTAGTGTTGATTTGATTTGGGATTTCCTAACTTGACTTGCAGCTTAGAGAAAAATGGAGGCTACGCTAGTTTGGCCATGGACAGCATGACGGCTTCAGAGAGCAATTTTATGTGGTTTTAAGGTTGAGGATTGGGTTGTTTATATAGAAGTTTAGATTAATGAGAGCCACTAGATCAACCTAGGAGTAATTAGAGCCATCCAGACCAAACAGAGCCAAACGGATGTCGCCACATAAGCCCTAGTGACTCAGAAAACGTCACTGGACAAAACAGTCCAGATCTGGGCGAGGGGGTCGACCCCTACAGGGGGTCGACATCCCAGTCGACGCCCCTCTTGGGGGGTCGACACCTATGTCGACCCCCCCGGGGAGAGTCGACCCCTATAGGCGGGAATTTTCCCACCCAGTCGCTTCTCTCGAAATTTTTGAATTTGAACCGCTTTTTAATTTAATTATTATTTATATTCAATTTCCGTTTAAACTTGAAATCTTCTGAACTCCATAACTTCTTCATACGGAGTCCGATTCATGCAAACTCGGACTCTATCTCAAGTAGAATTTTGAGGCGAACGCAATGTCAAAACCTGTTTCCCTTACTTTTCACTTTTAAAATTAAGTATTCTTTAATTCGTTACTTTAATGTTCATAGAAAATACGCGGTGTTACACAAATCTTACCCTATATAGCTAATACGTGATGGCCAAGCTTAGCAACTTTATAAATTCAGCCTCCTTCATTAGTTCTCTTCAAAGAAACCCAAATGAATGTACCAATAGCCTTCGAAAATTTAATTTAAATAAAACACTTTGAAAATTCAAATACAATTATATTCATGATCCTGGGAAGCTCCTCTATATGTTGGTAGGTGGATCAGGTCAGTTCGAATGGTTTGGGGTCACGGTTTTTTATTCTAGCATGACTTGTTGAAGGTTGATAGAGGAATCGATGCATCGATTTGAGAAATGGAGATTACAGTTGCGGTCGTGAAAGGAAATGGGATTAGTGCGAAGAATTTGGTGGGTTTTGAACGGAGAAACTGTCGCACCGAAAACAGTGTTGTGCAAGAAGAAATAGGTCGAACGCAAGCCCATGAGGAGATCGAGTTGGATCATTTTGCGGTGGAAAAGTAGAGGATGGAAAGAGGAGCAGAACGTTGACTTTTGTTAGAAAATTTGTAGAGAGACGAGGGATTGAGTAGCATCTCAACATAAGGGCATTGGTCGAGTTTCTCTGTAGCAGGATTCGCAAGTTGGAGACGTGATTCAGGGGAAGGCCTCGGAGTGTATGTGGTAATGACGAGAACGAAAAGGAGGGATGGGCGAGCTGAATGGTTTTTACTGCGTTTGATTTACAAGGACATGGAGGCCATGAGACAGTGCGATAATGATTTTGCAATGTTTCAGGAACCCGCGTGTAAGAAGAAAGGTTAAGGAAGTGTATTAACATTAATAAGTTAATTAAATTAGGGATAGATTTATATTTAATTTTATTATATTATATTTAACGATGGTTTAAAATCAATTCAACCTTGTAATAACCATAACTCATCCATTCGTGAGCAGATTCAGACAAAACCAGTTACATTAGAATCGTAATGACAAGATCTTCATTGTGGCACTAATGTGGCTAAGCGTCGAGTTATTGGGATTTCATGATATAATCAAACGTCTATTTGTTTTTAAACAAAAGCAGAATAATCGACTGTGAGTCAAGGAGAGTAAACTCACTAACTCTGTCCAGTTTATAATTTTATTTAATATTGATTAAAATGATTGAATGTTTGTTTGATGGTCGTTGGGTTGATTTGCTAGTAAATTGATTGAAAACCATATATATAAGACGATAATTGAATACTGTTTGATCTGAAATTGGTATTATTCATGTGATTAACATCTGTGGATGCAGGGAAATAGGTTGGAGGAATCCAACTGGATTCCTCAACAATTACATTGTTGTTTTTCATATATTGCATTATATGATGTGATGAATAACCTGTGGCTGATTATTGTGTGTTTGGAGTGTTTGAACAACATTGACTTGAAATGATTGGTATTAAAATACCATAAATATATATGGAAAAGAATTTAGGGCCTAAAAGGGAAAAAATGTATTTTTATATAGAAATGGGATTTCGATTGAGCTAGAGAAAATAACTGGTTTAAATTATATAAAATCAAGCAGTTTGGTTTATAATGATGTTTTTGAATGAGAAAAAAAAATTGTGTTAAATAATTCAGATATATAAATTCAAAACAAATTTAAGAAGGGGGAAAAGGGAAATGATTTAGAAAGGAAAACGATGAATTTATTTCAATGTAAAAAGGGTTTAGACAAATACATAGGGACTTGTAATCTGAATTCAACGATGTCGAAAGTTATAAATATAATTTATTTTTAAGAATTATATCTTACATAAGTTAGAATTAGGAAAAATAATCAATATTTTATTTGGAACCAATCAATTTATAATTGAAAGTGTAACCGAGATTAATTTATAAACTTGATATATGTCAAATGAGAAATTGACTTATAAACAGAGTTTATGAAGTAAAATAGGAATATGAATTTATAAATAACCCGGTAGATGGAATTTTAACATATAATTGGTATTTACTATTTAAAGCAAGATTTATTGAATATAACAAGTACGGATGTTCTGCAAAGAATTAATAGTCACGTTTAAAGTGAAAAATGTTTTAATAGCAAACGAATTGCAAATTGAAATGGTGATAAAGGGAAATTGGTACATATTGGAAGTGATAAGTTCAAGAGTAAATTTAGAAACCGAGTTGACCTGA
Organism: Allium sativum; assembly: GCA_030737875.1. Taxonomy (NCBI): domain Eukaryota; kingdom Viridiplantae; phylum Streptophyta; class Magnoliopsida; order Asparagales; family Amaryllidaceae; genus Allium; species Allium sativum. The sequence continues at coordinate 365,130,575 of CM060916.1, read as the reverse complement.
AACAGTGAGTATATACCGAAGATCAGACTGTTAATCAAACATAGATTATTCAAAAAGGAGTTATCAGTTGAAATTTGATTATATCGAATTCAGGAAAGAAATATTTACTTTTCGATTTTATCAAGATTTATTTATTTATTTATCTTATTAATTATTACAATTAATGAATAAAGGTTATATTTTGAAGTTAAATGTTTTAGAAACAGAGATTATAACGTCATTGTTATAATCCAATGATTGTCGTTAAAGAAGTGGATTCATAAACTGAATCCGAAAGGTGCGTAAGCAATGATTTGATAAGAAATTAATAAATAGGAGTAAGGGACTAAGAAACTGACCGAGATTAGTTAAGTGGAATGGTTTTCTTAGTGTCGATCTGATGTTGGTTTCAGCCTTCAGGATTGATATCCAGGGAAGTGTTCTCTTACTAGTTTATGGTTAGAAATTAATGTGGAATAATGGTAATGTGTGAATAAGAAGTGGAGATATTTTCCAATGTTAATAATGTATATTTTCTAAATATAGAAAATACGGATTTCATGAAAATATGGAAATATTTGTCCAATGTAAATATGAAATATTTTTTGAGATATAGAAAATAAATAGTTTAAGTAGATGGAGACGTTTTCCAAGGAATCGTGAGAGGAGAAAATATTAGGTAAAGATATCGAAGGGGAATTGGGAAATGAAACGATTATTGATAAGTAAAATTAAAGGGGATTAGTGTTGATTAATGATTGATTGATTAAATTTCCTTTTGGAAATGTAACCGTTTTTTGTATGGATGTTTTTCCTTTGATAGTTAAATCACCAACTATCAAAGAATTTTGACCATTTTCCGTTGTCAGTACGGAGAGACCGGGATTAGATTATTATATGAAAATCACTCTGTATAGGCATTAGCATTGTGAATCAATTATATTGAAGACAATTGAAGACAGAGTTATGCAAGGGCTGTTCTGCTTACAGAATAGTGCCTTCGGTTTGTCTAGTCCCAGGACAACTTGTATGGACGAATATCTGATAGAGTATATCCAATAGATCGCGTGAGTTGATCTCTTAAAACGTACTTACGTTTGGTGGCGGAGAAATTCATTTCTCTTAGCTTTATACCCATGGTATTTTTGGGGAAATCAATTTGTGATTTGGCGGGTATGACGATGTGGCATTCAAAATAAATGAAAAAAGAACATGTCAAAAGATACGTTACGACCTCAAGCCTCACAACCGGGAAATGACAAAAATTGGGCTGGCAGCATGGCTATGTAGGTCATTCCCATTAGGGTGTATTGTCACCATCTAGAGAATATTCATATGTGTGACTCCTTTTTGCTTCTGTATCTCCCGGAAGCAGTTATGTTGCTAACAACCGTAGGTGACAATATATTCGATACACTCAAGAGAAATGATTGGTCGGTCATATGTGGCCAGGTTGCAAGACATTCTTGTTGAACCCAGTGTATTCCTCTCTAAAGATACACTATCGAAAGGTGGTTCCATACCTTGTCATAGTCAAAATCCAATCTCCAATAAGCGCTTGCAGTTTCGATTGTATATTATATATGTGGAGCGTGAGATGCAAGCATTCTGCTAGATTGTTATTTACTTGTATTTAGACACTATTAAAATATCTGAATATTATTGATTTCAAAAACGTTTTGGTTATCGTAAGGTAAAAACCATCCGTATTTATGTGTGGATTGGTCTTACGATTATCTTTTCTTTTGAAAAGGATTTTGAAAAGTTAAACCGAATGATTGGAGTTTACTCCCATGACTGACCCAGAGTTTATTTTGTTTTGTTTTACCCTAAACTCTTGGGTGCCCAAATTTGTACGGTAAGTCAAGTAGTCGGGATTTTACAGATACCCTTAGAAGAACTTGAAGCAGGAGGCTTTAACATTAGTTATGTATAGAGTTCTTTTCGTTGTGATATATATATATATATGTGATGTACTCTAATGATACATGTAAGTACAAATAAAGTTTTGTATTTCAAAGTTATGTTATATAATATATGTTATTTGTTCCACTGTGAGATTCGTATCTACTCTGATCTGGCTTCTTCTTCTTCTGTTCTAAATTTCTTTCTTTCTATTTCTCACCCTCTAACTTCTTTCTATTAATGATCCGGTATTTTCAATATTTGAATAGTCAACATGGTGTTTTGTGTTGATTTTCAGGGTCGAAAATCCCTGGGTTGTTACAGTGGTATCAGAGCTGCAGGTTAAGTGATTACCTTAGCTCTATGGCGTTACTCAATAGAGATAGGGTTAGTAATACCCTAGGTTGAGTTTGAGTGTATATATATGAGAGCGTATATGTAAACTGATATAAAAACTATTTTATATTGTGTTGATTGGTTTATCGAGTAGTTTATGAATTCTTGTCGATACAATAATGCAAACTGTGTCGATAGGTGTTTCTAAACTCATGAACAGAGTAATTCGACACAATATGCTTTTGAAAGAGGGTAAATGAAATAATTTCACCCAAAATATATTTTGATATAAAAGAAGTATATATCTTGAAAATTATTATATATATTGGATGTGTTGGTTGATATTATAACCAAATAAGATTATAATTAAGATGATTATATATAACCAATCAAAAAATTCGTGTAAGTATAATATATGAAAGCAAATGAACTAACTCTAAATTTATAATAGGATTGAGACTAAAACTCTGGAAAATTGGAAAAGTGCTTGCAAATGGTTTTGGATTAAACATACGGAAATTTGAAAATCCTAGGAGATTTTGGAAATCTTTTCTAAACATTGTGAATGATATTTTGAATTGATTTCAAAATGGAAGTATTTAAGAATAAGTTATGAAATGATATAGTAGTGAACTCACTGTGATCACTGGAAAATAATTCTGATGATGACGGCCACATCATCAGTTTTCATTTTCGAGTTTCTAAGTGACGGATTACTACCAAAAATTTTGGTTTTTGAATTGTTTGAGGAAATAAGCTGTTCAGAAATTCAAATGCTATGAATCGTTGTTATTATATGTAACTATATATGATTTCAAACTGATTTGAAATAAAACCCAGGAATTGAGATTCTGAAATTTAAATTTAACTTATAAAGTTAAATAGATGGAAATGGTAAAAGAGAATAAATAGATTTGAATTTAACTTTAAAACTAAGTTGAATAAAATTGGATTGGATTATAAATATCCCGGAATGGAATTGGATGGTTGAGAATGAATTGGGAATTGAGATGGGAACTGAAGTTTGAAATGAAATTTGAATTGGATATAAGCGTATAATTGGATTTGAGGATGAATTGATTGGAGATTGACTGGAATGGCTTTGGTATATGCTGAAGTGATGGCGAATAGAAGAGATAGAGTTGAATGCCTGACAAAAAGGAATGAATTTATATTTTCATTAGATATGAGATTTTTATGAACTAGTTTGGCCATCTGCTTGGCTGTTTAATTTTCTTTTTGGGTGAAGAAGTCTAGAAAGGCGAATTGTAGTTGTACCGATTGAGCCGCGCAAAGGAGACGCTGACGAATTTTTTCGAAAAATTTAAAAGAGTTAGAAAATTTATAAGACAATTTTGATAATTGAAAATCAACTTATTGAGATAAGAGATTATAAAACTCGAATGGACAAGCGAAATGATAAAAGCATATGGATGAGTATGTGGTGATAGATTGTCCAAAAATGGTGGATATCATTTAGAATGAAAGATAAAAGGTCGGGTATCGATATGAGGATTTAAGGGAATATGTATAGAACTACGTTATGAAAATATGGATTATAGGATTTCAACCAAGTAGGTTGTGAGGAGCTAGAGTTCTAATATCTGTACTGCATAGCAATTTCGAGGACGAAATTATTTTAAGGGGGAAAGAATGTAACATCCCAGAATTTTAGTGATTTAATAATTAATTTATTAAATTATTTTAATATGGTGTTTGATAATTTAAAATGGTTTAAATTTATATATTTTGAATATTTAGTGAATATAAATAATGGGATAACCATATATTTATTTCTAAAATAATCGAAAATAGTAAAATTGACAATATTATGTGAATTGGATAATTTAATGAATTTAATTTAGCTTAGAATTGAAATATAATAGCGAATATATTATTTAAACGACAGTTGAATGTATTAATTATAATATAATTATAAATGAGCCCGTAATGTCGTGGTAATTCGTATTATTGAGTTTTGAACTTCAACTGAGGGTAAAGGATTCGTTATAAGTCGGATTTATTCAAAACAAAAAAAGTTCGAACTTGTTGAGCTATATTTTTCTAATGGGAGAGAAAAATGGAGATTTCGCTTTATAGATAGTAAGTTATGCCCAAATCAAATTTTCAAATAATCGCTATGAAATCGTTTATAAGCCATATAATATATTTAATTATAATTAAATATTGGTTTTGGACAAGATATTTGAGATGTAGTTATAATTTAATTTTTATAATTTTACTGTAATTTTTATTTTGGAAAATAAGCAAGTTTTTATTTGGAGCATTTTACACCCTATATCAGTGATTTTGGGGTTTCATAGAATAAGTTATCTTGTCTATATTATTATATTTTTGGAATCGTGGCGCATTGGTCAACACGATAATATTTTTATTTTTGTAGTTAATAGTTCGAACGTGAGTGAAATTTTATTTTTTATAGCGAGTACGTTGGACTTTAAAAGCTTAAAACCAATAGATATTGTGCACTCATCACGCGCAATATACTAACATCTTGTCTTCATTTATCATCTATGTACCCTACTCATCTATAAAGGTCTTGCTTGAAAAAGATCTCTGCATATTTTCTTAGCTTAGAAAGAACACACCATTCTAACTTGCATATACAATCGTGTAACCAATTGAGACCTAGCTAAACAAATGTCTAAAGGAACTTGGCTGCCAAAATATGAACAAATTCATCTAGTCTACGTCAGAGAGACAGCTACAAACTTAAAGTACCTACTGGCTAAAGTAGGAGTTGAATGAATTATGAAATGAAAGGTAGTGGAAAGAGTTTAAGTCCAAATATTTTTATATTTATATTATGTCGTGTAGATTAAGATATGTAAAATAAAATGTATGTAATATATTACAAGTTCCATTCCTTTGCTCTTAAGGCTCGTATGCCCATCTATATCAAAACATCAGCAGTGTTTTTGGGGTGAAAACTCATGGCAGGGTTTCAGACTAATAACGTAATGAAAAATGAAACAATAGTAGAGAGGGTTGAAAAATGAAAAGAAAATGAATATGTCATACTACAAGCTGGAAACAAATTCCCACTACCTGCATTCGATTTAAGAAACATGTCCTCTCCCTAATTCAGTAGCCATGCCTAATTACTGTAAAACCTTCATATGTATAGCAGTCACCTTCCATATCTTACACTAGAATCTCTCATAACGCTATAGCATTTGATGGGAAAGAAAATACACTGGAACGCTGTAGCCATCGTTGGAAAAGAAAATACACTACAGACCCTAAAACACCATCGCCTACACTAATCCATCACTGTAGACCTAAGTTTCCACGCTTATTTTCAAACCCTTGCAGGCAAAGAAATCTGTGAACCTATATTTAAATAATTAGACTAGACATTGGGAATTTAAGCTATCTAGGACAACACATGCACAACTAAAATCACGTACCAAAACTGTTTTCCAGCCATATGCCTAAAGAGGAATGACAAATCCTACCCTATATAGCTAATACATGATGGCCAAGCTTTGCAAATTTATAAATTCAGCCTCTTTCATTATTTTTCTTCATAGAAACCCAAATGAATTTAGCAATGGCCTTCGAAAATTTAATTTAAATCAAACACTCTGAAAATTCAAATACAATTATATTCATGATCCTAGGAAGCTCTTCTATATGTAGGTAGGCGGTTTGGGTCAGTTCGAATGGTTTGGGGTCACGGATTTTTATTCCAGCATGACTTGGTGAGGTTTGATGGAGGAATCGATTCGAGAAATGGAGATTACGGTTGCAGGTGTGAAAGGAAATAGGATTAGTGCGAAGAATTTGGTTGGTTTTGAATGAAAAAACTGTCGCACCAAAAACAGTGCTGTGCATGAAGAAATAGGTCGAACGCAAGCCCATGGGAAGATCGAGTTGGATTGTTTTGCGGTGGAAAAGTAGAGGATGAAAAGAGGAGCAGAACGCTGACTTTTGTTAGAAGATTCATAGAGAGACGAGGGATTTAGTAGCATCTCAACATAAGGACATCGACCGAGTTCCCCTGTAGCAGGATTCGCAAGTCGGAGACGTGATTCAGGGGAGGGCCTCAGAGTGTATGTGGTAATGACGAGGACGAAAAGAAGGGATGGGCGAGTTGAATGGTGTTTACTACGTTTGATTTACAAGGACGTGGAGGCCATGAGAGAGTGTGGTAGTGATTTTGCAATGTTTCAGGAACCCGTGTGGAAGAATAAAGGTTAGGGAAGCGTATTAACATTAATAAGTTAATTAAATTAGGGATAGATTTATATTTAATTTGATTATATTATATTTAACGACGGTTTAAAATCAGTTCAACCTTGTAATAACCATAACTCATCCGTTCGTGAACAGATTTAGACGAAATCGGTTACATTAGAATCGTAATGACAAGATCTTCATTGTGGCACTAATGTGGCTAAGCATCGAGTTATTGGGATTTCATGATATAATCAAACGCCTATTTGTTTTTAAACAAAAGCAGAATAATCGACTGCGAGTCAAGGTGAGTACACTCACTAACTCTGTCCAGTTTATAATTTTATTTAATATTGATTTAAATGATTGAATGTTTGTGTGATGGTCGTTTGGTTGATTTTCTAGTAAATTGATTAAAAACAATATATATAAGATGATAATTGAATACTATTTGATCTGAAATTGGTACTATTTATGTGATTAACATATGTAGATGCAGGGAAACAGGTTGGAGGAATCCAACTGGATTCCTCAACAATTATATTGTTGTTTTTCATATATTGCATTATATGATGTGATGAATAACCTGTGGTTGATTATTGTGTGTTTGGAGTGTTTGAACTACACTGACTTGAAATGATTGGTATTGAAATACCATAAAAATATATGGAAAAGAATTTGGGGCTTAAAAGGGAAAAATCTATTTTTATATAGAAATGGGATTTCGATTGTGCTAGAGAAAATAACTAGTTTAAATTATATAAAATCAAGCAGCTTGGTTTGTAATGATGTTTTTAATTGAGAAAGAAAATTTTGTGTTAAAAATTCAAATATATAAATTCAAAATGAATTTAAGAAGGGGGAAAAGGGAAATTGTTTAGAAAGGAAAACGATGAATTTATCTCAATGTAAAGAGGATTTAGATAAATACATAAGGATTTGTAATCTGAATTCAACAATGTCGAAAGTTTTAAATATAATTTATTTTTAAGAATTATATCTTACATAATTTAGAATTTGGCAAAATAATCAATATTTTATTTAGAACCAATCAATTTATAGTCGAAAGTGTAACCAAGATTAATTTATAAACTTGATATATGAAAAATGAAAAATTGACTTATAAACGGACTTTATGAAGTAAAATAGGAATATGAATTTATAAATAACCCGGTAGATGGAATTTTAACATATAATTGGTATTTACTATTTAAAACAAGATTTATTAAATATAACAAGTATAGATGTTCTCTAAAGAATTAATAGTCACGTTTAAAGTGAAAAATGTTTTAAAAGCAAACGAATTACAAATTGAAATGGTGATAAAGGGAAATTGGTACATATTGGAAGTGATAAGTTCAAGAGTAAATTTAGAAACTGAGTTGACCTGAAACAGTGAGTATATTCCGAAGATCGGAACGTTAATCGAACATAGATTATTCAGAAAGGAGTTATCAGTTGAAATTTGATTATATCGAATTTAGGAAAGAAATATTTACTTTTCGATTTTTATCAAGATTTATTTATTTATCTTATTAATTAATTAACTAATTATTACAATTAATGAATAAAGGTTATATTTTGAAGTTAAATGTTTTAGAAATAGAGATTATAACGTTATCGTTAGAAACCAATGATTGCCGTTAAAGAAGTCGATTCGTAAACTGAATCCGGAAGGTGCATAAGCAATGATTTGATAATAAATTAAGAAATATGAGTAAGGGACTAAGAAATTGACCGAGACTAGTTAAGTGGAACAGTTTTCTTAGTGTCGAGCTGATGTTGGTTTCGGCCTTCGGGATTGATATCCAGGGAAGTGTTCTCTTACTAGTTTATGGTTAGAAATTAATGTGGAATAACGGTAATGTGTGAATAAGAAGTGGAAATATTTTCCAATGTTAATAACGTATATTTTCTAAATATAGAAAATATGGATTTTATGAATATATGGAAATATTTTTCCAATGTAAATACGAAGTATATTCTGGGATATAGAAAATAAATAGTTTAAGTAGATGGAGACGTTTTCCAAGGAATCGTGTGCAGAGAAAATATTGGGTAAAGATATAGAAAGGAACTTGGGAAATGAAATGATTATTGATAAATAAAATTAAAGGGGATTAGTGTTGATTAATGATTGATTGATTAAATATTCTTTTGGAAATGCGACCGTTGTTTGTATGGATGTTTTTCCTTTGATAGTTAAATCACCAACTATCAAAGAATTTTGACCATTTTCCGTTGTCAATACGGAGAGACCGGGATTAGATTATTATTTGAAAACCACTCTGTATGGGCATTAGCGTTGTGAATCAATTATATTGAAGACAATTGAAGACGGAGTTATGCAAGGGCAGTTCTGTTTACAGAATAGTGCCTTTGGTTTGTCTAGTCCCAGGACAACTTGTGTGGATGAACGTCTGACAGAGCATAACCAATAGATCGCATGAGTTGATCTCTTCAAACGTACTTACGTTTGGTGGCAGAGAAATTCATTTATCTTAGCTTTATACCTGTGGTATTTTTGGGGAAATCAATATGTGATTTGGCGGGTATGACGATGTGGCATTCAAAATAAATGAAGGTGGATTCTGTCAAAAGATACGTTACGACCTCAAGCCTCACAATCGGGAAATGCCAAAAATCGGGCGGGCGACATGGCTATGTGGGTCATTCCCATTTGGGTGTATTGTCACCATCTAGAGAATATTCATATTTGTGACTCCTTTTCGCTTCTGTATCTCCCGGGAATAGTTATTTTGCTAGCAACCGAAGGTGAAAATATATTGTTACACTCAAGAGAAATGAGTGGTCTGTCATGTATGGCCGGGTTGTAAGACGTTCTTGTTGAACCCATTGTATTCCTCTCTAGAGATACACTATCGAAAGGTGGTTCCATACCTTGTCATAGTCAGAATCCAATCTCCAATAAGCGCTCGCGGTTTTGATTGTATATTATATATGTGGAGCATGAGATGCAAGCGTTCTGCTAGATTGTTATTTACTTGTATTTAGACACTATTATAATATCAGAATATTATTGATTTCAAAAACGTTTTGGTTATCGTAAGGTAAAAACCATCCGTATTTATGTGTGGATCGGTCTTACGACTATCTTTTCTTTTGAAAAGGATTTTGAAAAGTTAAACCGAATGATTGGAGTTTACTCACACCAGTCCCATGACTGACCCAGAGTTTATTTTGTTTTGTTTTACCCTAAACTCTTGGGTGCCCAAATTTGTACGGGCACTCTAGTAGTCAGGATTTTACAGATACCCTTGGAAGAGCTTGACACAGGAGGCTTTAAAATTAGTTATATATAGAGTTATTTCCGCTGTGATATACATGTGATGTATTCTGATGATACATGTAAGTACAAATAAAGTTTTGTATTTCAAAGTTATGTTATATAATATATGTTATTCATTCCGCTGTGAGATTCGTATCTACTCTGATTCTGACTTCTTCTTCTTCTATTCTCAATTTCTTTCTTTCTATTTCTCACCCTCTAACTTCTTTCTATTGATGATCTGGTATTTTCGGTATTTGAATAGTCAACATGGTGTTTTGTGTTGATTTTCAGGGTCGAAAATTCCTGGGTCATTACAGTATGTGAGCTTTCCAATTCGCTCGACTATCGGAAATGGTCCAACAAGCCTAGGAGCTAACTTTCCTTTACTTCTGAATCGAACCATATGCTTCAACGGTGAAATCTTCACAAAGATCATATTGCCTACGTCGAATTCCATATCTTTTCGATGCTTACCAGCATAACTCTTCTGATGATCTTGGGCCGCTTTCATTCGTTGTCGAACGATCTCGATGCAGTCCGAGGTCTCTCTAATCATCTCTGGCCCAAATACCAACTTATCTCCAGTTTCTAGCCAACATGCCGGAGAATTGCACGGTCTCCTATACAAAGGCTCGTATGGTGCCATCCTAATGCTAGACTGGTAGCTATTATTATACGCAAACTCAACTAGATGTAGATGGTCTTCCTACGATCCTTCAAAATCCAACACTTAAGCTCTTTGGAGATCTTCCAAAACTCGATTGACTCTCTTAGTCTGACCATCAGTTTAGGGATGATATGTCGTACTCAAGCACAACTCGGTTCCTAAAGCTTCTTGAAAACTCTTCCAAAACCCGCTAGTGAATAACAGATCTCGATCACTCACTATACTCTTTGGGACGCCATGGAATCTAACAGTCCGTTTCACACAAAGTTCAACCAGCTTCGACGCTGTCCTAGTCGACTGGACAGGAATGAATCTTGCACTTTTGGTCAAGCGATCCACAATGACCCAAATCCCTTCATTTCCTGTCAAGGTTCTAGGTAGTCCATCGATATTTGCTCCCACTTCCACATAGGAACTTCTAATAGCTGAAGCAAACCACTTGGCTTCTTCTGTTCAGCTTTAACTAACTGACAGTTCATGCACTTGGAAATGAATTTTCCAATATCTCTCTTTATCCCCTCCCAGTAATAAACTCGCTTCATGTCCTTATACATCTTATTACCACCAGGATGAAGCGTCAACTTTGAGTGATGACATTCTCTCGGAACCTTATCTCTCAATCCATCAATATCAGGAACAATTAACAGTCCTTGCTTTCGAAGCCAACCTTCTCGATCAACTTTGAACACTTTATTCTCTGGTTCCTGCCTCTGGATGAACTCAACAAGCTTAACATCTTGCTTTTGGCTTTCGCTAATCCTTTCGATGAGAGTAGGTCTTATCGATAAGCTTGCCAACATTTCAGGTTCCAACTCACACTTTGGCGTAAAATCAAACCTTGCCAAATACTCAAGGCTCTTCCATTTCGAAAACATCGCTCCCAAACTTGCGTGTCTTCGACTCAACGCATCTGCAACTGCGTTACATTTGTCAGGAGTATAGGCTATATCAAAATCATACGATGCCAGAAACTCTAACCATCGTTGCTGCCGAAGATTCAAATCCTTTTGGGAGAAAATATACTTCAACGACAAACAACTCGAATCGAACTCCCAACAGGTAATGTCTCCACATCTTCAGAGCAAACACAATCGTTGCCAACTCCAAATCATGAGTTTGATAATTCTTTTCATGCGGCTTTAGCTGTCAACTTGCATAGGCCACAACCTTATCCTTTTGCATTGGCATTGCTCCAAGTCCAGTACCACATGCATCGGTGTATACCATCATCTCTTCATTCCTACTCGGAATAGTCAACACAGGTGCACTCGTCAATCTCTCCTTCAAGATTCCGAACGCTTGTTCACACTTTACATCCCATGTGAACACTTGGTTCTTCTTCATCAATCCTGTTAACGGTGCAGTCATCTTAGAGAAATTCTTGATAAACCGTCGGTAATAACCGACCAACCCAAGGAAACTTCGAACATCCGTCGCATTCTTAGGTCTATCCCAGTTCTGGATTGCTGCTACTTTAGCGGGGTCAACAGTTATTCCATTTCTAGAAACAACATGACCTACGAACCTCACTTCATCCTTCCAGAAGTGACACTTAGAGAACTTAGCTTTCAACTAATGCTTTCGCAAGATCTCTAACACAACTCTCAAGTGTGTCTTGTGTTCTTCCTCATTCCTGGAGTAAACCAGAATATCATCCACGAACACGAGCACAAACTTGTTCAACCGATCTCTGAACACTCTATTCATAATATCCACAAAATACGCTGGTGCGTTAGTCAACCGAATGGCATTACCAACCATTCGAAGAAACCGATTGGTGTCCTAAAAGCAGTCTTTGGCACACTATCCTTAGCCACCCTCAACTGGTGAAATCCCGTTGCCAAATATATTTGAGAAACCACTTTGGCTTTGTGAAGCTGATCAAACAGGTCATCAATCCTTGGCAACAGATACTTATTATTCTTTGTCACCTTGTTCAGCTCGCAATAGTCCACATACAATCTTAACGAGCCATCTGCCTTGGTTGCAAATACTATCGGTGCTCCCCATTCAGAAATACTCCTCTGAATGAATCCCTTCCTTAGAAGGTCACGAACTTGCACCTCTAACTATCGCTGTTCCTTAGGCGTCGTCCGCCTAAGAGGCATAACGATTGGTCTAACACCTTCGACCAAATCGATCCTAAACTCGGTCTCACGATGTGGCGACAACCTTTTGACCTTGTCAAAGACATCTATATACTCATTAGCGATCAACACTGATGATAGGTCTTCTTGTGGAATCCCAAGCGAATATAGATAACGCACGAAGACCCCGTCTACGCGCTTACATCTAATCAACACCTTTCGCCCTTCCACATCCCCGACCCTCACCTCTAGTTTCCCGCAATTCACCCTTGCTGCGTACCTCTTGAGCCAATCCATGCCCAAGATGATCCCATACCCAACGAAGTTAAGCACAAAGCAATCACACACAAAAGAGCAACCATGACTCGACAACACTAGACCACGACAAATCTTGCACAAACTGGACGAACCCCCAACTGGATTAGTCACGATTAATGGTCTATCACAAATCTCGGGTTCCAAACCCAAGCGACAAACAAGCTCATTGCAAATGAATGAATGCGATGCTTCAGTATCAAAAAGCACACGAACTAAAAAACCATTAACAGAAAGAGTACCTTGCACCACGACACCTTTCCCTTCTCCTCTGTAGTAGGAACTCTTGAAGAAGTTGGCACGACTTCCAAAGCATATGCTTTCACAACCTGCTTGCCCTTAGCTGATTTTGGACAGTCTTTCTTCTCATGCCCAGGCTTTCCACACTTGAAAGCACTTCTTCTCAGCTTTTTGGATTCTTTCACTCACTGGCAAAATAGCCTTTTTGTTGGTAGTTAAAGCAAACCATCTCATTCTTAGGTTTCTTTTGGACATCTTTTCCTTTCTGCTGTAGCTGCTTCCTCTTTTTATTATTACCACCTTTTTGTTGTTTCTAAGCCTCTTTGGTTGTAACACAACATTTGCTTCCTTGGGAAACAAGCTCTCATGACGAATAGCTTTTTCCAAAATCTTCTCAAATGAATCATCGAGATGATCCACTAATAACTTTCCGATATAAGAATCCAAACCTAAGACAAACTTCTCATTCTTCTAATAGGGTATATGAATGTATGAACGAGCATATCTAGACAAGGCTTTAAAGTTAGAAATGTAGTCAAGTATAGAACAACCATTCTGTTTTAGCTCTATGAACTTGAATAGAGCAAATTTCTAAGCTGTGGAGATAAACTTTTCTTCAAACTTAGCTTGGAATTGCTCCCATGAAACCTCCTCTTCCGGAGTCTCGAGTATGATAGAATTCCACCATTCCATGGCCCTACCCTGCAGCTGCCTTGATGCAAGCTTTCTCTTTATTGCATCCTCAATACCTAAGTCTCCAAAGATTCGGTCACATGAATCCATCCACCTCTGAACCTCTTCAGCTGGTTCTTTTCCCTTGCATGGTTTCCCTACTAGAGATGTAAAATCTTTGCACAACTTTGCAAAATCTACTGCTCTAGGAACTCGCTCACCTAAATCTACCATTGCTGTTACTGGAGTGGGTACCCTTCGCATAATTGCCTCTGTCATGGCCGGGTAATTTGGTTCACCGCCATTTCCCCATCCAGTATTAGCTCCCTTGGCAGTGTGTAATGATGGTCGTCTACTCATTCTAGATCTAAAATTTAGAATAATTAAATACTTCCAAGAAAACTGCTAAAAAGATACGACCGCTACTACTATATATGCTAATATATATAGTAAGCATCCAACTGAAATCTACAAGTACGTCTCTCATACATGACTACATCTTTGATCGTTGACCAAAGCTCTGATACCAAATGTGATGACTGCCCATAAACCAGGCACTAAACAAGAGGAATAATGTCCTGAAAGGTGTGCCGAGCAGCTATGGACGATCATCAGAGTAGGTAAACAATATCGGAACCTGCCATAGAACTCACAGCGCAAGGATAAAATATAATAGAACCTACACAACAGGTAATAGTAATGAGGCATCATATAACAAACATTAGAAAACTTTCTCAACATCATGAAAGATTATCCAACTGATACCAAATTTTGTACATAAGTCATCACTACAATACTCATAGAGAGCTCAAACAGCAGAAACGAAAATACTAGATAGTAATAAAACTGGTATGCCGGCCTCCTGCTCGCCTCCGCACAATAACATCGTCCTCACTAATTACCTGTAACCTACTACTTAGTCTGCCCATTCACAATTGGATGAACAACCCAAGGTAATAAGAGGAGACATAAAACCTTGAGTCAGAAAACAATCTTAGTGAGCGATAAAACAGCTAACAAACTTCAACAGTAAAGTATATGAGAGGGGATAGATAAACATACTAATCTACCCACAACACCAGAGAAGAACTCAACCTTACCTTCCCCACATCTGATAGTGATAGCCTTTACTTTAACAATTCAATCATACATCCATGGAAACCAGAACACTCATTTAGTCATGGCAAAACACTCATGACGTCCAAATTATAGATCTCATGTAAACCATCTTAATTGAACTCAACACCCCTCAAGCATAAGCCCCATAGGCCTAAACCAATATCAAACAAGCACCCAAGGAACATCTCCCATGACGTTGGACAATCTACACGAGATGGTTCAAACAAAGCAACTAATCAATCATGACAGACTCTGGCTATCACCACCAATCCTGCTTCGAAACCATCATTAATCATATGATGGCCAACCATGCCATATGTCAAGGGCTAATGGTAACCCCAGCTCTAGCATAAACTCCATACGCCTTTCAACGATATGTATGTATGTCCAACCTTGACAACTAGGCCTTTCCACGATACCCAAGGTACTCAACCTACAATTGATCTTTTGGGTGCTTCCATCGTACCTTTGCTTTGTGCCTGCTAGAACTTACGACAATGATAATCTCTCGGCCTTCTCATCTCTAGTCATCCAACTCAACGACTTTTCATAGCTCAAGCAACCTTCTCGAGCAACCCTTATCCACCAACTCACGACCTTTAAGTTGTCACCTCATTCGCTACTCTATATCAATCAAAGAACACCTTCTAACACTTCAAATATTCCCACTTGAATTCTTATCGAAGTTACACCATCACCGAGCCAATTACATCACCATGCTGCCGCGAGGGTTTGGGGGTTTGCCCCCAAAAAATATTTTTTTCAAGCTCTTTTTTTCAAATCCAAGTCATACCCGAAAAACGTACTTTTTCGGGAAATTACCCTATTGGAAAGAATCTATAGCATCATCACTATCAACCATAACGTTTAAAAGTGCTACTAAAAACATGACTGATCAACCCCTTCTGACCGACCCGACCTAGTCTAGGCCGACCCGAGCCAATCCCTTCCTGACTTCAAACTCGACCGACCCGATTCGATCACCCTCTTGGAACATGACCGACCCGATTCGGCTACCTCAACATGACTGACCCGATCCGATCTCCAACATGACCGACACGATCTGGTCACCCCTTCATTACCTCAACTTCTGAACCGACCCGACTCATCTTGAATGGACCGACCCGCCAGACATTGCCCAACCCGACCAGCTTCACTGACCAACCCATTCTAACTTGTTCTCCACGACATGATTTGAGACCGACCTGACCCACTTATGGCCGACCCGATCCACTTCCTGCACATCTCCAATTCTACTCCGATTTCAACCAAAACTTCATCAAATGATGAATCCCGCGAAACCGACTCAACAAATGTCATCAAACACAATCATAAACATGTCATAACATTGCTAACAATACGAATATGATGATTACCACAAAAATGATGTAAATGTCGCCTAAAACCATTAAATTGAACATATGATCAAAATGAGAGATCTAACTAACATAAACATGTGAAATGACATGAAATTAACTGGTAAAACTTGCTAAATTAGATCATAGGGTGATGCATATGAAAATAGACATATAATGGTGTAAACCTATGGTAAAACCCTTGAATTTGTTGAGAAACATGCACAAACATTAATATACTTCATTGCATTCATGTGAGAGATGTAAATCACTCACCCATTTGCCAAAACAAGCTAAAATCAATGAATAGCAATCCAGGCAGCAAGCACCTCGCACCAATCACTTTGATCTGATGAACTCTTTGTTTAATCGATGTAGATCTAGCCTCTAATGGTGTAGATCTATGATTTCTCTCCTTGGATTTGGATTTTTAATGGTGGAAAGGTGTTAGAGGAAGGAGGAGCACAAGACCACCCAATGAGGAAATGAAAAACTAAACCATTCCCCATATCCCTCACCCCCTATTTATACCATCCCACCAGCCCACTAAGGGGCCTCTCCAATTCAGCCCATTATGGCTTACCAAATCTGGACAGCCAATTGAAGAACCTTAAAACAACGATTTCTCCTAAATCGCTAAGCCAAATCTTTAATGTAACCACTCTATGAAAAGGCAAGCATCAATTCCTTTCCAATGGCACAGGTCTCACCCTCTGATTCGACCCGAGTCAAAAGTTATTCCCTGTACAAGACTGATAGGGTCAAAATGGTCATGAACAAAATCAGTAAAATTTATGGACATGTCTCGCATCCCCATAAGCAACCTATCAAAAGATGAGAATGATCCAACCCTTAAGGAATAAAATAAAAATATTTTACGATCTTCCGATACGTAAAATGCAGGCTATTACAATCCATGACATCCTTTGCAAGAACAAACATTTCTACAGCTTTTTGTGGTTTTTTCATTTCTGTATACGCTGCCTCTTGATTATTATAAATATATCCAACTCCTAAATGTTTTGGACCAAAAACCTGTTTCATTCTCCCAATCGCGCTCTCCAAATAACCAATAGCTTGCGCTACTTTCCCATTCATCAAAAACAACCACCCAATTCTAGCTGATATATTCCCAATCATATGTTGCTCATGGGAAAACTTCTTGACTATAGAAAGGCTTCTCTGCATAAATGATACAGCAGTATCAAACTCATTCAAAGATTCACATAACATAGATATTTAAGTATAGACTTCTGCAACTTCTAAAGGGCGTCAGATGGTGTTTTTATTGTGTGCTTTTTCAAGAAGCTTCCTTTAAACTTCATCACATATTGCTATATTCAGGACCAGCCACAAGCAAAGCAACCATTATCTAGCCTGCATCTTTGTTGCCCAGTAGCGAATTTTACTCAGCTTGGGAAGTACTTAATGGCATATTGTTGATATTAAAGTAACGTTAAAAAACTAAGGATGTTGGTCCAAAATATTCTGTGCTATGGTCTATTGATCACCAATAAAACAATTTTTATTATTTAATACTAACCCTTAATTTAAATGGGCAACTATGACTATAACATAAAAAAGGTTCCTTAATTTAAATATAGACATTTTCCTTTTCGTCGTTATAGGGAATGAATTTTAAATTTTCTTGGATCCTTTTTTGAAGCGAATTACATACAAGTTACTTTGGTGGAAAAAACAACATATTTTCTAATTGTTGGATCAAAATACACCAACACTATTTCAACCACTCTATATTTTTCATTCATATATTTGAAATTGCTTAAATGAATTTGAATCATCTTCTTTGTAACTAGTTTTCAAATAAAAGAAATTTCATCATGATAAAATCCTTATAGAAATGATCAAATGATTCAATATCAAGACACACATCCATCTTGTTCTCGTTTTATATATCTTGGATCCATCATCTCTTGCTTACAAAGTAATCTTTCATTGTAAATATCGTTAATTACTTCCGAAATGATGTGATCTAGTGTATGCTATAATGTTTCAGGGACAATTCTCCACAAGACAACTTTACACTAGTTTTATCATTTGTGACATTTACCACAACTAGTGCATATCTATCTTAGCTTTGCTTAACCATCCATAACTTCACTTAGAGCATGAAACAATATAGGTCATAGTTCCATGATATTTGTGGCTAATAAGACTGTAAATACTATATATATGTTGATTCTTACAAGTAGGGAAAAGTTTTAATTGATGCATCTATTGGGAATGGTTAGTTTTACACTTTGATACATAGCTAGATTATTGCCATTAAACTGTCCATATAAATCGCAAGTTTATTTATCTAGGGGGTTGACTTGAGGCAGTTAACTCAGATGTTCTA
This sequence comes from Allium sativum, assembly GCA_030737875.1. NCBI lineage: Eukaryota > Viridiplantae > Streptophyta > Magnoliopsida > Asparagales > Amaryllidaceae > Allium > Allium sativum. Next base: position 365,112,049 of record CM060916.1, on the reverse strand, counting down.
TGAGGCCAGTTAGGACAAACAGACTTTTTGTTGTCGAACTTCAAATTAACCAGCAAGGTCAGAAGAAATACATTACAAAAAGCGCACCGTCAAGTGTTTCTGAAGATACTGGTTTTATTAACCGGAAGGCTTGAATTGTTTTTGACTCTAGCTCCTCTATTGTGTTGCAGAGGATGAAATCTGCACTGCGGACTTCATCAAGTGTTTTGAAGATGACTTGGTTCATCAAGGAAAGTTTAATTTTGTATATGTCTTGCAGATATGACATAAGATCGGATGGTGCTATTTTGTTTACTCCAGGTATGTATGTAATCATATCCATACGATTTCCTGCATTTGTATAAACAATACGTTTTTATTAGACCACACAAGCTTAAATATGTATTCTTATACCGCCAAAATGTTCATGTATAACAATGGTTTCACTGCAAGTTAGATGGTTGTTATCCAGGAGTTATAAGTATTGGAAATTATATTCATCAACTACTTATTGTCTAGTTTTGCTTGTTAGCAAGTGCTATTACTGTTTCTTTTTCCAAGAAATTTCCTATAAACTTCATTACATATTAATGTATTCAGGACCAGTTACAAGCAAAACAACTACTATCTTTAGAATATGTGAATAGAATAGTTCTTGATTTTGGCATTTAGAATATTCTTAATTTAACTTTAAAATTTTGACCCTTTTTGAAAATTAAAGTGTATTTCTCCTCATTTATTTCCAAATCCATTATTTTGTCAACGATTCTCTACTTAAAACATTAAACATATTAGCTCATAAGAATATCTAAATATCATCTACATAAAATAAATGAGTGAGAATGAGTTAAGTAAAAAAGGATGAGGGATAACTTTCCATGCTTTCGATTGTTTGGGAATGACCATATTAACATTATTCAACTCTTTTGAGTCCAGATTTGGGAATTCCTTTCTTGAATTTAAATCAGGAGTTGAACTAATACCTTGAAATTGAAAGCTCCCTTGCTCCGCATGCCTCCCAGAAGAACGTCGATCTAGAGGAACCGTCGAGCGTTTATCAGAATCCGTGCTATTAGTGAAATTAAATTTAGGGATTGGGGATTTTGGAGAACCAAAAGACACCGTTTTTGTTTTCCTTTTCTTATAACAATTTTTTTTGGAGCAAAGGATGATTAGTCGCAAAATGAAAAAGATATTAGGGATCTGAATTGGAGAAATGAAAAGAAATACCGCGAGAATGAAAATCTTAGCAGGAAATAGAGGAAGGGTAGCACGGATTTATCAACATGGATCGACGGTTGTGATTTTTCGTTTATGATGGCATGGATTGATGAGTTATACTTTTAACAGGCGTAACGCAATGTTTTTAACTGGTATTGCACGTCATAGCACTAGAATTCTAACCGCAACAATGTATTCACATCTAATGCAACAACATATGAATATTGTTGCAGAAGATCAAAGAAAGAATAGCTTTCGCCACACTTTTCATGCAACACACACATATTAGTGTCGAATATGCCCATTTTTCTAGTAGTGGTCCCCGTGAAGAAGAAGAGACATATGCTTGGTCCTGAGAGGACGACATCGTTAAAGGAAGAAGTATAGAGGATAAGGAGAAATGGGTATATCAAGGATTCTTTATGCCTCTCTAAGGTATCGAATCTAGTGCCCGTGAAGAAGTCTAATGGAAAGTGGTGCATATGCATTGATTTCTTGGACATGAACAAGGCTTGCCCTAAAGATAGCTTCCCGCTTCCCAGAATTGACTAGCTCATGGACTCGACGATTGGACATAAGTTTCTTTCCTTCATGGATGCATACTTTGGATACAATCAAATCTCAATGCATATAATGGACTAGGAGCACACTAGCTTTATAACGGACTTTGGGTAATATTTTTATGTGGTCATGCCATTCGGTTTAAATAATGCTGAAGTGACATATAACCGGTTGGTTGATCGCATGTTTCAACATCAGGTTTGAAGGTTAATGGAGGTTTATGTAGATCACATGCTCGTAAAGTCGCAACAATCATCCAACTAAATTGATGACCTAGTGAAAATGTTCGGCATTCTCCGCCAATACGAGATGAAACTCAACCCTTTGAAATGCTCTTTTGGCGTTGCATTAGGAATTTTTTTTGGTTTCATCGTCATATATAGTGGGATTGAAGTCAACCCCGGACAGGTAGAAGCTGTACAAAACACTCAAGAGCCTTGGAAGCTCAGAGATGTGCAGAGTTTGAACGAAAAGGTGGAATCCGTAAACAAATTTAGATCTAGGGAAACCGACAGGTGGATTCCTTTCCTTGACTTGATAAAGTAAGCGAAGCACAACTTTCTTTGGATGTCAGACTATGCCGAATCATTTCAGAACTTATTAAATCACCTGGAAAGACCTCTGACATTGTCAAAGTCGATCGATCATGAAGACTTATTTTTGTATTTGGCAGTATCCCTACATGCCATCAATTTAGCACTTACTTGTGAAGAGAATCGAGTTCACCAACCGATGTACTACGTAAGCAATAGATTTACGGGGGTAGAGCATGACTACCCAAAGATCGAGAAGCTTTCTTGTAGCCTCCTGACAGCCTTGAGGAAGTTATGTCACTACTTCCATGCTCACCATATCAAAGTGTATACTGACCAACCGCTATGACATGTCCTTCAGTAACCTGAGGCATCTGGGAGGTTGCTCAAATGAAATATTTGACTAAGTCAGTTTGATATCACATTCATTCATCGTAAAACAATTCGAAGGTGGGCATTGGCAAACTTCATTGAAAAATTTACTGCTTCTGGGGATAATGATATAGAGATTGACCCATTAACTGTTATATGGAAGTTATTCACTGACGAAGCTCGTAAACGTTACACGTTCTAGCATCAAAGTTATTTTATTAACCCCTGAGGTGCAATTGATTTGTTATGCATTAAGGCTGGACTTCCTAGCAATAAATAATGAGGTCAAGTACGAAGCCCTAATTGCCAGGCTTAAACACGCAAAGGACTTGGGAGTGAAAGCAATTAAGAATTTTGTATGTCTTAAGTTGGTTTCATTTTAGTTCAGGAGGGAACTCCAAATAAAGGAGGCACAACTTGCAGCCTATCTTGATTGGGTTTTAGAGTTGTTAGTTTGGTTTGACTATTGTAACATCTCTTACATCCGAAAGGAGTAGAATGAGGAAGATGACTCTTTAGAAAAGCTGGCTAGCTCAGAGAATCTGACATAAACAGAGTTGGTTCCGATGAAGACGTTGGACACCCCAAGCATAGACTAGATGGAGGTTGATTGGGCATTGGATGTTGAACCTGAAAGGGAATCATGGACGACTCCCATTAAGGGCATCTTCTTGCATGGATCCCTACGAGACTGAAAGAACGAGAGGTGTATTCTCCTGTGTAAAGCTTTATAATACATCATTCAGAGAGACATGTTATGTCGTAAGGGGTTCTCCGTCCCTCTGTTCCGGTGTGTAGATTGTGACGACGCCAACACTACTACATAAACGACCTAATGCAACGAATTTGCAAGGTGTTGCTAGCCAAAATGTCCCAACAACTATACTATTTTGGTCCTACTGCAATGTTTTATTTTCAGTGTTACCTTATCCATAAAAATGTATTGCTCTAGATAAACAGGTATAACACGATGCAACATTTTGTATAGTGTTGCTATAGTAGACCTTTCATGTCCTACGCGGCGATCTGCCCCATTAGTTGAAACAATATCCGAACCATCCATCCACGCCATCAATCCACATCTCATCCATTTCCATTTCCCGCTTTTATTTCATTTGCTCATTTTCTTTTTCATTTAGTTCTAACCCCCAAAATTTCAAAATCCTCAATCCCTATTTTTCATTCACCAATACACTAAAATTCTCGTTCTCACCCATGCACTGAAATTCAGAAATCTACTTTTATCTCCTTACAAGATTCTTCAATCTATGGGGCACCCATCACCAATCGATCCTTAGCGAAATCAGATATGGGTTTCTAGTGATTCAATTGTTGCTTCGAAAATAAAATCGGGGTCAAGGCATTAGAGAAATTGAGTTATTCAGTGCATTCAACTTCCAAATTCCTTCTGGATTTCCATTTCACCCAACTAATCTCCGATAGAACAGATTTATTATTACCGTAGCCTTTGATCATTCTGCATATGGTAAGAATTTTGTTGTTGGATTTAAGTAGTCAGATTTGGGACTTGCTGGTTTTTATGAGTTCTAATTGGTACGATAATCAATAGCTTTTATGAGTTCTAATCGGCAGCTCAGGTTTGGAAGCCTAGTTGTCCATCTCTCTGTTTTCTTTCTAACCTTGTCAATTAGCCTATTATAATTAGCCATTTTTATAGAAGAGAAGCTTAAGGAATGCTACCTACGGGGATTTAATTTTGTTTGTAGGTTTTAACTCGAACTATATTCAGTATGATCTGAATCTTGCTTGTGGATTTATGTTGTTAGTTCATGAATATTATGATGATTGTAGTGAATATATTCATATATATGTTGTTTGTCCATTGCCTTGTTTTTTTATATATATACATGCTTATATTCATATTCACATGTATGTATGCATATATGCAGTTGATCTGTCCATCTTCGAGTTCAATGACCACTCGATAAATTTCTACTTCAACTTCAACTTCAACAACAACAGCGGGAAGTAAGCTTTGCCACCACAGAATCCCACCAAAGATGCAGGGTTGAATCTAGTGAAGAAGTTTTTTGGTTGCTCCAAGTGGCCTGTAAGTATAAATTAAGTATTTTTGGTTGCTTTTTCGATTATCATATTTTTCAGTGACGTTTTAGTTGAGAATTTAACATATGTGCAGAATGATGATTGTGGGTATTTTATGCGGCATGACGAAGTGTATGAAATCAATAGCAATGTTAAAATGGAAGATACTACTGTTAAATTGATGGAAAAAGAAAATACTATATTGCAATTGCTCATGGAAAGGAAGACATTTGAAGACAAGCTGCTGAAGCAAAAGCAAAAGAGGGCAAAAGCCGACGAGTTTGTGGCTGATATAAAGGTATGGCCTTAATGTGCGTTAAATGTGGAAAGCACGAGAAAGGAGAAAAATTCTTTGCAAGAGCTTTAGCTATGTCCTGGATCATGTTTGAGATTATTTGTGTATATTTATGGCAATGTAGTGAAGTATAGGATTTCTTCATATTTTTTTTCATGTTTCATCTTTTGGGAGTTGATGAATTGTGATGTGTAATGTTGTATGTTTTGAAGAAAATCTACGAATGGTGTTTTATGCAACTGGTGTATGTGTTATTATGCAACTAGATGTAGTACTATTGTATGTGCTATTATGCAAGTAGCTGTGCTACTATTGTATGTGAAATAATGGAAGAAGCTCACCCATACAAATTCAGAAATTTAATATCTATAACAACATATTTGGAGGTTGCTACAAACACCTAAGGATGTTGCTATAGACCTAAATTGGGTTCTACTGTAATAATATTTGTTGTGTTGCCATAGATAGTCAAAATATTGCCTTTGAGGTCTGTAGCAACAGTAAAAATTGCATCACCCTAAAAACGTTGCCAAAGACCTATGCCAACATTTTTTGGGCCTGCGCCAACAATTTTTTTCCATTGCGTTAGGCCATTTATGGCGTAGTGCAAACAAGCATTACAAGAGGTGCATGAAGGCAAGTGCGGTGATCATGGAAAACTCTGGTAAAGAAGGTGCTTCAATACAGCTATTTCTGGCCTACCATCAACCAAATGCGGTTGATGATTCAGAATGCAAAAACAACTACCAGAGGTTCGCTAAGATCTCAAGAGCTCCACCAACTCAACTCACATAGATGGTTAGTCCTTAGCCATTCGCAATATAGGGAGTAGACATCATCGACAGTTTTCCAATATCCAAGGGTGGGGTGAAGTATGTGAACACGACAGTTGAATATTTCCCGAAGTGGGCTGAAGCTGAACCATTGACCACGACCTCAATGAAGCGAGTGATCAACTTTTTTGTCAAAAACATGATATGTCAATTTGGACTCTCCCAGGAACTATCATAACTGATAATGGGACTCAATTCGATAGTACAGAATTCAAGGATTTCTTCCAACGTCATTGCATTGAGAAGAGATACACCGTAGTCGCTCACCTGGAATCAAATGAACAAGTTGAATATGTAAAAAACCATTAACTCCATCTTGAGGAAGCGACTGGGGAAGGCTAAAGGCAAATGGGTCAACGAGCATTCATTGGCCCTTTAGGCATACCGAATGACCCTCAAGTCAACGACTGGCCACACTCCATAAGCACTATCCTATGGCTCCGAAGTAGTCATACAACTAGAGCTTGAAGTCTCTTCTCACCGAATGACGTATTATGATCATTTGACTAATAAGGAACTTCTCTTGGAATCGCTTGACATGATCAACAAGAAGAGAGAGAAGACTGACTTGCATGCCTCAGCACATAGACGTTGGGTCGCCCGATACTATAAAAAGAAGGTTCGACCGACAACCTTTAAACCTAATGATCTCATTATAAATTGTGTCTTTTCTAGCCCTGTCCAAATACGCCCAAAGTGGGGAAGACCCTACATCATTCAATAGAAACTTGATAATGGAGCTTTGAGGTTGATGACTATTGATGGCGACCGACTCTCAAGGGCATGGAATGCTGAGCATCTGCAACATTATTTTACTTGAGATTTTATTTCTGTAATTTCATAAATATCATTTTATTTCCAAACTATGTAATAAGGCGTGACTCGTTGATTTCCATTGTGGCATAAATAAATACTCCTTCCATGCTCTGTGACTATGTACGATAATATAGTTAAGTGCTGTGATTCGACTGGCCTATACAAAAAACGTGAACGAAGGGAATGCCTAATTCCACAATGACATTCATTCGCTCACATTTCGACAAGCTTACTCAACTCCGCAACTGGTCGAATAAAAGTTAAAAAAGTTTGAGCTTGACTCCGACGCTCGATAAAGCGTCCCTCACTTTAAAGACTAAAGTTTAGGAATGACGCCTAGGAGAATGTGAAACGACCATTCACACGCACCCAACTCTAACTCTCACAACTTAAAACAAATAGGCGAGCATGAACGACGTGGTAGAACTTAGGATTGCTTATCCCACAATTCTAACTCGAATTAACGATGGGAGAGTATAAAGACTTACGAACTGGACGTCCAATAGACTTAGCATAACACCCATCGACATTGGGGTCATGAGCAGGGACTTTCGACCGTGCCTTTGATGTGATGCATTATTCAAAATTAATTGAGGGATATACACTGCCTTCAGCTCAGAGCACTTGTTCATTCTTAGGGAGACAACATATGATTTAAGTGAGACTTAGTAAAAATTAAAATTACAAGTACATTAAATAGAAAGTGAAATATACTTGCAATCAAATAGACTATTTTATTTATATTGCAGGTTTATGCAGAAATATAAGTCAAAAATGCATGGGCTCGATATTCATAAAGAAAAAACAAAGATTTTCGATTCTCGAAGAAGTGACGGGCTTGTTATCCGAATTGGCTATGCCGATCTGGGGTCTGAATGGATCGTCGAACTGGATAAAAAAAGGAAAGAAAAATGGGAAGGTAAATTTTGGCGTTTCCATGACTTAGTTGATAACTCCGTGTGTAGGCTCTCGTATGACAATTGACTTGACTTGACAATGCGCTCTACTTATGCCAAAAATTGACATTGTACGACAATTACCAACATGTGTGCAATCACATGTAGCAACCAGCAACTTGACACAACCTGGCTATAGAGCGGATATATTAAACCTCTTGACTCGATGAGGTTCAAAAGATCACGTATGACTTTCAGGATCTTCGATTGAGAGTTATGGTTCGACAAGTATCATGAAAGACAAATTGAGATATGCGTTACTATTTATACATATAAGAAGGAGTTCAAACATCATGACTATATCATAGGACGTGACAATTCCTAATCATCATTATGATAAAGATAGCTACAACTATTGAAGCTATATCAATAAAAGAATGCAGATCAAGTTGTTTAAATCATATCTCGTCTCTCCAATGCGATGTACTTGGGCGCAAAGTGTTGAGCTGCCTTTCAAAACAAGGCCACCAAGCGCATAAAACTCATGTTCAAGGCAATCGTGATGAAAGAACAACTTCAAAGCTTCCATGAATACTTGGATCGGCCAAGACCCGGATCGGTCAAGTCTATGTAGCATAATAAATTTGGCTCGACTCTCTCTGGATCAGTAAAGTGTGAGGGCAGGAAATTTTGATTTTATTATAGCTCGGATCCACTAAAGAAGCTGGAGAATATCTTCAGTCGACCAAAATCCAATTCAACTATGTTGAATCGGACTTACACCGAACTGTATTAGGTAATTTCTTTCGACTCGCTCCACCACTACATCATGACCAAACCCATGATCTCCACTACTCTTGGATTGACATCCATATGTTCATGTAGGACTAGATTCGAACTTCATCTATAAGTAGCCCATGGAGCACGAAAAGTGGATCTTTTTGACTTCTCTTACATAATTTACTTTCTAAAAACATTGTATACTCAAGATTTTCTTATCTCAAGCCTTGTAATCTCATTCGATTGTAATATGTAAGAAAAAGTTATAAAGTGGACGTAGGCAATTCATAGCCGAACCACTGTAAATTCTTGATGTGTGCTTCTTCTTCATTTTCATTTATATTTTCATCACTTTTATTCCCTAATTTACATTCTTTGGGTGTTTATGCCATCTTTGGTGTAAACAGTATGATAAAATAACAATGGATTCAATATAAATAGAACGTTATATATAATTAAACATTAGAAATAATTAATGTTTTTATAAATAAATAAATATTTGAGTGTAACACGTTAATAAATGTGTAAAACCAAAGAACGGCCCCTTAAATGATCAACCATCATGGCGTTCTCTTAGGGATAGGGTTGACCGTCATAAGGTTAAATACAGTGTCCTGATCTTCTATTGAATAGCCAAATTTTTTTTCCTCTTACACCGCAAGGATGACACTATTTTGAACCTTCATAAAGAATTGTATAGAGCTATACTCCAAACTCATATTTATTTAAACGACCGCGGAAGCTCTGCCACTTTTCTCCCTTCTTCAAAACTTTAGACACTATTGGAATTAAATTTAGGTCTTTTGATAAAAATTACCGAAAGAGACAATAAAGGATTTGGATGGAGGTTCAATTCAGAAAGCCATTCAAACAAGGTAATATTTCAAATCTGGTTTCTATTGAATTCCAAATCATCTTATTTAAATCCAAATATAATAGATTCGTATACATCTCAATTTTCAAGTCCAAATGAGGAATTAAAAAAGGAAGGATATGGGTATTAGGACTAGATTTGGATCAGATCTGGAGATTTGGAATGCTTTCAAGGTGAGTTGATAAATTACATTTCTTATATTATTATGATATATGGTACTATTGAATTCTCATTTCATTTTACATGTTAATGACAATGATATTTCTTTATTAACTATATAATGGACTAAGTTGTAAATATCGAACTTAACTGCAAATCCCATATTTATATGTACTTAAATGTAATTCCTGAATATATTAATAGGAAAACATATCATTAATACGAACCTAAATGAAAGATATAGAAAACACTGAAGTTGAGCTTGAATGAATGTAAATGTCTAAAAGGGTAAACTCTGAAGCTTACAAAAGTAATTAACTTGAATTTCCCGATTTAGAACCGAGCTATATTTTTAAATGTTTTGGAAAAGATAAGAAGAATTTCATATTTTTGATTTATCTCCTGAAAATGTGATAGGCATAATTACGAGGAAAAATAAATAAATGAAAATATATCCTATAACTACAAACATTGTGCAAAGACCTACATTTTATGAAAAATATGGAAATTGACTACCTATAAAATAGAAACCAAATAACCAACTTATTAAAATATGACTGGTTCTAAGAAGGAAACAATATTAAGAAAAAGAATATGATAAGAATTAATATAACAATGACAATTATGAAAGAAACATAGGCTGACAAAGTAGGAAATTTATAAAAGAATAATAAAATTTAATGCTTGATGTTGAGTTTAACACAAGTTACAAGAAGGAAATGACCGAAAAATAAAACAAGAACATTAAATGAAATTAGATAAAATACACTGACAATGATTATCTTTTTGTTAGTTAGAGGCCTAAATAAAAGATGGTGACTATCTTTATAGTAGATAGAGACCTAAATTAAAGACAGTGAATATCTTTATAATAGGTAGAGGTCCAGATAGAAGATACTGACTATATTTATAGTAGGTATGGGCCTAAATGAAAGGCAATGACAATGACTATCTTTATGATAGGTAAAGGCTTAAGTAAAAGACAATGACAAAACAATGAAGTAAGAACAATGAATGAACATTTAATGAGAGATGTACTAAATGCATAAGAAAAGAAAGTCAGACATAGGAACTATAAAGAGTGAAATACAACCGTGATTCATATTATTCATTTATATATGACTTAGAGGAGTCTAGGATGTAGGCAATTGAGTTGCGATCTATCACAGATCCATTAGAATATCATACGACACAATGGCAGGGATACCATGGGATGTTCCTCAGATGTGGGCATAGATGAAGTCCATTGGAGGCAAGCTCTACAAAGGCGTACCAAGGAGGCATTTTGTTTATTGCTTTAGGCAGTTTAAGAGGTCCACGGATGATTAGGTAATCGTGTGGCAAATAGGTTGGCGTCTGTTAAGGGAAACCCAAAAGGATGGTGGCCACAGGATTACTAGACATCACCAATCAAATAACGGGAACAAGGAAGGACATGGTTTATGCCTTTCGGCCCAGGTGATCTTTCACTATCGAGACACCTGGGAGGCTACTCAATGTCACATGGATTATTTATGTAGTTTTCTTATGGAAAGGATATTGACCCTTTTCAAGTGATACCATCCAAACTAGAAAGGGGTAGTTGCATGGAGTCGTTCCACGATAGGAAAATACAAAGGCCATAGAATTAAATTTCAAATTGAGTTTCCCTATAGCATAGGCAATAAAGCTCCCTTTAGTGGGATTTAGAAAGACTTATGATAAGATGATAAAGTGCAGAACTATAACGTGGCATAAGACAGTCGATTGCAGATGTAGCCTACATGTTCTCATACCATGTGATGGCGACATCATGGCATGACGAGATGATGGATTCGATGAGATGATTATGAAAGATACTATGGGTGATATCTCATGTGGATGCAAAGGAAGTGGTTCTTAAGGCAAACCTAACACTAAAAGTGGTAAACAGTGTTTATGGATTTATATGAATCTTTTCGAATTACTTTAATTATACTTGTATATGTGCAATTTATCTTAGATTTACGACAGAAATCACACCAAAATCAAAAGCAGTAAAAAGTAGTTAAGTAAAGGAAACAACGCAACAGATTTTATACTGGTTCGGATTTACCCTACATCCATCCCTGGACCAAAGCCTATATAAATTTATACATGTTCAAAATATTTTACACTCCTCGATTTCAGGGTAACACGAAGACATCCTCTATAATTTCGGCCTCTAGGCATAGCTGTTCTATATTTCCGGGCTAACAAGACACACCTAATTGATTTTTTGTTCAATCAAACCCAACTTGATTTATGGGATAACAAATCACACCCTCTAGAGTATATTTCAGGAGATTTTCCGAAGGAAGTCCTGATCTTGCGATTATGATTACAACTGCCCTATATGTTTGATCATTCATCTGATCTCAATGGATTGTCGAGTGGCTGATGGAGAATCAAAGCCTAAGTAGAAATAGATTGATTCAGTTGAGAATTTGGTAGAGTATAAGTAGGATTTTGATTATAAATGGTGGAGAAAAAAGGGGAGAAGAAGACGAAAATATGGTTATAAATTCGTTTGAAACTAATGTTATTTACAAAGAAATAACGATTATATCTATTCGTGAAAGGATATGACAAAAAGACACTTCTTTTGACAATTTAGACTCTGAATAAAGCACACTATGTCGACATGTAAGGTTTGGCCATGTTGACATACTATTGGTTCATAATATGAAAATCTTGTTATGAAAATCTAAAAATATATGACTTAATTTGAAAATTTTGGAAGCTAATATACATATTAAAAGAGAGTTTTAAACACAAAAATACATAAAAAAATATCAAGATAATTTCAAACTTAAATATATATTATATAATCAAGATTAATATAGAAAGTAAATTTAAAATCCAAAACTAAATATTTAAAATTAAAATAGTAGTACATATAATTAAAATATTATAAAATGTATCAAAATACAAATATAAAGTATATATTAACACAGATTAAAATATAGTATCAAATAATTAAAATTAAAATAATAAATAAATATGATATCAAATATAATTGAAGTTGAAATTAAATAGATTTGAAACTTGAATCATAAAATATCAAACTTAAATCCTAAATACAATTATAAAATATATGCTTTGAAAATACAATAAAAAACATATTTTGAAGAATATTTGAAAATCATTTTGAAAATCAATTAAAAAGAAATTTTATGAGTACAATTTATTTTTAACATAATATCTGAGACTCTAATACATATCTTCATTGTTCTTGAATTCTTGATAATTCATAAGTCTTGATTTGCATTACCAGCCTTGATTAGCATCTCATAGCATCACGGTTAATCTTGTTACCGTATAGTCTTGATTATCAATACCTATTATAAATCTTGTACTATATATAAACTAGTAATAACAAAAAAAATATTTTATATTAGTACATGTTATACCTATTGTTTTTATCATCAAAACATCCTCGCACCAACAATATCCTTTTTTTTAATGATGACAACCTTTTTGTAAAATATATTTCTTAACTCCCCCTTATCCAACAACTCCCCCTTCTCCAACACTGTAACAACCCAAATTTTAGTACTATTTGAGTCGACTAAAACATTATAAGTCCAACTCAAGGTGCACTAAAACTCAGATGTTCAAGAAAGAAATTAGAGGGTGAGAAATAGAAAGAAAGAATTTTAGAATAGAAGAACAAGGAAGAACATAACACAACATAACCTGGGTAACACTAATCTCACAGCGGAACAAATAAAATATATTAAATAACATAACTTGAAATACAAAACTGTATTGTTACTTACATACAACGTCAGAGTACAACACATATACATCACAGCGGAAACAAACTCTATATATCTAACGTTGAAGCCTCCTGCTCCAAGTTCCTTCCAGTGTATCTATAAATCCTGAACTACTTGACTGCCCGTACAAATTTAGGCAACCATGAGCTTAGGAAAATATAGAAAAATAAACTCTGGTTCAGTCATGGGACTGGTGTGAGAAAACGACTCTAAACAGCTTGATTTTAACTTTTGAAACCCCTTTTGAAAGAAAAGAAAATCGTAAGACCGATCCACACATAAATACATATGGTTTTTACCTTACGACACTACAAGAAAAAACGCATATAGCAGCGGCAATATCCACTTCTAATCCCTCGCTAAACAGGCCTTAGCGACAGATTTCCTGCATAATGGTGTGGTCGGTAAAAACCATGACGGTATTTGTATCAGATTTTTGCGACGGAATTTAGCGTGAGTTTTCCGGCAGTTTTCCGTCATTTTACTAATTATATAATAAAATTAAAATTTAATTTATTAATTTAATTTTAATTTATATACCGGTTATTTACCGACGGATAATTAATTTATAATAAAATATTATTTACAAAAGGAGTCGGTAAACCCTTCAAATTAGCAAGGGATTAAAGATAGAATATTTTCCATGTTTGTATTTTGGCATTCCTTGTTACGGGTAATCCGTCGCTATTCCCCTTCTAATCTTCATATATATATATATGTATATATACATTCGTACATAGATAAATATATACACGCACATACACACACATATATAAAATCATTCAACTGTGCACATATCCAGAAGAAAGAATTATTTGCCAACAATATTAATTTTGAACAAAGAACAATATTCATAATCACATATAAAAAAACATCAACGAATATTTACATTTGAAAAACATGATCATTGCTACATATACATCTTGTTTAGATACATCTAATATTTAAGCAATAAGCGAATCACAATGAACTGATTACATATACATCTTATTTAGATACTTGTTTGTAACGACCCAGAAAATCTGAACCAATTTAAAATTTTTAAATTGGCTAAAATAATGGATTTTAAATATTTAAAATAAATATTTTAAATAATGGCGATGAAAACTGAGTTTGAATCGACAATTGAAAACGAATATAATTAATCATAATTATAAACAAGGCCTGAAATGGCGTGGCAGTTTCAAAAATTGAATTCAAACTTTGTCGGACTGTACCGGATGCAAAACAATCCGGATTTTAGTGAAACCAAAAACATTAGGATCTAATTGATGATATCTTACTAACGAATCCGACCAATCGAAATTTGATAGCGGGAATCAAAAGATATGTCCAGTTGAAAATTCTGAATAGTCGCTATGGAATTCAGGCCCTTAAAAATGGACATTTGGCAAACAACCTCGGATTTCGACGAAACCACTTTTGTTAGATCCGCAGTGTCAAGTTATTGCTAGATTCCAAATTTCATAATTTTTAGAATCAATATGTGAGCGTGGCAAAGGAAAACGCGTTTGACCAGTTTCTGTTGATTTTAATCGAATGGAAATTGGCCATTTTTCAAACGGTCTCAGAATTCGATGAAACTAGTTTTGTTAGGACCGTATCGTCAATACGAAGCTAGAAAATATTTTTCTGGAATTTTTCTAGTCAGTATGTGGCCCCGGTAATTTGAAATGTACGTTTAAAATTCGATATAGTGATTTAAATGTAAATTCAACGGAAACTGATTGTAACGATTAAATCAGCTTGCGATACATATCCCATTGTGTTCGGAATGGGGGTTAAACGCTATGGACAACAGGCGGTGGGCCTCGTTTAGAGGTCATATGTGAAAGTCAACCTATTTGCAAAATTAAATAATTAAATAATAAAAAAAAAAAATCTATTTTCCCTCCTATACCTTGGCCCCCCCTGTAGTTCATTACCGATTCATTTAAACAGAAATAAAAAAAAAGGGAAAAACCCTAAGACTGGCGATCGACGCCCTGAAGCATCGCCGCCCCCTCCGTCCGCTCTGCCTGTTCCCCCTCCATCGATCGAAGACCCCGTCCCCCTCAAAGCATCGGCGACATCCGATTAGCCCCCCAGGAAGCCAGCGCCGCCTTGCCGCCGACGCTCCTTCTTCTTCCCTCCCCTTCGCATACCACGGTGAGCAATTAGTTATTTTATTTTTATTTTTGTTTTATAAAAACTGATTTGTTAAAGATTTAAAACTGATTTGTTTAAGATTTAAAAACTGATTTTAGTTTTTTTTAAGAAGTTATAAAACTGATTTAATTAGAATTTAAAAACTGATTTAATTAGAATTTAAAAACTGATTTAATTAGAATTTAAAAACTGATTTTAGATTTTTTTTTAAGAAGTAATAAAACTGTTTTTTTTTTAGAACATAAAAACTGATTTTAAAAGATTTCAATACTGATTTTAAAAGATTTCAAAACTGATTTTAAAAGATTTCAGAACTAATTTTAAAAGGTTTAATTCTGATTTTTAAAAAAAAAAGTAAAAACTGATTTTTTATAAAGGATAAAAACTGATTTTTTATAATAGGATAAAAACTGATTTTTTTATATAAAAGTAAAAACTGATTTTTAGAAAAAGGTTTAAACTTTAAAAAGAAAAAGGTTTTAACTTCAAAGAGAAAAAGGTTTGAGCTTTAGAATGGAAAAAGATTTGAACTTTAAAAAGTAAAAATCATATTTTTATATATTGAAAGTCGAAGTAAAAATCATATTTTTATATATTGAAAGTCGAAGTAAAAATCATATTTTTATATATTGAATAGCGACGTCAAAACTCGATTTTTATATATTGAATAACATAGTAAAAATTCGATTTTTACATATGTAGAGAATACGGGCAACAAAGCGACAAAAAGCGAGAAAGGCGAAGATTTCTCTAAGGAAGTGTCGTGAAGTTGGATAGCTATTGGTGAGATTTTTGATTTAAAAATTATATATATGTGTTGAAAATGAAAGTGAATTGCTATATATAAATATCTATATATATATATATATATACGCCCCTCGTCTACAAACCATGGACGATATTTATTGGTTGAAATTGATGTGAAAATTGATTGATAGCGAATGGTTGTTTGGGATTGTTTGTGATTGATATTGGTTGATTGAGGTTGAAAAATACCCATTGTGGTTGAAAAATATTTGGTTGAAACCACATAGGATTAGTTTGTGGAAATGAAATAAATATATACATGCCGCCTGCGTGCGAACTAGATGCATGATCCCCATTGTCAAAAACCGCGAGGTTTTAAGGTAGAGCGAGGAGCCGTACTAGGGACGGTCCCGGTTTAACTACCCTGCCGTTATGCTGCCGAAATTTTGAATAATATTCGTGTGTTTGAATTATTTTCATATGCTTAAACTATATTTATTCATTGAATAGAAAACATTCATGTGTTGAATTGATATTCATTCGTTGATTAGAAATTCATGTGTTGAATGGTATTCATATTTTGAAATAAATTGTTCGATAATAAAAATCACATTTTTATCTATATATAGAAACTATAGAAAACATTCATGTGTTGAATTGATATTCATTCGTTGATTAGAAATTCATGTGTTGAATGGTATTCATAATTTGAAATAAATTGTTCGATAATAAAAATCACATTTTTATCTATATATAGAAACTATAGAAAACATTCATGTATTGAATTGATATTCATTCGTTGATTAGAAATTCATGTGTTGAATGGTATTCATATTTTGAAATAAATTGTTTGATAATAAAAATCACATTTTTATCTATATATAGAAACTATAGAAAACATTCATGTGTTGAATTGATATTCATTCGTTGATTAGAAATTCATGTGTTGAATGGTATTCATATTTTGAAATAAATTGTTTGATAATAAAAATCACATTTTTTATCTATATATAGAAACTATAGAAAACATTCATGTGTTGAATTGATATTCATTCGTTGATTAGAAATTCATGTGTTGAATGGTATTCATATTTTGAAATAAATTGTTTGATAATAAAAATCACATTTTTTATCTATATATAGAAACTATAGAAAACATTCATGTGTTGAATTGATATTCATTCGTTGATTAGAAATTCATGTGTTGAATGGTATTCATATTTTGAAATAAATTGTTTGATAATAAAAATCACATTTTAATCTATATATAGAAACTATAGAAAACATTCATGTGTTGAATTGATATTCATTCGTTGATTAGAAATTCATGTGTTGAATGGTATTCATATTTTGAAATAAATTGTTTGATAATAAAAATCACCTTTTATCGACTATATGAACTATATAGAAAAATAGTGTTTTGAAATGAATCGTTTTACAATAAAATTCGCATTTTTATTGTATGCATAAATCGTTGAAATGTGAAGTGTTAAAAATAGCCACTTGTTCAAAATAAACATATATGAGATGAAATATTCATTAATTAGCTAATGAAATGATTTGCACCTATTTATGTAACATTAGAATGAATGGAGTTTTTAAACCAAATAGAAATCAAATATGAAGTCGAATAGAAATTGATAAATGATAAGAACTGTATATATATGTGCATGCAATATTCATTGAACAGGTTATAGCAAAGGGGCTAGAGAAGAGGAATAAAATTTTGTGCCCGACAAATAGGTACACATTTACTGATTTGTTTGGGTGATGATTTTGAGCCTGTTGGCTTTTTCTTTTTGAGATTAGAAGGACCGGGAAAGCTATTTGCGATTTCCCGATGCTCCCGGTGCAGGGGAGGTTATGGCGAAATTTTTCCAAAATTTAAGGCGTTAGAAAAATATTTGAAGTTAAAACGATATGGAAATCATTGAATGAACTATATTTATATAAATATATAAATATAAATAAAAATTAAAACGAAACGAAGCCGTGCAGTTCGTATTTTGAAACCGTGATTTCAAACAACTAGTACGGGAAATCCGACCATTGGATTTTTCCCGAAACCTCAACCGTCGGGTTCGCCTTGGAATAATCTTTCCAACGGCACCACCCTTGTAAAAATCCAACTGTTGGATTGTCTGGAATGTTTAATTCAAATCTGAAGAAAAACAGCGCCAGAAACGATTATATTTATTTATATATATAAATATAATTATATTTAATCGAATAACGACGCTGTAGTTCGTATTTTGAAATCAAAATTTCAAACGATTGTACCGGGAGATCCGACCGTCGGATTTTCCCGAAACTAGAACCGTTGGAATCGTTTTGAAAAGACCTTTCTAATGATGTAAATTTTGTGAAGATCCAACGGTTAGATTTTCAGATATGTGTAAATCAAATCTGAAGAAAAACAGCGCCACGGCCGCCTTAAGGCCCGAAGCGTCGTTTTGAATAAATTAGCTATTTTAAATTAAATAAAAATAGCGATAAATAGTTATAAAATATCCTAAGCGATATGGAATGGAAATAAACTGAATTTGCTCGATTTATGTTGTATTTGATGGTTGAATGTGTTTGGTGTGAAAATTACATTAAAGAACAATTTTGGTGTTGTCGAATAATTTAACCATTGAAATAGATTGATTTGAAATTCTAAATATACGTGAATTATTTGAAAAGGCCGAGTTAATTCTCATTTCAAATAATTGACCGACGATTGAAATTTGAAGATGAAGACGACTGTCGAAGACCGGAGATCTTCACCTCGTTTGGATGGTAACCGAGGTCCTGATTGGGAGGCATCCCGAAATATGGATAATGAGTGGTGATCGTCCAGACGTACGTGGTGATCGAAGGGTTTGCGAGGTATTTAGTGCCTCCGGTTTCGTTCAGACCCAGAACGGACTTGTAAATGGACTGTGTGTCTGACATTGGAGTTTATTCTGTGTTGATTGATTTCTGTTAAATATACATCTGTTTGGCGGCGGAGAATTTATTCTTTTGCTTAACGCCCTTCTCTGAGACGCACGAGCTCAGAGGTTGTATATCGATGGACATCAATCGCATGGCGTGAATTGCCTGTGTGGCATGCTAAGATGCAGTGATCAGGGCTTCTGTTGAAAAGCAAAGTCTTGTGGTGATGATCAAAGCACCGCCTGTGTGGCG
Organism: Allium sativum; assembly: GCA_030737875.1. Taxonomy (NCBI): domain Eukaryota; kingdom Viridiplantae; phylum Streptophyta; class Magnoliopsida; order Asparagales; family Amaryllidaceae; genus Allium; species Allium sativum. Next base: position 365,092,821 of record CM060916.1, on the reverse strand, counting down.
TAGCTTTGTGTATACGTGAATTCGCGAGCCTCACGTCCCGGTATGAACCTAAAACGGGAGAAGGACCTCAGGGAGGGCATGCGTTTCTTTCTAGCTAGGGTGGTGTCAGTGACCTACCAGCCCTGACATTTATATACTTTTCACCTATGTGGTTGTTGCTGTTGCGAGGCGCCTCGGTTTGGTCGGACGATCCGGGTCCGATGGAGTCATTCGTTGGCTCGTTTACGCCCCAAAGGGCGGAGGAACATATTGTTCAGGCACTATAATCCACTCCGTGTGGACCGGCCCTGACGATCCAAGGGGCAGTTGCGGCTGTTCCGGAGACATGGGCTAGATTGTCTCGAATTCGGTAAGGACTATCTTTTGCCTTGGTTCATGACGGAAATCCAATTTCCAAATACGACATCGTGCGGTTTTGATTGTATATATATATATGGCGACATGATATATGGTACCCATGTCGTCTATGATTGATAGTTATGATTGAATTTTTTTTGAAACATATAAACACTAGTCATAATACCAAATGCTTTTGTTTTATCCGTATCAATCATATTTTGACCATTATAAGGTAAAACTCTATCCTTCGGCTTGCGTTGCATTGTGTGATGGGACCTGAGTCTTATAATGGTTTCATTTTTATAAAAAGCATAGCGATGTTTAAAAGAAAGATTTGTTTTAAAGCACTGGCAATCCAATGGAGTAAACCCGTTCCACGAAAGTGGCGTGGTCCGGTGATTAGCCAAATTATATATATGTGTTGAGTGGATTTCTCATACCAGTCCCATGACTGACTCGTAGTTTGTTTCACTTTCAAACTCGGGTGCCCCTTTTTCTACACGGGCAGCCTTGTATTCAGGTTTAGCTGGTTCTTTCTGGATAGCTGGAGCTGAAGATGGATTCTATCATTTATTTCCTTTTATGCTGTTCAGCTCCTATTGTACATATTTTGTTTATTTCCGCTGTAGACATTTATGTATAGCTGAACTGTATTTGTACTAAGTAAGATCCTGTATACTGTGTAACTCTGATTATTACTTTATCCAATATATTTTGTTGTTCATTATCTGGTGTATTTATTTAATTCTGTTCTGCTATTATCTGTTTCTGTGTTATATTCCAAAAGATAACCTTGTTTCCGTGAGAACGGGAAATCGGGTCGTCTCATCGTGGTATCATAGCTTTGGTTAAGCTTAGTTCTGGAATATAACATTTGAATGAACTCGTCAGAAATAGAACCAGTAGTGTTCTAGGACGGGTTACTCCATACAGATAGGATCAGTAATATCCTAGTATGAGTAAAGCAGGATGAAATTACACCTCGATAGACACATTTACATTGAAGAATGTGTTTCTATATTTTAAACTATCTTTTCTGTGACCTGACACTTGATCTGCTAATTGCAGAAGTACTAGAAAAATGAGTGCCAGAAACTGAAGGAATACAGAACCCGATCTAGAGGCTCTATTAAAGAGATATCGAAATCTGGGTGGAGCACAATTCTCGGGCAATGAATCTATTATTCAAACTCAAGCTTGGATGAGTTCTGTCGAAAGAATCTTTGAGCATATCCAGCTGAGAGATGACCAGAAACGGTTAGTAGCATCTTGGGCGCTCAAAGAAGAAGCTTTAATCTGGTGGGAAACAATCATCAAAAATAATCCAGAAGGTGATATCACCTGGGATAGATTCAAAGTGATTTTCTTAGAAAGATTTACTCCTCCCGAAGCAACTGAGCGACTATGTGATGAATTTTCTTATCTAATACAAGGGGATATGACCATTCCCGAATATCATAAGAAATTCAATGAACTTTCTCACTTTGCCCCTCATCTAATTCAAAATCCGAAGAGGAAAAATATGAGATTTATTCACGGACTTCAAAGGAAATATCAGAATAAAATATTGGGGCATGTGAAGCTTCCTTTTTCTGAAATGATATATATGGCCTATCAGTATGAAGATCTCCATAAGAAAGGAATGTTATGCGACGAAGAAGAAGTCAGTTTTAGTGACATAGCAGAGTCGGAAACTGACGTTCCTGAAGCTAGTACGACGTCTGAGATCCGTAAAAAGCCCGGTGCAAATCGCAAAAGGGCTGAATCTGAGAAAGGGCAAGGAACGACTATGATATGCAGTAACTGTAAGAAGCTAGGGCATTTGTTGATTAACTGCGGACCCTTAATGAAGCGATTAAGAGGCGGGTTTCAATCCAAGAAGGGATTTCAAGAGAATAGAAAGTGCAGTCAATGCCATCAGTCCGGTCATCTTTCAAAGGCCTGCCCGCTATTCAGAAAGCCTAAAGCAGTACATGTAAATGAAGTGGTAGAAGTACCTGCCTCCCCATCTGCTTAGGAAAGGTCTGATGTTTTAGAAGGCACGCTCAATGTCAAAAACATTCCAGTTAAAGTACTGTTTGACACAGGCGCGTCACGAAGCTTTATTGCAAAGAGTTCAGTCAAGAAACTGGATTTGAATTTGAAGAAGCTCAAAGAGCCAATGACTGTCCAAAATCCAGTGGGAGGTTCCATCAATCTCAGTTGGATTTGTGCAGTACCTGTCTCTTTTTCTTGCTATAAATTCCCTATTATCTCTATCATCATGAATTTTAATGAATTCGATCTTATTCTGGGATTGGATTGGCTAACTAGATATGAAGCTGGAGTTAAATGCGCCGAGAGAGTGGTTAAAGCAAAGGCCCAATCGGGGAATTATATAACCATACCATGTGAAGGCCCGACTTCAAGTAGAAAAGATTTCTGGTCAGCTCTCGATGTTTCTCCAGCCCAAATAGAAAATGTTCCTGAAGTCACAGAGAATATTCCTGACCTCATCAAAGATATTCCTATCGTCAAGAATTATGCGGATGTGTTTGAGGAAGTTGTTCGCTTACCTCCGCAGAGAGAAATAGATTTCAAAATTGCTTTAATTCCAAATGCAAGGCCGGTAGTTCACGCTATTCGAAGAATGTCCTTAAAAGAGAAGGAGGAATTAGACAATCAAACACGACAGCTAGTATGGAAGGGTCTGATCAGGCCTAGTTTCTCTGATTGGGGTGCAACAGTGGTGTTTGTCCCAAAATCTGACGGTACTCTACGTCTTTGTGTGGATTATCGTGATCTGAACAAACAGACAATAAAGAACAAGTATCCATTGCCGCGGATTGATGATTTGTTGGATCGATTAAATGGAGCACAAGTATTTTCATGAATGGACCTAGCTACAGGTTTCCATCAACTTCGAATTGCCGAAGAGTGTGTTCCAATGACAGCGTTCAGAGGCCCCGACTTATTCTACGAGTGGTTAGTAATGCCGTTCGGCTTATGTAACGCTCCAGCTTACTTCGTCGATCTAATGAATAGAGTGTTCAGAGGAGTTTTGAATAAATTTGTTCTGGTTTTTATTGATGATATTCTAATCTTCTCTAAATCAAAGGCCGAACATGAAAAACATCTGGAACAGGTTCTAGAAATCCTCAGAAGGAATGTATTGAAAGCCAAGTTTTCCAAATGTATATTCTGGCAAGATGAAGTGAAATTTCTGGGCCATGTTGTATCGAAAGAAGGAATCGCTGTTGATCCAAGTAAAATCACAGCTATTCAGAATTGGAAACATCCCAGTACTCCCACTGAAGTCCACAGTTTTCTCGGATTGGCTAGCTATTACCGGAAATTCGTTAAAGACTTTTCGAAGATATCTGGTCATTTAACGAAGCTTACAAAGAAGCATTCTAAGTTCAAATGGACTCAAGAAAGTGAGGAGGCTTTCGAAGAGCTAAAGCTGAGATTAACGACTGCTCCAGTGTTAACCATCATTGATGGCAACCAGGATTTAAAAGTATGGACTGATGCTTCTAGAGAAGGCCTTGGCGCAGTGTTAATGCAAAGAGGCCAAGTAATTGCTTATGCTAGCCGTCAACTGAAAACGCACGAGAAAAACTATGTAACTCATGATCTTGAGTTATTGGCTATCATATTCTCTTTGAAAATCTGGAGACACTATCTTCTGGGCGAGAGATTTGAACTGTTTACGGATCACCAGTCGTTAAAGTATCTGTTCACTCAGAAGGACTTGAATTTGAGGCAGCAACGTTGGCTGGAGTTTCTTGCAGCATATGACATCGAAATTATATATACTCCAGGGAAAGCCAATGTCGTGGCCGATGCGCTGAGTCGAAAGAATGTAATGATCGCCAGCTTTATTATTACGACTTCCTTGATTGACAAAATATCTATTCTTTAGAAGGAGGATAACTTTATTAAAGATATGATCAAAAGGATTCAGAAAGGCGAACCCTCGTGTTTTCAAATAGATAACGACGAGACCTTGAGATTAAAAGGAAGGATTTGTGTTCCTGACATCCCAGAGTTAAAAAGGGAAGTGTTAGACGAGTGTCACAAGTCCAAGCTGAGTATCCATCCTGGCATGGCCAAAATGTATAACGATCTCAAAAGAACATTCTGGTGGAAGGCTATGAAGAGAGACGTTTCTATATACGTTAGCCGATGCCCTACTTGCCAGCTAGTTAAAAGCGACCAACAGAAATTGGCTGGATTATTACAACCACTAGAAGTTCCTGGCTGGAAGTGGGAACAAATTTCTATGGATTTCATTGATGGTTTGCCCAGAACCAGAAAGGGAAATGACAGTATTTGGGTGATCGTAGATCGCTTCACGAAGACCGCCCATTTTATACCTGTCAAATCAAATAGAACCGCTCAGAGTCTGGCGCAGATATACTGCAGGGAAATAGTTAAACTACATGGAGTGCCGCTCAGTATAGTAAGTGATAGAGATACAATATTCACTAGCAAATTCTGGGAAGCATTTCAAGTCGAGCTAGGAACGAAGTTAAACTTGAGCACCGCTTATCATCCTCAGACAGACGGGCAGACTGAGAGGGTGAATCGCATTTTAGAAGATCTATTGCGGGCTTGTGTTATAGATTTCGGTGGATCATGGGAAGACCATCTGCATTTGGCTGAATTCTCTTATAACAACAGCTACCAGGCGAGTCTGACAATGTCGCCATTCGAAGCATTGTATGGTAGACCGTGCCGATCTCCTGCTTGTTGGGTCGAACCAGGAAATAGACTTGTGTTGGGTCCCGATATGATTCGAGAAGCTGCCGACAAAGTCGATTTTATTAAGAAGCGATTACTCGCCGCTCAAAGCCGACAAAAGAGCTATGCCGATAGAAGAAGAAGAGATATATCCTTTGAAGTTGGCGACTATGTATATTTGAAAGTATCGCCGATGAGAGGAGTTATCCGGTTCGGTAAAACTGGAAAGTTAGCGCCCAAATTTATTGGTCCGTTTCCTATTCTGGAACGGATTGGGACTCTCGCATATAAAGTTAAATTGCCAGACTGGTTGCCTGGAGTGCATGATGTATTTCATATATCTCAACTTCGAAAGCACGTTCATGATCCAGACTTGATCGTGGAAGAAGCAGCTCAGCAGGATATTGAAATTACTCCAGAATTAGCTGTGAGGCGAGAGCCGCTAAAGATAATAGGCAAAGAAACCAAAGAGCTGAGGAACAAGAAGGTTCACTTAGTCAAAGTGCAATGGAGTGGAGATCCGCGAGATTGTACTTGGGAAACTGAGGAGAGCATTCAGAAAGCTTATCCTAGATGCCGAGTAGATATCTCTGATTGACTCTGGTGCAAGGTACATTTACCCTACTTTGCATTACCATTTAATTCTCTATTCTGTTGCTATTTTCTTCCCATGGATGTGCACTATTTATTCTATACTCTGAAGGTTAAAAACAATTGAATTGGTTGTTGTATTGTGTGATTGTAGATTTATCAAACCACTTTCGACTTTATTCCTTTTCGGGGACGAAAAGTTTTAAGTGGGGGAGATTGTAACGACCCAGAAAATCTGAACCAATTTAAAATTTTTAAATTGGCTAAAATAATGGATTTTAAATATTTAAAATAAATATTTTAAATAATGGCGATGAAAACTGAGTTTGAATCGAAAATTGAAAACGAATATAATTAATCATAATTATAAACAAGGCCTGAAATGGCGTGGCAGTTTCAAAAATTGAATTCAAACTTTGTCGGACTGTACCGGATGCAAAACAATCCGGATTTTAGTGAAACCAAAAACATTAGGATCTAATTGATGATATCTTACTAACGAATCCGACCAATCGAAATTTGATAGCGGGAATCAAAAGATATGTCCAGTTGAAAATTCTGAATAGTCGCTATGGAATTCAGGCCCTTAAAAATGGACATTTAGCAAACAACCTCGGATTTCGACGAAACCACTTTTGTTAGATCCGCAGTGTCAAGTTATTGCTAGATTCCAAATTTCATAATTTTTAGAATCAATATGTGAGCGTGGCAAAGGAAAACGCGTTTGACCAGTTTCTGTTGATTTTAATCGAATGGAAATTGGCCATTTTTCAAACGGTCTCAGAATTCGACGAAACTAGTTTTGTTAGGACCGTATCGTCAATACGAAGCTAGAAAATATTTTTCTGGAATTTTTCTAGTCAGTATGTGGCCCCGGTAATTTGAAATGTACGTTTAAAATTCGATATAGTGATTTAAATGTAAATTCAACGGAAACTGATTGTAACGATTAAATCAGCTTGCGATACATATCCCATTGTGTTCGGAATGGGGGTTAAACGCTATGGACGACAGGCGGTGGGCCTCGTTTAGAGGTCATATGTGAAAGTCAACCTATTTGCAAAATTAAATAATTAAATAATAAAAAAAAAATCTATTTTCCCTCCTATACCTTGGCCCCCCTGTAGTTCATTACCGATTCATTTAAACATAAATAAAAAAAAAGGGAAAAACCCTAAGACTGGCGATCGACGCCCTGAAGCATCGCCGCCCCCTCCGTCCGCTCTGCCTGTTCCCCCTCCATCGATCGAAGACCCCGTCCCCCTCAAAGCATCGGCGACATCCGATTAGCCCCCCTGGAAGCCAGCGCCGCCTTGCCGCCGACGCTCCTTCTTCTTCCCTCCCCTTCGCATACCACGGTGAGCAATTAGTTATTTTATTTTTATTTTTGTTTTATAAAAACTGATTTGTTAAAGATTTAAAACTGATTTGTTTAAGATTTAAAAACTAATTTTAGATTTTTTTTAAGAAGTTATAAAACTGATTTAATTAGAATTTAAAAACTGATTTTAGATTTTTTTTTAGGAAGTTATAAAACTGTTTTTTTTTTTGAGAACATAAAAACTGATTTTAAAAGATTTCAATACTGATTTTAAAAGATTTCAAAACTGATTTTAAAAGATTTCAAAACTAATTTTAAAAGGTTTAATTCTGATTTTTTAAAAAAAGAAAGTAAAAACTGATTTTTTATAAAGGATAAAAACTGATTTTTTATAATAGGATAAAAACTGATTTTTTTATATAAAAGTAAAAACTGATTTTTAGAAAAAGGTTTAAACTTTAAAAAGAAAAAGGTTTTAACTTCAAAGAGAAAAAGGTTTGAGCTTTAGAATGGAAAAAGATTTGAACTTTAAAAAGTAAAAATCATATTTTTATATATTGAAAGTCGAAGTAAAAATCATATTTTTATATATTGAATAGCGACGTCAAAACTCGATTTTTATATATTGAATAACATAGTAAAAATTCGATTTTTACATATGTAGAGAATACGGGCAACAAAGCGACAAAAAGCGAGAAAGGCGAAGATTTCTCTAAGGAAGTGTCATGAAGTTGGATAGCTATTGGTGAGATTTCTGATTTAAAAATTATATATATGTGTTGAAAATGAAAGTGAATTGCTATATATAAATATCTATATATATATACGCCCCTCGTCCACAAACCATGGACGATATTTATTGGTTGAAATTGATGTGAAAATTGATTGATAGCGAATGGTTGTTTGGGATTGTTTGTGATTGATATTGGTTGATTGAGGTTGAAAAATACCCATTGTGGTTGAAAAATATTTGGTTGAAACCACATAGGATTAGTTTGTGGAAATGAAATAAATATATACATGCCGCCTGCGTGCGAACTAGATGCATGATCCCCATTGTCAAAAACCGCGAGGTTTTAAGGTAGAGCGAGGAGCCGTACTAGGGACGGTCCCGGTTTAACTACCCTGCCGTTATGCTGCCGAAATTTTGAATAATATTCGTGTGTTTGAATTATTTTCATATGCTTAAACTATATTTATTCATTGAATAGAAAACATTCATGTGTTGAATTGATATTCATTCGTTGATTAGAAATTCATGTGTTGAATGGTATTCATATTTTGAAATAAATTGTTCGATAATAAAAATCACATTTTTATCTATATATAGAAACTATAGAAAACATTCATGTGTTGAATTGATATTCATTCGTTGATTAGAAATTCATGTGTTGAATGGTATTCATATTTTGAAATAAATTGTTCGATAATAAAAATCACATTTTTATCTATATATAGAAACTATAGAAAACATTCATGTGTTGAATTGATATTCATTCGTTGATTAGAAATTCATGTGTTGAATGGTATTCATATTTTGAAATAAATTGTTTGATAATAAAAATCACATTTTTATCTATATATAGAAACTATAGAAAACATTCATGTGTTGAATTGATATTCATTCGTTGATTAGAAATTCATGTGTTGAATGGTATTCATATTTTGAAATAAATTGTTTGATAATAAAAATCACATTTTTTATCTATATATAGAAACTATAGAAAACATTCATGTGTTGAATTGATATTCATTCGTTGATTAGAAATTCATGTGTTGAATGGTATTCATATTTTGAAATAAATTGTTTGATAATAAAAATCACATTTTTTATCTATATATAGAAACTATAGAAAACATTCATGTGTTGAATTGATATTCATTCGTTGATTAGAAATTCATGTGTTGAATGGTATTCATATTTTGAAATAAATTGTTTGATAATAAAAATCACATTTTTATCTATATATAGAAACTATAGAAAACATTCATGTGTTGAATTGATATTCATTCGTTGATTAGAAATTCATGTGTTGAATGGTATTCATATTTTGAAATAAATTGTTTGATAATAAAAATCACCTTTTATCGACTATATGAACTATATAGAAAAATAGTGTTTTGAAATGAATCGTTTTACAATAAAATTCGCATTTTTATTGTATGCATAAATCATTGAAATGTGAAGTGTTAAAAATAGCCACTTGTTCAAAATAAACATATATGAGATGAAATATTCATTAATTAGCTAATGAAATGATTTGCACCTATTTATGTAACATTAGAATGAATGGAGTTTTTAAACCAAATAGAAATCAAATATGAAGTCGAATAGAAATTGATAAATGATAAGAACTGTATATATATGTGCATGCAATATTCATTGAACAGGTTATAGCAAAGGGGCTAGAGAAGAGGAATAAAATTTTGTGCCCGACAAATAGGTACACATTTACTGATTTGTTTGGGTGATGATTTTGAGCCTGTTGGCTAGCCGCTTGGCTTTTTCTTTTTCTTTTTGAGATTAGAAGGACCGGGAAAGCTATTTGCGATTTCCCGATGCTCCCGGTGCAGGGGAGGTTATGGCGAAATTTTTCCAAAATTTAAGGCGTTAGAAAAATATTTGAAGTTAAAACGATATGGAAATCATTGAATGAACTATATTTATATAAATATATAAATATAAATAAAAATTAAAATGAAACGAAGCCGTGTAGTTCGTATTTTGAAACCGTGATTTCAAACAACTAGTACGGGAAATCCGACCATTGGATTTTCCCGAAACCTCAACCGTCGGGTTCGCCTTGGAATAATCTTTCCAACGGCACCAACCTTGTAAAAATCCAACTGTTGGATTGTCTGGAATGTTTAATTCAAATCTGAAGAAAAACAGCGCCAGAAACGATTATATTTATTTATATATATAAATATAATTATATTTAATCGAATAACGACGCTGCAGTTCGTATTTTGAAATCGAAATTTCAAACGATTGTACCGGGAGATCCGACCATCGGATTTTCCCGAAACTAGAACCGTTGGACTCGTTTTGAAAAGACCTTTCTAATGATGTAAATTTTGTGAAGATCCAACGGTTAGATTTTCAGATATGTGTAAATCAAATTTGAAGAAAAACAGCGCCACGGCCGCCTTAAGGCCCGAAGCGTCGTTTTGAATAAATTTGCTATTTTAAATTAAATAAAAATAGCGATAAATAGTTATAAAATATCCTAAGCGATATGGAATGGAAATAAACTGAATTTGCTCGATTTATGTTGTATTTGATGGTTGAATGTGTTTGGTGTGAAAATTACATTAAAGAACAATTTTGGTGTTGTCGAATAATTTAACCATTGAAATAGATTGATTTGAAATTCTAAATATACGTGAATTATTTGAAAAGGCCGAGTTAATTCTCATTTCAAATAATTGACCGACGATTGAAATTCGAAGATGAAGACGACGGTCGAAGACCGGAGATCTTCACCTCGTTTGGATGGTAACCGAGGTCCTGATTGGGAGGCATCCCGAAATATGGATAATGAGTGGTGATCGTCCAGACGTACGTGGTGATCGAAGGGTTTGCGAGGTATTTAGTGCCTCCGGTTTCGTTCATACCCAGAACGGACTTGTAAATGGACTGTGTGTCTGAAATTGGAGTTTATTCTATGTTGATTGATTTCTGTTAAATATACATCTGTTTGGCGGCGGAGAATTTATTCTTTTGCTTAACGCCCTTCTCTGAGACGCACGAGCTCAGAGGTTGTATATCGATGGACATCAATCGCATGGCGTGAATTGCCTGTGTGGCATGCTAAGATGCAGTGATCAGGGCTTCTGTTGAAAAGCAAAGTCTTGTGGTGATGATCAAAGCACCGCCTGTGTGGCGTAGCTTTGTGTATAACGTGAATTCGCGAGCCTCACATCCCGGTATGAACCTAAAACGGGAGAAAGACCTCAGGGAGGGCATGCGTTTCTTTCTAGCTAGGGTGGTGTCAGTGACCTAGCAGCCCTGACATTTATATACTTTTTACCTATGTGGTTGTTGCTGTTGCGAGGCGCCTCGGTTTGATCGGACGATCCGGGTCCGATGGAGTCATTCGTTGGCTCGTTTACGCCCCAAAGGGCGGAGGAACGTATTGTTCAGGCACTATAATCCACTCCGTGTGGACTGGCCCTGACGATCCAAGGGGCAGTTGCGGCTGTTCCGGAGACATGGGCTAGATTGTCTCGAATTCGGTAAGGACTATCTTTTGCCTTGGTTCATGACGGAAATCCAATTTCCAAATACGACATCGTGCGGTTTTGATTGTATATATATATATATATGGCGACATGATATATGGTACCCATGCCGTCTATGATTGATAGTTATGATTGAAATTGTTTTGAAACATATAAACACTAGTCATAATACCAAATGCTTTTGTTTTATCCGTATCAATCATATTTTGACCATTATAAGGTAAAACTCTATCCTCCGGCTTGCGTTGCATTGTGTGATGGGACCTGAGTCTTATAATGGTTTCATTTTTATAAAAAGCATAGCGATGTTTAAAAGAAAGATTTGTTTTAAAGCACTGGCAATCCAATGGAGTAAACCCGTTCCACGAAAGTGGCGTGGTCCGGTGATTAGCCAAATTATATATATGTGTTGAGTGGATTTCTCATACCAGTCCCATGACTGACTCGTAGTTTGTTTCACTTTCAAACTCGGGTGCCCCTTTTTCTACACGGGCAGCCTTGTATTCAGGTTTAGCTGGTTCTTTCTGGATAGCTGGAGCTGAAGATGGATTCTATCATTTATTTCCTTTTATGCTGTTCAGCTCCTATTGTACATATTTTGTTTATTTCCGCTGTAGACATTTATGTATAGCTGAACTGTATTTGTACTAAGTAAGATCTTGTATACTGTGTAACTCTGATTATTACTTTATCCAGTATATTTTGTTGTTCATTATCTGGTGTATTTATTTAATTCTGTTCTGCTATTATCTGTTTCTGTGTTATATTCCAAAAGATAACCTTGTTTCCGTGAGAACGGGAAATCGGGTCGTCTCATTGTTTCTACTGTTTTCTGTAAAGTATTTTCCAACTCCTTAAGCCTATCCAACGTTGAATGAGCAATGGTTGAATTATTATCAAGAAATCATTTCCACTTATAAACTAATAAACAATTGCTAGCTGCACCTGCTTTAAGTAATGATGTCTACACAAGAAAATAGATTGACAAATAATACAAGTAATTAGGAATTTTACTAGAAAGTAAAAGTTTTCTTAAACTTGCTTGATATTTCAGCAAATTGATCAAATTCATTTTTTTGTCAAACTTGGCTTACAAAAAAATTACCTTGGCACATGGATGCTTCAGCCAATTAACAAGAAAAGTAAGGAGCCGACTCATCTGAAAGGAAATAAAAATGTTAGCGACAATGCTAAAAATACATACATCATTGTTATCATCTTTAATTATTTAACCTTGAAGCTGTTCAAATTGGATAGAGAAGATTCATACCTACGATATCCACAGAATTAAAGGCCGCACAAAAAATGCTCAGGCTGCAAATAATGTTGTAATAGTAATCTACATATAACAAAAACAAGTCAATAGACATAATATCTTTCATTCTTGGATAATTACTTTATCACCTAGTATTTTAAAAAAGGAAGAGGCTTAGCAGTCTACCTGAATGGTTGTTTATCTCACCAACACCAAAATACAGTACTATTCACAAGTTCATAAAAGATACTATAATTCAAAAACATCTAATATTATGAGCTTGTGACTTACTTTTGAACTTCCTGTAAGCATTGTTGCATCCAATAAAATTACCAACATTCTTTAAGCTCGTCACCATGCCCTGCAATTTAACTTTGACCCAACATCAATAAACTAAAAGAATATTCCAAAACCATAAACATGCCTAATATCAGAAATTGAGAACAATAAAATTTCCTATCAAAATAAACATAAACAAAGCAATTATATGTGCTGCAATAGGAAAAGGATGCTTAGAAAAATCCTATTGAAACATAAACAAAGAAATTATAATCCAAGTGTATTAATCTTCATTACTCACCTAAGATTTGTATATCATAACTGAAACAGTAAAAGAAGAGAAAATTTTGAGTGATTTATAATCCAAATGCGTTAGACTACCTGAAAAGTAGAAGAACCAATAGCATTGCATTTTTTTTCCAAAACAAGAAAATCAAAAGATAGAATAATTAAGCAGAAACTTCTGAAAAAAGCACTACCTTAACCTAATCTCCTTATCATCGCATGATCTACAAAGGGCAACCTCATCCGCGGCACAAAACAACACACCAGCCGCATTCTCGCAAACATTGAAGATCATCAGCATCTTGTTTTCCTTCTGTCTCACTCTCATCATCTGCCTCCTCTTAATAAATATCAATTAAAACAGCAAAGAAGTCAATACAGACCAACAAAAGAAGGAAGTAAAAAGGGCAAAAGAAGGAAGAAGATGACGACAACAGCAAAAGAAAGAAATCAAGCCACCCCTAAATCAGTAAATTAACATCAAATAACTCACATGGTCAGAGCTGTCAGAATGTCTGGTGGTCGGCGACAGAAAAACAAGGGGCGGCAGTGCCACTCGCAGGTGGCAGCGATATCGGAGGTAGCTTGTTCTTCAACGATGGAAGTAAGAGAAAGATCGGAGGTGCTTGTTCTATGACGATGGAAGCAAGGAAGGGAATGGAGGAAGCTTGTTCTTTGATCATGAAAGTAGGGCGGCGGCTGACATATTTGGATTAGGGTTTGAGAATTTTCAGATCCGGGAATAAGTATAAAATGGAATAGAGGATTATGAAAATTAAAAGGTGGAGCTAAAACTTGACAAATTGGAGCCAAAATTTGATGGATTGGAGCCAAATGTGTAAGGAACAAGTCACAATGATGGAGCCAAATATTTTCAACGTCACTTGTCATTTTCTAAGGGGAAAAACATTAAGAAGAACGTTACTTTCCAGAAATGAACCTATTAAATTTCAAATTTCACATTACTTTATATGAAAGTGATAATGTACAATTGATTATAAAAGGTTACTTTCTAGAAATGAGCCTACTAATTTCAAATTTCATGTTACTTTATATGAAAGTGATAACGCACAATTGATTATAAAAGGTTACTTTCCCGAAATGAGCTTATTAAATTTCAAATTTCACGTTACTTTATATGAAAGTGATAACATACAATTGATTTCTAACGACCTGGAAAAAGTCGATCTTGGTTATCTAATATACAACACATATTGAACATCCAAGGATCGAAAATACCGTTAGTTAATGAAAGAAATTAGAGGGTGAGAATAGATAAGATAGAAACTTAGAATAGAAGAAGAAGAAGAAGAAGAAGAACACAACATCAGAGTAACACGAACCTCACAACGGAATGAATAACATATAATATATATCATAACTTTGAAATATAAATCTGTACTTGAATATACATATCATTTCCAAAGTACAGCACTTACAACACAGCGGAAATAAACAATAGCTATATGATCCTGAAGCCTCCTGCAACAGCTCTCCAAGTATCTGTAAATCCTGACTACTTGACTGCCTGTATAAAATTGGGCACCCAAAAGTTTAGGGAAAACAAAACAAAATAAACTCCGGGTCAGTCAAGGGACTGGTATGAGTAAAACATTTAAAACAGTTTGAGCCACTAATCGATATCTCATAAGACCACGCCGTATAACGGAACGGGTTTTCCCTTATGAGAATCCAAAATAATCTTTATATCAAAACTCATTGATATTATAATAGTGTCTATCAACCAAAATATAATAATCATCTAGCAGAAACGCTTTCATCTCACGTTCTACATATATAGTATACAATCAAAACCGCAAGCACGTATTGGGTAATAGATTTCCAACTATGACAAGGGATGGAACCACCTTTCGCTAGTGTACCTCTAGAGAGGAATACACTGGGTTCAACAAGAACATCTTGCAACCCGGCCACACATGACCGACCACTCATTTCGCTTGAGTGTATCGAATGTATATCACCAACGGTTGGGATCAGCAACCATTTCCCGAATGGGACAGCATCGACAATAGATTTTTAGAAATGAAACTCTAGATCAGGTGTTATACACCCTAATAGGTGCTACCTACATAACCATGTTGCCTGCCCGATTTTTTTCATTTCCCGGTTGTGAGGCTAGAGGCCACACTTATCTTTGACAGATCACACAATGATTCACTTTGAATGTCACATCGTCATACCCGCCAAATCACAAATAGATTTCCCCAAAAATACAACGGGTATGCAGCTAGGAGAAACGAATTCCTCTGCCACCTAACGTACGTACATTTGAAGAGATCAGCTTACGCGATCTATTAAATATACTTTGTCATACATTCTTCCATACAGGTTGTCCTGTGACTGGACAAACCGAAGGCACTATTCAGTACATCCATCTTAGGCAATCTTTACCTAAGATTTATACAACAGCCCTTGCACTTTACTCCGTATTCAATATATTCAGCATACTTGATTCGCAACGCTTATGCCAATACGGAGTGGTTTTTCGGATAATAATCCAACCGGTCTCTCCATATTAACAATGTCAAAATGGTCAAAACTTTGTCAGTTGGTGATTTAACTATCAAATGGAAACATGTGTGCAAACAACGATCTTATTTCCAGATGGAAAATACATCGATCAATCACCAATCAATGTTTATTCTTTAAATTAATTTATCATTAATTTATTTCATTTGTCATTTCCTGTTTCCATATATTCAACATTTCTTATTTTCTAAATGTAGAAAATATATTTTATTAACACTGGAAAACATTTCCATTTCTTGTTTTCTATATTAGAAAACATTTCTGATTCTTATTTGGAAAACATTTCCAAAACTCTTACATTAGTCTTAGACAGATGTTTAAACAAACCATCGCTATGTCAATTCAAACCATTACACTTATTAACTAAATTTACTTAACCAACCTTTACTATCAAACCTTAGCCCTTTCCTTAGTTAAGAAGGAAGTCAATCAAGTTGGGGTATAATTACCTCTCAGACCTTAACTGAACAACGTTTTAACTTCGAAATAGTCAAAGTTAATCTTTAAATCTTTAACAAACTTCCTTAATTAACTTTCTTTCGAATAAATCTCTATTCAATAACTCTAACTGATTTACTCTATCGATTAACCCCTTTTGTGACGGCCCGCCCCGCACCAGTCTGCATTTCCTCCGAAAGTGCGCTGTACACATGCTCAACTAGCACGGAACGGTCGTCAGGAGAAAGGAAAGAAGAGAATAAACTGATCAAGGAACCTGTAGAATGTCTCACAGCGCATGGGATAAAATATAATAATAACATACTTGACATAAAACAGGCGAGACAGTGCATAAGCTGATAACTAAAATCAACATCAATCATCAGAGCAGCGGAAATCCATATACAGCTTATTACAATTTTCCAAATTTACTGTCTCTAAGCAAAAGAAAGCTAAAGTAGAAGATACACCAACAATGCCAAAGTAGTGATCTTCAACAACACAGGGAGAATACTATATATGTTACGTGGAAGCCTCCTGCTCGTCTCCGGATCATCTACCCGTGCATCACCAGCCAACCTGTCACTAGTCTGCTCGTGTGAGCACCCAGAGTAATAAGAGGAGACATAAAACTCTGGGTCAGACATAAAGCCTGGTATGAGCGATAAGCATCTAAACAAAGTGATAACAGGTATACTAAACCATACCTGAACCTGGACCTGCAACCAAAGAGTTAGTACCACATACCGTACAATGCTCTAAGGTGCCATAGTAAATAGTGTAAGAATACGGGGGTGGGGTGTGCATGTCACAATGATAGCAAGCAAATCATCCATAGCGACCATCCTCACATCTCTCATTCAGTGCGTAAAGCATACGACATCTACCACTTTGGAACACTAGACAAACTAAGGCAACGACGAATCCCGACTTGTAGAAACCCTGCTATGACCAAGCCAAACACTTGGAGTCATGACCTAACATTTCAATGACCCACTTCATTGGTCGTAGCCCTTGGTTCTACCGATGCCATAATGGCCCTGAATCCGCCTTCGCACCTCCTACCATAGTGGTCCAAAGCTATAGACGTCGATAACCCCTTGGCACGCGTCCCGCAGCAAAGCCCAACCATGAAGCGAACTCGTTGATTTCCATCTGAATCTTAAGCTCTAACTTCTCATTTGGACTTCCTTTGCATCTCGGGTTTGATCGAATTGGAGTTGGTCTTCAGAAGAATCATCACGGAGTAGTAAAAGTACACGTCCGGTTCGGTCCGGTCAACCATGCTTCGGTTCGGATACGTTCCCCGGCTCGGTTCGGAGTGCCACCACCTTCTGGGTTCGGGTCCTTCTCCCTCATGCGGTTCGGTTCGGTGCTCTCCCTCATGTGGTTCGGTTCGGTGATTCTGAAGCGGTTCGGTTCGGGATATAGTATCCATACTCCTCTTTCTTCCACTTCAGTCCTCCTTATTCCTTCCGATCCCATGCTACGCCCCTCCGATCCGACCAGGCCTTCCTTTTTGCCTCTTCACGTCATGCTCCAGAAAGTACCACGCCCCGGTCCGGTTCGGATATGTCCGATCCGATCCCCTACCCGATCCGATCCGGATCTCTGCAGTATTTCCTGCAACTTTTCTAGCGAGTGTTTGCGCCATACGATGGCGTCTTCGACCAATCTAACTATTCCAATCAATCATAAAACATACCATAGAGTCATAGCAATATGTAAGAGCAACCACAAACACCAAACAACAATCCAAATGAATCAAAATAGATCAAAAGTGGCTAAAACCTCACATTTTCCCCTAATCCTTCTTAATCATGTTTAAGCACATACTTAGTAAAACTTAATCAAATCGTCTAAATTTTATAACAGAGGCATGAAATATTATTTAAGAATTTCTAAACATTTTTCCAGAATTTATTAGTGTATAAATTCGCTAATCTTCACTAATTACCCTTAATTAACTGTAATTAGTGTCAAAACGATGCTATCACTCACCTTTGCCACAACTAGAACCCCAAAACTGAAATATTCTCTGATTTGGCGCTGTTCCCAATCTTATACAGCAGCTCCAACCTTACTTTGGTGCTTTTTCTTCTTAATTTGATGTTTGCTAAGCCTAATCTTCAATTAGAAAGTGATTTTTGGGTGTTTTAGAGAGATTTAGAGAGTGGAGGCCATGGCTAGGTTAAGGGAAATGAAAGTGGCGGCTGGAAAATGTCTAAAGAAATGTTTTCTAACCCTAATCAGCCCCTATATACCCCTAAACCCGAAATTCCCCTTGGGCCTAGCTGCTAATCACCCGCTTAAGCCCAATTAAGCTGTTCTTCACCATCTGAAACTTGTTTCAGCCATATCTCCCAAACGGTGAGTCCGTTTGGCTATTGTGACCACTTTACGGAAAGAGAAACCATCATCCGGAGCCAATGGAAGTGGTTTCAGGTCAAAATTCCTTTCCAGTCAAAAGTTATGGCCAAAACAGTGATAACTAGGGGTAAAATGGTCATTTAAAAATCGGGAAAAATCATGAACATGGGAAATGACCCCAATAGTCGTCTCCCAAAGTTACATGACCATACGACTTCGTATGTGACAGAAATAAATATTCTACGATTCTATGATGCGTAGAATGCGGGTCGTTACACTCTCCCCCCCCTTAAGAAATTTCGTCCCCGAAATTCCTTAACCCAAAACATACAAAGGATCCCGCATGCCTAACAACCACATATAACAATCAAACATGCAAAACAAGCAACAAGCCTATCCTAGCATGCGGAAAACTAAATCGAAGTCAAAATCTTACCAGACAAAGAGTTCTGGGTGTGTCTTCCTAATGTCCTCCTCTGTCTCCCAAGTACAATCACTCTCGTCCTCGCTCCACTGTACCTTGACTAGCTTCACCGCCTTCCTTCGAAGTTGCTTCATGTCGTACTCGACAATACGGGCCGGCTTGCGGTTCCCAACCGCCTCGGGTTCTACTTCGAAGTCCTCTAACTGATCAGGTGAAATAGTCATATCTGAGTCGTGAACGAACTTCCTTAGTTGGGAAACATGAAATACGTTGTGAACTCCCGCCATCTTCTCCGGTAAGTCAATTCTGTATGCCAAATTCCCGACTAGTTCAAGAACAGGGAATGGGCCAACAAATCTTGGTGCCAACTTGCCTCTCCTGCCAAAACGTATTACGCTCTTCAACGGAGAAATCTTGACAAACACCAAGTCGCCAACGGAGAATTTTAAGTCTCTTCTCCTTTTATCAGCATAACTCTTCTGTCTATCTTGGGCAGCCTTCATTCGTTGTTGAATGGTCTTGATTTTACCTGAAGTTTCCCTCACCACATCTGGTCCAAGCATAAACTTCTCGCCAGTCTCTATCAAACATGATAGTGAGTTGCATGGTCTTCCGTACAAAGCTTCAAACGGAGCCATACCGATACTGGATTGGTAGCTATTATTATATGCAAACTCTACTAGATGCAAATGGTCATCCCATGATCCACCAAAATCCAATATACATGCTCCCAAAAGATCTTCCAAAATACGGTTCACCCTCTCCGTCTGACCGTCGGTCTGAGGATGATATGCAGTACTGAGATGTAACTCTGACCCTAGAGCCTCTTGTAAGCTCTTCCAAAACCCACTAGTGAACAACGGGTCTCGGTCGCTCACAATGCTTTTAGGTACTCCATGAAATCTCACTACCCACTTCATATACAATTCTGCTAACTTAGCTGCCGTTCTGGTCGATTTGACTGGTATAAACCTTGCGCTTTTAGTCAATCGATCCACAACTACCCAAATGCTATCGTGTCCCGATCTAGTCCTTGGTAAACCATCAATAAAATCCATTGAGACTTGCTCCCATTTCCATTCGGGAATTTCTAATGGTTGCAACAACCCACTAGGCTTCTTTTGCTCGGCTTTAACTAGCTGGCAATTCATGCATTTGGATATAAACTTCCCAACGTCTCTTTTCATTCCTTCCCAGTAGTAAGTCTGTTTCATGTCTCTATACATCTTATTACCACCGGGGTGTATAGTCAGCTTTGAGTGATGACATTCTCTAAG
The DNA here is from genome assembly GCA_030737875.1 of Allium sativum. NCBI lineage: Eukaryota > Viridiplantae > Streptophyta > Magnoliopsida > Asparagales > Amaryllidaceae > Allium > Allium sativum. The sequence goes on along the minus strand of CM060916.1, from coordinate 365,072,722 downwards.
CACTTCATCCCTCAATCCATTGACATTGGGTACAACAAGCTTTCCATTCTTTCTAAGCCATCTATCTCGATCAAGCCCATACTTGTTCATCTCCTCATCGATACCCATCTCTATCTTGGAGATGATCTCCAATAGGTTAGGATCGTCCCTCTGACTAGAGCCGATCCGCTCAATCAAAGTGGGTCTGATCGTCAAACTTGCTAACATTCCTGGATCCAATTCGCACTTTGGTCTGAAATCAAACCCCGCGATAAACTCCAGTTGCTTCCATTCAAGGAACATAGCCCCTAAGCTGGCATGTCTTCTACTCAATGCATCAGCCACCGCATTGCCCTTTCCCGGTGTGTATGCGATGTCAAAATCATAGGAAGCTAAGAACTCTAACCACCTCTGTTGACGGAGATTTAAATCCTTCTGGGAGAAGAGATATTTTAACGACTTATGATCTGTAAACAGCTCAAATCTTTCTCCCAAGAGATAGTGTCTCCACATCTTTAACGCGAACACGATTGCTGCCAATTCTAAATCATGGGTAGGGTATCTTCTCTCGTGCGGTTTCAATTGCCGACTTGCGTAAGCTACAACCCTACCGCTTTGCATCAATACAACACCCAGTCCGGTACCACAGGCATCCGTGTATACCGTCATCTCTTCATTCCCCTTAGGAATGACTAACACTGGTGCGCTTGTCAACTTGTCCTTTAGACTTTTGAATGCATTCTCGTACCTTTCATCCCAGACAAAAGCTTGATTCTTCTTGGTCAACTGGGTCAAAGGTGCTGCTATCTTGGAGAAACTTTGGATGAACTTACGATAATATCCCGCTAACCCCAAGAAACTTCTTACATCTGTCGCATTCTTGGGCGTAGGCCAATCCTGTACCGTAGCCACCTTTGCTGGGTCCACGGCAATACCATTCTCTGATACAACATGGCCCAAGAACCTCACTTCCCTCTTCCAGAAGTGACACTTAGAAAACTTTGCTTTCAATTGGTGTTTTCTCAACACCTCCATCACTACACTTAAATGTTCCTTGTGTTCTTCCTCTGTCCTCGAGTAGACCAAAATATCATCAACGAACACAAGGACAAACTTATTCAACTGATCTCTGAATACCCTATTCATAAGATCCACAAAATATGCTGGGGCATTGGTCAGCCCGAATGGCATGACCAACCACTCATAAAACCCAGACGGCGTCCGAAATGCCGTTTTAGCTATACTCTCAGCTTCCACTCTAAGCTGATGAAAACCTGTCGTGAGATCCAACCGAGAAAATACTCTCGCGCCACTCAACTGATCAAACAAATCATCTATCCGCGGTAGAGGATACTTGTTCTTCCTCGTCACTTTATTCAACTCGCGGTAGTCTACACACAAACGAAGGGAACCATCCGCCTTGGTAGCAAACACAACTGGTGCTCCCCATTCAGAAACACTCCTTCTGATAAATCCCTTCTTCAAAAGATCGTTGACTTGCACCTCGAGCTCTCGCTGCTCTCTTGGTGCCATACGACGAAGTGGCATCACTATAGGCCTGGCATCTTTTACCAAATCAATACGAAACTCAATCTCTCGGTGTGGTGGAAGTCCGGTCACTTCTTCGAAAACATCCGGATACTGGCCAACCACGGGCAAACCTGACAACTCACTATGCGGAATGTCGAGGGAGTTTAGAAAACTAGCCAATACCCCCTTACTGGGTAGACCACCAAACACTATCCTCCGCCCATCATCCGCTCTAGCTGTCACCAACAAGCCCTCACAGTCTACCACCACCCCGTATCTTTGGAGCCAATCTACTCCCAAAATAATGCCAAACCCAGTAAAGCCCAAAACAAAGCAATCACAAACAAACATGCCTCCATGACTCGATAAGACCACACTACGACAAATCATGCTAAGGCTAGTCGAACCACCAATCGGGTTCGTCACTACTAAAGGTCTATCGACAATCTCGGGCTCCAATCCCAACCTATCTACCAGGCCACTAGATATGAAAGAACTGGAAGCTCCGGTATCAAACAAAACTCTAACAGGAACATCATAAACAGAAAGCATACCTTGAATGACGACATTCTTTCCCTTCTCCGCCGCAGTTGGGGCATTCGACGAAGAAGGAATAGCATTAAGGGCATATGCTTTCACCATTTGCTTTTCTTTAGGGGGTTGTGGACACTTGTCCTTGTGATGTCCCATTTGGCCACAGTTGAAGCACTTCCTATCCGCTGGCTTGGCCCGACAATTACTAGCATAATGGCCCTTCTTACCACAGCTGAAGCACTCCACATCTTGCTTATTCTTTTTCTTCTGGCCATCCTTAGTCTGGTTCTGCTTTCTTTTATTCTGGGAACCACCCTTGCGTCCACCACTTACTTGTGGCTTTGGCTCATCTGCCGATGCAACCTCGGTCTTCGGCTTAGGGTAGAGACTCTCTGATCTTAATGCTTTCCCCACAATCGACTCAAACGTCTCATCGATGTGGTTAATAAGCCTTTCCCCTAAGTACTGATCTAACCCAGTTATGAATTTCTCATTCTTTTTCTCGGCAGTATCAATAAGAGATAACCCATACTTTGACAAAGTGTCGAATTCAGCAATGTACTCCGAGACAGCTCTGCCATTCTGCTTGAGCTCCAAGAATTTCTTAAACAACACTGATTTCTGAGCAGCTGGAATGAACTTCTCACTAAAGCGAGCTTTAAACTGCTCCCAAGTAATCTGATCTTCGGGAGTAGCTGCCTTTATAGCATTCCACCAATTCATTGCCCGCCCTTGCAGCTGACGAGACGCTAGCTTTCTTTTCATCGCATCCTCGATACCCAAATCCTCGAAGATACGTTCGCAACTATCCAACCAATCTTGAACGTCCGTGGCTGACTCCGTTCCGTGAAACGGCTTCCCACCAAGACTAGTATAATCCTTATTCAGCTTGGCGAAGTCGACTCTTAGCGCCTGCACTATTGGACCACCACCATTTCCACCATTGGGAGCTGCCCTCTGCACATCTCTAAGCATCTCTCTCATGAGGTCAGTAAACATTGTCCTCATGTCAGCAGCATTCCCATTATTGGCTCCCCTACCGGCACCTCTAGTATATCGGCTCATCGTCAATCTGAAAAAGGAAACGATTAACGACTCCATAGTGCTGCTAGTGCAGTACGACTTCATCCTTATACTAGTAATAGTATATATATATAGCTTTTAAAAACCAAAGTAATCACAAATACGCTCTCTCGTATACGTATATTATCTCTCCCTGATAACTTCCCTAGGTTAACTACGCAACCTAGAGCTCTGATACCAAGTGTGACGGCCCGCCCCGCACCAGTCTGCATTTCCTCCGAAAGTGCGCTGTACACATGCTCAACTAGCACGGAACGGTCGTCAGGAGAAAGGAAAGAAGAGAATAAACTGATCAAGGAACCTGTAGAATGTCTCACAGCACATGGGATAAAATATAATAATAACATACTTGACATAAAATAGGCGAGACAGTGCATAAGCTGATAACTAAAATCAACATCAATCATCAGAGCAGCGGAAATCCATATACAGCTTATTACAATTTTCCAAATTTACTGTCTCTAAGCAAAAGAAAGCTAAAGTAGAAGATACACCAACAATGCCCAAGTAGTGATCTTCAACAACACAGGGAGAATACTATATATGTTACGTGGAAGCCTCCTGCTCGTCTCCGGATCATCTACCCATGCATCACCAGCCAACCTGTCTCTAGTCTGCTCGTGTGAGCACCCAGAGTAATAAGAGGAGACATAAAACTCTGGGTCAGGCATAAAGCCTGGTATGAGCGGTAAGCATCTAAACAAAGTGATAACAGGTATACTAAACCATACCTGAACCTGGACCTGCAACCAAAGAGTTAGTACCACATACCGTACAATGCTCTAAGGTGCCATAGTAAATAGTGTAAGAATACGGGGGTGGGGTGTGCATGTCACAATGATAGCAAGCAAATCATCCATAGCGACCATCCTCACATCTCTCATTCAGTGCGTAAAGCATACGACATCTACCACTTTGAAACACTAGACAAACTGAGGCAACGACGAATCCCGACTTGTAAAAACCCTGCTATGACCAAGCCAAACACTTGGAGTCATGACCAAACATTTCAATGACCCACTTCATTGGTCGTAGCCCTTGGTTCTACCGATGCCATAATGGCCCTGAATCCGCCTTCGCACCTCCTACCATAGTGGTCCAAAGCTATAGACGTCGATAACCCCTTGGCACGCGTCCCGCAGCAAAGCCCAACCATGAAGCGAACTCGTTGATTTCCATCTGAATCTTAAGCTCTAACTTCTCATTTGGACTTCCTTTGCATCTCGGGTTTGATCGAATTGGAGTTGGTCTTCAGAAGAATCATCACGGAGTAGTAAAAGTACACGTCCGGTTCGGTCCGGTCACCCATGCTTCGGTTCGGATACGTTCCCCGGCTCGGTTCGGAGTGCCACTACCTTCTGGGTTCGGGTCCTTCTCCCTCATGCGGTTCGGTTCGGTGCTCTCCCTCATGTGGTTCGGTTCGGTGATTCTGAAGCGGTTCGGTTCGGGATATAGTATCCATGCTCCTCTTTCTTCCACTTCAGTCCTCCTTATTCCTTCCGATCCCACGCTACGCCCCTCCGATCCGACCAGGCCTTCCTTGTTGCCTCTTCACGTCATGCTCCAGAAAGTACCACACCCCGGTCCGGTTCGGATATGTCCGATCCGATCCCCTACCCGATCCGATCCGGATCTCTGCAGTATTTCCTACAACTTTTCTAGCGAGTGTTTGCGCCATACGACGGCGTCTTCGACCAATCTAACTATTCCAATCAATCATAAAACATACCATAGAGTCATAGCAATATGTAAGAGCAACAACAAACACCAAACAACAATCCAAATGAATCAAAATAGATCAAAAGTGGCTAAAACCTCACATTTTCCCCTAATCCTTCTTAATCATGTTTAAGCACATACTTAGTAAAACTTAATCAAATCGTCTAAATTTTATAACAGAGGCATGAAATATTATTTAAGAATTTCTAAACATTTTTCCAGAATTTATTAGTGTATAAATTCGCTAATCTTCACTAATTACCCTTAATTAACTGTAATTAGTGTCAAAACGATGCTATCACTCACCTTTGCCACAACTAGAACCCCAAAACTGAAATATTCTCTGATTTGGCGCTGTTCCCAATCTTATACAGCAGCTCCAACCTTGCTTTGGTGCTTTTTCTTCTTAATTTGATGTTTGCTAAGCCTAATCTTCAATTAGAAAGTGATTTCTAGGTGTTTTAGAGAGATTTAGAGAGTGGAGGCCATGGCTAGGTTAAGGGAAATGAAAGTGGCGGCTGGAAAATGTCTAAAGAAATGTTTTCTAACCCTAATCAGCCCCTATATACCCCTAAACCCGAAATTCCCCTTGGGCCTAGCTGCTAATCACCCGCTTAAGCCCAATTAAGCTGTTCTTCACCATCTGAAACTTGTTTCAGCCATATCTCCCAAACGGTGAGTCCGTTTGGCTATTGTGACCACTCTACGGAAAGAGAAACCATCATCCGGAGCCAATGGAAGTGGTTTCAGGTCAAAATTCCTTTCCAGTCAAAAGTTATGGCCAAAACAGTGATAACTAGGTGTAAAATGGTCATTTAAAAATTGGGAAAAATCATGAACATGGGAAATGACCCCAATAGTCGTCTCCCAAAGTTACATGACCATACGACTTCGTATGTGACAGAAATAAATATTCTACGATTCTATGATGCGTAGAATGCGGGTCGTTACACCTTTTGATTTAACTCCTTTTCGAATAAGTAATATTCGATTAACTCCTTTAATTCTGTTCGAATAAACTATATTCGATTAACTCCTTTAATACTATTTGATTAACTCTATTAAATTAACTCTATTTGATTAACACTAATTGATTAACTCTTACCAATTAGCTCCTATCAATTTACTCCTACCGAATAAACTATATTTGATTAACCCCTTTCGAATAAACTATATTCGATTACTCCTTTCTCTATTCGAATAAACTATATTCGATTACTCCTTTCTCTATTCGAATAAAATATATTTGATAACTCCTTTAGATTAAACTTTATTCGGTAACTCCTTCGAATAACTAATATTCGTTAACTCCTTCGAATAACTAATATTCGATAACTCCTTCGAATAACTAATATTCGATAACTCCTTCGAATAACTAATATTCGATAACTCTTTCGAATAACCAATATTCGATAACTCTTTTCGAATAACTAATATTTGATAACTCTTTCTTTAATTAACTCTAATCGATTAACTCTACGTCCATATTCAGTTTCAAATATCGATGTTGAAATCGATTCTTACTTCTCTATATAAGCCCTGACTTATATATCATATTTATCCAATGATAAATATTTTATTTAATTTATAATATATTATTTATAAATTAATCTTGTCAATCTATTGGTTACAAAAGATTTTATTTAAAATCTTTGCTTTAAATCTATACCATGTTATACCCGGGTTCGAAGCACGGGTCTAAACTTTCCTGATGTAAAATTCTATTCATTTGCCAAATATTTCCTTATATGACATTCTTTTCATTTCCCAATAAATCCCTTTAATAAATCTATTTATTTTCTAAATAAATATTTCCTTTTTATAACTCTATTTATTTAACAAATAAATATTCTTTTCCAATCCTATTTATTTAACAAATAAATATTTTCTTTTCAATTCTATTTGTACATATTTATTTCCCATACATATTTCCTTTTCTAAACCCTTTTGATTTTATAACTATTTTCTCTTATAAAATCCTTTTTCTTCTATATATAAAATCCATTGATTTTATATAAATAATTTACTTTCAAGATACAATTTGAAAATCCCCTTTTCTACATCCCAGTATTTCTTATGGTATTTAAAATACCAATTCACAATGATCGATTTCATTCAAACACACATAATCAGCAACAATATATATATCACATCATATATTACAATATATGAAAACAGTCAAATAAATGTTGAGGAATCTAGTTGGATTCCTCCGACCTGTTTCCCTGCATCACAGATGTTAAACAACACGAATATAAATTATTCTGATACACAGAATCAATATTCGATTAACGATTTATATATATAATTATCTATATTTTCAACCAATAAATTAATAGTTAAATCCAAACAGTTAACACACATCAGTCAACAGATAACTATCGGTTCTAAGAATACGTTGTAAAAATATAATTGTTCAGTGTTGGTGAGTTTTACTCAAATTACGCGTTAACCGTTAAATAACGATTTGCGTTAGTTGATTCTGATCAGACAATTTATTTCGCCATAAATTTTAATGAGCTCGAATTCACTCCCAGTCAGTCCCATGTTGTAGTGTCCGTCCCTATGATCCCAAAGCGACAGACAGTTCGAAATTCTGATACCGTATGTAGAAGTTATGATGTTACAAAGTTCATACACTTTTAAATTAAAATAAAAACTAGATTTTTATTCCACGTGGACCTTACCCCATATTTTAAATAAACCGTCCCACTACCATCCAATGCCCAAACCCGCCTGACGTCCTCTCCCTCCTCAACGCGAGCTCCGGGTTTCATACGCACCATTGCCAAACATTTAAACACCACGTTCTCTTTGGTTCCTCCACTAAATCACTCAAACTCACCACCGTTCCTCCTCTCTGACCGAGATCTTCCTCGACAAACCCCCCTCACTCAACTAGCAGCCCCCATCAAAAATCCGTCGACAACAAAACTCGTGCAAACTGGGATCTCGTTCGACACTTTTTGTCATCAAAATGCACGGAACTTCACCAAAATGTTTTAAATCATCTGTTGAACTTAGAAACAACCTTGGATTTAAGATTAATTGCACCAAAGTTCATCGATGTGGAAACCAAGCTCACGCTGTTCTGAGTCAGCCGTCCAAAAATGTGTTCGCGAGTTTGAAACTCCACGTAGAAATGAAGAGCACGCCTTGGTGAATCTGAATACATGTCTTTTGAGATTTATAGAATTTTATTTTTATTTCTTTTGATTTTTTGAAGGGCCGAATTGGCTTTCTGGAAAAAAGAATACGGCGGCTATAAAAGGGATTATATAGCAGGAATCAAAATTTGGTGTGGCATTTGTTTGTCCACGATTTTGATTTAGGAACAAGAGTTTTGTGCGGCTGGCAAAAGAAGGATGTGGCCTTTAGTTTGATTAAGGAAAGAAGGGCCAATAATTTGATTTTAATTTATAAGTAGTGTATTTAAAGTTTTTATTTTCACAGTACCATGTTACCTAAATTCCATTCACGTACGGACAGAAATCAAGATACCGTTGTATCGAGCTTGGTTCCACGATCCCAAAAATACAATAATACCGGTAGATTAACTCATATTGTGAAATACCAAAATCTCTGATTAAGGGTGCAAAATACTCCAAATAAAAAGTTGCTTATTTAATTAATTAAAAATTACATTAAAATTCTAAAAATTAAATTATCACTACGTCTCAAAGAAACCTTATCTAAATTCGAAACTGGTATCTAGTTATATCGAATAAATCGTTACGGTCGATAATCGATTCTATATCGACTATTTCAAAATTTGATTTAAACACAACTCACAATCTATACGATGAAATCAACGAATTTCTCTTCCATCAGAAAAATATACTTCACCAGCTCCTAACGTTTCTTTTTTTTACAGAAATCCGATTAAAAACGGTTTATGTATATTCGTTTAAAGTTCGAATCGCTAAATTACGAACTACAACCCCATTTCAAGCTCGATTATAATTATAATATAATTATACGTTCAAACTGCCGTTATTTAAATATATTCGTTATTCTAATTCAATTCTAAGCTAAATTATATATTATAAATTGTCCAGTTCACCTTATATTGTGAATTCCACTAATTCTAATTATTTCAGAATTAAATATATTATTTAATTGTTATTTTAATTAAATATTCAAAGCTATTTAATTTAAACCATTTTAAATTACCAAACCAAATTTTAAATAATTAAATTAATTAATTATTATATAGCTGAAAAAATAAGGGTCGTCACATTCTTCCCCACTTAAAATAATTTCGTCCTCGAAATTGCTAAGGTAGAAAACAAACCGTATTGATTGGTTAGAACTTATTTGTTCACTTATTAACTTCAGTTTTCAACTGTACCAATTTAATTTCAATTAAATTATTAATTTATTCTTATCAATGAAAATTTTCAAAAATCCTGAAAATTTCTAACACTTTAACTTTTCGAATTTTTTTGCCAGCACCTCCTTTGTACTGGTCAATAGCTCAAACTCCAGCTCGCCTCTCTGGGCCATCTCCAACCCAAAAGAAAATCAAACAGCCAAGCGGCTTGCCAATTCGGCTCATAAATCTTATGTCCAATAGAAATATAAACTAGTACCTTTTTGCTGGGCATATCGTTATATCATTTTCATCTGCTGCCGATTCAGCATATACCAATATCAATCCAATCAAACTCTGATCAATTTATCCTCAACCCAACCATTTGCTTATCCAAGCCAAATTCAATTTCAAATCAAAGTTCTATTCTCGATTTTCGAATTCTTAACTCATCAATCCTATACCATTTCAGATTCTATCTCACAATTCAAAATCTTTTTCTACTTGGTATATCGAATCCAATTCAATTTCCAGTTAATTGGTTTCAATTCAGTTCCAACTTGGTTTCACAAATTTCTATTTAAATTTGTTTTTAATTCAAACAGTCTCTTCCTGGGAGTTTTAAACAGCTTTGCTTTTCTAAAACCAAATATTCCTTTTTGGATTTCAAACAACTTGTTTCTCTCAAAACAATTCAAAAACAAAATCTTTTCGGTAGTAATCCGTCACTTACAACTTGAAATTGAACACCGATGATGTCATGATCATCATCGGAATCTATTTCCAGCTTTCGAAGTGAGTTCAATACTATATCACTTTTCAAAACTCATATTTTTAAACACTTCCATTTTGAAATTTATTTCAAAATATCCTTCCAATGTTTGTAAAACAATTTAAAATCTCCCAGGATTTTAAAATCCTCATATACTTAATTCAAATCCATTTACAAACACCTTTCAAATTCTAGGGTTTTAATTTCAACTCTGATTTTAATTTCAGATTTAATTCAGTTTATTATACTTATTTGAATTCTGATCGATTATTTACATAACCACTTCACATTTTATTATCTTATTTGATTATAATAATAACCAATATAACCAATATATATATATATATTCATTCCAATATATAAATCTTCTCCATATCAAAATATAATTTGGGTAAAATTATTTTGTTTACCCTCTTTTCAAAACATCTCGTGTCGACCCATCGTATTCAAGTGTTTAGAAACTCCTATCGATACAGTGGACCAAACTGATCGACCGGAATTCACAAACAACTCTACTAATAAATCTTCACAATATAAAAATAATTTTAAAATTGAACAACAAATAGGCACTCATTTATATATACACACTCAAACTCAATCTAGGGTATTACTAAACCCATCTCTACCGAGTAATGCCACAGAGCCAAGGTAATAACTTAACCTTAAGCTCTGATACCAACTGTTACAACCCGGAAAAAGTCGATCTTGGTTATCCGATATACAACACAGATTGAACATCCAAGGATCGAAAATACCGGTAGTTAATGAAAGAAATTAGAGGGTGAGAATAGATAAGATAGAAACTTCGAATAGAAGAAGAATAAGAAGAACACAACATCAGAGTAATATGAACCTTACAGCGAAACGAATAACATATAATATATATCATAACTTTGAAATATAAATCTGTACTTGAATATACATATCATTTCCAAGGTACAACACTTACAACACAGCGGAAATAAATAATAGCTATATGATCCTGAAGCCTCCTGCTCCAGCTCTTCAAGTATCTGTAAATTCTGACTACTTGACTGCCCGTATAAAATTGGGCACCCAAGAGTTTAGGGAAAACAAAACAAAATAAACTCTGGGTCAGTCATGAGACTGGTATGAGTAAAACAATTTAAAACAGTTTGAGCCATTAATCGATATCTCATAAGACCATGCCATATAACGGAACGGGTTTTCCCTTATGAGAATCCAAAATAATCTTTATATCAAAACTCATTGATATTATAATACTGTCTATCAACCACAATATAATAATCATCTAGCAGACACGCTTTCATCTCACGTTCTACATATATAGTATACAATCAAAACCGTAAGCACGTATTGGGTAATGGATTTCCAATTATGACAAGGTATGGAACCACCTTTCGCTAGTGTACCTCTAGAGAGGAATACACTGGGTTCAACAAGAACATCTTGCAACCCGACCACACATGACCGACCACTCATTTCGCTTGAGTGTATTGAATGTATATCACCAACGGTTGGGATCAGCAACTATTTGCCGAATGGGACAGCATCGACAATAGATTTTTAGAAGTAAATGAAACTCTAGATCAGGTGATTATACACCCTGATAGGTGCGACCTACATAACCATGTTGTCTGCCCGATTTTTGTCATTTCCCGGTTGTAAGGCTAGAGGCCACGCTTATCTCTGACAGATTACACAATGATTCATTTTGAATGTCACATCGTCATACCCACCAAATCACAAATTGATTTCCCCAAAAATACAATGGGTATACAGTTAAGAGAAACGAATTACTCCGCCACCAAACGTACATACGTTTGAAGAGATCAACTTACGCGATCTATTAAATATACTCTGTCAGACATTCTTCCATACAGGTCGTCCTAGGACTGGACAAACCGAAGGCACTATTCAGTACATCCATCTTAGGCAATCTTTACCTAAGATTTATACAACAACCCTTACACTTCACTCCGTCTTCAATATATTCAGCATACTTGATTCGCAACGCTTATGCTAATACAGAGTGGTTCTTCGGATAATAATCCAACTGCTCTCTCCATATTAACAACGTCAAAATGGTCAAAACTTTGACAGTCGGTGATTTAACTATCAAATGAAAACATGTGTGCAAACAAGGATCTTATTTCCAAATAGAAATTACATCGATCAATTACCAATCAAATTTTATCCTTTAAATTAATTTATCATTAATTTATTTCATTTTTCATTTCCTGTTTCCATATATTCAACATTTCTTATTTTCAAAATTTAGAAAATATATGTTATTAACACTGGAAAACATTTCCATTTCTTGTTTTCTATATTAGAAAACATTTCTGATTCTTATTTGGAAAACATTTCCAAAACTCTTACATTGGACTTAGACAGATGTTTAAACAAACCATCGCTATGCCAATTCAAACCATTACACTTATTAACTAAATTTACTTAACCATCCTTTACTATCAAACCTTAGCCCTTTCCTTAGTTAAGAAGGAAGTCAATCAAGTTGGGGTATAATTACCTCTGACCTTAACTGAACAACGTTTTAACTTCGAAATAGTCAAAGTTTATCTTTAAATCTTTAACAAACTTCCTTAATTAACTTTCTTTCGAATAAATCTCTATTCAATAACTCTAACTGATTTACTCTATCGATTAACCCCTTTTGATTTAACTCCTTTTCGAATAAGTAATATTCAATTAACTCCTCTAATTCTGTTCGAATAAACTTTATTCGATTAACTCCTTTAGTTCTATTTGATTACTGGATTAACTCTATTTGATTAACCCTAATTGATTAACTCTTATCAATTAACTCCTATCAATTTACTCCTATCGAATAAACTATATTTGATTATCCCCTTTCAAATAAACTATATTCGATTACTCCTTTCTCTATTCGAATAAACTATATTCTATTACTCCTTTCTCTATTCGAATAAAATATATTTGATAACTCCTTTCGATTAAACTTTATTCGGTAACTCCTTCGAATAACTAATATTCGATAACTCCTTCGAATAACTAATATTCGATAACTCCTTCGAATAACTAATATTCGATAACTCCTTCGAATAGCTAATATTCGATAACTCCTTCGAATAACTAATATTCGATAACTCTTTCGAATAACCAATATTCGATAACTCTTTTCGAGTAACTAATATTTGATAACACTTTCTTTAATTAACTCTAATCGATTAACTCTACGTCCATATTCAGTTTCAAATATCGATGTTGAAATCGATTCTTACTTCTCTATATAAGCCCTGACTTATATATCCTATTTATCCAATGATAAATATTTTATTTAATTTATAAAATAATCTTGTCAATCTACTGGTTACAACAGATTCTATTTAAAATCTTTGCTTTAAATCTATACCACGTTATACCTGGGTGCGAAGCACGGGTCTAAACTTTCCTGATGTAAAATTCTGTTCATTTGCCAAATATTTCCTTATATGACATTCTTTTCATTTCCCAATAAATCCCTTTAATAACTCTATTTATTTTATAAATAAATATTTCCTTTTTATAACTCTATTTAGTTAACAAATAAATATTCTTTTCCAATCCTATTTATTTAACAAATAAATATTTTCTTTTCAATTCTATTTGTACATATTTATTTCCCATACATATTTCCTTTTCTAAGCCCTTTTGATTTTATAACTATTTTCTCTTATAAAATCCTTTTTCTTTTATATATAAAATCCATTGATTTTATATAAATAATTTACTTTCAAGATACACTTTGAAAATCCCCTTTTTTACATCCCAGTATTTCTTATGGTATTTAAAATACCAATTCACAATGATCGATATCATTCAAACACACATAATCAACAACAGTATATATATCGAATCATATATTACAACATATGAAAATAGTCAAATAAATGTTGAGGAATCCAGTTGGATTCCTCCGACCTGTTTCCCTGCATCACAGATGTTGAACAACACGAATATAAATTATTCTGATGCACAAAATCAATATTCGATTAACAATTTATATATATCGTTATCTATATTTTCAACCAATAAATTAATAGTTAAATCCAAACAGTTAACACACATCAATCAACAGATAATTATCAGTTCTAAGAATATGTTATAAAAATATAAATGTTCAGAATTGGTGAGTTTTACTCACATTACGCGTTAACCGTTAAATAACGATTTGCATTAGTTGATTCTGATCAGACAATTTATTTCACCATAAATTGTAATGAGCTCGAATTCACTCCCAGTTAGTCCCATATTGTAGTGTCTGTCCCTACGATCCCAACGCGACAGACGGTTCGAAATTCTGATACCGTATGTAGAAGTTATGACGTTACGAAGTTCATACACTTTTAAATTAAAATAAAAACTAGATTTTTATTCCACATGGACCTAACCCCTTTTTAAATAAACCGGCCCACTACCATCCACCAGCCCAAACCCTCCTGACGTCCTCTTCCTCCTCAACGCGAGCTCCGGGTTTCATACGCACCATTGCCAAACATTTAAACACCACGTTCTCTTTGGTTCCTCCACTAAATCACTCAAACTCACCACCGTTCCTCCTCTCTAACCGAGCTCTTCCTCGACATACCCTTCTCACTCTACTCGCAACCCCATCAAAAATTCGTCGACAGCAAAACTCGTGCAAACATGGATCTAGTTCGACACTTTTCGTCATCAAAATGCACGGGACTTCACCGAAATGTTTTAAATCATCTGCTGAACTCAGAAACAACCTTAGATTTAAGATTAATTGCTCCAAAGCTCCTCGATGTGGAAACCAAGCTCACGCTGTTCTGAGTCAGCCATCCAAAAAGGTGTTCGCGAGTTTGAAACTCCACGTAGAAATGAAGAGCATGCCTTGGTGAATCTGAATACATGTCTTTTGAGATTTACAGAGTTTTATTTTTATTTCTTTTGATTTTTGAAAATGCCGAATTGGTTTTCTAGAAAAAAGAATATGGCGGCTATAAAAGGGATTATATAGCAGGAATCAAAATTTGGTGTGGCATTGCTTTGTCCACGGTTTTGATTTAGGAACAAGAGTTTTGTGCGGCTGGCAAAAGAAGGATGTGGCCTTTAGTTTGATCAGGGAAAGAAGGGCCAATAATTTGATTTTAATTTATAAGTAGTGCATTTAAAGTTTGTTTTTTTTTCACAGTACCATGTTACCTAAATTCCATTCACGTACGGACAGAAATCAAGATACCGTTGTATCGAGCTTGGTACCACGATCCCAAAAATATAATAATACCGGTAGATTAACTCATATTGTGAAATCCCAAAATCTCTTATTAATGGTGCAAAATACTCCAAATAAAAAGTTGCTTATTTATTTAATTAAAAATTACAGTAAAATTCTAAAAATTAAATTATCACTACGTCTCAAAGGAACCTTGTCCAAATTCGAAACCAGTATATAGTTATATCAAATAAACCGTTATGGTCGATAATCGATCCTATAACGACTACTTCAAAATTTGATTTGAACACAACTCACAATTTATACGACAAAATCAACGAATTTCTCTTCCATCAGAAAAATATACTTCACCAGCTCCTAACGTTTCTTGTTTTATAAAAATCCAATTAAAAACGGCTTGTGTATATTCGACTGAAGTTCGAATTGCCAAATTACGAACTACAGCGCCATTTCAAGCTCGATTATAATTATAATATAATTATACGTTCAAACTGCCGTTATTTAAATATATTCGTTATTCTAGTTCAATTCTAAGCTGAATTATATATTATAAATTGTCCAGTTCACCTTATATTGTGGATTCCACTAATTCTGATTATTTCAGAATTAAATATATTATTTAATTATTATTTTAATTAAATATTCAAAGTTATTTAATTTAAACCATTTTAAATTACCAAACCATATTTTAAATAATTAAATAAATTAAATATTATATCGTTGAAAAAATGCGGGTCGTTACAGATTATAAAAGATTATTAATTAATGGTAAGCCAAATGTGTCAGGAACAAGTCAAAATGATGGAGCCAAACATTTTCAACGTCACTTGTCATTTTCTAAGGTGAAAAACATTAAGAAGAACGTTACTTTCCAGAAATAATCCTACTAAATTTCAAATTTCATGTTACATTATATGAAAGTAATAACGTACAATTGATTACAAAAGATTATTAATTGATGGTAAGCCAAATGTCTAAGGAGCAAGTCAAAATGATGGATCCAACCATTTTCGACGTCACTTGTCATTTTCTAAGGAGAAAAACATTAAGAAGAATGTTACTTTCCATAAATGATCCTATTAAATTTCAAATTTCACGTTACTTTATATGAAAGTAATAACGTACAATTGATTATAAAATATTATTAATTAATGGCAAGCCAAATGTCTAAGGAACAAGTCAAAATGATGGAGCCAAACATTTTCAATGTCACTTTTCATTTTCTAAGGAGAAAAACATTAATAAGAACGTTACTTTCCAGAAATGATCCTATTAAATTTCAAATTTCATGTTACTTTATATGAAAGTAATAACGTACAATTGATTATAAAAGATTATTAATTAATGGTAGTTCTCTTTTTTTCAAATAAATAAATATCATTTATTAATTATTAGTCACGCTGATTAATTATTGCTTCTAAATTATTTAATAGTGATTTTAATTGTCAATTAATTATTTTGTTGTAGTTTTCAAATTCTAATTCTATTTTTTTAATATTAATAAATTTATCTTAGAAATTTTAAATTTTAATTTTTTTTGAAATATTAAATGTTAAATAAAAGTAGTATTTACGCTAACTAATACTAAAAAAGAAATAATAAATATATAACTTCCTAATTATTATAAATTACATATTAATCCAAAATTATTAAAAATAAATCATTTAATACGTATTAGATATAAATTATTTTTTGGCAGAGGGTAGATAATAATTATTAGTTTTTAGTGTATTAAACTATCAATTATTAATTAATTAATACATACTAATCTATTTCTTAAAAGTAAATATTTATTAATAACTTCTCGATAGTAATTTCTTTAGTTATATTAAAGATTACTTATTAATCATTGATTATCAGAATAAATTTAATTAAATAACAAATATTAATTTATTTTATTAATTATTACTACCTCTTATTTATATTTTATAGTTATTAATAATGAATAAATACTAACTATTGAATATTATTTACTTTTAATAGTAATTATTTATTATTGATATATTATTAACATTAATTATTTAAAATTTATATTTACTTATTAATTACTAAGTAAAAACACAAATGTAAAACATTTTATAAATAATAAATATAATAGTCCTTTTCAAATCTCTTGAAAAATTGCTACAAAAATAGCTACAAAATTCTGATGACGGTAAACAGCCTCCATCTGCAACGGAATTTAGCATTAAACTTTTGATGACGGTAAAGTGCTGCAATTTCCAATTGTAACACCTTAAATTTTCCTAGAATATTAAAATTAACAAATTCAAGAACACTTTTTTAGAAGAAGAATTAAGTGAAATGGGTTGCGCAATTACATTCGTCTCAAAATTTTGGTCAAGAGAGACATTTGGTTGCCATAAAACGGATACCTTATGAAGAAGTTGTTAAGCCTTGAAGTTTGTATGCATATGAGAAATATATATATATATATATATATATATATATATATATATACAAAAATTAAATAAATAAATATGCAAAAAAGTTCAAAACAACGAATCGAGAGGGGAAATAACCAAACTGGCCCATTTTTGAGGTCGACCCGAGCCCTGCTGGGTCGACTAGGGGTTGATTCAGGGTGTTTGGCTGTCAACCCATGGGCCGATTCACTCTAATGCATATGTGGCATCTGATTGGTTCTGATGGTTCAGGGTTAATCTAATGGTCCTAAAACACTCTCTACAACTATATAAGGACCCTAAACCTAAAACCTAATTCTATTATTCACTCTCATCTAAACCTAGCCGTCATCTCTTTCAACTCGAAGGCAAGATAGAAGCTAATTAAAAGTGACGAATCAAATCAAATCTAAATTAAAACAATGATTAGTCTACATCAAAGGCGAGCATTTCAACTCCAGAATACAGATTCCAGAAATCAAGATCGTCTTTTGTTAGTAAGTTTAGTTATCTTTTAGATGTGAACAAATTCAAGGCGTGATTTGTAATAAAATGAAAAACAGAATTGTACCAAGCTGTATGATAATGATGATGCTGATTCATGTCCATTTCCTATGATAATTTTGTCATGTATGTCTTGGAATGATTGTGGTTTATTGGACTTATCGTATTGGAATTGATGATGAACCTATTATGATTTGGGGAATGAAACTATCGTACCGCATATAAGTTTGATAATCTTTTCATGATATGTTACATGCAAGTTTTTAGGCTAAATAATGTTAGATCCATATGCCTACATGTTTAGATCTACAACTTTATGTGTTTAGATCCATGCTAATTAGATCCAAGTCAAGATCTATACATATGTTCATATGATTTAATGCAAGTTACATGTTTTATGTTAGATCCAAGTCAAGATATATATATGTTTACATGCAAGTTACATGTTTTGCGTTAGATCCAAAACTAGATATATATATATATATATATATATATGCATGTTTATAAAGTGGATTCATGCAAGTTCATATGATCATTATTGTTAGATCTAGTTCACAACTACATGTTAAAGTTAAACTTATACATGCTTTGGTAATGTACATGTCATGATTATGACATATACTAGTTTATAAACCAAGTTGTGACGACCTCCCATAACCCTCGCACTAAACAAGAGGAATAATGCGCTGAAAGGTGTGCCAGGCTGCTATGGACGATCATCATAGTAAGTGAACACATCGAAACCTGTCGTAGGACTCACAGCGCAAGGACAAAATATAATAGAACATATACAACAGGTGATAGTAATGAGGTATCATATAGCAAACTTTTGAAACTCTTTCAACATCCAGAAAGATTATCCAACTGATATCCAAGTTTGTACATAAGGCCTCACTACAACTCTCAAGCAATTCAAACAGCGGAAACAGAAATATTAGATAGAATAAAACTGGTACGCCAGCCTCCTGCTCGTCATCGCTCAGCTTCCTCGTATCACTAAGCTCCATTACCTGTAACCTGCTACTTAGTCTGCCCATCCACAACCGGATGAACAGCCCAAGGTAATAAGAGGAGACATAAAACCTTGAGTCAGACAATAGTCTTAGTGAGCGATAATACAGCTAACAAACTTCAACAAGAAAGTATATGAGAATGGGTAAATGAACAACTTATCTACCCACATCACCAGAGAAGAACTCAACCTTATCTTTCCCACATCAGAAAGTGATAGCCTTTACACCAAGCATTTCAACCATTCATCCATAGAAACCAGAACACGCATTCAATCATACATAACACACATGACATCCAGATTATATAGGTCTCACACAGACAACCCTAATCGAGTTTAACATTCCTCAAGTACTCTCGCCAGAGGCCTAGACCAATATCACTTAAGCACTCAAAGAACATCTCCCTCGACTTTGGATAATCTATGTGAGATAGTACAAACAGAACAACCAATCATCCATGACTGACTCTGGCTATCACCGCCAATCCTGCTTCGAAACCATCGTTATCGTATGACTAGCCCATATTGCTATCCGTCAAGGGCCATACTCGAAGCCCCGGTTCTAGCGAAACTCCATACACCACATAACGAAATGTATTCTAGGCCATACAACGAAACCCAGGGTATTCGACCATACAACGAAATCGTATGACCCTTGCTCTGAGCCTGCTAGAACCCATGATAACGATAATCTCTCGGCCTTCGCATCTCCAATCGCTATCAATCGCGACTGTTCACCAACTCAGGATACTTTAGAGTTGTCATGCTCAGAACACCATATAGCAATCCTCATCACCCAACTCAAGACACTTTAGAGTTGTCATGCTCAGAACACCATAGAGCAATCCTCATCACCCAACTCAAGACACTTTAGAGTTGTCACTGCGTTCGTTGATCCACCTTGATCAACGAACACATTCACCACTTCGTGCCTTCCTACTTGAACCACCTCGAAGTTAGCACTACCTTTGATCCGAAGTAAGCATCAATTATAAGGATCAAAACAATCCATAGCATCATATCAACTTGCTAGAGAAAGCAAACGACAGCACATAGGCCATTCACCACAACATTAAAAAGCGCTGCTGAAATCCCCTCCATTTTTAACCAACCAGGTAGGACCGACCCGACCAACTCCAGGACTGACCCGCCTCCCTGCATCCTTGGACCGACCCACCCCCTTGGGACCGACCAGAATATGCTTCCACCTTACCGACCAAGATTTACCCCATCTGACCGACCAGCTCCTCTAGAGCGACCAGCTCCAGAGCGACCAAGATTCCAGAGCCACCAGGATTCCAGAGCGACCAGGATTCCAGAGCCACCAGGATTCCAGAGCGACCAGGATTCCAGAGCAACCATAATTCCAGAACGACCAGGGTTCTAGAGCGACCAGCTTCTCCAGAGCGACCCGCCTCCATGCAGCTTTGGATCGACTCGACCTCCTTGCAGCTTTGGATCGACTCGACCTCCTTGGGACCGACCAGAATATGCTTCCACTTGACCGACCAAGATTTACCCCATCTGACCGACCAGCTCCTCTAGAGCGACCAACTCCTCCATAGTGACCAGCTTTGGACCGACCCCGTCAAGACCGACCAGATCCATCGGACCGACCAGGACCAACTCCATCCGACAGGCCAACTCCCTGACTTGCTCCCCAAGCCATAATATGACCGACCACCTCATTCCAGACCCTTCTGGACCGACCAGAGCCATCAGACCGACCAGCTTCGACCGACCACCTCTTCACGACCGACCCGACCAGAAACCTGCACATCTCCAATTCGACTCCGATTTCGACCAAAACTTCGCCAAACGACGAAACCGACGAAACCAGCTTATCCGATTCAACCAAACGCAATCACAAACATATTATGCAACCAACAATATCATCAATCTAACAATTTCCATCAAAACACATAAATTTCCCAAAACATGATAAGTGGATCATATGAACATAAAAACGGATCTAGCTTGCATAATCTTGAGAAAAACCATAAAATTAACTATTTAAATTATCTAGATCAGATCCTAAGGCGATTCATATATAAAATGGACTTAGCATGGTGTGGATCTAAGGAAAATAACATGGAAATGATGAAATTAACATCCTAAAACCCATATACTTGCATGAATCCGAATGAGAGATGTAAATCACTCACCAATTCTTCAAATCGATACAAAAACAATGAAATATGATTCCGATCAGCAAGCAACTTGCACAAAACCCTTAGATCCGATGAATTCGCCCTTGAAACGATGTTGATCTAGCCTTGAATGGTATAGATCTTCGATTTCCCCCTTGGATTTGGAATTTTAATGGTGGAAAGGTGTTAGAGGAAGAAGGAGATCAAAGCCTTCCCATAAGAGAATGGAAAATGCCAACCTTTCTCCATATCCCTTACCCCCTATTTACAGTCTCCACCTACCCTCTAATGGGCCTTTCCAAATCAGCCCATTAGCCTTCCAAAACATGAACAGCCACTGAAAAACTTTAAAACAGCGATTTCTGCCAAACCGCTGAACCAAATCCTTATTGTAAGCACTCTACGGAAAGGGAATCATCGATTCCTTTCCAATGGCACAGGTCTCACCCTCTGATTCGACCTGAGTCAAAAGTTATGCCCAGTACAAGACTGACAGGGGCAAAATGGTCACAAACAAAATCGGTAAAAATTATGGACATGTCACACATCCCCATAAGCAACATATCAAAAGATGAGAATGATCCAACCCTCAGGGAATAAAATAAAAATATTTTACGATCTTCCGATACGTAAAATGCGGGCTGTTACATTCTCTCCCCCTTAAGAATTTCGCCCCTGAAATTCCAAGCAAACACAAGCAACCACAACAATTATGCATGCCTATCATCCATGTGAAGCCAATTCTATCATCCAAACTAGCAACCATCAATCCATGCATCCATAGCCTTATCCTAGCACGCGGAATTCTATCAACAACATGACCATATACCTCCTAAGCTATTTCGTGTTGTTCCTCTCAAACACGAAGCAACTTACGAGGTTTCGTAACTACGGACTCAACTTCTAGGTTTTATACTACCCTGGAGAAACCACCCCATTCGGAAATACTCCTCCGAATGAATCCTTTCTCCGAAAGATCGCGAACTCGCACCTCTAACTCTTGCTATTCCTTAGGCGCCATCTGCCTAAGAGATAAAACGATAGACCTAGCCCCCTCGTTAAAAACGATCCTAAACTCATCTCACGATGCGGCGGCAACCCTTTGACCTTGTCAAAGACATATACATACTCATTAGCGATCAGCACTGATGATGGGTCTTCCTGTGAAATCCCAAGCGAATATAGATAACTCACGAAGACCCCGTCTTCGTGCTTACATCTAATCAACACCTTTCGCCCTTCCACATCCCCGACCCTCACCTCTAGCTTCTCGCAATTCACCCTTGCCGCATACTTCTTGAGCCAAACTATGCCCAAGATGATCCCAAATCCAGCGGAGATCATCGCAAAAACAACCATGACTCGACAAAGCAAGAGCATGCCAAACATACACAAACTAGACGAACCCTCAGCTGGATTGGCCTATCACGCATCTCGGGTTTCAAACCCAAGCGACACACATGCTCATAACGAACAAATGAGCGCAAAGCTGCAGTGTCGAACAACACTCGAACTGAAACACTTTTAACGGAAAGAGTACCTTGCACCACGACACCCTTTCCTTTCTCTTCAACAGTCGGACCCCTCGAAGAAGACGGCACGGCTTCCAAAGCATAAGCCTTCACGATCTGGTTTCCCTTAGCTACTTCCGGACAATCTTTCTTCTCATGTCCAGACTTTCCACACTTTAAGCACTTCTTCTCAGCCTTGGGATTCTTGCACTCGTTAGCAAAATGGCCTTTCTGCCAGCAGTTATAGCAAGTCACTTCACCCTTTTGTTTCTTCTGTCCACTTTCCCCTTCCCGTTGTTGCTGCTTCTTCTTCTTATTGTTATTACCACCCGGCTGTGGTTTCTGATCTCCTTTAGTTGCAGCGACAACATTTGCTTCCTTGGGAAACAAGCTTTCATGGCGAATAGCTTTTTCCACAATCTTCTCAAATGAATCATCAAGATGGTCCACCAGTGGCTTCCCAATATAAGCATCCAAACCCAAGACAAACTTCTCGTTCTTTTGATAGGGTGTATCAATGTATGAATGAGCATATCTAGACAAAGCCTCAAAATCAGAAATATAGTCAAGAACTGATCTGCCATTCTGCTTCAACTCTACGAACTTCTTGAAGAGAACAGACTTTTGAGCAGTGGAGAAAAACTTTGCTTCAAACTTAGCTTGGAATTGCTCCCATGAAATCTCCTCTTCCGGAGTCTCGAGTATAACAGAATTCCACCATTCCATGGCCCTGCTCTGCAGCTGCCTTGATGCAAGCTTTCTCTTCAGTGCATCCTCAATACCCAAGTCTCCAAAGATTCGAACACATGAATCCATCCACCTCTGAACCTCTTCAGCTGGCTCAGTTCCCTTGAATGGTTTCCCTCCTAGAGATGTAAAGTCCTTGCACATCTTTGCAAAATCTACCCTAGGAACTCGCACACCTACATCTACCGTAGCCGCCACTGGAGCGAGTACCCTTCGCATAATTGCTTCTGCCATGGCTTCAAACATGGCCGGGTAATCTGGTTCACCACCATTTCCCGCTCCAGTATTAGCTCCCCTAGCAGCGTGTCTTGATGGTCGTCTACTCATTCTAAATCTGCAATTTAGAATAACTAGCCACTTCCAAGAAAACTGCTAAAGAGATACAACCGCTACTACTATATATACTAATATATATAGTAAACATCCAACTGAAATCTACAAATACGTCTCTCATACGTAATTACGTCTTCGAACTTTGGCCAAAATCGTTGACCAGAGCTCTGATACCAAATGTGACGACCGCCCATAACCCCCGCACTAAACAAGAGGAATAATGCGCTGAAAGGTGTGCCAGGCTGCTATGGACGATCATCATAGTAAGTGAACACATCGAAACCTGTCGTAGGACTCACAGCGCAAGGACAAAATATAATAGAACATATACAACAGGTGATAGTAATGAGGTATCATATAGCAAACTTTTGAAACTCTTTCAACATCCAGAAAGATTATCCAACTGATATCCAAGTTTGTACATAAGGCCTCACTACAACTCTCAAGCAATTCAAACAGCGGAAACAGAAATATTAGATAGAATAAAACTGGTACGCCAGCCTCCTGCTCGTCATCGCTCAGCTTCCTCGTATCACTAAGCTCCATTACCTGTAACCTGCTACTTAGTCTGCCCATCCACAACCGGATGAACAACCCAAGGTAATAAGAGGAGACATAAAACCTTGAGTCAGACAATAGTCTTAGTGAGCGATAATACAGCTAACAAACTTCAACAAGAAAGTATATGAGAATGGGTAAATGAACAACTTATCTACCCACATCACCAGAGAAGAACTCAACCTTATCTTCACCGCATCAGACAGTGATAGCCTTTACACCAAGCATTTCAACCATTCATCCATAGAAACCAGAACACGCATTCAATCATACATAACACACATGACATCCAGATTATATAGGTCTCACACAGACAACCCTAATCGAGTTTAACATTCCTCAAGTACTCTCGCCAGAGGCCTAGACCAATATCACTTAAGCACTCAAAGAACATCTCCCTCGACTTTGGATAATCTATGTGAGATAGTACAAACAGAACAACCAATCATCCATGACTGACTCTGGCTATCACCGCCAATCCTACTTCGAAACCATCGTTATCGTATGACTAGCCCATATTGCTATCCGTCAAGGGCCATACTCGAAGCCCCGGTTCTAGCGAAACTCCATACACCATACAACGAAATGTATTCTAGGCCATACAACGAAACCCAGGTTATTCGACCATACAACGAAATCGTATGACCCTTGCTCTGAGCCTGCTAGAACCCATGATAACGATAATCTCTCGGCCTTCGCATCTCCAATCGCTATCAATCGCGACTGTTCACCAACTCAGGATACTTTAGAGTTGTCATGCTTAGAACACCATAGAGCAATCCTCATCACCCAACTTAAGACACTTTAGAGTTGTCATGCTCAGAACACCATAGAGCAATCCTCATCACCCAACTCAAGACACTTTAGAGTTGTCACTGCGTTCATTGATCCACCTTGATCAACGAACACATTCACCACTTCGAGCCTTCCTACTTGAACCACCTCGAAGTTAGCACTACCTTTGATCCGAAGTAAGCATCAATCATAAGGATCAAAACAATCCATAGCATCATATCAACTTGCTAGAGAAAGCAAACGACAACACATAGGCCATTCACCACAGCATTAAAAAGCGCTGCTGAAATCCCCTCCATTTTTAACCAACCAGGTAGGACCGACCCGACCAACTCCAGGACCGACCCGCCTCCCTGCATCCTTGGACCGACCCACCCCCTTGGGACCGACCAGAATATGCTTCCACCTTACCGACCAAGATTTACCCCATCTGACCGACCAGCTCCTCTAGAGCGACCAGCTCCAGAGCGACCAAGATTCCAGAGCCACCAGGATTCCAGAGCGACCAGGATTCCAGAGCCACCAGGATTCCAGAGCGACCAGGATTCCAGAGCAACCATAATTCCAGAACGACCAGGGTTCTAGAGCGACCAGCTTCTCCAGAGAGCGACCCACCTCCATGCAGCTTTGGATCGACTCGACCTCCTTGCAGCTTTGGATCAACTAGACCTCCTTGGGACTGACCAGAATATGCTTCCACCTGACCGACCAAGATTTACCCCATCTGACCGACCAGCTCCTCTAGAGCGACCAGCTCCAGAGCGACCAACTCCTACATAATGACCAGCTTTGGACCGACCCCGTCAAGACCGACCATATCCATCGGACCGACCAGGACCAACTCCATCCGACAGGCCAACTCCCTGACTTGCTCCCCAAGCCATAATATGACCGACCACCTCATTCCAGACCCTTCTGGACCGACCAGAGCCATCAGACCGACCAGCTTCGACCGACCTCCTCTTCACGACCGACCCGACCAGAAACCTGCACATCTCCAATTCGACTCCGATTTCGACCAAAACTTCGCCAAATGACGAAACCGACGAAACCAGCTTATCCGATTCAACCAAACGCAATCACAAACATATTATGCAACCAACAATATCATCAATCTAACAATTTCCATCAAAACACATAAATTTCCCAAAACATGATAAGTGGATCATATGAACATAAAAACGGATCTAACTTGCATAATCTTGAGAAAAACCATAAAATTAACCATTTAAATTATCTAGATCAGATCCTAAGGTGATTCATATATAAAATGGACTTAGCATGGTGTGGATCTAAGGAAAATAACATGGAAATGATGAAATTAACATCCTAAAACCCATATACTTGCATGAATCCGAATGAGAGATGTAAATCACTCACCAATTCTTCAAATCGATACAAAAACAATGAAATATGATTCCGATCAGCAAGCAACTTGCACAAAACCCTTAGATCCGATGAATTCGCCCTTGAAACGATGTTGATCTAGCCTTGAATGGTATAGATCTTCGATTTCCCCCTTGGATTTGGAATTTTAATGGTGGAAAGGTGTTAGAGGAAGAAGGAGATCAAAGCCTTCCCATAAGAGAATGGAAAATGCCAACCTTTCTCCATATCCCTTACCCCCTATTTACAGTCTCCACCTACCCTCTAATGGGCCTTCTCCAAATCAGCCCATTAGCCTTCCAAAACCTGAACAGCCAACTGAAAAACTTTAAAACAACGATTTCTCCCAAACCGCTGAACCAAATCCTTAATGTAACCACTCTACGGAAAGGGAATCATCGATTCCTTTCCAATGGCATAGGTCTCACCCTCTGATTCGACCTGAGTCAAAAGTTATGCCCAGTACAAGACTGACAGGGGCAAAATGGTCACAAACAAAATCGGTAAAAATTATGGACATGTCACACATCCCCATAAGCAACATATCAAAAGATGAGAATGATCCAACCCTCAGGGAATAAAATAAAAATATTTTACGATCTTCCGATACGTAAAATGCGGGCTGTTACACAAGTTATGTTTACATATGCCTAGATCTACATATTAACATGTTTATGCTTGCGATTATTTAGTCCAATTCATATGCAAATTCATGAGACATGTTAGTTGAAATGAATGATGTTCTATGTCAACATTACATGACATATGTTTGGTTGGATTTATATTAGGCACATTACTTTCTTTTACCTCTTGTTTATAAATTAGGCTAATTTGCGGGCCTAATTACTTTATGTGATTGATGTGAATGTATAAACGGGGGTAATGTTGGGATGGATATTAAATTATAACATGTTAATGATGTAGGTGTGCCCACAACCATGTAAATGGTTAAGGCCATGAAATGGTATAATTTATATACCATTGGTTATAAACGTAACTTAAGTTACGAACATAATTAAAATAATATGACATGAAAACATTTGAAGAAAAATTACATGTATACTTAACATAAATGGCGAATATGTAAATTTAGCAAAAGACGAATATGCCTAACCCGAGGTTAGACTGAGTTGTGGTGTAAAACTGCCCGGAACCGACCGGCACATCCAGTGACCACAACAATACCTGTCTAATATGGGTGGTTAGTGCATTGAGCCCAAAAAGGACCCGAGGTTAGACTGAGTTGTGGTGTAAAACTGCCTGGAACCGACCGGCACATCCAGTGACCACAACAATACCTGTCTAATGTGAGTGGTTGGTGCTTTAATAAAGCTAAGTCAAGATTGGTAGGGTTAAGTCAATTAAGGAAACACTTAACCAATTCAACATGTTAACTAAACTGATGGGTGAGGTTAAGTAAATTTAGAACACTTAACCGTTATAACATGTTAATTAGACAAGTGGTGAGGTTAAGTAAATTTAGAACACTTAACCGTTATAACTTGTTAATTAGACAAGTGGTGAGGTTAAGTAAATTTAGAACACATAAATAATTTAACATGTTAACTAGACTAGAAGGTAGGGTTAAGTAAACTTAGAACAGTTAGCCGTTATAACAAGATGAATGACTAGGGTTAAGTTAATAGGAAACACTTAACCAGTATAGCACAATGAATGGGTAGGGTTAAGTAATAAGAAACACTTAACCAATATAACTTGATTTGTGGTAAGGTTAAGTAAAAACAAGAGGACAACACTTAACCAATATAACTTGATTTGTGGTAAGGTTAAGTAAAAACAAGAGGGCAACACTTAACCAATATAACTTGATTTGTGGTAGGGTTAAGTTAACACAAGAAGACAACACTTAACCAAAGTAATATGACACGTAGGTGGGTTAAGTTAACTTAAATTGATTGATGACACCTAACCAATACAACAATATGAATACGTGGGGTTAAGTTAACAAGAAACACTTGACCAGTATAACTTGATGAACGGACGGGGTTAAGTTAATAGGAAACACTTAACCGATCCAACATGATAAGTAAGGAGGGTCAAGTTCATAAGGAACACTTAACCAACATGACACTTGAATGGGTTGGTTAAGTTAACATGGATGGACAACACTTAACCAATATGACATAATGTGCGGGAGGGTTAAGTACATATCAGGTTGGTAGGTAATATTAGTACATATAGGCCCACAAAACTTAACCGTTAAATAAACATACTTGAATCGATTGGAGGGTTAAGTACATCTCATGTAGGTGGGTAATATTAGTACACATAGGCCCACAAACTTAAGCGTTAAGTAAACATGCTAGATTCGGTGGGAGGGTTAAGTACATTTCATGTAGGTGGGTAATATTTGTATATATAGGTCCATAAACTTAACCAATAAGGAAACCCTAGTAACGGGGACCCATTTCAGCAGTAACCCACATAGATGTATCACGGTACCCTGAACTGGGCAGGGTGGGGCATGATTACTAGGCTGATTATAAGCGGTCAAAGCAGCGGCAGAGGATACGTCAGTGTAGGTTCCGACGGTTTACGGGCGTGCACGTACTCCGGAGTGGGAAAAAGCAGGCATTGGGTACCAGTAGTTATACACTGTGCATCTTGAATCGTGTTGGGTCGCTATCATAAGGATTGATACACCTTATGGTGGGACTAGCACAGGGTATCTACACGCAAGAGAGAGCCGATTGACACAAACACATGGAACAATGAATACAAGTAGGGAGCCGATCGATAGGGTAGTAAGGATACATCTAACATGTTCATGGCAATTAGGCTGATTGAGGTGGAATCCTCACGATAGATGTACACCTGAAGGCTACCACAATTATGGGGGTTGGGATCACGATTATCATTTTACACAGATTACTAGTTGGGACACTAGTTAGGTGGTGCAGAGATAAATATAGAAATCAGATTAACAGAGTAGTAGCGAAGCAGAGAAAAAGTAGAAGCACATTCACTTCACCTTGCACTTATCTTGTCTTTAGTTACCTTGTTTTTATGGTATCGTCCTATTTTTGGTTTATTCATGTCATGATCCTTTATCTTGTTTGCATGTTGATAGATCACTGGACTTACCAGACTTATGTCTAACCTAGTTTTTTTTCCGCCTCTTTTCTTCCGTTCCCCCCAGGCAGTCAGGGTAGGAATAGCTCAGCCTAACTTGGACCTCTTCTCTTTCCAAGCTTGAAGATTAGTTGGTGGATCGCTTTGGACTATCTCTTTTCCACTGCTATGGCCGGTTCATGCTTTATCGGGGAATATCATTGTTTTTATGCTTCTTTTATTCTTGGAAGTTTTTAAATCAAGACAGAAGTTCTATGTATTACATCTAAGTATGATTAAGGAAATTGTTGTAAAAGCTTGACTGAATTATGTTGTTTATAAAATGACTTTATTTTCCGTTGCTTTATTTGTCTGTCTTGTAATTTATCTGCATCTTTTACCTATAATGCTCCACCGAAGTTAAGGCATTCCCTCTGTGAGTGACCTTAGTGCAGATGGGGCATTTCACCAATGATTTAGCGACAGAAATAAAATTTGACAGTAATAATTTGAAATAAGTTGCCATATAAAATTCAAAATATTATCTCTTACAAAGTCCACGAAAATCCGTCACTAATTTGCGTTGGAATTTTCCGCTGCTAAAAATTTGTCGCTATATAGAGCTTTTCTTGTAGTGCGACAACCCAAAACATTTTGAAATCAATATTATTTTGATATTATATAGTATCTAGATACAAATAAATAGCAATCTAGCGGAATGCTTGCATCTCACGCACCACGTATATAGTATACAAACAAAAACGCGGACGCTTATTGGAGAATGGATTCGAACTATGGCAAGATATGGGACCACCTTCCGACAATGTACCTCCGGAGATGAATACATTGGTGTTCAACAAGAACATCTTGCAGCCTAGCTAAACATGACTGGCCCTTCATTTCGCTTGAGAGTACCGAATATTTCATTACCACAGTTGGGGGCCAACCAACTGAACCGATAGCATATAAATAAAAGGGATAACCAAAGGCATTTGATTACTCCAGATCAGGTAATGATATACCCTTTTAATGGGAGCCACCCACATAGCCATGCGACCTACCCAATTTTTACCATTTCCCGGTTGAAGAGGCTTGAGGTCAAACTTTACCGTTAGATAGATCATATCTTTATTTACTTTGAATGCCAGATCGTCAAACCCACCACATAACAAATTGACTTCCCCAAAAAAAATTATGGGCATAAAGCTAAGAGAAACGAATTCCTTCGCCACCAACGTAAATGCGTTTGAAGAGATCAACTTACGCAATTTATTAGTTATACTCTGTCAGACATTCGTCTATACAAATTGTCCTGGGACTGGACAAACCGAAGGCACTATCCTGTAAACAGAATAGCCCTTGTATAAAATCAATCTTCATTTATCTCAAAAATCTCTGACTTATAATGTATAAATTGGATCGAAGTGGAATTCAGATTCCAGACTCTTCGATACGATAACGTAGGATCAAGTGATGGTTAAATAATAATCAAGTCAACATATTACTTATGGGTTTCTATATCCTAATTAATTATCAGGACTTACTACTGAAATTTATTTCACATATATAATTCAACCTTCAGAATTAAAACAGTGATCTAATACATGAGGATTTAAACGTGCCAGTTTCTACTTTAAACTATTCAGGTTTATTTGGTCATATCACACTTTACAGTCAATTTAATTAACAAATCAGATATCATAACATAACTTGTCGAAAATTTGTCTGCCAATTCAACCTAAACAATCATCGTCTAGAAATTGGTTAATCTTGGAAAATGGTTATTTCCATGCTATGTCTATCTTAAATTAGATTCATTTTACGAATTTCCCCCCTTTTTACAGAAATCACTAATTATAACAGTAGCGTTACAATCCATGCATTAATTATAACTTTTATTTCATAAAATAAATAGATAAATTAATAAATTAAATCTTTTACTTAAACATGAAATAAATCATACTTCCCTAAAATTGACATAGTCGATTTCAGTTCAAAAGGTCTTTTCGAATTATCTATATCCGATTTATTTTTCTTGACTCCGAAATAATCTCATTGCTATAGTACTAATCCAATTTCATTTCCCAACTTTCTCTTATAATCATCAGTGTCTACAAACATTTGTTATTAATGTTATTCACTTAGAAATGTGAATATCGTTTCTTATGGCTTCATTTTATTTTATCAACTTGATTTCATTTGGAGATTCTATTATAAATTGTACATCAAGTCAATTTATACATTTTCATTTTATCGTCATTAATTTGATTTTTAATTCATTACGTACATGATTATAAAACGATTATCGAATTTATTTAAAATATTTGAAAGAATAATTTAAATTTCACTTATTTTATATACGACTTAGATCAATGAATATATATATTGATTTAACTTCAAATTCTTATCGATGTTTTCTATTAAAAATTCTATTTTTAACATTTGACCAAATATAATTGATATAATTTATTATATCAATCCTAATATATATTATTATACTTATTAAATCTTAACAAAACAAAATAAAATTTGGAAAACGGAAACCCGTTTGATTCACTTCAACACATATCGATACTTCCCTTTTTATTTCAACTCTTTTCTACTCTATTTGTTTACCTTTCCTATTTCTCTTCTTATTTCTTCTTATTTCATAAGTCAGGTCATCTTCTCAAGGGCCATCTCCTTATACATTCTATTCCAGGATCATCTATTTGCTAATATACTCTTGAGATACTCTGGTCACATCACAAAGCAATTACAAAAGTGTTAGAGACTTTGTTAGAGCATTCCCAACAGAGTAGGGGGAGGTGAAATGGGAGAGAAAGGGGAGTCCATGTGCTCCAGCAGCGTTGAGACGAGGGTGGGGATCGGTTTGAAATGGCGACGCTCGCCATTTCATAAATTGGAGTGTGGTCAGGTAAACGGTTTTATGTAAACCGTTTATACCTTAAACGGTTTTCATAAAACCATTTAACATATAAATGGTTTTATGAAAAGCGTTTAAGGTATAAACAGTTTACATAAAACACTTTTGCTTTATACGGTTTTATGAGAACCATATAAAACACATATTTTTTTAAATCCATTTTTTAAGAGTTTAATTTTAATATATTTAAATTATTTTGTACAAAAAATCACAAATACTTAAAAGAATTAAAACCTACCTATTTTCTAGATTAAAAAAATGTATACATATTTAAAAGAAACGTAAAATAAGTTTGAATATCATATACACATTAGAAAAATATATATAAATTACTTAAAACTAGTTAATTTTTTTAATAACCCACAAAACAGTACAACCAACATAGAAAACTGAAACTTGGATACAACAAAACAGAAATAGCAACCTAGAAATAACAACATTACAACCAACTTAGAAAACTAAAGCTAGGATACAACAAGCCAGAAATAGTAACATAGACTGTGTCAACATCTCGGAACATCCTACGTCTTCCTGATATCGTTTCTGTTGAGCCCTCAATATACAATCTTTTTTTTGCTATAGCATACTAAAGGGCATGTCCAGTCAAATGAGATATATCTCTTGCTATATACTCTTCCTCTTCCTTTTCCTTCAAACGTCTTTCACGTTTTTTTATAAGCAGTTATTTGTATGAGAGCTGTAGTTCTAGCACATCTTGCTGCAGTTGCAACTCCATGATCTGCAGCTTCTTATCTTTACGCTTTTCATGGTCTTCTTTGTTGGAGACAGATGCAAGTGATATATCACTTAACAACGAAGTTAGTTTATCACTAGACGCTGCCAAATATTTTGTTCCTTTATTTCTGAGTAGTGCTCTCTTGCTTGATTTTATTCCTTCTGGCCTTATTTCAACCCAACCATACAGCATTCCCGAATTAGGAGTCATAGGAGTACTGTTATTCATATCCTCGTCTGTAGCCATAACACATTCAATTGTATTTCCCGAGCATGAATCCGCCGAAAGTTTAGAAGCTACATTTCTTAAGTTAGATCCTTCAGTGTCTAGATATACATCATCTGTTTCGCATAGATTGGCCCAGCGTGGACAAAAAATTCCAATGCTTCATGAGCAATGAATTCAGTTTTACAGGTGTCACGATATATGCTATCGTAAATGTCCTTTAAATCTCCGAATGTTTGGCTGCTTCTAAGAGAATCCCCTCTTATTGCTTTTATCCCTTTGTACCTCGTACACATAGTATTCAAATTATACCATGCAGTCTTTGTGCTCTTAATTGATCTTCGTGTTACGCATTTAGGATCTCCATTGTACAAATCATTAACCCTCTGGTAGAAAAACTTACCACCAGAACGGCCTTTATCAACGATAGACGCGTTTACCTATGCATTAGCTAGCACTTTATAGTCAGCTGCTTTCCATATTTTACCAGTAGCTACAGTTTTTTCCATGCCACTTTGAACGTGAGTTTCTTTTGTTTTTCAATTGGTGTAAGACTGTTTGGCCTTGGTTTGCCTTTTGTCAGGTACTGGGGTCGGGGAAGCCACCTCTTGGTGTATGTTTTGATTAGGAAGTTGGCCATACATGTTACCGTACTACTGAGTGAGGTTTAATTGGTGGAGATATTGACTTTGTTGGGGAGTTAGGAAAGGGGGTGGAATCTTTGATGGGCCTTCAACTTGAGATAATAAACTAGTAAAATTACCAATGTTATCATCGGTACAGTCGGAGAAATTGATGTTGTCGTTGGAATCAGCCATTGTTGTTTATTTAGAATTGGAATTGTTTGTGAGTATGAAGAAAACTACCATACCCCCATATTTATGAAACAAAGGATGCAAGTAGGTTTGATAATTACAATAAGCCATTTAATGTTCTGCAAAACTGTATAAAATAGGTTAAGATTAGTTGCTCTGACATTGTAAAGTTGTTTAATAAAATCAACTTTAATGGTTCCCTTGAATGGTGTGCTGCTTTACTTTACTTTACTTTACTTTACTTTACATTACTTTACTCTACTCTACTCTACTTTGCCTATAAAAACCATTGGAATTTTAGTTTAACCCCACACTTTAAAATGGCAAACGAAAACTGGACTGCTTCAGATTATGTTGTTTTGATAAAGGCGTACATTGAAGCAGACGTACTACATATAGAAGAAGAGGTAGATCAAGATTTTTGGGTAACCCTCAATGATTTTAACAACAATCATACTAGTTGTAGAATACAAAGGCCTAACTTATCAACCAAAAGTGCTTTCTGCTTATTTAGTACTGATTGTATGAATTACCGCAAAGTAATTGATGAGGTAAAAAAGGATGGCGTCTTTCAAGAGAAACGGTCGACGTATAACTCACTCTATCTTTTCAAGTACCGTTCAAACTTCGTCGGCCACGAAGCGTACGGGTTATGGTACAATCATATTATACAATTTGAGTAGTATATCGTTGTATTATGTGTCGTATTTAATATGCATCATTTGGTTTATGTAGTTGGAAAGTTTGGATGTATCCGTAGATTTTAATTTCAATTTATGGCTATGTTATGTGTGCTATTCAACTGAAATGACCAGTCTATGAACAGTATAAGGCATGATCCACTCACATTAAAAGTCGTGCTCCAGTCACATTGAAAGTCGTGCTGGCAAGAAAGAGTTAAGGAGTTAAAGAATTGTGGGTCGTCCTCTTTTGAATTGGGAATATAAAGAGTTAAGGCGTTAAGGAGTTACATACAGTTTGGGTCATCCTCTTTTGAATTGGGAATATAAAGAGTTAAGGCGTTAAGGAGTTACATACAATTTTGGTCGTCCTCTTTTGAATCGGGAATATAAAGAGTTAAGGCGTTAAGAAGTTAAGGCGTCCTGTAGTTACAATACAATAATCAAGTACATAAAACAATATACTAATCGAGTACATAAAAAAAATACAATAATCGAGTACATAAAATAATAAAATAATCGAGTATTACAACGTTACGATAGTTCATCAAATGCATAGAATATATCTAAGCAGTACCTTTCATATGCCATAAATGTTCAACTAGGTCGTCCTGCAGTTTACTATGTACCTCCCTAGACCTAATTTTACGTAGGCGCCTAAGAAACATCTCACCCACTTAAAACTTTTCGTCCTCGAAAAGGAACGAAGTCGAAAGTTGTTTAATTAACCAACTCAACTTTCAATCTGGCTTCCATTCTTCAACTTTTCAGTTTCTAAGAATTTTCTAATTCTTCAAAAATTTGGCTAACACCCTAAATTTTTGAAAAATTTCGCCATAACCTCCTTTGTACGGGGAGGGGTTTGGAAATTTATTAGGCCGTATTTGGTACCCAATAAATCCTAATAAGCATGCACATATTTATAGTGATATATTCCGATGTCCACAGGGGAGTGTGTATAGATCATAACTCCAGAGAATAAATTCTCATCACCCTATAAATGGTTTTTTTGTGCTTAATGACCAGGGAGACGTGATTATTGTCATCTCCAGACCCGTGTGGTTTTTTTATTAATCTTGCAATTTATCGTTACACTTTATATGGTCAATATCAGTCATCAGTTCAACCTGTAATATATAGTCATCGCCATACAAGCCTCTCGCTCGTATGGTAAATCTTCAAGCTCGTCACACAAGCTCCAAATGCTTATGTGGTATATGATGAAGTATGCCTATCTTCAAGAAGTATGCCATATAGTGTAGTTCAAAATTAATTGTTACTATCCTATGGCGACATTTATTATTACACACAGAACAACCAGCACTCCGCATCCAATGGCATTCACAAGAGTTGATATAATAATAAAATTGCGCATCCAACTCATTAAGGTTTACCTATTTGTCGGGCACGCAAATAAATTCTTTACTCAACAGCTAATCCATTTACCTGTTCAAACATATATAATGCACATGTATATATTTCTATCTATTTTTAAATCGGTTTAATACTTGATTTAATTTCATAGATTTACCCTTCATTCATTGATTAAATTAATTATCGTTCTAATAATTTAATAAATCAAATCCACAATCACGCAATTTAAAAATATACTAATTAATTCATATACTCTTTTTAAATCATTCAGACTATAGAATTAAAAGTTTACATCCATGAAAAGAAAATAACAACAAGGTAGAGAACAAAATGGTAATGCAAAGTATGGTAAATGTACCTTGCGCCGGAGTCAATCAGAGATATCCACCCTGCACTTAGGATAGGCTTTCTTAATGCTCTCCTCAGTTTCACAAGTACAATCTCGCGGATCTCCACTCTATTGCACTTTGACTAAGTGAACCTTCTTGTTCCTCAGTTCTTTGGTTTCTTTGCCAATTATATTTAGCGGCTCTCTTCTCACAGCCAATTCTGGAGTAATTTATATATCCCACTGTGCTGCTTCTTCCACGATCAAGTCTGGATCATGAACATGCTTTCGAAGTTGAGATATGTGAAATACATCATGCACTCCAGGCAACCAATCAGGCAATTGAACTCTATAAGCGAGAGTTCTAATCCGTTCAAGTATAGGGAATGGACCAATAAATTTGGGCGCCAACTTCCCAGTTTTTCCAAATCGAGTTACTCCTCTCATCGGAGAAACACTTAGATACACATAGTCACCAACAGCAAATGCTAAATCCCTCCTTCTCCAGTCTGCATAGCTCTTCTGTTGGCTTTGAGCTGCTAGCAATCGTTTCTTAATGAAATCGACTTTATTTGTAGCTTCACGAATCATATCTGGTCCCAATACCATTCTATTGCCAGGTTCTACCCAACAAGCAGGAGATCGGCACGGTCTACCATACAATACTTCGAATGATGACATTGCCAAGCTCACCTGGTAGCTGTTGTTGAAGGAAAACTTAGCTAAATGCAAATGGTATTCCCATGATCCACCAAAATAAAAAACACAAACCCACAATAAATCTTCTAGTATACGATTCACCCTCTCAGTCTAACCATCTATCTGAGGATGATATGCGGTGCTCAAGTTCAGTTTTGTTCCTAGTTCTATTTGAAATGCCTCACATAATTTGCTAGTAAATATTGGATCTCTATCACTAACTATACTGATCGGCACTCTATGTAGCCTAACAATTTCTTTGAAATAAATCTGTGCCAGACTTTGAGTAGTTCTATTGGATCCGACAGGTATAAAATGGGCGGTCTTCGTGAAGCGATCTACGATCACCCAAATACTGTCATTTCCTTTCTTGGTTCTGGGAAAATCATCTATGAAGTCCATGGAAATATGTTTCGACTTCCAACCTGGAATGTCCAGCGGTTGCAACAAACCAGCAAGTTTCTGTTGGTCGCTTTTGACTTGTTGGCAAGTAGTGCACCTGCTAACATATATTGAAACATCCCTTTTCATAGCCTTCCACCTGAATGTTCGCTTGAGGTCGTTATACATTTTGCTCACACCTGGATGGATACTCAGCTTGGACTTGTGACATTCGTCTAACACTTCCCTTTTGAGCTTGGGGATGTCGGGACCACAAATCCTTCCTCTCAATCTCAGGATCCCATCGTTATCTATTTGTAAACCCGAGGGTTCGCCTTTCTAAATCCTTTTGATCATATCCTAAATAAAATTATCATCTTTTTGAAGAATAGATATTTTGTCAATCAAGGAAGTCGTAACAATAAAACTGGCGATTATTGCATTCTTTCGACTTAGTGCATCAACCACGACATTGGCTTTCCCTGGAGTGTACAAAATCGCAAAATCGTATGCTGCAAGAAATTCTAGCCAATGTTGCTGCCTCAGATTCAAGTCTTTCTGGGTGAACAGATACTTTAGCGACTGATGATCTGTAAACAGTTCGAATTTCTCACCCAAAAGATAGTGCCTCCAGATTTTTAAAGCAAATACAATGGCTAACAACTCATGATCATGAGTAACGTAATTTTTCTCATGCAGCTTCAGCTGATGGCTAGCATAAGCAACCACTTGACCTCTTTGCATTAATACTGCACCAAGGCCTTCTCTAGAGGCATCTGTCCAAACTTTCAAGTCATGGTTGCCATCGATTATCGTTAACACTGGAGTCGTTGTTAATCTTAACTTTAGCTTCTGAAAAGCCTCCTCACATTCAGCAGTCCACTTGAATCTTGCGTGCTTCTTGGTAAGCTTTGTTAAGGAACAAGATATCTTCGAAAAATCTTTAACGAACTTTCGATAATAACTAGCTAATCCAAGAAAACTTCGAACTTCTGTGGGAGTACTAGGCTGCTTCCAATTTTGAATAGCGGTGATTTTACCGGGATCCACAGAAATTCCTTCTTTTGATACAACGTGGCCAAGAAACTTGACTTCTTCTTGCCAGAATATACATTTGGAAAGTTTGGCCTACAAAACATTTTTTCTTAGAATTTCTAACACTTGTTACAAATGTTTCGCGTGCTCACTCTCTGACTTGGAGAAGATCAATATGTCATCAATGAAAACCAGAACAAATTTATTTAAGACATCGCGGAATACTCGATTCATTATATCCACAAAATAGGCAGGAGCGTTACATAAGCCAAACGACATTACTAACCACTCATAGAATAAATCGGGGCCTCTGAATGTTGTCATAGGAACACACTCTTCAGCAATACGAAGCTGATGGAAGCCTATAGCTAGGTCCATCCTTGAAAATACTTGTGCACCATTCAATTGATCCAACAAATCATCAATCCGCGGCAATGGATATTTGTTCTTTAATGTCTGCTTATTCAAGACACGATAATCCACACATAGTCGAAGAGTACCGTCTAACTTCGGGACAAATACCACTGCTGCTCCCCAATCAGAGAAACTAGGCCTAATCAGACCCTTCCATACAAGCTGTCGAGTTTGATTATCTAATTCTTCACTCTCCTTTACAGTCATTCTCCGAATAGCGTGCACTACTGGCCTTGCATTCGGAATTAAAGCGATCTTGAAATCAATTTCTCTCTTCGAAGGTAAGCTAACAACTTCTTCAAACACATCTGTGTAATTCTTCATGACAAGAATATCATTTATGAGGTCCGGAATATTCTCTGTGACTACAGGGATATTTTCTATTTGAGCGGGAGAAACATCAAGGGCTGACCAAAAATCATCCGAATTCGGACCTTCACATGGCATGGTGATATAATCCCCTGATTTAATCTTTGCCGTAACCACTCTCTCGGCACATTTAACCTCTGCTTCATATTTGGTTAACCAATCCAATCCCAAAATAAGATTGAATTCGGTAAAGTTCATGACGATCGAGATGGTAGGAAACCGATACCGGGAAAAAGAGACAAGCACCCCACAAACCCAACTAAGATCAAGGGAACCCCCAACCGAATTATGGGCAATGATGGGTTCTTTGAGCCTTTTCAAATTCAAATTCAACTTCTTAACCACATTCTTTGCAATAAAACTTCGTGACGCACCTGTATCAAACAGTACTTTAACTGGAATGTTTTTGACAGTAAGCGTGCCTTCCAAAACATCAGACCTTCCCTGACTAGCTGAGGGTGCTGAAGTTTCTGCCACTTCATTCACATGTACTGCTTCAGATTTCTTTGATAGCTGGCACTCCCTTGCAACATGACCTGCTTGGTGGCACTTACGGCATTTCCTTTCACTGTGTGGATTCTTGGATTTAAATTCATTCTTCTTTCGTTTCTTTAAAGATCTGCAATTTCCTTGCAAATGCCCTTGCTTTTGGCAGTTATTTCATATGGCAGTCGTTACTGGTTCTTTATCAAATTTAACCCCTTTCCTCTTGGCTCTGGGCTTCTTACTGACCTCAGGCATCGTACTGGCCTCAGGACTATCAGTCTCCGACTCCCCTTTGTTACTAGAACTGACTTCCTCTTCGTCGTTCAAAAGACCTTTCTTATGGAGATCTTCGTACTGATAAGCCATGTATATC
This sequence comes from Allium sativum, assembly GCA_030737875.1. Lineage (NCBI taxonomy): Eukaryota > Viridiplantae > Streptophyta > Magnoliopsida > Asparagales > Amaryllidaceae > Allium > Allium sativum. The sequence goes on along the minus strand of CM060916.1, from coordinate 365,032,273 downwards.
ATTTCAGAAAAAGGAAGCTTCACATGCCCCATTACTCTACTTTGGTACTTTCTTTGAAGCCCGTTAATAAATCTCAGATTCTTCCTCTTCGGATTTTCAATTAGATGCCGGGCAAAATGAGAAAGTTCATTGAATTTCTTATGATATTCTGGAATACTCATATCCCCTTGTATCAAATAACAGAATTCATCGCATAACCGCTCAGTTGCTTCTGGTGGAGTAAATCTTTCACTGAAAATCACTTTAAATCTATTCCAGGTAATATTACCTTCTGGATTATCTTCAATAACCATTTCCCACCAGATTAAAGCTTCCTCTTTGAGTGCCCAAGATGCCACTAATCTTTTCTGATCATCTCTCCGCTAGAGACGTTCAAAAATTCTTTCAGCAGAACTCATCCATGCCTGAGTTTGAATAATGGATTCATTTCCCAAGAATTGTGATCCACCTAGATTTCGATATTTCTTTAATAGAGCTTCTAGATCTGGTTCTGCATTCCTTCTTCTGTTTCTGACACTCATTTTCTAGTACTTCTGCAAATAGCAGACCAAGTGTCAGGTCAACAGAAAAGATATTATAAAGCATAGAAGCATATACTTGAATGTAAATGTGTCTATCGGGGTGTATTTCATTCTGCTATACTCATACTAGGATATTACTGATCCTATTTGTAATGAGTGATCCGTCGTAGAACACTACTGGTTCTATTTCTGACGAGTTCGTTAATATGTTATATTCCAGAACTAAGCTTAACCAAAGCTCTGATACCACGTTGTGATGACCCCAAAACCCCGTACGACGGTAGCAAGGGTAATCTTTGGAATATAACACATAAACAGATAACAGCAGAACAGAAATAAATAAATACACCAGATACTATACAAATAATACACTGGATAAACATAATCATCAGAGTTACACAATATACAGGATCATACTTAGTACAAATACAGTTCAGTTATACATAAATGTCTACAACGGAAAACAAACATAATATGTACAATAGTAGCTGAACAACATAAAAAGAGATAAATGATAAAGTCCATCTTCAGCTCCAACTATCCAAAAAGAGCCTGATAAAACCTGAATACAAGGCTGCCCATGTAGAAAAAGGGGCACCCGAGTTTGCAAGTGAAACAAACTACGAGTCAGTCATGGGACTGGTATGAGAAACCTACTTAACACATTTTATAATATGGCTAATCACAGGACCATGCCACTTTCGCGGAACGTGTTTACTCCATTGAATTGACAGTGCTTTACAACAAGTAAATATTTTAAACATCGCAATGCTTTTTATAAAAATGAAGCCATTATAAGACTCAGTTCCCATCACATAATGCAACGCAAACCGGAGTATAGAGTTTTTACCTTATAATGGCCAAAATACGCTTGATACGAATAAAACAAAAGCATTTGATATTATTACTAGTGTTTATATGTTTCAAAAACAATTTCAAATCATAAGCATCAATCATAGATAACATTAATGCCCTATACCACTATGTCGCCATATATAGGTATACAATCAAAACCGCACGGTGTCGTATTTGGAAATTGGATTTCCATCATGAACCAAGGAAAAAGATAGTCCTTACCGAATTCGAGACAATCTAGCCCATGTCTCAGGCAAGTACTCAGTCAAGCCTTTGGATCGTCAGGGCCGGTCCACCGATGTGGATTAAAATGCCTGAACACTACTTTTCCCTGCCTTTTGGGGCGTAAATGAGTCCTCCGACTCCATCGGCTCTACATAGTCACCGATTCATCCGATGCACCTTGCAATAACAACAAACACACAGGTGAAAATAATATAAATGTCAGGTCTGGTAGGTCACTGATACCACCCTAGCTAGAAGGAAACGCATGCCTTCCTTGAGGTCCTCTCCCGTTTCTGGTTCATACCGGGGTGTGAGGCTCGCGAATTCACGTCATACACAAATCTATGCCACACAGGTCGTGCTTTGATCATCAACCATAAGACTTTGCTTTTCAACAGAAGCCTTGATCATTTGCCACTTAGGCGTCCCACACAGGCAGTTCACTCTATGCGACTGATTTCTATCGATATATAACCTCTGAGCTCGTACATCTCAGAGAAGGGCGTTAAGAAAGAGAATAAATCCTCCGCCGCCAAACAAATATATATTTAATAGAGATCAATCAGCACAGAACAACATCCAATGTCAGACACATAGTCCATTTACAAGTTCGTTTTGGGTCTGAACGAAACCGGAGGCACCATATACCTCGCATATCCATCGATCTCCAAGTACATCTGTACGATCACCACTCATTATCTATATTTCGGGATGCCTCCCAATCAAGACATCAGTTATCATCTTACCGAGGTGAAGATCTCCGGTCTTCAACCACCGTCTTCATCATCGACTTCTTATCGTCGATCAATTATTTGAAATGAGATTTAACTCGGCATTTTCAAATAATTCACGTATATTTAGAATTTAAATCCATTCATTTCAATGGTTAAATTATTCGACATCAATAATTCCGTTTTTAAATGTAATTTTCACGCCAAACACATGCAACCATCAAATATCTAATAAACTGGATAAATACGATTTATTTTCCATTCCATATCGTTTATATTATTTTATAATGATTTATTGCTATTTTTATTCATTTAAAAATAGCCAATTCATTCAAACGACGCTTCAGGCCATAACACGACCGTGGCGCTGTTTTTCTTCAGATTTGATTTACACATATCTGAAAATCTAACCGTTGGATCTTCACAAATTTTATATCATTAGAATGATCTTTTCAAAACGAATCCAATGGTTTCAATTTTGGGAAAATCCGACGGTCGGATCTCCCAGTACACTCGTTTGAAGTTTCGATTTCAAAATACTAACTGCAGCATCGTTATTTGATTTATTTTAATTATATATATATATATAGTCGATTCTGGCGCCATTTTTCTTCAGATTTGAATTAAACATTCCAGACAATCCAACCGTTGGATCTTCACAAAGTGGGTGTCGTTGGAAAGATATTTCCAAAGCGAACTCAACGGTTTCGGTTTCGGGAAAATCCGATGGTCGGATCTCCCGCACTAATTGTTTGAAATCACGGTTTCAAAACACGAACTACAGCTTCGTTATTCGATTTATTTTATTTATATATATATATAAATATAATTCATTCCGCTATTTCAAAACCATATCCACTTCATATTTTTGATAAAAATGATATTTTTATCATCAAAAATACTTATTCAACACATGAATATTTTTAGCACTTCATATTCACAATAAAAATGTAGATTTTATTGTTCAATCTATATATTCAACACATGAATGTTTTTGACTCCACATATACGATAAAAATATGATTTTTATCGTTCTAGTCCTTTATTCAACACATGAATTTTTCTATAATTGATATATATAATAAAATGTGATTTTTATTGTAAAACAATTTATTTCAAAACACGATTATTTTAGATAGTTTATTTATAAGGTAAAAAATGTTATCTTTGGTGCTAAAATAATTTATTTAAAATGCTAATATTTTATATAATCTATATATATGATAAAAATGTAATTTTTATCTTTCAAATAATTTATTCAATACACGGACTCCATTCAACACATGAATTTATTTCAACACATGAATTTTATTTCAACATTCAACACATGAATTTTATTTCAACATTCAACACATGAATTTTATTTCAACATTCAGCACATGAATTTAAATCAAACACAGAAATATTTCATAAAATTTCGGCAGCATAATGGCAGGGTAGTTAAAACCGGGACCGTCCCTAGTACGGCTCCTCGCTCTACCTTTAAGCCTCGCAGCTTTTGACAATGGGGTTTTTCAATATCTAGTTCGTACGCAGACGAATTTTCCCATATACTAATCCTATTGGGATTTCAACAACAATCGACAATTTCAAATCAACCATTCATGATATTCACCAAATTTTCATATCAACCAATAATCCAAACAATATCACAACCAACATATATCGTCCATGGTCTGTGGACGAGGGGAGTATATATATATATATATCGTATATAACTATATTTTGATTTTATTTCAATATCATTTCAATTTATTTCAACGCACATATCATTTTTTTTACAATGCATATATGACTTATACATCGAACATACAACTTATACAACGCTTATACATGAGGTGCACAACGCTTATATAACTCATACTTCGACTATATAATTTATACATCATTGATTCCATATCGTTTATAATTCAGAAATCTTACATTGGGTTCCACTCCACCAAAAATTGCAGAAGGCTCAGGAAAATATCGGTCTCTTCTGAAATGTAGAAGACATCCACATGAGTCCACTGTCTCTTGTTTCACTGAATTTCGACTACATATGAAAAAGATACGATTTTTATCGTGAAATCAAAGTTTGCGACACTTTAAAGGTGTTGAAATCAGTTTAAATTAATAAACCCGTACCTAAGCAACTTAGTTCAAAACTAAGGACCGATTTTCACGCAAATCCGTGTAGTATTACGATGATCGGAGGGCGCTGCGTCGAAAAGTGTGGAGAGGCACACGTGCGCCGGAAGTGGGGCCCCCTGCGATAGCCTGAGGCGAGCTCGGTAGTGGTTGGAAGTGGGAAACTTCCTGACATCGATCCGATTGATTCAGGCGACGAAAAAAATCCAAACCTGCTATGGATTCGAAGCTTAGAACGAGCTCTTCAAAATACTCCAAAGGAGCTCATGATTTTAGTGTGTGGATTTGAAGTTGTGGAGGAGAGAAGGGGGAGATGCTTTTCCGCCGTGCGACGAGGGTTTTCTGGGAAGAATAGCTGGGAGAGAGAATGAATGTGATTGGCCCCTATTTTTTTATTTATATATTTTATAAAATCCGAAAATACCCCCTTCCACACACGAACTCCCATCCAAACCCAACGACTATCGTCCCTAGCTAAATACCCCCATTCCGAACACAATGGAATATGTTTAGTAGGCCCATTCGACTATTTAAGTCAGTTTTCCTTCAAATTAAAATATAAAACATTCAATATTTGATTTGAATGTACATTTCAATTTGCCAGGGCCACATACTGATTCTAAAAATTCTAGAAAAATAAATCTAGCTATGTTTTGACGATACGGTCCCAAAAAACTAGTTTTGTCGAATTCTGAGACCGTCTGAAAAATGGCCCTTTTCTGGTCGATCCAATTTAATAGAAATCGACCAAACACATTTTCCTTCGCCACGCTCACATATTAACTTCAAAAATTATGGAATTTGAAATCTAGCAATAATTTGACATCCCAGATACAACAAAAGTGGTTTCGTCGAATTCTGAGGTCGTTTGCAAAATGGCTATTTTCACGGTCTATATATTCTCTATAACGACCTTTCTGAAAATTCATTTGGCCATAACTTTTGATTCCTACTATGAAACTTTGATTTTTCAGATTCGGTAGAATTATATTCATTAACAGATTTAAATATTTTTAGTTTCACTAAAATCCGTTTTATTTTGCACCCGGTACTGTCAGTCAAAGTTTGAATTGAAATTTTGAAACTACCGTGCCATTTCAGGCCTTGTTTATAATTTAAAATAATTATATTTATTTTCAAACATCGATTCAAACATACTTTTTGTCATTATTATTTAAAATAATTTATTTTAAATATCTAAAATTCACTAAAATAGCCAAATTAAAAATTTTAAATTAGCTCTGATTTTCCGGGTTGTTACAAAATACCTCAAGAGTCGCTGGATTTCTATCAGCAACAACAGTTGCGGTGTTATCTGGATCATATCCCAAATATGGAGGAAATTTCCCTCTTTCTTCTTCAATGATCATGTTATGCATTATAACACAAGCACGCATAATGTTGCTCAAAACCTGTGGCTTAAATAATTTAACAAGTTTTTTTTTACAATGGCAAACCTTGCTTGGAGAACCCCGAATGCACATTCTACGTCTTTTCTCGCTGCCTCTTGCCTTTTAGCATAGTATTTTTCTTTTTCTGTTTTAGGAGCTGAAATTGTTTTGACAAGCGTACCTCAAGAAGGATAGATGCCATCTGCTAAATAATACCCGATGTCGTACATATTTCCTACAATATTAAAATCGCATTCAGGTGCTTTTCCGTGTGCAAGGCTCTTAAACAAATGTGATGGTGAAGTACATTAATATCGTTCTTTGAGCTAGGATATCCGAAAAATGCATGCCAAAACCATAGATCATGTGAAGCAACAGCTTCAAGTATCATTGTCGCTCTAGTGTAATATCCAATAAATTGACTGTGCCATGCTGTAGGACAATTTTTCCATTCCCAATGCATACAGTCTAGGCTACCTAACATGCCGGGAAATCCTCTTTTGGCTCCTAACCTTTCCAATTTGTTGACATCGCTTTGCGTTGGAGCACGTAGATACTCCTCCCCATACAATTCAATTATGGCTACACAAAACCTTTCAAGGCTTAAGGTAATAGTACTCTCACCCATTCGGGCAACCTCATCAAACGCATCTGGAGCTATTCCATAAGCTATTACATGTAATGCACCTATTATTTTTTGGTATGGCGAACATCCTAAGGTACCAGCACTATTATGTTTTTGAAAAAAATAATTGTCATGTTCAATAACTCCATTGAAAATGCGTATAAACATATTCTTGCTTATACGAAAACGACATCGAAAGTCGTCAGGACCATACGTACAGGGGGTGTTGAAATAATCTTTAAGTAATCTTGCAGTACCTCCTTTATGATCTCGCATCCTCCGTTTGTCTAGATGACCGTACACGCTTCCTCCTCGAGTACCACTAGATGATCCTTCCGTTAGAAAATGTTGGTTAATCTTTAATTGTTGAGCGGCTATAGCTTGCATCATAATCTCTAACTCATCGCATTTGGTCGAGCTATCCGAAGAAAACTGAAGAAATTTTGTATTCCCCAACAAATCATCGCCTTCGTCGAAATCGGAGTCAGTATCATCCAGACCGTTTTGGCTATAGTAATTTGAATCTTCGGTTTGCACATCTGATTCGTAAACATCCTCATCATTGTAGACATTATGAGACATTTTTGTGTTGTGAAGCTAAATGTGCACACCAGAAGTGGTTTTATAGCTTCTTCAGTTCAAAGTTAAAACGGTTATATAAAGAATAATGTATAAAAATATTTTTGTTAACGGCTATAAATTCAAACAGAATTATAATATTATGCAACGGCTATAAATTTGAACTGTATTTTACTTTTCAGCAACGGTTATTAGTTTAAACTATTTTTGAATATTCGGCAATGATTTTATTTATACGTATTATATTCTAATATTTCAAAACGGCTCTCTATATATATTCTTTATTTTTATTTATTTTTTATACCGTTAACTATATTTTGGCCTTTCGACCACAGTTTATAAAATTATGAAAAAAATTTAAAAATAGTTTTATGAAAACCATTTTTGGTCAAATGGTTTTCAGAAAACTGTTTAGCTCATAAACGATTTTCAGAAAACCGTTTATGGAAAAAAAAAACAATGGAGCGTCCCCCCATGGGCTGCTGGTTCGGTGGGGGGAATACACGCTCCTAATAGTGAATCAACTCTAAAAAAATGGGTAGCTGCTGGGAATGCTCTTATAATATAAAACGGGGATACATTAGACTTCATTTTATTTCCTGGAATCTTTGATTAATTAGAAAGGGTTCGACTGTTCAATGCAAAGCAAGCAAACAAGTATATATTACTTTATAGTTTCAGTAAAAATGGTGAACTTTTGTTCAAATTATATCATTTATTAACCATTTGCCTGCACTACCCATTTCTTTATACATATATACAGAAAAAAATCATGATTTCTTGTCTCCCATTCCCAGAAAACACCAATACATACAAACATTTTTATATTTTATTTTTAAATCCTTGATTCATAACTTAATCAGTACATCATACATACACATTTATATTCTCTTCCATTAGCTTAATAACTTTGGCACTGGTACCACTTAACATTTATACACTGTTCTTAATACCAGTATTTAAGTAATTAACCTTAATATATGTGCATATATAATCCTATCCATTCTACTTTATGTAGACTTGTAAGGAAGAAGATCCTATCCATTTATACTCTGCATTTCTCCTCATTTATATGTTTGTCATGGCCGCTAACTAAACTGAAGCCTTACACGTGCTTACTCCTGTGCATCTCCACTTCTTTTCGTTCCAGTTCCCTCTTTCTCTTCTGACTTTCCTTCCTCCCATTCTTTTTTCTAATGTTTCCTTCTTTATTTAATTGATTTTACAATCCTACGTTTTCTATGGACTGTTTGTATTAAATGTGAATGACATTAGATTTTAAGTGAATGGATGTATGATGTATTATTTTCGCACATAGTATATAGATGAGTCTAGGTACCTATTTTAATGCCAATCATCAACAGAGAATTTATCAATCAATTCTACAAAACACCATCTACACAATTGTAAACTAGTCAGGAAACATGAGTTTCATGTTACACTAATATAACAAAAAGTATTAGACTGGTTCTAAGTAGAATCAACAACTACAAACTTATTTGCGACTTGTTAAAATTCTAAAATAGAATTTATTAAGAGTTGATGCCTGTTAAGCATTCAACCTTTATAAAGATATATGGATCTTTGAAAGAACTGAATGACACTGATTAGAAGTAAACAATCCAGTCATGTTTTCTTTCTTCGGCAAACTGTTTTCCAGGTTTTTACCACATGGCTAAAGCAACTAAATAAATACACCAGTAGCAAATGTGTATCGGCATCGCACTCAGTAATAGATTTAAATGGGAAAAAAGGGAAGTCTACTCACCAAAGATTCTTGTTTCAACGACAAATGTTATATGCTCCTCTGTCTTTTACTTCTAGTGATACAACACTCAAGGAATACAACTATTTGCAGTCTTTTAACTTTAATAAACACCCATGTTTTGTCAATACAAATTTATACGTATATCGACGTATATGCTATTTTATATTATCATGAATTAATGCATTGAAACATGGGATAAAAAGGATGTTTACTCACTGGGTTTGTGTTCTCTGTTTCCAGATTTTTTCCCCACTGTTTTGGCTGTCATGCTAGCTCCATATTTGTTAGAGTTCAGGTTAGATTTTTTAATTGAAACCATGGTGATATGTATGTGTACTTATAGGGGCATATCATCCTTGCACTTGAAGTTTCATAGGATAGGTATAGGATATATATGAGGGGTAGCTATTGTGACATTGATTGAGAAGAGGGTTGTTGTCTAAGCTTTTCACATCTACCAATATTGCACATACTTGGCTAGAAAGGATAACACATGTATGTTTATTTACCTATAAACTAAAATGCTTGAAAACTCGAGCTTTGTCTCTAAGTATCTTCAAGTATTACTGCCTCTGATTTGATAAAACATATCTGTCACTAAATGAAAAGAGGAGTGCTAGCTGTTTTCTTCCCAATCTTCTAGCTGCTAGGTGTATATCAATAGGTCTTCTCATGTGCTAGTGCACGACCATGTTACATCAGTATAGGATTTTTCATGTGCAAAAGGTTTACAAAGATAGGCTTTTTCCTAGGGTAGATATAGGTGCAGTTTTGAAGATAGGGATGCTGCCTTTGTTTTGATCGAAAAAGGTTGGTGACGTTAAGGCTTTAGATTTAATTTGGAACAGATGTTCCTTAGGTATCTAGGCTGCTTGTCTAATCTCTTTTAGTTGCTCACATGGCCAGACTATGAATAAATGCACACATATGTGTACAAGTTAACAAAAGGATTTAAAAGATCTACTTAGATTCTAAGAGATCTAAGCTATAATATCCTATATGCTAATAGAATTTAAAACTAAAACTTAGCTTCTAATCCATTAAATATCTATGTAGAATAGAATTCAATATATCAAACAAATCTTCTTATTAATCTAATAGTCATGTTCTTGATACATACGGTTGAAGATAAATTTTATTTTTCCCTTAAATAAAACAAATTGTTACATTCACAAATTCATATATATAGATATATATATTTGGTTGAGTCAATATTTTCATAGAGTTTTGATTTCTGACATAGAGATACGCCATGATCGACAAAAAGAAGAAAATGAAGATATACATTGGTATTATACATTAGAGGTTGATTATTTGGTATGTTATTAGTGTTACTTATGTTAAAATCTATCCTTAAATAATCTCATACCTCCAATCTTTGAATATATATATATATATATATATTAGAATATATGAGTGCACATTAACTGTGCAATCTGGGCTAAGCCGATCGACCGGTTGAAAACCAGGCTGTCGAACGTTTATTCCCAGAATGCACAGATAACGTGCACAAGGATACATAACATGTGTATATATTCAAATTCCTGTCTACTGGTCCTTTTTGACCTGTCGACCGTTTTGTTCCAGAAAGCAACCTTTCGTATAGACACTTCCATTTCTTCAACGGTTGCTTCTCTTTCTCCTCTCCAATAAACATGACCGTTGATTGTAACTCTTCATGGATGGTTACAACTATTTATTCCTTATATAAACATCATGTAATCATCATTTCAAATCACTAATTCTATCATTCTAGTCTCTGTTCTCTTGATTTCATTCTTGAAATCTCAAGCGCTCAAATTGCTCATATTCTATCATATATCGTTTGAATCCCAGAATCTATTTAACATTCTTTTGATTTAATACGATATCCACTTCCAAATCTTCATATATACAAATACATTATTTGAGGATAAGATTATAGGAAGTTTGTACTACAAGTGACAAAATCGTGTTATCAAGAACACATATTGTCAACAACAAAGTATATTCATCTTACCTGAAGTCCTTAGTGTTGTAAGATGCACGTGTTGAAGTCCTCAGTGTTGTAAGAGGCATGAAATCCCGTTCGTCTGCTCGGGTATTGTGTACCTGTTCCTCCGGGTGAAGTGAGGTGATTATTAGTGAAAATCCAAATAGTAGTCTGGGAGTGGACATAGGGCAGTGCTCCGAACCAGTATAAAAATCCCTGGTGTGATTTTTCTAGTTTACTGCATCTACTCTTTTATATATATATGTGACTAGCTATTATTTCATACTTGTGTGTTATACACCATATTACATGATCCGTGTGTATTATATTAGCATGTACGCGCATTTTTATATTTTAGAATAAGCTTTTAAAATTACAAAGATATTTAAAACGTCATTTAATATATAAAAGCTAAGAAATATAACAACTTAAAAATATATATACACAAGATATTAAAATACATGATTATTAAAAATCAATTTAATATATCTAAATCCAATATTATTTAATTAAATTTAAATTACAATATAAATCTATAAATTATAGGTTAACAAAATCAGTCAAAACCCGGGACTTGCAGACACACATTTTATTCTCCCATTTTTTTTCATTTATCATAACGAAATCAAATATCAGTAATATTAATTTAAATAGTAACTCCCCATGACTGATTATACTCTAGTTTTGTTCAACTTAGATTATATACAAGTATTATATTTCAAGCATTTCAATACAATACAAATAAGTCACTTACATTTAATTAAAACTTGCTTTGTACAATGGCGTCTGACTAACTTCCCCGTCTTTTCTTTCTTCGTCCATCCTCCTTTCCGTCCTTTTCCTCTACACTTCTACTTAATCATTCACTCTACCATATCCCTCAACCCTCCGCCTGTTCTCCTAGCTTTTGTCATCGTGGGAAGCTTCATTTCTCTCCTTATTTCCAGATCTGAGCCAATATTTCTTCAACTCATTCAAACTTTGCCAATCCATGCTAATTTTGTCAGATCTACTTTTGTGAACCCTAACTCTAAAATCTAACTTGCAGTGGCCTATCACATTCCCTATCGCCTCTCTATTACTTTCCACTTGAATCTATTCGCGAATCCCAATCTCACCTACTGTTAGACATCTCCATTAGGTGCACTCACCAAAAGGAAAAACCTTAGTGGTTGTGGATCGAACTCCAGTTTGACTCCCCGTATGGTGTCTTCGAGTGATGTTTCGTGGCTGGGTGTTTTTTGGTTGGTTGGTTTGTGTTCTTATGCTTGTTCTTCAACTGGGTTTCAATGCAGTATGTTGTTTGTGTTTGACTTGAGTAGTGCTCTTCATTTTGTTGTTTACAGTGCTAATATATGTGTGATATTTTATGTGATATGTCAAGTTACTTTCGAGTTTACCTGAACTTTCTTGATCTGGTTTGGAATGACAGTGTTGATCATGTCATAATTTGGTGAGTAGCTTGTTTGGCTTCGAGTTACTTGTGTTGCCCTGAAGAAATCGACAGCCAGTGTAATTTCTACAGCAGTAATTACTGCTCTAGGTATTCTTGTGGTAATTTATTATGCATTTATTTGCATAGGAATTGTGTAGCAGCTTATAGGTTAAGTTTTTTTTGTAAAATATTGTTTCTTAACTTTAAGTAAGATTGCTTTGTAATTTTCCCGTAGTGTTAACTTGTATTAGTTAGCTAGAGATTGTGATATGGTTGTAGCAGATAGACAAGCTGTCTATCTCATGTATACTTTTGTACACATTATTTGTGTAATGAGAAAGTGTTACAGATCAATTTAAAAACCGGGTCATCTTGCCAAAAAATACAATACAAATAAATATTAAATTCTATTAAATCAAACACATTTTATATATTAAATCGTTCATTCATATAAATTCGAGGTGTATATATACAATTAGACATTTTAAATCAAATATGTCCAAGACAATTCATACATATAAATCAATTAATTCAAATCACACATATTTAAATATTTCTAGGTACTTCAACCCATCAATCTTTGCCAAAGATTGGATCTATTTTAATGGCACCCCACTCTGTGTCATCCTTGTTTAGAGTGTATTCTGGGTTTTGATTTGGTTTTTCTTTGGTTAGGGAGAACATCATACATTTAATCGCATTGAAATGCTTTTCTTGCTCCTTGACCATCTACATTTGGCTTACTTCTAAATGACTTTGATTTGAAGGATAAATGAGATAATATTTTTGATAGATTCGAGAGTTTGTTCTAAATTTTAGGTTAAATCACAAACCATATTTTTCATAATTTTAGTTTTTGAATAAGAGATGGTAAGGAAGAAGATAATGGAGTTTTGGGTCAAAATTCTGGATGAAAAGGGGTATGTATAAAAGTTAAACACTTTTTGAATTGAAAGGATATGGGTTAGTTTTCAAAATTTCAGATTTCAAAAATTGAACATTATATGCTGTCATGATGTATATGTGTATATGCATATATATATATATAGTACAATTTTTCTGATTTTGATTTATTTTGAAAATTTGAGTTGTTGTAATGGTTTCATCGATTTCCTGAGACTATATCGATGATAATGGACATAATAAACTAGGAAATTTTATTAGTAGTTGATGGAGGTTTCATTCAACATAGAAAACAAAGAATAAAATGCATGTAAACTAAGTATATCACTTAGAGACAATAAGAAACTACTATTTGATACAATATAAAACTCTAGAACATGGTAGAAGAAGAAGATGACCATGAGAGGCAAGGATTTCGAATAATATTCAGAAAGGATTTATCCATTTTGCTTGAAATTTTGTCTAATTTCTTACTTATTGATCTCTTATGCATATTTTCATTATTGACTATTTTCTTTTGATTTATGTGAAGAGTTTTGTTGTTTGGATTTGCTGGAAATTCAATATTCTCCAAAGATGTATCCTCCTCTTACTCTTCCTCCACATTTATTTTCGTACTTCCTCTTTCTTCCTCTACTTTCTCCATTTCCGCCTCTTCCACAAAAGCTAATCTTGCAAACGAAGATTAAAGGAGTTTGCATTAAAGCGATATTGTCTTGAATGAAAAGTTTTCTTTGAACAAATTCTTTTCCTTTGAAATTGAATCCAAAATAAGTAAAAATTCTTGTAAGATAGACACCATGAAAAAGAGAGTTTTCACGATTTGAAAGATGTTCAGGATAAAATTCATCCAAACGAGTGGTGTCCAATTGATATTATATTAACTAAAAAGAGTGAAAAGATATTTACACAGTTTAGATGTCATATTGTTACAATTTTCCAATCTAGGCATGATGATTTGTTGTAAAAGATGGTTAACTATTCTCGCCTTTGGAAGAAAGTAGAGAATGATAAAATTTTAGTGCACTTCATTTTCAAAAAGATAATGGAAGGTCACTCTATCATGTTTATTAATTTGAACCTAGAGAGTTCCAAACCAGTAAATTTACAATTACGAATAACACCCAAAATTTCACAATTCAAAATGATTTGTATCCCTTTGGCAAAACTCCAAATTTAATTTTTATCTCCTTCATAAAATTTTCCTTGTGAATTCACATAAAACATTTTAACAAGATTTGGATAGCAAACAAAGTTATTTTAAAGTGAATCGACTAAATTAAGAGATCCACTACTATCAATAATAGAATGGATTTCATAAGAAGGAAAATCGGAGAAATATGCAAATCTTCGGGTTTGAGTTTTGCCAAAGTTCAAATAGTGATATAGGCATGTATAGCTTCTTGATCATGAAAGATAAAGGCTTTAGTAGCTTTGGACAACTTTATAGTTTTTAGAGTGTAGGATGATGAAGCCACTGATAATAGTTTGGAAGAGATAAGAGTGTATAAAGAGAGTTTTGAATTCAAATTGAAGTGAAATGGATGTATAAATATGAAGTGAATATATATGGACATTGAATAGTTAGATTCTTTGGTCAACAGATATTCATTAATGACATAGATATTGGTGAAAAGTTGGAGGAAAAGTTGGAAATTTGAATTCAAATTTGGACTTATTAAATCTGTATAGTATGTCGACTTGTCAAACTACATATGTCGACATACCTATTGGTACTGGGGAACATGAATATTTGATTTTTATCTATTTGTCTAGTAATATTTTACACACATGTTTAATTTGTTATTCCCAGATTCTAAAGATATATATATATATATTTAGAATTTTAAAGGTTAAAATAATATTATGTCACTATTTATGAAATTTAAAAATTCAAAAACTTATTTATCTTAAAAATAACCAAATCAAGCAACCAATAAAAGTAACCAAAGAAACCATATGAAATCATTTTCTAATATAAAATGCTTATTTTTTGGCATCTTTTTTAGTCATTATCTAACTGATATATTGCCGTAAAACACATATTTGCCATTTTAGGTCCGAATGATTATAACTTGATGATGTTTCTGAATCTGCATCATCCAATGTTGCTGTGTATGCTCTCTTTCTTTTTCTAGATCCATCATTCTTAGAAGAAACCTTTTGTTTATCTGAATATAGACAAAATCATTTTATTTACCCTGTTTTGTTGCATCGTTTCCACTTCCCTGATCTTTATTTTCATTTCTTCTAAAATAATTCAATTTTGTATATTATAGGAACTTTTGTAAGTTTCCTGTCTCAGTGCAATCTCTTCATAATCATTTTCAAAGTATGGTATGTCCATTATGGCATTAAAAGCGATTGACTTCTTTTCCACTTCTTTGCTTCCACTTCTACACTACATTTGTGCTTCAAACGACATTAAATTTCCAACTAATTCTTATATTTTCAGAATACTAATCTCATCATCCTCTTTTATAGAATTTTTTTATCCCAATCATCTATGAGTGAATTCAATATTTTCCTAAGTAGATCTTTCTTAGAAACATTTTTACCAAGATCAATCAGTGAATGCACTATATCTTGAAATCTACTATACATATCAGTTACTGGCTCATTTAGATTCATCATAAATAATTAAAACTGATTAATTAACATGGAAATCTTGGTCTGCTTAACTTTACTAGTGTCTTTATGTGTAACTTGAAATGTTCTCCAAATATCATATGCAGACTTACAAACAAATACCCTATCGAATTCATTCCTATCTAATGAACAATATATACATATATATATATATATATATACATATACATATATATATATATATTCATGTCTTTAGAGTTACTTTGTGCAACTTCCTTTTAATCATAAGTCCACTACGCATAATTAGTCTCGGGTTCAGTGTACTCAGTTTTTGTAACATCCAAATGTCTAATCCTGCTGATTGTAAGTAAACTATCATCCTACATACCCAATAAGTGTAACTACTGCCACTAAAAAGTGGTGTCTGGCAGTGTTAATTATCCTTCTGCAATAGAACTAGTAATTGTGTTACCATTACTAGTGTTGGTGGCCATACTACTATTTTCAAAAGTCAAATATTGAAACTTTAGAAAACCTACGCTTTGATACAATTGTGGGTGCAAGGAAAGTGGATCTTAAAGCAAACCTAATACCAGAGGACGGGTGAATAACCTTTATGGATTTTTTTTTTCCGAATTGCTTTAATTATACTTTTTATATATGCAATTTATCATAGAAATCACAATATAATCAAAAACAGTAAAATGCAGTAAAACAAAGGAAAGAACACCCGAATTTTATACTAGTTCGGAGTTACTGTACATCCAGTCCTACACAAAAGCCTATACAGATTTTTATATCTTTAAAATCTTTTACACTTTTTGATTTCAATGCTATAAAGAGACACACTCTAGAATTTCAGCGTACAGGCACAACCATCCTATATTTACGTGCCGTCAAGACACTCCCAACTGCATTCCGAGTATAATCAAACCCAACTTGATTTACTGCGTACTAAGTCATGCCCTTTAGAGATTTATTTGGGTAGATTTTACAAAGAAATGAAGACCTAATCTTACGTTAATGATTAAAATAGCCTTATAGCTCTGATTTGCACTCTGGTCTTGATAGATCGTGGAGAATCAAAAACTAAGTAAAAATAGTTGATCCACTTGAGAAATATAGAGAATATAAGTAGGATTTTGATTAGAAATGGTGGAGAAGAAAGGAGAGAATAAGAGGATGAAAATATGGTTAAAATTCATTTGAAACTACTGCTATTTATAGAGAAATAATAATTATTACTATTCGTCGAAGGATATGACAAAAAGGCACTTCTTTTGTAAACTTGAATTTTGAATTCTTAATTAAAGAGACATTGTCGACATATAGGATTTGATCATGTCAACTTACTATTGGTTCAAAAATTTGAAAATCTCATTTTGAAAATATAAAACTATATAATTTAACTTGAAATTTTTGGAAACTATTATACATAGTAAATGAGAATTTTAAACATATAAATACAATTTTATCTAGATATTATTGAGCTTTTAATTAAAAAATCAAATTCAATGATGACCTAATTTAGAGATTTTTCGCTGCCTCATTCTTCCATCGCGCACTGCCTCTTTCCTTCGTCAGCCTCCATCTAAATTAGTCCGTACGTCTTGCGATAGAGCCTGGATTCCTTTACGAAACATCGACAGACCAGATCTAGCTGTGTGCGCTTGAATGACAACTTACAGTTTCCACTGCTTGCCTCGTCAGAATCCAAGCATCCCAAATCACGACAGCAAATCCAAGCATCCCAACTTACGGTTTGATGTTATTCCTCGTGTGCTTGATCAGGTTCAAGCGGTTGACACACTGATGAATTCCGGTTCAGAACCAATCAAAGCATGTACGGCCTCGCTTCTGTCCATGGTGGATGTATTTATTGGTACGAATCTCTTTAACCCTGGGCTTGAGACATCTGAAATTGTTGGTTCTTTATATGAGGATAAAGAATGTGAGATTGCTGCAAATTCGATTGTTATGATCGGAACTGATGTAGTTAAGGATCCTACTACTAATTATAATGCACAAGTACCTCAGTTTGATGTTGTTATGAGCACATAAGTTGCTACTACTCCTGGTAATCCCTTATGCAGCCGTCTCAAGTAGTTCAAGACTGGGTTTCTCCTTATTCAGCCAAACCAAGAAGTGCTGGTAGGTATGAATCAAAAAACTTTTTAGTTGGATCTTGTAGTAAATTTCCAAATGTTATAATTGAAATAGAGTCTAATCGAAGGAAAAACTATATTTTCAGTTTTTTTCTTGATAAGAGCCTTCGTTATTGTGTAGTCACCAAGCGAGTTTTCCTTTATGAATGATAAACATCGGATTTTAGGTCCTCTTATTATCTTCTCCAAAGTTTTCATGGTTAAAAAATGGACTCCGATAATAAACAGAGCCCAGGAGCAAATTCAATCTATTCGTATGTAGGCTAGGTTCACAAGTATCCCTTTGCTGTATCAAACACTAGAGGGCCTTGATTGGATTTTTAGTCATGTTGGTAAGCTTATTTGTTTTGATGAAGCTACTGAGCATAGCAAGTGTTTTTCTTATGCATAAACACTAATTCGAATAACTCTTAAGAAAGTGCTCCCCTCATCAATCCATGTTTTCTTATCAGAACATGTGATAGGTCACATTCAGTTTTCTTTTCTCTTGAAACCTGGTATTTGCACTCTATGTTGTTGTTTTTGGACATTCTAACTTTAGTTGCCCGGTTGAGCTTTTGATCTCTTCTGACCCTACCGTTCGCCTTCCTCCACTTCGTAAACTCAACCTAGAGTGTGGCCCTACTACCTATATCTTCTCCACTTAGGAGTGATATTACTGATCATTTATATAAGCCTGCTCCACCTAAGACTCCTGTATCTGCACCTAATATCGCTCTAGTTACTCCTGCCCTTGAGCACCTATTTATGATGCTTTTATTATCCCATCTCCGACTTCTATTGTGTTGTGGTATCAGCAAGAGAGAGCTTGGTTTTATGCTCCTTCGACGATGAGATTGTCCCCTAGCGAGATCTTTAATTTTCTTTTGTTTTCGATACTGATGGTGAGTCTAGACACTTATTTTATCATGTTGAGGGTGAGAGTTTATCCCTGTCTACGGAGGGTCCATCAGGATGGACGAACGAGAGAGTTTTCTTGGATGACACTTGCGATAGGAACTATGTCTACAGTAGCTGTTCTTTGGGCTACTCTCCTAACATATTTCTCATTTTCTTAGGCTATGGGTATGTCCCTCGTCCTATCAAGGACGGGGGTTGAGATCCTCCTTTCTGCTCAGGGAGGATGTTTATTTTCTATGTTGACGTAACTTATATTTGTGGCCTTTTTATATGTGGATGTAGGTGTCCGGCACATGTGCAAGACACATGTTTTGTAGTAGATAGACAGTTTGTGTATCTCCTGTGTCTTTTCTACTTATTATTTTCTATAGTTAAGTGGACGATCCATTATAAAAACAGGTCGTCCTTGCCAAAAAGAACATATAAATACTTAAGAAAAATTATCAAGATAGTTTTAACCAATTTAAACTTAAATATACGCTATATAATAAATATTAATATTAATATATACAGTAAATTTAAAATCCAAACTAAATATTAAAAATTAAAATAGTAACACATATAATTCAAATACTACAAAATTTATCCAACTAAAAATATAAAGTATATATTAACAAAGACTAAAATTTAGTATCAATTCATTAAAATTAAAATAGTAAATGGATACAATATCAAATATCACAAATATCAAATATGTTGAAGTTGAAATTAAATAAAATTGAAACTTGAAACGTCAAGTATTCAACTTAAATCTCAATAAAAATTATAAAATATATGCTTTGAAAATACATTAAAAATCTACTTTGAAAATCATTTGAAAAGAGATCAGATGAGTGAGATCCAGTTTTAATATATGTAATTAAGACTCTAATACATATCTTCTTTATTCTTGAGTTCTTTTACTCTTGATAACTCAGGAGACATGATCAACATCTCTATAGCATCACAGACAATCATGTTACCGTACGGTCTTAATTATCAATACTCGTTATAAAGCCTATACTATGCACTACATATATAATCATTAGTAATAACCATAAATATATTTTTATACCAATACTTGTTATATATATATTGTTGCTATCGTCAAAACATCCTTTCACTAACATCTCGGATCGATGTGGTCCACCATGATATATGTAACACCCCGCAATTTATGACAATTTAATAATGAAATAATGCATATGTATATATGAAGAATAAAATAAAGATAATGCAAATAAAAATGTAATGCACACATTAAAAGAAAGAAGGAATTGGTTGCATGTGGTGTAAATATGTTGCATGCACTGATTATGAATTAATAATAAAAGAGAAATAAAAGAAAAAGATTCATGCAATGGTTTAAATGAGACATTGTAACAAATATGAAAAAGAGGAGTAAGAAGAGAACAATAACTACCATTGTTCTAAGCCTTGTTAACAATAGCCTTAATAGCCCAATTGGTTGGAGCATGTGACTTGCATACGAGAGGTATAGAGTTTGATCCCCGCCGCCGTCATATTTTTGTTTTAAGAGAACGGTCAAAATAACATATGTTCATGAGAGAAAATATATGTAAACTCACATATAAGGAAAATTATACATATATGGGAGTAAAGAAAATATATGTATATATATGAGAATATTTATGTATATATGTGCATATATATATATAGGAGCGTTCAGTGGCACCCCAAATAGTGAGCACCCCTTTAGCCTACCACTTTTCCACCATACATTTCCTCCCATTCTCCTTCCACTAACTCTCTCACCTTCCACTCACATTAAAATAATATAAATGAGAGGTGGAAAATAGGGAGGCTAATAGGGGGTGCAGAATAAGGGGTGCCATTGAACGCTCGCCATATATATATATATATATATATATATATATATATATATATATATAGAGAAAGAGAGAGAGAGAGAGAGAGACAAGTGATAAAGTTCAAGATAAGGCTACAATTAATAAAATATGGCAAGAATCAAATAACGGTGCAACACCATTTGAATTTGGAAACGAAATGAAAGTTGTGCATATATATACACACATAAAATGGTCATTGGAAGATTTGTATACGTATAAGAAAATTACATGTGAATATAATAGTTAAATAAATTCTAGAAATTCAAACATTCGAAATTCTAACTTGTGCGCCAAAACAGCTTGCGGGACACATAGGGGGTCGACACCCCTGTAGGTGGGTCAACACCGGGATCAACACCCCCCAGATCGAGTCAGATTCATCAGTGAAAATGGATTGTTTTCTTAACAACGTTTAATGCTGACTCGGTGCTGCATGTACGATAAGGTCCTAAACAACTATAAATAGGCTAGCAGAGCCTAGCCTATATCTCACATTCTCTGAGACAATGTCTAAGCTCTGCCATTCTTCCTCCTCCTCAAATCTTTTCAGAAAAATAAGATAATTAGTTTAGGAAAATTCTGAATCAAGATCTGGAGGAAAAGAATGAATCCCAATAAGAAGGTGTTCAGAATCATATGTGAAGTAAGGTAAATTCTTAGATCCGGTCTTTTTAATTTTCTTCCTCTTTCTTGCCTTTTTTCTTTTAGTAATAATTGTGGATCCATGGTTGTTAGGTTCTAAATCTAGTTAGGGGAAACCATGAAATGTTAGATCAGGAACAAATCCAGGAATTGGAAAGCAAATTAGGTGAGTGGATTTAAGTTATATAATTTTTGATAATGGTATATTATCGTTTAACATTCTCCGTTAACATGTCATGTAAATCTGATATAATGATTAAAATTGTTGAGACGCTATTATGACATGTTGAGATATTAATATGATAAAATATTAATATGTTAGAGATTCATATGTTGAAACGTTTAATGTGCTAAAATGTTCACCTATTGACTTGTAAACTTATTAAAAATATGTGTAGCGATTATTGCTGTTATAATTACATGTTAGCTTGTGACAATTATGTACTTGAACCCTTAATTATAGAAATGGGAATGATTAGATGTTAAATTAGAATAATTACATGATTTGGTGATCACATGTTATTTTGAGATAAAAATTAATTACATGTTGGAAAGGACATGTGACGTAAAATGGACTTAATGTGATGACATGTAAAATATAGATTACAGTGAAAATTTGTCAGAATGGATAAGCCTAAAATATATTGAAAATTTACAGTAAATAGAAAACTTTAATTGCACTTAGACACGAGGTTAAATTCAACTTGTGGTAGAAGTCTGCCCGGAACCGTCCGACAAATCCAGCGTCCACAAGTTGTTAATTTAATGTGAGAGGTCTAGTGTGTAAATAAACACGTAATGGTGCTAAGACACGAGGTTAAATCAACTTGTGGAAGAAGTCTACCCGGAACCGTCCGGTAAGTCCAGCATCCACAAGTGTAGGCTTAATGTGAGAGGTCTAGTACATAAACACATATATAGGAATATATGTAAATAGCAGGATTGATAAATATCATTAATTGTAATTAACGGAAATGAATGAGAATTGAATGAAGGTTACAACAGTAAAAGGAATGGAATGAATGAGGAATGGTAATAACCTATTATAAATTGATTTCATTAAGGAGAACGTTATATAATAGGAAGACTTACTCTAGGGACAAGTGGAGATTATAGCTTAGGTTATAATAAACGATTAATAAAATGAGATAACTTATGTAATGAGATGAGTGGTACTTAATTGTAAATTAAGTAATCAGTAAATGGGGAAAACTAAAACCAGGTTAGTAATAAGTAGAGAAAATGGGGAAATTTATGAAATGTAAGAAATTGTACTTAATTACAGATTAAGTAATCTATAAACTTGGAAATCTGAAATTGGTTGATAAGAATAACATGTTAAGGCTTGTCCTAGGGACAAGAGGAAATTATAACATAGGTTATAATAAAAGAAAGGAGACTTATTAGTGAACCTTAGTTAAGAGAACTAAGTTAATAAGTAATCACGATAAGTTGTAGTGATGATGAAGATGGAATTATGATTAAATAGGAAAGAGTGAGGCAAACTTATGAAATGATATATGTTATATTTAATCATAAATAAAGACTGACATGTTAAACAGAAAACATGTTAATTGAGATATACTTAATTACATATTAAGTAGAACATGTTATTGTGACTATGAAATCAATCAAGAATATAAAGGGATTGTGGATTACAAACCTTGGGTCATAGTCTAGAAAATAAAAATTTGTGGGCTTATTAATAAACTTAAATGGGTTAAGTTATATGACTGAAATTAATAAGCAAGAGAAACTTTGGTAACTTAAATAAGAAGTCAATGTGAATAGGAATAACCTAGTTAAATGGAAACTTAATGAGGTAAAGCAAGCACATAAAGGAATGTCTGGACGTAGGGTCTAATAACATATTAAAAGGAGGCGCTTGGACCAGTCTGCATGTTTGAGGGTGAATAACCCAACGGGGTAGATTATCATGGTGTCATGAGGCACGAGCGGAGCACATGTTCATCTGATTATTCTCTCGGCTCCAAATGACTGGAAGGGGAAGCACATGGCTTTCTGAGGTTCGTAAGGTGCTCTTGGTAGTCCTCTGTGCGGCGGCAGATGTTTAGGATGTACTCGTAGAGGTTGGGTCTGCGCGTTACCACCAGATGGGTGGGCCTTGACTGCAAAAGTAGCTTTGCAGTCAGAATGCTATGACGAGGTGACAATAGGGTGATTCGGCGATCGCCTCAACGGGAGGCGAGGTCAGGACCAACAAGGATAGTAGATCGTCGGGTACCCGTCATCGGCAGCCAGTGGGATGCGAAAATACTAGAGCCAAACCCAGGATGACATTCACTTTCCACTATCGAGGTACGACGGCTGAGGGGAGATGCCAACTGGATGTTTAGATTGTTTGTTAGGGGTAAGTCACTTAGCTTTTGTTGTTTTTACTAGTTGAGGGAGGGGCCGAGGTGGGGTCATAGCTAACATGAAAAATAGACCCAAGGGATATCTGTATTTTGAGAACCTTTAAGGCGGACATGTACAGATATGGAAAAGCTCCCGACAAAGTTCCGTGTTTCTTGTACAACCCCTCCACGGATCTCTGTGCACATTAGAGGTTATGTGCGGTTAAGGCATCGAACACGATTGGCGTTACGTACGTGGGAAAGTCTAGATACATGCATGTCTGCTTTGGGTGGTGTATCGTAGACTTAAGGGAATTACTCTGTTAAGAAATCAGATTCAATCGACGATGGCTGTCCGTTGTAATGTCCCGCATTTTTATCGGTTTGTATTTAAATATTTGAATCAGTTTAAATATTGAATTCAGAATATAAGTGAATTTATATATTAATTATAATCGAGCCCGTAATATCGCGGCAATTCGTAATTTAACGTTCTGAACTTCAACAGAGTGTACATGACTCGTTTTAAATCGGATTTCTGCGAAACGAGAAACGTTGGAATCTGTTGAACTGTATTTTTCTAATAGAGGTGAAAAATCAAAGGTCTGAATTATATACTGCAAGATATATTCAAATCAAATTTTCAAATAGTCGCTGTAGGAATCGTTTATCAACCGTAACGGTCTATTCGATATAACTGGATATCGGGTTCGAATTTAGACAAGGTTCTTTTGAGGCGTAGTGATAATTTAATTTTTATATTTTTTCTGTAATTTTTAATTAATTAAATAAGGTACTTTTTATTTGGAGTATTTTGCACCCTTAATCAGTATTTTGGGGTTTCGAAATATGAGTCAATCTACCGATATTATTATATTTTTGGGATTGTGGGTCATCGCTAGACACGACCATAATCTTACTTCTGTCCCTAGTAGCTCCGACATGAACGAAGATTTAAGTAGCGGAGTACGCATATTTTATAATGTAAATATATAAATATAAATATAAATATATATACTGGGCCACGTCGCATGTATATAATAACTTGATATCATTAACTAATCAAATGATTACGGTTACACAAAATGGAAATAATAAGTGTGCATTATACATTATAGGACCTTGCAGTGGTACGATAAAGCATACACGCCTACTCTTTCAACTCAAATCTTTGTCAATGCAAATCAAAAATGTTAAACTGCAATGTCACGGCACATCAAGACATATAAAGCTGTTGGTCTAAATATTGAGAGATGTGCGGGCCTTTCCCTTCACACCTGACCTCTAGCCTGAACCTATAGATTGATTACTTGTCGATAAGTCACCCTAAAAGCAATTTCCCTTCACATCAATTCGTAGACATGCCAGGAAATACTTCATGCTTAAGCTTACATTCTCTACCCTAGCTATGCCCTGCATCCCTCTACCATAGCTGTGCCCTGCCCTATGATGTTTCACATCAAATTTGTCAGCTATGAAGTATTAGCTATATGTTGTAGTAACATGCATGGAAACAGGTCGCCATCCATTTTCAACTAATGCCGAGACAAGTTCCCTTTCCCATTTAGTACATGTACCGTGTATGAAGGTTAAATGTGATGTACCATTTGTCTGAGAACCACTCTATACTAATTAATTACTGTAGAAAATTGGTAGCTTGAGGGCAAAGGCTACCTAGCTAAATTTACACATTTCCTTAGATCCTTTTCTTTTTGCTATAAATGAAAGGAAAGCTCACTGGGGTCTGCAAACCTAACGATAGAGAAATGTACACCCTACGAATTCTTTTACTTTGCCATGAAGCCTCAGACATGGTATAAATGTACATGCTACTCGTATGGTTCTCATCTTCAGAATTTACACAGCCTGAAGCCTTTCCATGGCGTTCTGAAAACTAAAACCGGTTTCTCCAAAATAAAATAAACAAAATCAATAGAAATAGATAAATCGCATGACCTATACCTTGAAGCTAGTTGGACCGTGAGCTTTAACTGAATACAGTGGGGCAATTTTGTATTCTTTCTTGAGGACGGTCAGAAGGCCGAGGTGACGAGGAGGGGTATGGACTGTATGGTGATGTCCGGTTGTTGACTAGAGGAGAAGGGGATGAGAGCCGTGTGTGTTCAGGAGAAAGGCAAGGAAATAGTGGAGGAGATCCAAGAAGGGGAAATAGGCGGAATAGGATACTGTGAGGAGAGGAGGAGATCAAAAGGGTCTGGGTTCATGAAGAAAGGAGGGAAGTGGCGCATGGATACTGTGTAGATGGAGATGGAATGCTTTTTTGTACATATAAAGAGGGAATGGGGCGCATCATGTATGAACGAAGGGGAAACCTCGAAGGTGGTACTCTGCGTGTACACACATGAAGCATGCAGATTTTTCAATTGAGAAGAAGTGGTGTAAAGGGAGCTCACGGCATGCATACTTGGAGGAGACCATATTGTTCACATGCGAGAATTTGATGATGTGGGATTCTGGCAAGAGCTGCAGGCATCATTTTTCATACTGGAAGTAGTAGTGATAAAAGAGAAGGCGGCCAGTACGAGTATCGTGGGCATGGGCTTGATTCGTGTCTGGGCTTTTGGGCCTTCTCAGATAATTTTATATTAAAAAAAAAACAAGAAGAAGAAGATGTTGAGGGAGTATCGAACTGGTTTAGAAGGGAGGAAGTATGCACGCATGTCAGAAGTGGAACAGTACTGGAAGCACGGGATGGTGGTTCCGAACTAAGAATATCAGTTTGGAGATGAATGCTACAGAAGATACCGCGTATTAACCAACGACGCGAAACATATTTTTATTTAAGCAAATATGGAATTGCTGGAATTGCGCTAAAGAATACGGCATTGCTGTGCATATTTAAAAGAGTTTGAAAACAATGAAAAAAACGCTGAAGCAGTCGAATCGGAAATAAAGTTAGACAATGGCTTAAAGGCGGACATCGCGGTGATCAGTTTTAGGCAATCAAAGCGTCGAGTATAATCGACCACGCAAATCGTTATTCAACGGTTAACGCGCCAAGGTGAGTAAATTCACTAACTCTGTTCTATTTTAAAATATTATAATTATATTTTAAATATTGGTTGAACGTTGTGTGATGGTTGCTTCGGTAGATTACAATTAAATTGGTTGAATTATATATCGTTGCATATATACACATCATTGGTTGAACTGATTCCATCGATTATAATATTTCCTGGTATGGAATCAGTGTTAATTGTTGACTAACATCGGTGGATGCAGGAAACCGGTTGGAGGAATCCAACCAGATTCTCAATATTTATATGTACTGTTTGTTTTATATAGATGCACTGTTTGAACCCAAATGACTTTTGAAACCTTGTGTTGATGTTAGTGTTGAATGGAAATTCAAACGTTATTTTGATTTAATCAATAGATGATATCGATTAAGAAAGTGGCAACTACCAACCATAAATGTATCATTTGTTTTAACCGCTATTGTTTTACCAAAATCCCACCGTGTGCGAAGCACGTGTTTCACCATACTTAGTAAATGATTTGGTAAAGTGGATTCTTATATTAATAAGATTAATAAGTAAGTAGGCGGAGATTAACTTGATGATTAATAACAAGAATTTATTGTTTTAAGAACAATTAAATGAGATATTTACAAATAGATTATGGTTGATTTCATATTAAGTAAGATTAGTTAAAATCGATTATTGTTTATTTAATAGTAAATGAGATTATTTAGAAATAAATTTTTATTTTTATAGTAATCGACACAAGTGAAATTATTTGGATTAATAAATGTTATTTATTCAAAATGAAAAGATTTGTTAGAATTGATTAGTGGGTTAATCATGGCTAAATATTTACCAAGCAAACTGTTTTGATCAATAATTGGTTATTTAATTAAATTAGATTGGGCTGATTAATCTAATGTAATAAATTAACGAATAGTTGATTTAGTTTAAATAAGATTTTAAAGTATAAGGGATTTGTCTAAAGAAGACAAAGCGAAGAGGAATGTTTAATAAGGGATTTGTCTAAGAAAGACGAAGCGGAGAGAAATGTTTAAAAATGGATTTGTATAAGCTAATGTAAATAACCGAGTTTTCAAAATAAGGATATGGCGTCATAAAACCATATTTAAAATATAGCAAGAAGCACGTTTATAGATTTTAAAGTATAAGGGGTTAGAGTTACGAACTTATATCTATTCTAAGATAAGCATGTTGTTGATCAAGGTCTGAGAGGTAATTAAAATATCCCAACTTGAACGACTGCACTATTATCGAAGGATGGTATTTTTTTGTAATGGAAAGAGGTGTCAAGATTTTTGTAACGGAAAGAGATGTCAAGATTTTTGTAACGGAAAGAGATGTCAAGATTTTTGTAACGGAAAGGGATGTTAAGATTAGTTATAAAGAGAATATTACAGCGCATGACAAGTCCTAGAACTATAGCGATAAAATAATGTTGTTGACTAAACTTTAGCGTGACTGTTATGTCGAGGTTAGTTATAAGGGGAATATTACAGCGTATGACAAGTTTTGAACTATAACGTTAAATTAACGCTGTTGGCCAAGCTTAAGCGTGATTTTTATATATAGCACTACTCCATAGGGAATGAAAACAATTTGGTTTGAAATCCACTTATTCTAAAGTAATAAGCAACGATGTTGTCCAAAGAAATATAAGAATAAGAGTTATAATAACTGAGAATATCTTCCAAGAAGTGTGATTTGCTAAAACGAGATTTGAGAAATATCTGGTAAGATATGGGAATTCGAATAATAAAACGAATGTTAAATAAAAAGTGCCCGTGGTTGTGTGATGTTTAGTCGTATAATTGAATGGATGTTTGATTTTACTTCGATAGTTAGATAACCGACTATCGAAGTGTTTTGACCATCGTTGTCAATACGGAGAGACCGATTGGATATATTATCTAAAACCACTCCGTATAGGCATAAGCGCTGTGAATAGATTATGCTGAAGGCAATTGAAGACGGAGTGAAAGGCTAGGGTCGTCATGTTCCAGAATGGTGTTTTCTGTTGTCCAGTCCCATGACAACTTGTATGGATGAATGTCTGACAGAGTATTCCTAACGGTCACATAAGACGATATTTTCAAGGTATTATGTCTGGTGGCGGAGAAATTCGTTTCTCTTAGCTTTATACCCGTAATATTTTTTGGGAAGATCAACTAGTGATTTGATGGGTTTGACGATGTGGCATTCAAAGTGTATCGTGGCCAGATATTCTAAAAGATAGACGTAGCCTCAAGCTTCACAACCGGGAAATGACAAAAATCGGGCAGGCAGCATGGCTATGTGGGTCACTCCCATTAGGGTGTATAATCACCTATCTAGATAAATTCCTTTTGTTCTTACTCTATCGATTCTGCCCATTCGGGAAACGGTGGTTTGAGTCCAACCGTTGGTGATATACATTCGATACACTCAAGCGAAATGAGTGGTCGGTCATGTGTGGGCCGGGTTGCAAGATGTTCTTGTTGAACCCATTTGTATTCACCTCTAGAGATACACTATCGGAAGGTGGTCCCATACCTTGTCATAGTTGGAATCCAATCTCCAGTAAGCCCCTGCGGTTTTTGATTTTATACTATGTATGAAGAGCGCGAGATGCAAGCGTTCTGCTATTTGGTTATTTACTTTATTAGACATTATTATAATATCACTGGATTTTGATATTAAAAATGTTTTGGGTTATAGTAAGGTAAAAATCATCCATGTTTATGTGTGGGCTGGTCTTACTATTATCCTTTTGTTTTCAAAAGGATTTTCAAAGTTAAGCCATATGGTTGGAATTTACTCACACCAGTTCCATGACTGACCCAGAGTTTATTTTGTTTGTTTTTCCCTAAACTCTTGGGTGCCCAAATTTGTACGGGCAGTCAAGTGTTTCAGGCTTTTACAGAAACTCTTGGAGGAGATGGAAGCAGAAGGCTTCACCGCTAGTATTTAGAGATTACTTCCGTTGTGATATGATGTATTGTACCTTGATAATGGTATGTATATACAATACAGTTTTGTGTTTCAAAGTTATGTTATATCATATATTGTATTCGTTCCGCTGTGAGATTCGTATTTACTCTGATTCTGCTCAGTTGTGTTCTTCTTCTTCTTCTGTTCTATTAGTTCTATCTTTCTATCCCATCCTCTAATTTCTTTCTATTAATGATCTGAATTTTCGTGCACTTTGAGTTGAATGTGTGGGATATTATCAGCTCAAATTGGTACGGATTTTTGGGTCGTTACAGTTGGTATCAGAGCCAGGTTAACTGATTACCTTGGCTCTGTGGCGTAACTCAATAGAGATGGAGTAAGTAATACTCTAGATTGAGTATGAGTGTATATATATGAGTGCGTATTTGTAAATTAATACAAAAACTGTTTTATATTGTGTTGATTGGTCTGGCGAGTGGTTTATGAATTCTGGTCGATACTGGATTGCAAACTGTATCGATAGGCGTTTCTAAACTCTTCAACAGAGTAATTCAACGCAGTATTGTTTTGAAGAAAGGTGAATAAAATAAATTTGCCCAAATATATTTTGATATAAAAAGAAATATATAATTTGAGATTATTAGAATATATATAGATGTGTTGGATGTTTTTATAATCAAATAAGATTATAAAGTGAAATGGTTATCAATAACCAATCAGAATTCATATAAAATTAGATAAAATAAATCTGAATTTGAACCAGAATTGAAATATTAATTTCCAGAAATTGGATAAGTATTTGAATTGAATTTTATATGGGAATTTAAAAATCCTAGGAGATTTGAAATTGTTTTCCAAGTGCTATGAAAGATATTTTGAAATAATTTCAAAATGAAAATGTTTGAAAGTAAGTGTTTTGAAAATAATATAGTATTGAACTCACTTTGATCACTGGAAAATAAATTCTGATGATGAAGTCGACCATTATCGGTGTTCATTTTCGAGTCTCTAAGTGAAGAATTACTACCAAAGGTTTTGTTTTGAAATAAGTTGTTTGAAAATTCAAATATTTTGAATTGCTATGTTATGAATATAAATATTATTTCAAACTGATTTGAAAAAAAATCTCAGGAATTTGAATTTTGAAAATTAAAATTTACTTATGAAGTAAATAAATGGAAATTTAATGAAGTTGAATAAATTGGAATAGAATCAAACTTGGTAAAGTAAGTGAATTTGTGAAATGAGATATTGGATTGGACCCGAGTTTGGTTATGGAAGTGGATTGTTGACCAAGAATTTGGCAGTGAGATGGAACTGGAAATTGGAATGAAACAAGGCTCGAGTATAAGAGAATTATTGATATAAAGATAAAAGATTCGATGCAAGGATTGAGTTATGGGAATGCGAAGTATGATATTTCAACCAAGCAGGTTGTGAGGAGTTAGAATTAGAGCATCTCCACTTCTTAGCAATTTCGAGGACGAAATTATTTTAAGGGGGAAGGAATGTAATGTCCCGCATTTTTATCGGTTTGTATTTAAATATTTGAATCAGTTTAAATATTGAATTCAGAATATAAGTGAATTTATATATTAATTATAATCGAGCCCGTAATATTGCGGCAGTTCGTAATTTAACGTTCTGAACTTCAACAGAGTGTACATGACTCGTTTTAAATCGGATTTCCGCGAAACGAGAAACGTTGGAATCTGTTGAACTGTATTTTTCTAATGGAGGTGAAAAATCAAAGGTCTGAATTATATAATGTAAGATATATTCAAATCAAAATTTCAAATAGTCGCTGTAAGAATCGTTTATCAACCGTAACGGTTTATTCGATATAACTGGATATCGGGTTCGAATTTAGACGAGGTTCTGTTGAGGCGTAGTGATTATTTAAGTTTTAGTTTTTTTCTATAATTTTTAATTAATTAAATAAGGTACTTTTTATTTGGAGTATTCTGCACCCTTAATCAGTATTTTGGGGTTTCAAAATATGAGTCAGTCTACCGATATTATTATATTTTTGGGATCGTGGCTCATCGCTGGACACGACCGTAATCTTACTTCTGTCCCTAGCAGCTCCGACATGAACGAAGATTTAAGTAATGGAGTACACATATTTTATAATGTAAATATATATATATATATATATATATATATATATATATATATATATATATATATAGATATGGGCCACGTCGCATGTATATAATAACTTAATATCATTAACTAATCAAATGTTTACGGTTACACAAAATGGAAATAATAAGTGTGCATTATACATTATAGGACCTTGCAGTGGTACGATAAAGCATACACGCCTACTCTTTCAACTCAAATCTTTGTCAATGCAAATCAAAAATGTTAAACTGCAATGTCACGGCACATCAAGACATATAAAGCTGTTGGTCTAAATATTGAGAGTTGTGCCGGCCTTTCCCTTCACACCTGACCTCTAGCCTGAACCTATAGATTGATTACTTGCCGATAAGTCACCCTAAAAGCAATTTCCCTTCACATCAATTCGCAGACATGCCAGGAAATACTTCATGCTTAAGCTTACATTCTCTACCCTAGCTATGCCCTGCATCCCTCTACCATAGCTGTGCCCTGCCCTATGATGTTTCTCATCAAATTTGTCAGCTATGAAGTATTAGCTATATGATGTAGTAACATGCATGGAAACAGGTCGCCATCCATTTTCAACTAATGCCGAGACAAATTCCCTTTCCCATTTAGTACATGTACCGTGTATGAAGGTTAAATGTGACGTACCATTTGTCTGAGAACCACTTTATACTAATTAATTACTGTAGAAAATTGGTAGCTCTAGGGCAAAGGCTACCTAGCTAAATTTACACATTTCCTTAGATCCTTTTCTTTTCGCTGTAAATGAAAGGAAAGCTCACGGGGGTCTGCAAACCTAATGATAGAGAACTGTACACCCTACGAATTCTTTTACTTCGCCATGAAGCCTCAGACATGGTATAAATGTACATGCTACTCGTATGGTTCTCATCTTCCGAATTTACACAGCCTGAAGCCTTTCCATGGCGTTCTGAAAACTAAAACCAGTTTCTCCATAATAAAATAAACAAAATCAATAGAAATAGATAAATTGCATGACCTATACCTTGAAGCTAGTTGGACCGTGAGCTTTAACTGAATACAGTGGGGAAATTTTGTATTCTTTCTTGAGGACGGTCAGAAGGCCGAGGTGACGAGGAGGGGTATGTACTGTATGGTGATGTTCGGTTGTTGACTAGAGGAGAAGGGGATGGGAGCCGTGTGTGTTTAGGAGAAAGGCAAGGAAATAGTGGAGGAGATCCAAGAAGGGGAAATAGGCGAAATAGGATACTGTGAGGAGAGGAGGAGATCAAAAGGGTCTGGGTTCATGAAGAAAAGAGGGAAGTGGCACATGGATACTGTGTAGATGGAGATGGAATGCTCTTTTGTACATATGAAGAGGGAATGGGGCGCATCATGTATGAACGAAGGGGGAACCTCGAAGGTGGTACTGTGCGTGTACACACATGAAGCATGCAGATTTTTCAATTGAGAAGAAGTGGTGTAAAGGGAGCTCACGACATGCATACTTGGAGGAGACCATATTGTTCACATGCGAGAATTTGATGATGTGGGATTTTGGCAAGAGCTGCAGGCATCATTTTTCATACTGGAAGTAGTAGTGATAAAAGAGAAGGCGGCCTGTACGAGTATCGTGGGCATGGGCTTGATTCGTGTCTGGGCTTTTGGACCTTTTCGGATAATTTTATATTAAAAAAAAAACAAGAAGAAGATGTTGAGGGAGTATCGAACTGGTTTAGAAGGGAGGAAGTATGCACGCATGTCAGAAGTGGAGCGATACTGGAAGCACGGGATGGTGGTTCCGAACTAAAAATATCGGTTTGGAGATGAACGCTACAGAAGATACCGCGTATTAACCAACGACGCGAAACATATTTTTAGTTAAGCAAATATGGAATTGCTGGAATTGCGCTAAAGAATACGGCATTGCTGTGCATATTTAAAAGAGTTTGAAAACAACGAAAAAAACGCTGAAGCAGTCGAATCGGAAATAAAGTTAGACAATGGCTTAAAGGCGGACAGCGCGGTGATCAGTTTTAGGCAATCAAAGCGCCGGGTATAATCGACCACGCAAATCGTTATTTAGTGGTTAACGCGCCAAGGTGAGTAAATTCACTAACTTTGTTCTATTTTAAAATATTATATTTTAAATATTGGTTGAACGTTGTGTGATGGTCGCTTCGGTAGATTACAATTAAATTGGTTGAATTATATATCGTTGCATATATACACATCATTGGTTGAACTGATTCCATCGATTATAATATTTCCTGGTATGGAATCAGTGTTAATTGTTGACTAACATCGGTGGATGCAGGAAACCGGTTGGAGGAATCCAACCGGATTCCTCAATATTTATATGTACGATTTGTTTTATATAGATGCACTGTTTGAACCCAAATGACTTTTGAAACCTTGTGTTGATGTTAGCGTTGAATGGAAATTCAAACGTTATTTTGATTTAATCAATAGATGATATCGATTAAGAAAGTGGCAACGACCAACCATAAATGTATCATTTGTTTTAACCGTTATTGTTTTACCAAAATCCCACCGTGTGCGAAGCACGTGTTTCACCATACTTACTAAATGATTTGGTAAAGTGGATTCTTATATTAATAAGATTAATAAGTAAGTAGGCGGAGATTAACTTGATGATTAATAACAAGAATTTATTGTTTTAAGAACAATTAAATGAGATATTTACAAATAGATTATGGTTGATTTCATATTAAGTAAGATTAGTTAAAATCGATTATTATTTAATTAATAGTAAATGAGATTATTTAGAAATAAATTTTTATTTTTATAGTAATCGACACAAGTGAAATTATTTGGATTAATAAATGTTATTTATTCAAAATGAAAAGATTTGCTAGAATTGATTAGTGGGTTAATCATGGCTAAATATTTACCAAGCAAACTGTTTTGATCAATAATTGGTTATTTAATTAAATTAGATTGGGCTGATTAATCTAATGTAATAAATTAACGAATAGTTGATTTAGTTTAAATAAGATTTTAAAGTATAAGGGATTTGTCTAAAGAAGACAAAGCGAAGAGGAATGTTTAATAAGGGATTTGTCTAAGAAAGACGAAGCGGAGAGAAATGTTTAAAAATGGTTTTGTATAAGCTAATGTAAATAACCGAGTTTTCAAAATAAGGATATGGCATCATAAAACCATATTTAAAATATAGCAAGAAGCACGTTTATGGATTTTAAAACTTATATCTATTCTAAGATAAGAATGTTGTTGATCAAGGTCTGAGAGGTAATTAAAATACCCCTACTTGAACGACTTCACTATTATCGAAGGATGGTTATTTTTTTTGTAACGAAAAGAGATGTCAAGATTTTTGTAACAGAAAGAGATGTCAAGATTTTTGTAACGGAAAGAGATGTCAAGATTTTTGTAACGGAAAGGGATGTTAAGATTAGTTATAAAGAGAATATTACAGCGTATGACAAGTCCTAGAACTATGGCGATAAAATAACGTTGTTGACTAAACTTAAGCGTGACTGTTATGTCGAGGTTAGTTATAAGGGGAATATTACAGCGTATGACAAGTTTTGAACTATAACGTTAAATTAACGCTGTTGGCCAAGCTTAAGCGTGATTTTTATATATAGCACTACTCCCTAGGGAATGAAAACAATTTGGTTTGAAATCCACTTATTCTAAAGTAATAACCAACGATGTTGTCCAAAGAAATATAAGAATAAGAGTTATAATAACTGAGAATATCTTCCAAGAAGTGTGAAAGTGCTAAAACGAGATTTGAGAAATATCTGGTAAGATATGGGAATTCGAATAATAAAACGAATGTTAAATAAAAAGTGCCCGTGGTTATGTGATGTTTTGTCATACAATTAAATGGATGTTTGATTTAACTTCGATAGTTAAATAACCAACTATCAAAGTGTTTTGACCATCGTTGTCAATACGGAGAAACCAGTTGGATATATTATCTAAAACCACTCCGTATAGGCATAAGCGCTGCGAATAGATTATGCTGAAGGCAATTGAAGACGGAGTGAAAGGCAAGGGTCGTCATGTTCCAGAATGGTGTTTTCTTTTGTCCAGTCCCAGGTCAACTTGTATGGACGAATGTCTGACAGAGTATTCCTAACGGTCACATAAGACGATATTTTAAAGGTATTATGTCTGGTGGCGGAGAAATTCGTTTCTCTTAGCTTTATACCCGTAATATTTTTTGGGAAGATCAACAGTGATTTGACGGGTTTGATGATGTGGCATTCAAAGTGTATCGTGGCCAGATATTCTAAAAGATAGACGTAGCCTCAAGCTTCACAACTGGGAAATGACAAAAATCGGGCAGGCAGCATGGCTATGTGGGTCGCTCCCATTAGGGTGTATAATCACCTATCTAGAGAAATTCCTTTTGTTCTTACTCTATCGATTCTGCCCATTCAGGAAACGGTGGTTTGAGTCCAACCGTTGGTGATATACTTTCGATACACTCAAGCGAAATGAGTGGTCGGTCATGTGTGGGCCTGGTTGCAAGATGTTCTTGTTGAACCCAGGTGTATTCGCCTCTAGAGATACACTATCGGAAGGTGGTCCCATACCTTGTCATAGTTGGAATCCAATCTCCAGTAAGCGCCCTGCGGTTTTTGATTTTATACTTTGTATGTAGAGCGTGAGATGCAAGCTTTCTGCTATTCGGTTATTTACTTGATTAGACATTATTATAATATCACTGGATTTTGATATTAAAAATGTTTTGGGTTATAGTGAGGTAAAAATCGTCCATGTTTATGTGTGGGCTGGTCTTACTATTATAATTTTGTTTTCAAAAGGATTTTCAAAGTTAAACCATATGGTTGGAATTTACTCACACCAGTCCCATGACTGACCCAGAGTTTATTTTGTTTGTTTTTCCCTAAACTCTTGGGTGCCTAAATTTGTACGGACAGTCAAGTGTTTCAGGCTTTTACAGATACTCTTGGAGGAGATGGAAGCAGAAGGCTTCACCGCTAGTATTTAGAGATTATTTCCGTTGTGATATGATGTATTGTACCTTGATAATGGTATGTATATACAATACAGTTTTGTGTTTCAAAGTTATGTTATATCATATATTGTATTCGTTCCGCTGTGAGATTCGTATTTACTCTGATTCTGCTCAGTTGTGTTCTTCTTCTTTTCTGTTCTATTAGTTCTATCTTTCTATCCCATCCTCTAATTTCTTTCTATTAATGATATGAATTTTCATGCACTTTGAGTTGAATGTGTGGGATATTATCAGCTCAAATTGGTACAGATTTTTGGGTCGTTACATCCATACACTTACGTAGCATAGTAATGGCAGTTATATGCGGAACGTAACATTGTTATATAGAGATCCGTATGTCTCTCCGGCGTTGGGTGAGGGACTGCGTCCATTTCTGCGACATTACGGTGGAGACCGTATGAGTGGGGTACCATGGGGTGTACCTCAGTATTGGGGTTAGCTACATATATACTGTATTAGGCTAATCCACTGGGAAGTAAATGGGTACGACGTGCGTGTAAGCCTTGAGTGCTGTTAACCCAAGTAACATAATAAATAAGAAAACGTGATTGAACGGTATATGTAGGATTATCCAAATTGTATAGTTTAAATCCAGTCACCAGAACTTGTGTTCTAACCCCCTCCTCATAACATACTCGCAGGTTAGCTTTGGATACTAGTTATTACTACGGTAAGGCTATACATTCATTATATTATACTTTATCCATATCGCTGTGAGATATTTTCTGAGCTCTGATATATTTTATATCTCTGTCTTTTCAGCAGGATGCCAAAGCAACCAACACGGATTTCGATGGATTAGAATTTAAAAAAAAAATCGGTCTGTCGGAATTCGGGTTGTTACATCTGGTATCAGAGCTTAGGTTTAGGATTCCTTTGTGGATAGTGAGTGAACATATTTGTATTTTAAAAAAATTATAAATATTATATATATATATATACCTATATACCTAGATCCATAGAGAAACCCACTAAATATAAAGAGTATACTATGGTAAGAGTTGGGATATCCGTTTTGTACATAAAGTAATGAATATGGAAATTTGAGACCCTTAGGAAATTTGGGTGGGAAGTGTACAATATATTTTGAAATAGGGAAAGGAGGATCCCTATAACACCCCGCATTTTTAAGTATAATTAAAAATGAAATAAAATATATGAAAATATGCTTATGATAGGTAAATAATGGTGATGCATAAGAAGAATAAATTAATACATGAAAGAGAAGAAAAATAAGTTCGATAACGGTGTGTGTAACGGAAAAGATAGTAAAATGAGGATAATTAATTTAAGAATCAGGAATTAGGTAAAATGGACATCACCATTGCGTTCCTCTCGAAATTTTACATGAAATAGAGTCCGAGTTTTCGAAAATCGGATTCCGGATGAAGAAGTTATGGCCTGTAGAAGATTCAGAAGGTTTCGGTCAGCACAGAACCGGGCAGGTCGACCTGGGAGCCAGGTCGACCAGGGGGTCGACCTCCCCCATGGGTCGACTATAGTGTCGACCTCCCCCCTACAGGTCGACCTGGTCGGCCTGTTTCGGTCCAGAACACGTTTTTGAAGCCCAGGGACGATTTTTGATGGTCCGGATTGGTTTTAGGGTTAATCTGATGGCTGAAATGAATTGCTACACCTATAAAAACAACCTAAGACCTAGCCTTCTCTACACACAATTCTATTCTGCTTCTTCTCTGCCTCTGTTCTAAATAAAAATAAAAATGGCGTCGCTACTCTGCTGGAATCAAAACTAGAAGCTAATCAACAT
Source organism: Allium sativum (assembly GCA_030737875.1). Lineage (NCBI taxonomy): Eukaryota > Viridiplantae > Streptophyta > Magnoliopsida > Asparagales > Amaryllidaceae > Allium > Allium sativum. Next base: position 364,993,799 of record CM060916.1, on the reverse strand, counting down.
CAACCTAAGCAACTCAATTCAAATTAGAGATTAAAGCTTCTGCAACGATTCTACAACAATTAAATTTCTTTCTTTAATCCAACCAAGGCAAGTGCAGTTATTTTCCGATATAAACTTTAATCATAATTGTGACATGATTGTAAATCTGAATTTGAGATTGTGTATGTTCTGTTCTGATCTATTTTATTCTGTATCTCTTCTTCTTTCTGTTCTATAGCCAGGCTACTACGAGCCTGCGCCAATCTCCTAAGAGATTAACGCACGAACGTTAAAATGTTTGGGACAAATAATGAATGTGGAATAATTGGACATGGTTAATCTGTGACTGATTTAAGAAAAAGGACATAGGTTGTAAACTAGATTTAAGATCTATGCATATTCTGTGAATTGGAAGAAGAGGAACCATGGTATGTTAACATATGACTTGAGACAAAGAAAATATGGCTTAGTTATAAAGATTTACATTAAGGTAGGACATCTATTAAATGTAAATAAACACCTAACTAAGGGATCTTTGGGATATATGACATGCATAGTAATCAATGGCTATATTTGGTATAATTTATATATGGATCTTCTGTACTATACAAGTTTAGTAAAAATTGAAACGTATGATATATGGTAAATTATGACCATAGTCTGAGCTATGTAAATTTAATGCAAATATAGCGTATATGATCATATTGTGAATCATGACTATTATTTATGCATGTGAACTTAGGCAAGATTAATAATTAGGCAAGATGGGTCAATGAAACCTTAAGGAATAATAAAATCTGTTATATTTGCCTAATTTAGTTCTGCTATATTTGCCTAATCTGCTAGTCTGTTATATTGCTTAATCTGCTAGTTCTGCTCTACTGCCTAGTATGCTAGATTTGTTCATCTGCCAAATCTGTCATCTTTTAAGTCTGTTGAAAATGCCAAATCTGCTAAACTAAATCTGTTGAGATGCCTAATCTGTTATCTGCTAAATCTGCTAGTTTGCTTAATCTGCTAAATCCGTTAAGTCACCTAATCTGCAAAATCTGTTATTTGTAATATCTGTTGAGTTGATATAATTAGTCCGCTATTGACATAATCTGAATTGGCTATAGTTATGAATAATTGACATGTATATTAGGCGTGGGTATAAATGGTAAATCATTAATTAATTGGCCGCAAAGATAAACATGGCTAACTCGAGGTTAGAATGAGTTTGCGGCATAATTCTGCCCGGAACCGCCCGGCATATTCCAGTGGTCGCAAACAATAGGTTCTAATATGAGAAGTTAGTCATAAAGTGCTTGAAACCCGAGGTTTGACTCAGTTTGCGACAGAAACCTGCCCGGAACCAACCGGCCTAACCAGTAGCAGCAAACTGTCAGTTTAATGTGAGAGGTTTGGGCATTAATATTTAATTAATGAAAATCTGAGATAATTATGATGTCTAAAACGTGTTGGGTAAGGTTAAACCAATTGGACCAATGAATCTGATAAACCCGTTTCGTGAATCCGTAGGCCCAATAAAAAGTTAGATAATCTGTAACCAGTTAATCTATAAGTCTGTTAATCTGTAACCAGTTAATCTGTAAGCCTGTTAATCCGAACATCTGATCCGTTAGTCTGAAAACCCTGTTAACTTGATTTTTTGATCTGTGAACTAGTTGATCTAAATTTTGTATGCCTGAAACTTGTAGACAAGACAATCTGAAATCTGGTAGCCTGGGGACACAAGGATAGGAAGGGAATTACTTGTGTCATCTGTTGTTTGGGACCCATATTAGTCAGTAACCCTTTCTGGTATCAAAACTTTGACCCAACAGTAAGTAGGGTCCGGGCACGCTTACTGAACTAATTATAAGCGGTTCATTATGATAATGGCGAGGGGTGTTGATGGTGTGTTCCAACCGGGTCATGTGCGTGCATGGATCCCGGTCTGCCTCTGAGGATGTACGATGCCATGACATATGTAAATAGGTCTGTGCCTATTGGTTGTCACTTTAGGGAGTGATACACCCTACTTTGGGGCCGACACAGGATATTTATGTATTAGGGAGCCGATCGCTTGGGGTAGGGTTTTAGGGTACACTTAGTTCTGTCTGTTTCTGTTGGTACCGTCTGTTTCTGTTTGGTGGCAACACCTGTCTGTTTCTGCGTGGTACCGTCTGTTCGGGTGGTAAAGGCCCAATTACTAGTGTACACCTAATTCTACATTTTGTTTCCATAGGGATCAATCTGTTTCTGCTTCTGTCTGTTTCTGTTCGGGTGGTAAAGGCCCATTACTAGCACTCTCTTCTGTGGAAATTATTTTGTACCCGTTTCTATTTCAGTTTAGACATTAGGGTGACACCTAATCCTGTTAAACTAGTATTAGTGCAGAGAAGTGTAAAGAAATAGCTTATGACATTCTGTTCTTCTGTTATATCTGCTACACCTGTTACAGTTATCTCTCATCCAGTTTTATGTTCATGTCATGTTATTATTATCTGTTCATAACGGAAAATCACTAGACTTGCCAGACTTTTTGTCTGACCCTTGTTGTTTCGCCTCCTTTCTTCCTTTTCCCCCCCAGGTTATCCAAGGAGGAAATACTTTAGCTTGATCCGGATTTCTTCTGCTTGAAGTGCTTAAAGTATGGCTTGGCTCTGTATAACTTCCGTTCTATGGGGATTATGATTTTAAACTATGCATTCTGAAGGCTTTTGTACAAGACTGATATTTTGTACTTGAATTTTGATAATGTGATTTGAAAGGATGTAACCAAGTTTATTTCGGTTTCTGTTGAAATAAAGTTATAAATTTTTCAAGTACTATTTTATCTGTCTTGTAAGTTTCTGTTCTGTTTACTAAAATGCTCCACCAAAGTTAAGGCATTCCCTTTGTGAGTGACCTTAACGGAAGTGGGGTGTTACAATCCCATATGTTAGTGTTTCAGATTAGTGAGCTTGGTAGTAAAACCTTATAAACTGGAAAAGGTTAAAAAGAGAAAAATGGAATATATAGTTGAGAGAATTGACTTTGTGGTAGTGTCTAGGAAAGTCTAGAAAATTGGAAACCCGCTTTGAGTCTAACCCCATTGTTAACTTTTAAGAACTTGAAATTGGAAAAGTTTTAGGGAAAATGGTTTATGGTGTTTTCAAGTTTCAATCTTAAAAGTTATAGTTTTAAAATATGTAAAGAAGTACATATTGGGTTTTGAAATAAAAGTGGGGTATATTTTGTAAATAATGATTTCTTGCGAAAATTTTGGCAGAAGTAAAATTCTCTCAGTAAAAGGTGCATATTATAGAGCATGTATAACTTACTAGTTTTCTTGTTCTATTGCATAAAAGAATTTTAATAAAGAAAGTTTGGAAGTCTCTATTCGTTTGACAATCATTTTTGATAAATTGTTTTATAAGAGAATTTAGTGGGTGGACAAAATAAGTTGTACAAATTAAGAATAGAGTGGATATTTGCACCTTGTAGTAAGAGACTGAACCGACCTTATAGGTAAGAACAAGTTATAAACCCGACTGAGAAATAGTTGTCCTTATCTACTCCAGTTTTTGTGATTTGGAAAAAAATATGATTTACCTTTTTTTTTAAGATGAAATGTTTTTATGGTTTGGCCAAAGTGAGTTTTCATGAGAAAAATAAAATTTTGACACTTCTAATTTTTGAAAGAAAATTTAAATGAAAAGGCCAAACCATGTTTTAAAAGTATGGAGTAAGTAAGGATTAGTGCCTAGGGTAGACGGGAAATTTTTTAAGGCTATGAAGAAAATAGTGAGAATTATCTTGGAGTAATAGTACGTTCCTGTAGAATGCGTAAGCATTGAAAAGCCAAGCGTGTTGCTTGAAATAATTATTGGTACACATCTACGAGTTGTGGTGACTACTAGATAGAAAAAGGGCAAGTAAATATTTAGATCATTCTGCTAATTTTCATGTTAGGGGTACAACCCATTATTGCATTTCTGTTGGGATCGTTCTGTTATTTTTCTTGTTGAGTATTAGGGTAACACCTAAACCTGTCGTGGATCCCATGGTCTGAACTTTTCTGTCCGAGGAGACATAGTCCTGAGATCTTTGGCCCTTAGTAGTAGCTGTGTACAGCGTTTGTTTTTCTATTTTATTTGAAAGACTATAAGACTTATTTGAAAGCTAAACTTAGATCAGATGCTTAAATAATCTAAGAGAAGAGTAAAGGCATAACTAAAAAGGAAACAACAAATTCAGTAAAGTGACAAACTTTAAATTTTTTGAGAAAAGATGAATAAGAGTAAAAACTTCCAAGATGAGACGAAAAAGAAAACCTACAACAAAGAGAATTTTCTTATGTTGGTTGTGCTTGGATAGGAAAATAGGAAATCTTTATAAATAGTTACATAAAATCCAAGTACGGTTGGAAAAAAGTATATAAAAGAAAAATAGAAAATGTGAAATTTTTTGTTTTCCACCTTTTTATAACATAAGAAATTGAATTTAGAAAATTAGATTTTTTCCGAAATTCGAAAAAATAAAGTTGGTCGGTAGGATTTTGGATGCAACAATTGGATGATCTGCGCTCTTGCTCTACAAGAATGTGGGAAATTTGGATGAAATCGTATTTTGATTTTCAAAATATTGCATTCATGTATAACTGTCAGTATATTTAGGATGTGATCATCATATAAAAGGATTTTTGAAAATTTTGCCTACACATAGGAGGTACCTCTTCGGCATACATGCATTATTATATTGTATTTCACTTTGCCCAAGTGCACAATGTTTGCAAAAATTGGATGTGCAGATGATGGATGTATATTATACGAGGGGTTAATTGATTTTTACCCTTATCAAATTTCGGGGATGAAATTTCCTAAGAATGGGAGAATGTAACACCCCACATTTTATGACAATTTAATAATTAAATAATACATATGTATGTGTTAAGAATAAAATAAAGATAATGCAAATAAAAATGTAATGCTCGCATTAAAAGAAAAAATGAATTGGTTGCCTGCGGTGTAAATATGTTGCATGCACTGATTATGCATTAATAATAAAAGAGAAATAAAAGAAAAAGATTCATGCAATGGTTTAAATGAGAAATTATAACAAATATGAAAAAGAGGAATAAGAAGAGTACAATAACTACCATTGTTCTAAGCCTTGTTAACAATAGCCTTAGTAGCCAATTTGGTTGGAGCATGTGACTTGCATACAAGAGGTATAGAGTTCGATCCCCGCTGCTGTCATATTTTTGTTTTAAAAGAACGACCAAAATACGGCAAGAATCAAATAACGGTGCAACACCGTTTGAATTTTGAAAATGAAAGGTGTGTGTATATATATACACGTAAAATGATCATTAGAAAATTTGTATACATATAAGAAAATTACATGTGAATACAACAGTTAAATAAATTCCAGAAATTCAAACATTCAAAATTCAAACTTCTGCGCCAAAACAGCTCGCGGGGCCCATAAGGGGGTCGACACCCCCAGATCCGGCCAGATTCATCTATGAATCTGGACTTTTTTCTCACCAACGTTCATTGCTGACTCAGTGCTACGTGTACGATAAGATCCTGAACACCTATAAATAGGCTAGCAGAGCCTAGCCTAAATCTCACATTCTCTGAGACAACGTCTAAGCTCTGTCATTCTTCCTCCTTCTCAAATCTCTTCAGAAAAATAAGATAATTAGTTTAGGAAAATTCTAAATCAAGATCTAGAGGAAAAGAGTGAATCTTAATAAGAAGGTGTTCAGAATCATATGCAAAGTAAGGTAAATTCTTAGATCGGGTCTATTCAATTTTCTTCCTCTTTCTTCCTTTTTTTTTTTCCTTTTAGTAATTTTTTTGGATCCATGGTTATTAGGTTCTAAATCCAGCTAGGGGAAACTATGGAATGCTAAATCTGGACCAGATCCAGGAATTGGAAAGCAAATTAGGTGAGTGAATTTAAGTTATATAATTTTTGATAATGGTATATTATCGTTTAACATTCTCCGTTAACATGTCATGTAAGTTTGATATAATGATTAAAATTGTTGAAATGCTATTATGACATGTTGATATACTAATTTGATAAAATATTAATATGTTTGAAATTCATATGTTAAAACATTTAATGTGCTGAAATATTCACCTATTGACTTGTAAACTTGTTAAAAATACGTGTAGCGATTACTGTTGTTATAATTACATGTTAGCTTGTGACAATTATGTACTTGAACCGTTAAATGTAGAAATAGGAATAATTACATGTTAAATTAGAATAATTACATGATTTGGCGATCACATGTTATTTTGAGATAAAAATTAATTGCATGTTGGAAAGGACAAGCGACGTAAAATGGGCTTAATACGATGACATGTAAAATGTTGATTACAGTGAAGGACAGGCCTAAATTATATTGAAAATTTACAGTAAATAGAAAACTGTAATTGCACTTAGACATGAGGTTAAATTCAACTTGTGGTAGAAGTTTTCCCGGAAACGCCTGACAAATCCAGCATCCACAAGTTGTTAATTTAATGTGAGAGGTCTAGTGCGTAAATAAACATGTAACAGTGCTAAGACACGAGGTTAAGTCAACTTTTGGAAGAAGTCTGCCCGGAACCGCCCGGCAAATCCAACATCCACATGTATAGGCTTAATGTGAGAGGTCTAGTGCAAAAACACATATATAGGAATACATGTAAATAACATTAATTGTAATTAATGGAAATGAATGGGAATTGAATGAAAGTTACTACAGTAAAATGAATGGAACGAACGGGGAATGATAATAACCTATTTTAAATTGATTACGTTAATGAAAATGTTATATAATAGGTAGACTTGTCCTAGGGAAAAGTGAAGATTATAACTTAAGTTATAATAAACGAATAAGAAAATGAGATAACTTATGTAATGAGATGAGTGATATTTAATTGTAAATTAAGTAATCAACCAGTTGTTTGTAATAAGTAGAGAAAAGGGGGAAATTTATTAAATGTAAGAAGTTGTACTTAACTATAAATTAAGTAATCTATAAACTTGGAAATCTGAAATCTAAAATCTGATGGTAAGAATAATATGTTAAGGCTTGTCCTAGGGACAAGAGGAAATTATTACATAGTTATAATAAATGGAAAGGAGACTTATTAGTGAACCTTAGTTAAGAGAACTAAGTTAATAAGTAAATAACGATAAGTTGTAGTGACAATATAAGATTGAATTATGATTAAATAGGAAAGAGTGAGGCAAACTGATGTAATGAAATAAGTCATGTTTAATCATAAATAATGACTACCATGTTAAACAGAAAACATATGAATTGAGATATACTTAATTACATATTAAGTAGATCATGTTATTGTGACTATGAAATCAAACAAGAATATAAAGGGATTGTGGATTGCAGACCTTGGATCACCATCTAGAAAATAACATGTCGTGGGCTTATTAATAAACTTAAATGGGTTAAGTTATATGACAGAAATTAATAAGAAAGAGGAACTTGGTAACTTAAATAAGAATGTGAATGGGAATAACCAAGTTAATTGGAAACCTGATAAGGTAAAGCAAGCGCATAAAGAAATGTTTAGACATATCGTCTAATAACATATTAAAATGGGGTGCTTGGACCAGTCCCATGTTTGAGGGTGAATAACCCAACGGGGTGGATCATCGTGGTATCATGAGGCACGATGGGAGCACACATTCATCTGGTTATTCTGTCGGCTCCGAAGGACTAGAAGAGAAACATGTGGCTTTCTGAGTTACGTAAGGTGATCCTAGTAGTCCTCTGTGCAGTGGCAGGTGTTTAGGCTGTGCTTGCAGAGGTTGGGTCTGCGCGTTACTACCAGGTGGGTGGGCCTTGACTGCAAAAGTAGCTTTGCAGTCAAAATGCTGTGACGAGGTGACACTAGGGTGATTCGGCAATCGCCTCAGCAGGAGGCGAGGTTAGGACCAACAAGGATAGTAGATCATCAGGTACCCGTCATCGGCAGCCAGTGGGATGCGAAAAGACTAGAGCTAAACCCAAGATGTCATTCACTTTCACTATCGAGGTACGGTGGTTGAGGGGAGACGCCAACTGGATGTTTAGATTGTTTGTTAGGGGCAATTCGCCTAGCTCTTGTAGTCTTTACTAGTTGAGGGAGGGGTCGAGGTGGGGCCATAGCCACCATGAAAAATAGACTCAAGGGATATCTTTATTTTGAGGCCCTTAAAGACGGTCCTATACAGATATGGAAAATCTCTCGGCCGAGTTCCGTGTTTCTTGTATTGCCCTGCCACGGGACTTGGTGCACATTACAGGTTATGTGCGGTTAAGGTATCGAATACGATTGACGATACGTACGTGGGAAAGTCTAGATACACACATGTTTGCTCTGGATGGTGTATCGTAGACTTGAGGGCATTACTCTGGTAAGAAATTTGATTCAATCGACGATGGTTGTCCATACGCTTATGTAGCATAGTAATAGCAATTATATGCAGAATGTAACATTATTATATAAAGATCCGTACGTCTCTCCGGCGTAGGATAAGGGACTGCGTACATTTCTATGGCATTACGGTGGAGTCCGGGCGACTGGGGTACCATGGGGTGTACCTTAATATCGGAGGTTAGCTACATATATACCGTATTAGGTTAATCCATTGGGAAGTAAATGGGTACGACGTGTGTGTAAGCCTTGACTGCTTTTAACCCAAGTAACCTAATAAATAAGAAAATGTGATTGAACGGTATATGTAGGATTATCCAAAGTGTATAGTTTAAATCTAGTCACCAGAACTTGTGCTCTAACTCCCTCCTCATAACATACTCGCAGGTTAGCTTTGGATACTGGTTAGGAAATATTATTACTATGGTAAGAATATACTTTGATTATATTATACTTTATCCATTCCGCTGTGAGATATTTTCTGAGCTCTGATATATTTTATATCTCTGTCTTTTCTGCAGGATACCAGAGCAACCAACACGGGTTTCGATGGATTAGAATTTTGAAAAAAAAATCAATCTTTCGGAATTCGAGTTATTACAATATATTTCATAAATGTTTATTATATATTAGATAAGATCTACTGTGAATCAGATGGGTGCAGTATGTATGCATGATGAGGTCTTAATGACATTAAAAATAAAATATAACAAAAACGATAAACAAGCAGTACATGTGGTTATATGTATAAAAGTGTATAATTTATTAGTCACTAGAACAATTGTTCTGACTCCCCCCTTAAACGACCCACATGTTAGGTAGAAGATTAGATTGAGACTATTTAGAGGCACTTTCCTTGGAAGTGTCGATATTTTGGTAAGTATTTGTTCGTGATTATAATTTAATTTATTTCTTTATGAGTTATTTACTTGAGCTCTCATAAATATCTTTGTTTATTTGCAGGATATAACCCAGATGATTCATGCTTCAATGGACTTCGCTTTTCGCCAAAATTCAAGCCCATTGGGAATGGGTTGTTACACAAATATACTTAATCTTTTATAATGTACATAAATTGTTCCTACACAATATCTAATCTAGCCACTTACCTAGGTATATAACTATTATTTTCAAAAAAGTATCGCTCAGTCGACCTCTATAGATCGGACTTTGATTTTTTTTCCCTGATTAAGATATTCGTTCTCATTACATAGTCAAATATTATGATAGAAAACCTTTATATCGTATCAAGAATCCAAATCAAGAGTCTTCCGACAAGAATCAAGAGATAATTTATTTTTTGAATCGACATGAATTGCCTTAAAGTTATTATTCAAAACCTAAATCTAAGATCATGCGAACTGACTGAGTTAAGGATGTGCCTAACGACAATTCTAGAATTTATTATAAACTGTTAGTTCTTGTAATCTATTCTCACTCAAGATAAATAGTGTTTTCTCTTTCTATTATGTACTTAATAAATATGTTATATTAATAAATTAACTAGAAGTATATTTAATAAAAAAATTCCATAAATAGTGTATTTTTGTGATAATAGTCATAAGGCGTTATAACCATGAGATGTTTATCACAATGGAAAGAAATATGTTATTTCAAATGTTCTTCATCAAGATATATTGAGATTGGATATCAGTATATTCATTGAGACAAGAGTACATAAAATTCCACAAATATTAGGTGGCGTATTACTCATGACTACTAGTGGAACCAAAGGTTTGCATATTAATGGTTATCGAATAAATATGGAAGGACTCATTTGATAGTTTGAATGATTTACACAGTTCTTTCACCTTAAGAATACCACTGATCTTTAATGTGGAAGCTCTATTTTGATTATAGTCAAATTATGACACAACATCCATTAAGTGATTATAGTTGGATCAAGTGGAAGCGAGGAAAGTAAAACACTATTCAAAAGAGGAATTTTTCTCCTTAGTTATATGGTGTCTGTATCAAGGTCAACTAAATTTAATAGTATTCCATTTTATACTAAAATTATTTACGATTTACTTCATAAATATTTACTTAACTATGTAAACAAATTACAAATCCAAGCCCTTGTGAAACATAAAATTTTACTCCATTTTTATTTATTATACATAATACTCTTACATATTATAAGAGTACATATAAGACACTATTATTTTACTCACTCATTTATTTATTTATTTTTATTTTAAAATTCAAACAGGGACCCAAACAAAATAAGGGTCCTAGAAATTATTCAACATTTTATCTTCTTACCTATCAACGTTCTAAGGAAAGATATTTACTTAGACGTCCTAATAACATTGAATTGTCTATATGTATTAGAAGCTTAAACAAAAGCTATAATTTTAATAAAGTGATAATCAGTGGCAGGTCCTTAAAATCAAATTTTATACAAGGCGGGTCCTTATTCAAAGTTGTAGCAATGTTGTTTTCATGAATTTTTGCTCCAATGCTAAAAAAATTCATAGAATTGTAAATATTAAAATAAGATTACTAGAAATATCCATATTTAATGTGAAAAGTGTAGACGTATCTACAAATATTACCAAACTATTTGCTGATGTGTCTTGAGTGAACCCAAATCTGCATACATTTTTGCAGTTTCAGTAAAGTTGGTTTTTTTCTTTTGGAAGTGGACCATTTTTTACTTGTATGTGATTTACATTAAGTATTTGTTGATTTTTTGCAGTAATGTGATGTTAAATAGGTGCAGGCATCAGATTTGAATTTTTGAAGCATTTAGAAAATAATTCATAAAAGTATACGATTATTGGTTATAATTGCATTACTATATGTAGTTTTTCGAAAAAACACATATTGCTGCTAGTTTTGCTAAAGCGTGTTATCTTTTGTATTTTTATTATGTTTTGTTTAACATAGTTACAAAGATGTTTATAAATTAAATTGAGTATTGAATCTTGGTAATGTTTTACGTTGCTTTTAGATTTTTTTTTGATGATTTTCTAAAAAGAGGGACCTAATTCACTTTTTTTTTGAAAAAGATTTTTTTGTATTTTAAAACTTAACAGGGACCTTAATCAAACAATTCTTATTTTACTTTCCTATCCATTTGATCCTATTTAGTATGTTAAGTTAATTATTTTCTATTTAAGAGTTTAGAATTTGCAGTTATCACATTTTCTAACAATATACTTTTAAAAAAAATCATTTTCTTTCACAGAACGTAAGAACTAAGTACCCGATTTTTTTCAAAACCACTTTGAAATTCTACCATTTATTTATGCATAACATAACTATATTAGCTTATTCATCTACAGTAAAATCCCATATATTTTGACAATTGGAATATGGAATTAATTAAAGATTTAATTATTAATAATCAATTTTATATTTATATTTGGTTTGGAAATTAAAAAAATCAAATATATGGTTTTGAGTGTAAATTGAATTCAATATTTAATTTAGAATGGTTAATTCAGAATCAAACATTTATTGCTGAATATTTGAATTGGATTGGATTGAATATTTTATTTGAATTTGGAATTCGATTGAAAAAATATAAACGATTGGACTGGAAATAAATGTTATTAACATTAAATAATTTGAGATTTCATTTGTTGGTATATATCGAAAATTTGCTTAAATACGTGTGTATTTTGGTATATGAATTTAACGTTTCAAGTTTGAAATCGAACGAAATTGTTGTTGGACAAATGAAATAATATCAGTGAACTGTTAAATCATTTAAAATTTAAATTAACGTCATATATTAACGGAGTCGGACTGTTACGACCCGAACTTCCCCGGTAAGGAAAGCCCAGATTGAGTTGAGTACAAGCCACATTGGAACACAAACAGAATAACATTTCATTGTTAATTACAACAATTCCATCAGAATACAAGAATATACAGAGTATGAATAAATATTATACATTAGAGAAATATCAGAGATTTAATTACATTACTGCAGCGGAAAAATAATACAATACACAACTGAAGGAGATATACAGATACAGAGCTTTCCGGATATCGTTCCAGCTGTAAATCAGGATACCGTGAATATAAATCCGCAAAACCAAAACTACTAGCTGCCCATGTCAAAATAAGGGCACCCAGAGTTTAGGTTAAAACAATAAACTCCAGGTCAGTCATGTGACCGGTGTGAGAACTAAGACAGTTATTAATCTTTATTTTAAAGTTCGGTAAATCAAGGAACCACACCGTATAACACGGAACGGGTTTCCTCCCAAGGATACCAGTGCATAAAACAACAACGCAATGCTAAATAAAGAACAATGAAGCTATTATAAGACCCGGGTCCCATCACACAATGCAACACAAGCCGGAGGATAGGTTTTTACCTTATAATAGCCAAAGCATGCTTGATACGTTTTAAAACAAAATATTTTGATAGTAGTATAAGTGTATAGTGTCAAAACAATTTCAATCATAAGTATCAATCATAGACGACATGAATGCCCCATACTACTATGCCGCCAAATATAGGTTCTACAATCAAAACCACAAAGTCACGTATTGGAAGTTGGATTTCCATCTGTGAACCAAGGCAAGGGATCGTCCTTACCAAATTCGAGACGCTCTAGCCCGCCCCTCAGGAACAGAATGCATCGTTCCTTGGATCGTCAGGGCCGGTCCACCGATGTGGATTAAAATGCCTGAACACTGCCTTTCCCTACCCTATGGTGTATCAATGAGTCCAATGACTCCATCGGCTCCACATAGTCACTGATATATCCGAGGCGCCTCGCAAACCAACAACCGCATAAGTCAAACTCGTCAGGACGTGTCAAACCACTGACGCCACTTCTAGCTAGAAGGAAACGCATGCCCTCCCTGATGTCCTCTCCCGTTTCTGGTTCACAACCGGGGTGTGAGGCTCGCGAATCAATGCTACACAAAGCTATGCCACACAGGCCATGCTTTGATCATCAACCACAAGACTCTTCTTTTCAACAGAAGCCTTGATCATTTGCATCTTAGCATGCCACACAGGCAAACCACTCCATGCAACCGATATCCATCAATCACACAAAATGATATCCAATGTCAGACACACAGTCCTTTTACAAGTCCGTTCTGGGTCTGAACGAAACCGGAGGCACATTGTACCTCGCATATCCATCGATCTCCAAGTACGTCTGGACGATCACTAACTGATTCCCTCCTCTTGGGTGTGCGGCCCAATCAAGATCATCAGTAATTACCCAAACGACGTGAAGACCTCCAGTCTTCGACCACCGTCTTCATCCTCGACACATCGTCGAATCAGTTATTCAGAATGAGATAAACCCGGTCTTTCTGAATAACTCGCGTATATAATAAAAAAGTGTTACACAAACACAACATACGCCTCATTCCAATTCAGAATATTCTTTTATTCAAATATTCTTACACTTTGGGAAAAGTTCCCATTAATTTTATCAAAGATAAATTCTTTAAATTTATTCTTTAATCTTCCTTTGAATATCAATTCAAATTAGTCGGGATTAGCGAACCACACCGAAGTAATCATTTATTTTATTTCCCAATCCCAACCTACTCATCCCATGAAATAAAAATGGTAATACTTCATATTTAACACCACGGTGTTATCGGTAAATTCAATTACCGTTTCACGTTCAAACTAATTAAAGATTTAACTATCGCCTGGAGCAAAACTGGTGATACTCCATTCTCGATCATTTCAATCTAATTTAAGATTCATTAAAACTCCACTTGGTTTTAGTCTTCCCAAAAATCAATATTAATGATTGTTTTATTTGGGAAACCATATCCTGTCTTTAACTGGGTTAAAGAACCAATGTCATTTAAAACACGGTTCATGATAAACCCAAAATCACATTCCATTCCATTCCAATTTATTTTATTAAATTGGACAACTTTACTTTGGAAAACCACCTTTAAATCTTAACAAAAGATTTATAAATTCCAAACCACATTTCACTGCAAATCGGGTTAAAGAACAAATGTCGTTAAAACACAGTTCACGATAAACCCAATTCCTATTTTATATTAAATGTAAGGCTCTGAATAGAAAATATATCGGCTTATATTCAATATCAAATTCTACGACCAACAAATATCGTATTGGAAATAACGATATAAATATATCTTTCAAATTTCCACACCAATATCTGTATAATCACGAAATCCAACATCGAAATATTCCAAAGACAATTTAGATTCAAATCCATTCCAATTCAATTATTGGAAATTCCGGTTACTTTTAAAACCCTTTCAAATCCAATTTATTTATTTAAAAATAAATAAATTATTATTCTTGTTCAAAACTAGTTCATTTCGATAAAAATCTATTTTTATTTTTTCAAATTTGGAATTTTTCATCTCAATTCTTCACAAATCATTTCTTATGATTTTACACAAATTATTAATATTTTTAATAATTTTATCAAGGCCCGTACAGTCGAATTCCATCAACGGCCATCGAACTGCACTTACGGCGACCTTTTCCAAATTTTATTTGGACATAATTCCAAATCTGTCTGTTAAATTTCATATCTATAATATTCGTTAGAAAGCTCTTTTCGATACGAACCCAACGGTTCCGGTTTTAGGAGAATCCGACAGTCGGATCTCCCCTAATATCCATTCGAAGTCAATGGTCGAAATTCGCGAATTGCCGCGGTGCGGCGCGTTCTATTCAGGCCATTTAATATATAATATATATATATTATATACCTCATCGATTTCAATTCTAAATGTATTTTATAAATCGTTTTAAATTCGTTTTAAAAATGATTTCAACTTCATATTCAATTTTAAATCAGAATTGAATATTCCATATCATTACATATAAATGATAATATTTTCATAACGTTATATTTTGAAATCACTACCATTTCTGTATTCATTTTAAAAACGAATATAATCGATATAAATATCATTCGCGTCAAAATGGTGCATATCTAACCAACTCGGCTTTATATATTTCAATAACTTCGTTATTCTATTCAACAAATGAATATTTTCTTCAACACATGAATATATATTTTTATTCAACACATGAATATTTATTTTATTCAACACATGAATTTTTATTCTATCCAACACATGAATTTTTATTCTATCCAACACATGAATTTTCTTTCTATTCAACACATGAATTTTCTATCTATTCAAAACATGAATTTTCTTTCTATTCAACATATGAATTTTCTTTTATAATATTCCTTATTTTCCAAATTGGAATGAGGCCCAATCAATTACCATATAATGTTAATTATATGGATTCCATACAACACATGTATATAATAGCAACGATAAATAATCAACCATCATCCAGAGTGCACCACACAACTGCATAAGCATTAAATATAAATAATTAACGCTTACACAGTCTGTCAACCCATCGATTGACATACAACTAAACAATCGGGATTAGTGTACGTCAAATATCATCCCAATACCCGTGCGAGGTTTCAAATCAACAAACACAGATTTTTATTTGTGCAGTTGGGCGATGAGTAAAATTTATCGTCCCAATCAATATCAGTCAAATCGGTGTACATAAACAAATCGTTCGATTTGTAAATGAATATTTATTTTACTTCAACACATGAATATATATTTTATTTCAACACATGAATATATATATTTTATTTCAACACATGAATATATATTTTATTTCAACACATGAATATATATTTTATTTCAACATCACAATCAATTTTCGCAACACAACAAAATCAAACAAGTCGTCCTTGGTCTGTGGACGATGGGTTTCGGGTGCTACTAAGCACCCTCTGCATCCTAATATATATTTCAACTAGAAAATAAAAGTGAGGAGTTCTCACCGAGGGTTCCACTCCGCCGTTTCTTTCTGAATTTCTGAATGGCATGGATTTGCCCGAACTTCCAACGCAGTCGTCTCCACGCTGTTCATATTAAAATCACATTTTTAATATGATGTTCTATACATTAAAAATCATATTTTTAATACTCTACCAATATAAAAATCATATTTTTAATCTTTCTATAATATAAAAATCATATTTTTAATCTTTCTATAATATAAAAATCATATTTTTAATCTTACTATAATATAAAAATCATGTTTTTATTATCATACTTATATAAAAATTATATTTTTAACTTCCTACTTCATGATAAAAACCAAATCTTTCATGAATTAAAAATCAAATCTTTACTTTGCAATCATATACCTAAAAAACTATTATTTTTTTCTTTTTCCCTCCAACCCCAAGATCTAATTTTTATCAACTCAAAAATCTAATTTTTATTCGTGAATTAAAATTTAATCGCTTACAATATTCGATCGGAGAAGGGAGGAGGGGCTGAGGTGGCGCCGGGGCTTGGAGTAACCGTCACTGGTGGCGGCTGTGGTTGTCCTCCGGCGGTGTGGACAAGGGCCTCGGGTTTGAGGTTTAAATGAAGAATGGGGCTGGAGGATATGCGAGGAGGTGGAGGTCGAGGGGGGTACCGCGGTGGTCCAGGCAAGCATCCTTGACTGCGGTGGCGACGTGGAGGAGTGGCGACGACCTTTGGGCATGGGAGAGGGTTTAGGGTTCTTTCTCGTTGAGGAGGGGAAGAAGGAGGACTGAGGGGGCGGAGGTGGATGGATCGTCGGCGGTGGGGGAGGGGGGGGGGAAACGCCAGCTACGGCGGTAGCGGTGAAGCCAAAAGAGGCGGCGGCGTGCTAAATGATGGTTTTTTTTCTATCTTGAACGAGAAAGAAGACAGAGAGGGAGAGTTTAAAAGGGTTGACTTAATTATTTAAATATATTTTAATATTTAATTTAATACCAAAAAGTAACTTTTAAATTCGAACTCCGAATCGAACCCACCGATTGTCACCCCTAGCTAATTACCCCCATTCCAAACACAATGGGATATGTATCGTAAGCCAACTCGGCTGTTTCGATCAGTTTCCGTTAAAATCAAAATATATATCTATATATTGAATTTTAACGCGCATTTCAATTTACCGGGGCTACATACGAACTCTAAAAATTCCCGAAAAATATTTTCTAGCTTCGTATTGATGATACGGTCGTAACAAAACTAATTTCGTCAAATTCTGAGACCGTTTGAAAAATGGTCATTTTCCGGTCGATCGAAATTGATTGAAACTCTCAAAATACGTTTTCCTTCACCACGCTCACATATTGATTCAGAAAATTATGAATTTTGGAATCTAGCAATAACTTGACATCCCGGATCCAACAAAAGTGGTTTCATCGAAAACGAAGGTCATTTGAAAGATTTCCATTTTTAAGGGCCAGAATTCCGTAGCGACTATTCTGAATTTTCAACTGGGCATAACATTTTGTTCCCTCTATGAAACTTCAATTTTTCAGATTTGTTGAAAGATATTCTCAAATAGATTCAAATATTTTTGTTTTTGCCAAAATCTGGTTTATTTTGAATCCTGTACATTCATTTGAAATTTGAAATCGAATTTTCAAACAACCACGCTATTTCTAATTCCTTTTATAATTATAAATAATTATTTATATTCCAACGAAAATTCAAATAAATATATATGGTCGAATTCTATTCAAAATAAATTTCTCGTTGTTATTATTTAAAATAGTTCATTTTAAATATTCAAAATTCGTTAAAATTGCCAAAATAAAAAAATTAAATTGGCTCAGATTTCCGGGTTATTACACGGACTGTAAACGAACTAATTTTATTGAATTTAGAACGAAAAGATGTAGAGGTATCCAAAATTTTGTCGCGTTCAGAGATTGTGTTGGCGGTACGAAATTAAAGCGTTTTGGGGTATTCGCGGTAAAGTCTAATATTTAATTATAAACAAATATAACCTTCCTCAGCAATACACTACGTCGACCTATATCTGAGAAGCGTGCAACTAGCCTATTATCATCTACTGATTGAAAGTCGTTCTTATCTTTAATTTTTCCTTCTATAAAAATCACACGCCCTTTGGTTTCCTTCAGCAAATTCAATTTTCTTTTCCCCAAATAAAAATTGAAGCTTTCCTAATTCGGCTTTAATGGCCTACCCATTCAGCTTCCCACCCGAATCACCGCCTCCTCCATTCGCAATCAGCTTCCTCCTCGTTCAAATTAAACCACCACCGCCATTGAATGTAAATTGCTTGGTCTTCTCTATGTTTAACGAAGGCTTCCTCTCAAATTGTCAGATCGGGTTCAAGATCTATCCATTGCTCTGACCTGTTGCTCTTCATTTTCTAGCTACTCACGCGTCACTACCTGAGGCACCGGAAGATAACCCCTTTAACAACCTACGACCGTGTGACCGAAGCCGCCAACCGCCTTAAACTCCTCGAAGTCTCTTTCTGCATGCTCCAACCACCAAGTTGGCACCACCACTTGTTGTTTTATTTTTCTGCTATGCAAGTTGAGTTTTTAAACTCACGATTTACTGTGTTTAGGTCTTTTAACTTCGTATAAACTGAAATGAATTAGTTGGTCCCCTTTTGTTTGATTTTTTTCCTATGCTATTGCTGCATAAATTGTTGCTTTACACTCTACAGTTGTCCCTAGTTATCTGGATTGAATTAGACGTGCGTGCCCTAATAATTTCCTGAAAACTAAAGTGACCCTTTGCTGATCTTTCACTAAATTTACTTGTTCCAGGTTGCATGATTCATATGTTTGGCATGTTGGGTTACTATTCCGAGTGGTTGTTTAAATAATGGGATGTATATGTATGTGGAGGCTGACAGTGGCATGTATATGAATATTTTTGCATGTTTGTACGTGTGCCGTCAGCATGCATATGTATATCAAGCCCGCTTTACCCCATTCAATTATTTGAACATTAACACCAAATTGAATAAAATAGTTTAGTTTGTGTGGTGATATTTGATAAGTGTTATATTGTTTAATACTGTGCCATCCTATTTTACTTAACAGTATTGAACCTGAACAAATTTTGGATGGCCATTTCCGTGCCTTTGTTTTGCTACGAGCATTGCATCTTCTATATATATATATGTGTAAAAATATAAGCAAGAAAATAACAGTAAGAAAATTTAGAGGTTGATGACCATTGCTATCTTTATTTGAATTACAGTTGCCGACGAGCCTTGATTATGTTTGTTAGGTGTGTTGTACTGAGTTGATGACTATTGCGTCCTAGGCAGTTTTAAGAGTTTAGTCGATGCAGACTTGGTAATGTTTGTATGACATACGCAATAAATAATCATGTGTAGTTCTTAAGTACAAACCTTTAGAAACAGTAAGCACGACACAGCTTCTTCTTATAGAACGGTCCTTTGTTCCTTCATGAAGAGCTTCACTACTTAATACCACCATGGGTGTTACCCTTATTTGGCCTGGAATACCCAGATCCATACCTGAGACCCACGTTTCTACATACACATAAATATAAGTCGGTACTGGATTTTGAGTTTTCATCTTTATATGTGTGGATGAGCTGAGATTAAAAGTCAAGCTAAAAATGGATTTCTATTTCATAGTTACGTTCATCATGTACTATTTCAATATACTTGGGGTTAAATAAAGGAAGTTTGATATATTTGAATATGTAGCCGTTAAAATAATGGGTGGAGTTAGCTAACTTTATTATATTAAAAAGGCATGGTTGCACTTCTTATATCTCACAGTATTGTGTGTATGATTTTCCATCATTATTTTGTACTGAAAGATACTGAATTAAAAGTCTATCTCAGTTTGAATTTATTGCTGAAGGATATGAATTTTACACTATCAATATGACTACACGTGTGTCTATGGGTTTACCTACATATGTATGTGTACAGGACGAATTGCATATGATATATTCGACGCTAGGAGTAACTATTATATTTCAGATTACAATGAAATTAATTTACTTGAACTATGATTAATCTTGACTCGAGTGTTTTATGTTTTTGCATGGAACGCTCGAGTTAGACCTGAATGTTACAGATTTAAAGATTACATCTTAGGATTTGAAGACTGGTGAAGCTAGGGATCCGAAGTGTGCAATCTGAAGATTTTAGAACATTAATTATTTTTCTTGTACTTAAAATATGTTTTAATTCCGTTGTATAGAAAAAAAATCTTGTATCAAAAATTCTGAGTAATATATAAAAAAAATTGTTGTTTAATAATGTGTTATTTATTGTGTTTTTCTGTGTTGATTCTATTTTTAAACTCTGTAAGCTAAATAATGATCCATCGATTTGAACGTTTTAAGTTGGTTTAACTACCAATTTGAAGCTATCAAAAAGGCGGGACATTACAAGTGGTATTAGAACTTTGGTTTATTCAAAGCTTAGCTTATAGGGTTTGAAATGAGTAGAATCGACACTAGAAAAACAAGATTTTAAAAATAAAATGGTTCAAAATAAAAATTTTGAAAGTACAAAATTTTTTAATATAAATTTGAAAGGTAGATTATTTTTGGGAAATATCAATTATTTTGAAAATTAGTATTTTGAACTAACACAGCGGAAACCAAAGTTTATTTTGAGATTTATAATTCTTTTCGGAATCCCCAGTCTTCGAATCCTAGTCTGCAAGAGCTATTCTTCGATAAGTTCCCTTAGGTTTGAATCTCGAATCCATCATCGAATAATATTTATGGAAGATAAATTTAAGAGAATCAATGAATCGATTTCTCTAATCGTGTATTTTAGCAATCAAAGATCATTGAAACTTATTGGAAAATAAGAATTCCGGTGGGAATTTGAATAAAAATAGTAAATTTGAAAATGTTTCAAGGATGAAACAATGAATTTTATTTTGATATTCGGAATATAAATTAATGGAAATAGAAACAAGAAGGTTAAAATTGGAATTAAATTGTGTCAAATTGTATTAGAAATTTATTTGAATTATTCAAAACTTGGCCAGGTAAATTATAATTGGTTTCAAACCGATAATGTATAATCGAATATATAAATTCGATAGTGAATTATGAACTGGTTAATTAATTATTAAGGAGTGAAGTGTAAACGAGAGTTATAAGCAAAGTGAAATATGAACGAACAGAGATTTGAACCTATAACTGAATGGAATTAAAGCTGATTTAATGTGACGAGTCCAAATTCCCTTAAAAGGAACAATATTCACTTTTTAGAAGTAAATAACATTTGAAAGCAAAAATGTTGAAAATAAAATTGAGGATAAAGGAAATGGAGTTGACCAGTACGATGAGATTTTTCCGAAGTTCGGAATGTATTATTGTAGGCTAGTTTCATGACCAAGCCACCAAGAGTACAAGTATTCATAGTCAGACAAGAAGGAAAATTACGTATACAAGCTCAAGATGGATGCATCGAGAATCGTGAAGCCCAGGATCTCCCTCATAACCAACGTCTTCATCCCACTCGTGGACCATCCTCACCCCGGCTCGCAATTGGACACCACGTCTTGGTCATGCCATCCTGTCATGTCCTATTCGTGGAGGACTATCACGACCCGATCGTGATAATATATCACGAACCGACCACGAACCCAGAGGATGATAGACGTGACCAAGTCCACCACGAACCGCAAGATCAGGATCTGATGGCACCTGTCCGTAACTGTCATATTGACCATTTCTCCATTAAGCCACGAACCAGTCCGAGATCTTCGGGATCTGTCCACGTGTCCTCAAGAACCGTCTGCAGATATCACCTATAAATAGCCCCATACTTGGCATTTGTTAAGATTTTTTGGCAATTCTATGTATCGTTTCCACCATTATTGTTCTTCCACCATTTCTTATAAGTAATATCTCGAAATCACAGAGTGAATCATCATTGTAAAAGTGAGATTGAGAGAAATCATTGATTGTACTTTCATTTAACATATAATCAAAGCATATAAAGTGGACGTAGGCTCGTTAACGCCGAACCACTATAAATCTGGTGTGTTAGCTGTATTTTCTTTCATTTGTAGTTATTACTCTCTACAATTTTTGACAACTTGGGTGTTAGAGCCATAATTTTGTCTAACATTTGGTGCTTTCACTGAGAAATGAAATCTCAGCGTGTCGGATTATTGCTCTACTATTTGGATATTCAAGTCCGAAGAAAATAGTCCGTATCTCCACTGTTCCAATTTCTGAAGATTTTAGCAAAGTCAAATTATTATGGCCAGAAAGAAATCCAATGATTTACCAGCTACACAAGCAAATGAAGCTGTAAACGAAGACATTGAAGAAATTGTTCAGCAACAGCACAAGATAGACTCCCCGGCTCGTGGGTCGCAGAGGGCGAACCGACCCGAGGAGGGGGTCACGACCCGGTCGCAGAGGGTCTCCACGAGCCACCCTGTAGAAGACACTGCGAGCCACCCAATTAAGCCCATAAAAACCACCCTTTTGAGATCATCACGGGCCGACATGCAGAAGGCACCACGAGCCATCAACAAGAGGGGGTCATGAACCGCACTGACCACAAGACCACGACTCGACCTAGAAAGGAAATTATGGCTTGTCCTGCTCGTGCTGGTGCTTCTGCTCGACTTGGCTCGAGTTCTTTATGTATAAGATATAATGCTGACGATCAGCTACGCACCTCTGGTCCAACGACTGAGGGAGATCTCTCTTGCTTCCTCGATATGTTGAATAGGACTAATGGTGAGTTAGCAGCCCAAAGACGAGAAAGTTCTTTTTCACGACAGATGAATTGATGATCTCCAAAGGCAGAGGACACCTCTGCCAGCCCATCCTTTTACTCCAGAGTACTCATCCTCGTCGGAGGAGCTTCCAAGGCCTCCATGACGACCATTAGAGAGGCCTGAAAATGTGGAGCAGCTTCGATTTGGATCACTTTTCTCTCGAGAAGAGGCAGCCCTCAATCTAGGACCTGGCCATCATAACCTGAATGATCCAGCTCCGCTACCTAGGAATGGAAGCGTTGTCGACCCTGTTCGGAATCAACCATTACCACCCCCTCGCCGCATGATTGACCTTGGCAATAGGGGACAAGGAAGTTCTACTCATGCCCCAGACTTCACGGTAGCACATCGAAGAGATGTTGGAGGGGCCGTAGGGCAAGGAGTGCTAATCGTGAAACTACATTGACCCATGTTGATGTTAAAGCAATGGTTATGAAAATCATGTTATATAACCGTGGTCAGAGGAATGAAGATTGGGGTATAGGACGCAGTCGTATGCCCTTTACTGATGACATTTTAGACATCCGTTTTCCAAGGAAATTTAACATGAAGTCTATGAACCGCTATACGGGCAGAACAAATCCAGTTCAGCACCTAATGAGGTATTCATGGTACATGAACGCCGCTGCCCTTGACTCAGTAAAATGTAAAGCATTCTCGATATTCCTGGAGGATGTAGCATTAATGTGGTTTACCCGCTTGCCAGCACAATCGATCTCTAGACTCAGGAAATTGAGTGAACAATTCGTAAATCAATTCCGACTTCATGCTTAGAGGTCTAAGAATGTCATTGAGTTATCCCTTATTAAGCAACACCCTGATGAATCTTTGTGGTCCTATCTTAACCATTTTAACTTAGAAGTCACGGAGGTTAGAGATCCTCACGAACAGACTATCCTAATGGCCCTAATTGATGAAGTGGACAAGGATACTGAGTTTGGAAGATACTTAGTCAGCAAGCCGCTGCTCACTAGAGAAATGTTCTATGAAAAAGCTAACATCTGCTTACATCAAAAAGAAATATATGCCAATCGAAAGAGAAAAGCTACCGATAAAGAAGATATACAGAGTAACGTAGCCATCAAACAATTCGGAGACAGTTCAGGAAAGGTAGAGATCAACGTTGGGAACAAAAACCAGGGGAATGGTCGCCAGTCCGGGAATGATAACAAGAGAAGAAATCGAGGAAACAACTCATAGAAGAAGCCTCGATTCAAGGCGTTTGAAAATTTTATGCCATTGGATGATACATTAGAAAACATTTTCCGGGATACCTACAACGTCCTTCAGTATAAGAGGCCTCCTCTGAGAGATACAACGAAAAAAGAGCGTAAGACAGGAAAGTTTTTCCTTTTTCATCAGATCCATGGTCATTCCACCAACGAATGCCGTCATTTGAGAGACGCCATTGAGAAGCTACTCCATGAAGGAAAGTTGGACGAATACAACGTTGCTCCGAGAGACAGGGGGCAAGCTGGGCAGGCCCCTAACCAAAACCAACCCGCTGCTAGGCCGACCGCTTAGGAGAAAGGAAATAACATTGTCATCAATACCATAGTAGGAGGACCTCATCCTGCTGGACACATCATTAGGGCAATGGATCAGTATGTGAATGCAGCCAAGCACCTTGAAGTAGGAGAATACAGTAACCCTTAAATTGCAGCCCCGATAAAGCAGCACAAAACAATGTTTGACGACATCATCTTTTATGACAGAGATTGTATTGGAGTTCATGCCCCCACCGAAGATCCTTTAGTGATCATGGCAACCATCTGTCCCGCTTTGGTCCACAAGGTTCTGGTGGAAAATGGAAGTTTAGTAAACATTTTTTTTAAGAAAGCATTTGATCAAATGAAGCTTGAAGCGAAGGATTTGAAGTCCTGTGAGGGATGGATATGTGGCTTCAATGGAGCCTCAACATCCCCAATCGGATCTGTGGAATTGTCAGTAACTTTGGGAGAAGGAGATCGCTGGAGAGTGAGAATTCTTTCATTTGTTGTATTAGATATCGAGTCACCTTGTAATGGCTTCTTAGGCCGATCGACCCTAGCAGAATTTAGAGCTTATATTGCACCCTGATGCCTATTGTTAAAGTTCCCGACAGATGCAGAAGTGTGGGTAGTCAGAGGTGACCAAGTCGTAGGACGAGCCTGCTACATAACAGAGTTGAAGTTTTTGCTCAAAGGGTTAAACATAGAACCAAAGAGCACTCCTCCACCTGCAAAGGAGGAATCATCATAACAATTACAGATAGCCTCGAAGGAACCGCCCAGAAAATTTCCCGAGGATATTGATCCCAGAGAGGACGAGGAACCTGGGGTTAGAATGGTGACTCCAAATGAAACGACTGTAGATGTTCCAATTGACGATGATAACCCAGCGAAGGACTTGAAAATTGGATCTCAATTAGATCCACTTCGGGCAAAGGAATTGATCGACTTCCTGAAAGCCAACCTGGATATGTTTGCCTAGACCCATGCTGACATGTGTGGGATATCCCCATCAATTATGCGCCATTCATTGAGCATTAACACAAAGCATCCACTTGTTAAGCAGAAAAGGCGAATGCTTGGCCCGGAAAGGTCAGTTGCCTTAAAAGTAGAAGCTGAAAAGCTGAGGAGTAATGGATTTGTTAGATATTCAACTTATCTGGAATGGATTTCAAATCCGGTTTTGGTAAAGAAGGCTAACGGGAAACGACACAACTGCATCGATTTCTCGGATTTGAACAAGGCTTGTCCAAAAGACAGTTTATCACTCCTTAGAATCAACCAATTGGTGGATTCGACGGCGGGTCACAAACTCCTCTCATTCATGGATGCATATTCCGGATACAAGCAGATTCCCATGCATGTCCCGGACCAAGAGCATACCAGTTTCATCACAGATTTGGGATTGCACTGCTATGTAGTGATGCCTTTTGGCTTAAAGAATGCTAGAGCTACATATCAATGACTAGTAAACTGGATGTTCTACAGTCAGATTGGGAGGACGATGGATGTGTATGCTGATGATATGCTTGTGAAATCCAGACAATCATCCAACCATACAACCGATTTAGCAGAAATGTTTGACATCCTTAGGTGATACGGGATGAAGCTTAACCCTCTAAAGTTTTCATTTGGAGTAGCCTCTAGAAAATTCCTAGGCATTATCGTTAGCTCGTCTGGAATTGAAATCAATCCAGATCAGATCACAGCAATCAGGAATATTCAAGAACTAAGGCAAATCAAAGATATCTAAAGCCTTGTCGGGAAGGTAGTAGCGCTAAGTAGATTTATCTCCAAAGCTACAGATAAGTGCATTCCATTTTTTGATTTGAGAAAGCGAAGAAAGCGTAATTTCAAATGGACTCCTTACTGTGTAGAAGCCTTCCAGAACCTTCTGAATCATCTGAGAAAACCTCCGATATTGTCCAAGCCAGTAGATCCTGAGGATTTGTTCATGTACTTGGTAGTATCGTCCCACGCAATAAGTTTAGGCCTCATTAGGGAAGAAGATAGAGTCCAGAGACCAGTGTACTATGTAAATAAGAAACTAACAACGGCGGAGCGGAACTATCCAAAGATAGAAAAGCTTGCGTACAATTTGCTGATCGCATCTAGAAAGCTTCTCCACTATTTGCAGGCTCATCCCATCGCTGTGTACACCGATCATCCACTATGGCAAGTGTTACAAAAACTAGAGGCACAGGAAGGCTGCTCAAATGGAACATCAAGTTAAGTCAGTTTGACTTGAACTTTTATCCCCAAATATCGATAAGGGGGCAAGTACTAGCAGTTTTTATAGCAGATTTTACCATCGCGGAAGATGATGTTGTGAGTGAAGAAGTTGATCCTCCAAAATAACTTGTTGACCCTAACGCTTGGAAACTATATACAGATGGGGTCAAGAATGATAGAAGATTGGGCGCAGGAGTTGTACTTATGACCCCCGTAAAACGGTCGATATATTACGCTATCAGTTTGGAGTTTCATGCCACGAATAATGATTCGGAGTACAAAGCCCTGATTGCTGGGCTAAAGCTCGCGAAGGAGTTGGAAATAACAAAGTTGGAAATCTTTTGCGACTCCAAAATAGTTGTGAACCAAGTTAATGAGGAGTTTCAGGCTAAAGGTCCGAGACTGATATTATATTTGAAAGAGGTGAGAAAGTTGCTCGGTGGCTTTGATCACTATAGTATAGCCCATATTCCTCGATCGGAGAATCAGAAGGCAGACAAGTTAGCTAAGATGGCTAGTTCTGATAACCCTGTATCCTGAGATGGTCCCGATAGAGGTACTACAGTCTCCGAGTATCGATCAGATGAAAATTGATCATGTACTAGAGACTGGACCGGAAAAGGAGTCATGGATGACACCTGTAAAGAACTTCCTGATAAATGGGACACTTCCCACCAAAAAGAGCGAAAGGCGCATTGTCACTCGCAAGGTTCCCGATATGCCATGCAAGGCAAAATTTTATACCGACAAGGGTTCTCAATGCCTCTCCTCCAGTGTATAACCCATGATTACATAGAAAGAGTGCTGAGAGAAGTTCATATAGGTGAATATGGAGACCACACTGCAGGACAAACACTGGCAAAGAAGATACTTCGATATGGCTATTTCTGGCCTATTGAGATGCAGATAAGTACGCACGACGTTGCAATGCATGCCAGAAGTTCTCAAAGATTCCCAGGGCACCTCCTAACCAGTTGAAGACGATGATGATCCCGTGGCCCTTCGCTGTGTGAAGAATTGATATCACTGGAAGCCTTCCCATACCAAAGGACAGAGCGATGTTCGCCATCGTAGCAGTGGATTATTTCACGAAGTGGGTTGAAGCGGAACCACTGACCATGATCACAACCAAGAGGGTAATCAACTTTGCCATGAGAAATATCGTCTGCCGATTTGGAATTCCGAAATTTACCATAACTAATAATGGGACCAATCTGACAGTATCGAGTTCTGGTATTTCCGCTAGAGATATCATATCGAGAAGAGATTCACAGGTGTGGTGCATTCACAGTCAAATAAACAAGTAGAAGCGGCCAACAAAGTAATCAAGTCCATTTTGAAGAAGCGATTGAAACGGGCCAAGGCCATGTGGGTCGACGAGCTACCTTTGGCATTATAGGCCTACATAATAACCTTTAAATCTGCCACCGGACATACCCCCTTTTCCCTTGCTTTTGGATCTGAAGCAGTCATCCCGGTTGAGTTAAAGGTGCCATCTCATTGGGTCAGTTACTATGACCCAATGACTAACAATGAACTGCTTATCGAATCCCTGGATATGGTATAAGAAAAAAGGGACGAAGCAGATCTACGTGCCTTAAGGCACAAACAGTAAGGCACTTGGTATTACAACAGAAGGGTCCGAGCTCGAACCTTTGAACCCAAAGACTTGGTTCTAAAGCATGTCTTTCCACCCCTAGTACATTTAGGCCTGAAATGGGAAGGACCCTATACTATCTTACGGAGGCTTGACAATGGATCTTTTAAGCTAGCGGCCGTGGATGGAAACGAAATCCCAAGAGTATGGAATGCCCAGCATTTGCGGCACTATTTGACATGAAATTTTCATTTTTACTATTTTGTTTTTTAGGACCATGTAAAAAGGCATGACTTGCCTAGAATAGTCCAATTATATAAACAAAAGATTATAAAGTGGACGTAGGTCATGATTCGACTGAACCACTATAAAATATCTTGTGTCATTTGCTTTTATTGCACCATTTCTTATTTACTCTGTGATTCTTTACTCACATGAATCATTGTAATCTTTCAATTTGTTATCACTCTTGCAGCAATCTCAAAGCACGTAACTCAAAGTGCCTTCTATCAGATCAGAAGTTTAACAATATGCAGAGCATTGAGGGTGCAATAAGATAAATGACACAGCAACTGATATTCCACTTCTCATGACTTGAGAAAAAGTACAAAGGACAGGAAAATGGATTGTCCATGAGACGTGAAGGTGCACCAAGTTTATAAAGACAATCTCGATTATACTCTACCCTTGGTATTCGACGAGAGAGTATAAAGGTGCTAGAGACTAAGTGCCGTGAAAGAACTCCTACCCCACTGAAGGAATAGGGGGCAAATTGAAAGCTGAGTTCAAACTCAATCCTGGGCATACGACAGGAGAGTATAAAGATGTTTTGATTAAATGCCATAATAGGGCTCCTATCCTGATGTAGAATCGGGAACAAGAATGAAAGCTGAGCCCGACCCCATCATTTCCGGGCATGGGGGGAAACGCATATATGACTCTAATTAATCCTCAACAAGCCCTGGCCAGGCATTATATTAACGATTGATTGTGGGCATACTCACACAAATTTATCCATGATGCAGGAATTTTTTATTTTTCATTGCACATGATTTTAACTTAGTTATGATTTGGATGTCTGTGACTGAGAATGATAAACATTAAGGTACGCAATGATGCAAAAGAAACAGATTTTCATTTACTAAATGCAGGTTTACAAGGCTAAACAAAATACGAGGCCGTACTTGCAACTACATCATAAGGCCAGTGGAACAACTAAAAAGAGAAAAGACATAAACAGACTGGCTCTACTTGGGCTTTGGGGACGACCTTGGCCTCTTCTCCTTCTTTTGCTTCTCTGGATCCTCCTTGTCGACATCAGATTTATCCTGTTTCTTTCTTTTCTTCTTGTCCGAAAGAGGATCTTGTGGAGGGTCAGAAGATTGGGATGCAAGCTGTGTAGTTATCGATTTAGCGGACAGCTTTATGATTAATCTAGATTTGGGATCAGCTGCGGAGATAGGTTGCACATTTAGGGGCCCTTGTTCCTCTATTTTTAAGGCCAGCTATTTATCTTTTTAGCCTTCAAGTTGGCTAAGGTCATGTTGTCATGATTCCTGGTCTCCGCTGTGATAACAAGCTCTTCCTCATCATCCCTTTGATCGCCATCGATGTCATCCAAGGCTCTAATAACTTCGGCATCCTTAGGAACATCAATGCTTGATAATGCGATGGTTTTCTCAAATGACTTGACCTCAGTCTGCTCAGGAGCTTCATGGATGACCTTTGTGCTTGGTGATACATTGACCTTCTCAAACTCTGCTTGCATTTCCGCATCCTTCTCTATCGGCTTGGCACCTATATTATGAGAAGTCACTTTATTAGTTTTAGAGAAAATTTGGTCTTCTCGATTGTTTGCTCCACCATGCAACGATAAGTTACAATGTCTTTGAAAAATTATGGAGAGAATATGGAGATACCTTCAGCTGACTCCTCTCCTGAAGCCGCAGTAGAAACCCCAACTACTAAGGGAACTGGAAGCCCAAAGATCAAGGGATCGTCCAGATTATACTCATCAACCTCATAAGTCTTGGGCTCCGGTGCTGAGCTTGAATCTTTGTCAATTTTGTTCTTGCCCTTGAGTTAGAGCCTTTCTTTCTCCATAGCTTCTTGGATTTGACGCCTACCTTCCGCTAAAGCCTCAGGTTCTCCACCTCTAAGACAATTCTGCATGAGCTGGTCCTCATCGATTTCCTCATTCTTCAAGCCCAGCTTCTCGCTCTCAACAATCTAATCCCAAATATTAACCAAGGTGGTGGATAGTTATTGATCCAAGAAATGTCTCGAGTCCGGATGATTTGAACAAAGAAGTCCATTAGTAGTTCGTCGAACTCCCCCATCTCTTTCTCGGTCATAGTAAGTTTGGCAGTAGTAGTGGAGGCCGACTCGAGGGCCACATTTGCATTGCCTTCGGCAAGGGCTGCCCATTCCTTAGCATGAGCAAGTTTGTCGTTTAAGCTTGCCTTTCCTTTTCCCAAGTAGCCTTCTCTGTGGCAAGTCGATCCTATGACGCCTTTAGCTCATAGCCATCCTAAGATCCTCTATCTCTTTCTTCAAAGCCACGCGCACTTGGCAGTTTGAATCAAGCTCGAGTTGGAAACGTTTCTTGTCATTGTCTAATTCGGTTTTGTAATTTTCAGCATTCCGTCAAGCTAAGGCAAGCTGTGCTTGCCCATCCTCAAGTTCTTTCTCTGCCTTACTCCTGGCCTTAGGATCGTGATCGATCTTCACCCTGGCCCTGGTAACATCACTTTTAAGCGGCGGATAACATCTGAAAAATTCTTGGCATGCTTTTTCATTGCTCTATATTGTTTAGCCACGTGACCGATTTGAACTACAACCTCTATATCCCATTCATCAAGAACTAGTTTAAGATCCGAGACGAAACGCATCCTCTCAAAATAGATATCAGGGAATTCTTTTTGCAGGCACTCCAACTTAGCCGGATTAACAGAGGTAACAGCACCCTCCTGTACAGTGATAGTATCCAAGTTATGCTGACCAGAAGGGACAAGAGCTGCTTTCTCCTTCTCCAAATTTTTGCTTGGATCTTTGTCTTTGTCTTTGGGTTCATGATGCTTCTTGGAAGACTTGCCCTGAGACGGTGTACTCTTCAGAGGAATTAGAGCTTTAGGAAGTTGTTTTCCTCCCGCCTGTGGCACTTGACGACTATGGTACTTCCCAGGATCCTGCTTCGAGGGAGAGTGAGACCGTGTAGAATGAGGCTGATAAGAATCACGGGGTCGTTGACTATCTCTTCCCCGACTGTCACTGCGGTCATGATCAGATATGGGATTGAGTCTGGGAATGCAGCCACGAAGTTCACGATGATAATATGAGTGGCAACGATACATTTTTCCTGCAAATAACGACAAATAAATATGTGACCATGAATACAAATGGTACATGAGTGATGTGTCAAGTGGTGCATGTGATTTGTGTATCTCGTGTAATCCCCCCTAACATACCAGGGCCCGAAGCTAGGCTCGTCTGTGCAGTATCTTTCTCTTTGGTAGGAATATTCTCTTCATCAGAGACAGGGAAGAATGGTTCCCCTCCAAAGTCTTCAGGTGTGTGGATGTTATCTAGCAGAGGAATTTTATCTAACTCCCTAAATATCTGCTCCTCCGTCAATGTATCATCAGTAGTAGGCTCTACTAGTGGTGGAGTCCTTGAGGGAGATTGCCCCTTGGACACTGAAGCCTCCTTTGGCTCACCATCTCGGATATCATCTCCTTTGTATACATTCAAATCCACATCATCCTAGTTAACCATTGGCCAAGGACTCTTATGAAATTCAGTCGTCTTTGTAGCTTTGTGGTCACTTGCCCTCAGCCGAGGGCATGATACTAGATTCCCCAGCTGTTTGAGTAGGGGCATGTAATTGTAAGGCTTGCCACCCGAACCGAGACTAAATCTTACATCTAGAAGATGGTGTTTGTGAAGGCTCTCGTCGGTTATACACTACTTGATTCTACATAAGTTTGATTTGATTTGCTTGCTAGAAGACAGGATAATCGATCTTCATATACCAAACCCTCTGGTTTTTTTGAAGCTGTGAACTGTACAGAAAAAAGAACACATTAGTACTTTAATTATGCAATTGGTACATGCGCTGAAGGATCTGGAACTAACTTGATTGTAGACACCTCCATGCACATCCAGCTTGATGTTTTATATAAAAACAGTCGGACTTAGCGTTTCCTAAATTGGTATGACTGTCCAATAATACCTTCCTGGAAGGGATCGATTCAAAGAAAATGATGTTCGAAATCCCTATGGAACGGTGCTTGAAATAATAATAGAAGTTTAAATCTTCGAAGGTAAGCTCGATCTTTAGAATTTCTTCATATGCTATATACAAGGTGTATAAAGTAGCATAAGCATTGGGATGGAGTTGCATGGGGAATGCGTAGTCATCTCAGAAGATCAACAACAATCAGAGGAAACGGAGGGATAGCGACTACCCAGTACATGATTCTACTGATAGTCATGTAACCTTCCAGAGCAGAATGAGGCCTAGCTCCTTCCTCCGAAGTTTTCACATCGACCCAGGGAATCCCGTGTCTCAAGCAAATTTTCTTTAACTTTATTTCGTCCAACTTGGAGGCTATAGAGTCACTCAG
Organism: Allium sativum; assembly: GCA_030737875.1. Taxonomy (NCBI): domain Eukaryota; kingdom Viridiplantae; phylum Streptophyta; class Magnoliopsida; order Asparagales; family Amaryllidaceae; genus Allium; species Allium sativum. The sequence continues at coordinate 364,960,883 of CM060916.1, read as the reverse complement.
TTTCTCTTTCTCTACTATTTTAACACCCTCAATTTCATCAGGAGCTAGATCATCGTCCTCTTCCTCAAGTGAGGTGCTCTCAGAAGATGGTGATTCTGTCTCAAGATCTGTTTCATAATCGAAATCAGATTTACTCCAATTTGAATCTGACAGGAGAACATCGGGATTATGACTGTTTGACGACTCTAGTTCTGCACTCTTCTCTGATATTCTTGTTGAGCGTCTATCAGACATGGCTATGTTGGCGAACAAACATAAGTAATTAGAGCATAACTACCTGTGAACCCTGTGTGCGCATGCAAGTACTAGTGTGTGCAAGTGTGTACGGTGTTGTAAAAAAAGCATAAAGTTAATCAGGTAAGCATAAAATGGATCATTGTATGTTATTAAGTAGTTTCCCGGTCCAAGAACTTCGTCTCAAAGGCTCTAACCTAATTGTTCGTCGAATTATCCGAGTTATATTGAAGTTTCAATTGAATCACATACTGATGTGTTTGATTAGTTGGTATAATTTGGTTAGCTACAGTCGTAAAATGAGGGTCAAACTGGAGATAAGCTAGTTTATGAAGTTTTGGGGTTCAGCTCGTGAGGAAGTCTGGCCCATAAAATAGGTTCGGCTCGTGATAAGGAAATAACTCGCGAAGGAGTGTTGGTTCGTGACGATGGTAACCAACGAGCGTGCAGCAATTCCTGACGAGGAGCGACTCGTGAAAGCAAAGGGCTCTTAGTAGAGTCCCCATCTGAATACCACAATGGTTTGTAAGACACAATCACGAATCGCTGCATTATACGAACCAACACTCGACCCCACTCACGACCCGAGTGGCTAAAACTCAAAACCTCTACCCAACTATTGTCACGATCCGTGAATTAACCCGATTCCCAATTCTTCTCCACAATCCAACGAACTCCTTGACCTTCCTTCCTCAACCAACCATCGCAAACCAACCGCCAACAGCAGCGATGTCCCCGAGCTCCTTGGCCTCTCCTCCTTGCTTCTCCATTTACCCAACGCGTCTCTTCCCTCAAATCCTAACTCCGTGAACTCAGCCACCATTAGCATTGGCGGTAATTTCAAGATCGACAGTAAGCCCATCGAAATTGAAGAAAATCAAGGAGGCCACATGAACTCAAACAATAGAAATAGGAATTAAAACAAAAAACCTATCTATTTCTATCACCTATTTAGACTAGGCAATCGATTTGAGAGTTATGCGAGATAGGGAGGGAATTGAATTAGGGTTAAAAGATGGAGAAGAGGCGACAATAGTAAAAGTTGAAAAGAAAAGTAAATAGGGAAGGAGGAAGCGATTTTTATAGCCAATGAGAAGGCCGTTGGCCTTCCTTTTTCTGTCCTATGCAAGCAGCCCGACTTTATGGGCCACGAATACCCATATAAACCCATTGTGGCTCACACGAGTGCGGCCACTGCTATTTTACACTAAGACACAAGCCATAGTACAGCTCGACGACCCAGAGTTTGAGATAACCATTGAATTTGAAGGTTGGAACTTTACGTACGCAATTAAATTATTTAAGTTTAAGGGCTCACCGGAACAATTGATCGTAGCTCGCTCCTGAAGCACACGAGATTAAATCAATCAATAAGCAAAGAAATAATTGGAAATCCCGCCTGATGTTTATACTTGCCAAATGACATGACTATTCAGAATATTGTATCCATCCAAGCAGATGCAACCATTGATTCACACCATTTCAGGAAAAGATGCCTTAACAATTTCGAAGTACATTCCATCCCTAATAAAACATACTTCGAGGGGGCAAAATGTTGGCTAGTTTCGTGACCAAGCCACCAAGAGTACAAGTATTCATAGTCAGACAAGAAGGAAAATTACGTATACAAGCTCAGATGGTTGCATCAAGACTCGTGAAGCCCAGGACTCACTCGTAACCAACGTCTTCATCCCACTCGTGGACCATCCTTACCCTCGGCTCGCAATTGGACACCACGCCCCGGTCGTGCCATTCTGTCATGACCCGTTCATGGAGGACTATCATGACCCAATCGTGATAATATATCACAAACCAACCACGAACCCAGAGGATGATAGAGGTGACCATGTCCACTACGAGCCGCAAGATCAGGATCTGATGACACCTGTCCATAACTGTCATATTGACCATTTCTCCATCAAGCCACGAACTAGTCCGACATCTTTGGGATCCATGCCACGTGTCCTCACGAACTGCCTGCAGATATCACCTATAAATAGCCTCATACTTGGCATTTGTTAGGATTTTTTGGTAATTCTATCTATCGTTTCCACTATTATTGTCCTTCCATCATTTTTTATCAGTAATGTCTCAAAATCACTAAATGAATCATCATTGTAAAAGTGAGATTGAGAGAAATCATTGATTGTACTTGCATTTAACTTATAATCAAAGGATATAAAGTGGACGTAGGCTTGTTAACACCGAACTACTATAAATATTGTGTGTTAGCTGTATTTTCTTTCATTTCTAGTTATTACTCTACAATTTTTGACAATTTGGGTGTTAGAGCCATAATTTGGTCTAACAATTATTGAACAAGATGTTATTCAAAAAAAAGTTATTCATGGGAGTCAATTATGTCGAATTTCAAGAAAATACTATTTACTTCTCGTTTTAATTAAAAATTTAATATTAATTAGTTGTTTATGTATTCAAATTAGTAAATAAAGTATAATTTAAAGTTAAAAATTTCGAAGGCATGAACTATTGTGATAATCAACGATTGGCGTAAAAGACGTGGATTTATAAATTGAATCCTAGAGTTGTGTAATGAATGTTTAGATAAGAAAATAAGAAATGGGGTTAAGGAATTTAGAAACTGATTAGATATTAGTTAAGTTGAATAATTTCCTGAGTGTTGATCTGAGGTTGGTTGCGGCCTTCAGGGTTGATACTTAGGGAGTTGTTGACTTGCTAATTTATGGTCGAAGGATGTAGAGAGGGAAGAGTAATAGTGCATGAATGAGTAATTTGTTATGAAAATGAAAATTTTTGAAATTTTGATAGCCTAAAGATGTGGATGAAGTGATGAACTTAATAATTGGAAACTAGGAAGGAAATTTTGTTTATAATCGATAGATTCGTAAATCTGAGTTTGGAAAGATATCAGATATCTGAACTGATTAAGAGATCAAAACTAAAATTTGGAAATTGGAATGGAATTTGAGGATATTAGATTTTAGATATTGGATATAGAAGTTTTCTGAACTTATATGAGAGATATATAAAAGCATGGTGAATTTGAAAACTACTGGACTGGAAGGTGATCGATTTGATATAAAATCTTGTATAACAAAATTTATATAAGAACGAGATGCTTGGAAATACGATTTGAAAAGAAAATTTTATGTACGGTCTATGAGGAATATGAAAGGAGGTACCATATGTACGTAATATCATATGTTTTAAAAATCAAGATAATGGAAGTAACTTCCTTCTTTTTTGAATTTCGAGCTTAGTTGAGATGTGCTGCTGGTGGTGGTAGGTTGTCCGGACATAAAACTCGAGTTGCCTGGAAGAACAAGACTGTGTAGCATAACTCACAGGGTTGTAGATGGCCAATAACAGATGAATGTTTCTTGGGGGAACTTAGTGTAACCATTGTGTCTGTTGCAATCTATAGTCGTGATAAGGGTGTACTCCGCAGAGCTGTGAAAGCTTACGGGTATGGATGTTTCCTGAGGGAATCAGGCGTAACCATTGTGCACCTGCGGTCCTCATGGCGTATCTACAAGTGAAAGAGATGTAACAACTAGAGTTACTAAAGGTAGAATGGATCCATGCAATGTTTGAGATATCTTAGTGATGTTGAGCCATCTGTTTGATGCAGCACTGTATCTTCATGACTTGATTTGTCTGGTGCCTTGATTGATCCTCGTGACTTGATTCATTTTCCAAAATTTGATGATTTTTTTTCGTGGCCCTGAGATAGAGCAGTCAACGCTCAGTGACCTCAGATTTTCTTCTTATTTTAAATATATTCCATTGTTCTGTTCATAATGAAATTCACAGGGAAACGATTTCCTATGAATACGTATGTTTTCTGGGAGATCCAGATGGAACCATTGTGTATATACGATTCATGAACAATCAACATATCATCACATTGGTACTTTCCCTATCTATTTTCTTTTAAAAAGGATTTTTTTTTGAAATATTTTCACTAGGAGTTGAAGCAAGGATATTTAGTACTTGGAGATTTTAGTCGTGTGCTTGGCTAGCATATGCCTAACATATGTGAGGACGACAATAGACTTATCAAATTTCGAGTTATCAAATATTTTCAAATCAATAATTTGAAATTAAAACATACTTAACTTAATAAGTTAAGAGAGAAAAATTCGAAGTATTTTCAAGTCCATAGCTTTGTAATAATAATAATACAAATATTTTCTGTATAAAAACTATAAAAGATTTTAGATTTTGAAATTTTCAAGTTAACAATTTGTAACTTAAAGAATAGATTGGAATGTACGGAATAAGTGGAATGATTGACAAGTAAACATTAAAAGATAAGGTTTATGAAGAAATGTGGAGTAATTTGAGATGCTTAAATCCAAAAGAGAGTGGTTTTGAAAATAAATTATATGATTTTGAGGACTAAAAGGAATGAAAATTGGGAGACATCTCAAAGTAAATTGAGATAGAAATTTGTCTAAGGAAATTGAATATAGTTTAAAAAGCAAGGGAATAAATGGAACCCGATTTAGGGAGATAGGAGTTTGCGTTTGATCAAAACTGATCTCCAACTATAAGAAGGAAAAGTGATTTTTTGGGTTAATTGAATATGATGAATAAACAAAGAGGATCAGTGACTTAAATATAAATACTTAAATTAGTTGTGGAAAAGGTTTTGCACGTATATGCAAATTTGAAGTATATAGTGGTACAACTCTAACAAGCCCTCCTTTTCGATGATGAAAAGTTTTAAAGGCGGGGAGATTGTAACGTCCCAGAAATTTCGGCCATTGGAATATGGAATTAATTAAAGATTTAACTATTAATAATCAATTTTATATTGATATTTGGGTTGGAAATAAAAAAATCAAATATTTGGTTTTGAGTGTGAATTGAATTCAATATTTAATTCATAATGGTTGATTGGGAAATAGACATTGATTGTTGAATATTTAAATTGAATTTGGTTGGATATTTTAATTGGGTTTGGAATTCGATTGAAAAAATATACATGATTGGATTGGAAACAAACGTTATTAACATTAAATAAAATGGAGATTTTACTTATTGGAATATATCGAAAATGTGCTTAGATATGTGTGTATTTGGGTATATGAACTTAACGTTTCAAGTTTGAAATCGAACAGAGTTGTTGTTGGACAAATGGAATAAAATCAGTGAACCATTAAATCATTTAAAATTTAAATTAATGTCGTATATTAACAAAGTCAGATTGTGACCAAACTAATTTTATTGAATTTAGAACGAATAGATGTAGAGGTACGTAAAATTTTGTCGCATTCGGAGATTGTGTCGGTGGTGCGAAATTAAAGCACTCTAGGGTATTCGCGGTAAAGTCTAATATTTAATTATAAACAAATGTAACCTTCCTCAGCAATACACTACGCCGACTTATATCTGAGAAGCACGCAACTACCCTATTATCTACTAATTGAACATCGTTCTCATCTTTAATTTTTTTCTTCTATAAAAATCACACACTCTTTCCTTTCCTCCAGAAAATTCATTTTTCTTTTCCCTAAATAAAAATTAAAGCTTTCCTAATTTAGTTTTAATGGCCTACCCCATTTTGCTTCTCACCCTAATCGCCACCTCCACCATTCGCAATTAGCCCCCACCTCTTTCAGATTAAACCACCACCGCCGTTGAGTATAGATTGCTTGGTCTCCCCAACGTTTAACGTAGGCTTCCTCTCAAATCATTAGATCGAGTTTGAGATCTTTACATTGCTCTGACCTGTTGCTCTTCGTTTTCTTGCTACTCACGCGTCACCACCTGAGGCACCGCAAGCTTCACCCTTTAGCAACCTATACCCGCATGACTGAAGCTGCCAACCGCCTTAAACTCCTCGAAATCTCTTTCTGTGCACTCCAACCACCAAGTTTGCACCACCACTTGTTGTTCTATTTTTTTGCTACGCAAGGTGAGTTTTTGAACTCATGATTTACTACGTTCGGGTCTTTTAACTTCGTATATGCTGAAATGAATTAGTTGGTCCCCTTTTGTTTGATTATGTTGCCTATGCTATTACTGCATAAATTGTTGCTTTGCACTCTACAGTTGTCCCTAGTTGTCTAACCTGAATGAGATGTGCGTGCCCTAATAATTTCCTGAAATCTAAAGTGACCCTTTGCCGATCTTTCACTAAATTTACTTGTTCACGTTTGCGTGATTCATATATTCAGATGTTGGGTTATACTATTCCGGGTGGTTGTTTAAATAATGGGATGTATATGTATGTGGAGGCTGACAAGGGAATTTATACACATATTTTTATGTGTTTATATGTGTGCCGTCAGCATACATATGTAAATTAAGCCCGCTTTACCCCATTCTAGTATATGAACATCAACACCAAGCTGAATAAAATAGTGTACTTTGTGTAGTGATATTTGATAAATGTCACACTGTTTAATATCTTTGAGTGGTTCGTCTTTGCCCACCTCTTTTACTTGACAATATCGAACCTAAACCAGTTTTGGATGACCATTTCCATGCCTTTGTTTTGCTACAAGCATTACATCTTCTATATATTTGTGTGAAAATATAAGAAAGAAAATAATAGTAAGAAAATTTATCCATTGATGACCATTTCTATCTTTATTAGAGTTGCAGTTGCTGACGAGCCTTGGTTATGTTTGTTAGATGTGTTATACTGAGTTGATGACTATTGCGTCCTAGGCAGTTTCAAGAGGTTAGTCGATGCAAACATGGTTATATTTATGGCATACATAATAAATAAGGCTGTGTAGTTCTTATGTACAAACCTCTAGAAATAGTAAGCATAACGCAGCTTCTTCTTGTAGAACAGTCCTTTGTTCCTACATGCAGAGCTTTGCTTCTTAATACCACCATGGGTGTTACCCTTATTTGGCCTAACATACCCAGATCCATACCCAACACCCACGTTTCCCCATACACACTGGATTTTGAGTTTTCTGCCTTAGATGTGTGGATGACCTGAGAGTAAAAGCCAAGCTAAATATGGATTTCTATATCATTGCTACGTTCAACATGTACTATTTAGGTAAACTTGGGATTAAATAAAGGATGTTTGGATATATTTGACTACGTAGCAACTAAGATAGTGGGTGAAATTACCTAAATTTATTATATTAAAAGGCATGGCTGCAATAAGACGTTGTGCAATAGAAATGCAGTGCACGATAGTAATAAACAGAATCAATAACAATGGAAATAAAAATCAATCCAATTTCCTAAGTGCCACTGGTCTGACTGACTTTTCTAACAACAAGTTGACCGTTATTTTATATTTGCAAGTGGGTCTGGTAATAGAGGTAATGCAATTTTACTTTCTATCTTTAATCACTTTTGTTATTGTTTGAGGAAGAATTCATGTTGGTGTAGCAGTAAATAGCAAGTTAAATGTCAAACTTTGCCTAAACATGTAAATTTTGTTTACTTGTGTGGCCCTAGTTGCTGCTTGTTCATGTTGTCATTTTCCACGCAGCTTTTGTTAATTTGATAGTCATTTCCTGTCTATAAATCTGAAGCCAAATATGTAAGTGGTTAGAGAAGAAAACCAATAATCTCTTTGGCCATAAATTTTTCCCAAAATGTTTTCCAAAGCTATATAGTTCACAATATATCTTAAATATAATGATATTTCTATAAGTCTGTCACTACATCTAAAGGTAGACCAAGTGTTTACTTCTTATATCTCAAAGTATTGTGTGTATATGCTTTTCCGTTATTAATTTGGAATAAAAGATATCGGAATTAAAAGTTTATCTCAGTTTGGATTTATTACCGAAGTATATGAATTTTACACTGTCAATATGACTACACCTGTGTGTATGGGTTTACCTGCATATGTGTGTGTACATGACGATTTGCATATGATATATTTGATGTAAGGAGTAACTATTATATTTCAGCTAACATTTAAGTTAATTTACTTGAACTATGATTAATCCTGACTCGAGTGTTTTATGTTTTTGCATGGAACGCTCGGGTCAAACCCGAGTGCTACAGATTTAAAGATTTCATCTTAGGATTTGAAGATTAGTGAAGCTGGGGATTCGAAGACGTGTGCACTCTGAAGATTTTTAAATTCTGAGTAAAATATAAAAAATTATTTTTTGTTCAATACTGTGTTATTTATTGTGTTTTTCTGTGCTGACTCTGTTTTTAAACTTTGTAAGCTAAATAACAATCTGTCAATTTGAAAGTTTTAAGTTGGTTTAATTACCAATTTTAAGCGATCAAAAAGTTGGGATGTTACATCTACACTTGTTTTGGGTTTGTTTAGATTTAAACTCATTTCGATCGCATAATGATAAAGAACATAATTCATTAAGTGCACTACATTGTTCACCAGAGCAGACATTTGATTGTCACTTTCAAATTTATGCCGACTACCATAGAACTAATCGAGAAACTTTTTCCATGAGCTATCTAAAGAAAATGTTGTCTTCATAAAATTCCCCTTAAAATATTTATACCTACAAAAATTTTCGGTTAATACTACTATTACTTTTTCTCAAAGTCCATTTGAAAATATTTCAAGAAATTCTCGGATTTAAATCCAAAATCCTTTTAAAACATATTTTATAAACCAAGTTTATATTAAATTACTTTTATATAAAATCAACTTGTATAATAATGACTCTCCTTTATTATAATAAAAAATTTCATAAATCTTTATTCTGTAAAGGTCTGTTTTACCATTTAGACAATTTTAGATAATTTCATTAAAATATGACTTTTAACTTGGTATTTTTACCAAAATCTTATAGTTAAATTATGAAACTTAATTCATAAGGGGTTCATTTTATGTGCTTATAATTATCGATAAATGCTTATAAAGTCGTCAAGCTTAAATTGAAAATCAACAAACAATAGTCAATGTCCACGAACTATTTGAGCATGAAAATTAAAAAAAAAAATTGATAATAAACATATATTAATATTAACAAAAAATGTAGATAACTGTACAATTTGAAAATTATTCCTTTATATGTATAATACATATAATATTAGGTAAAATATTTCATTTACCAAATTTTCAAAATGAATATCATATTTATTTGCCCAGTTAAAATATTTCGAAATCCTTATTGATAATGAGGCATCCAACTTGTTGACCATAACTCAAAATTCAAACTTAGCAAAACAATTAACATGATATATTTTTGTATCAATAATAGATATGCTCTTACATACACATGCAGACACACTCTGATTCATTCGAAGGTGTCACTTACCTTGTCTCTATTGATTGTAACCCACTAAAGCCAAGGTTCTCACTAAACCTCTAGCTCTGAAACAAAATGCAATGACCAATCTTTTAAACCCTCCAAAATCAACATTTATACATTCATTATATTCAAATGCCGAGCATCTATGTATTAGAAAGATAGAATGTTAGGGTAAAAAGACAAGAATAGGAAAAATAAAATATCACAACGAAATAATAACATATTATAACAAAAGACTGTAAAAAATAGACACTTTAAAATACATGATATATAAGAGTTAAAAACGTACCGTATTAGATGGATAGTATAATTTCTAACCTTACATCTGCTGATAGGTATATATCAAAATTCTACGGGAAATAAAATACTGCGATAGGTAAATATTTGACCCTTCTCCAAGAGCTCCATAGCATGAAAACCACCATGAAAGTACTCAACTTGACCCAAGCATTATCATAAAATAGCATTAAGGTCAGTGTGAAAAACAAGCTAATTACACTAATTTGTTAAGCACAAAATGTGTTATTTCCTGACCAAAAAAAGCAAATGTAAAACAATTTAAACTACAATCCCAATAAAAAGGATGGACAAAGTAAATTCAAAATTTAGGCTTAAACAATGGACAAAAGAATAAAATATAGAGAAGAGAAAAAGGAACTTGTAAAACCCGGAAATCCGAGCCAATTTAAAATTTTTATTTTAGCAATTTTAATGAATTTTGAATATTTAAAATGATTTATTTTAAATAATAACGATGATAAATTTACTTTGAATAGAATTAGAATGTATATATTTATATAGATCGTCGTTAGAATATAAATAATTATTTTTAATTATAAAAGGAATTGAAAATGGCGCGGTAGTTTGAAAATTCGATTTTGAATTTCAAATGAATGCACAGGATTCAAAATAAACCGGATTTTAGTGAAACCAAAAATATTTGAATCTAACTGAGAATATCTTTCCAACGAATCCAAAAAATCAAAATTTCATAGCAGAAATAAAAAGTTATGCCCAGTTGAAAATTCAGAATAGTTGCTATGGAATTTTGGTCCTTAAAAATGGAAATTTTGCAAACGACCTCGGTTTTTGACGAAACCACTTTTTTTGGATCCGTAATGTCAAGTTATAGCTAGCTTTCAAAATTCATAATTTTCTGAATCAATATGTGAGCGTGGCAAAGGAAAACGCGTTTGACCAATTTCAGTTGATTTTAATCAACTGGAAAATGACCATTTTTCAAACGGTCTTCAAATTTGACGAAATTAGATTTGTTAGGACCGTATCGTCAATACGAAGCTAGAAATAATTTTTCTGGAATTTTTGGGAACCGTATGTGACCCCGGCAAATTGAAATGTGCGCTTAAATTTAAAATCTAAGGATTTAAATTTTGATTTAAACGAAAACAGGTCATAACAACCGAATTGGGTTACGAAACATATCTCATTGTGTTCGGAATGGGGGTAATTAGCTAGCGGCAACAGTCGTTGGGTCTCGGTTAGAGTTCGGAAGAGAAACATGTGCTTTTGAAAATTAAATTAAATATTAATATAATAATCCCTCTTTCTTTTAACACCCCCCTCTCGTTTCTTTCCCCACCCAAACACAGATTTTCCCCGATCAAAGAAAAACACCCCGTTGACTTTCCTCTACCATCCATCCTCAGCGCGGCCGCCGGAGGCGCCTCTCGCCGTCGATCCATGCCTCCCCCCCCCCCCCCCCCCGCTCCGTTCTGTCTCCTACCTTCCCTTTTCAAGACCCCGTGTCCAAGTTTCCCCTTCCGAACCCGCAAAGCCACCGCCGCCACTTCATTTATCCACCGCCGTGCCTCTAACTAGCCGCCCACTTCCCCATCGCGCGGCCAGATCGTCGGAGCGCCCCCCTTATCGCCAATCGTCGCCCCTTTTCCCCCAAATTCAAAAACTCTATACCCTAGATCTCCGGGACCACCTCCTCCACGTCGCCAGCGGCCCTAGGCCCATCACCACCCCCAAAACCCCTCTGGTATGAATTTATTTGCTTCTATTTTCATTTTTTACAATATAATTAGTTGGTAAGTTTAAAATCAGTTTTTAATTTGTATAAAACATAGTTAATATCTGATTTTATTTATAGAAAGCATAGCATAAAAAGATTCGATTTTTATTCAGTTAAAGGCGAGATTTTGATTATAAAGGTTTGATTTTTATTTAATATAAAGAAAGTTTAGATTTTTTTCATGAAGTAGCAAGTATAAAAATTCGATTGTTATATGAGTAGAGGTGTAAAGGAGAGATTTTTGTATATGTGATAGAGATATAAAAAGATATTATTTTTAAGTAGGAAAGGTTTAGATTTTTACATATATATAGCGAATAAAAAGTAATGTTTTTATTTTATATAAAAATATGATTTTTATATTATAGAGATAATAAAAATATGATTTTTATATTATAGAGATAATAAAAATATGATTTTTATATAGTAGAGATTATAAAAATATGATTTTTATAAGACAAAGAATATAAAATATGATTTTGATATATGTTATAGCGAAATAAAAAATCGATTTTTATACGTGTAGCAGATTGAAAATAGAATTTTTATATAATATAGAATATAAAAATATAATTTTTATATATGTATTAGAATAAAAATATAATCTTTATAACGAAAACATCGTGTTAAAGATGCTATTTTTATCGTCTTGAAAACGAAGTAAAAATATATGATTTTTATATGTGTAGTCAATACGGATAACTAAAGTGGCAAAAGGCGAGCACGGCGAAGATTTTCTACGTATGAAGAGTCGCGACGTTTGGTTTAGCTTATCGGTGAGAACTCCTCGCTTTTATTTTAATTTCTAGTTTGAGATATATACTAGGATGCAGACGGTGCTTAGCAGCACCCGACACCCGTCGTCCACAGACCATGGATGACTTGTTTGTTTATTGTTTGTGGTGTGAATATTGATTGTGTGATGTGGAGTGAATAAATATTTTATAGTTAAAAATATAATTTTTAACGTGTATATAAAATAAATAGTTATAAATAAATCGGACGATTTGTTTATGTACACACATTTGACTGATATGGACTGGGACGATAAATTTTACACATCGCCCAACTGCAAAAATAAAACATGTGTTTGATTGTTTGAAAACCCCATACGGGTGTTGGGATGAAATTGGCCATACACTAGTCCCAATAATTAGCTGTATGTCGATCGATCGATTGACAGGTTGTTATAAGCATTAAATATTTATATTTGATGCTTATGCAGTGTAGAATGCACTTTGGGTGATGATTGACTGTGTTTGATTGTGGCAGTGTACGTGTGTATGAAATCCATATAACTAACATTATATGGTAATTGATTGGGCCTCATTCCAAGTTGGAAAATAAAATAATCATGTGTTGAATAAAATAAAATATTCATGTGTTGAATAAAATAAATATTCATGTGTTGAATAAAATAAAATATTCATGTGTTGAATAAAATAAAATATTCATGTGTTGAATAAAATAAATATTCATGTGCTGAATAAAATAAATATTCATGTGTTGAATAAAATAAAATATCCATGTGTTGAATAAAATAAAATATTCATGTGTTGAATAAAATAAAATATTCATGTGTTGAATAAAATAAATATTCATGTGTTGAATAAAATAAATATTCATGTGTTGAATAAAATAAAATATTCATGTGTTGAATAAAATAAATATTCATGTGTTGAACAAAATAAAATATTCATGTGTTGAATAAAATAAATATTCATGTGTTGAATAAAATAAAATATTCATGTGTTGAATAGAAAAATATAAATTCATGTGTCGAATAAAATAAAATATTCATGTGTTGAATAAAATAAAATATTCATGTGTTGAGTAAAATAAAATATTCATGTGTTGAATAAATAAATATTCATGTGTTGAATAAATAAAATATTCATGTGTTGAATAAAATAAATATTCCTGTGTTGAATAGAATAAACATTCATGTGTTGAATAAAAGCCGTGTTGATTAGATTGATGCCATTTTGACGTGAACGATATTTATATCGATTTTATTCATTTTTATAATGAATATCGAAAAGTAATTGATTTCAAAATATAATGTTTTGAAAATATTATCATTTATATAACGATGATATGGAATATTCAATTTTGATTAGAAATTGAATATGAAGTTGAAATCGTTTTGAAAACGAATTTAAAACGATTTATAAAATACGTTTTGAAAGGAAATCGACGAAATATAATATATATATATATATATATATAATGGTCTGAATAGAACGCGCCACGCTGCGGCAGTTCGCGAATTTTGACCATTGACTTCGAATGGATATTACGGGACATCTAACCTCTGAATTCTCCTAAAACCGGAACCGTTGGGTTCGTATCGAAAAGAGCTTTCTAACGAACATTAGAGATTTGAAATCTAACGGTTGGATTTGGAATTATGTCCAAATCAAATTTGGAAAAGGTCGCTGTAAGTGCAGTTCGATGGCCATTTGTGGAAATCGACTGTACGGGCCTTGATAAAATTATTAAAAATAGTAATAATTTGTGTAAAATCATAAGAAATGATTTGGAAAGAATTGGGATGAAAAACTCCATAGTTAAAAAGATAAAAATAGATTTTTATCGAAATGAACTAGTTTTGAACTAGAATTATAATCCGTTTATTTTTGAAATAAATAAATGGGATTTGAAATGGTTTTAAAAATAACCAGAATTTCCAATATATATATTGGAAATTGATTTGAATCGAAATTGTCTTTGGAATATTTCGATGTTGGATTTCGTGATTATACAGATATTGTTATGGAAATTTGAAAGATATATTTATATCGTTATTTCCAATACGATATTTGTTGGTCGTAGAATTTGATATTGAATATAAGCCGATATATTTTCAATTCAGAGCCCTGTATTTAAAATCAAATGGGATTTGGGTTTGTCGTGAATGGTGTCTTCATTAACATTGTTCTTAAACCCAGTTGAGAAAAAGATTAAATCTTTTTATTTAAATTTAATGAAATATACCAATTAAATGATATTTAATTGGAATTGAATTTGAATTGATTTTTTTTGGGTTTATCGTGAACCGTGTTTTAAATGACATTGGTTCTTTAACCCAGTTAAAGACAGGATATGGTTTCCCAAGTTATACAATCATTGATATGATTTTTGGGAAGATTAAAACCAAGTTTTTAATGAATCTTTAATTAGATTGAGACGATCGAGATTGGAGTATCATCAGTTTTGCTCCAGGCGATAGTTAAATCTTTAATTAGATTTGAATGTGAAATGGTAATTGAATTTACCGATAACACTGTGGTGTTAGATATGAAGTATTACTAGTTTTACTTTATGGGATGAATAGGTTGGGATTGGGAAATTAAAACAAAGGATTACTTTGGTAAGGTTCGTCAATCCCGACTAGTTTGGATAAACCATAATTTGGTTTGAATGGATATTCAAAAGAAGATTAAAGAATAAATTTAAAGAATTTATCTTTGATAAAATTAATGGGAACCTTTCCCAAAGTATAAGAATATTTGAATAAAAGAATATTCTGAATTGGAATGAGGCGTATGTTGTGTTTGTGTAACACTTGTTTATTATATATGCGGGTTGTTCAGAAAGACCGGGTTTATCCCATATGGAATAACTAATTCGACGATGTGTCGAGGATGAAGACGGTGGTCGAAGACTGGAGGTCTTTTCATCGTTTGGGTGATTACTGATGATCTTGATTGGGTTGTACACCCAAAAGAGGGAATCAGTTGGTGATCTTCCAGACGTACTAGGAGATCGATGGATATGCGAGGTACATGGTGCCTCCGGTTTCGTTCAGACCCGGAACAAACTTGTAAATGGACCGTATGTCTGACATTGGATTTTATTCTGTGTGATTGATTTCTATTAAATATATATCTATTTGGCGACGGAGAATTTATTCTCTTGCTTAACGCCATTCTCTGAGACGTACGAACACAGGGGTTATATATTGATGGATATCAATCGCATGGAGTGAATTGCCTGTGTGGCATGCCTAAGTGGCAAAAGATCAAGGCTTCTGTTGAAAAGCAAAGTCTTGTGGTTGATGATCAAAGCACCGCCTGTGTGGCATAGCTTTGTGTAACGTTGATTCGCGAGCCTCACACCCCAGTTGTGAACCAGAAGCAGGAGAGGACATCAGGGAGGGCATGCGTTTCCTTCTAGATAGGGTGGTGTCAGTAACCTACCAGCCCCGACATTTATATTATTTTCACCTGTGTGGTTGTTGGATTGCGAGGCGCCTCGGATATATCAGTGACTATGTGGAGCCGATGGAGTCATTTGGCTAATTTACACCCCAAAGGGTGGGGAAACGCAGTGTTTAGGCATTTTAATCCACATTGGTGGACCGTCTCTGACGATCCAAGGGATCACCTGTGTCTGGGTCCTGAGGCTCGGGCTAGAGAGTCTCGAATCGGTGAGGACTATCTTTAGCCTTGGTTCACAGATGGAAACCCGACTTCCAATACGTGACATTTGCGTTTTTGATTGTAGAGCCTAGTATCGACATGATATATGGTACCCATGCCGTCTATGATTGATATTGTTTTGACACTATACTCTTATAATAGTATCAAATGATTTGTTTTTAACGTACCAAGCATGTTTGGATATTATAAGGGAAAACCCTATCCTCCGGCTTGTGTTGCATTGTGTGATGGGACCTGGGTTTTATAATAGCTTCATTTTTCCAAAAAGCATTGCGCTGTTTTGTTATATGCACTGGTATTCTTGGGAGGTTACCCGTTACGTGTTATACGGCGTGGTCCCTTTATATATCTGATTTAAGTAAAGCTTTAAATAACTGTTTTAGTTCTCACACCAGTCACATGACTGACTTGGAGTTTATTGTTATAACCTAAACTCTGCGTGCCCTTATTTTCGATACGGGAAGCTAGTAGTTTTGATTTTGCAGATTTATATTCACAGGATCCTGATTTACAACTGAAGCGGTATTCAGAAAGCTCTGTATCCGTGTATCTATTTTCAGTTGTGCTTTGTATTGTTTTTCCGCTGCGATGTATTTAAATGTAATTTAAATCTCTGATATTTTCTGTGTAATAATTATTGATACTCTGTATATTCTTGTATTCTGATGGAATTGTTGTAATATACAAGGAAATGTTCTTCTGTTTGTGTTCCGATATGGCTTGTCCTCAGTACAATCCGTTCTTTCCTTACCGGGGAAGTTCGGGTCGTAATAGAACTCCATGATGTAATTAAGAAAAGATGAACTCCATAGTTCAAATTAAAACAAGGAGAATGAAACTCACCCAAAATGGCTAGGATGGTGTACCCCCTAAATCAAAAGCATTCATCTAAATAAAATACACATGAAAGCCCATGTCAAACATCCCAAGGTCTAGGAAACATCCAATTTGAATCCTACCTTCAACGAGGATCTGGATATACTTACATCACCATATGCTTGCCACCAACTCCCTAGACAAATATAAATATACCCTAATGGGTGCGACCCATGTGACTAGAATCTCACTCGCCTATTGGTTTTCGTTATCCACGGTGGTGTATGCCAATCACAAAATGAGATAGAAATTGTTATAGTTCAATGAAGCACAAAGAAGACAATTGGACTATGCACTCGGATAGAGTTAAATGCATGTTGAGGTATTTTCATGCATATTGCATCACTTATTACCCTTACACGCTAGGACTGAGCTCGTTATCGCAAGTCTACAATTAATAATCACTAGGAGTTATGGATGTTTTTAAAATTACATGGGTATACAACATGGTTGTTTAGAGCGATTTGTGTTCCTCGCCCCTTCAAAAGTTTTCGGGACAAAATCTCTAATAAGGGGGAGATGTAACACCCTGTAAAATATACTTTATTTAGACAAAGGATCATTTAATTTTAAAATAAATAGTAATAATTAATAATATATTAAAAGGATAAAAATGGAGTTTTGGGCAATTAAGAATTGGGCCATAAAAGTATTATAGTTGCGTTCGTGGTGAGATTCTGATCCGTTTTTATATATTATTTGCTAAAAATGGAGTTCGTACGCAAAAGTTATTAATTAATTAAGTTGTACTTATATACTAATACACAAAGGTTTGAGTTTCAAATAAATGTATACACAAGTTGGGAATATATTAAATAGGATAAGCATGAAAAAAATATTCTCTTTCATTTCAAACTCATGTGTATATATTCACACTGTAGGGGACAAGAATAAATTAATTAAGGAAAAAATCAAGAGAATTAATCAAGAAACAATAAGAAAAGTAACGCACAGGAGATAATTGTCTCCTGGGCTCGATACAGAAGGGGTGTCGATCGTCCCTCTAAGAGGGGAGTCGAATGCTAGGTCTACCGCCCTCTTAAGGACGGTGTCGATCGCCCTTTTACAGGGAATCCCATTGAGGGTTGTTTTATATAGGGGCTTATTTATGAATACTATCAATCAGATCACTTAGATATAATCAATTAAATCCAACTGTCTGAAAATATGATAACAATTATAAAAAGATCCCAACCACTCACTCTAAACCCTATTTCCATTCTCTTCCTTGCCTCTGCCATTTCTAGATCTTCGAGAAAAAAATTGGTTCTTCTTATATCTTCTTAATCTATTTTCATTTCTTCTATTCTATTCTATTTAGATTCAGATTCAGATTTATACATATAAGAATTCTAATATATGTGATTCTTATATATACATATATATATACACACACACACAAGTGTGAACCCGTGCTTCGCACACGGGATAGACATAATTCTTATTGAGAAACTTGCCTATATGCATATGTGGTACATGTCATGCGCTATAAATGTTTCTAAAAGTGTAAGCCCAAATTACAAAATTTATATAGAACGAATAATGTCTAATGAATTGTGATACAGATTAATATACCAAGCATTTTAAAAGTTATATTCAAAAACAACAGACTGCCCAAGTCAATATGCCCTGCATGCTCCGAAGAACAAACAGCATAATTGAATAATTAGTACATTAAAATACGCGAGAAACCATGAAAGTCAAAAAGAAAGAAAAAAAATCACGTTATGATACATGATATAGAGAGTTACATGTCACAAACTCACTCCCCATTCAGCTATGCTTATGTTCCACTATTCAAAATTCAGCTAGCAGGCTAAAAAAAAACTTCACGTTATGATACACATTTTATGTCTTTGGAAAAGCTTTGTACATTATTCTTTCCTTCTGTGACACAATCTCTTTTCCTGTCTTGCTGCTGTTACACCAACGAACAAAGGTTCAATATTGACTAATCATTGTGCCAACTTAGTGGGCCACATGAACAATTTATAGGTTTATCCGCCTCCTATCACTTGAATATTATTTTCTAGAAAGTTAAACCTGCTTGCATAAAACAATAACTCTTTAGACAAAGTGAATCCATGATTATTAATCTGATACTATTGAAAATACTCTTTAGACAAATTGAATCCATGTTTATAAATCTCATACTATTGACAAATACACATTAGTTAGACTTCAATCTGGTATAAAATTGCATCAAAAAACAATCGGTGAGGCTACAGAAGAACATTTAAAGTTATGCAACTTTCACAAATGCATGTACGTTCTAAATAAGCAGTACTGACCTTGCATAGATGCAGCAACATGAAACATGCTTACATCATAACATAATAGTGTAAACGTTATGCATCAGTTTTCGGTTGTTGCTACAATGTAATATTATCCACGAATGTGGGGAAGAAAATTCACTTTTACTGTTGAAATATATTCATGAACTAAACTCTAAATGACAAAATATTTTTTGTTAAAAGAATCAGTTCTGCTGTTGAAAATGTAGATTTTATAACATAATAAAGCATGCTCGTTATTATTGTCCATCAACCAAAGTTGAATATACAATGTTAGAAAACATGATTCTTTAATGATTATGAGGATTAAATTCCATTAATATTTAAAGAATAGCATGTATATTGAAGGTGGCCTATTTAAAAAACGTGTTACTGCCACAGCAAAGTGCAGCTTTTAAGATTCGCAAAATCAATTGAAAACAGTACCTTTATATGCTTCATTAGGATTCCAGCTAAAGCGCACTCCTTTAGGGGATCTTTGCTCACAAAGTCAGCATAATGTTCGAAACAAAAATCGGGATGACACTTTCATCAAATTTGGAGGAAACCTATAGGAATTTGAAAGAAATGCAACATTTACATCGCTAGCATTCCAAAATGCAGTTGCAATCAAGTGTGTTGATTTCATGCGACATATTATAGGGTAAGAAGAAAGGTGATGACCATCAATTTTCTTCTATTAAAGAGAAGATGCCTCATAGATTGTCATGGATCAATTAAGGACAAAGGTGACAAATGTTGGTTCAGTTCATGCAGCATCTTATCTATGCAAATAATTGCAAACCCAGATGTCAAAGCTCAAAAGCAATACATAATGATACTTGTACATTGACGAAGATGGAAGGGCTGAACCAATACCCGAAGTCCTAAAGTGTGCGGAATTCCAATAGCCAAAGTCCTATAGTCCAAATAAAAGACTATAGTTGTTGCAGACTCCTATGCCATTTTTTAAGCATGCTTTTTGCAGTCAGATTTTCTGAAAGAAAGGATAAATGCAAATTTCTATCCTTTATTTGCCAGTTTCGGTACTTTATTACCAACATGGGTTAACTAATGCATTCATTTAAAGATGCAGAAACAACTAACTGAGACCCAATCTGGTTGTAAATGAGTAGTGATAATTTATATTCGTTTTTGTATTGTAAGTTAAAAAAATCAAGAGAAAACAGTTGAAGGTAAATATAGCTAAATTTCTATACCATTTAAGAGGTTAACCTGAAGGATATAACAAATTTATGTGATAAGATGAATGATATATCAAGCTACCTAAGAAAGAAGATAAGGGAAAAACCATAAATTTCCAGTAATCATTCAAATCATGAATTTCTTCAAATCCCAGTCATAACATCAAATTTTCCAATTAAGAAATTTCACATATTGAACAACCTTCTATCCTAATACAACAATAATGTTCTCAATTACTTTGGTGAAGAAAAAACAAAGCTTCATTTTGAAAGAGCTAACCATAAGAAGGTCATGTATTATATACAACTTTCATTTTTGTATTAATCGTAAACTAGCACATGGTTTTTCTTTTTTGTTTCAATAAAATGTTAAAGTAGAAAATTTGTAAATATATACAACAACAACAACAAAGCCATATATCCCAAACAAGTTGGGGTTGGCTAGATATGGAACCCAAAAATAAAATAAAATAAAATAAAATAAATAATGATAACAATATATATATATAAAGGGTTTAAAATATCCAAACAAATAAAAAATCGTCCGATAAAGGGTTTTTTTAAATAATAATAATACGTAAAAAGGTTCAATAAAAGTGAAATAAAATCTAAAAAGGTTCAGTAAACATGAAATAAAGTCTTTAAAAAAAACCCTAAGGTTCTGGTACATGGATTGTCAATTTCCATGCACTCCTATCAACTACCAGCTCTTCCGATAAACTCCAGTTACTTAAATCTCTCTTTATTATCTCCTTACATGTCATTTTAGGTCGACCTCTACCTCTCTTTGGGCCTTCGGCGCGGCCTAGTATCCCAACACATACAGATGCATCGTATGGTCTACGTTGGATATGTCCAAACCATCTCAAGCGGTATCGGACTAACTTCTCTTCAATAGGTGCAACTCCAAGTTTTTCCCGAATATCCTCATTTCTAATCCGATCTCGTCTGGTATGTCCACAACTCCAACGCAGCATCCGCATCTCTGCTACGCTTATCTTCTGGACGTGTTGCCTCTTCCA
This sequence comes from Allium sativum, assembly GCA_030737875.1. Taxonomy (NCBI): domain Eukaryota; kingdom Viridiplantae; phylum Streptophyta; class Magnoliopsida; order Asparagales; family Amaryllidaceae; genus Allium; species Allium sativum. The sequence goes on along the minus strand of CM060916.1, from coordinate 364,939,587 downwards.
AAAGATAAGTGTAGCAGAGATGCGGATGCTGCGTTGGAGCTGTGGGCATACCAGACGAGATCGGATTAGAAATGAGGATATTCGGGAAAAACTTGGAGTTGCAACTATTGAAGAGAAGTTAGTCCAATACTGCTTGAGATGGTTTGGACATATCCAATGTAGACCATACGATGCATCTGTACGCGTTGGGATTCTAGGCCGCGCCGAAGGCCCAAAGAGAGGTAGAGGTCAACCTAAAATTTGTAAATATATATTGGTCCAAATTCTAAATATTTAATGTTTATATGTGAACATAGGTTCACTCAATTTTGATTCCAGTACTTTCATAAAATATATCCATCTAAACGTTAAACTTTTAAAATAGCTGATATTCAAGCTACTATGGTTAACTAAATTGCTCACCTGGACGTTTATGTGAACCATTGAATTGTTTATTAAGTTAAAATCAATGAAATATTTTAATGAATATAAATATTTCATATAAAGAGTTTAATGCATATTGCAGAATATATGTTATAAACATATAGTAAATCACATCAATTTATATTAAAATAAAACCAGATATAACATTAAGTGGTGTTTTTCAAAATCAAAAGATTTTATTCTAAGTCAAATTGTAGATTATCTGTGCATTTCTAACCTTAAATAAAACGATTTGCATGTTGAACCATATTCAGTTGAAAACATATGACTCTTTGGTTAAGTATGAAGGAAAAAGAATCTATTTAGCATAATTATCTGCTTTTATTACTATGCATTTAATAGGTTTGTAATTATATCATCTGTTAGCAAGTAACAGTTAACTGTTTGAAAGAAAAAAATAGTAAGGAAGAATTAGCATTGTAAACAGAGATGAAGTTCACTATTTCTAATATTTCTTCCATTGCGTGTTGTCTGATCGATGACTTTTTTAGACTTAGTAGAGGTCTCTCGTATCATCTAGTATGTACATGATTTAATGAAACGAATTCTCAGTTTGAACTATTTATAGGTAATGAGTTTTGATGGTTGTTGACACGTTTTCATGATCCACAGTAAATATTAATTTTGCATATATCAAAATGTTAAATTTGAAATTTCATTTTATCTTTATTTATGCTTTCACAGTTAAATCTCTGGCTATTATTATTACATTTATATTGATTGTCTTTTATTATAGCTTTCATCTCTAGCCAACCCCAACTTGTTTTGGAATAATGGATTAGTTGTTGATGTATTAGATGATATACAGTTTTTGTGTGAATGAATTAAGTTGCGACCAAACCGAAATTAGGCTATATTCGTTTAGACTGTTGCTTTTAAGTTGAGTTAACACAAAAAGTAGATAGTTAAATGTTTATCCCGCGACACATGTAAACGACTTGTAATGCAGTGTGAATATAAGAAGATAATCATTGGAAAAAAAACATAAAAGGTTTATTTCTGTGATATCCATTGGAAAAAGAACCGTAAAATGCTCAAGTCAATTAATATTTTTCTTAATCATTAGAGTATTAAAGTTTAAACCAATATATAGAAAATGTTTGATATTTTAGGGTCTCGACTGACTTTAAAGTTCGAATGTGTGATGATAATTCACTGTTGTATCAAATGGTAAAGCAGAAATTCAGAAATTGGACAACAAAATACATGCAACTGAGTTAAAAAATTGTTGGTATTCGAAATCTATTGTTAATTTTGCAAAGATTGAATTTTACCATTTTTACAAACACATTTAGAACTGTGAAAAAGAGCATTCTGATTAAAGTCATTTAGGGTATTAACTACAAACAGTTTTTTTTTTAAAATAAGTAAATAAATAGGAATACATATTTTGCCGCAATTCAACAAAAAAGATTCATTCACCAATGCTATGAAATTGCATAGAAACCCATAATCCAACAAACAAAAAGATAGTTAAAATTACTACATGGAAAATAAACTTGCATAAAAAAAACTAAGGGAATTGGAATTTATATAAAATGTTAAAGATACTGTCCCTTTCTCCGTTGCTTATTACAAACCAAGTCGTTCGGTTAAAGATAATCCTACATTGAATGTAGACAGGAACCCTATTTACCTGCAACAATTCATTGAATGTACCAAAAAAAAAATTCATAATCAAATCAGTAGAATGTTGATACCTGGGTTTAACTGAATATTTGATACCAATCAGCGACAACAATCAAAAAAAGCTGAAAGGTGCAGAAGAAACCCCCTTTATTGATACCTATGGACAACGATTAAAACGGGACTAAAAGTATGGAGCTAACCTTGTAGCTGTGACATGGCCACTTCACTATGGCAGTTCACTTGATATGGCGATGAACTACCTGCATTTGGATTATGAAAAAGATGGGAAACTAATTTAAGACACTTAAAACCATGCTCCTACCATCCTTGATGTGTGGAATGGTAAGATGTTTTATTAATTAGTTGTAATAAAAATGAGTTAAAATTAGATATGAATTATAACAACACGATGCTATGCACACGAATCGTAACTACACATTGCTTTTGCAACTATAGTTGGATCTTGAATTAGCATTATAATGTAAATGGATATGACTAAAAGAAACTAAGGTAAAGTCAGGATAAAATCTATGATCAGCTGGAAAAAATTAGCAAGCATCAACACTTACACATGTAGGTAGAACATTCCACGCACACATTTGCGGCATTGACATAATTGATAATCTTAAATGAAACGAACAACATCATTGCAAAGCCGTGATAAAGAATTAAGCAGTACACAGGGCTCATAAAAAATTGCCAAATGGAATATGTAACCAATTAAACACCATGATTAGCAATACACTTCCAAATGGTTTTGCTTGAAAATTTTCTCATGCAGTAATCAGTTTTTATGCGGTAAACACTTGAAGCTTCCGGTAGTGGAGTACATTTGAACAAACAAAGCAGAAAAGTAATAGATGATAGTGTTGAAACCTATCAATTTATAGTCTTACCCATTATAATGGATTAATATTGAAAATCATAAACTTAATGGGACGTGATCATTTAACAGTAATGCAACCAAAAGGTATCACATAGAAAAAGGTAAATTAGCAAATTAGCAATGTCCATATGCAGAAATCAGTATAAGAAAATCAGAATATTTGAGTAGATAAATGAAGAGAAAAGAAAGACATTAGTAAGGCACTAAACATAAGGAGACCCACATGCCAACAACATGTTCTACTTGGAGTACATCACAAACGTAATAAAACCAAATGAAAATGAGAATGGCAGAGGATAGATATTTCTTGTGTTGGAAAACCACATTTAACTGATGAAATGCAAAATAAAAGGAAGCGTAAATTTGAACTGCTATTTTCTTAATTTTCTTTTCAGACTTTTGTTGACGATAGCTGAAACTTTTCCAGGACTGATAGGATTTCTCCCGCAATACATATAATTCAAGAACTGCTAGCTTGATTAACCCAATTAGAGCATCTTGAACAACAAAGCTTTTCTTCATAATTGTGTACATGCAATCCATAGATGGACTTTATGATCATGTGGTTCAGCTGATTGGCTTAATCTCTAGTTAGTTAAGCATGTGGTCATCGGTTTAAATTTACAAAAGGTTAACTGTCTCCATCAAAATTTATTTCTAATATTTTGATAAAGATTAAAAAATGGAGTAGAAAAAAACAAAGCTAGGTAATTGTAAATAGCAATGTCATCATAACTATGAAGAAGATATCGGATGAGTGTCAACGATGTTGATATTTATCCTTTGGACAGTATGTAAAATGCATGCATATTACTGTATACATTTCAGAATTTTTAAAAACAACAAAGTAAAAAAATTTGGTATGAATAAATATAACCTATTACTCATAAAAAATTTTTTAAAGACAAATCATCCATAACTCGTATAGCAAAATTTTCATGCATTATTTTAATAGAAATTATAATAAGCATTTATTACATGCTGCTAGCATAGATAGGAGTATATAGAAATAACATAAGGTTACAATTTGCAGAATCAAAGGTTGTGTGGAAGCAAGAAAATATTAGGTAAGTTATATACCAAAATTAATTATGGGTAAACTTGTATTCCAAACAGATTACACTAGTTAAGCATTTTTGCAAAAGAACTCTTGCTTACAGCCTAAATGGTTTAAAAGGACACCTTCGGGGAGCATAAATAATCCTTGTTTATGATGTCAAAAAGGCAAATTTTCTTCTCATCAAGGATATCAGTATTACAAAATATTGTTTTGAAAAAAAGTAGATTGTCCCCACACATACCTATGAAACTTAACATATAATAAGTCTTGTGACTAATCGTTCAAACTAAAGCTTATCATTTGATTTGTTGTTTCGGAGAAATAAGGTCAAAAATTAAGCAACACCAAGAAGAAACTTGTAAACATCAAACCTTATACATACATACATACACACACACACACACACACACACACACACACATATATATATATATATATATATATATATATATATATATATATATATATACGTATGTGTATATATACGTATGTATATATATACACACACGTATGTATATGATCATAGACTATGATTAAATATTTTTAATCATTATGAATATATATATATATATATATATATTTATATATCCAATAGTAAATCTAATAGTGAATTAAAAACCTTAGCATGCAATCTCCGAATGAATCTAATAGTTAGATGTAATCAACACCACATCCATATCTGGGAGGCTCATATATAGGACCTCTCAATTGGAAAGTCGGCTGAAGCCATCCAAACAAAAATCTCGAGATTTCAAACAATTCGATTAACGTAACTAATCATAACCAAAAAAGAAGAGAATTACTATTTTCATCGTTCAGATTAGTAAACCCAAATAATCATAACCCTCCACTTATATAGGATTGGTTAAATCATCATTTTCAGTAGTAAGAAGCTTCATGAAAATATAAACTAAAATTTAGTATCAACAATACATTGTTTAAAATTAATTTTTAAAGATAGTAAAAGCATATAATATTGATGGTCTTTAGATATTATTATTGCAATGTGTAATGAATTACACAACTACTAATATAATATAAAAGGATAAGTGTATGAATAGAGATGTAAATTAAATTTTGATTCAAACTCGTTAAATAGAATGCTTGAAAATGCAACAGTTTATATAAAAATAAAAATGTATAACACGAACAATTGTTATATTCCCTAAAATAGTCATTCATCTTAGTAATCATGAAATATCAATTTGCTGCAGAAAAAGTAATATATGAAGAAAAATACAAACTTGCAAGGAACAAAAAGATGTAATATGATAGCATGCCTACTACATTCGAATAACAAATAAATCAAATAAAAAACAGTAAAATAACACTAAATGGAGAGAAGGGGGAAAATTGCTGAAGGATTTAACATGTACGCGATAAAAGTTCCACATCTGCGGAATAATACGTCAGGTGGTTAAAGAAGATCGATAGTCTTTGACGATGGTGTGAGGAAGAATGATTGAAAACAAAAATCGGGCGATGTTGCGAAATGGTAAAACTAAAGAACTGCTAAAACTAAAGTCGTTTTCTATTAAACAAAAATAAAATAAGGGCTAGGCAGAGAATCATAGACAATAGTGTGAGGAAGAATGATTGGAATATACAGGTTGCATCATGATAAATATCAGAATGTTATCAAATTAACCTTGTCAAACAAATATGAAATAGAAGCAAAATTCCAGTCAGGCAGAGAATGAGTGGATGAAGCGTAAATGAAGAGAATAGGCATGACGGTTCAGTATAATTTTTAATGAGAATGCCTATGCTTTTTCGAAATCAAACTTGGTTTTTACAGTGTAGTATAGATAATGATCATAATTTCAGAGGAATGAATAGATTACTTGGTTAATTTGCAAAGTATATTGACTGTTAGCAGTAATTTGAGCAGGATGAACAAATTAAAGTTGAAGGTTATAATTCTCAAGTAAAGCGCATATAACATTGCTTATTCGTCTAGTATTTAGGATTTTTTTTTGGGAAATGCGGGTTTGGTTTGAAATGGAAAATCAGATGATAACAAAACACAAACACATCTCGCCCTTACCTTTTCTTCGAAAGTGCAACTAATTTTAAGTTCTGCCTGAGGTCTAACAAACTAAACAAATTTAAGTAACATCATAAATACATGAAAATAAAAGAAATTGTTGAAAATGCATGATTCACATCATAAGAACATCAAAAGGAAGAAACGACAGCTACAACAGTCAATAATATATTCATTACGAATGAAATTCAAATATCAAATTAGACATCTTTAAGAACGGTGAATGAAACAGAAGGGTTTGTATGAAAAACCAAGCAGCAAATGCAAATGCATTGCACAATCCTCATTCTTCACAAAATCTAACCTAGAACTATTTGCTTCATAATATTACCATCAGCCAAAATGATATGAAAGAGAACTAAGTGAATCAAATTATGATTAAAGTGGCTTATAAATGAAAATAAGAATGGCGCGCAACAACTGCCTAACATAAATTCGCAGATGATGTTAACTCAAGTGTCGATGCAAATAGTCAAACCCATATTGTTTATAATAGTGTTCATAGATGTCGTCCACTTCCTTATCTTCCAATATTTGTTGCCAGTGGAATAATTATTCTTGTACGCCATAGTAAATAAGCCAATCAATAAATTTAGTAAACAAACTAAGTGGTATAGGAGTTCAAATGTTCAATTATCTCACACTAACAGAAACTCCATAAAAAATGGCCTAAGATTAACATCATATTATTTGAATTCATAGCATAAACAGATTGAACTAAAGTAGAACTGAATGAGGAGTATTTCTCAAACTACTAATTATCTTTTAAAATTAATCATGAAAGCAGCAAATAAACCAAAATTTATTGTTTTCTTTTTTAATTTATTTCTTGTATTCAAGTCTAGCAACTCAGAAACCGCCCAATGGAAATTACTGGTGAAAAATTCAATTCAGTGGACTATGATCATAAAATACGGTATCAATATACATAGAACATTAATTTTAATCCATCACAATTTTCATTATATGGACTCTCAGAAAAATGAATTCAATTTAATCACTAATCAGAAAAAAAATAGTTGGCAAAAAAGAAAACAACCGGAGCATGTAGAAATATAATAGAGAAATCACCTATAGGCGACGATCTTTTGATGCCTTTGGGGCAAATCAATGGGCGTTTGGGAAACAGCTGTAGCCCTAAGTCACCGTTGATAGGATAAGTTAAAAGAGAGCACAGCAGTGGAGCGAGGGTTCGCTAGGGGCAAATCTGAGCGCCTTCGATTTAGGGCTAGGTTATAGAGGGGGGTAGATGGAAGAAAGCAATGAAAGAAAGCTAAAGGGAAAGAGGAACGTTTTTGAATTATTTAGCGGAAGGAAGGTGGAGACGTTGATTGTTCAGGGGAAATGTCTTTTTCGCATTTTATTTAACAGGGAGACGGTTGGGTTTAAGACAGTGAGAATGCCTATGAGCGCTTGAATGCAAACTCGGTAATTACAATATAGTGTGTGTGTGTGTGTGTGTATATATATATATATATATATATATATATATATAAATATGAAAGGCTGAAGCTTGTTCGTTCTTGAAGGCCAAATCCATACTTTTATCCAATCGATTCTCTTGTTTCTTCTTCTTGCAGCTTTGTAAGTGGAATCCAACTAAGTTACTATTTTCTATAATTTGATAGTTACAGATTTGGATTATTATGTCTTGGGGAATTTGGGATATACAAAAAGAAAACATGATTAAACCACTAAGTCCTCCATTTATTTTATTTTTCGTAGAAATGTTTAATCAAGTTATAATTGGGTTGTTGTAATAATAAAAGGACATAATTATTTAGTATGATTTTCTATATTGTATAGATTTACTATATTGAATTGATTCTTTTTATTATAGATTTTTGGGCAAAAGATTAAGATTTGGATAGTTGTAAATTAAATAGGTTTAACTCTCTATTCCTCGAAATAGTGATTTTGAACGTATTATTTACTATATATCTAAAAATTAATTTTTTATGAATAAACAATCATGAGAAAAGGAATGTAACGACCCAGATTCATTGACGAATATTTAATTATTTAAAATGATTTATTTTAAGAATTAACGACTTGAAATTTGTTTAATTTAAGGTTTGGACGTATAATTTATAATATAATTAAAAACAAGCTCGTAGCGACGCGGTAGTTCGTAATATTGCGTTTTGAACTTTGAATGAATGAATAGGATCCAATATAAGTCATAATTCGTTGAAACAAGTAACATTCGAATCTATTTGTAATGTCCTGGGTTTTTAAACTAAATATTTCTAAACTGTAAATCAATGATTTCGTTAATAACTAATTTAATTAATGAAATTAATCCCATTCATGTAAATAAGAAAAATGTAACCAACTTTTTATTCTACATACTTATATATCTGCATATGAATTGCCACTTTTGTATACATATCATTTTGATAAATGTAAGCAGACTTCTTAGTTAACATACTAAGCCATTGTATTTAGAAAACTAAAATACTTAAGTAAAATTTGTTAATATTTACTTCATGCTTAAGGAAGTACGGACAAGAAGCATGTCACTTGAGTGTTAAAACAAGACTTGATGGAAGCTTAGTTTATTTCCTTTCAAGAAAGATTAGATACTATTCTTCTAGTGAAAACATGTAATGCAAATTACTTAACAACTATGATTTGTATTTTAAAAGAAAAACATATATATGTGGAAAAAAAACCTGCTGCCGTATGATAGCAAATTGGGCAGAGCATCTAACTGTAGAGAGAACAATTCTATTTGTCCATCAAAGTGTGTAAGAAGAATGTATGGTTATTTCATAGAGTACAAATTGCATTTACTGTTTTGTCAAAACTTAAACAAGATTGGACAAGAGAAGACTTTGCTATGTAAACATGCGCAGGCTATTCTTGACAAAATTAGGCATCAAGTATAGGAGAATTTTCCATCTGTTTTTACTGCACACTAAAAAGAGAAGCTCTTTTCCCATTTGCCATTAAGACACCCCATATTTTATATTTTTTTTATGTCTATAAATAGGCAGCATGTTCCTTACTTTTCCACACATTATTTCCGAACTAATCAAAAGGGCAAAAAAGGGAAGCTTTTTTTAACAGTAGGAAAGCATTTTAGAGGGAGTAAAACTTCCCTTTTATTTCATTGATCATTGGAAGTACTACTATGAAATGATTCGAACTGTTTTGAATACAAACCTATGTAGATATATATACTGCTCTCTGTTAAGATTAAGAAACCTACTGTAAACCTTATATCATGTTGTCCTATTAAAACTATGTTCATACCCTCTGACATAAATCCTCTATAAACACCAAAGTGAATGTATAGGTTATAATCATGTATAATTATATACGTGTATCATATTGATGATTGATAAAGTTTGTTATTTCATTAGAGCTAGTATTGAATAAAAATACGGATATGAATACCCTGTTTCTAGAAGAGGATTATCCAAATTCTCACACTAGAGTTATTTAAATGTTAGGACCTAATGTATATGATTTCAGGTTTCAGTAATATAGACAAAAGAAATATATTTTGTAGTGAATATATACACAAAAAGTGAAAACCAGAAACAAACTATAGGGTTCTCTGTAAACCAACTTACATCATGAATTTTCAAATTGCCCAGACCTAGGTTTTAAGTGTATAAATGGAATTGTGGTGCAAAAAAATGATTTTTAGTAGTGGTTTCAAGATTTTTAAGTCTATATATAATAAGATAAACGGGGATGAACGTAAAATATTGTTTGTTCAATATCCGGCGATCCAAGTGATCGGAAATCATGGCGAATGGAGGAGAGCAACGTTTAGGGGAGGAGATTTTAGGGAAAAATATAAAAATAATTTTTCTATTGAAAGGATTGTGAGGACGATAGAAAATTAGGTTTTTTATATGTTTTTGGGAACATGGGAGTTGGCGTCGAACTGCACCACCGTGAAGGCAAACTGGATCGCTACACCTGGGGGGAATAGGAGAGAAGGTTATCGCGGATCTACGGTCAAGTTCTGGAGATGATCGGTGGAATAGGGTGGCGGCACGTGGGGTTTTCTTGGATCGACATTCAGATGATTACTTTCAAGTAAATGGGTTGAGAAGGTGATTTGGTAAACGAGTGGTTTGGGGACCGAGATGATCGGTCACAGGTGTCCTGGAGGGGAGAGCTGACATGCGAAGAGGGTCACGGTGGAGTACTGATGGATGTTGATGATGTGCAAGTGCACAGTTGTGCCGTGTACAGAAGGAAGAAAAAAGTGGCTTGCATTTGGTATTTTGGAGAAAAAGAGTTTGGTACTTTGGCAAGGTGATGTTTTGGGCGTGGAATTAGGTCTGGCAACTGGTAATTTGGCAAAATAAAGACCTGTTACGTTGGGATTTGAAATACCTGGTATGTTGGCATTTGCAATACCTGGTACTTTGGCATTTGCAATACCTGGCACTTTGGCATTTGCAATACCTGGTACTTTGGCACTTAAGAGAACTGTCACTTTGGCACTTCCAAAAAACTAGTACTTTGGTACTTTAGCTGAAGCACGAGTACTGGAGTGATTTTCACGTGCGCACCGTGGCATTTTTGAAGTGACACTTCGGTAAAAGTGGTACTTTGGTAAAGACGCAAATAAAGGAGATTTTGGATGAAGTTTTAAATCAAACCAAGTTCGAAATAAAAATAGGAAATGAAATAAAAATAAGGAAGAAATGAATAAATAAAAAGAGAAACTTTATTTAAATATCGTAGGCAAGTGAAAGGAAGACAGTAGCAAGAAGATCAAACGCAGAAGCTCGACTATAGAAGTTCGATAGGTTTGAAAATAGAAATAATAAGGAAACAATTAATTTAAATTATTAATTTAAATTATTTATGATTAATTAGAAGTGAAAAAATAAATTACAGGAATAACGGAAGTATTAAACAACATATAAACATCAATGACAAACAAATGAAATACCATGTGCGATGCACACGCTTTATTTTGCTCATTTCTAAATGATGGTTAAAACTGAATAAAATTGTTTGACTGGAACTCATAATCAAAGGATGTGTAAACTGAAACATAATCATGTTCAGCTAATAATTATTTGTCAATTATAAAAGACATTATGTACATCGTTTCGAAGAGATCAGAATAAATATTCCACTTCGACTTGAATTATACGCTGCGTATCAGAAATATTGAAGACGGAGATATGCAAGGGCTATTTTAAATAATACCTTTGGTTTGTCCCGTCCCAGGACAATCTGTATGGTCGGATGTCCGACAACGTATATCTATTAGATTTTACGCATCAAATTTACTTAAGTATATTACGTTGGTGGCGGAGAAATTCGTTTCTCTTAGCTTTATTGCCCGCGATATATTTGGGAAATCGAATGAGTGTTCTGACAGATAGGATGATGTGACATTCAATGTAATTGGAGATATAATCTGTCAAAAAGATAAGTTTAGCCTTAATCTTCACAACTAGGAAATAACAAAAATCAGGCAGGCAGCATGGCTATGTGGGTAGCTCCCATTAGGGTGTATTATCACCTATCTAGAGATTAATTTTATTCCTTATTCTATCGATGCTGTCCCATTCAGGAAATGGTTGTCTATTGGTGATATACATTTGATACACTCAAGAGAAATGAGTGGTCGGTTATGTGTGGCCGGCTTACAAGAAGTTCTTTTTGAACCCAGTGTATTCCTCTCTAGAGATACACTATAGGAAGGTGGTTCCATACCTTGTCATAGTTGGAAATCCATTATCAATGAGCATTAAACGGTTTTGTTTGTATATTATATAAGTAGAATGTGAGATGAAAGCATTTCTACTAGATTCTAAATTATTTGTGGAAACCCTAGACATTATCATAATATCTAATTTAAATACACCAAACAATTTTGATTCTCATAAGGTAAAAACTCATTATGTATTTACGTCGTGGTCTTATGAGTATGATTTTTTTCTCTTAAACTTGTTTTAAAATCGTTTACTCACACCAGTCCCCGACTGACCCAGAGTTTATTTTTCTTTGTTTTCTTTAAACTCTTAGGTACTCATAACACTTGCTATGAGTAGACAAGTGATCCAGGTCTTGACTTAACTTCTGGAGTAGTTGGATGGGAAGGATCTGATTGTTGGCTTATTTATGTATAATTATCTGCAAGTTGTTTTATCCATGATGTTATGTATAATTATTTGCAAGTTAGTTTATCATAAATGTTTAAGTATGTAATTTGTGATGACATGTATCCGTATGTATGAAGTACTATAATGTACCTGACTTATGATATGTAATATTTCCGGTTATTATATTATGTCCAAGTTCCGCTATGAGATTCTGATGTTTCCTTAAGTTTTATCTTCTATCTATCTTTTATACTTATATAATGATACAACTTCCGAGGTGTTCGAAAGCTGGGTCGTTACGGTTGGTATCAGAGCTTAGGTTGCTGAATACCAAGGCTTTGGGTGAGTATTGAGAGAGCGTATTTGAAATAGGATATTATTATACATAATATATATACGTAGTATACGTACTTAGGAGGGATCGACTTGAGTTAGATAACTGAGTATTTTAACATCTGATCAAGTTTGATTATCGACCTGATATATTCAGGTGATTAAGTATGAATACCCATGGACAAAGGGGTCGTGCTAGTGGAACCACCACTACCAATGGTCGTAACACTACTCAGAATCCAGTAGAAATCGTGGAAGAAGTGCTCCAATTCAACCGAGATCGAATTTTGCAACTATCTATTACGAGTCTAACACTCTAGGAGGGAAGGTTTTCAAAGGAACCGAATCGTTCATTGAAGTTCAAGTGTGGCTGAGATCTTGTGAGAGGATTTTCAAAGGACTGAATCTGAATGATGAGCAGAAACGTCTTTTGTCTTCATAGCAACTTCAAGGAGCTGCAGCAATCTGGTGGGACACACAGATTATGAACATTTCTAAAGACGAGTTTACCTGGGGAAAATTCAAAGAAGAGTTTGAAGCACAATTTCTTCCTGCCGCAGGCAAGACCGGGATGTACTGGGAGTTCATAGATCTTAAGCAAGGAAACATGTCGATAGCAGATTACGAGAATAAGTTTAATGCACTATCCTGTTTCGGGCAAGAACTAATCCCTCGCTTAAGAAAAACGAGATGTTCATAGCGGATTTGAAGGATAATTTGCAAGTTAAGATGATTGGACATCTGAAGGATCCATTCATTGACTAAGTGGACGTGGGCATTCACCATGAAGCACTAGATGCAAAGAAACCAGTGGCAAAGGAGCAGACTGGAGAAACTAGTGGAGGAAATCCCAACAAAAGGAAATTAAATCCAAATTGGAAAAACAAGGGAAATGGTAAAGAGGGAGAGGAAAAGTACCAAGATCGTTACAAGAATTTGATGTGCCATAACTGTAAAGAGAAAGGACACATCGCTTGGTTTTGTAAGAAATCAGAAGTCAAGAAGCCAGAGCCACCTCAGTAGTAAACACAGGGACCGGGTAACACTATTGTCCAACATATTTTATGTTATAAGTGTCATCTGCCCAGACATTTGATCAAGGATTGCCCATTTAAGAAAGAGGGAATGCAACAAAAGGTCTATGCCTTAACGGATAAACCATCAACTTCTGAAGATGCGGAAATGGGAGAAGCTCTGGAAGGTACTCCATTTTTTAAATAAAAGGAGTTACATTTATTAGGGTCGGCCTAAAAATTTGTAGAATAAGTTGAATTTAAGTAAAATGATATTTAATTATCTTGATATAGGAAATAAAGTTAAAATTTTAAAATTGAATTATAATTTGATATTACCAGTAATTAAGTAAAAAATTAAGTTATTAACGGGGTATGAACCCATGATAATTGAACTGGTTGATTTTTGAAATAGAATCAGATTGTTAAGTACTGAAATAGAGATAACTAATTAAATAATTAATTAGTTAAGGGAGACTATGGATGGAACTTAACAGAGTTAAGTGTATTGACTTGAGGAGTTGAATATGGATTCAAGTTTAAGAAGAGAATTTGAGGCAGATAAATATATTTGAATGGGTTGATTCAAGTTATGGAAGTATGTAAGACTTGGAAATTTTTCCAAATGAAATCAAGGATATTTTGGAGTAATACGAATAATGAGGAATTAAGATTAGGGGTTAAGAAATTGGAACCTAACTGGAAAATTTGTTAAGTTGAATGGTTTTCTAGGTATCGATCTTATGTTGATTTCGGTCTTCGAGGTTGATGCTTAAAGGGTTATTTGCTTACCGATTTACGGTCAGGAACTGATAAATGTTGAGAAATAGCAATGCAGTGATGGAAATGTTTTCCAATCAAGTGACAGATATTTTAGTTATGGAGTAACTGTGATAAAATTTCTGATGTGTGTTGATTATTTATGTATATAAGTTATAACTGGAATCTACTCGTTAATCTCAAATTTCGATGACGAAATTTTTATGAGTGTAGATTGTAATGTCCTGGGTTTTTAAACTAAATATTTCTAAACCGTAAATCAATGATTTCGTAAATAATTAATTTAATTAATGAAATTAATCCCATTCATGTAAATAAGAAAAATGTAACCAACTTTTTATTCTACATACTTATACATCTGCATATGAATTGCCACTTTTGTATACAGTCATTTTGATAATATGTAAGCAAACTTCTTAGTTAACATACTAAACCATTGTATTTAGAAAACTAAATTACTTAAGTAAAATTTCTTAATATTTACTTCATGCTTAAGGAAGTATGGACAAGAAGTGAGACGACCCGAAATCCCGCTCCAACGGAGACAAGGGTTATCTTAGGAATATAACACAGAAACAGATAATAGCAAAACAAAATTAAATAAATACACCAGATAACGAACGACAAAATATACTGGATAAAAGTAATCATCAGAGTTACACAGTATACAAGATCTTACTTAGTACAAATACAGTTCAGCTATACATAAATGTCTACAGCGGAAATAAACAAAATATGTACTATAGGAGCTGAACAGCATAAAAAGAGATAAATGATAGAATCCATCTTAAGCTCCAACTATCCAGAAAGAACCAGCTAAACCTGAATACAAGGCTGCCCGTGTAGAAAAAGGGGCACCCGAGTTTGAGAGTGAAACAAACTACGAGTCAGTCATGGGACTGGTATGAGAAATCCATTCAACACATATATAATATGGCTAATCACAGGACCACGCCACTTTCGTGGAACGGGTTTACTCCATTGGATTGCCAGTGCTTTAAAACAAATCTTTCTTTTAAACATCGCTATGCTTTTTATAAAAATGAAACCGTTATAAGACTCAGTTCCCATCACACAATGCAACGCAAACCGGAGGATAGAGTTTTACCTTATAACGGTCAAAATATGCTTGATACGAACAAAACAAAGGCATTTGATATTATTGTTAGTGTCTATATGTTTTGAAAACAATTTCAAATCATAACTATCAATCATAGACGGCATGGGTACCATATATCATGTCGCCATATATATATATACAATCAAAACCGCACGATGTCGTATTTGGAAATTGGATTTCCGTCATGAACCAAGGCAAAAGATAGTCCTTATCGAATTCGAGACTGTCTAGCCCGAGTCTCAGGTACAACCGCAACCATACCCTGGATCGTCAGGGCCGGTCCACACGAAGTGGATTATAATGCCTGAACAATGCGTTTCTCCACCCTTTGGGGTGTAAATGAGCCAACGAATGACTCCATCGGACCCGGATCGTCCGATCAAACCGAGGTGCCTCGCAACAGCAACAACCACATAGGTGAAAAGTATATAAATGTCAGGGCTGGTAGGTCACTGACACCACCCTAGCTAGAAAGAAAACGCACGTCCCCCCTGAGGTCCTGCTCCCGTTTCTGGTTCATACCGGGGTGTGAGGCTCGCGAATTCACGTTATACACAAAGCTACGCCACACAGGCGGTGCTTTGATCATTACCACAAGACTTTGCTTTTCAACAGAAGCCCTGATCACTGCATCTTAGCATGTCACACCAACAATTCATGCCATGCGACTGATGTCCATCGATATACTACCTCTGAGCTCGTGCGTCTCAGAGAAGGGCGTTAAGCAAAAGAATAAATTCTCCGCCGCCAAACAGATGTATATTTAACAGAAATCAATCAACACAGAATAAACTCCACTGTCAGACACACAGTCCATTTACAAGTCCGTTCTGGGTCTGAACGAAACCGGAGGCACTAAATACCTCGCAAACCCATCGATCACCACGTACGTCTGGACGATCACCACTCATTATCCATATTTCGGGATGCCTCCCAATCAGGACCTCGGTTACCATCCAAACGAGGTGAAGATCTCCGGTCTTCGACCGTCGTCTTCATCTTCGAATTTCAATCGTCGGTCAATTATTTGAAATGAGAATTAACTCGGCCTTTTCAAATGATTCACGTATATTTAGAATTTCAAATCAATTTATTTCAATGGTTAAATTATTCGACAACACCAATTGTGTTCTTTAATGTAATTTTCACACCAAACACATTCAACCATCAAAAGCCACATAAATCAAGCAAATTCAGTTTATTTCCATTCCATAATGTTTATGGTACTCTAATAATTTATCGCTATTTTTATTTATTTTAAAATAGCCAATTTATTTAAAACGACGCTTCGGGCCATAACGTGGCCGTGGCGCTGTTTTTCTTCAGATTTGATTTACACATATCTGAAAATCTAACCGTTGGATTTTCACAAAATTTATATCATTAGAAAGGTCTTTTCAAAACGAATCCAACGGTTCCAGTTTCGGGAAAATCCGACGGTCGGATCTCCCGGTACAATCGTTTGAAGTTTCGATTTCAAAATACGAACTGCAGCGTCGTTATTCGATTAAATATATAATTATATATATATATATAAATATAATCGCTTCTGGCGCTGTTTTTCTTCAGATTTGAATTAAACATTTCAGACAATCCAACCGTTGGATTTTTACAAGGTTGGTGCCGTTGGGAAGATATTTCCAAGGCGAACCCGACGGTTGAGGTTTTGGGAAAATCCAATGGTCGGATTTCCCGTACTAGTTGTTTGAAAACACGGTTTCAAAATGCGAACTGCACGACTACGTTTCGTTTTAATTTTATTTATATTTATATAATTATATAAATATAGTTCATTCAACAATTTCAATATCGCTTTCACTTCAAATATTTCACTAACGCCTTAAAATTTTGGAAAACAACTCATTTCAAAACACTATTATTTTGATATATTTCATATTGGTGATAAAAATAGGATTTTTATCATAAAACAATTTCTTTTAAAACGAGATTATTTTACACAATTCATATAGTCGATAAAAGGTGATTTTTATTATCAAACAATTTATTTCAAAATATGAATACCATTCAACACATGAATTTCTAATCAACGAATGAATATCGATTCAACACATGAAGGTTTTCTATAGTTTCTATATATAGATAAAAATGTGATTTTTTTATATTTAAAACGCGAATACCATTCAACACATGAATTTCTAATCAACGAATGAATATCAATTCAACACATGAAGGTTTTCTATACAATGAATAAACATAGTTTAAGCAAATGAAAATAATTCAAACACACGAATATTATTCAAAATTTCGGCAGCATAACGGCAGGGTAGTTAAAACCGGGACCGTCCCTAGTACGGCTCCTCGCTCTACCTTAAAACCTCGCGGTTTTTGACAATGGGGATCATGCATCTAGTTCGTACGCAGGCGGCATGTATATATTTATTTCATTTCCACAAACTAATCCTATGTGGTTTCAACCAAATATTTCTCAACCACAAACGGGTATTTTTCAACCACAATCAATCAATATCAACCACAAACAATTCCAAACAATCATTCGCTATCAATCAATTTTTCACAACAATTTCAATCAATAAATATCGTCCATGGTTTGTGGACGAGGGGCGTATATATATATATATATACATATTTATTTATATATAGCAATTCACTTTTATTTCAACACATATATAGCTAGAAAAAAAAAGAAATTGAAGAGTGAGAAATTCTCACCAATAGCTATCCAATACTACGACTCTTCCTTTATAGAAATCTTCGCCAATCTCGCCTTTTTTCGCTTTCGTTGCCCGTATCCTCTACATATGTAAAAATCGAATTTTTTTTACTATGTTATTCAATATTAAAAAAAAATCGAATTTTTTTTTTACTTTGCTATTCAATATATAAAAATCTGATTTTTACTTCGACTTCCAATATAGAAAAATCTGATTTTTACTTCACATTCCTATATAGAAAAAAACGTATATTTTTTTTTATTCAGCTACATACATGTAAAAATCATATATTTTTATTTGAAAACTATATATAAATAAATCCTATATAGTTTTTTTTTATCAAGTAAAGATCCTATTTTTAACTCAAGTAAAGATTCTATTTTCAAAACAAGTAAAGATTCTATTTTTATTTTTATTTTCAAATCAAAGACATTTTTATTTCTAATCTATAAAAAAAAATTGATTTTTATTTCTATTCCATGAAAATAAAAGTCCTACCCCCTTTTTTTATTTACAATGCTATTTCTAATTTCAATTTGAAGGACCCTTTGATTTCAGGTTTAAAGACGCTTTGATTTCAGTTTTAAAAACACTTTGATTTCAGTTTTAAAAACACTTTTATTTCAGTTTTAAAAACACTTTTATTTCAGTTTTAAAAACACTTTGATTTCAGTTTTAAAAACACTTTTATTTCAGTTTTAAAAACACTTTTATTTCAGTTTTAAAAACACTTTTATTTCAGTTTTAAAAACACTTTTATTTCAGTTTTAAAACCACTTTGATTTCAGTTTTAAAAACACTTTGATTTCAGTTTTAAAAACACTTTGATTTCAGTTTTAAAAACACTTTGATTTCAGTTTTAAAAACACTTTTATTTCAGTTTTAAAAACACTTTGATTTCAGTTTTAAAAACACTTTGATTTCAGTTTTAAAAACACTTTTATTTCAGTTTTAAAACAACTGATTTAAATAAATAGGAAAACAAAGGGAAGGTCACTTACCTTCTGTATCGTGCTCGTATCGCACTCCAGCCCTAGGGCTCGAAATTACAGCCGCCACGTCAGCTCTGACGGTGATCAGTCCCTGCAACGGCGTCGAGCTTCGAGAGAGCTTCCTGAAGGTGCCTGGAACGTCGAACTCGGTGGCTCCTCTGATGCTAGCGACGAGCTCGACGGCGGCGCCTTTGCGCTCTGATTCCAGGCGCTACACTTAACGAGGGATGATCAAACCAGCGGGGATTCAAAGATCACAAAAATCACTTCAAAAATTGTTTTGATTTCTTGCTGTATTTCGATCGGAGTTTGAAGAAAAAGGAGATTGAATTTTCGAGCTTCGGAGCGGTTGATTTGGGAGGGTGGCTGCTGCTTTACGATGTGGCTAGGGTTACGGGTAGTTGGGCCCTTTTATATAAATTATATTTTATTATTTCAATCCTTTTAATTCGTAAATTACTTGATTAACATCACGAACTCCAAATGAATTCCAACGACTGTCGCCCCTAGGTAATTACCCCTACTCCGGTCACAATGGGATATGTTTCGTAAGCCAATTCGGCCGTTACGATAAGTTTCCATTAAATTTACATTTAAATCACTATATTGAATTTTAAACGTACATTTTAAATTACCGGGGTCACATACGGACTCGAAAAATTTCAGAAAAATATTTTCTAGCTTCGTATTGACGATACGGTCCTAACAAAACTAGTTTCGTCGAATTCTGAGATCGTTTGAAAAATGGCCAATTTCCAGTCGATTAAAATCAACTGAAACTGGTCAAACGCGTTTTCTTTTGCCATGCTCACATATTGATTCGAAAAATTATGAAATTTGAAACCTAGCAACAATTTGACATCACGGATCCAACAAAAGTGGTTTCGTCGAATTCTGACATCGTTTGCAAAATGTCCATTTTTAAGGGCCTGAATTCCATAGCGACCATTCGGAATTTTCAACTGGACATATCTTCTGATTCCCGCTATCAAATTTCGATTTTGCAGATTCGTTAGAAAGGTATTCACTAACAGATTTAAATATTTTTGGTTTCGCTAAAATCCGGATTGTTTTGCACCCGGTAAAGTCTGACAAAGTTTGAATTCGATTTTTGAAACTTCAGCGCCCTTTCAGGCCTTGTTTATAATTATAATTAATTATATTCGTTTTCAATTGTCGATTCAAACTCAGTTTTCATCGTCATTATTTAAAATATTTATTTTAAATATTTAAAATCTATTATTTTAGCCAATTTAAAAATTTTAAATTGGTTCAGATTTTCTGGGTCGTTACAATCCCCCCCACTTAAAACTTTTCGTCCCCGAAAAGGAACAAAGTCGAAAGTGGTTTGATAAATCTACAATCACACAACACAACAACCAATCCAATTGTTTTTAACCTTCAAAAATATACTAATCAAATCCTATACCCTTTAAAAATCATTCAGACTATATAATTAAAAGTGCACATCTATGAAAAGAAAATAACAATAGAGTAGAGAATTGAATGGTAGTGCAAAGTAGGGTAAATGTACCTTGCACCGGAGTCAATCAGAAATATCTACTCGGCATCTAGGATAAGCTTTCTGAATGCTCTCCTCAGTTTCCCAAGTACAATCTCGCGGATCTCCACTCCATTGCACTTTGACTAAGCGAACCTTCTTGTTCCTCAGCTCTTTGGTTTCTTTACCTATTATCTTTAGCGGCTCTCTTCTCACAGCTAATTCTGGGGTTATTTCAATGTCATGTTGAGCTGCTTCTTCCACGATCAAGTCTGGATCATGAACGTGCTTTCGAAGTTGAGATATGTGAAATACATCATGAATTTCAGGCAACCAATTAGGCAGTTTGACCCTATAAGCGAGAGTTCCAATCCGTTCCAGAATAGGAAACGGACCAATGAATTTGGGTGCCAACTTTCCAGTTTTACCGAACCGGATAACTCCTCTCATCGGCGATACTTTCAAATATACATAGTCGCCAACTTCAAAGGATATATCTCTTCTTCTTCTATCGGCATAGCTCTTTTGTCGGCTTTGAGCGGTGAGTAATCGCTTCTTAATAAAATCGACTTTGTCGGCAGCTTCGCGAGTCATATCAGGTCCCAACACAAGTCTATTCCCAGGTTCGACCCAACAAGCAGGAGATCGGCAAGGTCTACCATACAACGCTTCGAATGGCGACATTGTCAGACTCGCCTGGTAGCTGTTGTTATAAGAGAATTCAGCCAAATGCTGATGGTCTTCCCATGATCCACCGAAATCTAGAACACAAGCCCGCAATAGATCTTCTAAAATGCGATTCACCCTCTCAGTCTGACCGCCTGTCTGAGGATGATAAGCGGTGCTCAAGTTTAACTTCGTTCCCAGCTCGACTTGAAATGCTTCCCAGAATTTGCTAGTGAATATTGTATCTCTATCACTGACTATACTGAGCGGCACTCCATGTAGTCTAACAATTTCTCTGAAGTATATCTGCGCCAGACTCTGAGCAGTTCTGTTTGATCTGACAGGTATGAAATGGGTGGTCTTCGTGAAGCGATCTACGATCACCCAAATACTGTCATTTCCTTTTCTGGTCCTGGGCAGACCATCAATGAAATCCATAGAAATATGTTCCCACTTCCAACCCGGAACTTCTAGTGGTTGTAATAATCCAGCCAATTTCTGTTGGTCGCTCTTGACTAGTTGGCAAGTAGGGCATCGGCTAACATATAAGGAAATGTCCCTTTTCATCGACTTCCACCAGAAAGTGCGTTTGATGTCATTATACATTTTGCTTACTCCCGAATGGATACTGAGTTTTGACTTGTGGCATTCATCCAGTACTTCCTTTCGAAGCTCAGGAATGTTAGGAACACATATTCGACCTTTGAGCCTTAAAATCCCATCATTGTCTACTTGAAAACTCGAGGGTTCGCCTTGTTGAATTATCCCTCTGATCTTCTGAATGAAGTGATCATTTTCCTGAAGAGCAGATATTTTATCTAGCAATGAAGTCATGATAATAAAACTGGCGATCATTTCATTCTTTCTGCTTAACGCATCAGCCACGACATTGGCTTTTCCAGGAGTATATATAATTTCAAAGTCATATGCTGCAAGAAACTCCAGCCAACGTTGCTACCTCAAGTTCAAGTCCTTCTGAGTGAACAGATACTTTAACGACTGGTGATCTGTAAACAGTTCAAATCTCTCACCCAGAAGATAGTGTCACCAGATTTTCAAAGAGAATATGATAGCCAATAAATCAAGATCATGAGTTACATAGTTTTTCTCGTGCAGCTTCAGTTGACGTCTAGCATACGAAATCACTTGACCTTGTTGTATATAACGGTGTTGTATACACAATTATATGATTTTTGTTTGATGATAACAATCAAATATATTTCTATTATAAATGTGTTTGGTACTGTACTGTTATATATATACATCACAGCAATGAATATAATATTTGTATTTAAATAAAATACGACTGTACAGAAATTCAAATATTAACACAGTATTTTATTTAAATAGAATATTTTATTTCAATATTCAAACAATACAAATTTTATACTCCACTATTTGTACATCTCAGCATTGCAATACGTTTCACACTCACAGTTTCTCATTCAACACTCATACACATTTTACACTCAGTTGTACATTTTCATCTATACATACACTGTTACAAACACTCTTTAACTGACACTGTTCTTGACTTCATTCTTCAGTCTTCTGTCAGTGCAGTCCAGTCATCCCCGCTTACCTGTCACACATGAAACAGAAACACACAGTATACTGCAATAGAAATAATACTGAATATATGCAAATATAAATTTTATTTTTAAAATTTTATTTGCCTCAGATTTCTGGTGTGTTTCTCATCATTTTTTATGACTTGATCTGAATTATAAAACCATCAATCTGTGTCTAGACAGCTTGTGATATTCACAGTGATACACTGTCAAGGCAGACAATATGTATATACAGTGCAGGGACAAGAAAATTTTGTCTGATGGCTGCATATACACACATGTATAAATACACGTGTGCACTGCCTTGCCAATCAGTGTATACAGCTGTGGAGCAGTCACATGGACCAAGCTCGACACAGTGCACAACTCAACACATTTCAAGACAGTGATGCTATCAACAAATTCAAGTCAACCAAAGTCGAGACAGCTCAACACAATTGGTCGAGCCATGCTAAGAAAAACAAGCCAAAGTGAAATTACACAGCAAAGAAGTGGTACATGATAAAGCAACAAGACAGCCTAGTTTCAAAGGCATGAACATAACATGGTAGAGCAGCAGCAAAAACAGCTAAGGGGACAAGGCATACATGTATGCACAGTAGTGATGACATGAATACAACATGAAGCAGAAGTGATGTCATTCTACATGCAGGCAGATGGATATTGTGTGAAGCATGTTCAAAATGTTCATGGTCAACAAGTCCAGATCAATATTATACATGGTATGGCCAAGCAACAAAAGAAATGATCAGGTTCAAGTTCATATGGCCAAGAAAAAGTTTCAGAAATTCATGTTTTCAAGCCAACATAAAAATGGTGCACTCATGGTCAAGAAGGTTCAAAGCCAAAGTCGAATATAAGCTGCATGGTTATGCAATTCAAAACAGGCCAATACATGCATATTTGAACAGCCCAAGTATGTACAAGTGTTCAAGTTTCAGGCATACAAGTGCAGTCAACAAAGACAAGCATGGTGATCAAATATGCAATGCAGGCATGTTTTCAAGGTAATGATGCACACAGGATTTAATGTACAATGATGCAACAATATGGTCACATACAAGTTCAAGACAGTGGAGTGTTCAAGGCAACATGAAGTAGTGGATCGAGTCTACACACAGCATAAATAAGCAAGTCTGGATTGGGTCAATGCAGCATCATTACAAACAGTTCTTGGATGCTGTTTTCATGCACAAAGTCAAACAAGTGTGAAATGCACAGGCTTGAACATGTACATGCATTTCAGGGAAGTTAAGTTCAAGCACAAATGTATATGGCTCAAGTATCATACATGCCGAACTGATATGGTACATGTATAGCATGTATTCACAAATTCAAATGGGTACAAATTCATGGCTGTGCACACCCAGCAAAATGACATGGGAAGTAAATATACAAAGTCTAGATTCAGGAAAGAAAGTGAAGCATTTTTGGAATCTCAGCAAACAGCATTAAGGAAACTATATTTGGCAAATTTTTCTTAACTGATTCCAGAAAGTCAAATTATAAATCGGACTCCTGAAACGATTTCATGCCAAAGTATCGAGAGGGGCAGTGGGGCCTCTATCTCATCAAGTCAAGGCTTAAATTCAACATAACAGAAAGATGTCCATGCACAGAATTGAAGAAGGATGTTTAAGGAAATCAGCATTCATGTCCATAAATAATTTCCAGAAATCACTCTTCAATATTTGATGACAAGGGAGAATCAATCTCGGCAACAAGTTAAAAATCACAGTATCTTTAACATGAAACAAATTAAGTTTTGTTTCTTGATTTGAACAAAATATATTTGGCAAAGAATTTTAATTTAAGGCAGCTTTCAAATTTGATTCAAGTATGGCAACATATCAGATTTGATCACGCAAGCTACTTTAAAGCAAAGAAATCAATTTCACAAGGGTAATCTATATTCAATGATTCAAAGAAGGTAACCAAATCAAGTCCAGAAATATTGTTTTAATTCAAAGCCGAGGCAGCAAAAGGAGCATCAAATCAAGGCCGAGCATTTCAAGAATTGCCATATTCAGCCAAGGAATTCAATTCAACCAATCAAACCAAAAGAGGAAGCCAATAGTCGAAATTAACTTCAATATTTACCCAAATTTCTCAAACCAATCAGCCAAGTCACGTATTATGAAATCAGAGATGTTTAAGGATTTTAAATCCTATAAATAACACCTATATCATCATTGGCAAGATCCATCGAAACCAAAAAACAATTTGAAAGAAATTAAAAAGAGAAATAAGTCGGAGAGCTCACGTTTTTTAGGGTTTCGATAGAGAACAAAATCCCAAATCGAAGTATCATAGAGCGACACAGTTTCGAGCACCAAAGAGAAATCCAGATCAACATCAACCGACCGATTTGAGGGAAGAAGAAACCCTAATTCCCATATTGAAGCCGTTTTTTTTTTATTTCCAGAAGAAGGAAGAATCGGCCACCATTTTTATTGCAAATTCAAAGTGATTGGGCAAGACAAAGAAGGGTGCATACAAATCAAAGTGGCCGGCCAACTTTAAAGTGTTAAAGGGGATGACTCTTTTCTTTTAATCTACTAGGGTTTCTTTTGTTTGAATTTTGATTTGTTTTCATTGTATTTTTCTTTTAATTTCTCTGTAAACCGAACAGTTTATAGATTCTGTAAAATCTAGGGGGGAACCAGTTAGGGGTTTAACTGGCAGTTGACTAGTCTGTGTAAAACTAGGGGAAATTCTGATTCAGAGGTTTGAATCAGTCTAGGTTTTTGAGCGTAGGGTTAGAATAGGAGCAGGGTTTGCGAGTGTACATGGTCTTGTATGCGGGATCTGTTCTATCACCTAGTAGAAACCTTAGAAATGCAGCAGTAGGCAGGGTTTTGCCGAAGCTGGGTATATCTGTGTGTGATTTATTTTCTGCATTTCTGTTTCTGCTATATTCTGTGATCTGTTTATTATTTTTAATATCCTGTCGGTTTTTCAATTCAGTTTAAAAACTGTGAAAAACCCTATTCACCCCCCCTCTAGGGTTATTCTAGATCCAACAGTGGTATCAGAGCAGGTATTTTTTTTAACTCTAGAGTCATGGGTAACCATAGTTGTCTGTCTAGCGAAAGTCAGTCCAGTTCATCTCCAACTATTTTCACTGGAACAGATTTTTTAAACTGGAAATCCAAAATGGAATTTTATTTAAAATCTGTTAATACTAAATGTTGGGATGTTATTATCAATGGGTACGATATGGTAGATAAAGTTTTTAATTCTCGTGCTACACATATTCTTTATTCTCATCTTGATGATAATCAATACAGTCTGATTTCCCATTGTTTAACTGCGCAGGAAATTTGGACAGCTCTCAATACGAAGTATGGTCAAATTGACAACTCCAGCTCAAAACCCCAGATTGTCAATTCAGACTCAGAATTCTGTTTAACAGGATTTACAAATGAGAATTCAAAAGGATCAGATGATGGAGAATCAACGGTTACTGAAATTGAAAATTTCTCATACGAAGATTTGGTTTATATGTGTGTTGATTTAACTAAATCTGTTGATAAACTCAAATCTAAAAACAAAACTCTAAAATCTAGGAATTCTGAGTTGAACAGCAAAATTGATGATTTGGAATCACGGCTTGAATATTTTAAAAACCTTTCAGATTCAGATTGTAAAAATTGTTTGAAATCGAAAACCAATCTTGTTCATCTCAATAAAAATATTCAAAAGTTTGAAGATGAAATTTTGGTCTTAAAAGGAAACAAGATTGAGTTATCAAATTTGAACAATCATCTGCAAAAGGAATTTGAAATTTTTAAAACTAATATTCATTCCAAACTTGAAATTGCAGAAAAGGAAAATCTGTTGAAATCGAATTCGATTTTGAAAGAACTTGAAAACGAGATTGAAAATTTCAAGAAATTTGAGTCTGAAAGTCGAAAACATTTTAAGGCTGAGATTGCTGAATCCCAAACCAAAATAAAGTTACTCAAAGATGAAAATTTGGTTTTGAAATCTGATTTTAAAAGATGTGAGATTACTAAAAATCGTTGTTCAGATTTATTGAAAGAAAATGGTGATCTTAAAACTGAAATTCAACAACTTGAAACAATCTTGTCTAATTTTTCAAACGGTGAAAAATCTTTGAATATGTTGTTGAAAAACCAATTTTCTGTTCAAAATAAACATGGACTTGGGTTTGAGAAAAATAATGTTTTTGAAAGACGAATTACAAATGATTTGAAAAATTCTTCAAACAATCTTGAAAATTTGAACTCTTATAATTTCAAAGGTGGTTTGAGTCAAAATCAAAATGAGAAATTGTTTTATAATAATCCTTCTAAACAATCCTGGATCCCAAAATGAAATAAACCAAACTTCGTGAAATTCAAACAGATTTGGGTTCCTAAGGGTACAAAGGTTTATTCTGATGGTTTGTTATATAAACAGGTTTGGGTACCAAAACGAACAAATACAACTGTGAGTGGTTTTACTGCCTTTGTTAGACCACTCAATCCTCTAAACAGTTAGCTAC
Organism: Allium sativum; assembly: GCA_030737875.1. Taxonomy (NCBI): domain Eukaryota; kingdom Viridiplantae; phylum Streptophyta; class Magnoliopsida; order Asparagales; family Amaryllidaceae; genus Allium; species Allium sativum. Next base: position 364,912,274 of record CM060916.1, on the reverse strand, counting down.
CAAAGGAGGCTGAGGAACAACCGTGCTGAAAAGAGAAACTGATTCAAACTACTTCACATCATTGAATCATCTACTGTTCCTTAGCAAAGTCTGACGAGTTAGAGATCCACAACGTTTTCTGTGAATCAGGTATGATCTCTGACCTCAACCTTGTAAATATTTTTTATTGTTTATTCCTACTTCTTCTACCCCTTTCTATTTTATTTTCTTCTATTTTGTCTTTATTTGATTTGTCACTGCCATATCTTTGTTTATTCTGTGCTCCATTAACTTCCAATTGCAAAACTCATATTTGTCTGGAAATTCATTTTATTTGTAGAAAACTCTCGTGTTTGTAATCATTTCCAGATCTTGAATTTATTTGTGTAAATATCTGCAATTGTTTTGAAGTTTTTTTTTCTGATTTATGAATTCATAATAGTGTTGATATATTCTTGTCAAATCTTGAACACTGTTAATTAGAATTCTAAATTTTGAAGATCTGAAAATTTGATGAAGTTTCACACACCACTGCTGTTTTGAGTTTCTTCTAATTCATTTTAGAAAAGCTTGAAATATTACAGCACACCAATATTTATCAGTTGTGATAATTTCATTATTTTTCAGATTGGCTTGGATATTTTGAATTGTATTGAATCCGTGATACATCTTGGAATTCTTATATTCATGATCATTTTACTTGGAATTTGTTTGTTTGAAATCAACTGAAATTCATGATATTTTGAATTTCACACACTTCTTAAAATTAAAATTATCAATATTGTGTGACTGATTCATTATATCTCAAACCTTGACATCGATTCAATTGATTTCAAATAAACTATTGTTTAATTGTGTAGATCATGAATATCTCTCATTTCTGATGTAAATGATCTGAAATAACTCTTCTGTTTGTCTGAAATATTTGTGTAAATTCTTTGAGAATTGGGATTTGAATGTCATTGGTATTTCATGAATATTTGACTTGAATACTAGTTTGTTTAAAATCATTTGAATTTATTGATTTATTGAATCACACACATATTCTGAATCTAAAATTTATAAACCGTGTGATTGATTCATTGAATCCGGATATCTTCACAATTCGTTCAAATGATTTAAAATAAACTATATTTAATCCTGGATCATGAACCATTCTTTGACTGTTTGAAATATCTTTGGAACATCTCCTTGATAAGTCAGCTTTGAAAATGATTTTTTTTGTGCTGCTCAGTTATAGTTCTGGAAAATATGTTTTGGTGACTGCTTGATTTGGAATCAAATACATACCATGCTCTGATACATGAAATTAATTTGCTTGATCTGACTGGGCTTTGTATTTAAGATTCTTTTGTCTATGACATTCTTGTTCAGAAGCATGTTAAAATTCCTCGTAAATAGAGACACCAAGTGGTATCAGAAGCGCCTTATTTTTGTCTCACCCATCTGTACTTAGATTCAAATCTTCACCATGTATAAATCCACACACTCTTTCTGTCTTGTACACATTTTTTTCCTCTTGTCATGTATAGATCAGCATATTCCTCTTGTATTTGATTCTCAATTTTAGAATTATTTATTAATTATTCATTCAGAAATTGAAATCAATATCCAAATTGTTCTATATTTATAATTCATCAAAATATATCAGAATTTGAAATTGTGGTGAATTATGACTGCAATATATTTCACAACAAGAGGAGATTTTATCTGGATTTTCATGATGGTTGAATATTTATTATAATATCTTTGAACTGGCAATTATTTCACGACCATCCTCATTATCTATCATCATTCTGCCATCCATGATAAAAAAATTTTAAAATGTGGAGAGTTTAATTTTTTTTAAAAAAATCATATTGAATAAACAGTGAAAATATTTGTGATGGAATTGCGGTTATGTTATTTTTTCAGAATTAGTGTCAATTGAAAATTTTCAATAATCCCGGTACAGTTGGTCATATTTCATAATATTATTAATTTAGAAATTTATTTCACAGTCCATTTCTGTACCTATCACATTTCTATCATTCATATTGGTAGTATATACTGGGGAGTTTTTTATTTAAAGCTGAAAATGATAAAATATATAATTGATACATAAGCATGTCTCTAACCTCATTTAAAAATCCAAGCTCTGGTTATGCATGGTTATGAGACAACTTACAATTTAAGCTGCGACTGACCTCATTTAAAAATCCAAGCTTTGGTTATGCGTGGTCAGGGTGCTCTTAAATCAAAAGAAAAAGAAAAGAAAATAACATGCAATAATTTTTTTTTTAATATTCTCCTTGGTGTATAATAACCGGCCTATCAATCCACTTTCTAATCTGTGAAATGTGTTGAAATTTTATGACGTATTATGATTTGTTGATTGATAGGTATTAGGACTTGAGATTATTCGATTTTGTCACTTAAATTGAATTATAATTATAATCCAAATCCATCACTGTTTTTTTTTTTTTTTAGCCTTATTTTTATAAAAAAAAAATTCGTTTGAAAATTAATTGAAATTCATTTTTTATATAACTCTCCTCATTTATATAAATTTCGTCGTAAATCGGTCATTTTCTGCAATTTGAAATATGCCACTAGTTCTCAGTTTATTATGATTTTTGTTTGACTGATTGAGGTTTATGATGATCATTCTTCCTCTTATGCTGAATTATACTTTTAGTCAATTTTCATCTGTATTTTAATTTCTGTATCCTTTTGATGATAACAAAAGGGGGAGAATGGGTTGAGATTTTGATTTATGAGTGAATATTTTATAAATATTTTTCAATTTTGAAAATTCATTCAATTTTCATGTTTCTTCACTCAAGCACAGTTATAGGGGGAGCTTTCTCTTGTAGGGGGAGCTAATAAATAGGGGGAGTTCAATATTCACTGTCAAACACATTTACTATATTCAAAATCTTCATGTTTGTTTGTCATCATCAAAAGGGGGAGATTGTTGTATATAACGGTGTTGTATACACAATTATATGATTTTTGTTTGATGATAACAATCAAATATATTTCTATTATAAATGTGTTTGGTACTGTACTGTTATATATATACATCACAGCAATGAATATAATATTTGTATTTAAATAAAATACGACTGTACAGAAATTCAAATATTAACACAGTATTTTATTTAAATAGAATATTTTATTTCAATATTCAAACAATACAAATTTTATACTCCACTATTTGTACATCTCAGCATTGCAATACGTTTCACACTCACAGTTTCTCATTCAACACTCATACACATTTTACACTCAGTTGTACATTTTCATCTATACATACACTGTTACAAACACTCTTTAACTGACACTGTTCTTGACTTCATTCTTCAGTCTTCTGTCAGTGCAGTCCAGTCATCCCCGCTTACCTGTCACACATGAAACAGAAACACACAGTATACTGCAATAGAAATAATACTGAATATATGCAAATATAAATTTTATTTTTAAAATTTTATTTGCCTCAGATTTCTGGTGTGTTTCTCATCATTTTTCATGACTTGATCTGAATTATAAAACCATCAATCTGTGTCTAGACAGCTTGTGATATTCACAGTGATACACTGTCAAGGCAGACAATATGTATATACAGTGCAGGGACAAGAAAATTTTGTCTGATGGCTGCATATACACACGTGTATAAATACACGTGTGCACTGCCTCGCCAATCAGTGTATACAGCTGTGGAGCAGTCACATGGACCAAGCTCGACACAGTGCACAACTCAACACATTTCAAGACAGTGATGCTATCAACAAATTCAAGTCAACCAAAGTCGAGACAGCTCAACACAATTGGTCGAGCCATGCTAAGCAAAACAAGCCAAAGTGAAATTACACAGCAAAGAAGTGGTACATGATAAAGCAACAAGACAGCCTAGTTTCAAAGGCATGAACATAACATGGTAGAGCAGCAGCAAAAACAGCTAAGGGGACAAGGCATACATGTATGCACAGTAGTGATGACATGAATACAACATGAAGCAGAAGTGATGTCATTCTACATGCAGGCAGATGGATATTGTGTGAAGCATGTTCAAAATGTTCATGGTCAACAAGTCCAGATCAATATTATACATGGTATGGCCAAGCAACAAAAGAAATGATCAGGTTCAAGTTCATATGGCCAAGAAAAAGTTTCAGAAATTCATGTTTTCAAGCCAACATAAAAATGGTGCACTCATGGTCAAGAAGGTTCAAAGCCAAAGTCGAATATAAGCTGCATGGTTATGCAATTCAAAACAGGCCAATACATGCATATTTGAACAGCCCAAGTATGTACAAGTGTTCAAGTTTCAGGCATACAAGTGCAGTCAACAAAGACAAGCATGGTGATCAAATATGCAATGCAGGCATGTTTTCAAGGTAATGATGCACACAGGATTTAATGTACAATGATGCAACAATATGGTCACATACAAGTTCAAGACAGTGGAGTGTTCAAGGCAACATGAAGTAGTGGATCGAGTCTACACACAGCATAAATAAGCAAGTCTGGATTGGGTCAATGCAGCATCATTACAAACAGTTCTTGGATGCTGTTTTCATGCACAAAGTCAAACAAGTGTGAAATGCACAGGCTTGAACATGTACATGCATTTCAGGGAAGTTAAGTTCAAGCACAAATGTATATGGCTCAAGTATCATACATGCCGAACTGATATGGTACATGTATAGCATGTATTCACAAATTCAAATGGGTACAAATTCATGGCTGTGCACACCCAGCAAAATGACATGGGAAGTAAATATACAAAGTCTAGATTCAGGAAAGAAAGTGAAGCATTTTTGGAATCTCAGCAAACAGCATTAAGGAAACTATATTTGGCAAATTTTTCTTAACTGATTCCAGAAAGTCAAATTATAAATCGGACTCCTGAAACAATTTCATGCCAAAGTATCGAGAGGGGCAGTGGGGCCTCTATCTCATCAAGTCAAGGCTTAAATTCAACATAACAGAAAGATGTCCATGCACAGAATTGAAGAAGGATGTTTAAGGAAATCAGCATTCATGTCCATAAATAATTTCCAGAAATCACTCTTCAATATTTGATGACAAGGGAGAATCAATCTCGGCAACAAGTTAAAAATCACAGTATCTTTAACATGAAACAAATTAAGTTTTGTTTCTTGATTTGAACAAAATATATTTGGCAAAGAATTTTAATTTAAGGCAGCTTTCAAATTTGATTCAAGTATGGCAACATATCAGATTTGATCACGCAAGCTACTTTAAAGCAAAGAAATCAATTTCACAAGGGTAATCTATATTCAATGATTCAAAGAAGGTAACCAAATCAAGTCCAGAAATATTGTTTTAATTCAAAGCCGAGGCAGCAAAAGGAGCATCAAATCAAGGCCGAGCATTTCAAGAATTGCCATATTCAGCCAAGGAATTCAATTCAACCAATCAAACCAAAAGAGGAAGCCAATAGTCGAAATTAACTTCAATATTTACCCAAATTTCTCAAACCAATCAGCCAAGTCACGTATTATGAAATCAGAGATGTTTAAGGATTTTAAATCCTATAAATAACACCTATATCATCATTGGCAAGATCCATCGAAACCAAAAAACAATTTGAAAGAAATTAAAAAGAGAAATAAGTCAGAGAGCTCACGTTTTTTAGGGTTTCGATAGAGAACAAAATCCCAAATCGAAGTATCATAGAGCGACACAGTTTCGAGCACCAAAGAGAAATCCAGATCAACATCAACCGACCAATTTGAGGGAAGAAGAAACCCTAATTCCCATATTGAAGCCGTTTTTTTTTTAATTTCCAGAAGAAGAAAGAATCGGCCACCATTTTTATTGCAAATTCAAAGTGATTGGGCAAGACAAAGAAGGGTGCATACAAATCAAAGTGGCCGGCCAACTTTAAAGTGTTAAAGGGGATAACTCTTTTCTTTTAATCTACTAGGGTTTCTTTTGTTTGAATTTTGATTTGTTTTCATTGTATTTTTCTTTTAATTTCTCTGTAAACCGAACAGTTTATAGATTCTGTAAAATCTAGGGGGGAACCAGTTAGGGGTTTAACCGGCAGTTGACTAGTCTGTGTAAAACTAGGGGAAATTCTGATTCAGAGGTTTGAATCAGTCTAGGTTTTTGAGCGTAGGGTTAGAATAGGAGCAGAGTTTGCGAGTGTACATGGTCTTGTATGCGGGATCTGTTCTATCACCTAGTAGAAACCTTAGAAATGCAGCAGTAGGCAGGGTTTTGCCGAAGCTGGATATATCTGTGTGTGATTTATTTTCTGCATTTCTGTTTCTGCTATATTCTGTGATCTGTTTATTATTTTTAATATCCTGTCGGTTTTTCAATTCAGTTTAAAAACTGTGAAAAACCCTATTCACCCCCCCCCCTCTAGGGTTATTCTAGATCCAACAGACCTCTTTGCATTAACACTGCGCCTAGGCCTTCTCTAGAAGCATCAGTCCATACTTTTAAATCCTGGTTGCCATCGATGATGGTTAACACTGGAGCAGTCGTTAATCTCAACTTTAGCTCTTCGAAAGCTTCCTCACTTTCTGGAGTCCATTTGAACTTAGAATGCTTCTTTGTAAGCTTCTTTAAGTGACCAGATATCTTTGAAAAGTCTTTAACGAACTTCCGATAATAGCTAGCCAATCCGAGAAAACTGCGGACTTCAGTGGGAGTACTGGGCTGTTTCCAATTTTGGATAGCCGTGATTTTACTTGGATCCACAGCGATTCCTTCTTTTGATAAAACATGGCCCAGAAATTTCACTTCATCTTGCCAGAAGATACACTTGGAAAACTTTGCTTTCAATACATTCCTTCTCAGAATTTCTAGAACCTGTTCCAGATGCTTTTCATGTTCGGCCTTCGATTTAGAGAAGATTAGAATATCGTCAATGAAAACCAGAACAAATTTATTCAATACTCCTCTGAATACCCTGTTCATTAGATCGACGAAATAAGCGGGAGCGTTACATAAGCCGAACGACATTACTAACCACTCGTAGAATAAGTCGGGACCTCTGAATGCTGTCATTGGAACACACTCTTCGGCAATTCGAAGTTGATGGAAGCCTGTAGCTAGGTCCATTCGTGAAAATACTTGTGCTCCATTTAATCGATCCAACAAATCATCAATCCGCGGCAATGGATATTTGTTCTTAATGGTCTGCTTGTTCAAATCGCGATAATCCACACATAGCCGTAGAGTACCGTCATATTTTGGGACAAATACCACTGCCGCACCCCAATCAGAGAAACTAGGCCTGATCAGACCTTTCCATACTAGTTGCCGTGTTTGATTGTCTAATTCCTCCTTCTCTTTCAAGGACATTCTTCGAATAGCATGAACTACCGGCCTTGCATTGGGAATCAAAGCAATCTTGAAATCTATTTCTCTTTGCGGAGGTAAGCGAACAATTTCGTCGAACACATCCGCATAGTTCTTGACGACAGGAATATCTTTGATTAGGTCGGGAATATTCTCTGCAACTTCAGGGACATTTTCTATTTGAGCTGGAGAAACATTCAAAGCTGCCCAGAAGTCTTTTCTATTAGCATTCTGACCTTCACAGGGAATGGTTATATAATCACCTGATTTAATCTTCGCCTTTACGACTCTGTCGGCGCATTTAACTTCAGCTTCATATTTAGTCAACCAATCTAACCCCAAGATAAGATCAAACTCTGTAAAATTCATGACGGCCGCGATGGTAGGGAACCGATAACGAGAAAAGGAAATCGACACTCCACAAACCCAACTGAGGTCAATGGAACCCCCAACCAGGTTCTGGACAGTCATTGGTTCCTTGAGTTTCTTCAAATTTAAATCCAGTTTCCTAGCGGCATTCTTTGCAATAAAGCTTCGTGACGCGCCAGTGTCAAACAGTACTTTGACTGGAATATCTTTGACAGTTAGCATGCCTTCTAAAACATCTGGCCTTTCCTGAATAGCTGAGGGCCCAGAAGTTTCTGCTACTTCATTTACCTGAGCTTCTTTGGTCGTTTTTAACAGCCGGCAATCTTGCTTTACATGACCAAACCGATGGCATTGATTACATCTTTTACTTTCCCGGAGCTTCTTGCCGGATTTAAACCGATCCTCCTTACGTTTCTTCGAGGATTTACACTTCCTGGTCAGATGCCCCTGTTTATTGCAGTTAGAGCATGTGGCAGTTGTTACGGGTTCCTTCTTAGATTTATCCCTTTTTCTCTTGGCACTGGGCTTCTTACTGGCTTCAGGAATATCAGTTTCCGACTTTTCTTTGTCACTAGAACAGACTTCTTCTTCGTCGCGTAACATTCCTTTCTTATGGAGATCTTCATACTGATAAGCCATGTATATCATTTCAGAGAAAGGAAGCTTCACATTCCTCATTACACTATTCTGATATCTCCTTTGCAGGCCATGGATAAATCTCATATTTTTCCTCTTTGGATCTTGAATCAGATGAGGAGCAAAGTGAGCAAGTTCGTTGAATTTCTTATGATATTCTGGGATGGCCATATCACCTTGTATTAGATAAGAAAATTCATCACATAATCTCTCGGTTGCTTCGGGAGGAGTAAATCTTCCTAGGAAAATCTCTTTGAATCTACCCCAGGTGATATCACCTTCTGGATTATCTTTTATGATTGTTTCCCACTATATTAAAGCTTCTCCATTGAGCTCCCAAGATGCTACTAATCTTTTCTGGTCATCTCTTAGCTGGAAACGCTCAAATATTCTTTCTACAGAGCTCACCCAAGCTTGAGTTTGAATAATAGATTCATTGCCTGAGAACTGTGCTCCGCCCAGATTTCGATATCTCTTAAATAGAGCCTCTAGATCGGGTTCTGCATTTCTCCTGTTTCTGACACTCATTTTCTAGTACTTCTGCAAATAGCAGATCAAGTGTCAGGTCACAGAAAAGGTAGTTTAAAATATAGAAGCACATACTTCAATGTAAATGTGTCCATCGAGGTGTAATTTCATTCTGCTTTACTCATACTAGGATATTGCTGATCCTATCTGTATAGAGTTACCCGTCCTAGAACACTACTGGTTCTATTTCTGACGAGTTCGTTCAAATGTTATATTCCAGAACTAAGCTTAACCAAAGCTCTGATACCACGTTGAGACGACCCGAAATCCCGCTCTGATGGAGACAAGGGTTATCTTAGGAATATAACACAGAAACAGATAATAGCAAAACAAAATTAAATAAATACACCAGATAACGAACGACAAAATATACTGGATAAAAGTAATCATCAGAGTTACACAGTATACAGGATCTTACTTAGTACAAATACAGTTCAGCTATACATAAATGTCTACAGCGGAAATAAACAAAATATGTACTATAGGAGCTGAACAGCATAAAAAGAGATAAATGATAGAATCCATCTTCAGCTCCAGCTATCCAGAAAGAACCAGCTAAACCTGAATACAAGGCTGCCCATGTAGAAAAAGGGGCACCCGAGTTTGAGAGTGAAACAAACAACGAGTCAGTCATGAGACTGGTATGAGAAATCCATTCAACACATATATAATATGGCTAATCACAGGACCACGCCACTTTCGTGGAACGGGTTTACTCCATTGGATTGCTGAAACACCCCACCTCCGTTAGGGTCACTCTCAAAGGGAATGCCCTAATTTTGGTGGAGGTTTATAAGTACAAGTCACAGATATACAAGACAGATATAAGAACACATATTTGTAAACAGCGGAAGAACAACAAACTTTTATTTCATAAAGTCAAATACGTGTTACAACAACATCCTTTCCAAAAACATAACATAACACTTTCATAATCTGTCTTGAGTACATTATTTAAAGAAGCATAAATAAAACATAGATAAACTGCAAAAGCCCCATAGAGTGTGTCCCAAGCCATAGTTCAAAAACAGGAAAGTCCAAGCAATACATTTCTCTTCTTCAAGCTGGATGTTGAGGTTGGTCAAGCTGCTGTGTTCCCTCCCTGAGGACCTGGGGGGGGGGGGGGGGGAAACGGAAGAAAGAAGACGAAAGAAAAGTAGAGTAAGACATAAAGCCTGAGTAAGTCTAGTACTATTTTGTCTATGAATAAAGAACTGGGTATGATAAGTATAAACAAGAAGTGGGCAAGCACTATAAACTTGGTTAAGTTGTCTAGGGTCGAATATACTATCGTACCCCATATTAATCTCTGAACCCATATAAACTAGTTTCCAACTGGCACCCCATAATCAGGGTGATGTGATCCATTCTATGATGATCGGCTCCTACTCGCATAGTTACATGTGTCTTACGGCCCCCGATGTCTGTAGTTACCTATGCTGGTCCCACCATGGGGTGTATCAAGTCCCATGGCAGCGGCCCGACACAACCTTAGAATGCACAGGTATGCTACTGGTGCCCAGTGCTTTATTTTTCTGCGCCGGAGTGCGTGCACGCCCGCACTCCGTTAGAACCTACACTGCTACACCACCGCCGTCGCTTTGACCTCTTACAATCAGCCCAGTAATCGTGCCCCACCCTGCCTAGTTTCAGGGTATCCTGATACACCTTCTAGGGTTACTGCTGAAAAGGGTCCCCCGTTACTAGGTTTTCTATCTCTAGCCAACATGCTAAGTTGGTTAAGTGTTTCTAACCTAACCCCCACCAGTCCGTTTAGTTTAGCATGTTCCATTTTGATTAAGTCTTTAGTCCACTTAATCCTATCAATCCTGACTCATCCTTAATTGTCTTATTAAGGCCCTGACCTCTCACATTAGACAGGTATTGTTGTGGCTGCCTGTTGCCGGTTGGTTCCGGGCAGTCTTACGCCACAACTCAGTCTAACCTCGGGTCCTTATTGGGCTCCATGTTTAACCTCTCACATTGGATAGGTATTGTTGTGACTACTGGACAGCCGGGCGGTTCCGGGCAGGTTTACATCACAACTCAATCCAACCTCGGGTTAAACACATCGTATTTTCTACTTTTACATATTTTGTCTTTCTTCTTTATTTATATGTAAATATTTGCGGCCCATTATTAAGTTAATGGTGTAAAGGTTACACCAATCACGGGCCCAACCCATACTTGAATTTGGGCCCTTCTATTTTATATTTTCATTCATTAATTAATTTTAACCCAACGTTATTTTCCCCCGTTTTACACGTCCGTTCATATATATTGGGCTTAGCCTTTTTAAAGCCCAATTTAGCCATGCGAAAAGGGGAGGCTTAAAGCGTGATTACATACACAAAGAGGGGAAAGTGAGCGCATGAACTTGCATATGACGTTGGAAATACATAATAGAAACTGGTGTACTTGCATATATATACTTTGGTCATAAAACATAGGTGACATGAATCAAAGCATGTGAACTTGTAATTGAGATATCATTATTGACACATGAACCTATATTTTTATTTAGGCATAATGTCAAACATAAGCATGGCATAAATACTTCTAGCATAAACATGGCATAATGTCAAACATAAGCATGGCATAAATACTTCTAGCATAAACATGGCATAATGTCAAACATAAGCATGGCATAAATATTTCTAGCATAAACATGGCATAATGTCAAACATAAGCATGGCATAAATATTTCTAGCATAAACATAAACAAGTCATGTTCATAAGGTTTCTACATGTTTACAAAGGGGATAATTTGTTATTAACACAAAAGCATAGATCAACTTAATTATGGTTTAAGTCTAATCACATAACGATAGTATAAATATACTTATGCATAAATATTCCTAATCATGGTGTTTGCTTTAAACTTGCAAAAAGGGATTTTTGAGTCTAACCTAGCCATGTCTCACATATGTCATCATATAATTCTTTTAAACAAGATAGACTTAATCATAGATTTCAATTATGCCAAATATCATTCATAGCCTAGCCATATTCATAAGTTTTGCAAAAGCATGACTTAATACATGGATTATGGTGTCAAAATTCCAACATAGTTTCATATGAACTATAACAACCAAACTTGTTTCAATTACTTGCAAAATGATTTATGCACAAAAATATACATCATGATGGCATAATAACAAAGCCCCAAACTCGCATGAATTTCAATCAACTACATACATGTAGTTTCAACATAGATTACATAATTTGCGCAATATTCCAAACGTATACTTGCATAGAACTACCGCATGTAGTTCTTCATAATGAATAACATAATTTTGCACAAATATGAATTACTTTATTATCCCAATTCAAGCATACAAATCAATACAGTTGTTTATTCATACCAAAGTAATACTCTACTTACAATGGTTTGATGAATTCTCTAGTTTAGGGATTGAAGACGCAAATTCCTTTGTTGAATTGATTTGATTTAGGTCACTTTAAGCTTTAGAATTTTCCTCCTAATCCTCTCTCTAGTTGGCGGCTACTCTTAGTCGTTCCTCAGCAACATGGCGGCTATGTTCTTAATTTGAATGAATAGATTAGGGTTTAGTCTAGGGTTGTTTATATAGAGGTTAGGAATTGATTAGGACCATTGATGTTGCTAGGTTAGATCGTAGCCATTCATTAGATAGACAGACCAATTAGAACTTGCCACCTAGCCCTAGTGACAAAGCAGACCACAGAAATTCGACCAAACACAGACCTGGCCAGCCAGGTTGACTGGGCTCGACCAGGTCGACACCCCTGTCGACAGGGCTGTCGACAGCCCTGTCGACATGGGTAGCCCAGGTCGACAGCCCAGTCGACCTGGGTGGCCTAGGCGGGTGTTTATCCGCCCTGGCCCACTGGGCCCGATTTTAATTATTTTATTCTGTTTGAATTTTAAATTTAATTCAAAACTTCCGAAGGCCATATCTTCTTCATACGGACTCCGTTTTTCGAAAACTCGGACTCTATTTCGCGTATTTTTCCGAGACGAACGCAATGGCGTATCCCGTTTCCCTTAGTTCTTTGATTTGAATTTGATTATACTTTAATTCATGAATTTCACAGTTATAGAATTCTCGGGGTGTTACATTCTCCCCCACTTAAAAGGATTTCGTCCCCGAAATCTTCAAGTTAGGAGGAATGTATATCCTAACATCCAATCATCCATCTACTCATCCATTAAACACGAGCATCCATTGTCCTTAAAAGATTTCTAATGCTTCATGATCATATGCGAAGTGTGTGTGTACATGTACTTATCTAATGCAAAATCAGGCGGTCTACTGATTCAGTTGACCTCCTTAATGCGAATTATGTAAGTGCCATGAATCCATTATGTATGCAAATTTTCCTATTCATGATTCTACATGAGTGCACAATCATTCAATACAAATGCAGCATCCACATGACAACACATTAAAGTTCAACCATATACGAATGCAAACATATATGCATATGCAATATGAAGTGACTGAGCCGATCTAAAACCTAGATTGTGTGTGTATATGAAACCACGAGCAACCACTAGCAATCACTTGCAACCACTTGCAACCATTCATACATAACATGTTTCAATTACATGTTTCCATCCAAAGAGTTTCTACCTAAAAGATACGGTCGAGGAAATATACCCAAAAAGATAGATAAAAGCGCAACTTAAGGAAAAAGAAAGATCAAGGATGTACCCTCGAACAGAAAAGGGTAGGCAGTGCGGATTCTAGCTTCAGTTTCCCAAGTCGCGTCTCCCTCGGCGTCGCTCCACTGGACTTTGACGAGCTTGACTTCGCGGTTGCGTAGTTTCTTCACTTCCGTTCCCAAGATGCGGGTTGGAACTCTTCTTATGGTTGCTTCACGTTCCACTTCGGCCTCTTCAAGGACGTTTGGCTCTACTACTTCAGTAGACTCGTGTAGACATTTTCGGAGATGTGAAACGTGAAAGACGTTGTGGACTCCAGCCAACTTCTCGGGTAGCTCTAATCTATAGGCCATTTTCCCAATCTTCTCGATAATAGGGAATGGCCCTACGAATCTTGGCGCTAGCTTTCCTGTGGTTCCAAAACGAACAACGTTTCTTAGCGGTGATACCTTGAGAAAAACTCTGTCTCCAACCTCAAATTCAAGGTCGGTCCTCCTCTTGTCGGCATAGGACTTTTGTCTGTCTTGGGCCGTCTTCATCCTTCTACGTATTAAGTCTACTTTCTCTGAAGTCTCTCGGATCATATCTGGTCCAAGTATAAGCTTATCAGTAGACTCCCACCAACAAGTGGGCGATCGGCACGGTCTTCCATATAAAGCTTCGAAGGGCGCCATTCCTATGGTTGCTTGATAGCTGTTGTTGTAGGCAAATTCCACCAAAGGAAGGTGGTCTTCCCATGTCCCTCCGAAGTCGAGGACGCATAGCCTTAAGAGGTCTTCCAAAACTCTATTCACTCTCTCTGTTTGGCCGTCGGTTTGGGGATGATAGGCTGTGCTCAAGCATAGCTGCGTTCCTACTGCTTCTTGCAGACTCCGCCAAAACTCACTGGTGAAGATGGGGTCTCGGTCACTAACAATGCTAGATGGTATTCCATGGAGTCGAACGATTTCCTTAAGGTAAAGTGATGCTAGGGATGAGGCAGTTCTCTTACTTTTGACAGGTAAAAAGTGGGCGCTTTTAGTAAGCCTATCCACTATTACCCAAATGCTAGTGTTGCCTCTCCTAGACCTAGGCAGCCCATCGATGAAGTCCATTGAGATGCTATCCCACTTCCACTGCGGGACCTCCAGAGGATGTAGCAGTCCGCCAGGCTTTTTCTGTTCCGCCTTAACCTGTTGGCACACCATGCACTTAGAAACGAACTCTGCCACGTCCTTTTTCATGCCGTTCCAGAAGAAAGTCCTTTTTATGTCTTTGTACATTTTATCTCCGCCTGGGTGTATCGTCATCTTGGAGTGATGTGCTTCCTCGAGAACCTTCTTTATTAAATCTTTTGTCTGTGGGACGCATAGTCTTCCGTCTCGCCTTAGCAAACCCTTATCGTCGATGGAGTATCTGTTGAGGTGACTTGAAGTCTCACCCCTAATTAGCCTATCAATTGTTTCCACAAGCTGAGGGTCTTCGCGTTGTGCTGCCCCTACCGAATCCACTAAAGTTGGGCGCACTTCGAGAGATGCTAGCAAGCCTGGTACGAAATCGGAGGAGGGACTAAAGTCGAAGCTAGCTATAAACTCTAGGCTTTGTCTTTCAACAAACAACGGGCTTAGGGTCAATTTCTTTCGGCTCAACGCGTCTGCCACTACGTTGCCTTTGCCCGGAGTGTAGGAGATTTCGAAATCGTACGAGGCAAGAAACTCCATCCATCTTTGTTGCCTCAAGTTAAGATCTTTCTGCGAGAAAAGATATTTCAACGATTTATGGTTAGTGTAAAGTTCGAACTTCTCACCTAGGAGATAGTGTCGCCAAGACTTGAGTGCAAAGACGATGGCGGCTAACTCAAGATCGTGGGTTGGGTAGTTCTTTTCATGCGCTTTCAACTGCCTCCCGCCATAAGCTACGACCCTTCCTTCTTGCATTAAGACGGCGCCTAGCCCTGTCCCACATGCATCCGTATAAACAGTGAACATCTTGCTCCCATCTGGCAGCGTCAAAACTGGGGCTGTTGTAAGAGCCCTTTTCAGTCGTTGGAAAGCAAATTCGCAATCCAAATCCCAATTGAACACTAGATTCTTCTTAGTCAATTTCGTGAGTGGAGCTGAGATTTTCGCAAAATCCCTTATAAATTTTCGATAGAAACCTGCTAGTCCTAGGAAGCTTCGGACCTCAGTTGCATTCCTTGGTGTCTTCCAATCCTGTACCGCCACTACCTTAGCAGGGTCCACTGCTAACCCTTGTTTGGATACTATGTGCCCAAGGAACCTCACCTCTTCTCTCCAAAAGTGGCATTTGGAGAATTTGGCTTTTAGTTGATGGACTCGCAAAGTTTCCATGATTGCCCTTAAGTGTTGAGCATGTTCCTCTTCACTCTTTGAGAAGATGAGGATATCATCTACGAAGACCACTACGAATTTGTTGAGGAAATCTCTAAATACCCTACTCATTAGGTCCACGAAGTACGCAGGTGCATTTGTCAAGCCGAAAGGCATGACAAGCCATTCAAAGAAGCCGTCTGGGGTTCTGAACGCCGTTTTATCGATGCTATCTTCAGCCACCCTTAGCTGATGAAAACCGGTTGCTAAATCGAGTTGGGAGAAAACAGACGCTCCTACAAGCTGGTCAAATAAATCGTCAATTCTAGGGAGAGGATGCCTATTCTTTTTCGTTAGCTTGTTGAGCTCCCTATAGTCAACACATAGACGGAGTGAACCATCCGCCTTTGTAGCGAACACCACCGGAGCGCCCCATTCTGAAATGCTCCTCCTAATGAACCCCTTTTCTAGAAGCTCTTTAATCTGTTTACTGAGCTCTTTCCTTTCTCGTGGAGCCATATGTCTAACGGGCAACGCAACGGGCTTTGCATTATCTACAAGATATATGCGGAAGTCTATTTCCCGCTTCAGAGGCAAGCCCTTCACCTCTTTGAAGACATCCGGATATTCCCGGACCACTCTAACTGATTGCAAGTTTTTAACAGAGGCATCTAGCGATTCAAGATAACTAAGCATAACCGCATACGAGGGACTACAAGAAATTTCCAAAGTATTACCGAGCCGGGTTAGGAGCCTAACAACCCTTTTCTCACAATCAAGGATGGCCCCATTACGGGATAGCCAATCCATACCCAAAATCAAACCATACCCCGAAAAGCCCAAAACAAAGGCACTACATTGAAATTCAACACTTAGAATAGAAATTTTCAAATCCAAACAGATCATAGACAAATGAGCTGGGCCCCCAATTGGGTTTGAAACAATTAAGGGGTCCTCTACCATACTAGTTTTTAGGTGCAGAGATTCTACTAAAGCAGACGAGATAAAGGAGTGTGATGCGTCGGAATCAAATAAAGTGCGAACGGGGTGATCATAAAGATAAATTACGCTTTCTACAGAAGTATTTATACCTCGCTGTTGCAATGGTGGCGCTTCTAGCACATGAACCTGTGCCCCTGGGGTGGATCCAGCGCCCTGCCCCTGTCCTCGTTTCTTTGGGCAGTCCTTAGCCCTGTGGCCTGTCTGACCACATGAAAAGCACCCACCATTCTCCTTGGCCTTCTTTTTCCGGCAGTCCTTTACCAAGTGCCCCACTTTGCCACAGAAATTGCACTTCCTCTTCTCTTTGTTGCCTTTTCCGCCTTTCTTAAAGTCCGCCTTCTTAGGCTGCAAACCCTCTTTCTTCCCTTGAGAGCTTTCTGCCTTTGTCTCCTTCTTGCCCTTATCCTCCTCATTCAGCAATGCCATTTGCACCAATCTTTCATACGTGGCCCCCATGGGTATATGGGTCATGGCCAAACTGTGTAATGGCTCATTTAACCCTTTGACGAAACGGAGAGCCTTCTTGTGCGGGGTGTTGACTAGGCCAAGTCCAAACCTAGCCAGCTCATCGAACTGATTCACATACTCTCTGACAGTCTTGTCTCCTTGCTTAAGAAATAAGAATTTTTCCAACTGCAAACTTCTTTCCGCATCTGAGAGAAACTTAGTCTCAAACCTTGCCCTAAAGTCCTCCTATGTCTCCACTGGTCTTTCAGCATTAGTGACTTCCCACCAGTAGGAAGCCTCGCCCTTCAATAGCCATACTGCCAACTGTACTTTTTGTCTATCTTCTACCTCAAAGATGATGAATAGGTCCTCCGTTTCTTTCAGCCAATTTCTAGCTGCCACGAAGGACTCAGTTCCATGGAAATCCCTTCCTCCCATAGCTTTAAAATCTTTACATATCTTAGCAAACGTGTTTCCCCAAGGAGGAGGTGGAGGAAAAGGTGCTGCTGCAGCTGGATGGTTTCCTTCCGCTGGGGGAGGAGGAACGGTAGGACCTGGCTGAGTGGCCCTTGCTTCTAAGAACCGTCTAAACCAACCAGGTATTGGCACCCCTTCAGGCAAGTTAAGTTCTTGGGACATGCTAAAACAAAAAGGATAGATTCAAAACGAAGGATAAGAGATAGTACCTACGGCTTTGGGGAGTGGACTTTGCCTTTTAAAAATAAAATAACATTTTTCTTTTAAAAATGCTTCTTTAAATTTCCTTTTTGAAAATAATTTTTTTTTCAAAACTTTTTATCTTATCTGGTAAACCTATGCTCTGATACCAAGTGAAACACCCCACCTCCGTTAGGGTCACTCTCAAAGGGAATGCCCTAATTTTGGTGGAGGTTTATAAGTACAAGTCACAGATATACAAGACAGATATAAGAACACATATTTGTAAACAGCGGAAGAACAACAAACTTTTATTTCATAAAGTCAAATACGTGTTACAACAACATCCTTTCCAAAAACATAACATAACACTTTCATAATCTGTCTTGAGTACATTATTTAAAGAAGCATAAATAAAACATAGATAAACTGCAAAAGCCCCATAGAGTGTGTCCCAAGCCATAGTTCAAAAACAGGAAAGTCCAAGCAATACATTTCTCTTCTTCAAGCTGGATGTTGAGGTTGGTCAAGCTGCTGTGTTCCCTCCCTGAGGACCTGGGGGGGGGGGGGGGAAACGGAAGAAAGAAGACGAAAGAAAAGTAGAGTAAGACATAAAGCCTGAGTAAGTCTAGTACTATTTTGTCTATGAATAAAGAACTGGGTATGATAAGTATAAACAAGAAGTGGGCAAGCACTATAAACTTGGTTAAGTTGTCTAGGGTCGAATATACTATCGTACCCCATATTAATCTCTGAACCCATATAAACTAGTTTCCAACTGGCACCCCATAATCAGGGTGATGTGATCCATTCTATGATGATCGGCTCCTACTCGCATAGTTACATGTGTCTTACGGCCCCCGATGTCTGTAGTTACCTATGCTGGTCCCACCATGGGGTGTATCAAGTCCCATGGCAGCGGCCCGACACAACCTTAGAATGCACAGGTATGCTACTGGTGCCCAGTGCTTTATTTTTCTGCGCCGGAGTGCGTGCACGCCCGCACTCCATTAGAACCTACACTGCTACACCACCGCCGTCGCTTTGACCTCTTACAATCAGCCCAGTAATCGTGCCCCACCCTGCCTAGTTTCAGGGTATCCTGATACACCTTCTAGGGTTACTGCTGAAAAGGGTCCCCCGTTACTAGGTTTTCTATCTCTAGCCAACATGCTAAGTTAGTTAAGTGTTTCTAACCTAACCCCCACCAGTCCGTTTAGTTTAGCATGTTCCATTTTGATTAAGTCTTTAGTCCACTTAATCCTATCAATCCTGACTCAGCCTTAATTGTCTTATTAAGGCCCTGACCTCTCACATTAGACAGGTATTGTTGTGGCTGCCTGTTGCCGGTTGGTTCCGGGCAGTCTTACGCCACAACTCAGTCTAACCTCGGGTCCTTATTGGGCTCCATGTTTAACCTCTCACATTGGATAGGTATTGTTGTGACTACTGGACAGCCGGGCGGTTCCGGGCAGGTTTACATCACAACTCAATCCAACCTCGGGTTAAACACATCGTATTTTCTACTTTTACATATTTTGTCTTTCTTCTTTATTTATATGTAAATATTTGCGGCCCATTATTAAGTTAATGGTGTAAAGGTTACACCAATCACGGGCCCAACCCATACTTGAATTTGGGCCCTTCTATTTTATATTTTCATTCATTAATTAATTTTAACCCAACGTTATTTTCCCCCGTTTTACACGTCCGTTCATATATATTGGGCTTAGCCTTTTTAAAGCCCAATTTAGCCATGCGAAAAGGGGAGGCTTAAAGCGTGATTACATACACAAAGAGGGGAAAGTGAGCGCATGAACTTGCATATGACGTTGGAAATACATAATAGAAACTGGTGTACTTGCATATATATACTTTGGTCATAAAACATAGGTGACATGAATCAAAGCATGTGAACTTGTAATTGAGATATCATTATTGACACATGAACCTATATTTTTATTTAGGCATAATGTCAAACATAAGCATGGCATAAATACTTCTAGCATAAACATGGCATAATGTCAAACATAAGCATGGCATAAATACTTCTAGCATAAACATGGCATAATGTCAAACATAAGCATGGCATAAATATTTCTAGCATAAACATGGCATAATGTCAAACATAAGCATGACATAAATATTTCTAGCATAAACATAAACAAGTCATGTTCATAAGGTTTCTACATGTTTACAAAGGGGATAATTTGTTATTAACACAAAAGCATAGATCAACTTAATTATGGTTTAAGTCTAATCACATAACGATAGTATAAATATACTTATGCATAAATATTCCTAATCATGGTGTTTGCTTTAAACTTGCAAAAAGGGATTTTTGAGTCTAACCTAGCCATGTCTCACATATGTCATCATATAATTCTTTTAAACAAGATAGACTTAATCATAGATTTCAATTATGCCAAATATCATTCATAGCCTAGCCATATTCATAAGTTTTGCAAAAGCATGACTTAATACATGGATTATGGTGTCAAAATTCCAACATAGTTTCATATGAACTATAACAACCAAACTTGTTTCAATTACTTGCAAAATGATTTATGCACAAAAATATACATCATGATGGCATAATAACAAAGCCCCAAACTCGCATGAATTTCAATCAACTACATACATGTAGTTTCAACATAGATTACATAATTTGCGCAATATTCCAAACGTATACTTGCATAGAACTACCGCATGTAGTTCTTCATAATGAATAACATAATTTTGCACAAATATGAATTACTTTATTATCCCAATTCAAGCATACAAATCAATACAGTTGTTTATTCATACCAAAGTAATACTCTACTTACAATGGTTTGATGAATTCTCTAGTTTAGGGATTGAAGACGCAAATTCCTTTGTTGAATTGATTTGATTTAGGTCTCTTTAAGCTTTAGAATTTTCCTCCTAATCCTCTCTCTAGTTGGCGGCTACTCTTAGTCGTTCCTCAGCAACATGGCGGCTATGTTCTTAATTTGAATGAATAGATTAGGGTTTAGTCTAGGGTTGTTTATATAGAGGTTAGGAATTGATTAGGACCATTGATGTTGCTAGGTTAGATCGTAGCCATTCATTAGATAGAGAGACCAATTAGAACTTGCCACCTAGCCCTAGTGACAAAGCAGACCACAGAAATTCGACCAAACACAGACCTGGCCAGCCAGGTTGACTGGGCTCGACCAGGTCGACACCCCTGTCGACAGGGCTGTCGACAGCCCTGTCGACATGGGTAGCCCAGGTCGACAGCCCAGTCGACCTGGGTGGCCTAGGCGGGTGTTTATCCGCCCTGGCCCACTGGGCCCGATTTTAATTATTTTATTCTGTTTGAATTTTAAATTTAATTCAAAACTTCCGAAGGCCATATCTTCTTCATACGGACTCCGTTTTTCGAAAACTCGGACTCTATTTCGCGTATTTTTCCGAGACGAACGCAATGGCGTATCCCGTTTCCCTTAGTTCTTTGATTTGAATTTGATTATACTTTAATTCATGAATTTCACAGTTATAGAATTCTCGGGGTGTTACAATTGCCAGTGCTTTAAAACAAATCTTTCTTTTAAACATCGCTATGCTTTTTATAAAAATGAAACCGTTATAAGACTCGGTTCCCATCACACAATGCAACGCAAACCGGAGGATAGAGTTTTACCTTATAACGGTCAAAATATGCTTGATACGAACAAAACAAAGGCATTTGATATTATTGTTAGTGTCTATATGTTTTGAAAACAATTTCAAAACATAACTATCAATCATAGACGGCATGGGTACCATATATCATGTTGCCATATATATATACAATCAAAACCGCACGATGTCGTATTTGGGAATTGGATTTCCGTCATGAACCAAGGCAAAAGATAGTCCTTACCGAATTCGAGACTGTCTAGCCCGAGTCTCAGGTACAGCCGCAACCATACCCTGGATCGTCAGGGCCGGTCCACACGAAGTGGATTATAATGCCTGAACAATGCGTTTCTCCACCCTTTGGGGTGTAAATGAGCCAACGAATGACTCCATCGGACCCGGATCGTCCGATCAAACCGAGGCGCCTCGCAACAGCAACAACCACATAGGTGAAAAGTATATAAATGTCAGGGTTGGTAGGTCACTGACACCACCCTAGCTAGAAAGAAAACGCACGTCCCCCCTGAGATCCTGCTCCCGTTTCTGGTTCATACCGGGGTGTGAGGCTCGCGAATTCACGTTATACACAAAGCTACGCCACACAGGCGGTGCTTTGATCATCACCACAAGACTTTGCTTTTCAACAGAAGCCCTGATCACTGCATCTTAGCATGCCACACCGGCAATTCATGCCATGCGACTGATGTCCATCGATATACTACCTCTGAGCTCGTGCGTCTCAGAGAAGGGCGTTAAGCAAAAGAATAAATTCTCCGCCGCCAAACAGATGTATATTTAACAGAAATCAATCAACACAGAATAAACTCCACTGTCAGACACACAATCCATTTACAAGTCCATTCTGGGTCTGAACGAAACCGGAGGCACTAAATACCTCGCAAACCCATCGATCACCACGTACGTTTGGACGATCACCACTCATTATCCATATTTCGGGATGCCTCCCAATCAGGACCTCGGTTACCATCCAAATGAGGTGAAGATCTCCGGTCTTCGACCGTCGTCTTCATCTTTGAATTTCAATCGTCGGTCAATTATTTGAAATGAGAATTAACTCGGCCTTTTCAAATGATTCACGTATATTTAGAATTTCAAATCAATTTATTTCAATGGTTAAATTATTCGACAACACCAATTGTGTTCTTTAATGTAATTTTCACACCAAACACATTCAACCATCAAAAGCCACATAAATCAAGCAAATTCAGTTTATTTCCATTCCATAATGTTTATGGTACTCTATAATAATTTATCGCTATTTTTATTTATTTTAAAATAGCCAATTTATTTAAAACGACGCTTCGGGCCATAACGTGGCCGTGGCGCTGTTTTTCTTCAGATTTGATTTACACATATCTGAAAATCTAACCGTTGGATTTTCACGAAATTTATATCATTAGAAAGGTCTTTTCAAAACGAATCCAACGGTTCCAGTTTCGGGAAAATCCGACGGTCGGATCTCCCGGTACAATCGTTTGAAGTTTCGATTTCAAAATACGAACTGCAGCGTCGTTATTCGATTAAATATATAATTATATATATATATATATATATAAATATAATCGCTTCTGGCGCTGTTTTTCTTCAGATTTGAATTAAACATTTCAGACAATCCAACCGTTGGATTTTTACAAGGTTGGTGCCGTTGGGAAGATATTTCCAAGGCGAACCGGACGGTTGAGGTTTCGGGAAAATCCAATGGTCGGATTTCCCGTACTAGTTGTTTGAAAACACGGTTTCAAAATGCGAACTACACGACTACGTTTCATTTTAATTTTATTTTTATTTATATTTATATAATTATATAAATATAGTTCATTCAACAATTTCAATATCGCTTTCACTTCAAATATTTCACTAACGCCTTAAAATTTTGGAAAATTTCGCCGTAACCTCTCCTGCACCGGGAGCATCGGGAAATCGCAAATAGCTTTCCCGGTCCTTCTAATCTCAAAAAGAAGAAGCCAAGCGGCTAGCCAACAAGCTCATAAAATCATCACCCAAACAAAACAGTAAATGTGTACCTATTTGTCGGGCACAAAATTTTATTCCTCTTCTCTAGCCCCTTTGCTATAACCTGTTCAATGAATATGCATATACATATATATAGTTCTTATCATTTATCATTTTCTATTCAACTTCACATTTGATTTCTATTCGGTTTAAAAACACCATTCATTCGAATGTTACATACATAGGTACAAATCATATCATTAGCTAATTAATGAATATTTCAACTCATATATGTTTATTTGAACAAGTGGCTATTTTTAACACTTCACATTTCAACGATTCATGCATACAATAAAAATGTGATTTTTATTGTAAAACAACTCATTTCAAAACACTATTATTTTGATATATTTCATATTGGTGATAAAAATAGGATTTTTATCATAAAACAATTTCTTTTAAAACGAGATTATTTTACACAATTCATATAGTCGATAAAAGGTGATTTTTATTATCAAACAATTTATTTCAAAATATGAATACCATTCAACACATGAATTTCTAATCAACGAATGAATATCGATTCAACACATGAAGGTTTTCTATAGTTTCTATATATAGATAAAAATGTGATTTTTTATATTTAAAACGCGAATACCATTCAACACATGAATTTCTAATCAACGAATGAATATCAATTCAACACATGAAGGTTTTCTATACAATGAATAAACATAGTTTAAGCAAATGAAAATAATTCAAACACACGAATATTATTCAAAATTTCGGCAGCATAACGGCAGGGTAGTTAAAACCGGGACCGTCCCTAGTACGGCTCCTCGCTCTACCTTAAAACCTCGCGGTTTTTGACAATGGGGATCATGCATCTAGTTCGCACGCAGGCGGCATGTATATATTTATTTCATTTCCACAAACTAATCCTATGTGGTTTCAACCAAATATTTCTCAACCACAAACGGGTATTTTTCAACCACAATCAATCAATATCAACCACAAACAATTCCAAACAATCATTCGCTATCAATCAATTTTTCACAACAATTTCAATCAATAAATATCGTCCATGGTTTGTGGACGAGGGGCGTATATATATATATATATATATATATATATATATATATATTTATATATAGCAATTCACTTTTATTTCAACACATATATAGCTAGAAAAAAAAAGAAATTGAAGAGTGAGAAATTCTCACCAATAGCTATCCAATACTACGACTCTTCCTTTATAGAAATCTTCGCCAATCTCGCCTTTTGTCGCTTTCGTTGCCCGTATCCTCTACATATGTAAAAATCGAATTTTTTTTTACTATGTTATTCAATATTAAAAAAAAATCGAATTTTTTTTTTACTTTGCTATTCAATATATAAAAATCTGATTTTTACTTCGACTTTCAATATAGAAAAATCTGATTTTTACTTCACATTCCTATATAGAAAAAAACGTATATTTTTTTTTATTCAGCTACATACATGTAAAAATCATATATTTTTATTTGAAAACTATATATAAATAAATCCTATATAGTTTTTTTTTAATCAAGTAAAGATCCTATTTTTAACTCAAGTAAAGATTCTATTTTCAAAACAAGTAAAGATTCTATTTTTATTTTTATTTTCAAATCAAAGACATTTTTATTTCTAATCTATAAAAAAAATTGATTTTTATTTCTATTCCATGAAAATAAAAGTCCTACCCCCTTTTTTTATTTACAATGCTATTTCTAATTTCAGTTTGAAGGACCCTTTGATTTCAGGTTTAAAGACGCTTTGATTTCAGTTTTAAAAACACTTTGATTTCAGTTTTAAAAACACTTTGATTTCAGTTTTAAAAACACTTTTATTTCAGTTTTAAAAACACTTTTATTTCAGTTTTAAAAACACTTTGATTTCAGTTTTAAAAACACTTTTATTTCAGTTTTAAAAACACTTTTATTTCAAGTTTTAAAAACACTTTTATTTCAGTTTTAAAAACACTTTTATTTCAGTTTTAAAAACACTTTGATTTCAGTTTTAAAAACACTTTTATTTCATTTTCAGTTTTAAAAACACTTTGATTTCAGTTTTAAAAACACTTTGATTTCAGTTTTAAAAACACTTTTATTTCAGTTTTAAAACAACTGATTTAAATAAATAGGAAAACAAAGGGAAGGTCACTTACCTTCTGTATCGTGCTCGTATCGCACTCCAGCCCTAGGGCTCGAAATTACAGCCGCCACGTCAGCTCTGACGGTGATCAGTCCCTGCCACGGCGTCGAGCTTCGAGAGAGCTTCTTGAAGGTGCCTGGAACGTCGAACTCGGTGGCTCCTCTGATGCTAGCGACGAGCTCGACGGCGCCGCCTTTGCGCTCTGATTCCAGGCGCTACACTTAACGAGGGATGATCAAACCAGCGGGGATTCAAAGATCACAAAAATCACTTCAAAAATTGTTTTGATTTCTTGCTGTATTTCGATCGGAGTTTGAAGAAAAAGGAGATTGAATTTTCGAGCTTCGGAGCGGTTGATTTGGGAGGGTGGCTGCTGCTTTACGATGTGGCTAGGGTTACGGGTAGTTGGGCCCTTTTATATAAATTATATTTTATTATTTCAATCCTTTTAATTCGTAAATAACTTGATTAACATCACAAACTCCAAATGAATTCCAACGACTGTCGCCCCTAGGTAATTACCCCTACTCCGGTCACAATGGGATATGTTTCGTAAGCCAATTCGGCCATTACGATAAGTTTCCGTTAAATTTACATTTAAATCACTATATTGAATTTTAAACGTACATTTCAAATTACCGGGGTCACATACGGACTCGAAAAATTTCAGAAAAATATTTTCTAGCTTCGTATTGACGATACGGTCCTAACAAAACTAGTTTCGTCGAATTCTGAGACCGTTTGAAAAATGGCCAGTTTCCAGTCGATTAAAATCAACTGAAACTGGTCAAACGCGTTTTCTTTTGCCATGCTCACATATTGATTCGAAAAATTATGAAATTTGAAACCTAGCAACAATTTGACATCACGGATCCAACAAAAGTGGTTTCGTCGAATTCTGACATCGTTTGCAAAATGTCCATTTTTAAGGGCTTGAATTCCATAGCGACCATTCAGAATTTTCAACTGGACATATCTTCTGATTCCCGCTATCAAATTTCGATTTTTCAGATTCGTTAGAAAGGTATTCACTAACAGATTTAAATATTTTTGGTTTCGCTAAAATCCGGATTGTTTTGCACCCGGTACAGTCTGACAAAGTTTGAATTCGATTTTTGAAACTTCAGCGCCCTTTCAGGCCTTGTTTATAATTATAATTAATTATATTCGTTTTCAATTGTCGATTCAAACTCAGTTTTCATCGTCATTATTTAAAATATTTATTTTAAATATTTAAAATCCATTATTTTAACCAATTTAAAAAATTTAAATTGGTTCAGATTTTCTGGGTCGTTACAAGAAGCATGCAATTTGAGTGTTAAAACAAGACTTGATGGAAGCTTGGTTTATTTCCTTTCAAGAAAGACTAGACACTATTCGTCCAGTGAGAACATTTAATGCAAGTTACTTAACAACTATGATTTGTATTTTAAAAGCAAAACATATATATGTGGAAAATAAAAACCTGCTGCAAATTGGGCAGAGCATCTAATTGTAGAGAGAACAATTCTATTTGTCCATCAAAGTGTGTAAGAAGAATGTATAATTATTTCATAGAGTACAAATTTCATTTACTGTTTTTGTCAAAACTTAAACAAGATTGTACAAGGGAAGACTTTGCTGTGTAAACATGCGCAGGCTATTCTTGATAAAACTAGGCATCAAGTATATGATAACTTTCCATCTTTTTTTACTACACACTAAAAATAGAAGCTCTTTTCCCATCTACCAAAAAGACACCCCCTATTATATTATTATTTTTATGTCTATAAATAGGCAGCATGTTCCTTACTTTGGCATACATTATTTTCGTGCTAATCAAAAAGGAAAAGAAGGGAAGCTTTTGTTTCACAGTAGGAAATCATTTCAGGTGAGTAAAACTTCCCTTTTATTTTATTGATCTTTGGAAGTACTACTATGAAATGATTCGAATCGTTTTGAATACAAACTTGTGTAGATATATATACTATTCTCTATTAAGATTAATAAGCGTATTGTAAACCTTATATCATGTTGTCCTGTTAAAACTATGTTCATACCCTCTGACTTAAATCCTCTATAAACACCAAAGTGATTGTCTAGGTTATAATCATGTCTAATTATATACATGTATCATATTGATGAGTGATAAAGTCTGTTATTTCATTAGAGCCAGTATTGAATAAAAATACGGATATGAATACCCTGTTTCCAGAAGAGGATTATCCAAATTATCACACTAGAGTTATTTAAATGTTAGGACCTAATGTATATGGTTTCAGGTTTCAGTAATATAGACAAAAGAAATATATTTTGTAGTGAATATATACAATAAAAGGGAAAACCAGAAACAAACTATAGGGTTCTCTGTAAACCAACTTACATCATGAATTTTCAAACAGCCCAGATCTAGGTTTTAAGTGTATAAATGGAATTGTGGTGCAAAACAATGATTTTTAGTAGTGGTTTCAAGATTTTTAAGTCTATATATAATAAGATAAACAGGGATGAACGAAAAATATGGTTTGGTCAATATCCAACAATCCAAGTGATCGGAAATCATGGCGAATGGAGGAGAGAATTGTTTAAGGGAGGAGATTTTAGGGGAAAATATAAAATAATTTTTCTATTGAAAGGATTGGAGGACGATAGGAAATTAGGGTTTTTATATGTTTTTGGGAACATAGGAGTTGGTGTCGAACTGCACCACCGTGAAGGCAAACTGGACCGCCGCACCTTAGAGGGAGGAATAGGATAGAAGGTTGTCGCAAATCTACGGTCAAGTTCTGGAAATGATCGGTGGAATAGGGTGGCGGCACATGGGGTTTTCTTGGATCGACGTTTAGATGATTACTTTCAAGTAAATGGGTTGAGAAGGTGATTTGGTGAACGAGTGGTTTGGGGACCGAGATGATCGGTCACAGGTGTCCTTGAAGGGAGAGCTGTCATGCGAGGAGGGTCGCGGTGGAGCACTGATGGACATTGACATGTGCATGTGCAAAGTTGTGCCATGTACAGAAGGAAGAAAAGTGGTACTTTGCATTTGGGATTTTGGAGAAGAAGAGTTTGGTATTTTTGCAAGGTGGTGATTTGGGCATGAAATCAGGTCTGGCAACTAGTAATTTGGCAAAAGACCTAGTTCTTTGGCATTTGAAATACCCGGTACTATGGCATTTGCAATAGCTGGTACTTTGGCATTTGAAATACTGGTACTTTGGCATTTCCAATACCTGGTACTTTGGCACTTCAGAGAACTGGTACTTTGGCACTTTCAAAAACTGGTACTTTGGTACTTTAGCTGAAGCACAGGTGTTGGAGTGATTTTCACGTGTGCATCATGGCATTTTGGAAGTGGCACTTTGGTAAAAGTGGTACTTTGGTAAAGACGCAAATAAATGAGATTTTGTATGAAATTTTAAATCAAACCAAGTTCAAAATAAAAATATGCAATGAAATAAAAATAACGAAGAAATAAATAAATAAAAAGAGAATTTTTATTTAAATATTATAGGCAAGTGAAAGGAAGACAATAGTAAGAAGATCAAAGGCAAAAGCTCGACTGTAGAATTTCGACGTGTTTTGAAAATTGAAATAATAAGGAAATAATTAATTTAAATTATTTATGATTAATTAGAAGTGAGAAAATAAATTACAGGAATAATGGAAGTATTAAACA
The DNA here is from genome assembly GCA_030737875.1 of Allium sativum. Classification (NCBI taxonomy): domain Eukaryota; kingdom Viridiplantae; phylum Streptophyta; class Magnoliopsida; order Asparagales; family Amaryllidaceae; genus Allium; species Allium sativum. The sequence continues at coordinate 364,882,927 of CM060916.1, read as the reverse complement.
ACATATAAACATTGATGATAAACAAAGAATAATGTGTGCTACGCACACGCTTTATTTTGCTAATTTCTAAACGATGGTTAAAAATGAATAAAATTGCTTGACCGGAACTCATAATCAAAGGATGTGTAAACTGAAACATAATCATGTTCAGTTGATAATTATTTTTCAACTATGAAAGACATTACATACATCGTTTCAAAGAGACCGGAATAAATATTCCACTTCGACTCGAATTATACGTTGCGTTTCAGAAATATTGAAGAAGGAGATATGCAAGGGCTAATTTAAATAGTACCTTCGGTCTGTCCAGTCCTAGGACAACCTGTATGGTCGGGTGTCTGAAAACATATATCTATTAGATTCTACACATCGAATTTACTTAAGTGTATTACGTTGGTGGTGGAAAAATTCATTCTCTTAGCTTTATTTGCCGCAATATATTTGGAAAATCGAATGAGTGTTCTAACAGATAGGGAGATGTGACATTCAAAGTAATTAAAGATATAATATGTCAAAAATATAAGTTTAGCCACAAGCTTCACAACTAGGAAAGGACAAAAATCAGGCAGGCAGCATGGCTATGTGGGTAGCTCCCATTAGGGTGTATTATCACCTATCTAGAGATTCATTATATTCCTTATTCTATCGATGCTGTCCGATTTGGGAAATGGTTGCCATATACAACCATTGGTGATATACATTCGATACACTCAAGAGAAATGAGTGGTCGGTTATGTGTGGCCGGGTTATAAGAAGTTCTTGTTGAACCCATTGTATTCGTCCTTTCTAGAGATACACTATTGGAAGGTGGTTCCATACCTTTCATAGTTGGAAATCCATTATCCACAAGCGTTAAGCGGTTTTGTTTGTATACTATATAAGTAGAATGTGAGATGAAAGTATTTCTACTAGATTCTAAATTATTTGTGGAAACCCTAGACATTATCATAATATATGATTTAAACATACCAAACTGTTTTGATTCTCGTAAGGTAAAAACTCGTTCCGTATTTACGCCGTGGTCTTATGAGTATGATTTTTCTCTCTTAAACTTGATTTAAAATTGTTTACTCACACCAGTCTCCGACTGACCCAGAGTTTATTTTTCTGTGTTTTCTTTAAACTCTTAGGTACTCATAACACTTGTTATGAGTAGACAAGTGATCTAGGTCTCGACTTAACTTTTGGAGTAGCTGGATGGGAAGGATCTGAATGTTGGCTTATCTATGTATAATTATCTACAAGTTGTTTTATTCATGATGTTGTGTATAATTATCTACAAGTTATTTTATCACAAATGATTAAGTATGTAATTTATGATGACATGTATCCGTATGTATGAAGTACTCTAATGTACTTGACTTATGATATGTAATATTTCGAATTATTATATTGTGTCCAAGTTCCACTGTGAGATTCTGATGTTTTCTTTAGTTTTATCTTCTATCTATCTTTTATTCTTATATAATAATACAACTTCGAGGTGTTCGAAAGTTGGGTCGTTACACTATTGAACTATATTTTTCTAATAAAAGTGAAAAATCATGATTTCATCTCGTAGATTATGAGTTAGACCCAAATCAAATTTCCAAAAAGCCGCTATGGAATTCTTTATAAACCATAACAATTTATTAAATAAAATAAATGGATTACTAATAAACTGAATAATGATTTAGCCTAAAAATGGAAGTATAAAGTATAAAATCTAATATAGTTTATCCTGAAGTTATGTAAGATTCAGTTTAGGTATGTGCGATAATAATAATCTATTTACAATAGAATTATATTATTCTGAAATTAAATTATATTATATCAATCTAATTGAATAATGGAAAAATAGCCATTTTGTAGACGATCTCGAATTTCGATGAATCCAATTTTATCGGATTCGTAATGGTAAATTAGTGTAAGATTCCAAATTGCGGATCAATACGAGTTAGTGTATGGTCATGCGAGTCATAAATGTTCAATGTAAATACGTGTGTATAATTAATTAATAATTCGAGCTTGAACTAGTGCTATTTGAGCACACATGCTCGGATTTCGCTGAAACAAGTTTCAATATGATCCTAATGACAAACTATAGCAGCATATCCATTTTTACCGTTAATAAAATTCGTATGTGATTGGCAAGTTGATAAACACCGATCAATGATAATGATAGGCAAGAAATAATATAATAATCGAAGAAAATATTATTTACCCAAAATATCTCCCCTATATAATATTTCTAACTCCCAAACCCTCATTCACTTCTTCCTCTCCACATTTTGCAGCCATGACCCTCTAACAATTCTATATTTGCAAAACCTTTTTAATTTTAATTCCCAAACGAGTGAGAATTAGAGGAAGTATCCAATATGAAAGCTGTAGATCATGTTGAGGGGAACCTACTGCTAATATTTGGTGGCCAACGAATGCACAAGGTGGCCAGAAGTCACCCAAGATCGTGATGAGGATAGTTTTGGGTTTTCTCGATATCATGTAAACGAAGGAGAGTTGGCCGAAGGTGTCAACTAGGTAGGTTGAGAGGGTAGGATGGTCTATGAATTTGTAGTTGGTGGTCTGATATGGCCTGTAGTGGTCTTGGCATGGAGATAATCGTGGATGAACAGTTATGGGTAGCAGCGATCATATTTCATTGATTTGCACGCGAACGAGGGGTTGTTCGGCTGAGGCTTCAACTAGAACAGTGTTCGAAGTGGTGAGGCCGAGGTGCTAATCAAGTGTGGTGGCGATTGATTAAGTGTGGCGGTGGCTAGGGAGTTCGAACCCATTTCCGTTCGAGGGGGGATTGTCAATTGTCAGTGGTGAATGGGGGCAATGGCGTAGGTGGCGAAGACGCGACACGTGTAGGAGGTGCTAGCAGTGAGGTCCACGCAGGGTTCGATCCCTTGTAGCGGCGACGTTGATGAATGTGGGTGGAGCACGATATGGGAACGATGAAGAAGATGATATTAGTGGTTAATTAATTTTTAATTATCTTGTTAATGACGTATTTAGTTTATCAATGTTTAAACAAGTATACCTTACTCGTATGAACTCAAAATCTGAGGAAACAAGATGCATTGGAATCATGGAGGAGAATACTTCGTGTATAAACTGATTTGGATGAGATTGCAGCTAATTGGAATTTTGAGTTAAATCAAACCCATTAATTTAATTTAAAAGCGACTGTTATAGCAATTATTAAAAACAATGTGAGAACTCTTTATATTCAACTTGAAAGTTATTATAGTCGTCAGCTGATTATATATTGATTGCTTGTTGATTCTATGATTGCTTCGTGGATGATGGATGTTTATTACAGTTTATATTTATTGTTTGTGTACATATAAGCACTAATGTTTATAATGCATATGTTATAACTAATTTTTGATGGATGATAACTGTTGTGGTTACTATAATCGTTCACACAAGTTGACACTACAAATATGAAATTATTTGAGAATTGATTGAGTCGAGTTCCAAAGGAATATTAAATGAAGAATGTATTCATGTAAACGAAATAGTGTGAAAATGAAAATTAGATTTATATATCTAAAATAATTTGGAAATGGAATCGAAATGATTTCAAACAACTATTTAAAAGGGGGAAATGGATTTGAAAGAGTTTCGAAGTAGAAATAGCTTGTTCTAATTAAAAAAATAAGTTCTGAATAGCAAATTCAAAAGTGACGAGTTAGGTATATAACGATGTTTTTAACTCAAATGATTGTTCCAGTGATCTTATTTATTTTTATAATGGATTTCAGGAAAGTCTGAATTTCAAAAGATTTAATTTTGAAAAATATTATTATTTTAATAATATAATAATAGAATATTCCATTTTGATTTATAATTGAATTTGAAGATAAAATCGCTTTTAAACATTTTAGAAATGTTTTATTAAGTACGTTTGGCTGAATCAGACGAGTTTTATTTTAAATAATAACATGGTTTGAATAGGAGGTGTTACGCAGCAATAGTTCGTGAATTTCGACCATAAACATCAAGCGAGCATAACTAATGTAACTTAAATCAGATTTCACCAAAACGAAAAATAATTGTTATTTATTGATAGTAACTTTCAGATGAAGGAAGAAAATTGGATTTCAACTTATAGATTTCAAGTTATGTTTAAATCTATTTTTGGAAAGGTCGTTAAAATGCAATTCGATGACTGCAACAGGAAATCGATCGAAATAGCCTTATAAAAATTATTAAAAATATGAAAAAATTATGATAAATTATAATAAATTATTTTAATGTGATTTGAGAAAGAAATATGAAATTTCGAGCTATATTTCGATTTTTGTGTTTTCAGCCTAACTTACTGAATATAGTTAAAAGACGTTTTGGGAATTTAAGTTAAATAAACTAAAGATTTCCAAGTATTAGTTTATTGGGTTTAAAAGTCGAGTTTTGAGAAATCTTTTAAATAAGATTAATTGAAATATGGATTTGGATAGAAATGATCTTCAGACATTTAGTATTGATTACTGTTGTGCAGACGACTACTATTTGAGGAATTTGGAAGATGTTTATATTGTTATTCCACTTATAGCATTTGTTGATTGTGAGAACTACTGTTGAATATAAGTGGATATAAATTCTGTTTAAATTTTATGTTTAATATCAATTAGTTTAGGGTTTGTCGTGAATGATGTCTTCAATAACATCGTTCTTTAACCTAGTTAAAGGTGAAGTTATGCTTGGAATTCTAGAAAATTATAATCTTTGTTAAGATTAATTGAATCTTTGTTTTAAGATTTAATGAGTTTTCCAAATTTGAGTTTTCCAATTAATAAATTAAATTGGAATTGAATGGAAATCAATTTAGTGATAATCGAGATGGGTCTCCATGGACAAAGACCTTTACTATTTAAGGAATTTAAAAGGCTTTGTCGTTATTCCGCTTATAGTATTAGTCCGTTACGGGAACTCGTATCGATTATAAGCTGATATAATTTCTATGAAGATTTCATTTAAAAGGAAAGTTTGATTTTCGGTTTTCGTGGACTATGTCCTAAATAACGTTTGTTCTTTAACCAATTTAAAGAAAAGACTATTTTCCAAGATTAGATGAAATGAAATCTTTATTTAGTTTGATTATAAAGATTTAATGAAAGAGTTTTCCCTAACAAAACGATAATGTGAACAGTTAAATATCGTTTAAATAAATATAAGTGTGTTTTTGAGTAATGATAAGATCAAGAAATCGTAAGAATGATTTTGGGCTAGAAATTTGATCAAGGAAGATAAAGTAATCTACCCTAATTAGTGATCAATGAATTGGTTGGGTTTGCGATAAATACGTTTTCTCGTAATGATAATTGAAATCTTTAATGTAACATCCCGCATTTTACGCATCGAAGGGTCATAAAATATTTTTATTTAAATCCCCGAGGGTTGGATCATTCTCATCTTTTGAGATGTTGGTTATGGGGATGTGAGACATGTCCATGATTTTTACCAATTTTAATTATGACCATTTTAGCCCTGTCAGCCTTGTACACGGCATAACTTTTGACTACAGTCGAATTAGATGCTAAAATCAGTCTCATTGGAAAGGAAATGGTGTTGCCAATTCCGTAGAGTGGTTACATTAAAGATTTGATTCAGCGGTTTGGGAGAAATCGCTGTTTTAGTATTTCACAATTTCTGTTCGGGTTTGGTTAGCCATAATGGGCTGATTTGGAGTGGCCCATTAGTGGGCAGGTGGAAGGCTATAAATAGGGGGTTAGAGGCATGGAGAATAGTTTACTTTCTTCATTTTCTCATTTGGTTAAGCTAGTGATCTCCTTGCTCAATCAAATACACCTTTCCACCATTAAAAATTCTAGATTTACATAAGAGAAACGAAGATCTACATTGTTTAAAGCTAGATCTACGTCAAGTGAAGAGAGATCGCATCAAATCAAGAGGTTTGAAGCATATTCTTCGTTGTTTGGATTGAGAATTTAGTGATTTCAAGTTAATTCGAAGAATTGGTGAGTGTTAAGCATCTCACACGCGGATTCAATCAAGTATATGGGTTGTATGATCATATGTTCATCATTTCAAGTTGTTTTTACATAGATTTAATCGACGTAAGTATGATTTTAATTTAAATCACCATAGGATCTAATCTAGCAACTTATAAACGGTAAAATCATAAGATAATTCTATGTTTAGATCCATTTAGTGATTTGATTAATTTTAAATCATTGTTTTAATGTTCGTTGATGATTGCAAGATTTGTTGCAGTTATATTGATTAAATCGTTGTTCAAAAGCTGGAGTTTGATAAGTTTTTGAGTATGAAACCAAGTTGTGCGCAAGCGTGAAGATTAGTTGAAGTTTGGCAATTTCAGCCTATGGATTGGGCGTTCCTATGGACTGGACAGTTCTATGGATCGGGCGTCCTATGCACTGGACATTTCTATGGATTAGGCATTCCTATGAACCTGACATGTCTATGGATTGGGCGTTTTTATAGACCAGACATTTCTACAGATCGGATGTAACTATAGATCGGACATTTCTATGGTTCGGATGTTTCTATGGACCGGACAATTATATGGATCGGGTGTTCCTATGGACTGGGAGTTTCTATGGACCAGGCTTTCTATGGATCATATGTTTCTATGGACTAGGCATTTTTATGGATCGAATGCTTCTATGGACCGCACATTTCTATGGATCGGGCGTTCCTATGGACCAGGCATTTCTATGGATTGGGCGTTCTATGGATCAGATGTTTCTATGGACCGTACATTTCTATGGATCGGGCGTTTCTATGGACCAGACTTTTCTATGGATCAGGCGTTTCTATTGACCGAGCGTTCTATGGAATAGATGTTTTTATGGACTGGGAATTTCCATGGATCAGGCGTTTCCATGGACCAGGAATTTCTATGGATCGAATGTTTCTATGGATTGGGCATTTCATGGATTGGGTGGAAATGCTGAAATGCTATGGATTGAATACCGACCAAAAGTGATAATTATTTTGGTTTTTGAATGGACATGGCTTCGAAGTGAATTCAAGATCGAATACTCAAAGTGTTATGAAGTGTCCGTTGATCGTTAAAATACAACGAATGTGAAGATAACTCAAAGTGATGATTTTAAGGACAATGGTTGCTCGAGGGGGTTGTTTGAGTTGTAAATGGTCATCAAGATGGATGACTAGAGATATTGAAGGCCGAGAGTTCATTGTTGTCGTAGGTTCTAGCCGGCTCAAAGCAAGGGTATAATAGAGATGTAACACCCCTAATTTTCGAATAATCAAATTAACTAAATTTAAGAATACTTAATTTCAAATTTGGGAATTAAGGGAGACGGGTCGTTCCATTGCGTTCGTCTCGGAATTCTGCTTAAGATAGAGTCCGAGTTTGCGTAAAACGAATACAGTATGAAGAAGATATGGACGAACGAAGTTTGGTGGCTAAATAGAAAGAAAATAATTGCACTGGCGCAATTGGGAAGTGCGCCAGTACAAATTTACATTGGCACACTTCCCAAGTGCGCCCAGGCCGAGAGAAAAACTGCACAGCTTTCTGGTTTGACCCTGGCTGGCCTGGTCGGGTTCTGGTCGAATTTCTGAGCTCTGCTGTGTCACTAGGGCTAACTTGTCACTTTATGATTGGCTTCTCTTGAGATGGATGGCCTTGATTAACTCTAGCTTCATCGACACCTCTAATTAGTTTGAAACCCTATATAAATAGCCCCCTAGCCCCATTCTCTTTACACCATTCTTCTCTAACCTTATGCTGCACAATTTCATTCCTATATTCTGCCTCCGTTATTATTAAATAAAATAATCGTGTCGTTACTCTACTGGAATCAAAACTAGGATCTTCTTCAAATCTGAATAAAGTAAAAAAGGGAGCAACTATTTTCTAATCTAATCGATAGTCTACGCCAAAGGAACGCTATTCAATGTCAGAACTCAGAAACCAGAAATCAAGATTTTCCTTTTTGATTGTGAGTACAGTTATTTTCAGATATGAACTTTAATTATGATCTTGACATGGTTATAAATCTGAATATGAGGTTATGTATATTCTTATCTGTCAGATCTGTTTTTCTATGACTATTCTATACCTCTTTCTTCTTTCTGTTCTATAGCCAGGCTACTACGAGCCTGCACCGAATCTCATAAGAGATTAACGCACGAACGCTAAATTTTGGGACAAATAATGAATAATGCATAATTGGATATGAAACTATTACCTATGAGACTATTGCCTATGACTATGATTCATGCCTATAAAACTATTGCCTACGACTATGATTCATGCCCATGAGACTATTGCCTATGACTATGATTCAAGCCTATGAGACTATTGCCTATGACTATGATTCATGACTATGAGACTATTGCCTATGATATTGAATAAGAAACTATTATGATTAGTTGCCCATGACTATTGTGGTTAGTTGCCTATAACTATTGTAGTTAGTTTCTTATGCCTATTCCCTTAATGATGTTAGATCTCATATTTAGTATGCAACTTTGCTAGTTTATTCCCATTCACTATTATCTACATCGAGCCTAGTGGCGCCATTATCATTGTATTTGGTTCATTATTGCATGCCTACTCTTTCTTGTGCTTATCCCCTATTCCTTTTGTTAGGGCTATTTCATGAGTATTTAGAGAACTTGTGGAAACATGTTATACGGGGATTGGGCATAGCTTAATTAAGTTAACTTGGCATAACAAATATGTTGGCATAATCTGAATTGGCTATAATAGAGAATGATTTACATGTGTATTAGTCTGGATAAGAATGGTAAACTAGAATATGAAATCTAGTTTTGACATGAACTGTAAATGGGAATATTAAGGCTAAGATTTGGGGCATATATTGTATTATGAATTATGACCTTGATTTGGGCATGTAAATTTAGGCTAAATTTATGATTAGGCAAGATATGTAAATAGAGTTTTAGATATATATAATCTGCTAAATCTGTTATCTGCTAAATTCGTTAAATTGCCTAATCCGTTATCTGCTAAATCTGTTGAATTGCCTAGACTGCTAAATCTGTTGAATCGCTTAAACTGCTAGATCTGCTACCTGTTGAATTGTCTGATCTGTTGAAAACTAGATAATGGTAATCTGGGTATGGAAATCCGTAGGCTCGACCTAAGATTTAGTAAAACATGGAAATTTGATTAATCTGTTGTATCCTATGAAGAAGTTTAATCTGTTAAATAAACAGAATTAGTCGGATATCTGATAAACCTATATTGGAATGAATTGGCTATGACACGAGGTTAGACTCTATTTGCGGTAGAAGCCTGCCCGGAACCAACCAGCTTAACCAGCGACCGCAAACTGTCAGTCTAATGTGAGAGGTCGTAGGCATAACTAAAATATGCTTAGACACGAGGTTAGGTCTGGCTTGTGGCAGAAGTCTGCCCGGAACCGCCCGGCATATCCAGCGGCCACAAGCTACCGACCTAATGTGAGAGGTCTGTTCATTAATATTTAATTAATGCAAATCTGGGATAAATATGATGTCTAAAACGTTTTGGGTGAATAGGGTTAAACCAACCGGATTGATGAATTTAACAAACCTGTTTCGTAAGTCGGTGGGCCCAATACAAAGTTAGACAATCTGTAAGTCTGTTAAGAACTGTACATCTGATCTGTTAGTCTAAAAACCCGTTAACTTGGTTTTCTGATCTGTGAACTAGTTGACTTGAACTCTGTATGTCTGAAAACTTGTAAACAAGTTAATCTGAAATCTGTTAGTCTGTGGACATGAGGTTAGGAGGAAAAATACTTGTGTCATCTGTTGTTTGGGACCCATATTAGTCAATAACCCTTTCTGGTATCAAAACTATAACCTAACAGTAGGTAGGGTCCGGGCATGCTTACTGAACTAATTATAAGCGGTTCATTCTGATAATGACGAGGGGTTTTGATGGTGCGTTCCAACCGGGTCATGTGCGTGCATGGATCCCGGTCTGCCTCTGAGGATGTAAGACGCCGTGACATCTGTAAATAGGTCTGTGCCAATTGGTTGTCACTTTAGGGAGTGACACACCCTACTGTGGGGCCGACACAGGGTATTTATGTATTAGAGAGCCGATCGCTTGGGGTAGGGTTTTAGGGTACACTTAGTTCTGTCTGTTTCTATTGGTACCGTCTGTTTCCGTTGGGTGGTAACACATGTCTGTTTCTGCGTGGTACCATCTGTTTGGGTGGTAAAGGCCCATTTACTAGTGTACACCTAATTCTACATTCTGTTTCCGTAGGGATTAATCTGTTTCTGTACCTTCTGTTCGGGTGGTGAAGGCCCATTATTAGCATTCTGTTTCTGTCTGTTCTGTTAGGGTGGTAAAGGCCCATTACTAGCATTCTCTTCTGTGGAAATTATTCTGTTCCCGTTTCTGTTTCAGTTTAGACATTGGGGTGACACCTAAACCTGTTATACTAGTATTAGTGCAGAGAGGTGTAAAGTAATAGCTTACATCATTCTGTTTTTTTTCTGTTTAACCTAGGTATATCTGCTACTCCTGTTACAGTTATCTCGCATCCAGTTTTATTTGCATACCATGATTATTATTATCTGTTAATATGCTGGAAATCACTGGACTCGCCAGACTTTATGTCTGACCTCGTTTGTTTTTCGCGCCTTCTCTTTCCATCCCCCCCCAAGGTTTCCAAGGAGGGAATACTTTAGCTTGATCCGAATTTTTTCTGCTTGAAGTACTTGAAGTGCTTAAAGTGTGGCTTGACTTCTTATGGCATCTTCTGTGGGGATTATGATTTTAAAGATTTGTACTCTGAGGGCTTTTGAACAAGGCTGATATATATATGTACTTGAGTTTTGGTAAAGTGATTTTGAAAGATGTAACCAAACTGATTTCTGTTTTCCGCTGAAATAAAGTTATAACATTTTCAAGTACTGATTTACGTATCTATTCTTGTAATATTCTGTTATGTCTACTAAAATGCTCCATCAAAGTTAAGGCATTCCCTTTGTGAGTGACCTTAACGGAGGTAGGGTGTTACCCTTGGTATCAAAGTTGAAGGTTACCAGATTGGGTAAAGTTTTTGAAAACTATTTTCAAAAAGGGTTGTAAAAAGGAAGTATTTTCAAGAGTAAAGCTTATTTTTGAAAAACATAATCCCCAAAAGCCATTTATCTATCTTTTGATCCTCTGTTTGAATCTTTGTTTCCTTCTTTCTTCGGGGCTACTGGCTTTTTGGGAGGTAACCTCATCGCGGCATGGTTCTGCAGGCTTGATAAGACTACGACACCGGTCAAAGGGCAAATAAGCACCCGACTTCCATCTGTAGCCGTAGTAGTCTCACCTACGGCTAATTTTCTTTCGAGCTTTGTAGGATTTTCCGTGCGAGGGAGGCCGCTTTCGAGGGACTTGTCAACGTGTTACACACAGATAGTAAAAATGAGAATGAGGGAGTTTGTCCAAGGAGCACAACCCAAGGATGAGAAACTCATGGATATGGACTTGGTTCACAAAGGAGGCCAAAAGGAAACACAAAAGAAGGAAGAAAAGTCTGAAGATAAAGGAGGAGAAAAGTGCTTTACTTATGGAAGCTTGACTCATCTGAACAAGGATTGCCGAAAGAGGAAGGACACTCACTTCAACTGTGGTGAGATGGGACACTTCACTAGGGACTTCCCGAAGAATCAGGGGCAAGGATAGAGGACATGACCTACTTCGGGAAGGCAGGCGAAGGCTCTCATAGTTGGTGGATAGGATAGAAGTAGGAAAATTTCCGTAGAGAGTTTAGTTTCCTTATCTGATTATTGAGTTAGAACTCTTTCCGATTAAGGCATTCTGATTCTATAGTCGAGTCTTTGCACTTTAATACTAGTGTTGTTTCTGATCTGGTTATAGTCTCCAACCCCATAGGGGTTACGACTCATCTGTTGGTGATAGGTTGGGGTTTGAGGGTATCTGTGTTAGGCGTCAAGTCGATTGCAATGCATACATTCTGGGTGTTTGAGGGATATAGTGGGATTTTCCCATGCTTAGTTTTCTAAGAATCATTCGATAATATGATATATACTAGTAGTCTGTAAGCATCTGGATATTTCTGAAAAGGTTATGATTTCCAGTTTTGACATTGTATAAAGAGGGTAATCCTCTGGGTGTCAATCTGATGTTGATTTCGGTCTTCGGGGCTGATACTTAGGGGAATTATTCTCTCAACCAATGTCTAATGGGAACAGAGTTTTTGTTTTATCTGTACTCGCTTCCATCATTCGACTGTATCCTATCGATCGAATCTTCGAACTTTAGGTAGAAACTAATGGGTATAAACATGTGTTTGAGACATGTTATGTTTGATGGTTGCAAGTGGATGCAAGTGGTTGCTAGTGGTTGCTCGTGGATGCATATACACACACTAGGCACTAGATCGGCTCGAAAACACTCTCATACTGCATATGGATGTGTGAGCATTTTCAATTTTTGTGGATGCAAAATGATTGACTCATCACATGGATGTTGCATATGAATGAATGGTTGTCACTCATATAAGAATGATATAAATAGGAAAATTGCATACATATTGGACTCATGGCACTGACATAATTCGCATTAAGGAGGTCAACTGAATCAGTGGACCGCCTGATCTTTGCATTAGATAAGGAACATATACACACACTTTTGCATATGTTCATACAACATTAGAAGTTTTCTAAGGACAATGGATGCTTGTGTCTGATGGTTAAGTAGATGGTTGATTGGATGATAGGACACATTCTTCTTAACTTGAAGATTTCGGGGATGTAATCCTTTAAGTAGGGGAGAATGTAACACCCCGAATTTTCGAATAATCAGACTAACTAAATTTTGAGAATACTTAATTTCAAATATGGGAATTAAGGGAGATGGGTCGTTCCATTGCGTTCGTCTCGGAATTCTGCTTAAGATAGATTCCGAGTTTGCGTAAAACGGATAACATATGAAGAAGATATGGACGAACGAAGTTTGGTGGCTAAATAGAAAAAAAAGATTGCACTGGCGCACTTGGGAAGTGCGCCAGTACAAATTTACATTGGCGCACTTCCCAAGTGCGCCCAGGCCAATAGAAAACCTGCATAGCTTTCTGGTTTGACCCTGGCTGGCCTGGCGGGTTCTGATCGAATTTCTGAGCTCTGCTGTGTCACTAGGGCTAACTTGTCACTTTCTGATTGGCTTCTCTTGAGATGGATGGCCTTGATTAACTCTAGCTTCATCGATGGTCTAATTAGTTTGAAACCCTATATAAACAGCCCCCTAGCCCCATTCTCTTTACACCATTCTTCTCTAACCTTATGCTGCACAATTTCATTCCTATACTCTGCCTTCGTTCTTATTAAATAAAATAATGGCGTCGTTACTCTGCTGGAATCAAAACTAGGATCTTCTTCCAATCTGAATAAAGTTAAAAAGGGAACAACTATTTTCTAATCTAATCGATAGTCTACGCCAAAGGAACAACTGTTTTCTAATCTAATCGATAGTCTACGCCAAAGGAACGCTATTCAGTGTCAGAACTCAGAAACCAGAAATCAAGACTTTCCTTTTTGATTGTGAGTACAGTTATTTTCAGATATGAACTTTAATTATGATCTTGACGTGGTTATAAATATGAATCTGAGGTTATGTATATTCTTATCCTTCAGATCTGTTTTTCTGTGATTATTTTGTACCTCTTTCTTCTTTCTGTTCTATAGCCAGGCTACTATGAGCCTGCGCCGAATCTCATAAGAGATTAACGCACGAACGCTGAATTTTGGGACAAATAATGAATAATGCATAATTGGACATGAAACTATTGCTTATGAGAGTCTTGCCTATGACTATGATTCATGCCTATGAAACTATTGCCTATGACTATGATTCATGCCTATGAGACTATTGCCTATGACTATGATTCAGGCCTATGAGACTATTGGATGTGACTATGATTCATGACTATGAGACTATTGCCTATGACATTGAATAAGAAACTATTGTGATTAGTCGCCCATGACTATTGTGGTTAGTTGCCTATAACTATTGTAGTTAGTTTCTTATGCCTATTCCCTTAATGATGTTAGATCTCATATTTAGTATGCAACTTTGCTAGTTTATTCCCATTCACTATTATGTACATCGAGCCTAGTGGGGCCATTATCATTGTATTTGGTTCATTATTGCATGCCTATTCTTTCTTGTGCTTATCCCCTATTCCTTTTGTTAGGGCTATTTCATGAGTATTTAGAGAACTTGTGGAAACATGTTATACGGGGATTGGGCATAGCTTAATTAAGTTAATTTGGCATAACAAATATGTTGGCATAATCTGAATTGGCTATAATAGAGAATGATTTACATGTGTATTAGTCTTGGATAAGAATGGTAAACTAGAATATTAAATCTAGTTTTGACATGAACTGTAAATGGGAATATTAAGGCTAAGATTTGGGGCATATATTGTATTATGAATTATGACCTTGATTTGGGCATGTAAGTTTAGGCTAAATTTATGATTAGGCAAGATATATAAATAGAGTTTTAGATATATATAATCTGCTAAATCTGTTATCTGCTAAATTCGTTAAATTGCCTAATCCGTTATCTGCTAAATTTGTTGAATTGCCTAGACTGCTAAATCTGTTATCTGCTAAATCTATTGAATCGCTTAAACTACTAGATCTGCTACCTGTTGAATTGTTTGATCTGTTGAAAACTAGATAGTGGTAATCTGGGTATGGAAATCCGTAGGCTCGACCTAAGATTTAGTAAAACATGGAAATTTGATTAATCTGTTGTATCCTATGAAGAAGTTTAATCTGTTAAATAAACAGAATTAGTCGGATATCTAAAAAACTGTATTGGAATGAATTGGCTATGACACGAGGTTAGACTCTGTTTGCGGTAGAATCCTGCCCGGAACCAACCGGCTTAACCAGCTACCGCAAACTATCAGTCTAATGTGAGAGGTCGTAGGCATAACTAAAATATGCTTTGACACGAGGTTAGGTCTGGCTTGTGGCGGAAGTCTGCCCGGAACCGCCCGGCATATCCAGCGGCCACAAGCTACCGACCTAATGTGAGAGGTCTATGCATTAATATTTAATTAATGCAAATCTGGGATAAATATGATGTCTAAAACGTTTTGGGTGAATAGGGTTAAACCAACCGGATTGATGAATTAACAAACCCATTTTGTAAGTCGGTGGGTCCAATACAAAGTTAGACAATCTGTAAGTCTGTTAAGAATTGTACATCTGATCCGTTAGTTTGAAAACCCGTTAACATGATTTTCTGATCTGTGGACTAGTTGACTTGAACTCTGTATGTCTGAAAACTTGTAAACAAGTTAATCTGTAATCTGTTAGTCTGGGGACACAAGGTTAGGAGGGAAAATACTTGTGTCATCTGTTGTTTGGGACCCATATTAGTCAGTAACCCTTTCTGGTATCAAAACTATGACCCAACATTAGGTAGGGTCCGGGCACGCTTACTGAACTAATTTTAAGCGGTTCATTCTGATAATGGCAAGGGGTGTTGATGGTGCGTTCCAACCGGGTCATGTGCGTGCATGGATCCCGGTCTGCCTCTGAGGATGTAAGACGCCGTGAAATCTATAAATAGGTATGTGCCGATTGGTTGTCACTTTAGGGAGTGATACACCCTACTGAGGGGCTGACACAGGGTATTTATGTATTAGGGAGCCAATCGCTTGGGGTAGGTTTTTAGGGTACACTTAGTTATGTCTGTCTCTGTTGGTACCGTCTGTTTCTGTTGGGTAGTAACATCTGTCTGTTTCTGCGTGGTACCGTCTGTTCGGGTGGTAAAGGCCCAATTACTAGTGTACACCTAATTCTACATTCTGTTTCCATAGGGATTAATCTGTTTCTGTTTCTGTACCTTCTGTTCGGGTGGTAAAGGCCCATTAGTAGCATTCTATTTCTGTCTGTTCTGTTGGGGGTGGTAGAGGACCATTACTAGCATTCTCTTATGTGGAAATTATCCTGTTCCCGTTTCTCTTTCAATTTAGACATTGGTGTGATACCTAATCTTGTTATACTAGTATTAGTGCAGAGAGGTGAAAAGTAATAGCTTACATCATTCTATTTTTTTCGTTTAACCTAAGTATATCTGCTACTCCTGTTACTGTTATCTCGCATCCAGTTTTATTTGCATGCCATGATTATTATTATCTGTTCATATGCTGGAAATCAATGGACTCGCTAGACTTTATGTCTGACCTCGTTTGTTTTTCGCCCCTTTTCTTTCCGTTTCCCCTCCCCCCAGGTTTCCAAGGAGGGAATACTTTAGCTTGATCCGGATTTCTTCTTCTTAAAGTACTTGAAGTGCTTAAAGTGTGGCTTGACTTCTTATGGCATCTTCTATGGGGATTATGATTTTAAAGATTTGCACTCTGAGGGCTTTTGAACAAGGCTGATATATATATATATATATATATGTACTTGAGTTTTGGTAAAGTGATGTTGAAGGATGTAACCAAACTGATTTCTGTTTTCTGCTGAAATAAAGTTATAAAATTATCAAGTACTGCTTTACGTATCTGCTCTTATAATATTCTGTCTGCTAAAATGCTCCATTAAAGTTAAGGCATTCCCTTTGTGAGTGACCTTAATGGAGGTGGGGTGTTACAAGAGACGTCTAAAAGACTGGTTGTATGGTCGAGTACCCTAGGTATCGTTGAAAGGCCTAGATACGTATCGTTGAAAGGAATATGGAGTTTTTGCTAGAACCAGGGTTTACCACCAGCCATTGACAGAGGATGATAAGGTGTTTAGTCGGTCATACAATTAACGGTGGTTTTGAAGCAGGATTGACGGTGATTGCCAGATTCATTCATGAATGCTGGTTGTTTTGCTTGTATCGTCTCATGTACGTTGTCCGACGTCGAAGGAGATGTTTCTTAGGTGCTTGTCTGATATTGGTTTAGGCCTTTGGGGTTTGTGCTTGGGGAATATCGATCTTGGTTAGGATGATTTACGTGAGATATAACTAGTTGCTCTGATTGTTATTGTTTGGCTACTTCTGATTTCCGTGAATGAATAGTTGTTCTGATTACCATGGATATATGGTTGAAATGCTTGCTTGTAAAGGCTATCACTGCCCGATGTAGGGAAGATGGGGTTGAGTTCTTCTTTGGGTTTTTTGGGTAGATTGGTTGCTTAATCTACCTAATCTCATATACTTTATTGATGATGTTACATAGATATTTTATCGCTCACTAAGACTGTTGTCTGACTTAAGGTTTTATGTTTCCCTCTTATTAACTTGGGCTGTTCATCCGGTTTTGGATGGACAGACTAGGTGGCAGGTGATTAGTGAGGACGATGCTACTGTGCAGTGAAGAGCAGGAGGCTGGCGTATTATCTTGCTATTATATGGTATCTTTGTTTCCGCTGTTTTTGAGTGTTTGTAGTGAGACTTCTTTTACAAAATTTGATGTTATATACAGTTGACGTATGGATGATCTTTCAGGATGATGTGAAATTTTGGAAGTTTGATATATGATGCTTCACTATTTCTTCCTATTATATATGTTCTATTATACTTTATCCTTGCGCTATGGTTATACAACATGTTCCACTTGTGTTTACCTACTCTGATGATCACCCATAGCAGCATGACACGTCTTTCAATGCATTATTCTTCTTCTTTAGTGCAGTGGTTATGGGCGGTTATTACATTTGGTATCAGAGCTTTGGTTATCGATTTTAGCCAAAGTTCAAAGATGTAATAACGTATGAGGGACGTACTTGTAGATTTTTGATGGATGAATACTATATATATGAGTATACGGTAGAAGCGTTTGAACTCCATTAGCAGTTTTTCTTGTAAGTGGATAATCATTCTATATTGTAGATTTAGAATGAGTCGTCGAACTTCAAGACATACTGCTAGGGAGGAGGTTGTGCCAGGAGGGGGAAACGGCAGTACACCAGATTACTTGGCCATGTTTGAATCCACGATTGAGGCATTCATGAGAAGGGTACCCGCTCCAGTAGGAGCCACGATAGATAATAGTGTGTAGGTGCTTAGGGTTGTGGATTTTGTGAAGCTGTGCAAAAACTTCACATCTCTAGGGGAAAGCCATTCGATGGGACAGAGCCGACCGAAAAAGTTCAAAGGTGGTTAGATGCTAGTATACATATTTTTGGAGACTTGGGTATATATGATGCAACTAAGAGAAAGCTTGCGTCAAGGCAACTACAGAGCAGAGTAGTAGAGTGGTGGAACTCCGTTACGCTTAAGACTCCGAAAAAAGGGATAAATTGGGAGCAATTCCAAGTCAAATTCAAGATGAAATTTATCTCTACTGCTCAGTAGTCCGTTCTATTCAAGAAATTTGTGGAACTGAAATAGAATGGTAGACCTATGCTTGATTATGTTTCTGACTTTGAGGCATTGTCTAAATATGCTTGTTCATACATTGACTCTCCTTATCAGAAGAATGAAAAGTTTGTTATGGGTTTGGATACCTAATTGGGAGACCATTGGTGGATCATCTTGATGATCCATATGAGAAGATAGTGGAGAAAGCTGTTCGACATGAAAACTTGTTTCCTGAAGAAGAAAATATTATCGCTGCAGCCGAGGAAGCTTCGAAACCACAACAGGGTGGTAATAACAATAAGAAGAGGAAGCAGCAACAACGAAAGGGTAGGATGGCAAGAAGAAACCTAAAAGTGAGGTGGTATGCTACAACTGCCAATAGAAGGCCCATTTCTCTAATGACCAAAAGTTGAAAAGAAGTGCTTCAAGTGTGGAAATCCTGGTCATGATAAGAAGGATTGTCCGAAGCTAGCTAAGCGTAAGCAGGTGGTGAAGGCTTACGTTTTGGAAATCATTCCATCTTCTTCAAGGGCCCCTACTGCAGAAGAGAAAGGGAAGGGTGTCGTCATCCGATGTACTCTTTCCGTTAGAGGTGTTTCAGTTTGTGTGTTGATACTCGAGCATCGCATTTATTCATTTGTAATGAGCTTGCATGCCGCTTTGGCTTAGAACCCGATATTTGTGATAAACCTTTGGTTGTGACTAATCCAGTTGGGGGTTCGCCCAGTCTTTGTATGCTTTGGCGTGGTCTCATATTATCGAGTCATGGTTGCTCTTTTGTGTGTGATTGCTTTGTTTTGAACTTTTCTGGGTTTTGGATCATCTTGGGCATGGATTGGCTCCGGAGGTATGCAGCAAGAGTGAATTGCGAGAAGCTTGAGGTAAGAGTCAGGGATGTGGAAGGGCGAAAGGTTTTGATTCGATGTAAGCTCAAAGATGGTGTCTTAGTGAGCTTTTTATATTCACTTGTGAATCCATAGGAAAACTTGTCATCTGTTATGATCGCTAATGAGTATGAGGATGTCTTTGAAGAAGTCAAAGGCTTGCTGCCGCATCGTGAGATTGATTTTAGAATCGATTTTGTAACACCCCATATAATGTAACAAATCAAAGTATACTTAATTTTTAAGAGAATAATTAAGGGAAACGGGTTATGCCATTGCGTTCTTCTCGGAATTCTGCTTGAGATAGAGTCCGAGTTTGCGTGAATCGGACTTCATATGAAGAAGTTATGGCCTTCGGAAGTTTCAGCTCATATTTAAAAACAGCTCAGTTCAAATTCAAAACACATAGCCGGGATGGGCGGAAAATTTCCCGCCCAGGTCGACCAGGGGTCAACCTGGGGGTCGACCTACCCTGGTTCGGCCAGACCAGATCTGCAACGAATTTTTTGGCTTGTGTTGTGTCATTAGGGCTACGTGGTAACTCCTGATTGGTCTGATGACGATTTTTGATGTGTTGGACGGACCTGGTGGCTCCTATGATGATCTAAGGGCTCTAAAACACTCTCTACACCTATAAAAGAATTCCTAGATCTAAGGTTTCTCCAAACAAATTCTTTTAGGCGTCTACATGTTGTTTCTCTCTAGCCCCCACCATTAAAATAAATCTTATTCTCCATTAAAACAAGTTATAATTCTTATTCAAATTGGAGATTCAAATTAAGTTAAAGCTTCAAGTTGGACCATAGGCATTCCGCTTCAAGCAACGACACTCGAATCATAGCAAATTGCCTTTTCTAAACCGATCACTGCAAGTTCGGTTATTCCTTAAATTTGAACGTGTAATTGGAATCGTAAATGTAATGAATCAAAATATAGAACTATACCAATTTGCAAGTTAACTATCTTTGATTTGTGCTTATGTAAAATCGGATGTTATCTATGCCTTTGGATCTGATTTACGACTATGAACCTATTGCCTATGAAGCTATTGCCTATGACTATGACTATGAATATGAGACCTTTGTCTAAGACGATGGCCATGAAATGTCGCCTATGAAATTATTGCCTACGACTATGAATCATAACTATGAGACTATTGCCTATGACACTGATTAAGAAATTATTGTGATTAGTCGCCCATGACTATTGTGGTTGATTGCCTATGAGTATTGTAGTTAGTTGCTTATGACTATTCCCACTGTTACAATTAACCGATCATGTTGTACCTTGAACTAGCATTATGTTGGACCAAATCACCTATGCCTATTCCCCAGATTATGTGGATCTCATATTTAGTGTGTAACTTGGCTAGTCTATTACTATTCACTATTATGTATGTCGAACCTGTTGGAGCCATTATTTTTGTACTGCCTAATTTTTTATATCAATTCTTGTGCTTATCCCCTATTCCTTTTGATTAGTGCCATTTCATGAGTACATATAAAACTTGTGAAATCATGTTATATGTACGATTATGATGCGGGGATTGGGCGTGTCTTAATTAAGTTAATTTGGCATAATAAATATGTTGGCATAGTCTAAATTGGCTATAATAGTGAATGATTTACATGCATATTAGACTTGGGCATAAGTTGATAAATTTAATTGGTCGCAAAGTGTGTGATTGGCGTGTAAACCAAGTTTTGGACAAAAACGGTAAACTAGAATATTAAACTAGTTTTGACATGAACCATAAATTGGAATATTAATCTAGATTGGGCATGAATTGTAAAAGGGGAATATTAAATCTAAATTGGTATAAAATGCAAGTTGGGCTGATTGGTAGGTAAATCAAGTTTTGGGCATAGAATATAAATATGCTAATTTGCATGACAAATGAATATGATCTAGGCTAAATTGATTTATGGAAAATTTACATAAATAGTAAATATGCAAATTTAGTAAAAGATGAATATGCCTAACCCGAGGTTAGACTGAGTTGTGGTGCAAAACTGCCCGGAACCGACCGGCACATCTAGTGGACACAACAGTACCTGTCTAATGTGGGTGGTAAGTGCATCAAGCCCAGAAAGACCCGAGGTTAGACTAAGTTGTGGTGTAAACTTGCCCGGAACCGACCGGCACATCCAGTAACCACAACAATATCTGTCTAATGTGAGTGGGTGGTGCTTTGATTAATTAATTAATTAGGGCTCATGAATAAATCAAGCTAGAAATGGTGAGGTTAAGTAATTAGGGAAACACTTAACCGTAGTAACATGATGACTAGGCAAGTAGGTGAGGTTAAGTAAATTTAGAACACTTAGCCGTAATAACATGTTAACTAGGCAAGTGGGTGAGGTTAAATAAAATTAAAACACTTAACTGTTACAACATGTTAATTAGACAAGTGGGTAAGGTTAAGTAAATTTAGAACACTTAACCGTTGTAACATGTTAATTAAGCAGATGATAGGGTTAAGTTAACTAAGGTAACGCTTAACCAAAATATATAATGACATGTGGTGGGGTTATGTAATACAAGAGCAAAACGCTTAACCAATTATATAACATGATGCATGGGAAGGGTTAAGTTAACATGAGAACAACACTTAACCAATGTAACATGATTTGAGGTACGGTCAAGTCAACACCAGAAGGAAACACTTAACCAACATGACGTGACGGGTGGATGGCTTAAGTTAGCTTGAATTGATTAATGCCACTTGACCAATATAACTTGATGAGCGAATGGGGTTAAGTTAAATGGGAAATACTTAACCAATATAACCTTATGAATGAACAAGGTTAAGTTAATAAATGACACTTAACCAATCCAACATGATAAGCAAGAAAGGTTAAGTTAATACGAACCACTTAACCAACACGACTTGACGAGTAGGAGGTTAAGTACACGTCGGGTATGTGGGTAATATTAGTAAATATGGGCCCACAAAACTTAACCATTAAATAAACATGCTTGAATTCGTGGGAAGGTTAAGTGCACGCCAGGTTGGTGGGTAATATTAGTAAATATAGGCCCACAAAACTTAACCATTATATAAACATATTTGGATTGATGAGAGGGTTAAGTACATCTCGTGTAGGTGGGTAATATTAGTACATATACGCCCACAAACTTAACCGTTAAGAAAACATGCTAGAATCGTTGGGAGGATTAAGTACATCTCATATAGGTGGGTAATATTCGTGTATATAGGCCCACAAACATAACTAGCAGGAAACCCTAGTAACGGGGACCCATTTCAGCAGTAATCCACATAGATGTATCATGGCACACTGAAAATAGGCAGGGTGGGGCACAATTACTGGGATGATTATAAGAGGTCAAAAATAGCGGTAAATGGTACGTCAGTGTAGGTTCCGACTGTTTACGGGCGTGCACGTACTCCGGAGTGGAAAAAGCAGGCACTGGGTACTAATAGTTATACATTGTGCATCTTGAATCGTGTTGGGTCGCTATCATAAGGCTTGATACACCTTATGGTGGGGCCAGCACAGAGTATCTACACGCAAGAGAGGGCCGACTGACACAGACACATGGAAAATTAATACAAGTAAGTAGCATAATCTAGGTCGCGTAAACCCTGAATCCGAGAAGCGTTCAATAGGTAGCATAAACCCTAGTGGCCCTGGGTAGCGTAAACCATGGTTGAATCTAGTAAGCACTCGATAGTAAACCCTAGATTATATCTAGGTAATAAATGGAATCCCCATAATGTATGTACACCTGAAGGAAACCGCAAATACGGGGATTGGGATCACGTTATCATATGATCATAGATTACTAGTTTGGACACCAGTTAGGTAGTGCAGAGATATAGAAATCAGTATAAACAGGGTAGTTGCGAAGCAGAGAAGGAGTAGAAGCGCATTCGGTTTATCAGTACATTCAGTTTATCTTGCCATATCCCATGCTTATCCCATATTCTCTTGTTACTATGGTTTAGTCTTATATTTAGTTTATTCATTTCACGACCCTTTTCCTCGTATAAATACTGAGAATCACTGGACATACCAGACTTTATGTCTAACCTAGTTTTCTTTTGCCTCTTTTCTTCTGTTTCCCCCCAGGTAGTCAGGGAGGGAATAGCTCAGGTTTGTTTGGACTGTTACTCTTTCCAAGCTTGAAGACTCTTTGACATGTTGCCTTGGACTCTCTCTTCTACTGCTATGGCTGGCTCATGCTTTATTTGGGGAAATCATTTTATGCTTCTTTATTTTTGTAAACAAGACAAGATACTTTGGTATTGTAAAACAATCTTTGTACAAGCTGTTTATCAATGAAATAAAGTTCTATTTATTTGTCGTTGCTTTAATTGTCCGTCTTGTAATTTATCTGCATCTTTTACCTATAATTCTCCACCGAAATTAAGGCATTCCATTTGTGAGTGACCTTAACGGAGGTGGGGTGTTACACTTGGTATCACAACTGAAGGTTACCAGATCAGATAAAAAGATTTGAAAAATTATTTTCAAAACAGTTTTAAAAGAAGAATTTTCAAAAGAAAAGTTTTGTTTTAAAGGCATATTCCCCAAAGACATATGCACTATCTTTTGACCCTCTGATTGAATCCTTGTTTCCTTCTTTCTTGAGTCTCTAGGGCTCCTGGCTTTCTGGGAGGTAACCTCATTGCGACATGGTTCCGTAGGCTCAACAAGACTACGACACTTGTCAAAGGGCAAACAAGTGCCCAACTTCCATCTGTAGCCGTAGCAGTTTCACCTGCGGCTTATTTTCTTTCGAGCCTTGTAGGATTCTCCATGCGATGGCAGCAACTTTCGAGAGACATGTCAACAAGTTACATAAGGATGGCAAATTTGAGAATGAGAGGGTCTGGCTATGGGGCACAACACAAGGATGAAGAACCCATGGATATTGACTTGGTTCACAAAGGAGGGGAGGAAAAAAAATAGTAAAACCTAAAACAAGAGGAAGTGTCTTTATTTTGGTATAACGGATCGTATAATTAAGGACAAGGGCAAGAACAAGGGATAGGATTTTCCGGAAGGCGAGTGCATGCTCTCACCGCCAGCATACCTGAGAGAGAGAGGCAGTAAGATTTTGGCTGAAAGAGTTTTTCCTTTTTGATTATCATGTTAGTACTCCTTCCGATTTTAGCGCTTCACATCCATATATATATCTGCTTCCATAGTTGAGTCTCTGCACCCTAGATATTGTGTAGTAGAGGATCCCATTATAGTCTCAAATCCAATTGCTGGTTCGACCCATTTATCTTTGACTTGTGAGGGTTTGAGAATAGCTATATTTATGCATATGTTTTTGGGCTATGGGTTTATTCTAGGCATTGATTGGTTAGCTAGTAATTATGAAACAAGGGTAGTTAGACTTCCGACTTGCCTCGAGAATACCCATGAGATTTCGTACGATCCTAAGGGATCGGTTCGTCTTAGTTACCTAGAATCACTTTACTTATCTATCGATGATTTTCGATCCGTTGGAGTAGTCTATGAGTACGCAAGATGTTTTGACTAGGGTAGTGGTTTTCCCCCTAAGAACTCGAGACATACTTCCGCATGTATCTAGATGACACTGCAAAGCCAGTTATGCGATCAACGATAATTCTAGAGCAAGATTGGCGAGGATAGCCAGAGTCGGTAAAGTGCTCAATTGTTTGGTTGTTAGTATCATCTCACATAGATCATCCAAATTCGGAGGAGATATCCCTTGGGTGCTTGTTTGATATTGGTTTAGGCCTTTGGGGCTTGTACTTGAGGGATGTCGAGTTCGACTAGGATGGTTTGCGTGAGAAATAAATGGTTGGGGCTGGCACCCTAAGTTAGACTGACCTTAAGAGAGGTAATAAGCACATAGTAACCATTAGCTTTAGACCCTCAGATTTGTAGCATGATGGATAAGCTAAGTAGAGGAGAGACCTCTAATCATCTTAGGTATATACACTTGGTATCATGATTAACATATGTTTTTCTCGGGAGGATAGTTCGACTACATTGGATACCCTCTAGCATAGTAAGTGAGCGAGGTCCTATCTTTACTAGTGGGTATTGGAAATGGAGGCCAAGAAGCTTCACGATCGTGAATTTAAATTAGTTAAGGTACAGTGGAGTGAAACTCAAGAAGATGCGACTTAAAAGACTGAAGACTAGATATGCGCATCATACCCTTTTCGAGGGTATATCCTTGATTCCACTTTCTCTGTAATGTTTATCTTTTAAATATATCCCCTAGGTCGTATCTTCGATCCTTAGGTAGGAACCCATTTGGATATAAACACGTAATTGAAACATGCTATGATTGATGGTTGCAAGTGGTTGCCAGTGGTTGCTCGTGGATGCATATACACACATTAGGCACTAGATTGGCTCGGTCACTTTCATGTTTGTATATGCATATATGTATTTGTATATGGATTAAAACTTGATGTGTTATCATATGGATGTTGCATATGGATGAATGAATATACACACATATAGTACTTACATGACTAGGGATAATTGCATACATGATGGACTCATGGCACTGACATAATTCGCATTAAGGAGGTCAACTGAATCAGTAGACCGCTTGATTTTACATTAGATAAGGACATGTACACACACTACGCCTAGAATCATGAAAGCATTAGAAATCCCTTTAGGGACAATGGATGCCTGTGATTGAATGGTTGAGTAGATGGATGCTGGATGTTAGGGTACATTCTTCTTAACTTGAAGATTTCAGGGACGAAATCCTTTAAGGAGGGAAGAATGTAACACCCCGTATTTTCTGTAAACATTAATGTAACAAATTAAAGTATAATTAATTTTTAAGAGAAGAACTAAGGGAAACGGGTTATGCCATTTCGTTCATCTCGGAATTCTGCTTGATATAGAGTCCGAGTTTCGTGAATCGGACTTCGTATAAAGAAGTTATGGCCTTCGGAAGTTTCAGCTCAAATATAAAAACAGCCCAGTTCGAATTCAAATCACACAGCCGGGCTGGGTGGGAAATTTCCCGCCCAGGACCAAGGTCGACTATGGGGTCGAGCTGAGTACCCAGGTCGACCAGGGGGGTCGACCTCGGTACCCAGATCGACCAGGGGGTCGACCTTGGGGTCGACCTAGGGGTTGACCTACCCTGGTTCGGCCAGACCAGATCTGCAATGAATTTTTTGGCTTGTGTTGTGTCATTAGGGCTATATGGTAACTCCTGTTTGGTCTGATGACGATTTTTGATGTGTTGGATGGACCTGGTGGCTCCTATAATGATCTAAGGGCTCTAAAACACTCTCTACACCTATAAAAGAATGCCTAGACCTAAGGTTTCTCCACACAAATTCTTTTAGGCATCTACGTGTTGTTTCTCTCTAGCCTTCACCATTAAAATAAATCTTATTCTCTATTAAAACAAGTTATAGTTCTTCTTCAAATTGGAGATTCAAATCAAGTTAAAGCTTCAAGTTGGAGCATAGGCATTCCACTTCAAACAACGTCACTCGAATCATAGCAAATCGCCTTTTCTAAACCAATCACTGTAAGTTCGGTTATTCCTTAGATTTGAACGTGTAATTGGAATCGTGAATGTAATGAATCAAAATATAGAATTATACCAATTTGCAAGTAAATTATCTTTGTTTCGTGCTTATGTCAAATCGGAAGTTATCTATGCCTTTGGATTTGATTTACGACTATGACTATGAACCTGTTGCCTATGAAGCTATTGCCTATGACTATGACTATGAATATGAGACCTTTGTCTAAGACGATGGCCATGAACTGTCGCCTATGAAATTATTGCCTACGACTATGAATCATAACTATGAGACTATTGCCTATGACATTGATTAAGAAATTATTGTGATTAGTCGCCCATGACTATTGTGGTTGATTGCCTACGACTATTGTAGTTAGTTGCTCATGACTATTCCAATTGTTACAATTAACCGATCTATTGTACCTTGAACTGGCAT
The DNA here is from genome assembly GCA_030737875.1 of Allium sativum. Classification (NCBI taxonomy): domain Eukaryota; kingdom Viridiplantae; phylum Streptophyta; class Magnoliopsida; order Asparagales; family Amaryllidaceae; genus Allium; species Allium sativum. The sequence goes on along the minus strand of CM060916.1, from coordinate 364,855,788 downwards.
TATGTTGGACCAAATCACCTGTGCCTATTCACTTGATTATGTGGATCTCATGTTTAGTGTGTAACTTGGCTAGTCTGTTCCTATTCACTATTATGTACATCGAACCTGTTGGAGCCATTATTTTTGTACTGTCTAATCTTTTATATCAATTCTTGTGCTTATCCCCTATTCCTTTTGATTAGTGCCATTTCATGAGTACATAGAAAACTTGTGAAATCATGTTATACGTATGATTATGATGCGGGGATTGGGCGTAGCTTAATTAAGTTAGTTTAGCATAATAAAATGTTGGCATAGTCTAAATTGGCTATAATAGTGAATGATTTACATGCATATTAGAATTGGGCATAAGTTGATAAATTTAATTAGCCGCAAAGTGTGTGATTGGCATGTAAACCAAGTTTTGGACATAAACGGTAAATTAGAATATTAAATCTAGTTTTGACATGAACCATAAATTGGAATATTAATCTAGATTAGGCATGAATTGTAAAAGGGGAATACTAAATCTAAATTGGTATAAACTGCAAGTTGGGCTGATTGATAGGTAAATCAAGTTTTGGGCATAGAATATAAATATGCTAATTTGCATGAAAAATGAATATGACCTAGGCTAAATTGATTTACGGAAAACTTACATAAATAGTAAATATGTAAATTTAGTAAAAGACGAATATGCCTAACCCGAGGTTAGACTGAGTTGTGGTGTAAAACTGTCCGGAACCGATCGACACATCCAGTGGCCACAACAATACCTGTCTAATGTGGGTGGTTAGTGCATTAAGCCCAGAAAGACCCGAGGTTAGACTGAGTTGTGGTGTAAACCTGCCCGAAACCGACCGGCACATCCAGCAACTACAACAATATCTATCTAATGTGAGTGGTTGGCGCTTTAATTAATTAATTAATTAGGGCTCATGAATAAATCAAGCTAGAAATGGTGAGGTTAAGTAATTAGGGAAACACTTAACCGTAATAACATGATAACTAGGCAAGTGGGTGAGGTTAAGTAAATTTAGAACACTTAACCGTAATAACATGTTAACTAGGCAAGTGGGTAAGGTTAAGTAAAATTAGAACACTTAACCGTTACAACATGTTAATTAGACAAGCGGGTGAGGTTAAGTAAATTTAGAACACTTAACAATTGTAACATGTTAGACAGGGTTAAGTTAACTAAGGTATCACTTAACCAAAATATATAATGACATGTGGTGGGGTTAAGTAATACAAGAGGAAAACACTTAACCAATTATATAACATGATGAGTGGGAAGGGTTAAGTTAACACGAGAAGAACACTTAACTAATGTAACATGATTTGAGGTACAGTCAAGTCAACACCAGAAGGAAACACTTAACCAACATGACGCGACGGGTGGATGGGTTAAGTTAACTTGAATTGATTAATGACACTTGACCAATATAACTTGATGAGCGAATGGGGTTAAGTTAAATGGGAAATACTTAACCAATATAACCTGATGAATGAACAGGGTTAAGTTAATAAATCACACTTAACCAATCCAACATGATAAGCAAGAAAGGTTAAGTTAATAAGAACCACTTAACCAACACGACTTGACGAGTAGGAGGTTAAGTACACGTCGGGTAGGTGGGTAATATTAGTAAATATAGACCCACAAAACTTAACCATTAAATAAACATTCTTGAATCCGTGGGAAGTTTAAGCGCACGTTGGGTTGGTGGGTAATTTTAGTAAATATAGTCCCACAAAACTTATCCATTATATAAACATGCTTGGATCGATGGGAGGGTTAAATACATCTGGTGTAGGTGGGTAATATTAGTACATATAGGCCCACAAACTTAACCGTTAAGAAAACATGCTAGAATTAGTGGGAGGTTAAGTACATCTTAAATAGGTGGGTAATATTTGTATATATATGCCCACAAACTTAACCAGCAGGAAATCCTAGTAACGGGGACCCATTTCAGCAGTAACCCACATAGATGTATCATGGTACCCTGAAACTAGGCAGGTTGGGGCACGATTACTGGGCTGATTATGAGCGGTCAAAAATAGCGGCAGGGGGTACGTCAGTGTAGGTTCCGATGGTTTACGGGCGTGCACGTACTCCGGAGTGGAAAAAGCAGGCACTGGGTACCAGTTATTATACATTGTGCTTCTTGAATCGTGTCGGGTCGCTATCATAAGGCTTGATACACCTTATGGTGAGGCCATCACAGAGTATCTACAGGCAAGAGAGGGCCAACTGACAAAGATACATGGAAAATTAATACAAGTAGGTAGCATAATCCCTAGTTGGACCTAGGTCGTGTAAAACCTGAATCCGAGAAGCATTCAATAGGTAGCACAAACCCCAGTGGCCCTGGGTAGCGTAAACCGTGGTTGAATCTAGTAAGCACTCGATAGTAAACCCTAGATTAGATCTAGGTAATAAACGGAATCCCCATAATAGATGTACACCTGAAGGCAACCGCAAATACGAGGATTGTGATCACGTTATCATATGATCATAGATTACTAGTTTGGACACCAGTTAGGTAGTGCAGAGATATAGAAATCAGCATAAACAGGGTAGTTGCGAACAGAGAAGTAGTAGAAGCGCATTCAGTTTATCAGTACATTCAGTTTATCAGTACATTCAATTTATCAGGACATTCAGTTTATCAATGCATTCAGTTTATCGGTACATTCAGTTTATCTTGCCATATCCCTTGCTCATCCCATATTATCTTGTTACTATGGTTTAGTCTTATATTTATTTTATTCATGTCATGAACCTTTTCCTCATATAAATACTAAGAATCACTGGACTTACCAGACTTTATGTCTGACCTAGTTTGCTTTCGCCTCTTTTCTTCCGTTCCCCCCCAAGGTAGACAGGGAGGGAATAGCTCAGGTTTGTTTGGACCGTTACTCTTTCCAAGCTTGAAGACTCTTTGACGTGTTGCCTTGGACTCTCTCTTCTACTGCTATGGCTGGCTTATGCTTTATTTGGGGAAATCATTTTATGTTTCTTTATTTTTGTAAACAAGACAGGGTACTTTGGTATTGTAAAACAATCTTTGTACAAGCTGTTTATCAATGAAATAAAGTGTTTTTATTTGCCGCTGCTTTAATTGTCTGTCTTGTAATTTATCTGCATCTTTTACCTATAATGCTCCACTAAAATTAAGGCATTCCCTTTGTGAGTGACCTTAATGGAGGTGGGGTGTTACAGATTAAGTCGAGGGTGCTAGACCTATCATTATGCCTATTTGGCAGATGGCACCTAAGAAACATCGAGAGTTAGCGATTCAAGTTCATGACCTTTTAGGAAAAAGATTCATTCGGAGAAGTGTGCCAGAATGGGGTGAACCAACGTGTTTGCAACCAAGGCAGATGGCTCGTTGATATTGTGTATGGATTATCATGAGCTGAACAAGGTAACCAAGAAGAACAAGTAACCATTGTCGAGGATTGATGACTTGTTCGGTCAGCTTCACGAGGCCAAAGTGTTTTCTCAAATGGATTTGGCAATGGGATTCCACCAGTTGAGGGGGGCGAAGGATAGTGTGTCGAAGACTGCTTTTAGGACACCATCTGGTTTCTTTGAAGGGTTGGCAATGCCATTTGGGTTGACTAACGCACCATCATATTTCATGGATCTTATGAATAGGGTTTTCAGAGATCAGTTGAACAAGTTCGTGCTTGTGTTTGTGGATGATATTTTGGTTTACTCTCAAAATTTGGAAGAGCACAAGACGCACTTGCGAGTTGCTTTGGAAATCCTGCAAAGGCATTAGCTAAAAGCTAAGTTTTCAAAATGTCACTTCTGGAAGATCGAAGTGAGGTTCTTAGGGCATGTTGTTTTTGGAAATGGAATAGCGATTCACCCCGCTAAGGTGGCAGCAATCAAGGGCCGGGATAAACCTAAGAATGCAACGGATGTGAGAAGTTTCCTTTGATTGGAAGGTTATTATTGACGATTTATCAAGGAATTCTCCAAAATAGCTGCTCCACTAACAGGATTGACGAAGAAGAACCAAGTGGTCACATGGGATGCAAAATGTGAGAAAGCTTTCGGAATCATGAAAGAGAGACTAACGAGTGCTCCTGTTTTGACAATTCCAAGAGGGAATGTGGAAATGGTGGTATACACAGATGCATGTGGTACTGGGTTGGAGCAGTGTTGATGCAGAAGGATGAGGTTGTGGCATATGCGAGTCGACAGCTGAAGCCGCACGATGGGAATTATCCAACTCATGATTTGGAGTTGCTAGCGATCGTGTTTGCTCTGAAGATGTGGAGACATTACCTATTGGGGTTTCCATTCGAGTTGTTAATGGATCACAAGTCGTTAAAGTATCTTTTCTCCCAAAAGGATTTGAATCTTCGGCAACAAAGACGGTTAGAGTTTCTAGCATTATATGATTTTGGAATAGCCTATACTCTAGGAAAAGGTAACACAGTTGTAGATGCGTTGAGTCGAAGACATGCATGATTGGGAGCAATATTTTCGGAATGGATGAGCCTCGAGTTTTTGCAGGGTTTGATTTCAGGCAATAGTGTGAGTTGGAACTTGAAATGTTGGCAAACTTGTCGATAAAACCTACACTTGTCAAAAGGATTGGAGAAAGCCAAAAGCGAGATGCAAAGCTAATCGAGTTTATCCAGAAGCTGGAACCATAGAATAAAGAGTTCGAGGTCAATCGAGAAGGATGGCTTCAAAAACAAGGACGACTGGTTGTTCCTGATATCAATGGATTAAGAGATGAGGTTCTAAGGAAATGTCATCACTCGAAGTTGACGATTCATCCTGCCGGTAATAAGATGTATTAGGACATGAAGCGAGTCTACTACTAGGAAGGGATGAAAAGAGATATTGGAAAGTTCATTTCCTAGTGCATGAACTATCAGTTGGTGAAATCTGAACAAAAGAAGCCGAGTGGGTTGCTTCATCCATTGGAAGTCCCTACATGGAAGTGGGAGAATATATCGGTGGACTTTACCGATGGACTACCTAGAACTAGGGAAGGAAACGAAGGAATTTAGGTCATCGTGGATCGCTTGACCAAAGTACAAGTTTTATTCATGTCAAATCGACTAGGACAACATTGAAGTTGTTGAGCTTTATATTAAATGGATAGTTCGATTCCATGATATCCTAAAGAGCATAGTAAGTGATCGTTATTCGTTGTTCATGAGCGGATTTTGGAAGAGTTTTCAAGAGACTTTGGGAACTGAGTTGTGTTTGAGTACAGCTTATCATCCCCAGTCTAATGGTCAAACTGAGAGGGTTAATGTTACGGCCCGCATTTTTAGTGATAATTAAAAATATGCATATATGTAAATATTATATGCATATATATATTTAAAGGTAAGTTTAAATAAATAATATATAAGTGTACTGAAATGAAGAAAAATGAATTGCATGCAATATATATATATATATATATTAAAAAGAAGTTAATGCAAGAAAAAAAAGGTATGCAATACAATTGCGCATGTAATAATGTTAAAATGGAAAAGGAAGTACATGCATGTAATTATAATAGAGAAAACAATCAATAAAGAGAGACGTTAATGTAATTAATGTAAGTGGTAAAAAGGTGAATTAATAAAATTGCATGCAACAATAAATGAGAAGGGCATATGTGTATACATGTTATTTGAAATTCAAAATTTTTTAGGAAGATAATACATGCACTAAAAATAATAGGAATGTGTAGATGCATGAACCTAAATAAAAATAATAGAAATGTGTAGATGCATGAACCTAAATAAAAACGAATTAATGTCATGCAAATAAAAGAAAAAGAATATACAATGCAAACATGTCAAAAATTCCATTAAAGAATGCATAGAAAAAAAGAGGGACCAAGCAATTTAATGCGTTAAAAAGAAGCAACATATCAAGTGCATGAAATAGGAAAGCATTAATGCATTTAAATAAGAATATTAAAAATATATGCAACAAAAAATAATGTAACATGGGAAAGTTAATGCATGGAAAGAAGTTGGAAAATAAACATAAATTGATTCAATTAAAGCAAGCTAATGTCAAAAGAATTAATACAATTCATATTATATATAAAATAATGACACATGGAAGGATGCATTAGTGGAAAAGAAACGTACTTTGCATATATTAAGGAGCGTTTAAGATTTTTCTTGGGCAAAAATAAAAGAAACCACATACAGGAATGTGTCAACACCATCAATGTCCACGCATGCGTATGAGTGCAACGCTCATGGGTTGGTTTAGCCTACCCTAGAAACTTCTTTTTTTAGCGAGGTGGAAGGTTTAGATGGATTCTATTTTAATCCTAAGGCCCTAATTCACCTACTACAGCTATAAATAAACATCAAACCCAACCCTAATCTCATCTATCTCTTTAACCCTAGCCTCCATGCTGCTAAATTATCAACTAACCTAGCCTCCACCTTCAACATAAATTAAAGTAGAGATTTTTAGAGACAAGTTCTTTATCAACAATCAATTTAGAAGGTTAATCAACATCAAAGTGTTACAACAACGATTTATCTCTTTTCTAATCCTAGCAAGGTGAGTGAGTTTAATTTACCCTTAAGAATAATTGTATGCATATCATTTAGAAATTCCCCAAATTAAAATGCTTATTTCAATTAAAATCTTATAGCTTTTACTTAATGCCTATTCTTTTCTTCTTCCCGTTCCTTTTTATTTTTATAGACTAGGCTAACTTCGAGCCTAGTCCAGATCTCGTTGAAAGGCATACGTACGAACAATATAATAGTGGAAGGATGTTTGGGAAATTGAAGTAACTTACATGATGGATTTTGGGCAAAACCTGTGATTGGGGAATTGTTGTATAACTCATAAAATACTGGAAATTGGGAATGATGATAATTTGGCTCATAACTATAAATATTAATGTGGGACATTAGTGAAAATATATGCAAACTAAGCTGGAACAATTAAGTATGTTGGGTGTAAGGACCCGTAACTTCCCCGGTAAGGAAATCCCGGATTACCTTGAGAACAACACACAAAAGAACGCAGATGGAAGAACATTTCATTGTATCTTACAACAATTCCATCAGAATACAAGAATATACAGAGTATAAATATATATTACACAATAGAAAATTATCAGAGATTACAATACATTACATAGCTACGGAAAAATAATACAATGCACAACTAGAAGTAATACACGGATACAGAGCTTTCCGAGTATCGTTCCAGCTGTAAATCAGGATCCTGTGAATACAAATCTGCAAAACCAAAACTACTAGCTGCCCATGTCAAAATAAGGGCACCCAGAGTTTAGGTTAAAACAATAAACTCCAAGTCAGTCATGAGACTGGTGTGAGAACTAAAATAGTTATTAATCCTTATTTTAAAGTTAGGTAAATCAAGGGACTACGCCGTATAATACGGAACGAGTTTCCTCCCAAGACCAGTGCATAAAACAACAGCGCAATGCTAAATAAAGAAAAATGAAGCTATTATAAGACCCAGGTCCCATCACACAATGCAACACAAGCCGGAGGATAGGGTTTTTACCTTGTAACAGCCAAGAATGCTTGGTACGTGAAATTTCTTCTTTTAATTCTTAGTCAGACTCCAACCGTAAATTAGTAAGAGAACGATTCCCTAAGTATTAACCCCGATGGCCGAAACCAACATCAGACTAATACCCAGGAAACCACCCATCTTAACTCGTTTCCAGTTAGTTTTTGATTTTATATACAATCATAAATATCAATCATAGGCGGCATGAATGTCCCATACCACTATGTCGCCATATATAGGTATACAATCAAAACCGCAATAGTCACGTATTGGAAGTTGGATTTCCATCTGTGAACCAAAGCAAAGGGATCGTCCTGTGCTAATTCGAGACAATCCAGCCCATGTCTCAGGAACAGCCGCAACTGCACCATGGATCGTCAGGGCTGGTCCACACGGAGTGGATTATAGTGCCTGAACAATACATCTCCCCGCCCTATGGGGCGTAAATGAGCCAACGAATGACTCCATCGACTTCACATAGTCACCGATATATCTGAGGCGCCTCGCAAACCAACAACCACATAAGTCAAACTCGTCAGGGCGTGTCAAACCATTGACGCCACTTCTAACTAGAAAGAAACACATGTCCTCCCTGATCTCCTCTCCCGTTTCTGGTTCACAACCGGGGTGTGAGGCTCGCGAATTAACGCTACACAAAGCTATGCCACACAGGCTGTGTTTTGATCATCAACCACAAGACTCTGCTTTTCAACAGAAGCCTTGATCATTCGCATCTTAGCATGCCACATAGGCAAACCACTCCATGCAACCGATATCCATCATCACACAGAATGATATCCAATGTCAGACACACAGCCCATTTACAAGTCCGTTCTGGGTCTGAACGAAACCGGAGCCACCTAGTACCCCGCATATCCATCGATCCCCAAATACGTCTGGACGATCACCAACTGATTCCCTCCTCTTGGGTGTACGGCCCAATCAAGATCATCAGTAATTATCCAAACGATGTGAAGACATCCGGTCTTAAACCACCGTCTTCATCTTCGACTAATCGTCGAATCCGTTATTCAGAATGGGATAAACCCGGCCTTTCTGAATAACTCGCGTATATAATAAACAAGTGTTACACAAACACAACATACGCCTCATTCCAATTCATCAGTCACTAACCGTAAATTAGCAAGAGAATAATTCCCCAAATATTAACCCCGAAGGCCGAAACCAACATCAGATCAATACCTAGGAAACCATTTTCTTAGCCAACCTACAGTTAGTTTCTAAATTTCACATTCTTAGGGATAGGTTCCCATTAATTTTATCAAAGATAAATTCTTTTAAATTTATTCTTTAATCTTCCTTTGAATATAACTTCAAACTAGTCGGGATTAGCGTACCACACTGAAGTAATCATTTATTTTATTTCCCAATCTCAACCTATTCATCCCATGAAGTAAAACTGGTAATACTTCATATCTAACACCACGGTGTTATCGGTAAATTCAATTACCATTTCACGTTCAAATCTAATTAAAGGTTTAACTATCGCTTGGAGCAAAACTGGTGATACTCCATTCTCGATCTTTTCAATCTAATTAAAGATTCATTAAAACTCCACTTAGTTTTAATCTTTAACTGGGTTAAAGAATCAACGTCATTTAAAACACGGTTCACGATAAACCCCAAAATCACATCACATTTCAATCAGTCCCTAACCGTAAATTGGCAAGTGAGCAATTCCCTAAGTATTAACTCCGAAGGCCGAAACCAACATCAGATCAATACCCCAGAAAACGTTCAACTTAACTAATCTCCAGTTAGCTTCTGATTTTCTTAACTCCTTTGGGTCTAAGAACAATATTATTGAAGATGCCGCTCACGACAACCCAAAATCACATTCCATTAATTACCGGGTTAGAGAACAAGTGTTATTTCAAACACTCCCAAAAATCAATACTAATTCAATTCCAATTAAATATTATTTAATTGGTACACTTCATTAAATATAAATAAAAAGATTTTATCTTTTTCTCCACTGGGGTTATGAACAATGTTAATGAAGACACCATTCATGACAAACCGAAATCCCATTTGATATTAAATACAAGGTCTGAATAGAAAATATATCGGCTTATATTTAATATCAAATTCTACGACCAAAAAATATCGTATTGGAAATAATGATATAAATATATCTTTCAAATTTCAACAACAATATCTGTATAATCCCGAAATCCAACATCGAAATATTCCAAAGACGATTTCGGTTCAAATCCATTCCAATTCAATTATTGGAAATTCTGGTTATTATCAAAACCATTTAAAATCCAATTTATTTATTTTAAAAATAAACAGATTATTATTCTAGTTCAACACTAGTTCATTTCGAAAAAAAATTATTTTTATCTTTTCAAATAAGGAGTTTTTCACCCTAATTCTTCCCAAATCATTTCTTATGATTTTACACAAATTATTACTATTTTTAATAATTTTTTCAAGGCCCGTACAGTCGATTTCCATCAACGGCCATCGAACTGCACTTACAACGACCTTTTCCAAATTTGATTTGGACATAATTTCAAATCCAGCCGTTAGATTTCTGATTTCTACTATTCGTTAGAAAGCTCTTTTCGATACGGACCCAACGGTTCCGGTTTTAGGAGAATCCGACTGTCAGATCTCCCGCAATGTCCATTCGAAGTTAATGGTCGAAATTCACGAACTACCGCAGCGCGGCGCGTTCTATTCAGGCCATTCTATATATATAATATATATATATATATTATATTTTGTCGATTTCCTTTCAAAACGTATCTTATGTATCGTTTTAAATTCGTTTTCAAAATAGTTTCAACTCCATATTCAATTTTAAATCAAAATTGAATTTTTCCTTATAAATTTGTTTTAAGTTCATTTCGGTTCAATTCAAATTTCAAATTCATTTCAATTCGAATTCATTTTCTATTCAATTCAATTCGAATTCCTTTTCTATTCAATTCAATTCGAATTCATTTTCTATTCAATTTCAATTCGAATTCATTTCTATTCAATTTCAATTCTAATTCATTTCTATTCAATGTCAATTCGAATTCATTTCTAAATATTCGATTTAATTCGAAGTGATTTCAAAATATTCGATTTTGAAATCACTTCTCGATACTCATTATAAAATCGAAAAAATTCCCGTTTGTGTTAAAATGGCATGTAACTTCTTAACACGGCTTCACATTTCAATATTCAAAGAATATTATTTTTAAATTATTCGATAATTCTGAACTGGAATCAGACACAGTCAATTACCATATAATTTTAATTATATGGATTTCATCAAATTCATATATAAAACAATGACGATAAAACCCAACCATCATCCAAAGTGCGTTCTACACTGTATAAGCATCAAATATAAATATTCAACGCTTATATCAGCATGTCAATCAATGATCAATATACAGCTAATTATTGGATTAGTGTATGTCATATATCATCCCAATGCCCGTGTGGGGTTTCAAACAATCAAACGCAGATTTTAGTTGTGCAGTTGGGCGATGTGTAAAATTTATCCTTCCAATCAATACCAGTCAAATGTGTGTATATAAACAAATCGTCCGATTTGTTTATATTTATTTATTCAAATTCACATTAAAAATCATATTTTCAGCTATAAAATATTTTTAACTACATAAATACTTTATTTCATTTCACATCACACAATCAAATTTCACAACATTGCAATCAAACAAACAAGTCATCCATAGTATGTGGACGACGGGTGTCGGGTGCTACTAAACACCGTTTGCATCCTAGTATATATTTCAAACTAGAAATAAATTAAAGGTGAGGAGTTCTCACCTTTGGGATGCACTCCTCCATTCTCTATTGTCGCTCAGATTTGCCATTTTGATTCCAACGCCATCTGCTTCACGAAATTTATGTTAAAAACTATATTTTTAATACGCTACATACATATTGAAAATCAAGTTTTTAATCCGCTACATGTATAAAAAAAATTTGATTTTTATACAACTAAAAATCATATTTTTACACCGCTCCACTTATAATCAAGATTATTTTTTTATATCGCTCTTCTTCTAATAAAGATTATATTTTTATTTTAATGTAAACAATATAAAGATAATATTTTTATTTCATTAAAAATCATATCTTTAAAGTGTTAAAAATCTTAACTTCATATGAATAAAGATCTAAACTTTATATTGATAAAAATCTAATCTTTAACCTAATCAAAATCATATCTTTCCTATCGCTAGTATTATTTTAAAACTTTACTAATTTCATTTTAAAACATTACTAATTTTTTATTTTCAAAAAATAATAATAATGTACATTTACATTTTCAAAAGCCGACGTATTTCTACATTTTCAAAAACCAATGTTATTTTCCCTTTCCATACTATATATATTTTATAAAACAATGATTTTTATTATAAAAACTGATTTTAAACCAATGTTACTTATACTCTTAATCTAAAAATTAAATCAATGCAAATTTGTATTTGAAAAATAATGCAAATTCATATTTGAAAACAATGCAAATTCATATTTTTTTCTCTAACTTCATGATAAAAATTAAATCTTTATTCTCACATATATGAAAATCATATTTTGCTACAATGAAAAATCTAATCTTTTTCATTTCATTATAAAAATACAATCTTCTTCATTATAAAAATATAACCCCTATATAAAAAAACTCATTTTTATATAAAATAAAAACCTATTTCTAAAATTAATTAATTTAAATTAATTTTAATTACCTTCCTTTTCCTCTGTAAACCCTCAGGCCGATTTGCTCCAGGCCTTCAGCTTTTCACATTCGAACACTTGGCGAGAATTAGGGCTGAGGAAGGGCGCGTTTGACCTCTGGTGAAGTGGCGGTGGACTAGAAGGGGAAGGGGATGTGCGTAGGGGACTGGGTGGTTCAGGGGAGGTCGCAGTTTCCGGTCTTCTTCGATTTGGGGGATTAGGCATTCGATTTCGTCATAAGAATAGGGAGCGAGAGAGGGAAGGGGGAAGGAGAAGGAGGATGGTCGGCGCACGGTGGTGGCTCCCTTGGAGCGGCGGCGGTCTCGGGGCGTCGACGCGAGAGCTGGGAGGGGGCACGATATCGAGGTGAGGTCCGTCGTTGTTTTTTCTTTTATGAATTCTCGATCTGGACTGAAGAAAGGGAAGAGGCCAATGGGTATGGTCGAATGGAGATAAAGGAGGTTATATTATATTATTTAATTTAATTTCCCCCTAAAAGCTAGTTTCAAATCCGAACTCCAAACGAGACCCACCGACTATCGCCCCTAGCTAATTACCCCTATTTCGAACGCAATGGGATATGTTTCGTAGGCCAATTCGACTGTTTCGATCAGTTTTCGTCAAAATCAAAATATAACTCTATATATTGTATTTGAACGCACATTTCAATTTACGGGGGCCACATACAGTCTCTAAAAATTCCTGAAAAATATTTTCTAACTTCATATTGACGATATGGTCCTAACAAAACTAATTTCATCGAATTCTAAGACCGTTTGAAAAATGGCCATTTTCCAGTTGATTAAATTCAACTAAAATTGGTCAAACGCGTTTTCCTTTGCCACGCTCACATATTAATTCGAAAAATTATGAATTTTGAAACCTAGCAATAACTTGACATCACAGATCCAACAAAAGTGGTTTCGTCGAAAACCGAGGTCATTTGCAAAATTTCCATTTTTAAGGGCCGAAAATTCCATAGCGACTATTATGAATTTTCAACTGGACATATCTTTTGATTCCCGCTATGAAATTTCAATTTTTCGGATTCGTTGGAAAGATATTCTATATTAGATTCAATTATTTTTGGTTTCGCCCAAATCCGGTTTATTTTGAATCTTGTACCTTCATTTGAACTTTGAAATCGAATTATCAAACTACCGCGCCATTTTCAATTTCTTTTATAATTATAAATAAATATTTATATTCTAACGACAACGTATATAAATATATTCATTCTAATCCTATTCAAAATAAATTTCTCGTCGTTATTATTTAAAATAATTCATTTTAAATAATCAAAATTCAATAAATTGCCAAAATAAAAATTTTAAATTGGCTCAGATTTCTGGGTTATTACATTGGGATAATTGGGAAGTGCGTGGGCTAATAATGGACACGAATAAGCAAGACTGTAATTTGAGCGCAACTTAAGATTGGGTAATTTGGGGGAAAACTGATTGGTTGGAATTTTGGAGCATAACTTCAATGAATATGAACAATTGGTAGAATTGGAATAATTTCACTTTATTGAAGTTAATTAAATGTAAGAAGAAATGCGACATAAATGGGGAATTGTGCATAACTATGCTTGGAATTATGAATATAATTAGGGTGGGATTTATGTATATAAATCAAATTGGAATTATGAACATGAAATTGGGATTATAAGTTGAATTGGGATTGTAGGCATAATCTGTTGATAGGATTATAAGCATAAATGTGAATTAAGGGTTTATGGGTAATTGACATATATTATAATCCAAGATTTGAATTATGAGTATAAGTTATAATAAGAACTTATATGCCTAAGACACGAGGTTAGATTTGGTCTGTGGTAGAAGTCTACCCGGAACCGCCCGACATATCCAGCAACCGCAAACGGTAATCTAATGTGAGAGGTCTTAGGTTGAAATTGGACCTGTAATGGTGTCAAGACACGAGGTTAGATTCAGATGCGGTAGAAGTCTGCCCGGAACCGCCCGGCATATCCAGCAACCGCAAATGGAAATCTAATGTAAGAAGTCTTGCATGTTTACGAACATAATAAATAATAATGAACACTTAACCAAGACGACACATATAAGATTGACATGGATATAATAAAAGGGGTTAAGTGGGTAACATGGGTAGCATGGTTATTTGTTAAATTGGAATACTTAACCTAATTAAATCTGTAGTTATGTTATGAACCAGTTGAATTGAGTAGGGGTTAAGTAAATTTGCTGAAGAAATGAGAAAGGTCAAGTGAATCTTAATTAATGCCAAAATGGGGAATGATGATAATAACCTTTTATGAATGAACTTAAATAAGAAAGATAATAGGTAGGCTTGTCCTAGGGACAAAAGGGAATTATAACTTATGAAATAAGGTAAGTTATAAGGAATGATAGGGAAAAATGAAATTATTCTCTTACCAATGTATTTTTGAATTAAGATGTGCTTAATTATAAATTAAGTAGAACATGTTATGGTAACCATGGGATGGAGTAATGAATAGATTATTGGAATAACATGTTGTAGGCTTATTAATGAACTTAAATGGGTTAAGTTATAAATTGAATTAGTAAGCGAGGGTAACTTGGTAAACTTGAAAAGGAAGTTAATGTGAAGGAGAATAATCAAGTTAAATGAGAAAACTCAAAAGGTGGCGCAAGTGCGTGATTAATGGTTAGACATAGGGTCTAATGACATATAAAACCGAGGCACTTGGACCGGTCCATACGTTAGAGGATGAATAACCATGAGGGGTAGATCATCGGGGTGTCAAAAGACACAAAGAGGAGCGCATGTCCAACTAGATATTCTTGTAGGCTCCAACGGACTAGGTTAAGAAGCACGCGGCTTCCGGGGACGTAGGGTACTCTTGGTACTCCTCTGTGAGTGGCAAATGATACGGCTGTACTCACAGAGGTTAGGTCTGCGTAGGTGAACCAATGAGTATGCCTTGGTTGCAATAATAAGGGGCAATCAAAAGACTAAGATGGACCAGCATGATTCGGCGAGACTAGTTAGTGCCCTGTGATAGCAACTCGTCGTCTACCTACCATCTTCAGTCAGTACGTAAAGCCGAAAGGAGGAGAACTCCAAAAGTCCATATTCTTTGCTATCTAGTTATGGGTGAGGTTGGCCAATAGGTTTGAAGGGCATAGGTGGCCAGGGTTAAGTTCTCATTCTTGATATTCTTGGGTGCCTTTCATTAGTTGAGGGAGGGGTCTAGTGGGACCATATCCACTGTAAAAACAGACCTTAGAATCTGCAATCGGCAGATATCTGAAAGGACTCGACCAAGTTCCGTGTTTCTTGATTAGCCCTGCCACGGAACTCGGGCGCACATATAGAGAACATGTGCAATAGATATCGAGATCGATTGACGATACGTACGTGGGAAAGTCTAGGTACACTCATGTTGCTCTGGGTTGTGTATCATAAGACTAGAGGGCATTATTCGAGGATGGAACCTAATTCGATCGAATGGTTCAAAGATGGCAGTCCAAACGCTTACGTAATATAGAAGTAGTGGTTCTTTGCAGACGTAGCGTTGTCATATATACAGAAATCCGTATGACATTCGGGCGCAGGATTAGGGACTGCTATATTCCTGTGATGATACGGTGGAGACCGTTTGAGTAGGGTACCATGGGGTGTACCTTAGTTGGGGGTAGCTACATATACACTGTATTAGGTTAATCTACTAGGGAGTAGATGGGTGCGACGTGTGTAAGCCTTGAATGCTAATAACACAGATAACCCAGTAAGTTAGAAAATGTAATTGAACGGTATATGTAGGATTATCCAGAAGTATAATTCAAATCCAGTCACACAGGATTTATGTTCTGACCCCCCTCCTCAGAACATTCGCTGGTTAGGTTCATGATAGAGACTGTATAGCTTTGGATACTGGTTTAGCAGTATTATTATTAAGGTAAAACTATGTTTTAATTTCATTATATTTTATTCCTTTCGCTGTGAGATGTTTTCCGAACACTGACATGTTTCATGTCTCTGTCTTTTCTGCAAGATACCAGAGCAAACCAACTCGGGTTTCGATGGATTGGGATTTTTGAAAAAAATTCGGCCCATCAGAATCCGGGTTGTTATAGTTAACCAAGTTTTGGAAGATGTCCTAAGAGCTTATGTATTGGATTTCAAGAGATCATGGGAAGACCATCTACATCTAGTTGAGTTTGCGTATAATAATAGCTACCAGTCGAGCATTGGGATGACACCAAATGAGGAGTTGTATGGTAGACCGTGTAATTCTCTGGCATATTGGTTAGAAACTTGAGATAAGTTGATACTTAGGCCAGAAATGAGCAGGGAGACATCGGACTGTGTCAAGATCATTCAACAACGAATTAAAACAGCCGAAGACCGTCAAAAGAGTTATGCATATAAGCATCGAAAAGATTTGAAATTCGACGTTGGCGATATGGTATTCGTGAAGATTTCTCCTTTGAAACGTGCTGTTCGGTTCGGAAGCAAAGGAAGGTTGTCCTGAAGATTCATTGGACCATTTTCGTTAATCGAGCGAACTGGAAAGCTCGCTTATAGGTTGGAGTTACTGGAGAAGATGTCAAGTGTGCATAATGTCTTCCATGTGTCATTGTTACGGAAGTGCGTCCATGATTCGAATGTGGTGGTATCTCCAGAACAGTACGAAGAATAGATGTAGAGACCATATTTATGAGACCTCGTAAGCTGCTTCATGTTGTGGGGTGTGACGAACGCCCATAACCCCTGCACTAATCAAGAGAAATAATGTGCTGAAAGGTGTGCCAGGTGGCTGTGGACTATCATCATAGGTAAATAACAACATCGGAACCTATCGTAGAATTCACAGTGCAAGAATAAAGTATAGTAGAAAATATACAACACGTAATAATAGTGAAGCATCATATAACAAATTTTTGACACTTTCAAAACATCCTGAAAGATTATCGAAACATCATAGGAAATATCAAAGTTTATACATAAGGCCTCACTACAACACTCATAGAGAAACTCAAACAGCGGAAATAGAAATACTAGATAGTAATGAAACTGCTACATAAGCCTCAATCTCACCTCGGAACTGCAACATCGTCCTCACTAAGATATCACCTGTCACCTGCCGCCTAGTCTGCCCATCCACATCCAGATGAACAACCCCGGGTAATAAAAGGGAAACATAAAACCTTGATTCAGACAACATTCTTAATGACTGATAAAACAGCTAGCAAACATCATCATTAAAGTATATGAGAAATGGGTATATAAACAAACTAATCTACACACATCACCAGAGAAGAACTCAACCTCGTCTTCCCTACATCACACAGTGATAGCCTTTACATCGAACACTTCAAGTATTCATTCATGGAAACCAGAATAGACACCACTAGCACTTATAGCATCCAGATTATATGTATCTCATGTAAACCATCCTAATCGAATTTAAAATTCCTCAAGCATAATCCCCAGAGGCCTAAACCAATATCAGACAAGTACCCAACATCTCCTTTGACAATTTACGTGAGACGGTATAAACAAGGCAACTAATCAACCATGACAAACTCTGGCTATCACCACCAATCCTGCTTTGAAATCACTGTTAATCATATGACAACCAACCTTGCCACATGTCAAGGGCTAATGGTAACCCCAATTCTAGCATAAACTCCATACGTCTTTCAACGATAGGTATGTTTGTCCAACCTTGACAATAGGCCTTTCAACGATACCTAAGGTACTTGATATACAACCGGCCTTTTACACGTCTCTATTGTACCCCTGCTTTGAGCCTACTAGAACTTATGACAACGACAATCTCTCGGTCTTCGCATCTCTAGTCATCCAGCCCGATGACTTTTCTTAACTTGAGCAACCTTCTCGAGCAACCACTATCCACCAACTCATGACCTTTGAGTTGTGACTCATTCGTTGTTCTACACTGATTAACTAACACCTTTCAATACTTTGAACCTTCCAACTTGAATTTACTTCGAAGTCACACCATCACTGAGCCAAATTACATCATTGCGCTGCGGCTAGTGTTAGGGGGGTTGGCCCCGAATTTTTTTTGCGTGCCCTTTTATTCAAATCTGTGTTGTTCACGAAAAATATAATTTTTCTGAAATAACCCTGTGTGACCAATCAGTACTTCCTTACCCTGACCGACCAACCAATATCTCTTTATCCTAACTGACCCGATCCTTTCTTGACGAACCGACCACCCCCATGACCGACCTCCTATGACCGACCTGATTCACTTACTTCAATGCATGGTCAACCGGTACACTAATATCATGACCGATCGAACCTATATGGTACGATCGACCCGTGCACGACCGACTACACTCACCACCACGACCGACCAGGCTTGACCGACGGCCAGAGACCGACCACCCTCTTATGGAAACATGGTCGACCTTAGCCCCTTTGCTCGACCAACCGACTAGAAGATGATTGACCACCTAAGCTCGACAACCTTTGCTGATCGACCGACCCATAGTTTGTCCACCTCGACCGACCATCCCTGGCTTGTTCCCCAAGACAGGATCTCCGATCGACCGAGCAGACCATGATCGACCGACTCGTTCATTGTACAGCCCCAATCCGACTCCAATTTCGACCAAAACTTCGCCAAACAACTATATCGATGAAATCTACCCATTCAATTCATCAACTGCAACTATAAACACATTACGAAATCACTAACAACATGAATATGGCGATTTCATCAATAATTATGTAGAATTGACCAAAAAATCAAGATAATTGAACATATGACCTAAATTACGAATCTATCTTGCATAATCATATGAAATAGCACAGAAATTACCGGTTTAAACTTGCTAAATTAGATCCTATGGTGATTCATATGAAAATAAGCTTACCATCGTATAGAACTACGAGAAAACACCATAGTTTGGTGAAAAGCATGATAAACATTCATATAATTGATTGAATCCATGTGAGAGATGCATATCACTCATCAATTCTCCAAAACAAGCTAAAAGCATTGAAATATGATTCCGGACAGCGAAGAATTTGATCCAAACTCTTAAATTCGATGATCTCTCTCTTGGATTTGCATAGATCTTGCCTCAAGCAATGTAGATCTTAGATTCTCTAAGCTTTAGTGGTGGAAGTGAAGGAGATGGAGGAATGGAGGGCCTCCAGCTCTTTTAAAATAAGAGAATGGAGAATGTAAAATATTCTCCATGCCTCTTATCCCCTATTTATAGCCTCTACCAGCCCACTAATGGGCCTCCCCAACCCATTTTGGCTTATCAAACTTGAATAGCTAACTGTTAAACCTTAAAACAGCTATTTCTCCCAAACCGCTATAACAACTCGCATTTTATGTATCGGAAAATCGTAAAATATTTTTATTTTATTCCCTGAAGTTTGGATCATTCTCATATTTTAATATGTTGCTTATGTGGATGTGAGACATGTCTATAATTTTTACCAATTTTGTTGGTGATTATTTTTCTCCTGTCAGCCCTGTACAGAGCATAACTTTTGACTCAGGTCGAATCTGGTGGTGAGACTTATGCCATTGGAAAGGAAATGATGATTGCCTTTTCACAGAGTGGTTACATTAAAGATTTGCCTTAGCAATTTGGGAGAAATCGCTGTTTTAAGGTTTTCAGTTGGCTGTTCAGGTTTGGAGAGCCAAATGGGCTGATTTGGGAAGGCCCATTAGTGGGCTAGTGGAAGGGTATAAATATCAAAATTTAAGGTTTTTCAGGTAACTGTTAAGGTTTTTTAGGGGTGGGAGTTATGATAAATGGTTTAGTTTCTCTATTCTCTCATTTGGTGGCCTATGTTCCTCCTTCCTCTAACACCTTTCCACTATTAAAAATCAAAATTTAAGGAGGGAAATCGAAGATCTACACCATTAAAGGCTAGATCTACATCAATTAAAGAGGGAATTCATCAGATTAAGGGGTTTGGTTCGAGTTGTTGCTGTTCGGAATCTTAATACATTGATTTTTGCTTGTTTGGGAGAATCAATGAGTGATTTACATCTCTCACATGGATTCAATGAAGTATATGTATGTTTGATCATCTTTTTCGTTAAATTCAAGTGTTTTAACATAGATCTGTACCATAGATCTTCTTTCATTTTCACATAAAATAATAATATTTCCTTTGTGAATGACTAAATCTATATTGTAAAATATGTGATTTTATGCTGTAATGGATGTAATATTTATTTTTATTTCACTTGATTATTGTAGTAATTTTACATATAAATTGTTGTAAACTCATTCCAAATGTTCAATTAGGATTGACTAATTGACCAGCTCTTACCATGTTTCCAATGAGTTGCCTCCTTCTCGACCTCTTTCTCTGTCACTGCAGATTTTAAACCATATTTCTTCCTCATTTCTCAAATTGAATGCTGAAAATGGATATGAAAAATCCAGGAAACACACATCAAGTGTTTTGTATTTGGGTCCCTATACAAATTTGGGCTAATTATATTGGAAATGAAATGTTGGATGAACATTTTACCATTTTCCATTTAATTTCAAATTATTATTTTTTCTAATAGGAATTTAAATGTGTTGATTTGTAGTGAAATTATTATGGTTCCAAAACTTAATAACACGCTTTGAAGATGATGTCACAAAATGGAAAGATGTCCCTTTTATTTTCTTATGTTTTACAACATGATTATGGAGAAAGTTCTTAATTTATGCTTTCATACGGTGATTGGGCTAAAGTATAGCAGCAGAGATTTGGGGTAAGTTTTATTCTATCCGTATATTTTTAACTTGCAATTTATGCTCATTTCCTATGAGTTTGTGAATTGATTTTGTTTCCAAATTTTTCCAATATAACCATCTTTCTTTCAGTTCCATTATAAGGATTGATATAAGTTGTTTGATTGCTGAAGAATATTTATTAGATTATGGTATTAATTGCTTGTTGTTTCCTGGAAGAACTTTAATTAGGCTAATTATGGTGTTGAATGTACTGACCAACATTTGAATCTTTAACACCTTGAAAATTTAATCCTCTGATGGTTGAAATACATATAACATTTAGTATTTGCCTAAGTCTACGCTAATCTTAGTTTTCATACTTTTTGATTTTTAGATTTTTATTTGCATCACAGTACTAATTTAGAGTAGTAGCATGTGATTTACATCTTGGGAAATGATTTACATTTGTTGCATGTGATTTCACCTTGAAACACCTAATATGGTATGAAATACTAAAAAGATAACCATAATAAAGAGAACTTGCATCATCCTCACCAATTTTAATATGAATTTTATTTTTTTAATCATCCCATATTTTTTCATACGCAATTTGCAAGAGAAGACCAAGTTGAAGCTAAGTTTAAAATGAATTCAATTTGAGCAGTACCTGCAGCATGGAATCATTTCCACATCAAGGTTGTATTCGGTGGGCAAGACAACTAGACTGGGTGTATAATGGCAATCAGTATAAACATCATAATAATTTTTTTTCACAAGCAAACTAATTTTATTTTAATACTTTGCATGATGTATTCAAAATTATGTTGATTAAATTATGTTTCTCATATTGCTATTTAGATATACATCGGATCGGCATCTGTATTCCTCTTTCTAACCAATCTAAAAAAAAATCATCTTGACGACCTTTTGGAGACCTGTTCTAGAAAGGAATCTATTTCATTCCCAATATTTAAAGACATTAGGAAGTTTTACTCTGAATATCGTGGAATTTGCAGATCCAAAAGGTTACTGATTAGATTTCATATGCCCTTACATCACAAGGAATGTCACTTTGTTAGGAATTAATTTTAGGAAACCATTTCAGATACATCCAACCTTGAATAATTTAAATCAACTATTAATATCTCACCAAATGATAATGATTATTTTACGTAAACTAAATATCTGTAGTTGTTTTAACATTTTCATTATATCTGTTGAGTATTGCTAATTAGCAAGTCTATATGTTTATGTCTGTCATGATAATTGTATTGAACATCAAATGTATAGGATGAAATAAAGAACGAAGAGACAAAAAAAACGATATACAGGGAACTTCTACGGATTTCAAATTTTGTTTTATCAGAAGTTAGTTTTCAAATTTAGTTATTTGGATAGTCATCTGCTGTTTACTATAGATTTAAGTTAATAAAGGCATTGATTTGCATATTCTGTTTGAGGCTAATGGAAGGATGTGCTACTTGCTTACTGCCTTTTTATTGATGTCCTCTTCCAATAGATGCATTTTAGATTCTACCAAAGAAGGGAAGAAAATTTTTAAAGCAAGAAAGTTAAAAATAAAAACAAAGACTGCCAAGGAAACTAAAGATGAGGCAAGAAAATGTTTAAAGAAAAATCAATATGAGGACAAAGATTAAAGAATGCCGTGGAAACAAAACATGACATGGGTTAAGCTGAACTAGGAAGTTAAGTAATTCAAGGTAGTTAGCTAACCATTTTTTAGCGCATGTCTAAATGTGTTGCACTTATAATGACATATACTGTGGCTGCTTTTTCTCAGAACTTATATACTGTAGATGCTTTTGCAGATGGATTTTACTTTATTTGCATCCTAATACCAAGTTTAAAATGTTTCTATTTTCTGTTATAAACAACGAAAAAGGTACATATCTAGCAGTTGAGGTCAGAAGAGCAAATTATGTATTTTCAGGCAACAATAAAATCTATATCATTTTTTCATTATACCACGTATGAATCTAATTTTGATTTTTCAACTGATTTGTTTCAGATGATTTGGTTTGTAGATTCAGATATTTATTTTTATGAGGAGAAACGTAACTGAAATTCCAAAGCTGAGAGGTAACATGTCTTAATCTTACTACTGTTCATCCAAAACTTATTTGGTGCTAATTTGAATATCAATGGTTCTGTCCTTTGTGATATGTTCTGAGATTTACAAAACTAAAATCATAAATTTACTTAATTGACTAAAAATGCAACTATTAACCTATTGAGCTGAGAAGCTGTAACAACTCGCTCATTCGACGGTAATAGATTTAAATATTTTATTTAAATATATTGTCCTATCCGATGTGTCACTCAAAATGTAGTTTTTCACAAATGATAAAATTAGGATTCGGAACCACTTCCATTGAGTCTGGATCGTCGTTTACGACCTTTTTGACTATAAGCGTCGATACATTCGGAGTTAGGTAAAATTTGGTCGGTTTCTCATTCGAGTGTATGACCGAAATATCACTTTTCATATATGAATGAATTTGGACTCGAAACCACTTCCATTGAGTTTAAAATGTCGTTTTGTAGTTCGAAAAGTATAAACTTCGATATATTGCAAGCTTTGAAATTTTGGCACCTTGGCTAGGTCTTGGTTAGCCAACCTAGCTCATTCACTTAAGAGATCCACCTAGCTCTCTCCTCCTTCATTCATTCTCACTTCAAAGAAAATAGAAAATGGGGAAGGGAATGGTAAATAGAAATTCCCTAAGCTAGGGCCTTCAATCTAGAGCTCAATTCTTGTGCAAATCCAATTCTAAGACATGGGTAAGCTCTCTACTGTCCCTCTCTACCTTATCCTCCTCTCAATTTTGGATTTTTCTCATAACCCTAACACATATATGTTTGGATGTGAATGTATGAGGTGATTTCGGAGGTGCAATTGATGAAAGAGAGGAGCTTTGCTCGTTTAGGTGCTTGTTCTTCCTTGTT
Organism: Allium sativum; assembly: GCA_030737875.1. Taxonomy (NCBI): domain Eukaryota; kingdom Viridiplantae; phylum Streptophyta; class Magnoliopsida; order Asparagales; family Amaryllidaceae; genus Allium; species Allium sativum. The sequence goes on along the minus strand of CM060916.1, from coordinate 364,831,863 downwards.
GGTGCTTGTTCTTGACATTCAAGAGCCAAAGGTGAGTTCTTTGATGAACTCACATCCATGCCTCAAGCCTTGGTGCTTGTAAAAGTGTAATTTAGTGCTCATATGTGTTTGCATGTGCTAATGAATTGATTATGTTAGCGTAACTTAGCTGATTCCATATGTTTATGTTCTATTGAATTGAAATTATAAGTAGGATTGCTTACATGATCTTATGCATATGTTATGAGATTATTTGGTGATGTTGTGAATCTTCGTTGTCCTCCGACAAAGTTCTAAGTCTTCACAAGTCGCTTGAATCGCTTTGGTGTTCTTGGGTTTGGAATTTAGTTCACACTTGAATTTATAAACCGAATCATCACAATCTTATGTATATATGTTATTCACACGATTAATGCACATGATTTGAATCAATTAAGTTGTGTTGTGAAGTATCATTGTCGCACCCGGCAAGTTCTTAGACTTCAGAATTCGCTTATATCGCGTTTATTGGTTTTGGTTCGAAATTTGGTTCATTTAGAATCTCTAATCAAAATCCTTGCATTCGATCTTTGCGAGTTGATACAGTGGATCAGAGAGGTCTCGTTGATATCCCGAAGAAGTTATGAGCCTTGACGATCGACGGCGGACGCTCGTGGGGGTCGAATCCCCCTAGGTTCGACCTGGGCAATGGCTCAGGTCAGGACCGGTCGACCGGCCAAAATAGGGGCGGTCGACCGGTTTTGTGTCTGTTGCAAAACGGTTGACCGCCCCTTTTGGACCGGTCGACCGGTCCTGTTGAACCTGGGCTGTTTTGCCTAGGTTCGACCCTATTTTGATCGTGCACTTCCGCGCACGATCCCTGGTGTTTCTTGACTCCTTCTTGGCTCTTCCATGCATGTCGATGATCTATGAATTCACCGATGATCATGCGTACTAATTCGTATATCGAATTTATTCGATGCTCTTGTTAAGATGATCCACGCTTTGAAAACATGAATTATCAAGTCGATATCCATTGAGTCTATTCCGATGTAGTTTAAAACCTTCGGGTGCTAGTTGCGGATTTCGATTCGTTCGTTGATCGAGAACACAGCCGTTATCCCTTGATTTCCTGTATGCTGTTGTAATGTGAATTATGCATTAGCGATCACTTTGGTGATCGCTCTTTGATCTACGACACCTGATTTTGTTTCTTTGTTTCCTGTCGCTCCAAGGTGATTTATAACCATTTCTTAACATCATTAGATCCACTAACGAGCTATATGTATATTCGATTTATCAAATTTACATTTGATGATTTATGATTTGGATTTATGTCGCTGTGACGTGAATCCCCTTGATCGATTTGCCTCGGCAATTGTACCATTGTTTACTGTCACTTCGAATTATAAGAGGGTTTATATATTATTAATGGACCATGAATCTTTCTATGGATTCCAATCTATTAGTGTGTATGGATCCTCTTTACTCGATCGGACGAGAAATCTAGTTTATTTACCTTAGTAAAACTGAGAACTATGACCCCTTATATGTTTACTTCGGCGAATAACTCTTGGACTCGTTCGTTCGAACACATGTGATGATATTCACTGTTTTGAGTATGAACCAACCACGGGTTCGTAAATGTTCGAGAATAGTGAGTGGTTATGGGACATTTACTTGTTTTCTTATATTAACTATCTCGGGGTAATTTATACTCACCGGACCGATGCGGTCCTTTTATGATTTATGTTTTGTGGTCCTCGATCGCCCAAGTGGGAAATTACGATTTGTGACCTTCATCTATGGGACTTCGATCCAGCTTTCTTTGATTTATGTTTTATGATTTATGAATTTATGATTTTCTATGATTTATATTTTCCTCTACTGGGGTCATGAGCCGAAACCATGGGGAGCTTCATCTCCAACAAAAGGGTTTGCTACCTAGAAATCGTATCTCATCTATGAACAAGCCTACACCAAGATTTATGATGTTTTCTAGAGATTTCACGGTTTATGTGTTTTCTCTCTCCGGGGTCATGACCCGGGACCGTAGGGAGCTTCGGCTCCAACAAAACGGTTCGCTTCCCAGAGATCGTATCTCATCTATGAACAGGTCTGCCACTTTTATGATGTTTTCTGGATTTCTAGTGATTTCTGGATTCTTGGTTTCTATGATTAATTTGATCTATGATTACTTTGATACGATGCGCGTTAATTTGATTTATATTTGGCATTTCCTCTGTCATTTCCTATTATGTGTTATTATTTGAATGTTGCATTCTAGATTAGCTAAGAGATTATTTAGAGATAGTTGTGTTGACATGCCATATTTCATATTTAGTTATGATTAGATATTATTACTAGAATCATGTCATCTTGCGTTATATCTCTTATTATCTCAGTTTATGTGATTAGTAATTAAGTACAGCTAGACTGATCCGTTTATTGCTTATTCTTATAAATAATACTCGGGTCAGACCGCCGAGTCATTTTAGGTACTCCTCTGGGACCCCTCGTAGGATTTCTCTTCCGCTTTCAGCTTGCTACTCTGTCTCCGCAGTTTTATGTACTTTTGTACCTATCACTTTATCTATCGTTGTGTACATATTCTTTTACTTAGATCTTGGTGCATGTCTCTATTCTTTTGGGATTAATGGATCTTTGTTGACCGCTAGCTTGTTGTACACATTCTTGGTTTATCCATATCTATTCCGCCTTTGTTATATAATTATTCTGTGTCTAGATTTGAGATATACCATATTTATATTATTGTTGTTGTCTATTTTATACTGTTTTCCGGATTGCATATAGCCGTTGTGTAGTTGCCCTATGTGCCGAATGATCATGTCGAAATTTTAATCTGTATCAGAATTCAATGTGCATTCCTCACATGGAGTAATCATACAATCAATCGCTCTTCACAAACCTCATTCTCCGTTATGGTCTATGACATTTCTCTAAAATGAACTGAACGATAGTGGGTATAGAGGCGGGGCATTACAGAAGCTTTCATATCTCCATTTGTCAAAAAGAGAATAATTGAACGTTGAAAGCCATGTTTTTGAAAAATGCATCTCTATCGTCATTTTTGTTTATTTCTTAAATAATTACTGTCACTACACCATATTCTCAACTTTTTTCTTATTCTCGATTTTCTAAAAGCTGCTTATATATCAATGCAAATAGAAGCTCCAAAAAACTACTGCTTTTTATATTATAGCTATTCATGTCAACGCCAACAAAATTCTTTTTCTACCATAAGTTTTGCATGCTAAGTGTTAAAATTATTTCCATATTTTATATTGAACAAGTCAATTAAATTTTCATACTATAATTTTATTAATAGCAGGAATTTTAGCTGTAACCATGAAAAAATTAACCAATAACTATATTTTTAACACTTAAAGCGTACTGATGAATATATATATTGCAACTTCAAGGAAAATTTTTGTTTTCCTAATCGAATAATCGAGGATAATTTAATAATTAAGCAATTTGACTTTACTTGCCGATCCAGTTGATAGAGATGCAAAGATAGAAAGCCTTTTTCAAATGCCGTTCACCTGTGGGAAAATATATTTGAAGTCCATGCCCACACATGTAATTTTATTAATAATTTGGTCTAGATGCAAAAATGTGATATCTTATAGATGTTGCTTCCGAAAACGCAGCGCTTGAACTTTTAAATGAAAAATAAGTACATTGGTACAATTTAATATAATGCAAGCACAATGTTTGCTTTTAAAAAAAAATTGTGTTGCTATTGCTTGAAATTACTAGATGATGACGTGTTTATGTGAATATTTTTCATATATGATGCTATTGCCAGATTTCTTCCTAGACCACAGGTATTTACCCTATTTGTGTTCTAACAAATTACATATGCTCATTTGCATAATTTATAAAAATGCAAGCAAGTGAGGGAAGATGAGTTTCCTTTAAAATGGAAATGACTTATTTTTTGGTAAATTAATATTTTATGTGAATGAGCAACCCAAAATTTAAGATTCTCAATGTTTAACTTTCTTTATTTTTACTCTCGTTGTTTAACTCTTTTCAGCATTCTTCTGAAGTAGTGTTCGTGTAATATGTATCTCTTCATATATCCTTGGCATAAAGGAGTTTGTAGTGTACTCGAGTTAGTTTTAAAAAAATCCTTTATAATACACACACCCTATTGACATATTTCAGTAGCATATGCACAACAAACTTTTCATTTCATCTCAATTTCAATTGTTATTTCTTTGTATAATCAAAATTTCCGTATCACCAGAATACTATTTATTCATGCAGACAAAAATTTGAAATTAGCTATTTATTCATGAAGATTTAATCAGTAATTTTGGATAGATAATTCCAAATTCCAATAGTTTCTCTCTAAGAAGAGGAGGAAGAATGGTATTGTTTTCTAATTTCAGATATGAATGAAGTCTTCTGCATTGCTTGATTCATTGCATTTTATTAAATGTTTTTGGATGCACCAATAATGTTTGTTTGTAGATTCATTCTAATCAAATTGGTAGGATAAGAAGAAATTGTAATTCGTCTGTGTAATGAAGAGGATAGGTGGTCGAAAATGCTTCTAGAATTCTGGAGAGAAATAAAAAAAAGCTCGAGACGAGCAAGGACAAATGGCATAATCTGAAAACTATGTCAACATGAAATCGAGAGAATTACCTTCCCCGCTTCTTGGTTTACTAAAATTTGTGATGTCCTTTAGCTCTTACAAATAAGAATTTGTGGTGGTTTTTTCCTTTGAGGTAGGTACCACCAAGGTAGTTTCCTATAATGTGTTCCGTTAAAAGGAATGAGAAGAACTCGACGTTTTGTTTGTATCTTTCTTTGACGAAATGTAAGGTATTTCGTTCTTGATTTTGGACGGAAGCTCCATGATTGGTTTATTGCAAACCTACTTACTGTGATTATTTGATCGTACACAATGAACTGTTTTCAATTGCAAGGAACTATTTGGACAAATCAAACAAATTATTCTAGCGAAGCCCTGTCTATGTGTTGAACTTTCCTCTAAACTTCCAATTAAGAGGAACGAGAAGAACTCGATGTTTAGTTTGTATCTTTCTTTGATGAAATTTTAGGTATTTTGTTCTTGATTTTGGATGGAAGCGCCATGATTGGTTTATTGCAAACTTACGTAATTATGATTATTTGATCGTACACAATGAACTATTTTCAATTGTAAGGAACTATCTGGACAAATCAAACAAATTATTCCAGCGAAGCCCCGTCTGTATGTTGACCTTTCCTCCAAACTTCCAGTGGGTAAGATATATTTTTATCTTTTTAATTATTTTTGACTGATACCAAATCTGATTGAAATGCATCTTTTCAAACCTAAGGAAACCTAGACCAGAATCAAAACGACCCTTCATGGTTAATAAAAGAATGGTCATAGCATCTTCAACTGATCCACCATGGATAGGGTGACTGTCCAATGGATAGGGAATAATGAGTATCCTATGCTGATTTAGCATGTTATTCTTTTTACATTCATATTCTTCTTCATTAGAGGAATATGGTATACAAGGTTGATATTGTTTTATATACGATATCAAAATCTGCATAAGTAACAATATACATATATACATATATATATATATATACACACACACACACATATATACATATATATATGTATGTATGAATATATATATATATATATGAAAAAATATGATCAAAGTTTTTAGCTTTTTGTAATATTTTTAAAATAAACCAAGTTTTCTCACATTTTTATTTATATGTCTATTGAGCATTATTTAGTTCGGATACCGTTACTATATTTTTGCCCTTGTATCTATGAGATTGATAGTTATTTTAACATATCACTTATTTGTGATAATTAGACCGTTTTACTGTAACAACATGGTCAGGCAGGATCTTTTTAGAAAACCCTATACAAAAATCACTTTACTTTCTTTTTTTGACTGTTTAATATGAGTGTTTATTTTAGACTTTGAGTTTTTTTGCGGTTTCATCATAAGCCACATAAGTTGAGGTAGCGGCCAAAATTTGTACAAAATTGGAAATGGTAGAATCAGGGGAAGACACAACAAAACTAGAGAAGATTCAGAGAAGTTGTTATTGCAGGCTACATAAGAAAAGATGACCACCACAGTAAATTAGAAGGTAGGGGACGGAGCGAAAACTTTCCATTTATAAGAAGCGAGGCAAAGACCATGTTTGCACATAGGATTTCTTAGGGATTTTCTGTTGAGTTTCGGCATTCCCAGGCTCATCGCATGCGCTTCACCGTGTCTATCTGAGGTCAACGGTCGAAGACTCCTATGCCGGTGTCCCGATTGAACATCCCCCGTTGCCACCCATCGAGCATATAATCCGGTATTGGCAAGCACTTATTGTAACAAAAGGAATCCCCATTGTTACATTCCACCAACACTATATATATATATATATATATATACACACCACGATCTTGCTTAATATTCCGCGATGTGGGACAATTGGCCCTTCCAATCCATGCACCCACTCCATTCCAATGCGATCGGCACCTAACATTTTCCATTTAATGTAGTTTAGAATCTAAGTTATTTGGCTCATTAGTTGGATGTAGTAATGCTATTTCTCTATTTGTCAGTAGTTTGAAAAATCAAAGGTTTAAATATATGTGTTTTTTTGGCAATTGTTACAACTTATACATGTATTTCAGTATGGATATAACGTTCAAGTCTCATTATCAGTATTTTAATACGTTTTGTTTTCCAGTTTATGTTATGTGCATTATAGTAAAGAGGCATAGTGCATTATGCACTGAATGTGTACAATTTCAGGTATTCTACCTGTGTTAGGATTGATTTCATTTCACTTTCTATAGCCTGAGTTTAGAGAAACAAATATTTAGATAAATGATTTATAAGGCCAACACATGGTCCACTCAATGTCTACTTATTTTTATTTTTTAAAATATAATATAATATAAAATTTATTACAACAAGTACTCAAGCTATAGTGTCAAGGAACAGGAATTCAAGTTTTAGCTATTGAAATCTACCAATGGAAAATATATGCATATCGCTTTGCCAAAAAAATATATGCATATCATAACAATATATTAACAGGAATTCAAGGTACTATGTGTTTTTAGTGCATAGAGTGGAGGGTGTTTGTGAATATATAGATGAGTATATGTATTAGTTAGTATGCACCATTGCTTAGTAGAGGATGAGTTGATTTCTTGCATTTACATGTATGACATGTGTGGTGTGTAATGTGTGTCTAATGAGTTTGTAGCAGTGTATACGTAATTTTTACACACACACACACACACACACACACACACACACATATATATATATATATATGTAATACCCATGACTTTTGATTTTCCACTTCATGGTACTTTTACTAATCATGATAGATTGAATTTCTTCATAAAGAAAATAAATAATGTTTCAAGCTACGAAATTACAACTATAAAATTATACTAGGAGACATTTATTCATTCAACCATTATTTCACTATTAATAAATTTGCTCTCAGTATTCTTTGCACACGTCCAATGGACGTGCCTAACATACTGGTCATAATAATTTGCTTATGTTTCCTATGTCTAATAAATTATAGCACTAGCTACAATTCATTTCAAATTTCTATAAATCTACTTAATTTTGACCAATTCGTTTTTATTATAAATTTGCAAATTTTCACATGGGTCATTGTAAATTTAGTCACTTTTTATTTCAATCCATATTCGCTCATCCTACGTGATTATTCTAATCCGAATGGTAAAAAGATATTTAAAATTGTGCATGTAAACTAACATTATAGCTTTAAAAATGTAAAAGATTGCAGAAAAACTAAAATAAAATGTATAAATAATTATTAAGGAAAAAGATTGAAAAGAAAGAGATCTACGTAAGAAAATAGAAAAAGAAGAACTCAAAAAACTTAAATAAATAAAAGAAACTGTACGAAAAACCGTAAACTACTTACAAAAAAGACTACTAAAAACTATTGTAAAAAATATAAGTAAAATTATAAATAAAACTATTAAAAGCCCTGAACCTATGAGCAACTTATAATATAATAGTAACTGTACTCATCTATGATCCTAGGCTTGTTCATCTGGATGCTTTAGATCCCGCCTATAATAGGATTATATGAATATTTAATTTTATACACCCATTCCCTAAATAAAAAATTAAGTTAGGTCCATCTAAAAAAAGAGAGAATCTAGAGAGGAAAAAGTATGTTGTGAGTAAATAGATAGGTTTAGGGGTCGATTGATAGTGCAGTCTAAGGATCTCAGACCTTTGGATTTCTAGATGAGATCCAGATCATACACGTCACTCAACCAAACAAAAAGTGCCACATCAGCTTAAATTACGAAATCAGCCCGTAGAAATTTGCTACGTCAACTAAAAACTTATAATGTCACCAAGTTCCTTACTTAGACAAAATATTGCCTAGGAATTTTGTGCGGTTCGACCCGATCCCTAGTTGGGTCGACTCGAGCCCTATATAAATATATTCTTGTTTGTACGATATCTTTTTCGGTTTAACTCCGATTCTTAAAAAATATCTATGTGAATTGACCAGAAATTATCACGGATATGATGGTACAATTCTCGTAGATAGATTTTAAAATTTTCATAAACTTATTATTTATTAATTATCATGTCTTAAATTTTGGGTTGTTGTAGTTGCCAGTCTCAATACGCTTTTAAAAGTTTCAATTTATACCGAAGTGCTTTTATTTTATTTTAATTTTCCTTCCTCCAAATAATATTCAATTCAAACATAGTAGTTTTTGAATCTCATGCTCCAATATAAAATCCAGCATCCCTTTGAAAAAATTATTATGGTCGCAGAAAATATAAACAAATCGACTATTATGTTGGATTGCCTATAGTCAAATGTACTTAGTTTTGTCTGAAGCCAAAAAATTGCTACCTCTATTCTCATTTTTGTTTCTTGCAAACTCATTCTCCCCTGATTTCTTTTCCTCCTGACCATAGTCATTCAATTGGATAACATATTCTTATCATCTATTCAAAAAGTATAAATCAAGCATACCCCAACCTTTTTGTGCTTATTTTCTAATTTATTTTGATACAATCTCATTAATAATTCCTCATATATTCCCAAATATCACTACCCGAGGGAAGACGAAGAGCACAATGCAAAGTCGTAAATCGTGAAATGAGGTAAATTTAAATTCAAACAAGATCATGAATATATTCATAAATATATTTAGTAACCAATTAGTGAATCGATTCAGATATTCGATTCTTTATGCCAAATGTCAAAAACCCAAACTATGAGTTTTAGAATTCCGATCTTCGCGAATACATCAATCTGATGATCGTTCTACCCTTAGCCCACCTTTACTCATCTCCTTTGTAACAGCCCGCATTTTACGTATCGGAAGATCGTAAAATATTTTTTATTTCATTCACTGAGGGTTGGATCATTCTCATCTTTTGATATGTTGCTTATGGGGATGTGTGACATGTCCATAATTTTTACCGATTTTGTTTGTGACCATTTTGCCCCTGTCAGTCTTGTACTGGGCATAACTTTTGACTCAGGTCGAATCAGAGGGTGAGACCTGTGCCATTGGAAAGGAATTGATGATTCCCTTTCCGTAGAGTGGTTACATTAAGGATTTGGTTCAGCGGTTTGGGAGAAATCGCTGTTGTAAGGTTTTTCAGTTGGCTGTTCAGGTTTTGGAAGGCTAATGGGCTGATTTGGAGAAGGCCCATTAGAGGGTGGGTGGAGACTATAAATAGGGGGTAAGGGGTATGGAGAAAGGTTGGCATTTTCCATTCTCTTATGGGGAGGCTTTGATCTCTTTCTTCCTCTAACATCTTTCCACCATTAAAATTCCAAAATCCAAGGAGGGAAATCGAAGATCTACACCATAAGAAGCTAGATCTACATCGTCTCAAGGGCGAATTCATCGGATGGAAGAGTTTGATTCGAAGTGTTCGCTGTCCGGATTGTGTTTTCATTGCTTTTGCTTAGATTTGGATAATTGGTGAGTGATTTACATCTCTCATTCGGATTCATGCAAGTTTATGAGTTTTATGTAGTTAATTTCATCATTTCCATGTTCTTTACCTTAGATCTACATTATGCTATGTTTATATTACATATGAATCACCTTAGGATCTGATTTAGATAGTTTAATGGTTAATTTCATGATTCTCCACAAGTTTATGCAAGTTAGATCTATATTTGTGTTCATATGATTCATTTATCATGTTTTTGGGAAATTTATGTGTTTTGATGGAAATTGTTAGATTGATGATATTGTTGGTTGCATAACATGTTTGTGGTTGCTTTTGGATGAATTGGATGAGTTGGTTTCGTCGGATTCGTCGTTTGGCGAAGTTTTGGTAGAAATCGAGGTCGAAATGGAGCTGTGCAGGTTTCTGGTCGGTTTTCCTGGTGTGGTCGGTTTGGAGAGTTCGGTCAAGACGTGGCCTGGGGAGCAAGACAGGTTTTGGGGCGTTTTGGAGCATCCTGGTCGGTTTTGAATGGAGCATCCTGGTCGGTTATGAATGGAGCATCCTGGTCGGTTCTGAATGGAGGCATCCTGATCGGTTTTTCCTGGAAGCAAATCCTAGTCGCTCTGGAATCCTGGTCGCTCTAGGGGAGCTGGTCGTTCTGGAGCAAAGCTGGCTGGTTTTAGCTGGTCGTTCTGGAGCAAAGCTGGTTGGTTTTTGGCGGGTCGTTCTGGAGCAAGGCTGGTCGGTTTTTGGCTGGTCATTCTGGAGCAAGGTTCTGGTCGGTTTTGGCAGGGTCGTTTTCTGAAAAAGTACGTTTTCGGGTACGACTCGGGTACGAACCAAAAAGGTCTGAAAAAAATATTTTTTGGGGGCAACCCCCCGAACCCTAGCCGCAGCGCAGGGGTGTGTTTTGGTTTGGTGATGGCGTGACTTCGAAGTGGTTCAAGAAGGAGGGCTCGAAGTGATGAATGTGTTCGTTGATCAAGGTGGAACAGCGAATGCAATGACAACTCAAAGGTCGTGAGTTGGTGGATAATGGCTGCTCGAGAAGGTTGCTTGAGCTATGAAACATCGTCAAGGTTGGACGACTAGAGATGCGAAGGCCGAGAGGTCATCATTGTCGTAAGTTCTAGCAGGCTCAAAGAAAGGGTACAATGATCGGTTGTTGGTCGAGTACTCTGGGTCATTCCGGTTGGGGAAAGGCCTAGTGTCAAGGTTGGACATTGCCAAGGTTGGTCATATGGAGTTCATGCTAGAGCTAGGGTTACCATTAGCCCTTGACATATGGCAAGGTTGGCCGTCATACGATAATGATGGTTTCAAAGCAGGATTGGCGGTGATAGCCAGAGTCAGTCATGGATGATTGATTGTTATGTTTGTACTATCTCGCATAGATTATCCCAAAGTCGGTGGAGATGTTCTCTAAGTGCTTAAGTGATATTGGTCTAGGCCTCTGGCGAGAGTACTTGGGGAATGTTAAACTCGATTAGGGTTGTCTGTGTGAGACTTGTATAATCTGGATGTTTTGAGTGCTATTGTTGGATGTTTCTGCTTTCCCATGGATGAATGGTTGTTCTGGTTTCTATGGATTAATGGTTGAATTGCTTGATGTAAAGGCTATCACTGTCCGATGTGGGGAAGATAAGGTTGAGTTCTTCTCTGGTGATGTGGGTAGATAAGTTGTTCATTTACCCATTCTCATATGCTTTCTTGTTGAAGTTTGTTAGCTGTATTATCGCTCACTAAGACTATTGTCTGACTCAAGGTTTTATGTCTCCTCTTATTACCTTGGGCTGTTCATCCGGTTGTGGATGGGCAGACTAAGTAGCAGGTTATAGGTAATGGAGCTTAGTGATACGAGGAAGATGAGCGATGACGAGCAGGAGGCTGGCGTACCAGTTTTATTCTATCTAGTATTTCTGTTTCCGCTGTTTGAGTTGCTTGAGAGCTGTAGTGAAGCCTTATGTACAAACTTGGATATCAGTTGGATAATCTTTTTGGATGTTGAAAGAGTTTCAAAAGTTTGCTATATGATACCTCATTACTATCACCTGTTGTATATGTTCTATTATATTTTATCCTTGCGCTGTGAGTTCTACGACAGGTTTCGATGTGTTCACTTACTATGATGATCGTCCATAGCAGCCTGGCACGCCTTTCAGCGCATTATTCCTCTTGTTTAGTGCGGGGGTTATGGGCGGTCGTCACATCCTTATATCGGTGCTACTCAATTGATAATTTGTACTAATGCATGTAATGACTAAATTGACTATATTTCTTTTATTTTAATTTTTCCGAGCAAGTTTAGATGTAACGTCCCAGATTTTTGGCTGTTTTATAATGAATATTTAAATTAGTTTTAACTGTTTAATTGGAATTATAAATGTTTTTTTATTTTAATTTATCGATAGATATACGATTTAATATCGAATATATTGAATAATCGTATACGAAAAAGGAAAAAATTGAATTCGTAGTTAAAAACTGAATCAAAACAATTTTATCGATTAATATAAATTCTATATTAAACTAGAATGATGATAATTATTTATTTTCAATGAATTAAATTGTTTTGAAATCAAACTGTATTTTAATCAGTTGAATTTAATATTAACTATCGATTTAATTTCTTCGTTTAATCGAATTAAATTTAAAATCAGATACTCTAAGTTCAAATAGCGGTTCAGAGTTTTAAGTTAAAGGAGCACCAGATATTTTAGTTAAATAAAATTGAATCAGGCCGACCTACTTTATTAATTACGCAGCAAAATCTTCTTCTTGAGCCAATAGAAATGTCTCACTTCTTCAAAATCAAGGGAGCAAGAATTAAATGGTTGCTGTACTTATGTTTCCTTCTCGAACCAAAATAATTGTCCCCCGCTTCAATTATAAAACCGTAAACACACCCATTTACTTTTCTTACAATTCGAATGGAAACAAATTAAGTCAGAATTCTTCTTTCCTTTTATTTTTGAATTCCCTCTTTCTCTTCTAATCCAAATTGCAATTTGTCACCAATCGTTCTAGAATCTCGTCACTTAAAAACGCGTACTCCTAGAATCAGATGCATTGCCAGAACTTGTAATCGAATTCAAATGGGTTTCTCAGTTCAAATCTGAACACATTGTGATGGATTATGGAACTCGATACAACTAGAGGTGCTAGATTTTAGAGATCGAGCCTCATTAGAGGCGATTCACAATGTCGGAAGGAGCATCGCTATAGCATGGCGTTCCTGAGGTATGCATGTGAGGGGCTGACGTGATATTTGTGCGGTGTCCGATGGAGTTGGGTAATTTGATGAATTCGGCGTTAGCTGGGAGGACTGTTGGCTTTGTTGAGTGTACGGTTGATTGCGGTTTCATGTTGAAGGAGGGCGGAGCTAGGATTGGGAGGCAACTGTTGTTTTGGGAGTACGATGTTGAGTTTGGAATTGTAACTTTAGGGGTTACATTCTTTGTTTTTGGTCTGATGTTGAGGCCGATAATGGTGGAAATTTAGAGTGCAACAGCGAACAACTGTTTGGACGAGTTTGATATGTAGTACTTGGGTGATGATGCGATCAGCTGTAGAGCCGGAGGTACTGAGAATATGGAGTTTGAAGTACATGGAAATGGTAAACTAAGTATATGGGAAGCATGGCGACTATAAATGGAGCTTAAGGGACTGTCGATGGTTGTTGTTGATGAAGCTTTGTCTGAACAGTACGAGTTTGTCTGAAAAGTAAGGGCAGTGTTGGTTTGGGGCATTGCAGGTGACTAGTATTTGGGATATCTATCCGACGGTGATGCTGAAGGTCAAAGTGACTTGGACAGGAGATGGCAGTGATTTTGAGGCCAAGCGGGGTGGTAAGCAGTAGTTCAACAATTAGTGTAGGCGGTAGAAGAAGAGATGGTAGCTACTAGCAATGTGCTCCGTAAAATGCCTTAATGGATGGCTATGGTTTTGGGTCTGATTTGTAGTAGAGCTGGATCGAGGATATGCTCGTCGATTTGTCGAATTATTGGCAAGGCAAAGAGGTATATGTTTTTACGGAAATTTAAATATACATACAATAAATTGTTTAATCATTTTAATAGTTCGTTTAAACTAAAATAGTTTAATCATTAAATAAAAATAAATTATCATAGTTACGAGATAAATGCATTTGAAAACAGTTCGAGTAGATTCGTAGCCGACAATATGGAATTAAACAGGAATTTCAGCAAATAAAATCAAGGTGAGTAAACTCACTCCTTTGTTCGATTGTAATATATTATAATCAAATTTTTATTTAATACAAATAATTATGTGCTATTGTTGGTTGATTGGTTGCATTGCTGTTTATTTATAAATTTTGGTTATTATAAACATTAGTTATCCAGGCTTGGTGGTTGTGGCTATTATATATATATATATATATATATATATTGGATTTCCCACAGTACCATTAGCAGATGCCCGCAGTATCATTAGCGGAATAAGCAACTCGATTGCCCGTGTGGAAAAGAGGGCACCCGAGTTTTCAAAGTGAAACAAACTACGGGTCAATCATGGGACTGGTATGAGAAATCTTTACTTATCTTGACTAGTAATATGGGTAATCATAGGACCACGCCGCTAAGGCGGAACGGTTTGCTCCATTGGATTGCCAGTGCATAATTTAATAAAGTACATCGTAAAACAACGCAATGCTTTTTAGAAAAATGAAACCAATATAAGACTCAGGTTCTATCACACAATGCAACGCAAGCCGGAGGATAGAGTTTTACCTTATAATGGTAAAAAATGCTTGATAAGATAAAACGGATTAGATATTATTATAAGTGTATATATGTTTCAAAAACATTTCAATCATAATGTATCAATCATAGATGGCATATTACCCCATCCTACTATGTCGCCATACTAGTTCTATAATCAAAACCGCATGGTGTCGTATTGGAAATTGGGTTTCCATTAAGAGTCAAGGATAGGAACGATCTCCTCACCGATTCAAGACACTCTTGCAATGTCTCAGGATTCAGACGCTGGTGAACCCTTGGAAACAGCAGGGCCAGTCAACTAATAACATTAGTGGATTGGCAATTCCCGAACACACGCTTTCCGGTCCTATTGAACCTATAATATGACCATTGGCGGCCGATAAATCCGAGGCCTCGAAAATTCCATCATCCACATAAGTAAAATGTCAGGGTTGGTAAGTCGCTGACACCACTTCCAGCTAGAAAGAAACGTGCTCACTCCCTGCGTTCTCTTGCTCCGTTTTTGATTCATACTGAGGTGTGAGGCTCGCGAGGTAACGCAATACACAAAGCTACACCTAAATTGTCCGTGCTTTGATCATCAACCACAAGGCCCTGCTTTTCAACAAAAGCCTCGATCATTTGCATCTTAGCATGCCACATTGACAATTCACGCCATGCGATCGATAACTACCAATATATAACCTATGAGCTCGTACGTCTCAGAGAAGGGTGTTAAGCAAGAGAATAAATTCTCCGCCACCACAGATATATATTAAATAGAAATCAATTTAATTACATGGAATGAAATCCAATGTCAGACACACATCCATTTACAATTCCGTTCTGGGTCTGAACAAAACCGGAAACACCTTATTCCTCATCCCGTATGTCCAATACGGAAGAGAGGTGATCGCATATCCGGACAACCAACAAGTACGTCCAGACAAACTACCACTTTTAGCCCTTTACTAGGAGCTACCCAATGCGAGGCATCAATAGTCATGCATTCGATGTTAAGATCGCCGATCTTCATCCACCGTCTTCAATGTCTTTGACTTTAATCGTCGTAGTAATTATTAAGAATGGGTTAAACCCGGTCTTTCCGAATAACTCGCGTATTTTATAATTAAAAATCAAATGCTATAAAGACACATCATACGCCTCATTCTAATTTAGAATATTCTTTTAATAAAATATTCATATTAAAAAGGGAAAGATTCCCATTAATTTTATCAAAGATAAATTCTTTTAAATTTATTCTTCTTTTTTAAAGATTTATTAAAACTCCAATTCGGTTTTAATAACAAAATCAATTCTTTATGATTATTTAGTTTTAAGAAATTAATCTTATCTTTAACTTGGTTAAAGAACTAATGTCATTTAAAACATAGTTCACGATAAACCCAAAATCATAAATATGGAATTTCCGTTGAATTAAATTGGAAAACTCGGACTCATATTTAGTTTTCCGTTGAATTTCATCCCAATACCCGTGTATGTTAAATATGGGGACTAGTGTATGTCAAATATCATCCCAATACCCTTCTGGGGTTTTCAGCCAACAACAGTTCATATTAATAAATAATTGGTTAACAAATTTAACTAATTTTAATTTCTGCTAAAATGTTGACGATAATGAACAAACATGTTATTATATTCCTAATGTTGAATAAAAATGTAATTTACTCGTATAATTTTCCCTATACATTTCTAATGTCTAATAAAATGTAATTTATTTATATGACATTATTGCTGATGACAAATAAAAATATAATTCCTATTTTCTTTTATTTGTATATAAATAAAGAATTCTTAAATTTACATACAAATTCTGATGTATGTTATGCAAACAAAATGATTCTTATATTTGCATATAAATTCTAGTGTATCTTATGCAAACAAAAGGGATTCTTATATTTGCATATAAATTATATCTCAACAAAATGTATAAAAAGTGTTATATCCATTTTGCTGACAATTCTATTTATCCAAATGAATATTTTTGTTATAACACAAACATATTTAACCAAAAATGCTATTTGTGTTTAACACTTTTATTTAACCAAAATGAAATTTTTGTTTTCAACCATCTTATTTTGGAAAAATGTACATTTTATTTCAACTAATATATTTTGACAAAAATGTTCTTTCCATCTCAGCTATTTGGTTTCAACAAATATGATGTATTTGTTTCAACCCATCCTTTTTACTAAAATGTATATGTTGATAAAAATGTATATTTTCAACAATCTTAAGCTGTCAAAATGTTCATTTTTGTTTCAACAATTCTAATTTGACAAAGATGAATGTTCTTATTTCAACTATACCAATTGACAAAAATGAATATTTTTGTTCAATTAAACTATAATGACCAAAAATGAATATTTTTGTTTAACTATTCTATATCGACAAAAATGAATATTTTTGTTTGACTATTCTATATTGACAAAAATAAATATTTTTGTTTAACTGTTTATATTGACAAAAATAAATATTTTTGTTTGACTGTTCTATATTGATAAAAATAAATATTTTTGTTTGACTATCCTATATTGACAAAGATGCTAATATTCGTTTAACAATCCTAATGCGACAAACTGAAAATGTTTGTTTTGACAAATCTAATGCGACAAAAATGATAATGTTTGTTTTTCTAAATCTAATGCAACAAAAATGATAATGTTTGTTTTGCTAAATCTAATTCAACAAAAATGATAATGTTTTTTTTGCTAAATTATTAAGCAAAGGTAATAACTTTTGTTATTTTAATCCTTTTTATTCTAAACTTCTTATTCTAATCTTTTTGACACAAATGTTAAATTTGTCTCATAACATGTTTTGACACAAATGATAACCTTTATTTCAATTTACATGGTTTGACAAAAATCTATATTTTTATTTCAATAATCAAGTTTGACAAGAATGACTATTTTTATTTCAACTAACATGTTTGACAAAAATGACTATTTTTATTTCAACTAACATATTTGACAAAAATGACTATTTTCATTTCATATTAAATGACAACAAAAATGATACTTTCAACTCTTCTATTTTTATTTCATATAAAATGACAACAAAAATGATACTTTTAAATCTTTTATTTTTATTGCATATAAAATGACAATAAAAATGCAACTTTAAAATCTATTCTTTTCATTACAACTAAAATGACAGTAAAAATGTTATTTGTATCAATTCTTTTTATTGTAACTAACTTGACAATAAAAATGTTATTTTTAAATCTATCCATTTTATTGTAACTAAATTGACAAATAAAATGTTACTTTAAATACATTCTTTTTATTGCATATAAAATGACAATAAAAATGTTACTTTTTAACCTACACTTTTTATTGTATATAAAATGAAAACAAAAAAATGTTACTTTTAAATTTCAACTCTATTTCATTGTAGCTAATTGAAACTAAAAATGAAATCTTTTATTCTAATTCCAATCTTTGTAACTAGTTGAAAATAAATAAATAAAATAAAATGACTCTTTTGTTTCTAATCCTTTTTAATAACAAAAAATGTATATTCTTGTTTCATCTTTTTAAATGGCAAAAATGAATATTTTCGGTCTATTCTCTTTAAATGGAAAAAAATGAATATTTTGTCTCATTCCTTTTAATTGACCAAGAATGTTTAATTTGGTTTCACTCTTTTTAAATGATAAAAATGTATGTTTTTATTTCATTCTTTTAAATTTGACAGAAATGAGCATTTTTATTTCCTTTTATTAAATTTGACAAAAATGAATGTTTTTGTCTACTCCTTGAATCTAATTTCCTAATTAGCATAAATATTAATTACTACCATCTAATAAACAAATGATAATATTATTTGAATCTAATTTTATAATTAACATGAATGTTAATTACCACAATCTAATAACAATGAATCTAATTTTATAACAAACATGAATATTATATATTATATGTATACAATAAATATATGGATTTTATTTTATACACAAAATCCTGACAAACATGAATACACAATTGAATTCAGTGGTTCATCGCAATCATAAACAATCAACACTGAAATAAATATATACAGAACATCGACATGAATTTAATATAGAATGAATATAAATTTCACAGTGAAATAAATAATTAAATTTATTTTTAAAAATAGAATTTTGACATCAATTTGTTTGAATTTTCAAAATGCTCAGTTTCAGATCTGGTCTGTTCCATGCCGTAGATCTCGGGAAGACGATTTCAAGGCTTCTGAAATTTCTCGATTCTGAATCTGTATGACCAAGATATGATTTATTAAACATTAATCAGATTAATAAATTATTTAATTATATAATTAGTTAAAGGAGATCAAACTTTCTTCTTCATGAACAGATGGCCGACGGTTTCACAAATGGGTTCGATCTTAGGGCTTAGGTTTTCACGCGGATCGAGGCACGTGAAAATGATCAGTTATTGCCATGGTGAGGGGCTTCACGCAGCGCACCTGGGATGGTCCTCCGACCAAGTTCGACAGTCTGAGGCGGCGCAAAGAAGGGGCCGACGGTGATGACTTCGAGCACGGATTTCTAGACGCTCACACCACCAGGGACGATCATCCCCTTATGAATTTAAAGCTTGTGGGAAGTATAACAATCTTTGCTTTGAAATCCTTGACCAACTCTAAGCCTATTTGAATTAATTAAGGGTTTAGATGGGATGATATCCACCATTTGCTTCAGGGGTTGGCGGCCGCTTCGAAGTGGGTATTAGGGTTTTCTGAATATGAGATATAGCGTATGTATATACAATACGTATTTATATTTATATTTTACTTATTTAATTCATTTTAATTTCAATACACCCCCTTATCATTAAGAACTCCAAACTAAACCCAATGTGTGTCGCCCCTAGCCAAATACCCCTATTCCAGACATAATGGGATATCTCCCGTAAGCCAAATCAATTGTTTCGATAGGTTTTTCTTTAAATTAAAATATAAATCATTTAATTATTTAATTTGATCGTACATTTAAATTTACTGGGGCCACATATGGACTCTAAAAATTCCAAAAAAAGTATTTCTAGCTATGTTTTGATGATATGGTCCTAACAAAACTAATTTCGTCGAATTTGGAGACCGTTCGAAAAATGATCATTTTCTGGTCAATCCGATTTTGATTGAAATTGATAAAACACGTTTTGTTTTGCCACGCTCTCATATTAATTCTAAAAATTATGAAAAATTAAATCTAGCGATAATTTGACATTCCGGTTCCAATAAAAGTGGTTTCATCGAAAACGGAGGTCATTTGAAAAAGGATATTTTTAATATTAATATATATATATATATTCTATAACAACTATTCTGAATTTTAAACTGGGCATAACTTTTGATTTCCGCTGTGAAATTTCAATTTTTCGGATTCGTTGGAAAGATATTTTTAAATAGATTCTAATATTTTTTGTTTCACTGAAATCTGATTTATTTTGCATCCTGTACAGTCAGTCAAAGTTCAAATTCAAATTTTCAAACTATCGTGCTATTTCTAACTCCTTTTATAATTAAAATAAAAATTTTCGTTCTAACTTCGATTTAAATAGATTTTTTGTCATTACTATTTAAAATAAATTATTTTAAATATTAAAATTCCTTTAAAATTTCTAAAATAAAAATTTTAAATTGGTTCAGAATTTCCGGGTTGTAATAATCTCCCCCACTTAAAATCTTTTCGTCCTCGAAAAGGAACGGAGCTGAAAGTTGTTTAGTTTACCAACTCAACTTTCATTTTTTTATTGGTCTTAATAATTTTATTAGTTGGTTAACTTTTCAAATATATATAACTTTTATATATTCAAAAATCATATTTTCTAATGTCGGATTATATATATAATCACAAATACGTTAATTATAAACTTGTCGCTCTCAACTCGTTCTAGGGCATTACTAAACCCATCTCTAATGAGTTTTCTCATTCTAGGATGTTGCTGATCCTATCTCTAATGAGTATTCTTATTGGATATTACTAATCCAATCTCTGATGAGTCTTTTGTTCAGTTATAATGAGTTGTACCCCAAAGATTTGAGCTAACTAGAGCTCTGATACCAACTGTAACGACCCGGATTTCCCTTGGACCTAATTGATCGCTAAACCGACTAAGACCATTCAAACCCGAATACGCTAACACTAGGAATACCACACATTAGAAAAAAATAAAAGAATACTTTTATAATCATTATAATAATTTTTAGCCTACTTTGTGAACTAGGCAACACAAAGTCAAGAAATTAGAAGATGGGTAAATGAAGGACACTCCGTTCTATGCTCGGTTCAGATCGGAATTACTGGAGTAAAAGCAAACCAGAAGCAAGGCAACAAGGGAAGGAAAGCATTCAGATCGGATCGGAGGAAGTGGGGCCGATCCGATCCCCATATGATGGTTCATCCGAACCGAACACAGAATCCCTGATTGCATCACTCCACGTTCTCCTAAACAATCGGGGCAGTTACATCCACTTTCTACCCTCGTTGGCCACTAACCCTGTGCGCTGTCAACACCGAAATCCATCTAAGCCCGAAAGTAGTGGGATAGAAGCCACGTGGGTCCGAACCGGATTCTAGAGAAGTTTCCACCTATAAATAGACCCCCAAGGGTCATTTGAAAGGGACTTTTGGCACTCTGAGAGTTTGAGTAACATTGAGAACCGAATTCCAGCATTCCCAAGCAATCCAAATTATCATTCAAAGTGTATTTTGAGTACAATTGAGTGAATGTATGTGATGGACCGCCCCGCACCAACCAACATTTACTCTAAAGGTGCGCTGTACACATGTCCAGTTAGCACGGAACGGGTCGTCAGAAGGAAAGAGAAGAAGGAAATGAACTAACAAGGAACCTGTAGAATGTCTCACAGCGCATAGAACAAAATATAATAATAACATACTTGACATAAAACAAGTGAGACAGTACATAAGCTGAAAATAAACTAACATAGCAGCGGAAAATCCAAGTACAGCTTATGATCCAAAGTTAACATTATTACAACTTTTCAAACTGTCTCAAAAGCAAAGCAAAATGAAGGAGGTACACTACTAATGCCCAAGTAGCGACCACCAACGACACAGGGAGAATATATATATATATATATATATATCATACGTGGAAGCCTCCTGCCCGCCTCCGAATCAGCTACTCGTGCATCACCAGCTAACCTGTCTCTAGTCTGCTCGTGTGAGCACCTAGAGTAATAAGAGGAGACATAAAACTCTGGGTCAGACATAAAGCCTGGTATGAGCAATAAGCATCTAAACAGAACGATAACGGGTAGACTAAATCATACCTGAACCTGGACCTGCAACCAAAGAGTTAGCACTACATACTGTACAACACTCTAATGTGCCATATCAAACGGTGTAAAGATACGGAGGTGGGGTGTGAATGTCATAGTGATGGCAAACAATCAAGCATAGCAAGCATCCTCACATCTCTCACTCAGTGCGTAAAGCATACGATATTCACCACTTCGATCACCCAACATACCTTGCTACGATCACTTTGCCCCCATGAAGTCATAAATGGCTTCACTGCACTGATAACGTAGCCACTAATCCTTCGCTATGTCCACTTGCCCCATGGAGTTATTCACCCCATCTGCGCTGGCTCATAGCCTTACCAATCCTTTACTATGTCCACTTGCCCCATGGAGTTATTCACCCCATCTGCGCTGGCTCATAGTCTTACCAATCCTTTACTATGTCCACTTGCCCCATGGAGTTATTCACCCCATCTGCGCTGGCTCATAGTCTTACTACGCATCACTTTGCCCCTCAAGTCATAATGACTATACTGCACTGATAACGTAGTCTTGC
Source organism: Allium sativum (assembly GCA_030737875.1). NCBI lineage: Eukaryota > Viridiplantae > Streptophyta > Magnoliopsida > Asparagales > Amaryllidaceae > Allium > Allium sativum. The sequence goes on along the minus strand of CM060916.1, from coordinate 364,809,352 downwards.
TACCATCACCTTGCCCTCGAGCCGTAATGACTCTACTGCACTGATAAGTAGCCCATCATCCATTTTCAGTGGTGAATCGAAGTTATGAACGTCGACAACTCCTTAGCACACGTCCCACAACAAAGCCTAACCATGAAGTGAACTCATCGTTTCCCAATTGGATTCTGAGCTCTAACTTCTCATATTGGACTACCTTTGCATCTCGGGTTATTGGTCAATACTGGGTCGGGTCGGGTTTCCTACTTTGACTCGGTTCAGTTTGTTTCCTTCCCCTGTAGCGATTCGGTTCGGGTCCACAGCGTTGCATTGGTTTGGGTAGGGTGTCCCACTTCGGGTCGGGTCGGGTTGCCATCTCCCATCCAGTTCGTGCTCCCGCTCCGATCAGCTCCCTCGTTCTTTATATGCTCCGATCCGATCCCCCCTCCTTTATCCGATCCGATCCCAATTCAATTAGCGTGGCCTTCCTTTATGCCAGTTTTCTCAAGTGCCAAGTTCCGATCCGATCGAATCCCTTGCCCAGTTCACTTATCCGATCCGAGCCACCATATCCGATCCGATCCGAAAACCTGCACTGTTTCCTGAAACTTTTCCAGCAAGTGTTTTACACCATTCGACGATGTTTTCAACCATTCTAACTATTGAAATCAATCACAAAGCATATCTTACAGTCATAGAAACATGCATAATCAACCACAAACAACAAAACATCAATATGATAGGTTAAAATGGATCAAACATACCCAAAACCCCATATTTCCCCTTAAGCATGTTTAGGTGAAACTAATGATAGGATTAGCAAAACTTAACCAAATTAACCCAAATTCATATCAGAGGTCTAAAACATCATTTAAGAATTTATGAACATTTTTCCAGAATTTTATCATGTTTAAATTCGCTAATTAACAATAATTACCCTTAATTAGCCATAATTAGTGAGGAACTATGCAAATCACTCACCTTAGCCACAAATAAACTAAGATCTGAAATAAATCTATGATTTGATGCGAATCCCAATGCTAAACAGCAGCTCCAATGTTGATTTGGTGTAGATCTTCCTCGATTTGATGTTGCTAAGCTTAATCCTTGATCAAAAGATGATTTGGAGGTGATTTAGAGGTTGGAGGCCATTTTTAGGGTTTCTTGGAGAAGTGGAGGCTAGAAAACTGAAATGGGATGATTCTCTAACTCATTTCGGCCTCCCCATAACCCTAATCCCGAAATGGGTTATGGGCCTATTCACTAATCACCCTATTTGGCCCGGTTAAGCAGTTTTTCACCTTTCAAACCTTAATTCAGCCATATCTCCCAAACGGTAAGTCCGTATGGTTATTGTGACCACTCTACGGAAAGGTAAACTGTTAAACGAATCTAATGGAAGTGGTTTCAGGTCAAAATTCCTTTCCAATCAAAAGTTATGGCCAAAACAAGATCAGCTAGGGGCAAAACAGTCATTTAAAAATCGACAAAAATCATGAACATGGGAAATGACTCTAATAGATGTTTCCCAAAGTTACATGACCATACGACTTCATATGAGAAAGAAATAAATATTCTACGATCCTCTGATGCGTAGAATGCGGGTCGTTACATCCCCCCCCCCCCCCCCCCAAGAAATTTCGCCCCTGAAATTCCATAACCAAAACACACAAAGAGTCCGGCATGCCAATCAACCATAAAACAACAATCAAACATGCAAAACAAGCAAGATAAGTCTATCCTAGCATGCAGAATAACTAAATTACGAAGTAAATCTTACCAGCCAAAGAGTTCTTGATACGTCTTTCTAATGCTCTCCTGTGTCTCCCAAGCGCAATCATTCTCGTCCCCGCCCCACTGAACCTTGACTAGCCTCACCGCCTTCCTTCGAAGTTGCTTCGTATCTTGCTCCACAATACGAATCGGCTCGCGGTTCCCAACCGCTTTGGGTTCTACTTCGAAGTCATCTAACTGATCAGGTGAAATAGTCATATCTGAGTCGTGAACGAACTTCCTTAGTTGGGAAACATGAAATACATTGTGAACTCCCGCCATCTATTCTGGTAAGTCAACTCTATATGCCAAATTCCCGACTAGTTCAAGAACAGGGAATGGGCCAACAAATCTTGGTGCCAACTTGCCTCTCCTGCCAAATCGTATCACGCTCTTCAACGGAGAAATCTTGACAAACACCAAGTCACCAACGGAGAATTTTAAGTCTCCTCTCCTCTTATCAGCATAACTCTTCTGCCTATCTTGGGCAGTCTTCATTCGTTGTTGAATGGTCTTAATCTTATCCGAAGTTTCCCTCACCAAATCTGGCCCAAGCATAAACTTCTCGCCAGTCACTATCCAATATGATGGTGAGTTGCATGGTCTTCCTTACAAAGCTTCATATGGAGCCATACCGATACTGGATTGGTAGCTATTATTATATGCAAACTCTACTAGATGCAAATGGTCATCCCATGATCCACCAAAATCCAATATACAAGCTCTCAAGAGATCTTCCAATATACGATTCACCCTCTCCGTCTGACCGTCGGTCTGAGGATGATATGCAGTACTGAGATGTAATCCTAACCCTAGAGCCTCTTGTAAGCTCTTCCAAAACCCACTAGTAAACAACGGGTCTCGGTCACTCACAATGCTTTTAGGTACTCCATGAAATCTCACTACCCACTTCATATACAATTCTGCCAACTTGGCTGCCGTTCTGGTCGATTTGACTGGTATAAATCTTGCACTTTTAGTCAATCGATCCACAATTACCCAAATGCTATCATGTCCCGATCTAGTCCTTGGTAAACCATCGATGAAATCCATCGAGACTTGCTCCCATTTCCATTCGGGAATTTCTAATGGTTGCAACAACCCACTAGGCTTCTTTTCCTCGGCTTTAACTAGCTGGCAATTCATGCATTTGGATATAAACTTCCCAATGTCTCTTTTCATCCCTTCCCAGTAGTAAGTCTGTCTCATGTCTTGATACATCTTATTACCACCGGGATGTATAGTCAATTTTGAGTGATGACATTCTCTAACCACTTCATCTCTCAAACCATTTACGTTGGGTACAACTAGTCTTCCATTCTTTCGAAGCCATCCATCTCGATCAAGCCCATACACATTCATCTCCTCACCGTCAATATCCATCTCTAACTTGGAGATGATTTCCAATAGATTAGGATCGTCCCTCTGGCTGGAACCAATCCGCTCTATCAAAGTGGGTCTGATCGCCAAACTAGCTAGCATGACTGGATCCAATTCACACTTTGGTCTGAAATCAAACCCCGCGATATACTCCAGTTGCTTCCATTCAAGAAACATTGCCCCTAAACTGGCATGTCTCATACTCAAGGCATCGGCTACCACATTACCTTTCCCAGATGTGTATGCGATATCAAAATCATACGAAGCCAAGAACTCTAACCATCTCTGCTGACGGAGATTTAGATCCTTCTGGGAGAAGAGATACTTTAACGATTTATGATCGGTGAACAACTCAAATCTTTCTCCCAAGAGATAATGTCTCCACATCTTCAGTGCAAACACGATCGCTGCTAATTCGAAATCATGGGTAGGATACTTCTTCTCATGCGGCTTTAGCTGCCAACTAGCATAAGCTACAACCCTACCTCCTTGCATCAATACAGCACCTAGTCCAGTACCACAAGCATCCGTGTATACCGTCATCTCTTCATTCCCTTTAGGAATGACTAATACTGGCGCACTCGTCAACTTCTCTTTTAGACTCTTGAATGCATTCTCACACACTCCGTCCCAGACAAAGGACTGATTCTTCTTAGTCAACTGAGTCAATGGTGCTTCTATCTTGGAGAAGTCCTGGATAAACTTACGGTAATATCCAGCTAACCCCAAGAAACTTCTTACATCTGTTGCATTCTTGGGCATAGGCCAATCCTGTATCGTAGCCACCTTCGCAGGGTCCACGGCAATACCACTCTCTGAAACAACATGACCGAAGAATCTCACTTCCCTTCTCCAAAAGTGACACTTAGAGAATTTCGCTTTCAATTGGTGTTTCCTCAACACCTCCATCACTATCCTCAAGTGTCCCTTGTGTTCCTCCTCTGTCCTTGAGTAAACAAGGATATCATCTACAAACACAAGAACAAACTTATTCAACTAATCTCTGAATACTCGATTCATAAGATCCACAAAATAGGCTGGTGCATTGGTCAACCCAAATGGCATGACCAACCACTCATAAAATCCATACGGCATCCTAAATGTCGTTTTCGGAACACTCTCATCCGCTACTCGAAGCTGATGAAATCCTGTCGCGAGGTCCAACTGGGAGAACACTCTTGCTCCTTCCAGTTGATCAAACAAATCATCTATCCGCGGTAGAGGATACTTATTCTTCCTCGTTACCTTATTCAACTCGCGATAGTCCACACACAAATGAAGGGAACCATCTGCCTTAGTGGCAAACACAACTGGTGCTCCCCACACGGAGACAGTTCTTCTAATAAATCCCTTCTTCAAAAGATTGCTGACTTGCACCCCGAGCTCTCGCTGCTCTCTTGGTGCCATACGACGAAGTGGCATCACTATAGGTCTGGCATCTTTCACTAAATCAATACGGAACTCAATCTCTCGGTGTGGTGGAAGCCTGGTCACCTCCTCGAAGACGTCCGGATACTGGCCAACCACGGGCACATCTGACAACTCATCCTGCGGGATGTTGAGGGAATTTACAAAACTAGCCATAACCCCATCACTAGGTAGACTACCAAACACTGCCCTCCGCCCATCATCCGCCCCAACTATCACCAAAAAGCCCTCATAGTCTACCACCACCCCGTATCTTTGGAGCCAATCGACTCCCAATATAATGCCATACCCAGTAAAGCCCAAAAGAAAGCAATCACAAACAAACATACATCCATGACTCGATAAGACCAAATTTCTGCAAATCATACTAAGGCTAGTCGAACCACCAATCGGGTTCGTCACAACCAATGGTCTATCGACTATCTCGAGTTCCAGTCCCAACCTATCTACCAGGTGACTAGATATGAAGGAACGGGAAGCCCCAGTATCAAACAAAACTCGAACTGGTACATCATAAATAGAAAGTATACCTTGAATAACAACATTCTTTCCTTTCTCTGCCGCAGTTGTGGCATTCGACGAAGAAGGAACAACATCAATAGCATATGCTTTCACAATCTGCTTCTCCTTAAGAGATTGCGGACACTTATCCTTGAAATGTCCCACTTGACCACAGTTGAAGCACTTCTTATCCGTTGTCTTGGCCCGACAATCTTTGGCATAATGGCCCTTCTTACCACAGCTGAAGCACTCAACATCCTTCTTGCTCTTTTTCTGGCCATCCTTAGCTTGGCTCTGCTTCCTCTTACTCTGAGAGTTATTCTTGCCTCCACCGCCTGCTTGCGGCTTTGGCCCTTCTGCAGATGCAGCCTCAATCTTTGACTTGGGGTAAAGACTCTCTGATCTCAAAGCTTTCCCCACAATCGATTCAAAAGTCTCATCGATGTGGTTGATAAGCCTTTCCCCCAAGTATCCATCCAAACCAGTAATGAACTTCTCATTCCTCTTCTCAGGAGTATCGATACGAAATAGCCCATACTTCGACAAGGTGTCGAGCTCAGCAATATAGTCAGAAACTGCCCTACCACTCTGCTTGAGTTCCAAGAATCTCTTGAACAACACTGACTTCTGGGCAGCTGGAATAAACTTCTCACTAAAGCGAGCCTTGAACTGATCCCAAGTAACTTGATCTTCTAGAGTAGCTGTTTTAATGGCATTCCACCAATTCATCGCTCGCCCTTGCAGCTGACGAGACGCTACCCTTCTCTTCATCGCGTCCTCAAGACCCAAGTCATCGAAGATACGATCACAGCTATCCATCCAGTCCTGAACATCTGTGGCCGACTCCGTCCCACGGAACGGCTTCCCACCAAGGTTAGTGTAATTCTTGCACAACTTGGCAAAATCGACCCTAGGCGCCTGCACTACTGGGCCAACACCAATTCCGGGATTGGGAACTGCCCCTTGCACTTCTCTAAGCATGTCTCTCATGAGGTCAGTAAACATCGCCCTCATGTCAGTAGCATTCCCATTATTCACTCCCCTATCAGCACCTCTAGCATATCGGCTCATCGTCAATCTGTAAAAGGGGAAACGATTAACGACCCCATATTGGTGCTAGTGCAGTACGACTTCATTCTAATACTACTAATAGTATATGTATAGCTTTTGAAAACCAAAGCAATCACAAATACGCGCTCTCATATACGTACTATCTCTCCCTAGTGTCTTTCCCTAGGTTAACTACGCAACCTAGAGCTCTGATACCAAGTGTGACGGCCCGCCCCGCACCAACCGACATTTACTCCAAAGGTGCGTTGTACACATGTCCAGTTAGCACGGAACGGGTCGTCAGAAGGAAAGGGAAGAAGGAAATGAACCAACAAGGAACCTGTAGAATGTCTCACAGCGCATTGAACAAAATATAATAATAACATACTTGACATAAAACAGGCGAGACAGTACATAAGCTGAAAATAAACTAACATAGCAGCGGAAAATCCAAGTACAGCTTATGATCCAAAGATAACATTATTACAACTTTTCAAACTGTCTCAAAAGCAAAGCAAAATGAAGGAGGTACACTACTAATGCCCAAGTAGCGACCACCAACGACACAGGGAGAATATATATATATCATACGTGGAAGCCTCATGCCCGCCTCCGAATCAGCTACTCGCGCATCACCAGCTAACCTGTCTCTAGTCTGCTCATGTGAGCACCCAGAGTAATAAGAGGAGACATAAAACTCTGGGTCAGACATAAAGCCTAGTATGAGCGATAAGCATCTAAACAGAACGATAACGGGTAGACTAAAACATACCTGAACCTGCAACTAAAGAGTTAGCACTACATACTGTACAACACTCTAAGGTGCCGTATCAAACGGTGTAAAGATACGGAGGTGGGGTGTGAATGTCATAGTGATGGAAAACAATCAAGCATAGCAACCATCCTCACATCTCTCACTAAGTGCGTAAAGCATACGATATTCACTACTTCGATCACCCAACATACCTTGCTACGATCACTTTGCCCTATGCAGTCATAAATGGCTTCACTGCACTGATAACGTAGCCACTAATCCTTCGCTATGTCCACTTGCCCCATGGAGTTATTCACCCTATCTGCGCTGGCTCATAGCCTTACCAATCCTTTACTATGTCCACTTGCCCCATGGAGTTATTCACCCCATCTGCGCTGGCTCATAGTCTTACCAATCCTTTATTATGTCCACTTGCCCCATGGAGTTATTCACCCCATCTTTGCTGGCTCATAGTCTTACTACGCATCACTTTGCCCCCCAAGTCATAATGACTCTACTGCACTGATAACGTAGTCTTGCTACCATCACCTTGCCCCTCGAGCCGTAATGACTCTACTGCATTGATAAGTAGCCCATCATCCATTTTCAGTGGTGAATCGAAGTTATGAATGTCGACAACTCCTCAGCACACGTCCCGCAGCAAAGCCCAACCATGAAGTGAACTCATCGTTTCCCAATTGGATCCTGAGCTCTAACTTATCATATTGGACTACCTTTGCATCTCGGGTTATTGGTCAATATTGGGTCGGGTCGGGTTTCCCACATTGAGTCGGTTCGGTTTGTTGCCTTCCCCTGTAGCGATTCGGTTCGGGTCCACAGCGTTGCATCGGTTCGGGTAGGGTGTCCCACTTCGGGTCGGGTCGGGTTGCCATCTCCCATCCAGTTCGTGCTCCCGCTCCGATCAGCTCCCTCGTTCTTCATATGCTCCGATCCGATCCCCACCTCCTTTATCTGATCCGATCCCAGTTCAATTAGCGTGGCCTTCCTTTTTTCCAGTTTTCTCAAGTGCCAAGTTCCGATCCGATCGAATCCCTTGCCCAGTTCACTTATCCGATCCGAGCCACCATATCCGATCCGATCCGAAAACCTGCATTGTTTCCTGAAACTTTTCCAGCAAGTGTTTTACGCCATTCGACGATGTTTTCGACCATTCTAACTATTGAAATCAATCACAAAGCATATCATACAATCATATCAACATGCATAATCAACCACAAACAACAAAACATCAATATGATAGGTTAAAATGGATCAAACATACCCAAAACCCCATATTTCCCCTTAAGCATGTTTAGGTGAAACTAATGATAGGATTAGCAAAACTTAACCAAATTAACCCAAATTCATATCAGAGGTCTAAAACATCATTTAAGAATTTATGAACATTTTTCCAGAATTTTATCATGTTTAAATTCGCTAATTAACACTAATTACCCTTAATTAGCCATAATTAGTGAGGAACTATGCAAATCACTCACCTTAGCCACAAATAAACTAAGATCTGAAATAAATCTCTGATTTGACGCGAATCTCAATGCTAAACAGTAGCTCCAATGTTGATTTGGTGTAGATCTTCCTCGATTTGATGTTGCTAAGCTTAATCCTTGATCAAAAGATGATTTGGAGGTGATTTAGAGGTTGGAGGCCATTTTTAGGGTTTCTTGGAGATAAGTGGAGGCTAGAAAACTGAAATGGAATGATTCTCTAATTCATTTCAGCCTCCCCATAACCCTAATCCCGAAATGGGTTATGGGCCTATTCACTAATCACCATATTTGGCCCGGTTAAGCAGTTTTTCACCTTCCAAACCTTAATTCAGCCATATCTCCCAAACGGTAAGTCCGTTTGGCTATTATGACCACTCTACGGAAAGGTAAACCATCAAACAAATCTAATGGAAGTGGTTTCAGGTCAAAATTCCTTTCCAATCAAAAGTTATGGCCAAAACAAAATCAGCTAGGGGCAAAACGATCATTTAAAAATCGACAAAAATCATGAACATGGGAAATGACTCTAATAGATGTTTCCCAAAGTTACATGACCATAAGACTTCATATGAGAAAGAAATAAATATTCTACGTTCCTCCGATGCGTAGAGTGCGGGTCGTTACAATGTATGTGAAATAAGAGAGAGACTGAGTGAATATCTTGTTGTATTTTCATCTACATCATCAAACAAAGTGATATAAAGTGGATATAGGCTTTCAAACGCCGAACCACTATAAATCTTGTGTCTCTTTTCTATTATCGATTTCATTTTATCGTAATCTTTGTCAATTTGGGTGTTAGAACCACTTTTTGGTCTAACATTTTGGTGCTTTCACTGAGAACAATTTGAATTCTCTGTTTTTCTGGATTATCGTTCTACTTTTTGGACCGTTGAGTTCAAAGTAGTTAATCCCCAATTTTAGATACTTTTAAATACTTGTTGGTTGATTGTTGAAGAATTATGGCTAAAGGAAAAGGCGAGGAAGTTCAAACCAGTCGAGGGAACGAAGTTGGTGAAGATCAGCAAAACACGGTCATGACGAGGTCTCATGGGCAAAGCTCAGGAGCAGATCGGACTGGCTCAGAAAATCCGAACCGATCGCATAGGGAGAGCTCCGATCCGAACCGAGTAGAAGACATTGAAGAGGTGCACTCCCCCAACCCGAACCGATTCGGCTAGGTTTCTTTGCTCCGATCCGATCCGACACTAGGTGATGCTGGAACCTCTACTCGAGCCCCTCCAAATGCTCCGACTCCAGCAACCCGGATCAATGACCAGATCAATTCATCTGCGCCTGTCACCCAAGGAGATTTTTCGTGCCTTCTCGACATGCTTGAGAGCACTAGGGCGGCTATGAGAATCCACGAGCGCACCAATATTATGATGCAAGAGAATATGAGAATCATGAGTAGCGAAATTGGCGAGCTTCGCAGGCAGAGAACCCCTTCCCCAGCTCACCACACTGCAATGGATCAGTCTTCTTCTTCTGAGTAAGAACGGCCTCGTGAAAGAAGGCTGCTCGAACGACCTCCGAATTTGGAACAATGACTTTCGGATCTCTGGGATCCCGCGAGGACGCTGCTCGTGTGCTAGGACCCGATGACCCGAGCTTGAGAGAGCCTATGCTATTACCAATGCGAGGATCCCATGTTTTGCCTAGAGATCCTAACCTCACCAACCCCACTCAGGGAAAAATGCTTCAGCCCCTTCCTCTCGAGATCGACAGGGAACGTAGGGAGCAAAGCAGAGCAGAAACCGCTAGAAGAAGGAGGGTGTCCCCTGATCAGGAGCCCAGAGGAAACCCGAACATTAGAGCCATGGAGCCGGAACGGCCCTTGACCAATGCTGATGTATGGGCTATGGTATGCCAGATCATGTCTGAGAGTCGAAACTACACCAATGAAGATTATGGTATTGAGCGAAGCCATACTCCCTTTACTGATGACATTCTTGATTTTCAGTTTCCCCGACGTTTTAATTTGCCGCAGATGGACAGATATAACAGGAGAACTGACCCAGGACAACATTTGATGCGATACGCATGGCTTATGAATGTTGCCGCTGCCCCTGATGCTGTGAAGTGTAAGGCTTTCCCGATTTACTTAGAAGACGTAGCATTACTATGGTTTACCCGACTTCCTCCTCGATCGATATCGAATTTCAAAGAACTAAGTGAACGTTTTATGAATCAATTTCGACTTCACGCCCGAAAGTCTAAGAATGTTATCAAATTATTGAGAACTAAGCAAGCGCCGGGTGAGTCCTTGAAGTAGTATCTAGACCGTTTCAATTTAGCTGTGACAGAAGTCAGCGATCCGCATGAGCCTACCATCTTGATGGTCTTAATGGAAGGAGTTGATCCTGATTCAGAGTTTGGAGATTATCTTTCTGGGAAGCCGCCTCCCACAAGAGAGTTGTTTTATGAGAAGGCCAATATTCAGTTAAGACGAGAGGAAGCAAGGGCAACCAGAAAGAGGAAGTCCGGTGCGGCCTCAAAAGAAGCTATTCAGAGTAATGTTTCCGTAAAGCAGTCTGGAGAAAACTCTGGGAAAGTCGAAGTGAATGTTGGAAACAAGAATGGAAACAATAATAATGGAAACGGGGGCAACAACAACCATAATGGGAATGGTAATAGGAGAAACAAGAACCGAGGACGTAATTCTGACAAAAGACCCCGATTCCAGACATTTGAAAACTATTCACCGTTGAATGACACGTTAGTGAACATTTATTTGGACACGTATAATGTTTTGCAATATAAAAAACCGCCACCACGAGATTCGACAGAGAAAAAAATTGCTACCGGAAAATTTTGTTTATTTCATGGAACTCATGGACATTCAACGAACGAATGTTGACACTTGAGAGATGTAGTTGAGAAGTTGTTGCGTGAAGGTAAGTTGGATGAGTATAAGGCTGCCCCAAGGGACAGGGGGCAAGGAGGACAGGCCCCTAACCAGAATTAGTCTGCTCCCCAGCCAACATCGCAATAAAAAGGCAAAGGGATTGTCATTAACACCATAGTAGGTGGACTCCATCCGGCTATCCACAGTTTCAGATCAATGGACCAATACGTTAATGCAGTTAAGCACATAGATGTGGACGAGTGTGATGATTTGGAATATATCACCCCTATGAAACAGCAGAAGACAATGTTCGATGATGTAGTGTTCCATAGCAGAGACGACACCGGAATCCAAACACCTACCGAAGATCAGTTGGTTATTAACACTACCATTGGGTCGACACTGGTTCATAAGGTACTAGTGGATAACGGAAGCTCTGTCAACATTTTGTTTAAGAAGTCGTTTGATCAGATGAGACTCGAGTCTGGAGATTTGAAGCCCTGTGAAGGTTGGATCCGAGGCTTCAATGGGGCATCGACAGCTCCAATGGGGTATCGACAGCTCCAATGGGGTATATAGAATTACCTGTAACATTGGGACAAGGAGACCGTCGAAGAGTACGAATGCTTCAGTTCGTAGTGCTAGATATAGATTCGCCATACAACGCATTTTTAGGAAGGCCTGCCCTTGCAGAGTTCAGGGCTTGTATTGCACCATGGTGTTTATTGCTAAAGTTCCCAACTGAAGCCGGAACAGGAGTAATGAGGGGAGATCCAGTCTCCGGACGAGCTTGCTATATTGCTGAATTAAAGATGCTGATGAAGGGACTCAACATCGAGAATAAAAGTACTTTACCTCCTCCAAAGGAGGGTTCGGCGTAGCAATTAGAGGGATCAACCCCAGAGGAGTTGCCCAAGGGAATGCCCGAAGGCCTGGATCCCAGAGAAGATGAAGAACCTGAGGATAGAAAGGCAACTCCTAACGAAACGACAGTGGATATACCCATTGATGAAGCTGATCCAGCAAAAGTTTTGAAGATTAGATCCCAGTTGGATCCGCACCAAGCCAAAGAACCGACTAACTTTCTAAAGGAAAACTTGGATGTGTTTGCATGGACCCACGCTGACATGTGTGGGATATCACCATCCATCAAGAGTCATTCGCTGAGTATAAACCCAAAACACCCGCCTGTAAAGCAAAAGATACGTGTGCTGGGCCCAGAGAGGTCGGCAGCTCTGAAAGAAGAAGTGGAGAAGCTGAAAGAGAACGGATTTATTAGAGAATTGACATATCCAGACTGGATATCGAGTCCTGTATTGGTAAAGAAGTCAAACGAAAAGTGGCGGACATGTATTCATTTTTCAGACTTGAACAAAGCCTGCCCGAAAGATAGCTTCCCACTCCACAGAATAGACCAGCTTGTGGATTCAACGGCGGGACATGAACTTCTTTCTTTCATGGACGCATATTTCGGATACAACCAGATTCCCATGCATGTGCCCGATCAAGAGCACACGAGCTTCATTACAAATTTGGGGTTGTATTGCTATGTGGTCATGCCATTCGGATTGAAAAATGCTGGAGCTACCTACCAACACTTGGTGAATAGGATGTTTTATAACCAAATAGGGAAGACTATGGAGGTTTTTTTGGTGGACGATATGCTCGTCAAATCAAGACAGTCCTCCATCCATACGCAAGACTTGGCAGAGATGTTCAGTATCCTGCGAAAGTATTGGATGAAGTTAAATCCTTTAAAGTGCTCGTTTGGGGTGGCATCTGGAAAGTTTCTAGGATTCATCGTGAGCTCTCGAGGGATTGAAATCAATCCCAGCCAAATAGCAGCGATATGGAACATTGAGGAACCAAGGAGAATCAAAGATGTCTAGAGTCTTGTGGGAAAAGTAGCTGCGTTGAGTAGATTTATCTCCAAAGCAACAGACAAATGCGTCCCTTTTTTGACTTGATAAAAAGGGGAAAGAAAAATTTCGAATGGACTCCGGACTATGGTGAGGCCTTTCGAAATCTATTGGACTTACTGGAGAGACCACCGATTTTTTCGAAGCCAGTGGATCATGAAGAGCTGTTTGTTTACCTAGTAGTATCGGCTCACGCCGTTAGCACCGCCTTGGTCCGGGAAGAAGACAAGGTGCAAAGGCCTGTATATTACGTAAGTAAAAAATTGGCAGCTGCAAAACGTAACTACCCAAGGATTTAGAAGCTTGCTTACAGCATTCTGATCACCTCCCGAAAACTTCACCATTAATTTCAAGCTTACCCAATAACCATATACACTGATCAGCCTCTGAGACAGGTGTTGCAAAGACCCGAAGCATCGGGACGGTTGATCAAGTGGAATATTGAATTAAGTCAGTTTGATTTAAATTTTCAGCCGCGGAGATCGATCAGGGGGCAAGCTCTGGCTGACTTTATAGGAGAGTTCACAATTCCGAAGGAAGAGATGATCAACGACAAGGTGGTCAACTCAAGGAGGAATTAAAATTAGATCCGTGTAAGTTGTACACAGACGGAGCCAAGAACGACTGAAGATCCGGAGCTGGAGTCGTCTTAGTTACTCCTGAAGGACGATCGTTATATTATGCTCTGCGACTAGAATTTTCAGCGACCAATAATGACTCTGAATATGAAGCCCTGATTGCCGGGCTAAAACTTGCTAAGGAATTCGGAATAAAGGCATTGGATATATTTTGCGACTCCAAAATAGTCGTCTTCGAAGTGCGAAAGGAGTTTGTGGCCCGGGGACCTCGACTTATTACCTATCTCAGAAAAGTGGAGGAGCTGTTGAGCAACTTGGAATGGTATAACATAACGCATAACCCAAGAGCTGAAAACCATAAGGCAGACCAGCTAGCAAAGCTGGCTAGTTCCGACAATCCAGAGTAAACCGAAATGGTTCCAATTGAGACATTGGGATTGCCAAGCTTCGAGTCAATGGAAATTGAATTAGCTTTCGAAGCAGAACCGGAGAGGGAGTCTTGGATGACCCCCAATCAAGAATTTCCTTAGAAATGGAGTACTGCCGCCAAAGAAGAGTGAGAGGCGAGCCATAGTTCGCAAAGCTACCAGATACATCCTTCAAGATGATACCCTTTATCGGCAAGGATTTTCTATGCCCCTGTTACGATGTATAACACACGACGACATCAAGCGTGCACTAAGGGAAGTACACGAAGGTGAGTGTGGAGATCATATGGGGGGTCAGACTTTAGCAAAAAAGTAATGCGGTATGGGTATTTCTGGCCCACAATTAATAAAGATGCAGCTGATTACTCACGACGCTGCGACAAATGCTAGAGGTTCGCCAAAATCCCCAGAGCACCACCGACCCAGCTCAAGTCGATGGTGAGTCCGTGGCCGTTTGCCATGTGGGGAATTGACATCATCGGAGCTCTACCGATTGCCAAAGGAGGAGCGAAGTATGCAATAGTCGTCGTGGACTATTTTACGAAGTGGGTGGAAGCTGAGCCCTTAACCAAAATCACAGCAGAAAGGCGATAAGTTTCATGGTTAGAAATATCATATGCCGATTTGGGATTCCAAGGACCATTATAACCGATAATGGAGCCCAGTTCAATGATGCCGAGTTCAGAAATTTCTTCCAGAAATACAAGATCGACAAGCGGTACACTATAGTCGCCCATCCACAGTCAAATGGGCAAGTAGAAGCAATAAATAAAGTCATAAAGTCCATCCTCAAGAAGCGGTTGGAACGTGCAAAAGCAAAATGGGTGGATGAATTGCCCTTGGCTCTGTGGGCATATCGAACAACGTTTAAGACAACTATCGGCTATACTCCTTTCTCTCTCTCATTTGGTTCAGAAGCAGTAATTCTGGTAGAGCTTGAAGTTCCCTCTCACAGGGTGACATATTATGACCCGATGACGAATCGGGCACTCCTCCTCGAGTCCCTTGATGAACTCGAAGAGAAAAGGGACGAGACAGACTTGCGTGCGTCAAGACATCGACGTCAAATGGCATGCTATTATGACAAGAAAGTTCATTTTAGAACCTTTGAACCAGGAGATTTGGTGCTAAAGCGAGTTTTTCCATCCCTTCCTCACCTCGGTCCAAAATGGGAAGGACCATTCGTCATCCAACGGAAACTTGAGACAGGAGCCTTCAAGTTAACGACCGTAGATGGCGAAGAAGTGCCTAGGGCTTAGAATGCCCAACACTTGATGCGATATTTGAATTAGGGTTGTTGTATTTTCTTTTGTTTTCTTATGAACCCTGTAAAAAGGCATGACTTGCCTTAGAAAAGTATGTTGATACGAACAAAGAACTATAAAGTGGATGTAGGCTACGACTTAGCCAAACCACTATAAAAATATTGTGTGCCATTTACTTTCCTGCATTATTTATATCTTCAACTATTATTCTATTGTACCGTGGAATACGAGATATTAAAATCTGGAAAGTTGGAGATGGCTTATATGCAAGAACAAACACAACGACTGTTTGTACAATAAGACATTAAATAATGGGAAGACGACATTCTTAACTCTAACTCCCAAGATTTGAGAGAGAGTATAAAGGACGGGAAGATGACGTCCTCTGAGGCTTGTAGGTGCACCCAGATGAGAGACCGCCTCAGCAAGAACTCTAACCTGAATATAAGACAGGAGAGTATAAAAGATGCCAGAAAAGAACAGGCATCAATGACAAAAGGAATGTGATATCCGTTAGAGAATCGGGGACATTCGGACTTTTTAATTTAATCTTGAATAGTTTTTCAAGATTGACTGGGGGCATATATGTACACACATATTCCCTCACACTATGACTCCATTACACAGCTTTAGTAGGACATGCATTTGCATTTTTACATAAGTACTGAACTGACGACTAACAGGCATTGCAGGAAATGAATTATTTTCATTTACAAATGTATGAATTTATACAGGAAAATAGGCAAAAAGAAGATGCGTGGGCCACACTCGCTGCAACAATTGTGGGCCAATAAAATGCTAAAATAAAGCAAAACACTTCATCACTTAGACTTTGAAGTGGACTTAGATTTTTTAGCAGCCTTCTAAGCATCCTTCGCCTCTCTTTCAGCATCAGTCAAGATGCACCTTGGTTTTTTCTTCCCTGAGACTGAAGTGCTGGAATCGGTTGGTTTTTTTCCTAGGAGTCGGAACGCTGGAATCAAGAGAAGACTTTTTAGAAAGTTCTTCTGTAATAGATCTAGTCGAAAGCTTAACAACTAACCTTGATCCAGCATCCACTACTGCGAGAGGCTTAAGGCTTTCGGGGTCTAGGTCTTCAACTTTAAGCTACATGCGTTTGTCTTATTCAGCTTTCAATGCAGCTAAAGTAAGTCATCGACGCCTTTTGACTGCCCAACTATAGCCACCTCAGGGTCTTCCTCATGTCCCTCATCGCCACTATCATCCTTTAAGGCGTCAATCATCTCGCCGTCGTGAGGAGCGTCAGCCTTGCTCTTGTCTCCTTCATCCCTCTCCGCTGACTTTGCTTCGGCAGTGGTTCCCTAGGGCATGTCTGCCTTCTCGGACGGTTCAGCACCTGCGGAATGAGAAGCAACAGTTATTGACTCGGGAGAAAATAAAGGGTCCTTCATCGATTGTCCGACTATGCGATGGAAAGTGGAGACAGCTTTGACGAATTGGGGTGAAAATGTAGAAATACCTTCCGATGATTTCTCAGTTGGAGTAGCTGCCGCCTCTGAAGTCGATTCAGGAATAGGAGATAAAAGAGATGCCTAAGGGATCGCCGGGTTTTCGGGGTCATATCCCTCTACTTCAGAAGTTTCAGCGGCAGTTGAAGAAGAACCAGCCTCCAAGATGTCCTTTTGTTTAACCTTCCGTCTCTCCTCGTCCATGGCAGCAGCAATCAGGCGACGCCCCTCAGCTAGGGTCGCCGGCTCGTCATCTCTTAGATATTTTTCCATAAGCTTGTCCTCGTCGATGGAATCTACCTTGAGTTCTTCTTTTTTCCATTCAACAATTTGGCTCCACACATGAACCAAGGTAGTCAGATAATCACCGATCCAAGAGATGTTTCGGTGACGGGTTATATGTGAAAAAAATTGATCAGTAATTCTCCAAAGCCCTACACATCCTCCTGGGCCTCCGCCAACTGCTTGCGGGACTCTTTGGCCGATTTGATGACACTTTCAACATTACCCTCCGCCAGGGCAGCCCTTTTCTCAGCCTCCATCAACTTGGAAGCCAAGTCAGCATTTTTCTTCTCAATTCGGCGTTCTTCTTCGCTAACTCGGCCTTCTCTCGCTCAAGGTCAGCATAAGCGAGTTGCATTTTGGCAGCATCTGACTTGGCGTCTTCTACTTGCTTTTTAAGCTCCGAACGCTATTGAGTACGGGACTCGAGAAAGTCATGGTAGCGTTTTTGTAGATCTTCAAATTGTTGCTTGAAGCTAGCAGCATCCCGTTGAGCGATAGCAAGTTAGGCCTGTGTATCCTCAAGGTCTTTCCCTAAATTTTTCAAGGCCGTTGTGTCATCTTCTACGGTCTTCTGCATCGAATTAGTATTCGTGATTAGATTTCGGATGATTCTGGAAAGGTTACACGAATATTTGAACATCTCTGAATATTGTTTCTCGACCACATCAATTTTTGCTTTGGCCTCGTCTGCCCACCTCGAGGAAATAGGCTCAAGAGCAGGAAAGAAAGTCAAGTTTTCAAAGTAGTGTTCGGGAAATTGCTCCTCCAGATACGCCCGCTTAATTGCAGTTTCAGCGTCCAATGGTGGAGGTGCAGGGAATGTCAGTTGGGTATCCTTATGTGTGGAGGGCTCAATGGCCTCCTCACCCTTTCTAGGCCGCTTAGCAGGAACCTTGCGTTTGCTACGCGAGTCGGTATCTCTGGCGGGCTTCTTTCCCTACTATGTTTTTCTTGAGAAAAGATTTGGTCCTTTGATTGTGACGCATCATCTCCTCGATGACTTTGGTAGCCCTTATATCGCTCTGGATCTGACCGAACGGGAGAGCGAGAGCACGAGGTCCGCGACTGATAAGAATCATAGGGCCTTCTATCCTTCCTACCGCGGCTTTCGCGACGATCATGCTCGACATCATGAGGGGGTCTGGTCATGCTGCGGCATAGTTTCCTGATGTCATAGTGAGAATGAGATATTGTATCTGCACAACAATGCAAGGGGAATTCAGGATCAATATTCTCATAAGACGTAAGTGCTGTGAAGTGGGGTGCAGTTGTGTTAAGTGCATCCTAAGTGGTATCCCCCCTCCGACAAACCAGATTCTGAAGCCGAGCCAGTGCGAGCGGGATCTTTGGCCTTAACAAGAGTAGCCTCCTTCGAAGAAGTAAAAACTAAAGGATTTGTGCCAAAATCCTCGGAAGTGTAAATAGTGTCGGGAAGGGGGAGATCTCCCAAGCCCTGGAATGTAGGATCATCAACAGTAGGGGCATATCTTTGGGAAGCGCCTGTTGGTTGTTCTTTAGGAGATGGTGATTTCTCAGGAGAAACATCCCCAGGAGTGATGTACCCCTCTCGGTGCTTTTCAGGTAAATTAGCCAACTCATCGTCTTGAGTCGAACTTGGAGAAGGTGAAGTTCGAAGTGGCATGGTGGGGCCTTTCGAGCTCTCGCCCATTTCTGGAATTATATCCACTGGAGGGATATATACATATGGACCTGAACCGTGACCTATGCTACGGGTAATGGACAGCAACCCGTGGTGATGAAGATATTCGTCCTTGAGGACCTCGTCGATAGTTTGAAATTTTTGGTCACCATTGAGGAGCTGATGCATCCGATCAAAATACACTTGACCCGATACTTGCTTTGGATTATCAACTGCAAACAAAAAGAAAACGGATTAATGTGGTGGCGTGGACATTCAGAGTTAAGATTTAGAAAACCGGTGCCTTACTCGATTTTGTCCATCTCCTAGCACACCCCGGCTGTTGCCTTATATAAAACCATTCCAGCTCGGAGTCACCGACCTTGCTGCTAAATGGCGCCGAAATTATCTTTCTTTTTGGGACAGACTCGAAGTAAGAGAAAGAAGGAGTTTCTCGAGTCCAATGCCTGAAGTTATAAAAGAAATGACTGTCATAAAAAGTGAGATCTATGCCTAAGATCTCGCGGTATGCTGCGTATAAGGTATACAGGTAAGCATAGGAGTTGGGATGCAGCTGCATGGGAGCAATCCGCATTTGTCTTAGAAAATCGACGACAAAAGGAGAAAATGGAGGGATAGCCCCAACCATGCACATTAATCGGGTAATTTCCATAAACCCCTCCGGGGGATTATGAGGACGGTCAGTCTTCGACGGCACCAAGGTGTCCTTTTTCAGTATCCTGTGCTTTAGGCGTATTTGAGTAAGTCTGTCGTTGTCAATCGTCGATTCAACAAAATCTTGAGGTAATTACAACATGATGGCAGATTCAAATTCGTCAGGAGCTCGAGTATCTCCAACCCCTCCTTCCTCTTCATAGCCCAGGGAAACTTCACTGTCAGAAGGCATTTCGCTGTTATGCGCCTCTACTTCATAATTTGATCCCTCGTCGTCCCATTCAGGGTCTGAGGAAGAAGATATGTCATCAAGAGTGACTTTAGTGGATGTCTCTGGGATCTCTTTCTTTTCTGCCAGTCTAGAAGAATGTATTTCGGCCATGATCGCTAAACTATCAAAGAAGTAATAACATAAGTTAGATTACATTAGCCCGTGTCCGCCTGTGCACGTGTGTGAACTAAAGTGTGTACGGTGTATGCAGGAAATATAAAGTGAGCACTGGAAAGCGAAATGTGAAATTCAGAATAATTCTTGATGTTCGTTTGTGTTCGCAAGGCACTATCCTAACTGTCCATTGGGTTGACGATTATGTCAAGTATTGATTTAGCCAATTGGACAAAGTATTGTGCTTTAAGTTGGGTGGCCTCGGTTCGGTTCGAGTATACATGATGGGATCGGATCGGAGGCAAAGTCGTGCTTTGGTCAGAAGTTGACGTCCAACAGGATCGGTTTGGGAGCAGGCTTTTGGAGCGGACCGGGTGGGCTTGAATATCAACGGCCCTTCTCCTTTGTTCTGCCCTCCGTCCCGATCCGGTCAAATAAGTCTCATTTCCTTTTTTTGCTTTTTTCTCCGACCCGACCTGATAGAGAAAGCTTCGGCTTCCCTCTTTTCCGACCCGATCCGGTCCAGTGAACCCCTCACTCTTTTCTTCTCCTCCATCTCCTATGCTTCCTCGCCCGAACCGATTCCCTATACCCTTCGTCTTCCTTTTCCTCCTCGATCGCAACCAAACCTAATCATGTTTCAAAGCTCCAGTTAGGAAGAGACGTACACCCTCTCCAACCTCCCAGCATCTCGAGGTGGTGAAGGAGCCACCAACGACGACGGCTGGGGAGGAGATGGCCATGGCGTCGAAGCCGAATAGTACTCATACCCAAATCGTCTGATTTAAGTACAAATCCAAACTGTAAAATGGTTATATTGAGATGACTTAAGATTATACAACTACCTATATGCTTAATTCAGAAATTGGAGCGAAAGTCTTGGGGTTTTGGGCGTCTAGGTTTTCTTTTTCTTATTGGAGCAATTTCTGGAAAAGTGATGGAAATAAAAAGTAAACGAGAAGGAGGAAATGGAGCTATGGATTTATATATGGACTTGCGATGACTCTTAGTATTCCCCGTATTTCATTCCGTTCGGACCGGGATATAGGCCCATGAGCATAAGTTTGGCCTGTTAAGTTCAATAATCGAGCAGTTTGAGAAGAGAACCCATTCGGGTCGGATTCGAACCGAATAGGTTGAGTGTAACAACCCGTGTTTTTATAACGTGTTATAACAATAAATCAAGGATGAATTAATTTTTAAATTAAGAATAAAGAGAAATGGGTTATGCCATTGCGTTCATCTCGAAATTCTGCTTGGAAAATAGTCCGAGTTTTCGAAAATCGGAGCCCATATGACCAAGTTATGACCTTTTGAAGTTTTCAGAAGTTTTCAAGTTCAAAACAACTCAATTCGAATTCAAAATTCGAAATTCAAACTTCAGAATGGACTGGGCGGGAAATTTCCCGCCCAGGACCAGGTCGACCTGGGGGTCGACTATGTAGTCGACCTACCAGGGACCAGGTCGACCATAGTGTCGACCTGGGGGTCGACCTGGTGGACGAGTCCACTTTTGAAGTTGTCACTCTGATGTTTCTGGCCTCGTTTCTGTCTACATTCGTTGACCTGACCCTATATATACAGCCCCTAACACTAGTCTCTCTACACAAAATTCTTTCTGACCTTATGCTGCTCTAATTCTGGTTGGAAAGTTAGAGAAAGGGGCTACTTCTTCTATGTCGAAGCTACGCTGCTGATTTGGGGATTTCTGTTAGGACTTGACTAAGCATATAAAGATTCAACATCGACTCTCTTTCTCTAATTCTCGAACCACGATCTGTAAGCCCCAGTTATTTTTAGATTTAAACTGTAAATGTAATATGAATATGATGTAAATTGAAATTGGACCTATGTGTGATGACTGTTTTACATCCATTCTTGTTCATCTTGGATCTTGACTTTTGGATATTACTATGACATTGATTTGGGGCCTATTCATGTTGTAAATCAAAAATAAAACCCCTCATATTATCATGTTGAATCTGCTATTAGTCACAAGTTTATGACTATCACCTTATGTCAATCGTTGCCATGACTATACTATCACCTTATGTCAATCGTTACCATGACTATACTATCACCTTATGACAACTGTTATCTTGACTAGTACCTTATTTCTTTAGATTTGAAATCTTTATGTTTGAAGCCAATATTCCACATGCCAGTAATGTTATATCATTTATCTCAAGTTATACCATGCTATGCTAGTAATCACTTTTGCCACCTTATACCCGTCCCTTTTTATGTTATTTCCTAATTAGATTTATTTGTATCGATTCGAGTTTATGTGAGATGGGAATACGATTTGGGTAGATTGGGTAAAACATGAATTGGCTTTGAACTTGAACATGAACGCTTTATAACTTGAACCTGGATATGGACATGAACTTGACACGATTTGACATGAAACATGACATGAAAACTTGACATGAATTTTGACATGAAAACTTGAACGTGGGCATGACAATTAGATAAACTTGAAAATGGCCAACTCGAGGTTGGGTTGAGTTTGCAGTGTAAATCTACCCGGAACCGCTCGACAAATCCAGTAACTGCAAACAATAGGATCCAATGTGGGTAGTTGGTCATATCACACGAAAAACCCGAGGTTAGACTATGTTGTGGTGTAAATCTGCGCGGAACCGCCCGGCAAATCCAGTGACCACAACAGTTAGTCTAATGTGAGAGGTTGGGTGCACTAATAAATTAATGCCACATGATAGGGTTAAGTCATGAACCACTTGAATATACTTAACCAACTTGACACGATGATTTGATAGGGTTATGTCATGAACCGCTTGAACACACCTAAACAACTTGATACATGATTTGGATAGGGTTAAGTCACGAATTTGAATGACAACACTTAACCCATTAGAAACCCTAGTTACGCGGTCCTTTTCAACAGTAAACCACTTAGATGTATCAAGATACCCTGGGACTAAGCAGGGTGGGGCACGATTACTAGGCTGATTGTAAGCGACCGGAACGATGGCTGAGTAGGTGCGCCATTATAGGTTCAGGCGGACTATGTTCGTGCACGTAGTCCGGAGTTGAAAAAGCAGGCATTGGGCACCCGTAGGTTTACACTGTGCGTGTTTGATTCGTGTCGATGGTTGGCACCATAGGGCTTGATACACCCTATGGTGGACCTAGCACAAGTGACTACATTTCAGGATAGTGCCGTATGACACAGACACATGACGAGCTAGAACTTGTAGGGAGCCGATCGATTAGTAGATAGTACCGTAGGACCCCGTAATGGGTCACTTCATGATATTGGGCCAAGGGATTATTTCATGATTAATACTTGACATGGGTTAGAACACTAGTACAGTTGGTGCAGCGAATCTCGAATATGCGATGCTAGGCTTGACTTATCCTGTTATCTGAATTATCCTACCAGTTCTGTTATCATCCTTATGTTTAATTCCAGTTTTCACATGTCATGTTACCTTTACTAGTTTTCATACTGAAAGTCACTAGGGCTTACCAGTCTTTATGACTGACCCTTTTTCTTTTGCTTCTTTTTCTTTCGTTTCCCCCTCCCCCTCAGGTTCTCAGGGAGGAAACACTGGCTCTTAGCTTGGATTTAGCTTGCTTTCTGACAGCTCATGTACAGTTTGGTCTTGGGCTATGCTATGGCTGCTTCTGCTATTTTTGGGGAATAATTTACTTTTGTTATCTTAAGTTTATGCTTCTTTATTTGGAACTTGATGTAATGGAATAATTTGTACCTTGGATATATGAGGTTTTGACTCTTTCTCTTGAAAGTAATAAAAAGTTGGTTTTTAATTTCTACCGCTGCTTTATTTATGTTCTGCCTTGTGATATCTCTGTGTATGTTTACCTAGATAATACTCCACCAAAACTAGTGCATTGCCTTTGTGAGTGACCCTAGTGGAGGTTGGGTGTTACATTGAGCATAACAACTCGAAGCATAAATTAAATTTAAGATAAATTAAAGAAAACTACCTGGAAGAATTACTGGACATCGAGGAGAGTTCCTAGGATTGTTTAAAAATGAAGAAAATAAATTGTGTATTCTACGACATATATATAAGCGACGAAAGACACGACTTCATGAAGCAACGCATCTTCGCAAACAAATAGAAACGACTTTTTAACGCTTCAAGTTCAAGAGCTGGTATGCAAACGATGTCAAAGCATGCTCCGTCTTCAACAGAAGTTTCTTTTGAGGGGGCAAAATGTTAGCCTACTTTGTGAACTAGGCAACACAAAGTCATGAAATTAGAAGATGGGTAAATGAAGGACACTCTGTTCTATGCTCGGTTCGGATCGGAATTACTGGAGTAAAAGCAAACCAGAAGCAAGGCAACGAGGGAAGGAAAGCATTCAGATCGGATCGGAGGAAGTGGGGCCGATCCGATCCCCATATGATGGTTCATCCGAACCGAACACAGAATCCCTGGTTGCATCACTCCACGTTCTCCTAAACAATCGGGGCAGTTACATCCACTTTCTACCCACGTTGGCCACTAACCCTGTGCGCTGTCAACACCGAAATCCATCTAAGCCCGAAAGTAGTGGGATAGAAGCCATGTAGGTCCGATCCGAACTGAATTCTGGAGAAGTTTCCACCTATAAATAGACCCTCAAGGGTCATTTGAAAAGGACTTTTGGCACTCTGAGAGTTTGAGTGACATTGAGAACCGAATTCCAGCATTCCTAAGCAATCCAATTCATCATTCAAAGTGTATTTTAAGTACAATTGAGTGAATGTATGTGAAAAAAGAGAGAGATTGAGTGAATATCTTGTTGTATTTTCATCTACATCATCAAACAAAGTGATGTAAAGTGGACGTAGGCTTTTAAACGCCGAACCACTATAAATCTTGTGTCTCTTTTCTATTCTCGATTTCATTTTATCGTAATCTTTGTCAATTTGGGTATTAAAACCACTTTTTGGTCTAATAATAATAATGTTACATCAGAGTACAGAATATCAGAGTACATCGATATAATACAACAAAAGATAAATTACAATAAATGTAATACAATGCAGCGGAAACAATAATCTGATACAACGGAAGTCTATCAATGCTCTGGACATAGCTTTAAGTTTCGATCTAGAATCCCGCTCAATATATCTACAAAATAAGCTACTCGACTGCCCGTGTGGAAAAGAGGGCACTCGAGTTTGCAAATTGAAACAAACTACGGGTCAGTCATGGGACTGGTATGATAAATCTTTACTTAACTTAACTAGTAATAAGGCTAATCACAGGACCACGATGCTAACGCGGAACAAATTTACTCCACTGGATTGCCAGTGCATAATTTAAATAAAGTACATCGTAAAACAACGCAATGCTTTTTGGAAAATTGAAACCATTATAAGACTCAGGTGCCATCACACAATGCAACGCAAGCCGGAGGATAGAGTTTTACCTTATAATGGTCAAAAATGCTTGATACGATAAAACGGATTTGATATTATTATTAGTGTATATATGTTTCAAAAACATTTCAATCATAATGCATCAATCATAGACAGCATAGTACCCCATCCTACTATATCGCCATACTAGTTCTACAATCAAAACCGCATGGTGTCGTATTGAAAATCGGGTTTCCAACAAGAGTCAAGGCTAGGAACGATCTCCTCACCGATTCGAGACACTCTAGCAATGTCTTAGAATTCGTACGTTGGTGAACCCTTGGATACAGCAGGTCCGGTCTACAAATAAAGTTAGTGGTTTGGGAATTCCTGAACACACGCTTCCCGGTCCTATTGAACCTATAATACGGCCATTGGCGATCGATAAATCCGAGGCCTCGAAAATTCCATCATCCACATAAGTAAAATGTCAGGGATAGTAAGTCGCTGACACCACTTCTAGCTAGAAAGAAACGTGCGCACTCCCTGCGTTCCCTTGCTCCGTTTTTGACTCATACCGAGGTGTGAGGCTCGCGAGGTAATGCTATACACAAAGCTACACCTAAATAGGTCATGCTTTGATCATCAACCACAGGTCTCTGCCTTTCAAAAAAAGCCTCGATCATTTGCATCTTGGCATGCCACATTGACAATTCACGTCATGCGATTGATAACTACCAATATATAACCTCTGAGCTCGTACTCTCAGAGGAGGGTGTTAAGTAGGAGAATAAATTCTCCACCAACACAGATATATATTAAATAGAAATCAGTTTAATTACATGGAATGAAATCCAATGTCAGACACTCATTCATTTACAAGTCCATTCTGGGTCTGAACGAAACCGGAGACACCTTATTCCTCGTCCCGTATATCCAATACGGTAGAGAGGTGCTTGCATATCCAGACAGTCAACAAGTACGTCTGGACAAACTACCACTTTTAACCCTTTACTGGGAGCTACCCAATGCCAGACATCAGTAGTCGTCCGTTCGATGTGAAGATCGCCGGTCTTCATCCACCGTCTTCAATGTCTTTGACTTTAATCGTCGTAGTAATTATTCAGAATGGGTTAAACCCACTCTTTCCAAATAAATCTCGTATTTTATAATTAAAAATCAAGTGCTATAAAGACACATCATACGCCTCATTCCAATTCAGAATATTCTTTTAACAAAATATTCATATTAAAAAGGGAAAGATTCCCATTAATTTTATCAAAGATAAATTCTTTTAAATTTATTCTCCTTTTTAAAAGATTTATTAAACCTCAAATTAGGTTTTAATAACAAAATCATTACTTTATGATTATTTAGTTTTAAGAAATTAATCTTATCTTTAACTTGGTTAAAGAACTAATGTCATTTAAAACACATTTCATGATAAACCCAAAATCATAAATATGGAATTTCCACAAAAATCAAATCAATATATATAATCGAATTTCCACTCAACTCCAATTTAATATATTAAATTGGAAAACTTATCTTTGAAAAATTTCCTTTTTAAATCTTAATGAAAAGATTTATAAATTCTAAATCATATTTTCACTGTTAATTGGGTTTAAGAATGAATGTCGTTTAAACATAGTTCACAATAAACCCAATTCACATATCATTTTATTCCAAGTACTAAATATAATTGGAACTCTAAAAACCTTAATTAAAAGATTTATTCTTTTTATGTGGGGTTTAAGAACAGTGTTATTTAAGACACCATCAACGACAACACAAAATCTAATTCTTTTATTTAATTCCAATTGAACATTAAGTAATTAGAAGACTTCATTAGATCTTAATTTAAAAGATTTATCCTAGTTAATAACTAGTTTATTTCGATAAAAATATATTTCTATCTGCTGTCCATCCAAAACGGACATAGAAATCATCATTTTATTCTTCGTTGAATATTATTTTAAAATATTTGTTATTAAAAGTATTTGTTATATAAAAAGATTCTTTATGTAAAAATATTCTTTATATTATTATGTATTAAAAATATCATTTATTTAAAAGAAATTCTTTATTTAAAATATTCTTTATTTAAAAGGTATTCTGAATCAGAATGCGACTCAATCAGTTACCATATAATTCCGATAATATAGATTTCATACATCGCATATATATGACAAAAAATGATAGATAATCATCAAACCATCCATTTAACAACCATAATGAAATTTGACAACTATGTGAGCATTAAAATGAAATAAAAATGCTCTTCGTAGCCTGTCAATCTATCGATCGATATACAACCAAATATTGGGACTAGTGTATGTCAAATATCATCCCAATACCCGTGTGAGGTTTTCAGCCAACAACAGTTCATCTAAATAAATAATTGGTTATTGAATTTGACCAATTTTAATTTCTGCTAACATGTTGACGATAATGAACAAACATGTTATTATATTCCTAATGTCGAATAAAAATGTAATTTACTCGTACAATTTTCCTTATACATTTCTAATGTCTAATAAACTGTAATTTATTTATATGACATTATTGTTGATGACAAATAAAAAGATAATTCCTATTTTCTTTTATTTGTGTATAAATAAAGGATTCTTAAATTTGCATACAAATTCTAATGTATGTTATGCAAACAAAATGATTCTTATATCTGCATACAGATTCTTATATTTGCATATAAATTCTAGTGGATGTTATGCAAACAAAAGGGATTCTTATATTTGCATATAAATTATAGCTCAACAAAATATATAAAAAGTGTTACATCCATTTTGCTGAAATTCTATTTATCCAAATGAATATTTTTGTTATAACACAAACATATTTAATCAAAAATGCTACTTGTGTTTAACACTTTTATTTAACCAAAATGAAAATTTTATTTTCAACCATCTTAGTTTGGCAAAATGTACATTTTATTTCAACTAATATATTTTGACA
Organism: Allium sativum; assembly: GCA_030737875.1. NCBI lineage: Eukaryota > Viridiplantae > Streptophyta > Magnoliopsida > Asparagales > Amaryllidaceae > Allium > Allium sativum. Next base: position 364,781,177 of record CM060916.1, on the reverse strand, counting down.
AAAATGTTCTTTCCATCTCAGCTATCTGGTTTCAACAAATATGATGTATTTGTTTCAACCCATCCTTTTTACTAAAATGTATGTTTTGATAAAAATGTACATTCCTAATTCAACTATCTTAATTTGTCAAAATGTTCATTTTTGTTTCAACAATTCTAATTTGACAAAGATGAATGTTTTTATTTCAACTATACCAATTGCCAAAAATGAGTGTTTTTGTTCAATTAAACTATAATGACCAAAAATGAATATTTTTGTTTAACTATTCTATATCGACAAAAATGAACATTTTTGTTTGACTATTCTATATTGACAATAATAAATATTTTTGTTTAACTGTTCTATATTGACAAAAATAAATATTTTTGTTTGACTGTTCTATATTGATAATAATAAATATTTTTGTTTGACTATCCTATATTGACAAAGATGCTAATATTCGTTTAACAATTCTAATGCGACAAATTGAAAATATTTGTTTTGACAAATCTAATGCGACAAAAATGATAATGTTTGTTTTGCTTAATCTAATGCAAAAAAATGATAATGTTTGTTTTGCTAAATCTAATGCAAAAAAAAAAAAAAAACGATAATGTTTGTTTTGCTAAATTATTAAGCAAAGGTTATAACTTTTGTTATTTTAATCCTTTTTATTCTAACCTTCTTATTCTAATCTTTTTGACATAAATGTTAAATTTTTCTCAATAACATGTTTTGACACAAATGATAACCTTTATTTCAATTTACATGGTTTGAAAAAAAATTATATTTTTATTTCAATATTCATGTTTGATAAGAATGACTATTTTTATTTCAACTAACATGTTTGACAAAAATGACTATTTTTATTTCAACTAACATGTTTGACAAAATGACTATTTTTATTTCATATAAAATGACAACAAAAATGATACTTTCAACTCTTCTATTTTTATTGCATATAAAATGACAACAAAAATGTTACCTTTAAATCTCTATTTTTATTGCATATAAAATGACAATAAAAATGCAGCTTTAAAATCTATTCTTTTCATTACAACTAAAATGACAGTAAAAATGTTATTTGTATCAATTCTTTTTATTGTAACTAACTTGACAATAAAAATGTTATTTTTAAATCTATCCTTTTTATTGTAACTAAATTGACAAATAAAATGTTACTTTAAATCCATTCTTTTTATTGCATACAAAATTACAATAAAAATGTTACTTTCTAACCTACACTTTTTATTGTATATAAATTGAAAATAAAAAAATGTTACTTTTAAATCTCAACTCTATTTCATTGTAGCTAACTGAAAATAAAAATGAAATCTTTTATTCCAATTCTAATCTTTGTAACTAGTTGAAAATAAAAATAAAAAATAAAATGACTCTTTTGTTTCTAATCCTTTTTAATTACCAAAAACATATATTCTTGTTTCATATTTTTAAATGACAAAAATGAATATTTTTGGTTTATTCTCTTTAAATGGCAAAAATGAATATTTTGTCTCGTTCCTTTTAATTGACCAAGAATGTATAATTTGATTTCACTCTTTTTAAATGATAAAAATGTATGTTTTTGTTTCATTCATTTAAATTTGACAGAAATGAGCATTTTTATTTCCTTTTATTAAATTTGACAAAAGTGAATGTTTTTGTCTACTCCTTGAATCTAATTTTCTAATTAACATAAATGTTAATTACTACCATCTAATAAACAAATGATAATATTATTTGAATCAAATTTTATAATTAACATGAATGTTAATTACAACAATCTAATAACAATGAATCTAATTTTATAACAAACATAAATATTATGTATTATATATATACAATAAATATATGGTTTTAATTTTATACACAAAATCCTGACAAACATGAATACACAATTCAATTCAGTGGTTCATTGCAATCATAAACAATCAACACTGAAATAAATATAGACACAACATCAACATGAATTTAATATTGAATGAATATAAATTTCACAGTGAAATAGATAATTAATTTTATTTTTAAAAATAGAAACCTCACATCGATTTGTCTTAATTTTCAAAATGCTCAGTTTCAGATCTGGTCCATTCCATGCCGTAGATCTCGGGAAGTCAATTTCAACGCTTCTGAAATTTCTCGATTCTGAATTCGTATGACCAAAATATGATTTATTAAACATTAATCACATTAATAAATTATTTAATTATATAATTAGTTAAAGGAGATCAACCTTTCTTCTTTACGAACAGATGGCCAACGGTTTCACAAATGGGATCGATCTTAGGGCTTAGGTTTTCACATGGATTGAGGCATGTGAAGATGAACTGTTATTGCCATGGTGAAGGGCTTCATGCGGCGCACCTGGGGTGGTCCTCCGGCCAAGTTCGATGGTCTGAAGCGGCGCAAAGAAGGGGCCGACGGTGATAACTTCGAGCATGGATTTCTAAATGCTCACACGACCAGGGAAGATCATCCCCTTATGAATCTAAAGCTTGTAGGAAGTATAACAATCTTTGCTTTGAAACCCTTGACAACTCCAAGCCGATTTGAATTAATTACGGGGTTTAGACGGGATGATATCCGCCATTCGCTTCAGGGGTTGGCGGCTGCTTCAAAGTGGGTATTAGGGTTTTCTGAATACGAGATACGACGTATATATGTACAATACGTATTTATATTTATATTTTACTTATTTAATTCATTTTAATTTCAATATACCCCCTTATCAATATGAACTCCAAATTAAACACAACAAGTGTCGCCCCTAGCCAAATACCCCTATTCAATCGATCCGATTTTGACTGAAATTGACAAAACACGTTTTCTCTGGCCACACTCACATATTAATTCTAAAAATTATGAAAAAATAAATCTAGAAATAATTTGACATTCCGGTTCCAACAAAATGGTTTTGTCGAAAATGGAGGTCGTTTGAAAATGGCTATTTTTAATATTAAAATATATATATATAAATTCTATAGCGACTATTTTGAATTTTAAACTGGGAATAACTTTTGATTTCCTTTATGAAATTTCAATTTTTCGGATTCGTTGGAAAGATATTTTTAAATAGATTCTAATATTTTTGGTTTCACTAAAATCCGATTTATTTTGCATCCTGTGCAGTCAGTCAAAGTTCAAATTCAAAATTTCAAACTACCGCGCTATTTCTAACTCCTTTTATAAATAAAATAAAAATTTCATTCTAACTTCGATTTAAATAGTTTTTTCTGTCATTATTATTTATAATAAATTATTTTAAATATTAAAAATCCATTATAATTTCTAAAATAAATTTTTTAAATTGGTTTAGAATTTCCGGGTTGATACAGGTTGGATTTTCTCCGAAAACCACTCCGTATAGGCATAGGCGTTGTGAAATAGATATGCTGAAGATAATTGAAGACAGAGTAAATGCAAGGGCTGTTCCGTTAATCCTAGGAAGAAATTTCCTAAGATAGATTGATGGAATAGTGCCTTCGGTTTCATTCTGTCCCAGAACGAACGTATATGGACGAATGTCTGATAGAGTATTTCCAATGGTCACGCCTATTGGTTTTTACAAAAATATACCAATTTGGTGGGGGAGAAGACAACTTCTCTTTATCCTAACACACGGAGTGTATTTGTATAAATCAAATTAGTGATTAATGGATTTGACGATGTGGCATTCAAAGTGAATGGTGGCCAGATGTTCTGAAGAGTTAAACGTGACCTCTAGCCTCATCAATCAAGAAATGACAAAAATCAGGCAGGCAGCATGGCTAGGTGGGTCATTCCAAGCAGGGTATATTGCCACCATCTAGAGAAAATTTCATTATTTGTTCTTCTTTCATTTATGTATCTCCGTGGATATACGGCGGGCACTTAAAACTGAAATGGGGTGACGATATATTCGCTACACTCAAGCTAAGTGAGTGGACGGCCATGTGTGGCCGGGTTGCAAGATGTTCTTGTTGAACCCCAGTGTATCCCCTCTAGAGTACATTGATTAGAAGGTGGTCCCATACCTTGTCATAGCTGGAATCCAATCTCCAATAAGCGTCATGCGGTTTTTTATTGCATACTATGTATGTAGAGTGTGAGATGCAAGCGTTCTACTATTTAATTATTTACTTGACTAGACATTATTATAATATCATCGGATTTTGATATCAAAATGTTTTGGGTTATAGTAAGGTAAAAACCATCCATGTTTATGTGTGGGCTGGTCTTACTATTAGCGTTTCTTTTGAAAGATTTTTCAAAGTTAAACAATATGATTGGAGTTTACTCACACCTGTCTCATGACTGACCCAGAGTTTATTTTGTTTTTTTCCTAAACTCTTGGGTACCCAAATTTGTACTTGCAGTCAAGTGTTTCAGGCTTTTACAGATACACTTGGAGGAGTTTGAAGCAGTCAGCTTCACCGTTAGATATTTAAGAGTTACTTTCTTTTGTATCAAATATTGTATTGTGCTCTGATGTTGGTATGTATATATGATACAAAATTTGTATTCAAAAGATTATGTTATATGATATATTTTATTCGTTCCGCTGTGAGATTCTGTTTTCTTATTTCTGTTCTTTTTCTGTCTATTTCTATTTCCTTAACCCTATTGACTCATATTTTTGTGCTATTTGGGTTGGACAGGTGTTGTTTTATTCATCTCAGGTAGTACAGATTTTTGGGCCATTACAATTGGTATCAGAGCTTAGGTTGAGCAAACACCTAGGCTTTGTTGGGGTTTACTCATTAGAGATAGGGTCAGTGGTACCCTAGAATGAGTATGGGAGAGTATATATGAGAGAGCGCATTTGTAAGTTGAAATAAATGTTTTTTTTATATTGTGTTGATTGGTTTGTCGAGTGGTTAATGAAATTTAGTTGGTACAGAATGTACAATTGTATCGATACGTGTTTCTAAAGACTTGAGCAGAGTAATTCGACATATTATTGTTTTAAAGTGGGTAAATGAAATAATTTTGCCCAAAAATATATTTTGATATAAAGTGAATAATATTTTTGAAATTATTTATTTATGGATGTGTTGGTTGCTATTATTATTATTATCAAATGAGATTATAAAATTGAAATGGTTATATATAACCAAATAGAACTTAATATACAAATGAGATGAATTAAAATTGGATTAAAATTGCAATTTGGAATTCAAATCTCGGATGTTTAGAAAATATTTTCTGAAGTATATTAAAGTAATATATCATTACTTTGGAAGGAATTTTGAATAAAAATCATTTAGAATGGATTTTGAGAGTGATAGAGCACTGAACTCACTTCAGTCGCTGAAAAATAATTCTGATGATGGCTGCAGCATCATAATATTCATTTTCGAGTTTCTAAGTGATGGATTGCTACCATAGTGAGATTTCCAATGAAAATTTATTTTAGAAAACAAATTGTTTGGAGAATTCAAATGTTTTGAATTTAAAATGGTTATAAATATATGTATATATTTTTGAGATTTCAAAAAGAATTTGAAATAAAAACCGGGTATTTGAATTCTGAAATATAATTCAAGCTAAATAAATTGAATTGGTTAAAGTAAATCGAAATGGATAAACAATTTTGGAATCAATTTAAAATTTGATCAAAAAAATAAGTGGCTATTGTATTAGCCCAATAATACCAAATATGCATAGAAAAATTTCATTTGTCATAATGAAACAAATAAATTGATTAGAATCAGTGTAAGTGAACTGGAATGCATATACATGTAATATAAGTCAAATGTAAAATTTATTGATTGTAAATTAATCGAATTGAATAAATATGAGTACATATGGCACGTAGTATAAATAAAATGATATATAAACTAAATATTGGAACTTGTATTAGCATGTACATGGTAAATATACTTGGTATGACTTGTTTGGATTTGAATCCATGTGTTTAATTAATTATATGAATGGAAATTATTTGAATTTCATATTTATGAAACCTATGGGTTTAAATTATGTACTGGTACATGGAACTACCTGACTTGATTTTGGATATGCGGATTGCTTATATGCTAAGCATGCGCATTTAATAAATGCTTATATAAGGTACGCCTACGCAAAAATATCAAATTAGCATATATGAACTATTTTTGCTCCTCCGTGAAGGGAACACTCTACCAAAATTTTTCCAAAATTTAGGGAGTTAGAATTTTTTTAAAAAAGTTTAGAAAGTTTTGTAAAGATAAAAGAGGTGATTTTCTAATTGAATTCAATTTGAAGTGTTTGAATAGGAAATTGAATATTGTCATGAAAACTTAAAGGGCATAGGATTTGAGTTATGAAATACTGAGTTATAACAAAGTGGGCTTTTGAAAAGTAAACGGGTCTGTAGCATTTCTTCTACCTTGGTAATTTCGGGGACGAAATTCTTTTAAGGGGGAAAGAATGTAACGTCCCAGATTTTTGGCTGTTTTATAACAAATATTTAAATTAATTTTAACTATTTAATTGGAATTATAAATGTTTTTTATTTTAGTTTATCGATAGATATACGATTTAATATCGAATATATTGAATAATCGCATACGAAAAAGGAAATAATTAAATTCGTAGTTAAAAACTGAATCAAAACAATTCTATCGATTAATATAAACTCTGTATTGAATTAGAACAATGATAATTATTTATTTTCAATGAATTAAATTGTTTTGAAATCAGTTTGTATTTTAATCAGTTGAATTTTAATATTAACTATCGATTTATATTTGTTATCTTCTTCGTATAATCTAATTAAATTTAAAATCAGATCCGTTAAGTTCAAAATAGCGGTTCAGAGTTTTAAGTTAAAGGAGTACCATATATTTTAGTTAAAGAAAATTGAATCCCACTGACCTATTTTGTTAATTACGCAGCAAAATCTTCTTCTCGAGCCAACAGAAATGTCTCACTTCTTCAAAATTAAGGGAGCAAGAATTAAATGGCTGTTGCACTTATGTTTCCTTCTCGAGTTAAAATAATTGCCCCATACTTCAATTTTAAAACCGGAAACACACCCATTTACTTTTTTTGCAATTCGAATAGAAGCAAATTAAGTCAGAATTCTTCTTTCCTTTTATTTTCGAATTCCCTCTTTCTCTTCTAATCCAAATTGCGATTTATTACCCAATTGTTCCAGAATCTCGTCACTCAAATATGCATACTCCTGGAATCATATGCATAGCTAGAACTTGTAATCAAATTCAAATGGGTTTCTTTGTTCAAATCTGAACACATTGCGATGGATTCTGGAGCTCGATACAACTGGAGGTGCTCAATTTTAGGGATTGAGCCTCATCAGAGGAGATATACGATGTCGGAAGGAGCATCATTGGTGGCATGGCGTTCTGGAGGTATGCATGTGAGGGGCCGATGTGATATTTGTGTGATGTTTGATGGAGTTGGATAATTTGATGAATTCAGTGTTAGCTGGGAGGAGTGTCGCTTTGTTGAGTGTACGGTTGACTGCGGGTTCTTATTGAAGGAGGGCGGAGCTAGGATTGAGAGGCGACTGTTGTTTTGGGAGTACGATGTTGAATTTGGCATTGTTACTTGGAGGGATACATTCTTTATTTTTGGTCTGATGCTGAGGCCGGTAATGGTGTAAATTTAGAGTGCAACAGTGGACAACTGTTTGGACAAGTTCGATCTCTGGTACTTGGTCGATGGTGCAATCAACTGTAGAGCTGGAGGTATTGAGAATACGGAGTTTGAAGTACACGATAATGGTAAAAGAATTATATGGGAAGCATGGCGACTGTAAATGGAGCTTAAGGGACTGTCGATGGTTGTTGTAGATGAAGCTTTGTCTGAACAGTACGGGTTTGTCTGAAAAGTAAGGCCAGTGTTGGTTTGGAGCATTGCAGGTGAACAGTATTTAGGATATCTGTCCGACTGTGATGTTGAAGGTCAAAGTGACTTGGACAGGAGATGGTAGTGATGTTGACGCAAAGTGGGGTGGTAAGCAGTAGTTCAACAATTAGTGTAGGTAGCAAAAGAAGAGATGGTAGCTACTAGCAATGTGTTTGATAAAATGCCTTAATGGATGGCTACAGTTTTGGGTCTGATTTGTAGTAGAGCTGGATCGAGGATATGCTCGTCGATTAGTCGAATTATTGGCAAGGCAAAGAGATATATGTTTTTACGGAAATTTAAATACATATAGAATAAATTGTTTAGTCATTTTAACAGTTCGTTTAAACTAAAATAGTTTAATCATTAAACAAAAATAAATTATCATAGGTACGAGATAAATGCAGTTGAAAACAGCTCGAGTAGCTTCGTAGTCTACAATATGGAATTTAACAGGAAATTCAGCAAATAAAATCAAGGTGAGTAAACTCACTCCTTTGTTCGATCATAATTTATTATAATCAAATTTTTATTTAATACAAATATTTATATGCTATTGTTGGTTGATTGGCTGCATTGTTGTTTATTTATAAATTTTGGTTATTATAAATATTAGTTATCTAGGCTTGGTGGTTGTGGCTATTATATATATATATTGGATTTCCCGCAGTGCCATTAGCGGATGCACGCAGTATCATTAGCAGATGACCTTGTGCGCCCCCACAATATATTATAATGGATGACTTCGTACCGTGATATCCTGCCTTGAAGCAGGATTGGTATTAGTTTTGTTGTTTGACATCTGTGGATGCGGGAAAACAGGTTGGAGGGATCCAACTGGATTCCTTAAAATTATTTATTGTTGTCTGCCTATTTATATATATGTTATGTGTTCAATTGGATTGATGATTTGTGTATTTGGATGATTAAATATCACTAGCCCTAGATATTGATATTTAAAAATATCATAAAAAGAGATTTTTAGAATTTAAAAAGGAAAATTTTATTTTTCGAAATAGAAATTGAATTTCGAATAGGTTGGACAATATTAACTTGTTTCTAGTAAATAAAACAAGTAATGGAATTTATAAATGGTATTTATAAATGAAAAGGGAATTATCGTTTGGTAATATGGAAATGTGAATGCAAGCGTGATTTTAAAAGGGAATTTATCTTCTCAAAGTAGAAATGAAATTTCAATAGAAACTTGTTTAATATGTAAAAGATGAAGTGTAGTTTATAAACGATGTTTTAAATGGTAGTGGGGACAAATATTTCATTTGACAAGTCAAGTATGAAATTAGAAGAGGAATTGAAATAGTTTCAAAAAGGGGACATTAGATTTTATTCCAAAACTCGGAATATATATATTAAATCAAATTATATCGAATTTCATGGAAGGATTTATTTCCAAGAAATTTGAGATAAAGTTTAATATAAATTTATGTTAATAATAAGGCTTATAAATGCAATGAAGTAGTTTTCATTGGATAAATTGGAAATAGATTTTTCCTAAATACAAGAACTGACATTTAAAATTCATATTTTTAAATGAGATAGAAGAGGGGATTTTATGATAAGAAATGGCAGTTTTGCATTACAAATTCTTATCTATCCTGAGATAAGATCATGTCGATCAAGGTCTGAGAGGTAAGTAAAATACCCCAACTAGAACGACTTCATTTTATCAAGAGATGGTATTAGTTTGTAATGGTAAAGAATGCTAAATAAATTGACTTCCGCAAAAAGGAAATTTATAATTAGAACTCGATTATATCGAATTTTATAAATAATTTAATTCCAGGTAGATTGGAATTAAATATAGAATTCGAGTTTTGAATTAATTTATAACCAAGTTATTGGTGTGGAATAAAATAAATCAACAAGTTTGAAAATCATGATTGTTGAGTCAAGATTTGGATAACAGGCGTGAAGTATTTTAAAATTTTGAAAATGGTGTTGAAATTTATTTAATAAAAAAAGTTTAAACGTTATATTTAAATTTAATTAAAATGAACTTGTCGCAGCGTATTAGTTCGTAATTTGGCGTTTTGAATTTTAATTGAGTATATAGAACTCAATATAACTCGGAATTCGATGAAACAAGAAACGGTCGGACCTATTGAATAATAATTTTCTAATAGAAGAGAAAAATCTGGATTTTGTTTTATTGATTTTGAGTTATATCAAAATCAAATTTTAGAAAAGTTGTTGTAAAATCGTTTATAAACCTAAATGGTTTATTTAATTAATAAAAAGGACTTCAAGTGAAAAAAGTCCGAATTCTTATTTGAGAAATCCCGATTTGAGTTATCAAATGTATACAAACTCAAGGGGAGTGAATTAAGTGATTTTTGAAGTAAAAAACAGATTTGGATTATGGAACGATATTGACCAATTTATAAAAGAGGTTAGTTAATGGAAATTTTGAATAGAACTAAAAGCGGGCCAACTAAATTGGATTTGTAAAGTAGAATTTGAAATCGAATATGAGGCTAGATTTATAAATGAATTTCGATTTGTTATAAGTGAATTAAAATATGTTTGAACACTACTGTTTCAAACTATGAATGAATAAAGCAATTGAACTAATTAAAGAACTAATTAGTTGGATTGAGTGCGATTATATCCAAATAGTTGTATGGGTTGGAATAAAGTGAAACTGCAGATGTTGTATATTAGACAAGTATTGGATGAAGTGAATGAAGAATATTTTTGAATGCCCGACAAAAAGGTACAAGTTTCCCTTTCATATGAGATTTTATGAGCCATCGGGCAAGCCGCTTGGTTTTTTTGATTCTCTTTTTGAATGGGAAGGGCCTAGACGGCGATTTGTAGTTGTACCGAGTGACCTGCACAAAGGAGGCGCTGGCGAAATTTTCCAAAAATTTAAGGAGTTAGAAGAGTTCTTTGAGAAATTTAGAAGCTATAATCAATATATTGATATATATATATATAGTTCAATAAGGAATTCGAAAAATAATTAATGAATGAATATTAATTAGAAAGGGCCAGTGATGTGTTCGATTGATGATTTTTTCCTTTGATAGTTAAATCACTGGCTATCAAAGATTTTTGACCATCGTTGTCAATACGGAGAGGGCGATTGGATTTTATCCGAAAACCACTTCGTAAAGGCATAGGCATTGCGAAATAGATATGCTGAAGATTATTGAAGACGGAGTAAAATGCAAGGGCTGTTCCATTAATCGTAGGAAGAAATATCCTAAGATGGATTGATGGAATAGTCACTTTGGTTTCGTTCAGTCCTAAAACGAACGTATATAGACGAATGTCTGACAGAGTATTTCCAATGATCACACCTATTGGTTTTTACGAATATACCATGTTGGTGGGGAGAAGACCGCTTCTCTCTATTTTAACATCCGGAGTGTATTTATATAAATCGAATTATTGATTAACGGATTTGACAATGTGGCATTCAAAGTAAATGGTGGCCGGATGTTCTGAAGAGTTAAACATGACCTGAAGCCTCATCAGATGGGAAATAAAAAAAATTGGGCAGGCAGCATGGCTAGGTGGGTCATTCCCAAGCAGGGTATGTTGTCACCATCTAGAGAAAATTTCATTATTTGTTCTTGTTTCATTTTCTGTATCTCCACGATGTACGGTGGGCCTTTAAAACCATAATGGGGTGACAATTTATTCGCTACACTCAAGCTAAATAAGTGGACGGTCATGTGTGGCCGGGTTGCAAGATGTTCTTGTTGAACCCTAGTATATCCCCTTTAGATTACACTGATCGAAAGGTGGTCCCATACCTTTTCATAGTTGGAATCCAATCTCCAATAAGCGCCATGCGGTTTTTGATTTTATACTATATATGTAGAGCGTGAGATGCAAGCATTCTACTATTTGGTTATTTACTTGATTAGACATTATTATAATATCATCGGATTTTGATATCAAAATGTTTTAGGTTATAGTAAGGTAACTGTCCGTGTTTATGTGTGGGCTGGTCTTACTGTTACTTTGTCTTTCGAGAGATTTTTCAAAGTTAAACAATATGGTTGGAGTTTACTCACACCAGTCCCATGACTGGCCCAGAGTTTATTTTGTTTGTTTTCCATAAACTCTTGGGTGCCCAAATTTGTATGGGCAGTCAAGTGTTTCAGGCTTTTACAGATACACTTGGAGGAGTTTAAAGCAGGCGGCTTCACCATTAGATATTTAAGAGTTACTTTCTTTTGTATCAAATATTGTATTGTGCTCTGATGTTGGTATGTATATATGATACAAAATTTATATTCAAAAGATTATACTTTATAATATATTTTATTCGTTCTGCTATGAGATTCTGTTTTTCTGTCTATTTCTATTTCTTTAACCTTAATGACTCATACTTCTATGCTATTTGGGTCGGACCGGTGTTGTTTTAGTCAACTCAGGTTGTACGGATTTTTGGATAGTTACATTAGATAACAATATACATTTTGTCTTCTTACGGCTTCTTCATGGTTAGCTTTAAAGATTGATGCTAATTTCCATGTCAATATAACAGTATGACAAATTGATGGTGTTATCTTTAGAAAGTGACATAGCCACTGAGTTCTAGATTTTAGCTTCCAATAGTCAATAGTATGTGTTAGTGAGTTTTTCTTGTTTCTGTGTGTTAGCCTACTCTATGAACTAGGCTACACAAAGATTAAAAGATCAAATATTAAAGATACTCACTCAATAAAGTCGGTTCGGATTGGAGGTCCACTAGCCAGGGCAAAGTGATCCAAAGCAGAGGAAGACAGTGCACAAACCAGATCGGATCGGAAAGGATAAGGCCGATCCGAACCCCACACCATTCCGCTCCGACCCGCATCCAGAACCCAAGTACTCACTCCCACGTTCCCTTAATACTTGGAACGGTTATGCCCACGATGTACCTACGTTTGCCACTAACCTGGTGTGTTGTCACCTTCACAATCCATCCGAACCCGATAGCAACGGGATTGGTGCCACATGGATCCGAACTGATCCCTCTCCACGAACATTTTCCACCTATAAATACACCATTAAGAGGCATTTTGAAGGATCTTTTTGCACTTTCTGGATTAGAACTCCTTTGGAACCCAAATTTTATCAACTTATTCAGCCTACAATCATCTTTCAAGTCATATTACAAAGGAAAATGAGTGAATCAATGTATGAAATGAGTGAGAATTGAGTGAAAATCATTATTGTACTCGCATTCAAGACATCAATCAAAAAGAAGAAAAGTGGATGTAGGCTATTTAACACCGAACCACTATAAATTGTATGTTTTCTTCGTTTTTGTTTTCATTTCACTAGAATCTTTACTAGTTTGGGTGTTAGAGCCAATTTTGGATCTAACATTTTGGTGCTTTCATTGAGATATCTTCGAATTCTCAGCTTTTTGGGATTATCATTCTACTATTTGGACCCTCAAGTTCAAAGAAGTTAATCCTCTGTTTTTGACATCTTTAAGTATTCGTTGACTAACTGTTGAAGAATCGAATATTATGGCCAAGACAAAAGGAAAAGAAGTTCAAGGCGCTAGGGGAAACGATACTAGAGAAGATCAACAAGCCATTGTGCTAACGAGGTCGCGTGCTCAAGGCTCTGGAGCAGACCGCTCCGATCAGGAAGGTCCAAACCAGATGGAAGACACCGATCCAAGCCGGTCCAATGAAGTTGAGGGCACTCATTCTCACCATCCGAACCACTCCGGCCAGGCCACTGCACACCGATCCGATCCGAACCAGAACAAAGCTGGAACTTCTACTCGATCTCCCACCAACGCTCTGATTCCAGCCACGATGACTAATGTTCAGCCTGATCCATCTGCACCCGTCAATAGGGAGATTTTTCACGCTTTCTTGACATGCTCCAAACTACTAAGGAGGCATTGGAAGCCCAAAGGCGTGATAGCCTTCGCATGCAGGAAAACATGATCACTTTGGGTAGAGAACTCCAAGAGCTATGGAGGTAGAAGACTCCTTCCCCAACACGCCGCCTTGCTACAAATGATTCGTCTTCTTCAGACGAGGGACGTCCTCATGAGAGAAGGCCGCTTGAACGACCTCAGAACCTTGATCAGTTAACTTTTGGATCTTTAGGATCCCGAGAAGACACCGCTCGTGTATTAGGGCCTGATGACCCAAGCTTGCAATAGCCTATGTTGCTACCCATGCGTGGATCCCACGTCCTACCCAGGGATCCTAATATTACCAACCCTACGCAACAGCAGCTTCTTCAATCTCTACTTCCTGAGATCGACCGGGAGCGCAGAGCGCAGTGTAGAGCAGCTACCGCTAGAAACAGGAGGTTATCCCCTAATCAGGAACCTAGGGGTAATCCGAACATCAGACCTAGAGAACCTGTGCAGACATTAACAAATGACGATGTATGCGCAATGGTGCGCCAGATTATGTCCGAGAGCCGACAATATACTAATGAAGACTGGGGCATTGAGCGAAGTCATAACCCCAGATGATATATTGGACTTCCAGTTCCCTCGGTGATTCAACTTGCCTCGGTTGGATCGATATTCAGGAAGAACGGACCCAGGGCAGCATCTGATAAGGTATGCATGGTTCATGAATGCTGCAGCAGCTCCAGATGCTGTAAAAAGCAAAGCCTTTCCAATTTATCTTGAAGACGTGGCGTTAATGTGGTTCAGCCGACTCCCCGCTCGGTCGATATCAAATTTCACAGAATTGAGTGAGCGCTTTATGAATCAGTTTCGACTTCATGCCCGAAAGTCCAAGAGCGTCATAGAGTTGTCACGGATTAAATAGGCCCCAGGAGAATCTTTGAAGTCATATTTATATCGCTTCAACCTGGCCGTCACCGAAGTTAGTGATCCTCATGAGCCCACTATCCTAATGGCCTTGATAGAAGGGGTAGACCCTGACACAGAATTCGAGGATTACTTGTCTGGGAAACTGCCTCCTACTAGAGAATTGTTCTATGAAAAAGCTAATATCCGCTTAAGGCGAGAAGAAGCTCATGCAAATAGGAAGAGAAATTCAGAAGGGGCCTCGAGGGAAGGTGCCTAGAGTAATGTTGTTGTGAAACAATCTGGTGGCAGTTCAGGGAAGGTTGAAGTAAACGTTCGCAACCAGAGTGGGGTAAATAGCAACAGAAATGGGAACGACAACGGAAGGAACAGAAACCGAGGGAATAGCTCTAGTAAAAGACCCAAATTCCAGACTTTTGAAAATTATACGCCGTTAAATGATACGTTGGAGAATATTTACTTGGATTCGTACAGCATATTGCAGTACAAAAAACCACCACCCAGAGACTCCATTGAGAAAGAGATCGAAACGGGAAAGTTTTGTTTGTTCCATGGAACCCACAGTCATTCCACCAATGAGTGCCGTCATTTGAGAGATATAGTTGAAAGATTGCTGCGGGAAGGGAAGTTAGACGAGTACAAGGTTGCCCTAAGGAACAGGGGGAAAACCCCGAACCAAAACCAGCCTACTTCAAAACCCACAGCCTAGAAGAAAGGTAAGGGGATTGTTATTAATACTATTATAGGTGGACCTCACCTAGTTGGTCGTAGTTTTAAAGCAATGGATCAGTACGTCAACGCCACCAAGCATTTTGAGGTAGGAGAATGCAGTAGCCTCGAAGACATTACTCCAGTAAAACAACAAAAGACGATGTCAGACGATGTCGTATTCCGCGGTAGAGATGATTCCGGAGTTCAATCCCCAACGGACGATCCATTAGTGATTACAACGACAATTGGTCCTACTTTAGTCCATAAAGTGTTAGTGGACAACAGGAGCTCGGTCAATATCCTCTTCAAGAAAGCTTTCGAACAAATGAGACTCGAAGCGAAAGATCTAAAGCCATGCGAAGGATGGATACGTGGCTACAACGGAGCGTCGATGGCTCCGATGGGCTACGTGGAATTGCCAGTGACATTAGGGCAGGGATATCGCCAGAGAGTGAGGATCCTATCATTTGTTGTTTTGGATGTGGAGTCGACCTACAATGCCTTCCTAGGCCGACCGACACTTGCCGAGTTTAGGGCATGTATTACACGTTGGTGCTTGCTGCTTAAATTCCCGACTGACTCAGGAATTGGGGTGATGAGGGGCAACCAAGCTACGGGACGAGCTTGTTACATGATGGAGTTAAAGATGCTAATGAAAGGGTTGAATATAGAAACTAAGGACGATTCTGCCCCTCCAAAGGAGAACTCAGCATAGCAATTAAGGGGTCCTGCCCTAAGAGAGTCGCCCTTAGATGTGCTCGAGGATATAGTGTTACATCCCGCTACATAGCGTTTTGACTATGACAACTATACAGAAACGTACATATTATTATCTAATTTTGTTTTGCAGGAAGCCATTTGACAAACAGATTCAAGAACACAATAAATGAAGAATAAATATGTTATAAAGGTCTGTTAGTCTTAGATATTAATGTTAAAGTCTTCCTTGATGATCACACACACACATTTTATATGTATATAGCTTTTCTTATATAAATTAAGTAAGGAATAGTTTGATAACAAAAAACAGACGTCTGTTTTGAAAATCTCAGATGTCTGTTTGCTGAGACAGATTGTTTTCAAAAGACAATATTCAGACGTCTGTTTCATATATTTCAGACGTCTGAATTTAGTAAGAAACGTACTGTTTCCTTTCGGCTTTAAAATTCAAACTATAAACAGACATCTGAAAATTATTCTCAGGCATCTGATTCTGAAAGGTTGCAACTTTTATGAAGAGTCACAACCATTTTTCTTCGTCAAAACCTTTCATTTTTTCATCTACCGTTTACTATCTTTTCATCTTTTACCAATTCCATATAACCCTAGCCCCAAATCATTTTTTACCTCAAACTTTTACTACTCTCCAACATCAGAATAATGACATATAGAGGAAAACGAAAACGAGAGGAAGAATCTCTTCCACCCTCTGAAGAGATGATTCAACTATGGCTTTGGGATGACACGGCAAAAGCAAGATACAAGGCTATGAAAGATTCGAAATTTTTTGAAGGTGCATTTGTTAAGTTTGATGCTTTTTCTAATTACCGTCTCCTTCACTATGCTAGACACTTTCATTTTGAATCTCTGGTTGATTACAACAAAAAAAATGTTAAAACCTACCCTCTCTTGGTCAAATTGTTCTTAGCAAATCTAAACCTTGACCATACAAAACCCCATGTTAAAAATGATACAATTTGGTCATGGGTATGTGGAAAACGTGTCTTTATAACCTTGCAACGCTTAGGACAAATCTTAGAATGTTCATGGCAAGGGTTAGACATTGATACAATTGAAGTTGATATGGATACGCATGATGAAGTTTCTCATCAATTTTTTTCCGAAGATCTTATTAACATGGGACATCTTACCTCCACTCATCTTCGTCCACAAGCTCGCCTACTTAACCGTATACTTGTACGCACTATTCAACCACGAACAGGGAGCTATGAAAAAGTGTACAAAAGGGATTTTCAAGCTCTGTATGCTTTATATTCAAACAAACAAATTAACTGGGCCAAAATTATAATGGACGAATGGGTTGACATCACGTACAAGCGAAAGTACAAAACTCTACACTACGGTGCCTACATTACTAGAATTCTTGAAGCTTGTGACGTAAACATACCCACCAACATTCTATCCCTATCCATCAAAGAAATAGGTCCTAAAACTTTATAGCTAATGGACATTCCTCAAAATCCTCCTACCTTAGAATTTATGTCTTTTGACACCTGGAAAGAACATGTTGCTGCCAATCCTGAATCAATCATTCCTGAACCGTCTCATCGACGCCAACCTAGACAACAAGAAGATGATAATGATATTCAGGTCATTTCTCCCGAAACATCTACTAAGCAAGCCGTCCTATTTCTATCTCAAAATCAAACCAAACTTCAAAAAGAAATAAGAAATTGTCATAAACAGACAATCAAGAAGTTTGAGTCCATCAAAGGTTTCTTGAATAAGATTTGGGAAAAGGTTTCGTGCACTAGTACTTCTTCGACCCAAGCTCAAGCACCTGCTCCGTTCCAATGGTCTTCAAGCTCTGCCGAAGTTCCAGACTCTGAGGAAGGCTCTCCTAAAGATGGTGGGACGACTGTTGTTGGGTCTACTTCAGAAGATTGGTAAGTATGGTTGGTAAGAATTCTAGCATTAATATCTTGCATTAGTATTTTGCTTTAGTCTTTTGCTTAAAAATCTCTCCGAATATTTCCATGGTTTGTAATATTTTTTGCTACTACTTCGCACAAAACTTCAATATGTGCTACTTATGTTATAGTGGTATGCTACTCTCTGTTTAATTATCTGTTTCTATGTATGTTTCTCTGTGTGTTGTGTGTATACTTAACATCTCTTATAAGTATTCCTTTTTGTCGAATGACAAAGGAGAGAAACATGTTATATAATATGCATATTAACAGGGGGGGGGGGGGTTATATAGTTGTCATTAGTCAAAAAGGGGAGAATGTTACATCCCGCTACATAGCGTTTTGACTATGACAACTATACATAAACGTACATATTATTATCTAACCTTGTTTTGCAGGAAGCCATTTGACAAATAGATTCAAGAACACAATAAATGAAGAATAAATATGTTATAAAGGCCTGTTAGTCTTAGATATTAATGTTAAAGTCTTCCTTGATGATCACACACACATTTTATATGTATATAGCTTTTCTTATATAAATTAAGCAAGGAATAATCTGATAACAGAAAACAGACGTCTGGTTTGAAAATCACCAGACGTCTATTTGCTGAGACAGATTGTTTTCAAAAGACAATATTCAGACGTTTGTTTCATATATTTCAGACATCTGAATTTAGTAAGAAACTTACTGTTTCCTTCCAGCTTTAAAATTCAAACTATAAACAGACGTCTGAAAATTATTCTCAGACATCTGATTCTGAAAGGTTGCAACATTTATGAAGAGTCGCAACCATTTTTCTTCGTCAAAACCATTCATGATCAGTTGTATCTTTTGATATATTATAAATAGAGGGTTGATTAATTGTTTCAATCACCAATTCTTACTTTAATTCTATCTTATATTCTCAAAGCTCTCTGAATTCTAAAAACTATCTACTTTCATATTTGAGACCTTTTAACTTCCATATTCCTTCACGTACTTCACAATTATCATCAAGGAAAGGCTATTGGAAGGGTATACTTAATATTCGACAATCCGTGTTATCAAGAACACAAAAGAGTCAACAATTATTCTGTATTAATGAAGACCTCTTCAGTGGTTAAGGCAAGAAATCCTGTTCAGTGGTTCGGGTAATTATGAACCTATTCCTCCCTGTGAAGTGAAGGTTTTAGTGTTAGTGAAATTCCAGAAGTGAGTCTGGGACTGGACGTAGGACAGTGGTCCGAACCAGTATAAATCGACTGTGTGATTTACTACTTACTATTCTATTATATACTCTACATCATATTCTCCATACTACATGATCCTATACCGTTGCATAGCCTCTTTCATATAGATCCCAGAGAGGACAGAGAACCCGAGGATAGGAAGGCGACTCCCAATGAAATAACAGTAGATATACCCATTGATGACACAGATTCAACAAAAGTACTAAAGATCGGCTCGCAACCAGATCCATTTCGAGTGAAAGAGTTGGCTGATTTTTTAAGGGCAAATCTGGATGTGTTTGCCTGGACTCACGCTGACATGTGTGGAATTTCGCTTGCCATCATGAGCCACTCTTTGTGTATTAATCCAAAGCACCCACCAGTCAAACAGAAGAGACGGATGCTAGGCCCAGAGCGGTCAGCAGCTTTAAAGGAAGAGGTAAAGAAATTAAAAGATAATGGATTCATTAAGGATTCAAAATATCCCGACTGGATATTGAATCCTGTCCTGGTCAAAAAGTCAAATGGGAAGTGGAGAACATGTATCGACCTTTCTGATTTGAACAAGGCTTGCCTGAAGGATAGCTTTCCTCTTCCCAGAATTGATTAGCTAGTAGATTCGACGGCCGGGCACGAGCTTTTATCCTTTATGGACGTCAATTCTGGGTACAATCAGATTCCCATGCACATACCATATCAAGAGCATACAAGCTTCATCACAGACTTGGGGTTATATTGTTATGTGGTAATGCCATTTGGGTTAAAGAATGCGGGAGCCACGTATCAGCGCCTGGTGAACCGCATTTTTTATAATCAAACTGGGAAAACCATGGAGGTTTACGTGGATGACATGCTTGTGAAGTCTAAATAATCTTCCGATCATACAAGGGACTTAGCCGAAATGTTTGATATTCTTTGAAGTTATGGGATGAAGTTAAACCCCCTAAAATGTTCGTTTGGGGTCACATCTGGAAAATTACTTGGGTTTATTGTGAGTTCTCGAGGAATTGAGATAAATCCTAGCCAAATAGCAGCAATAAGGGATATTGAAGAACCACACAAGATCAAAGACATTCAAAGCTTGGCCGGAAAAGTTGCTGCATTGAGTAGGTTTATCTCCAAAGCTACAGATAGATGTGTACCTTTCTTCGATCTTATAAAACGAGGAAAGCAAAATTTTGATTGGACCCCCGACTGTATGGAGGCGTTCTAGAATTTATTAGACTTATTAGAAACGCTTGCAATATTATCAAAACCCGTGGAACATGATGATTTGTTTGTCTACTTAGCGGTATCATCTCACGCTGTCAGTATGGCATTAGTACGTGAAGAGGATAAAGTCCAGAAGCCTGTATATTACGTGAGCAAAAAGCTAGCTGCTGCGGAATGTAATTATCCGAAGATAGAAAAGCTTGCTTATAGCCTCCTGATTGCTTCCCGCAAACTTCGCCATTATTTTCAGGCTCACCCAATAGTTGTATATACCGATCAACCTTTGAGACAAGTATTGCAAAAACCCGAAGCATCGGGGCGGTTACTTAAATGGAACATCAAGCTAAGTCAATTTGATTTGAATTTTCAACCACGAAGTTCAATAAGGAGGCAGGCATTGGCTGACTTTATAGCTAAATTTACAATTCCCTAAGAGGAAACGGTGGGTGACAAGGTAGTTACTTTGGACCAAGAGTTAGAGCTTAGTCCGTGGAAGCTATATACGGACGGAGCCAAAAATGATCGAAAGTCCGGCGCCGGAGTTGTTTTAATAACTCCTGAAGGACGATTTATTTAATATGCATTACGATTAGAGTCTACTACTACTAACAATGATTCCGAGTATGAAGCCCTGATTGCTGGGCTGAAACTCGCCAAAGAATTGCGAGTGAATACACCAGATATATATTGCGATTCCAAAATAGTTGTATGCCAGGTTCGGGAAGAATTTACTGCTAAAGGACCTCGACTCACTACTTATCTCAAAAAGGTAAAGGAGTTGTTGGGAAGTTTGGAGCATTACAGCATAACGCACATTCCAAGAACGGAAAACCAGAAAGCAGATCGATTGGCGAAGCTAGCAAGTTCTGATAATCCTAAAGAAACTGAAATGGTTCCAATAAAGGTTTTGGAATCAACGAGTTTTGACCTAATGGAAGCAGAACTGGCCTTGGAAGTCGACCTAGAGAGAGAATCCTAGATGACATCGATCAGGAATTTTCTCAAGAATGGAACCCACCCGTTGAAAAAGAGCGAAAGGCGAGCTGTAAGATGCAAGGCTGCAAGATGCGTTTTATAGGATTACGTCCTTTATCGCCAAAGGTTTTCAATTCCCCTATTACGGTGTATCGCACACGACGACATTAAACGTGTACTGCAAGAAGTACATGAAGGTGAGTGTGGAGGCCACACTAGGGGCCAAACCCTAGCAAAGAAAGTATTACGGTATGGTATTTCTGGTCGACCATGAATAAAGACGTGGTTGATTATTCATGACGCTGTGATAGATGACAAAGATTTGCCAAAGTTCCCCGAGCGCCTCCGACTCAGCTCAAGTCGATGGTAAGCCCATAGCCGTTTTCCATGTGGTAAATTGACATTATTGGAGTGTTACCTATTGCCAGAGGAGGAGCTAAGTACGCGATCGTCGCCGTGGACTATTTCACAAAATGGGTGGACACTGAACCCTTAACAACCATCATGGGAAGGAAGTTTGACAGCATCGAATTCAGGAACTTCTGCCAGAAGTACAAGATTGATAAATGATACACTGCAGTAGCTCACCCGCAGTCAAATGGCCAGGTCGAAGCCATAAAAAAAGTCATCAAATCTATTTTGAAGAAGCAATTGGAGCGGGCCAAAGCCAAATGGGTAGACAAGTTGCCACTAGCTTTATGGGCCTATAGAACAACCTTTAAGACGGCTACCGGCCATACTCCCTATGCACTTTCCTTTGGGTCAGAAGCAGTGATTCCGGTAGAATTGGAAGTCCCTTCTCATCGAGCCGCATATTATGACCCAATGACAAATAGGACACTCCTCTTAGAGTTTGTTGATATTATTGAAGAAAAAAGAGATGAAGCAGACATACGTGCCTCGAGACATCGACATCAAGTAGCACGTTATTATGATCGGAAAGTTCGCTTCAAAACTTTTGAACCAGGAGATCTAGTATTGAAATGAGTCTTCCCACCTTTGACCCAATTGGGTCCAAAATGGGAAGGGCTATACACCATCCAATGGAAGCTTGATATAGGAGCATTCAAGCTAACGACCGTGGATGGTGAAGAGATTCCCGGAGCTTGGAATGCTCAACACTTACGACGATATTTGAGCTAAATATGAAATGTCTTTTTTTTATTAGCTGTGTAAAAAGGCACGACTTGCCTTAAAAAGTCTGTTTATATGAACAAAGGATTATGAAGTGGATGTAGGCTACGACTTAGCTGAACCACTATAAAAATATCGCGTGTCATTTATTTCCCTGCATTATCTACATATTTGACAATCATTTTATCATGACCATGAAATACGAAACATTAAATTAAATCTGGAAAATTGGAACTAACCTATGTGCAGGAGCGAACCAAATGACCGCTTGCATGATAGAATGTAAAAGAATAGGAAGATGACATTCTTAACTCTAACTCTCATGAATCGAGAGAGAGTATAAAGGACGGGAAGATGACGTCCCTTGGGGCGTGAAGGTGCACCCGGATAAGAGACCGCCTCAACAATACTCTTACCTGGTTATGAGACAGGAGAGTATAAAGATTCTAGAAAGAATAGGCATGAATGACGAAAGGAATATGGCCCCGTCGGAGGATCGGGGGCAATTGTATTTTGAATTTAATCAATCTCGAATAATTCTTGCTCAGTTGACCAAGATTGATTGGGGGCACATATGCGTACACATATTCCCCTCAACAATGACTTTATTATATAACTATAATGTGACATGCTATTTATTTGCATTTTTACTTAAGTACTAAACTAACAACTATCTAACATTGCAGGAAATAAACTATTTTTATTTACAAACACGAGAGTTTGTACAGGGAAATCAAGCAAAAGATGTGAGGGCCGCACTCGCTGCAACAATTACGGGCCCATTGAATATCAAAATAAAACAAAGCACTTCATCACTTGGGCTTTGGAGCGGACTTGGATTTTTTGGCAGCCTTAGCCTCTTTTTCAGCATCAGTCACAAGACGCTTTGGCCTCTTCTTCTCTATAGTTGAAGTACCAGAATCGGTGGATTTCTTCCCAAGAGTCGGAACACTGGAATCAAGAGAAGATTTTTTAGCAAGCACTTCTGTAATAGATCTAGTTGAAAGTTTAACGACTAACCTTGATCCAGGATCCAACACTGCAAGGGGCTTAAGGCTTTCGGGGTTCAAGTCTTTAGTTTTTAGCTGCATGCATTTGTCTTGATCGACTTTCATTTTAGGCAAAGTAATGTCATCGGAACTTTTGAATCCCCAATTATAGCCACATCAAGATCTTTTTCATGCCCCTCATTACCACCGTCGTCTTTTAAGGCATCTATCATCCCGTTATCACGAGAAGTGTCGGCCTTAGACAGTTTAGCGCCTCCTCCGGATTCGGCGGTAGTAGCCTTATCCTGTCCTCCCTGAGCCTTTTTCATGGATTCCTCTCTAATAGAGGATCCCTGAGGCTCATCGATCTTCTCGGCTGATCTAGCACCTACAGAATGAGAAGCAAGAGTTATCAACTCAGGAGAAAATAAAGGATCCTCCATTGATTGCCCAATTATGTGATGAAAGGTGGAGACGACCTTGACAAATTGAGGTGAAAAGGTAGAAACGCCTTCCGGTGGTCTCTAAGCTAGAGCGACTACCGTCTCTGACGCTGATTCGGGTATAGGAGATAAAAGAGACGACTTAGGAATTCCCGGGTTCTCAGGATCATATCTCTCAACTTCAGTAGCTTCAGCGGTAGCGGAAGAAGAACCAGCCTCAGGGATATTCTTTTGTTTGGCCAGCCGCTTCTCCTCCTCCATAGCAGCGGCAATAAGGCGACGCCCCTCGGCCAGGCATGCCAGTTCATCATCTTTCAGATACTTCTCCATAAGTTTATCTTCATCAACGAAGTCCACCTTAAAATCCTCTTTCTCCCATTCGTTGATTTGACTCCATACGTGAACTAAGGTAGTTGGATAGTCTTCAATCCAAGAGATGTTTCGGCGACGAATTATGTGCGCAAAGAATTCATTCAGTAATTCGCCAAAACCATGCACTTCTTCCAGAGCCTCTGATAGCTGTCTACGGGTCTCTTCAGCAGACTTAATGGCGTTCTCCACATTCCCCTCAGCTAGGGCAACCCTATTCTTGTCTTCCATTAACTTGGACTCCAAGTCAACGTTTTGTTTCTCCAGTTCAGCATTTTTTCGCGCTAAATCGGCTTTTTCTTACTCAAGTGTATTATAAGCCAGTTGCATTTTGACGTTGTCCGACTTAGCGTCTTCCGCTTGTTTCTTCAACTCCAAACGCTCTTGAGTATGAGATTCCAGCAAGTCATGATAATGCTTCTGTAAGTCCTCAAATTGCTATTTGAAGTTGTTGGCGTCTCATTGAGCGATGACAAGTTAAGCCTGTGTTTCTTCTAGGTCCTTCTCCCAATTTTTCGAGGCTTCTCATCGGAATCCCCAGTTTTTTCATCGAATTAATATCTATAATTAAAATCCGAATAATTCTGGAAAGATTGCGTGAATATTTGAACATCTCTGAGTATTGCTTCTCAACTACGTCAATTTTTTGCTTTAGCCTCATCTGCCCACTTTGAGGAAATAGGCTTAAGTGTAGCTAAAAAAGTCAGATTCTCAAAGTAATGATCTGGGAACTGCTTCTCCAGGTATGCTAGCTTAACTTTGGACTCAGCATCCAGTGGTGGAGGTTTGCAGTATGTTAGTCCAATGTCCTTTCGCTTAGTCGGGACGATGGCTATATCACCCTTTCTAGATCGCTTCTCGGAAACCTTGTTTTTGTCTCGTGAATCGATATGTTTCAGTGGACTTTTTTCTCGACTGTGTTTGTCTTGAGGAGAAGTTCGGTCTTTAGACTGCGACGTATCTTCTCCTCGACGACTCTGGTAGCTCTTATATTTGTCTGGATCCGACCGGACGGGGGAACGAGAGCATGAGTTATGCGGTCGATAAGAATCATGAGGCCTTCTTTCATCTCTGCCCCGGCTCTTACGGTGATCAGGCTTGATATCGGAAGAAGGTCTAGACATGCTACGGCGCATTTTTGTGACATCGTAGTAAGGGCGAGACATTGTACCTGCGTAACAATGTAAGTGGAATTCAGAATCAGTGTTCACATAAGAAGTGCGTGCTGTGATGCGTGGTGCTAATGTGTTGAGTGCATCATATGTGGTGTTCCCCCCGAAAAAACCTAAGTCTGAATCTAGACTAGCGCGAGTGGGCTCTTTGGCCTTCACGGGAGTAGTCTCTTCTGAAGAAGTGAAAGTTAAAGGATTTGTGCCAAAGTCCTCTGAAGTATAGATGGTTTCAGGCAGAGGTAGATCTCCTAAACCCTTAAATGTGGAATCGTCAGTAGTAGGGGCATCTCCTTGTGAAGCGTCTGTTGGCAGCTCTTTAGGAGATGTTGACTTCTCAGGAGAAATAGCATCATCAGGGACGGTATACCCTTCTCTATGCTTTTCAGCTATGTTGGCTAACTCGTCGTCTGAGTTGAAGATGGAGAAGGTGAAGTCCAAAGAGGTATTGTTGGACCTTTCGAGCCTTCACCCATCTCAGGAATAATGTCTACTGGGGATATGTACACATATGGATCCGTCCCATGACCTATGCTACGGGTAATGGATAGTAACTCGTGATGATGGAGATACTCATCCTTAATAAATTCATCGATGGTTAGAAACTTTTGATCGTCATTGAGAAGCCGATGCAAATGATCAAAGTACAATTGATCCGATATTTGCTTTGGGTTATCAACTGCGAATAAAAAAGAAAGCAGGTTAATGTGTTGGCATGAACATTTAAAATTGACATCTAGAAAATCGGTGCTTTACTTGATTTGGCTCATCTAATGGCACACCCCGGCTGCTGTCTGATATAAAACTATTCGAGCTTAGAATCGCCAGCCTTGCTGCTAAACGGAGCTGTAATAATTTTCCTTTTTGGGACTGATTCAAAATATGAGAAGGAAGGAGTCTCTTGAGTCCGATGCTTGAAATTATAAAAAAAGTGGACGTCACCGAAGGTAGGCTCTATACCTAAAACCTCTTTGTACGTTATATATAAGGTGTATAAGTAAGCATAAGAGTTGGGATGTAATTGCATGGGGGCAATCCACATTTGTCTTAGAAAGTCAACAACAAAATGCAGAAATGGTGGAATAGTCCCAACCATACACATCAATCATGTAACTGTCATAAATCCTTCCGGAGGATTGTGGGAACGATCTGCTTTCGATGGCACTAGGGTATCTCTTTTCAGTATCCCAAGCTTTAGACATATTCGAACAAGTCTGTCATCATCAATCGTCGATTCAACAAAATCTTTGGGTAACTCCAATATAATGGCAGACTCAAACTCATCAGGAGCTCGATTATCTCCTATCTCTCCTTCCTCTTCATCGCCAAGAGAAACTTCATTATCAGAAAGCATTTCACTATTGTGTGATTCTACTTCATAATCTGGGCTCTCATCGTCCCATTCAGGGTCTGAGGGAGAGGATATGTCATCAAGAGTAAATTTCTTGGAAGTTTCTGCAACCTCTATCTTCTCTGCTAACCTAGATGAACATCTCTCTGCCATGATCACTAAACTACTGAAGAAGCAATAACATAAGTTAGAGCAAGATAGCCCATATCCCCCCGTGTGTGTGTGTGAATTAAAGTGTGTGCTATGTGTGCAAAAGATGCAAAGTAAACACATGAGAGCGTGATGCAAAGATTCAATAAAGCAGTAATGTCCAGAATGGTCCTTGATGTTCGTTTATGTTAGTAAGGCGCTATCCTAACTGTTCTTTAAGTTGAAGGTTATTTCAAACATTGATTTAGACAATTGGACAAATTCTTGTGCATTAAGATGGACTGCTTCGGTTCAGTTCGGGTGTATGTGTTGGGATCGGATCGGGAGGCAAAGACATGTTTTGGCCTGAAGCAAACATTCACACCCAGCAAGCAAAACCGGATCGGTTCGGAAGTAGGGGTTCGGAGCGGTCCAGAGTGACTTGAGTATACATGCCTCTCTTCCTTATTGTTTCTCACTCCGACCCAACCCGGTCATATGAACCTCTCTCCCTTTTTTCCCTTCACTCTAACGTTTCTCCATCCGAACCAATCTCATCTCCTCTCCTCCTCCTCTTCTTCTCCATCTTCCATCTCACTCAACCAACACCAAGCCCAACTCCACGTCAAAAACCCCAATTAAGACCGAGCACTTATGTGTGCTCAAATATCCAACAATAGATCCTAATCCCACCTCCCAACGCCTCGAGGTGATGTCGGAGCCACCAACGACGATGGCAAGGAGAGATGAGGCCACGGCGTCGAAGCCAAGCAAACACCATGCCCAAATTGTTCAAATTGACCGCAAATTGAAACTGAAATCAATTATTATGAAAATAATCAAAGTTTTAAACCGACCAAAGCGTTTAATTTAAAGATTAACGAGAGGTTTTTGGGTTTTTGAAGGTTAGGGTTTCGGTGCAAAATCCACTAGGCGAGAGCAATGAAAGAAGAAGGAAGAAAAAGATAGGTGATGGGTTTATATTTTTTTTTTGCATTGTCCCTTCGTATTCTCGGCCTGTCATCCCATTCAGACCGGAGTACAAGCCTATGGATGTATGTTAACTTGTTGATCCAATATTAAACAGAGTGAAAAGGAAAGCCGATTCGGATCGGAGTCCGAACCGGAAGGGAATTATACACGTTGACTGGGCGTGCAAATTAAATTCAAAAAAAATAAAAAAATAAAAATAAACGAGGAGCATACCTGGAAGAGTCTCTAGACATCAAGGAGAAATCTCTGAATTACATGAAATGAAGAAAATAATACACACATTTCATGATGTATATATATAAGCAGCAAGAGAACCAACTTTATGGAGCAACACATCCCTACACGCAAATGGAAACGACCATTCAATAGTTCCAATTCAAAGACCAATAGGAAAATAATGTCAAAGCACGCTTCGTCTTCAACAGAAACATCCTTTGAGGGGGCAAAATGTTAGCCTACTTTGTGAACTAGGCTACACAAAGATTAAAAGATCAAATATTGAAGATATTCACTCAATAAAGACAGTTCGGATCGGAGGTCCACTAGCCAAGGCAAAGTGATCCAAAGCAGAGGAAGACAGTGCACAAGCCGGATCAGATCGGAAAGGATAAGGCCGATCTGAACCCCACACCATTCCGCTCCGACCCGAATCCAGAACCAAAGTACTCACTCCCACGTTCCCTTAATACTCGGAACGGTTATGCCCACAATCTACCCACGTTTGCCACTAACCTGGTGTGCTGTCACCTTTACAATCCATCCGAATCCGATAGCAATGGGATTGGTGCCACGTGGACCCGAACCAATCACTTTCCAAGAACATTTTCCACCTATAAATACACCATCAAGAGGCATTTGGAAGGATCTTTTGGCACTTTTAGGATTAGAACTCCTTTGCAACCCGAATTTTATCAACTTATTCATCCTACAATCATCTTTCAAGTCATATTACAAAGGAAATTGAGTGAATCAATGTATGAAATGAGTGAGAATTAGTGAAAATCATTGTTGTACTCGCATTTAAGACATCAATCAAAAAAGAAGAAAAGTGGATGTAGGCTATTTAACACTGAACCACTATAAATTGTGTGTTTTCTTCGTTTCAGTTTTCATTTCATTAGAATCTTTATTAGTTTGGGTGTTAGAGCCAATTTTGGATCTAACACTGTGCTTGTTTACAAATCTGAATCTAGTTTTCTTTAAAGAAATGGAAAGTTTCGTCAAACTATTGAAAATGTTCGAACCTTAGAAACCTAAATTGACTAGAAGTATATATAGGATTCCAGTTCAACCACATTAATCCTTCAATATGATTCATTGATTTAGTTTGAATTACCATATAAGAAAATTTGGGAGTTCAATCCTTGAATACTGTAAGTTTAGCAATAATTGACGTATAAGAATAAAATTGAAAATATAAATATTTAGCAGAATATGTTTCAATAATACGAAGTGTTAAATTTATCGTTGTAAATATTACTTCTACAATGACCCGGGAAATTTGCGATCCTGGTTATCGACACCAAACACGATGTCGACTAATCAAGCATCGGAAATACCGGATAGTCCATGAAAGAAATTAAAGGGTGAGGATAGATAAGATAGAAACTTAGAATAGAAAAAGAAGAAGAAGAACATACAACATTAGAGTAAACACGAATCCCATAGCAGT
The DNA here is from genome assembly GCA_030737875.1 of Allium sativum. Taxonomy (NCBI): domain Eukaryota; kingdom Viridiplantae; phylum Streptophyta; class Magnoliopsida; order Asparagales; family Amaryllidaceae; genus Allium; species Allium sativum. The sequence goes on along the minus strand of CM060916.1, from coordinate 364,751,580 downwards.
TAAATATATTTCACAACATAACTTTGAAATATAAATCTGTACTTGAATATACATATCATTTCCAAAATACAGCACTTACAACACAGCGGAAAAACCATAGCTATATAATTCTGAAGCCTCCTGCTCCAGCTCTTCAAGTATCTGTAAATCCCGACTACTTGACAGCCCGTACAAAATTGGGCACCCAAGAGTTTAGGGAAAACAAAACAAAATAAGCTCCGAGTCAGTCATGTGACTGGTGTGAGTAAAATCAAATTATTTGATTTAACTTTAAAGATCCTTTCAAAGAAAGAATAATAGTAAGACCGATCCACACATAAACACGGATGGTTTTTACCTTACAATAACCCAAATCATTTGTAAACAATATTATTCTAATATTATAATAATGTCTAACACAAGTAATATCAATCTAGTAGAAACGCTTGCATCTAACGTTCTACATATGTAGTATACAATCAAAACCGCGGGCTCTTATTTGGGGAATGGATTCCAACTATGACAAGGTATGGATCCACCTTCGGCTTAGTGTACTCTAGAAGCGATACACTGGAGTTCAACAAGAACATTTTGTAACTCGGCCACACATGACCGACCATTCATTTCTCTTGAATATATCGAATATATTGCCACCGTACAGTTGGTAAACCAACATAACCATTCCCAGGAGATACAGAATTGAAAGAAGTAACAAATTTGAATATTATCTAGATGGTGACAGTATACCCTACTTGGTTGCGAACCACTTAGCCATGCTGCCCGATTTCTGTCATTTTCCAGTTGATGAGGCTGGAGGTCATAACGTATCTTTCAACAAATTACTCATTCATTCATTTTGAATGCCACATCGTCATACCCGTCAAATCACAAATTGATTTCCCAAAAAATACCATGGGTATAAGCTAAGAGAAACAAATTCCTCCGCCACTAACGTAAATACGTTTGAAATGATCAACTTACGTGATCTACCAGATATACTCTGTCAATCATTCATCCATTCAAGTTCTCCTTGGACTAGACAAACTGAAGGCACTATTCCGTACATCCATCCTAGGGAATCTCTACCTAGGACTTATACAGCAGCCCTTGCACTTTACTCCATCTTCAATTTGTCTTCGATCTATTTGATTCGAAATGCTAACGCCCATACGGAGTGGTTCTTTGGATAAGAATCCAACCGATCTCTCCGTATTGACGATAGAAAAATGGTCAAAACTTTGATAGTCTGTGATTTAACTATCAAAGAAAAACATGTGTGCAAACAACGATATTATTTCCAAATGGAAATTTTATCGATCAATCAACATTCAACATTTATCACTTAAATTAATTTATCATTAATTTACTTATCTCCTATTTCCATATATTCTAAATTCTTATTTCTAAATTTAGAAAATATACGTTATTAATCATGGGAAAACATTTCCATCTCCTTTCCACGTATCACTGCCATTCCAATATTCTTTATCATCCAACATTTCATTTTCTATGATTAGAAAATATCTCTAATTATATTTGGAAAACGTTTCCAAAACTCATTCCTTGGATTTAAACAGAGAAGTTTAAATAAAACATCGCTATGCCAATTCACTATTACTTTCATTAACTATATTCAACCTTCACTATCAAACCTTACCATTCCTTAGTTAAGAAGGAAGTCAATCAAGTTGGGGTGTAATTACCTCTCAAACCTTAACTGAACAACGTTTTAACTTCGAAATAGTCAAAGTTTATCTTTTAAATCTTTAACAAACTTCCTTACGTAACTCTCTTTCAAATAAATCTCAATTCAATAACTCTTTCCTTCGAATAAACTATATTCGATAGTCTCTCTTCTTCGAATAACCTATACTCGAATAACTCTATTCAATTAACACTATTCGATTAACTCTAATCGATTTACTCTGATTAGTTAGCTCTTTGATTAACTCAATTCTATTAACTCTATTTGATTTATCCTACTGGATTAACTTTATTCAATTAATTCTAACTAATTTACTCTTATCAATTAACTCCTTTCGAATAAACTATATTCGATTAACTCCATTTGAATAACTAATATTCGATAACTCCTTTCGAATAACTAATATTCGATAATTCCTTTCAAATAACTAATATTTGATAACTCCTTTCGAATAACTAATATTCGATTAACTCCTTTCGAATAACTAATATTCGATAACTCCTTTCGAATAACTAATATTCGGTAACTCCTTTTGAATAACTAATATTCGGTAACTTCTTTCGAATAACTAATATTCGATAAATCCTTTCGAATAACTAATATTCAATAAACTCCTTTTGAATAACTAATATTCGATTAATTTTCTTCTTCGAATAACCTTATTCGATAACTCTTTTCTTCGAATAAACTATATTCGAATAACTCTAATCCGACTAACTCTAATTCAATTAACTCTATTTGAATAACAAATATTCGACTAACTCTTGGTCGATTAACTCTATTCGAATCACTTTAGTTCGATTTAACTCTATCGATTAACTCTAACTGATTAACTCTAACTTGTTAACTATAACTGATTAACTCTAGCTGGTTAACTCTAACTCTAATCGATTAACTCTAACTCTAATCGATTAACTCCTCTAACTCATTTTGATTAACACATTTTGATTAACTCCTTTGATTAACTCTACGTCCATATTTAGTTTCAAATATCGATGTTGAAATCGATTCTTACTTCTCTATATAACTCCCGACTTATATATTCTATTTATCCAATGACAAATATTTTATTAAATTTATAAAATATTATTTATAGGTTAATCTTCTCAATCTATTGGTTACAATAGATTCTATTTAAAATCTTTGCTTTAAATCCATATCATGTTATACCCGTGTGCAAAGCACAGGTCTAAACTTTCCTGATGTAAAATTCTATTCATTTTCTAAATATTTCTTTATATGACATTCTTTTTCATTTCCCAATAAATCCCTTTTATAACTCTATATATTTTCTAAATAAACATTTCCTTTTTATAACTCTATTCATTTAACAAATAAATATTCTTTTCCAATTCTATTTATTTAACAAATAAACATTTTCTTTTCAATTCTATTTGTAAATGTTTTACAAATATTCCCTTTCCAAATCTATTTGTAGATGGTTTACAAAAGTATCCTTTTCATTTCTATTTGTAAATGGTTTACAAATATACCCTTTTAATTTCTATTTGTAAATGGTTTACAAACATATCCTTTTCATTTCTAGTTTAACATATTTATTTCCCATAAATATTTCCTTTTCTAAACCCTTTTGATTTTATAACTATTTTCTCTTATAAAATCCTTTTTCTTTTATATATAAAATCCATTGATTTTATATAAATAATTTAATTTCAAAATACACTTTGAAAATCCCTTTTTCTACATCCCAGTATTTCTTACGGTATTTAAAACACAAATTAATAGTGATCGATATCATTCAAACACACATTATCCACAACAGATTATATATCACATCATATATTACAGTATATGAACAGAACAATATTTATAAATATTGAGGAGTCCAGTTGGACCCCTCCAACCTGTTTCCCTGCATCACAGATGTTAATAATTAACATCGATTTCATTTCAATATGAAATATTCTGCTAAACAGAATCAGTGGTTGATTAACGATTTATATATATATCGTTATCTATAATTTTAACCAATCACTTAACAGTTCAACCAAACAGTTAACACACTGCAATCAACAGATAATTATCAGTTTTAAGAGTACGTTATAAAAATATAACTGTTCAGAGTTGGTGAGTTTTACTCACATTTCGAGTTAATCGTTAAATACGATTTGCGTCTGTTGATTCAGACAAACAATTTATTTTGCAATAAATTGTAACGAGCTTCGATTCATTCCCCGTCAATTGCATTGGGTAGTGTCCGTCCATACGATCCCAACGGATCTTGTTTCGTCTGATTCTGATAATGTATGACGAAATTATGGATTATACAATTTGTACGTATATTTAAATTAAAACTAACTTTCTTTATTATTGGGCTTTACCAACTTAAATCGGCCCAACCTCCTTTTGAAAAACCCATAAAGCCCACCTGGTAGTATAGTCTCCTTCCTCCAGGGAGAACAGGCGCGAGTTCCTCTTTCAAATGGACATTTCAGCCTCATCCTTCAACTCGTTCTTCCACTAAATCGAAACCCGTAACAACCATCATACTCCTCCTCACAAACTACATGTCCCCAACCCCTCAAATCTCAACCCGACTTCTCCCTCACAATCTCGCAGCAGTATTATCCAACACCATGTCCGTGTACTACTTAAAGCCGAGCTCCACCATCCCTTCTTAACATTTCCTAAAACCAACTCCAGACTTCCTGTCTTTCCAATCTCAACACCACCATCTCCATTTCATGCAGTTCGCACCCACCAATGGAGTCGCGTCCTCATCACAACCACACAGAGATCGACATTTATTTTCTCTGAAATGTCCAAAAAAAATCATGTAGGTGCGGTTTCTCCTCAGGAACCAAGAAACGAACTCGATTTCAAGAATTGGTGCTTGAATCCCCCTCCAGTTCTTAACCTAGCCGTCGTAGCTTAATTTTAGCGAACAGGAAATTCAATCGATCGACGATTCGAGGATGTAGAATTGAAGAGCATCTCATGTAGATCTCAGCTATATATGTTATTTGATTTATGGCATTTGTTTGTGAATTTCTTTGATTTTCCTTTTCTGCGTTTTGAATTTTTGTGAAAGAGAATTGTTTTCTTGCATTTAAAAGGATGTGGGTGTGGCTAAGAAGGGAGGGTACGTGGCTTGTTTATGCTCAGAAGTAGATTAGGATATTTTGCTTATTTTATTTTATTTATTTTATATTCGTTTCTCCTTCTAAAAATCTGTGTGATCACACACGATATTCAAAAATCGCGAAAATGGTCATGTAGCTACAGTTCGACATTACGGTCCCAACGAAACTGGTTTCGTTAAATTCCGAGGTCGTTTGCAAAACTGGCTATTTTTAAAGCTCTAAATAATCCTTTTAAATATATAAATATAATTAAATTAAATATTAATAAATTAATATTATCTTATATATTCACAATAGAATACCATATAGCTCCACTGGGATTTTACAACTCGATATTCAAATCTCGGTTGAACCGATATTCAATTTATATTGAAATTCCTTATATAAATCATCATAAATTATAAAGGAATTCCATAGAGACCTTTCTAAAATTTGATTTGGACATAAATAAAAATCTACACAATGAAATCCCGATTTTTCTCTTCCATTAGAAAAATACACTTCACCAGCTCTGAACGTTTCTTGTTTCATAGAAATCCGGTTTAAAACGGACCCTTTACATTCAATTGAAGTTCAAATCGCCAAATAGCGAACTGCAGCGCCATTTCGAGCTCGATTTTAATTATATTATAATTATACGTTCAACAGTCATTTATATAATATATTCGTTATTATAATTTAAATCTAAACTGAATTATATATATTTTGAATTTTCCAATTCACCCCATGTTGCCATTTCAGCTGATTCTGATTATTTCAGAATTAAATATATTATTTAATTATTATTTTAATTAAATATTCCAAGTTATTTAATTTAAACCATTTGAAAATACCAAACCATATTTTAAATAATTGGATAAATTAATTATTCAGTAGTAAAAATACGGGACATTACAACTTCCTAAAATTTGGATTTAATATCATGGGAAAATCATCATTCAGAAGCATGCTCCAAGGATAAAAATTCCAAGACTAGCGCTAATTTTTATTTCAATATAGTGGATGTTATTTGGATACATGTACGAAGATGTAACTAGATACAAATATGTATTTGATACATTTATCACATTACGATATGAATGTAAAATTTTATTTTGACATGCAGGTTCATGGTTTTGTCAGATGAGGTTTCCAAAGCAGAATTTGAATTGTAATTCGTAAAATTTTAGTTTTAATCGAAATTGGATTTAGCTTGTGAACTACAAATTAACAAGAATCATATTGTAGCGATTACATATTTTGGTACTTTAGAAATTTTTCTTGATGTTGGTCATCAAATGACATTAAGGTATGCAAAAATCATTCACTCTTCTTTATGTAGAAATTTTTGTATTTTTAATGATTTGGATGTTTAAGCTTCTACATCTAAACTTAAAACATACTCTTATATTACCTATAATTTGCCTATGAAGCAATAAAATTCAAAAAGTAAATCCAAACAATTTTTTGGATGTTTTTATTTTGAAGTACTGAATGTTTTTTTAGTAATTGTGGTATTATAAGTGCTAGGAAATTTTATATATTTTATGATTAGTAAACCATTAAATCCTATACCTAAATAGATGACCATATTAATTTATTTGGCAAGAAACACAGAAAGTAAATGAATTACGGAAGCGGTATCTGAATCCATAAATGTTTACAAAGATAAGATTAACCTTATTAAGATATGGTCTTGATCTTCAAAATTGATATAAGCTTTTAGATTTGAATTGATTGTTGTTGGTTTTATGAACTGATTAACAGGAAAGAAAGATCTGAAAGTCAAGTGTTGGATATGAACTTCCAAATTGACAAAAACCTAGATACGAATTATTTCCACAGAAGAGATTATGAGAATAACTAAGCTTATGTAGTTTGAGGACTATAGCCCCTTATTTACAATAGCCGGATATTTTCAATTTAGCCCTCCAACAAATTAAAAATCACTTTGGTCTCTATACATTCTTTCCATGGTAGTTACATTTCAAGTCTTATTTACGCCATTTATTTATTTGATCACTTTATTTAGGCATTATAACGAAATAGCATAACACATTCTATTTTACATGTTTGGCCCACATATTAAAATTTTCCAATAATCTCTTCATTGAGCCACATACGTAATAACCTCAAACAAATTTCTATTTATTATATGTAGTCTATTAGAAACATATCATCCATTAACTGTGTTGATTAAAGATAAAAGTAGTCTACATCACATTTATCATGGTTAAACCCATCAATGGTCACTTATATCAATACAATCAAATGGCATAGATTGATCATGGACGAATAGAATGGAAATTACATGAAATATGATATATACATGTCTATTTCCATCTAGTCCAACTTTAGTGAGATCACAATGTTCAATATTTGAACAAATTAAAGTGCAAAGAAAATCTTATTACATTATTTTTGATGAAAAAGGACTTGATATATATTTCTGTGATCGAAGTATAAAGAGTCCATCATACGATAATACTAGATACAAATTCTCCCTGAACCAAAACAACCTTACATGTAAGTTACACCAACTGAGAAAAATTCTCGTTAAAGACCTTGTATGATAATCCTTTCGTAAGCGGATCTTCCACAATGGAGTTTGTCATAATATGCTTTATAAATTACAATACATTATGCACTCTTCTATTATTGGAAAATTATGTGTTTTTTACTGTCACAATATTAACATAATGGTCTTTTAATACCTTATCATCAATCGGTAGTCTTATGGAAAAAATCATAATTATTTTCCATAGTTTTGTAACGACCCGCATTCTATGCATCGTAGGATCGTAGAATATTTATTTCTTTTTCACATGAAGTCGTATGGTCGTGTAACTTTGGGGAGGACTATTAGGGTCATTTCCCAGGTTCATGATTTTTTCCCGACTTTTAAATGACCATTCTACTCCTAGCTGATCTTATTTCGGCCATAACTTTTGACTGGAAAGGAATTTTGACCTGAAATCACTTCCATTGGATCCGGATGATGGATTACAATTCTGTAGAGTGGTCACAATATCCAAACGGACTTACAGTTTAGGATATATGGAGGAAACATGGTTTAGAAGGTGAAAAACTGCTTAACTAGGCTTGTTTGGGTAATTAACAGCTAGGCCCATAGGGGGATTTCGGGATTAGGGGTATATAGGGGCTGATTATGGTTAGAGAACATTTCTTTAGACACTTTTTTAGCCGCCACTATCATTCTTGGAACCCTAGTAATGGCCTCCAACATCTAAAACACCTCTAAACCATTTTTTATTTGAAGATTATGCTTAGCAACATCAAATCAAGGAAGATTGTAATGACCCGGAAATTTCGACAACTGAAACATGGAATTTATTGGAAATTTAACTGTTAATAATCAGTTTTTATATTGATATTGGAGTTAAAAATCGAATATATGGTCTGAGTACGAATTGAACTCAATATTTTAATTCAGAATGGCTGGTCTGGAATCAAATATTTATCTTTGAGTATTTGAATTGGATTTTCGACTGAAATATAAATGGTTAAATATAAAAATAAACGTTATCGACGTTAAGTGAATTGAAGAATATATTTGTTGAAAACTGAAAATTGTTTTGGATATGTGTGTATTTGTGTATGTGAAGAAATTAAAATTTAACGTTTTAGATTTGGAAGCGAACGGGTTTATCAGTAGACAAACGAAATAAAATCAGTATACCATTGAATAAGTAAAAATAAAATAACGATGTATACTAACAGAATAAAAATAAAATGTGTAAAGTAAATTTCGGTGGAATTAAATTATATAAGGGTTCACATTTGTATTCCTTCAGCGTTAAGTAATCCCGTACGCAGAAACCACCCACCCCGATTTCTGCATATACCAATTCCTTGCTTCCCACGGTTCTATACTATAAATCACGCTTGCCTTTACTTCAATTTTCTTCAATCAGAAACATTTTCCCCTTTTCTATTATAATGGTCGATTCCTTTCCTTCCCCTTGATTGAAATCAAATTTGTTTTCCCAAAACAAAGAAATAAATCATCTTCAATTTAATGGCCTCTGAATGATTTCAGCGTTCCTTCCATAAATCGCCAGTCACTCCATCAACTCTGCTCGAAGCCACCGCCGAAATTAAATCGTCGCCGCTGCTTGGGATTCATTCCATCGCTTCAAGCATCGCCTCACTCATCGAAGCCATCTGTCACCTGCCCTAAAGATAGGGACTTGACTCGCTTTCAGCTTGACCGCCTTCGCACCAGAGACCAAATCATTATTTCTTCGGCTACCCAATGTGAGTGTTAATTCACTCACGATGGATCTCTGTTTTCAAGTAAATTAATTTTGATTAAACTAAAATATATAGTTGATTCCATTGTCTTGGTTACCTTGTGGCTATTTGATTTCTCTTAATTTATTTCTTGATGTTACTATCACTCTGACTGGTTTAATATTGTTTAAATGACTTGGCTGGAAGAACCATGTAGTAACTTGTAGTTGGAGTAGTATGTGGCCTTGAACACTTCTTAAATCTTGATAAGTAGGACCTGAGATAGTTACACCCCTTGTATACATGGAAAAATATAACATTTTGATTCAAATCAGTAAGTTGGAATTGTGAGTAAACGTCAAAGCATTCCATTGTCTATATTAACAAATACATATTGAACATGTGCTTATATTCATCTAAATTATATTATCAATAACAAGGACTGGAAATAGATTTGGGAAATATGATCTATTTAATATCCATTTAATGAATGCTAGACATTATCGGTTTAAAATCATATGATATCAGATTCGAGTAGAAATAATAGAATACCTTGGAGATTTTGGTACTTACTAGCTTAGGAAAAAAAATACATTGGTAGACCCTGAACATAGCTGAGACCGAATGCCGCTCTAAAATCTCACTTAACTGGCTTTTATTTTATATGAGAACCATTTGCTGTGTTAAGTTGCATCGGATTGTGCTGTCTTGTTTCGAATACGGGTTGTGTCTTAGTTATTTGAAATATGAAAATTTATCTTAGATATATACAACATTTTTATAATAAAAGTGAACCCTGTTCTTCATAAACCTGAATTAGAATTTAAATTTTTTTAGCAAACTAGTTGTTCACACATATGGAAGTATTATTTGATTTACAGTTGAAGTAACTTTGCATGTTATTTCTCTCATATTCAAGAATCAGTTTGTGCTATAAACCAAATGGGTTCTTGTGTACAATGTGTGAGGCATCAAGATTTTCCTTAATTTAATTACAATGAATTTAGTGTATCAGACAACTAATGTTATAAGTTTTTTTTTATGTAACAAAATATGCTAAGTAAATATTGCTAGATGTTCCAGATCTTCAAATTATTTTCTTAACTCTATAGACAAGACAATTATTTTTACTTATGATGAATTCAATAAACCAGTGGCATATTTAAAACTGAACTAAGATTGTTTAGGAAGAAATGGATACATATATAATTTCTAAATATACATGTTACCTCGTTGGTTTTGATTCAGGCCTATATTTAAAACTGAACTTAGGTTGTTGGTATTATCAAATAATACATGACAAAAGGTTGGTAAATTAAGCAGAACTATTTAATGGGAACTGGGAAGTTATTGCTCATGATACTGTAATGGTCCGGATGAATTTATTATGCTCGTTTGGTAGGGCTGATGTACCGAGCTTCCGGCCATATTCCTTGCTCGCTTGTTAATTGAAAGGGTGGCTGTTCAAACAGTTAGAAACTTTTATGCGCACCTGTTAAATGTTAGTCGGGTGCTATGCACTATTGCTCTAATTCCAAATGTTAATATGTACTATGCGATATTGTTATGTATAGTTCCACTTTTGAATTTACTCTTAAACTTAAAAACAATAGATAAAGTTCTCATAGGAAGCACTCATTGACAATATACTAACACTCAGACTTGTTCTGCCGATAGGATTCAATTGCAATAAGTTAAGTGAATAACTAGATGTTGTTTGCTTCATATAGAATGCTTCGATGTTTTTGCATGACTCGTTGCGGAACTTGAAAACTGAGAAGAATAAAAACCCTTTTGTTTTTAGTTTTAATCTTGTTATATAGAAATGTTATATATACATTTATACACCTGAATGCAATACCTTGTGAACCTGAAATTGTTTATGACAGCCTGAACTTTAATGCACTTGAAGTCTGGATTGTTGGTTTAACTTTTGGCCATTTGCACGACACTTCCGTTGTTATGCAAGCATTTTACATTTCTGAATGGAATTGGCATGTTGTACTTTATTGTATACTTCCCTTAGAATCACGAATTGCATTGTTAATAGTTGACCTTTTGTTGTCGCTTGGGTTTGAGCATTTAACTTGCTACTTCCTTATGGAACCTGAGCCTATTTATATACTAAGCATATGAACTTAAAATTTTATATGCTGTTGAACAAAGTACCTGTCATTTGTATGATCTAATTGAAAGGTTTACACATTTTTCAATGGGCCTAGCCTCATGGAAGAAAAAAATGGAACATTGAGTTAATAACCGTGCATACCCAATATTGTTAGTACCCATGAGATTAGTATTTCAAGAATAATTACTTAATTGATTTGCAGCTTTCATCGCCATTAAACTTTGGGTTCAGAAGTAAATTATATATTGAGGTAACATGGAACAATCACCCCCTTAAAAGTTAACTGGCCACAAATGCATCAAGAAATATTTGCAGGCTACCTGTGCAAACTTATGTTTGTACTCATCTATCTCCCCTTTAGCCTTGCACCATAAGCTTGGTAAATTTGTGCTACTTTCTTGTGCGTAACACACTAACCATTTCACACAGAAGTATGAACAAATCCCTTGCTCCATGCTCACGCATGGGACCTAATATTGGTATATTGTCCTGTTCGGGGTATAAATCTGAACCCTTATATAAACATATTGTGCTACATTATAATATATTCACTATCCGAACCATATATGCTTTACACTGTATATCATATGTGCCTGGGTATTTCCTTTTTAAATATGATGTTGGCTTGGGCTGTTTCTCTCCTTACCCCTGCATTACTGCAACTTTTGGCTATTTCTCTGCATGGTCATTTTGCTGAAAGTTCGTGTGTTTTCAATCGACCCATGCTATGCCAAACTAGTGCAGTCCTTTTATTTTGCACATTCACGGCTAGTCGGGTTATGTGTATTTTCAGGGTGTTGAGGCAGTACACATGTATATATGTATATGCATGTGTACATGCAAACATCTAGAACCACCTGTGCCATTTTCCCCTCGTCGGTTCGGGAAGCTAAGGCGGTGTACACGTGTAAAATTTATACGCATACACTCGCAAGCGCCGAGATCGTTCGTCCCTAGAAATAGATAAAACTGATATGAACAGATATCACGACTATTTATTTTATATATGACATCGACATTGGGATTTGCTAGTATACTTCAGTTTCTATTGAAGTTAATTTACTTGAGCTATGATTAATCCTGACTCGAGTATTTTATGTTTTTGCATGGAATGCTCGGGTCAGACCCGAGCAGTACAGATTCAAAGTTTACAGCTTAGGATTCAAAAACTGGCGAAGTTGGGGATTCTAAAGATGGCGCACTCTGAAGATTTTAAATTGTAAACATTTTTCTGTATTCAAACTGTATGTTTTGATTCCGCTGTATAGAAATATCTTGTATAAAAAAAATTGATTAATAAATAAAAGTTTATTCCGCTGTTTAATCTGGTGTTATCTATTTATCTGCATTTTTCTATGTGATCCTTTTTTAAACTTTGTAAGCTAAATAACGGTCTATCAATTTAAACATTTTAAATTGGTTTAATCACCAATTTTGAAGAAGTCAAAAAGGCGGGACGTTACAAGTGGTATCAGTGCTTTGGTTTATTCAAAGCGTTGCTTATCGAGTTTGAAATAGAATCGACACTGGAAAAGCGGAATTTGAAAATGGAAAGATTTCAACATATAATTTTGAAAAGTGTAATTAATTTTAAAATAAATTTTGAAAGGAAAAATATTTTGGAAATATTATGTAGTATTTTGAAAATAATACAGCGGAAAATAAAAATTTATTTTGAGATTTAAATTTTTTCGAAATCCCCAGTCTTTGAATCCGGATTTGCCAGAGCTGTTCTTCGATAAGTTCACTTCGGGTTGAATCTCGAATCCGTTGTCGAATGGTATCAAAGGAAGATACGTTTGGGAGAATAAATGAATAAAATTTCTAAAATTGTGAAATTTAGAAATGAAAGCCAAATGAAATTGATTTGAAATAAGCATTTAGATGAGAATTTGAATGGAAAAGGGGAAACTTGGAATCATTTCAGAAATAAAACGCTGAATTTTATTTTGATATTCGGGCTAGAAATAAGTGAAAATAAAATCGGAGCAAGATATAATTGGAATACAACTGTGCTAAATTTGAAATGTTATAAGGAAATTTATAATTGGTTTCAAACCAATAATGTATTATCGAATATCTGAATTCGATAGTGAATTATAAACGTGAAGATTGAGTAATAAGAGGTGAACTGTAAATGAGAACTGTGAATGAATATGGTAAAGAATTTTGAACCGGTATTTGAATGGAATAAAAATTAATTTGACAAAACGAATTCGGATTTCGATAAGAGGAATAATAGTTATTTTTTAGAAGTAATTAACGGTTGAAAGCGAAAATGTCGCAAATGGAATTGGAGTAAAGGAAATGGAGTTGACCAGGATGGTGAGATTACTCTGAAGTCCAGAATATAAATCAAATGAGAAATTTTTCCGAAATTCAGAATATATTATCGAATCAGAGATTATTCGAAAGAAGGCTATTCATGGAGTCGACTTTGTCGAATTTCAGGAAATTACTTTTCGTTTTAATCAAAATTTAAAATATTATTAAATAAAATATTTATTCAGATTAATGAATATGAATTGTTTTTCAAGGATCGTGAGCAGTTAATAGGTTTTGACAAATCAAAATGCTAAGAAATGAAGAATAAAGAGCCGCACGTCGAAAACGAAGGGGGCAGAACATAAGATAAATGGAATTGTAATTTGAATTCAAAAATTTCGTAAGCAATGATTTAAAAAAAAAACTAGAGTTAAGGTGATTAGAAACTGGCTGGAGATTAGGGGGTTGAACGTCTTTCTGAGTGTTGATCTGATGTTGGTTTTGGCCTTCGGGGTTGATACGTAGAAAGTTGTTCGCTTGCTAATTTACGGTCAAATGTTGTGGATATGAAAGAGAAATGATGCATGAATGAGGGATTCGTTATAAGATGAAAAACTCTAAAATTTCGAGAGCATAAAGATTTGAATTGAGTGATGAACGTAATAATGGGAAAATTAGAAGAAATTTGGTTTATAGCCAATAGATGCATACGTCAGAATTTGAAAAGATGTTAAATATCTGAATTAATTTAGAGAACAAAATTTTATTTTTAATTTGAATGGAAATTTGAGAATATTCAATTTTATTGGATATAAAAGTTTCGAAACTTATATGGGAAATATATAAGAATTTAGCAAATTCGAAAACTATTAATGTGGAAGGTAATCGATTGAAATGAAATCGAATATAACAGAATATATATAAGAATGAGACAATTGGAAATATGATTTGGAAAGAAAATCGTAATTATGATTTATGAGTACTATACGTATATAGTATTGTATGTTTTCAAAGCAAAATAAGGGAAGTACCATCCTTCTTCTTTGAATTTCGAGCTTAGCCGAAATATGCTGTTGGTGGTAGTAGGTTGTCTGGACATAAAACTCATGAGTTTCCATTGAGCACGACTTCTAGCGTAATTTGTAGGGATGCAGATAGCCTACGGCGGTCGGATGTTTCTTGAGGGAATTAGGCGTAACCATTGTGATTGCTGCGATCTAGAGTCATTGGAATTCGACCGTGTAGCGAAATTCGCAGGGCTGCAGATAGCCTACGGCAGTCGGATGTTTCTTGGAGGAATCAAGCGTAACCATTGTGACTGCTGCGATCTACAGTCGAATTATAAAGGCGTAATCAATAGAGCTATGAAAGCTTACAGGTATGGATGTTTCCTGGGGGACCCAGGCGTAACCATTGTGTACCTGCGGTCTACAGTATTTGAGATATCTTATTGATAGTGAGCCACCTGTTGATGCAGCAGTTAGTCTTCGTGACTCGATTGGTCTTCGTGACCTGATTTGTCTTTGGGACTTGTTTTGTTCTCGTGACTTGAAGTATCTTCATAATTCCTTGATTTGTTTCCATGATTATGAGACAGAGCAATCAACGCTCAGTGACCTCAGAATGTCTTTTGATTCTTAAATATCTTCCGTTGATTCGTCCCTGACGAAATTCATAGGGAAGTGATCTCCTGCAGATACGGATGTTTTCTGGGGGATCCAGACGGAACCATTGTGTATCTGCGATTTATGAACAATCAACATTATCGATATCACAGTGGTACTTTCCGTATTTATTTAAAGACAATTTTTAAAATATTTTTCATTGGGAGTTGATGCAAGGATATTAGTACTTGGAGATCTTAGTCGTGCGCCTGGCCAGCGTATGCCTAACATCTGTGAGAACGACATTAGACTTGTCAAACTTTGAGTTATCAAATATTTTCAAGTAAATAATTAGAAATTAAAATCTATGTAACTTGATAAATTAAGTAGAAGAATTTCCGAGTATTTCCAATTCTATAGCTTTGGAGTAATATAGATATCTCTTACATACGATTTTTTTAAAAAGGTTGATGACTTAAATATCGATATTTTTAAATGGGTTGTAGGGAAATTTAACACAAATGTGAAAATTTGAAGTATATATTGGTAACTCTAAACATGTCTCCTTTTCGAGGACGAAAATTTTTAAAGAGGGAAGAATGTAATGTCCCGGAAATTTCGACAACTAAAACATGGAATTTATTGGAAATTTAACTGTTAATAATCAGTTTTTATATTGATACTGGAGTTAAAAATCGAATATATGGTCTGAGTACGAATTGAACTCAATAATTTAATTCAAAATGGCTGGTCTGGAATCGAATATTTATATTTATATATTTGAATTGGATTTTCGACTGAAATATAAATGGTTAAATATAAAAATAAACATTATCGACGTTAAGTGAATTGAAGAATATATTTGTTGAAAACTGAAAATTGATTTGGATATGTGTGTATTTGTGTATGTGAAGAAATTAAAATTTAACGTTTCAGATTTGGAAGCGAACGGGTTTATCAGTAGACAAACGAAATAAAATCAATATACCAATGAATAAGTAAAAATAAAATAACGGTGTATACTAATGGAGTTGGACGACAACCAGACTGATTTTATGTTCAGAATATGAAAACTTATCAGCACGTCAAGTTCCGTAGCGTTTGGGGTTAGTTAATGACGGAATAAAAATAAAACATGTAACGTAAATTTCGGTAGAATTAAATTACATAAGGGTTCACATTTGTATTCCTTCAGCGTCAAGTAATCCCGTACGTAGAAACCCCCCCCCCCTCGATTTCTGCCTATACCAATTCCTTGCTTCCCAAGGTTCTATACTATAAATCACGCTTGCCTTTACCCCAATTTTCTTCAATCAGAAACATTTTCCCCTTTTCTATTATAATGGCTGATTCCTTTCTTTCCTTCCCCTTGATTGAAATCAAATTTGTTTTCCCCAAACAAAGAAATAAATCATCTTCAATTTAATGGCCTCTGAATGATTTTAGCGGTCCTTCCCTAAATCGCCAGTCACTCCATCGATTCTGCTCGAAGCCACCGCCGAAATTAAATCGTCGCCGCTGCTTGGAATTCGTTCCACCACTTCAAGCATCGCCACACTCATCGAAGCCATCTGTCACCTGCCCTAAAGATCGGGACTTGACTCGCTTTCAGCTTGACCGCCTTCGCACCAGAGACCAAATCATTATTTCTTCAGCTACCCAATGTGAGTGTTAATTCACTCACGATGGATCTCTATTTTCAAGTAAATTAATATTGATTAAACTAAAATATATAATTGATTCTATTGTTTTGGTTACCTTGTGGCTATTTGATTTCTCTTAATTTATTTCTTGATGTTACCATCACTCTGACTGGTTTAATATTGTTTAAATGACTTGGCCAGAAGAACCATGTAGTAACTTGTAGTTGGAGTAGTAAGTGGCCTTGAACACTTCTTAAATCTTGATAAGTAGGACCTGAGATAGTTACACCC
This sequence comes from Allium sativum, assembly GCA_030737875.1. Taxonomy (NCBI): domain Eukaryota; kingdom Viridiplantae; phylum Streptophyta; class Magnoliopsida; order Asparagales; family Amaryllidaceae; genus Allium; species Allium sativum. The sequence continues at coordinate 364,734,628 of CM060916.1, read as the reverse complement.
CTTGTATACTTGGAAAAATATAACATTTTGATTCAAATCAGTAAGTTGGATTTGTGAGTAAACGTCAAAGCGTTCCACTGTCTATATTAACAAATACTTATTGAACATGTGCTTATATTCATCTAAATTATATTATCAACAACAAGGACTGGAACTAGATTTGGGAAATATGATCTATCTAATACCCATTTTATGAATGCTAGACATTGTCAGTTTAAAATCATATGATATCAGATTCGAGTAGAAATAATAGTATACCTTGGAGATTTTGGTACTTACTGGCTTAGGAAAAAAATACATTGTTAGACCCTGAACGTAGCTGAGACCAAATGCCGCTCTAAAATCTCGTATAACTGGCTTTTATTTTATATGAGAACCATTTGATGTGTTAAGTTGCATCGGATTGTGCTGTCTTGTTTTGAATACGGGTTGTGTCTTAGTTATTTGAAATCTGAAAATTTATCTTAGATATATACAACATTTTTATAATAAAAGTGAACCCTGTTCTTCATAAACCTGAATTAGAATTTAATTTTTTAGCAAACTAGTTGTTCACACATATGGAAGTATTATTTGATTTATAGTTGAAGTAACTTTGGATGTTATTTCTCTCATATTCAAGAATTAGTTTGTGCTATAAACCAAATGGATTGTTGTGTACAATGTGTGTGGCATCAAGATTTTCCATAATTTAATTACAATGAATTTAGTGTATGAGACAACTAATGTTATAAGTTTTTTTTATGTAACAAAATATGCTGAGTAAATATTGCTAGATGTTCCTGATCTTCAAATTATTTTCTTAACTCTATAGACAAGACAGTTATTTTTACTTATGATGAATTCAATAAACCAGTGGCATATTTAAAACTGAACTAAGATTATTTAGGAAGAAATGGATACCTATATAATTTCTAAATATACATGTTACATCGTAGGTTTTGATTCAGGCCTATATTTAATACTGAACTCAGGTTGTTGGTATTATCAAATAATACATGACAAAAGGTTGGTAAATTGAGCTGAACTATTTAATGGGAACTGGGAGGTTATTGCTCATGATACTGTAATGGTCAGGATGAATTTAGCATGCTCGTTTGGTAGGGCTGATGTACCGAGCTTCTGGCCATATTCCTTGCTCGCTTGTTAATTGAAAGGGTGCCTGTTCAAACAGTTTGTAACTTTTATGCGCACCTGTTAAATGTTAGTCGGGTGCTATGCACTATTGCTCTAATGCCGAATGTTAATCTGTACTATGCGATATTGTTATGTATAGTTCCACCTTTAAATTTACTCTTAAGCTTAAAAATAGTAGATAAAGTTCTCATAGGAAGCACTCATTGACAATATACTAAATTCTGAATTGTTCTGCCGATAGGAATCAATTGCAATAAGTTAAGTGAATAACTATATGTTGTTTGCTTCATTTAGAATGCTTCGATGTTTTTGCATGACTCGTTGCGGAACTTGAAAACTGAGAAGAATAAAAACCCTTTTGTTTTTAGCTTTAATCTTGTTATATAGAAATGTTATATATACATTTATACACCTGAATGCGATAACTTTTGAACCTGAAATTGTTTATGACAGCCTGAACTTTAATGCACTTGAAGTCTGGATTGTTGGTTTAACTTTTGGCCATTTGCATGCCACTTCCATTGTTATGCAAGCATTTTACATTTCTGAATGGAATTGGCATGTTGCACTTTATTGTATACTACCCTTAGAATCACGAATTGCATTGTTAATAGTTGACCTTTTGCTGTCACTTGGGTTTGAGCATCTAACTTGCTACTTCCTTATGGAACCTGAGCCTATTTATATACTAAGCTTATGAAATTAAAATTTTATATACTGTTGAACAAAGTACATGTCATTTGTATGATCTAATTGAAAGGTTTACACATTTTTCAATGGGCCTAGCCTCATGGAAAAAAAAACTAGAACATTGAGTTAATGACCGTGCATACCCAATATTGTTAGTACCCATGAGATTTGTATTTCAATAATAATTACTTAATTGATTTGCAGCTTTCATCGCCATTAAACTTTGGGTTCAGAAGTAAATTATATCTTGTGGTAACATGGAACAATCACCCCATTAAAAGTTAAATGGCCACAAATGCATCAAGAAATATATGCAGGCTACCTGTGCAAACTTATGTTTGTACTCATCTATCTCCCCTTTAGCCTTGCACCATAAGCTTGGTAAATTTGTGCTACTTTCTTGTGCGTAACACACTAACCATTTCACATAGAAGTATGAACAAATCCCTTGCTCCATGCTCACGCATGGGACCTAATATTGGTATACTGTCTTGTTCAGGGTATAAATCAGAACCCTTATATAAACATATTGTGCTACATTATAATACATTCACTATCCGAACCATATATGCTTTACACTATATATCATATGTGCCTGGGTATTTCCTTTTTAAATATGATGTTGGCTTGGATTGTTTCTCTCCTTACCCCTGCAACTTTTGGCTATTTCTATGCATGGTCATTTTGCTGAAAGTTCGTGTGTTTTCCATCGACCCATGATATGCCAAATTAGTGCATTCCTTTTATTTTGCACATTCACGGCTAGTCGGGTTGTGTGTATTTTCAGGGTGTTGAGGCAGTACACATGTATATATGTATATGCGTGTGCACATGCAAATATCTAGAACCACATGTGCCATTTTCCCCTCATCGGTTCGGGAAACTGAGGCGGTGTACACGTGTAAATTTTATACGCGTACACTCGCAAGCGCCGAGATCGTTTGTCCCTAGAAATAGATAAAACTGATATGAACAGATATCACGACTATTTATTTTATATATGACATCGACATTGGGATTTGCTTGTATATTTCAGTTTCTATTGAAGTTAATTTACTTGAGCTATGATTAATCTTGACTCGAGTATTTTATGTTTTTGCATGGAATGCTCGGGTCAGACCGGAGCAGTACAGACTCAAAGTTTACAGCTTAGGATTCAAAAACTGGCGAAGCTGGGGATTCTAAAGATGGCGCACTCTGAAGATTTTAAATTGTAAACATTTTTCTGTATTCAAACTGTATGTTTTAATTCCGCTGTATAGAAATATCTTGTATAAAAAAAATTGATTAATAAATAAAAGTTTATTCCACTGTTTAATCTGGCGTTATCTATTTATCTGCATTTTTCTGTGTGATCCTGTTTTAAACTTTGTAAGCTAAATAACGGTCCGTCGATTTGAACGTTTTAAATTATTTTAATCACCAGTTTTGAAGTGGTCAAAAAGATGGGACGTTACAAAGATCTTCACCAAATCAGCATTAGGACTGCCGTTAGACATCAGTATTCGTGCAAAACAAAGAATCATTTCAGATCTACATTTTTATTTGTGGCCAAGGTGTGTGATTAGCTTTGTTTTGACACTGATTACACTTAATTAGGGTGATTAGTGTTAATTGTTGAATTTATGTATAAATAAATTCTGGAAAAATATTTATGAATTTCGAAATATTGATTTAGACCTCTGTTAGAAAATTTGGCTAGTTTGGTTAAGTTTTGTTAATCCTATCATTAGATTTTCTTAAACGTGCTTAAGGGAAAATATGGGGTTTTAGCTTTGTTTGATCTGTTTTAACCTATCAAATTGTTGTTTTGGTGTTTGTGGTCAGTTTTATATGTTGCTATGACTATATGGTATGTTTTGTGATTGATTAGAAAAGTTAGATTGGTCAAAAACGCCGACGAATGGTGTAAAACAGTCGCTTGAAGAGTTGCAGGAAAATTGTGCAGAACCGGATTGTATCGCCCCTACCCCGACTCGATCGTGAGACCCCTTCACGAGCTGACCCTACTCCATGAGCTGCTCCACTTAGAAGGCCACGAACCAGAAGACCGCGACTCGATCCGATGGAGGGATCACGACCTGACCCGGACTAGTGTGACACCACGACGCAGCCTGGAGCATCACGAGTCACGAACAGATGAAGGAACTTGACCCGATCCGATCAGTGAGGCGCGTCACGACCCATACCAGATGAGCATCAAGATCCGATCCGAACCAGAGGAGATACTACGAGCTGAACCTAGGAGCTTGGACGCGAGGCACAGGTTACGAACCAAATGAAGACTGATCCGAAAGAGAAGACCAAAACCCGAGATGCAAACGTAGTCTAAGTGGGAAGTTTGTACTCAGGATCTAGTTGTGAACCAATGAGTTAACTTCATGATTGGACTTTGCTGCGGGACGTGTGCTAAGGGGTTGTCGATGTCTATGACTTTGGATCACTATGTATGGGAGGTACGTGGACGGATTCAAGGCCACAGTGGCCTAGGTACGACTAGTGGGCTATAGACCAATGAAGTGGGGTCATTTGAAAAGGTTTGGTCATGATCCCATGGGATAAGCTTGGTGGTAGCAGTAGTTGTACAAGTCGAACTCCGTCATTACCTCAATGGGTCTAGTGATTGAAGTGGTGGACATCGTATGCTTTACGCACTGAGTGAGAGATGTGAGGATGGTTGCTATGCTTGATTTGTTTGCCATCACTATGACATGCACACCCCACCCCCGTATTCTTTACACCATGTGTTAGTGGCACCTCAGAGTATTGTACAGTATGTAGTGCTAACTCTTTGGTTGTAGGTCCAGGTTCAGGTATGGTATAGTATACCTGTTATTGTTATGTTTTGCTGCTTATCACTCATACCAGACTTTTGTCTGACCCAGAGTTTTATGTCTCTTCTTATTACTCTGGGTGCTTCTAAACGAGCAGACTAGAGATAGGTTAGCTAGTGATGCACGAGTAGTTGTACCGGAGACGAGCAGGAGGCTTCCACGTATGATATATATAGATATTCTCCCTATGTCGCTGCGGGTCACTACTTTGGGCATTAGTAGTATACCTTTTCCTTTGCTTTGCTTTAGAGATAGTTGAAAAGTTGTAATATTGATGATGTGAAACATAAGCTGTGTTTGGGTTTCCGCTGCTATGATGTTTAGTTTTAGTTTCCAGCTTATGCACTGTCTTGCTTGTTTTATGTCAAGTATGTTGTTATTATATTTTGTTCCATGCACTGTGAGACATTTTTACAGGTTCTTGGTTAGTTCATTCTCTTCTTTCTTTTCTTCTGACGACATCCCGTGCTAGTTGGACATCGGTACAACGCATTACGGAGGAAATGTCGGCCGGTGCGGGGCGGGCCGTCACACTTGGTATCAGAGCTCTAGGTTGCATAGTTAACCTAAGGAAGTTATCAGGGAGAGATAGTATACATATATGAGAGCGTGTATTTGTGATTATTTTGGTTCTTAAAAGATATATATATACTATTAATATATCTAAGGATGAAGTCGCATTGCACTGGCACCACTATGGAGATGGCTAATCCTTTTCTCTGTACAGATTGAACGATGAGCCGATATACGAGGGCTATTAGGGATTATGTTTTTTTTCTTAAAAACTTTTCTCTTTAAATTTCTCATTAAAACATGTTTTTGAAAGCACTTCTTCCAAAAATAACTATTTTTCTAAAGTATTTTTATCTGTTCTGGTAACCTTAAGCTCTGATACCACATGTAACACCCCACGTCCATTAATGTCACTCACAAAGGGAATGCATTAATTTCCATGGAGGTTATAAGTGAATATATAACAGAAAAATTACAACAAGACAGATAATAAATAGTACTTGGAAATCTAAAACTTCATTTTATTGCAGCCGAAATTAAACATGTTTGTTACATCATAAAACCAAGTACAGTATCCATCTTCATAAAAACAAAATACATAATCCCATTACATAAATAGCCATTAAAAAGATAACAAGCTGGACTTTACTTCAACGGTCCAAGCTTTCCAAGAGAGATGAAGCAATCCAATCAAACTCCACTAGAGCTGGGCCCAACATGAGGACCTGGAGGGGGAAAAAGGATAGAAATAGAAGGGGTCAGACATAAAGTCTGGCGAGTATGATAATTCTAACAATACTATTATCAAAATAACTAGACTAAGGCATAAGCTGGAAGACAAGTAAATGTCTATGAACTCTTAGGAAGATAAAGATAGCGTTTAAGATAAAGGTAAAGGCACACCTAATTACTAACGAATGATTACTACACTGGACCGCACATTACTACACTGCACCACACCAGTCACCCTATTGTTTGATCCCACTTGCTTCACACAGAAACTTTATAAATAGCCTTACGTACCCCTAGCTGACTACATAGGTGTCGTCTGCCCCTATCTCCACTAGGTGTACCCCACTACCCACTTTCGATCGGCTCCCTACTCGTAGATACCCGTGCTGGCCCCGCAGTGGGGTGTATCATTCCCCTAAAGTGGCAACCCGATACAACTTGAGAATGCACGAATTATACCTACACGATGCAACAACGTCTTACCTACCAGCCCGGGTCCACACACGCATACGAAACCCGTTGGACTTGCGTTGCCACCGCTCCCCATTTTGGCCTCTTACAGTCGAACCCAGCATGCGTATCCCGTCCTCGACTTGGGTCGAGCACACAAAGATACGTTTGGGATACTGGTCGAAATGGGCCCCTATAAGCTACCCACCTAAGCTTGTCACTAGTATGTCCCACTTAACCCTCTTAGTCATGTTCATTTACATGTGTGTTTGGTTAAGTCTTACTAATCGAATTTCACATGCCACTAAAGGCACCCCCAAGATTCCTTATGCCACCCAAGGCACCTACCTAACCCCCATGTCCCACCTTACATGTTTATCTGGTTAAGTATTTCTTAATTCATTCAGGCCATAACCTCATAAAGACCTCTCACATTAGACTGGCATTTATGGCAGCTGGATTTGTCGAGCGGGTCCGGGCAGTCTTACACCATAAAAGAGTCTAACCTCGTGTCTTTACAACCGTTATGCTTTAGTTTAGGCCTAGGACCTCTCACATTGGGCTGACATTTGTGACCACTGGATTTGTCGGGCGGGTCTGGGAAGGTTTACGTCACAAACGAGTCCAACCTCGTGTCCTAAGCATTGATTAACACTTAAAATCTTTTACCCTATTTTTAATAATTCCCTATTCAAATTATTAATTAAGTCAACTTTTAATGATGTCCATAATTGACTCAGTTTTGGCCATCCAATTATGGCATGCAAGATCATATCAATTGCACCCCAACTTTTTAATATTAAATCCTTAATATTACCCCTACCCCATGTTTACACGTTCACTTATTCAACGCATAATATAGGCTAGACTTGTATAGTCTAACACGTAGCACAAAGATAAATTATCACAACATATAGACAATTAAAATAAATCTAATCATAATAGGGGTGAAACTTGCATAAACTACACATGTTAAGGATCAAAAGGTGTCAACTTGTTAAATGTCTCAATTTACATGATATGATCATAGCCCAAATCTATACATAAACTTGCATATGGGGTTTTTAGGCAACATTATGATGGTGTGAACTAGCATAGGATATCACATATGTCATAGCATAATTCTAGATGTCATAATAGATGTCTTGGCATATGTTCATAACTTTTCTAATCAATCTAACTTGCATATGTGACTTGTCATATAGATCAACATAACCCAAACATGATGATTTAATTAATATGAACTAACTAGCATAGATGGTAACATCATGGCCTTTTTAACATGTATGATTCATCACAACTTAGCATAGAAACTTTCAACATACATAACATCATCATAGCATGATTTACAACATATAAGATATCATCATCACATAACATTGGATTTACAATATACATGATAGCAAAAGGGGTTTACAACAACATATATGATAATTCACATCATCTACTCATAATCCATTCATAACTCAACCTAATTAAAATGATAATAATCTTGTTAAGATCATCATACTCACAATTTAGAGAAGAAAAGAGAGAGTTTTGCTTTGCTTTAGGGTTGAGAGATTTAGAATTGAATTTGCTTTTCTTCATCTTTAGTTGGCGGCGACTCCATTGATTTCCATGGCGACGGTATGACGGTAACTATTCTATTTTAATTAGGTTTAGGGTTAGCATTAGGATGTATTTATAGGTGTAGGAAGTTATTTAGGACCATTAGATTAACCCTGAACCATGAGAACCAATCAAATGCAAAATCTGCATTTGAGCGAATCGGCCCACGGGTTGACAGCCAAACACTCTGGATTAACCCCTAGTCGACCCAGCAGAACTCGGGTCGACCTCAAAAATGGGCCGGTTCGGTTATTTCCCCTCCCAATTCGCTGTTTTGAACTTTTTTGCATATTTATTTATTTAATTTTTAATTTTTATATATATATATATATCAATATATATATATTTCTCTGCGCAACCCATTTCACTTAATTCTTTTCTAAAAATTAAGTATACTTTAATTTGTGAATTTTAATGTTATAAAATTACGGGGTGTTACATTCTCCCCTCCTTAAAGGATTTCGTCCCCGAAATCTCCAAGTCAAGAAGAATGTATATCCTACCATCTAATCGTCCATCTACTCAACCATCAAACACCATCATCCATTGTCCTTGAAAGACTTCTAATGCTTTAATGTTTATATGCATAGTGTGTGTATATGTCCATATCTAATGCAAAATTAGGCGGTCTACTGATTCAGTCGACCTCCTTAGTGCAATTCATGATAGTGCCATGCGTCCAATATGTATGCAAAAGATTCCTAATGATACATATTAATTCTATATGCGTGCACAACCATCCACCCGAATGCAGCAACTATATGATAATACAACCATTATACATCCATTTTACTAAATACATCCATATATATGCAATATGCAATATGAAGTGACTGAGTCAATCTGGTGCCTAATAGTGTGTGTATATGCATCCACGAGCAACCACTAGCAAACACTTGCATCCACTTTGCATCCACCATACACAACATGTCTCAAACACATGTTTCAACCATAGGATTATCCTAACTAAAGGTCAAAGATACTAGCGAGAGGATATACTAAAGATAAGATAAGTACAAGCTAAGCGATAAAGGAGAAATTAAAGGACATATCCTCAAAAAGAAAAGGGTATTGTGAACGCATCTTCTCTTCCGTCTCCCAAGTAGCATTGCTCTCATCATCTCCCCATTGCACTTTGACTAGTCTGACCTCTCGATTCCTCAACCTCTTGATCTCCGACCCAAGAATGCGCGTAGGAGCTCGTCGAATTGTCGCATCACGCTCTATCTCCACCTCTCTAAGCAAGCTCGGCTCTACCACTTCCGCGGTCTCGTGCAAGCACTTCCTCAAATGTGACACATGGAATACGTCATGTACACCACTAAGTCTCTCGGGAAACTCCACTCTATACGCCATCCGTCCAATCCTCTCCTTAATAGGAAACGGCCCTACAAACCTTGGTGCTAATTTCCCAACGGACCCAAAGCGAACAACATTTCGTAATGGAGACACTTTGACAAAGACCAAGTCCCCAACTTCAAACTCGATATTTGTCCTCCTCTTATCCGCATAAGATTTCGCCTATCTTGCGTTGCTTTCATCCTCCTTCGAATCAAGGCGATCTTCTCCGAAGTCTCCCTAATCATATCGGGCCCAAGTAAGATCTTATCCGTAGATTCCCACCAACATGTAGGTGAACGACAAGGTCGTCCATATAGAGATTCGAAAGGTGCCATACCAATGCTGGACTGAAAGCTATTATTATATGCGAACTCAACCAATGGAAGATGCTCTTCCCATGTACCCCCAAAGTCTAGGATACATAGCCTCAACAAATCCTCTAGAATGCGATTCACCCTCTCAGTCTGGCCGTCCGTCTGAGGATGATATGCGGTGCTCAAACATAACTGAGTCCCTACCGCCTCTTGTAAGCTTCTCCAAAATTCGCTAGTGAAAATAGGATCGCGGTCGCTCACTATGCTAGAAGGAACACCGTGCAACCGAACTATCTCTCGAACGTATACAGAAGCTAACCACGGAGCAGTCCTCTTACTCTTCACGGGAATAAAATGGGCGCTCTTAGCAAGTCTATCTACTATAACCCAAATTCCCGTATTACCCTTCCTCGATCGCGGTAATCCATCCACAAAATCCATCGAGATGCTTTCCCATTTCCATAGTGGAACCTCCAATGGGTGAAGCAACCCACCGGGTTTCTTTTTCTCCGCTTTTACTTGTTGGCACAACAAGCATCTAGCGACATACTCGGCCACGTCTTTCTTCATGCCGGCCCAAAAGTAAACTCTCTTCATGTCTTTGTACATCTTGTCCCCACCGGGATGAATGGTCATCTTCGAATGATGTGCTTTGTCAAGAATAGTCTTCCTTAGGTCATCGTCTTTTGGGACACAAAGCCTACCGTCCCTACGTAACCAACCCTTATCATCTAGGGTATACCTACGGAGATAGCTTGATGACTCCCCTCCTTTGAGCTTTTCTACTAACTCAACTAACTGTGGGTCGTCTCGCTGTGCATCGCCAATCCATCCCAAAAGCGTAGGTCTGACCTCCAAGGATGCTAGAAAACCGGGTACGAAGTCAACGGAAGGTCTAAAGTCAAACATCGAAATGAATTCTAAACTTTGCCGCTCAACAAACAAAGGACTTAAGGATAATCTTTTTCTGCTTAAGGCATCGGCCACCACGTTACCCTTGCCAGGGGTATATGCTATCTCAAAGTCGTAGGACGCTAAGAACTCCATCCACCTTTGCTGCCTTAAGTTCAAGTCCTTTTGAGAGAATAGGTATTTTAAAGATTTGTGGTCAGTGAATAGTTCGAATTTCTCGCCAAGAAGATAATCACGCCAAGACTTAAGCGCGAAAACAATAGTGGCCAACTCTAGGTCATGTGTGGGGTAATTCTTCTCATGCGCTCTCAACTTCCTTCCACCATAGGATATTACCCTGCCCTCTTGCATTAATACTGCGCCTAGTCCTGTCCCACAAGCGTCAGTATAAACGGTAAACGGCTTACTCCCATCTGGCAATACTAAGACTGGGGCTGAAGTCAAAACTCTCTTCAAACGTTGGAACACATCATCACAATCTACGTCCCATGTGAAAACTAGTTCTTCTTCGTCAAGCGTGTCAGTGGAGCAGATATCTTTGCGAAGTCTTTGAAAAACTTCCTATAGTAGCCAGCCAACCCCATGAAACTTCTCACTTCGGTAGCATTTTTGGGAACCTTCCAATCTTGGATGGCCACCACCTTCGCGGGATCTACAGCTATCCCTTCTTTGGAAACCACGTGTCCTAAGAACCGTACTTCCTTCCTCCAAAAGTGACACTTAGAAAATTTAGCTTTAAGCTTATGCGCTCGAAGAGTCTCCAACACCTCCCTAAGATGTAGGGCATGCTCTTCTTCATCCTTAGAAAAGATCAAGATGTCATCTACAAAGACTACCACAAATTTGTTAAGGTACTCCCTAAACACCCTACTCATCAAATCAACAAAGTATGCGGGGGCGTTTGTCAAACCGAAGGGCATCACTAGCCATTCATAGAAACCGTCCGGAGTCCTAAAGGCAGTCTTGTCAATGCTATCCTCAGCCACTCTCAACTGATGGAAACTAATGGCTAAGTCCAACTACGAAAACACTAAGGCGCCAACTAACTGATCGAAGAGAACGTCAATCCTCGGCAGTGGGTGTCTGTTCTTCTTAGTAAGCTTATTAAGTTCTCTATAGTCCACACAAAGTCTAAGGGACCCATCCGCCTTCGTGGCAAATACTACTGGAGCACCCCACTCCGATATACTTCGTCTTATGAACCCCTTCTCAAGCAACTCCTTCACTTGCTTACCGAGTTCCCTCCTTTCACGTGGAGCCATGTGGCGTACTGGCAAAGATACTAGTTTCACATTATCCACAAGATATATTCGAAAATCTATCTCCCGCTTCAGAGGCAAGCCCTTCACCTCCTTAAACACATCCGAATATTCTCGGACCACTCTAACAGATCGTAGATTTTCCTCAGACGTGTCAAGTGATTCTAGATAACTTAGCATAACCGAATTTATGGGATTACAAAAGATTTCGAGAGTGTTGCCAAGGCGAGTCACGAGCCTAACTACTCTCCTTTCACAATCAAGAACGACCCCATTTCTGGATAACCAATCGATTCCTAAAATTAGCCCATAGCCCGTGAAGCCCAACACATAAGCATCACATCTAAATTCAACGCTAAGTATGGAAATTTTAAAATCCAAACACATCATAGACAAATAAGCTGAGCCCCCAATTGGATTCGAAACAACTAAGGGATCCTCTACTAAACTGGTGTTTAAGTGCAGTGATTCAACTAATGATGTAAAGATAAACGAATGTGATGCGCCCGAATCGAATAAGGTACGGACAGGATGATCAAACAGAAAAACTAAGCTTTCAACAGAAATGGTTCTACCTCGTTCTTGCAGCGGTGGGACCGCGAGAGCCTGAACTTGTCCCCTTGCCTGCCCTGGTGCCATAAGAGCCTGCACCTGTCCTCCCGAGGTAGCTCCTGCCCTATGCCCCTTCTTTGGGCAGTCCTTCACTAAATGTCCCGCATCGCCACAATGAAAACAACCTGTCTTCTTTTTCTTTCGGCAATCCTTGCTGAGATGGCCTGGTGTCCCACAGTTAAAACATTTCTTCTTTCCCTTGCTGTTATTGTCTTTACCACCCTTCTTGTTTTGCTGTTGTGGTTTCTTATGATCCCCCTTCTTCTCGGGTGCCTCATCAGCTTTAGCGCTTTTCTCCTCATGCATAAGCGCCATTTCTACTAACTTCTCAAAGGTGGCCCCCATAGGGATGTGGGTCATAGCCAACCCTTGCAATGGTTCATTCAAGCCATTCACGAACCTCAGCGCCTTCTTCTCCGGCGTGTTCACTAAGTCCAAGCCAAACCTTGCTAACTGATTAAATTTATTGACATATTCTTTCACTGATGAGCTTCCTTGCTTCAATGTCAAGAACCTTTCCATATATAGATTTTCTTCCGCCCTTGAGAGAAACTTCGCCTCGAACCTACGTCTGAAATCCTCCCAAGAGTCAACAGGACGCTCCCCATTAGTGACCTCCCAGCAAAACGAGGCCTCTCCCTTCATCAACCAAGCTGCTAATCGAACTCTCCTCCCTTCTTCTACTTCAAAGATTTCTAGCAATTCTTCCACCTCCTTAAGCCAATCTCTAGCTTCCACAAACATTTCTGACCCTTGAAATGGTTTTCTTCCCATAGCCTTGAATTCCTTACACGTCTTTGCAAAAGTATCTACGCGAGGAGGAGGAGGAGGAACGGGTGCAACTGGTGGTGGAGGAACATTGGCTGGACCTACAGCGGCCCTAGCCTCTAATAACCTCCTATACCATCCTGGTATCGTTACACCGTCGGGTAGATTAAGATCTTCAGCCATGCTGAAACGAAAAAGGAAAAATTCAGAATGGAGAATTCGAAAGATAAAGTTATGGGCTATTAGGGATTATGTTTTTTTTCTTAAAAACTTTTCTCTTTAAATTTCTCATTAAAACATATTTTTGAAAGCACTTCTTCCAAAAATAACTATTTTTCTAAAGTATTTTTATCTGTTCTGGTAACCTTAAGCTCTGATACCACGTGTAACACCCCACGTCCATTAATGTCACTCACAAAGGGAATGCATTAATTTCCATGGAGGTTATAAGTGAATATAGAACAGAAAAATTACAACAAGACAGATAATAAATAGTACTTGGAAATCTCATTTTATTGCAGCGGAAATTAAACATGTTTGTTACATCATAAAACCAAGTACAATATCCAACTTCATAAAAACAAAATACATAATCCCATTACATAAATAGCCATTAAAAAGATAACAAGCTGGACTTTACTTCAACGGTCCAAGCTTTCCAAGAGAGATGAAGCAATCCAATCAAACTCCACTAGAGCTGGGCCCAACCTGAGGACCTGGAGGGGGAAAAGGATAGAAATAGAAGGGGTCAGACATAAAGTCTGGCGAGTATGATAATTCTAACAATACTATTATCAAAATAACTAGACTAAGGCATAAGCTGGAAGACAAGTAAATGTCTATGAACTCTTAGGAAGATAAAGATAGCGTTTAAGATAACGTTAAAGATAACTGTAAAGGCACACCTAATTACTAACGAATGATTACTACACTACACCGCACATTACTACACTGTACCACACCAGTCACCCTATTGTTTGATCCCACTTGCTTAACACAGAAACTTTATAAATAGCCTTACGTACCCCTAGCTGACTACATAGGTGTCGCCTGCCCCTATCTCCACTAGGTGTACCCCACTACCCACTTTCGATCGGCTCCCTACTCGTAGATACCCGTGCTGGCCCCACAGTGGGGTGTATCACTCCCCTAAAGTGGCAACCCGATACAACTTGAGAATGCACGGCTTATACCTACACGATGCAACAATGTCTTACCTACCAGCCCAGGTCCACACACGCATACGAAACCCGTTGGACTTGCATTGCCACCGTTCCCTGTTTTGGCCTCTTACAGTCGAACCCAGCATGCGTGTCCCGTCCTCGACTTGGGTCGAGCCCACAAAGATACGTTTGGGATACTGGTCGAAATGGGCCCCCACAAGCTACCCACCTAAGCTTGTCACTAGTATATCCCACTTAACCCTCTTAGTCATGTTCATTTACATGTGTGTTTGGTTAAGTCTTACTAATCGTATTTCACATGCCACTAAAGGCACCCCCTAGATTCCTCATGCCACCCAAGGCACCTACTTAACCCCCATGTCCCACCTTACATGTTTATCTAGTTAAGTATTTCTTAATTCATTCAGGCCATAACCTCATAAAGACCTCTCACATTAGACTGGCATTTATGGCAGCTGGATTTGCCGGGCGGGTCCGGGCAGTCTTACACCATAAAAGAGTCTAACCTCGTGTCTTTACAACCGTTATGCTTTAGTTTAGGCCTAGGACCTCTCACATTGGGCTGACATTTGTGACCACTGGATTTGCCGGGTGGGTCCGGGTAGGTTTACGTCACAAATGAGTCCAACCTCGTGTCCTAAGCATTGATTAGCACTTAAAATCTTTTACCCCAGTTTTAATAATTCCCTATTCAAATTATTAATTAAGTCAACTTTTAATGATGTCCATAATTGACTCAATTATGGCCATCCACTTATGGCATGCAAAATCATATCAATTGCACCCCAACTTTTTAATATTAAATCCTTAATATTACCCCTACCCCACGTTTATACGTTCGCTTATTCAACGCATAATATAGGCTAGACTTGTATAGTCTAACACCTAGCACAAAGATAAATTATCACAACATATAGACAATTAAATTAAATCTAATCATAATAGGGGTGAAACTTGCATAAACTACACATGTTAAGGATCAAAAGGTGTCAACTTGTTAAATGTCTCAATTTACATGATATGATCATAGCCCAAATCTATACATAAACTTGCTTATGGGGTGTTTAGGCAACATAATGATGGTGTGAACTAGCATAGGATATCACATATGTTATAGCATAATTCTAGATGTCATAATAGATGTCTTGGCATATGTTCATAACTTTTCTAATCAATCTAACTTGCATATGTGACTTGTCATATAGATCAACATAACCCAAACATGATGATTTAATTAATGTGAACTAACTAGAGTAGATGGTAACATCATGGCCTTTTTAACATGTATGATTCATCACAACTTAGCATAGAAACTTTCAACATACATAACATCATCATAGCATGATTTACAACATATAAGATATCATCATCACATAACATTGGATTTACAATATACATGATAGCAAAAGGGGTTTACAACAACATATATGATAATTCACATCATCTACTCATAATCCATTTATAACTCAACCTAATTAAAATGATAATAATCTTGTTAAGATCGTCATACTCACAATTTAGAGAAGAAAAGAGATATTTTTGCTTTGCTTTAGGGTTGAGAGAATTAGAATTGAATTTGCTTTTCTTCTTCTTTAGTTGGCGGCGGCTCCATTGATTTCCATGGCGACGGTATGACGGTAACTATTCTATTGTAATTAGGTTTAGGGTTAGCATTAGGATGTATTTATAGGTGTAGGAAGTTATTTAGGACCATTAACTTAACCCTGAACCATGAGAGCCAATCAAATGCAAAATCTGCATTTGAGCGAATCGGCCCATGGGTTGATAGCCAAACACCCTGGATTAACCCCTAGTCGACCCAGCGGAGCTTGGGTCGACCTCAAAAATGGGCCGGTTCGGTTATTCCCCTCCCAATTCGCTGTTTTGAACTTTTTCGCATATTTATTTGTTTAATTTTTAATTTATATATATATATATATATATATCAATATATATATATATATATTTCTCTGCGCAACCCATTTCACTTAATTCTTTTCTAAAAATTAAGTATACTTTAATTTGTGAATTTTAATGTTATAAAATTACGGGGTGTTGCAGCCCCGACTGCGGCGGAGAAGGGAAAGAATGTTGTTATCCAAGGTATTCTTTTTATTTATGATGTTCCTGTTAGAGTTTTGTTTGATACCGGAGCTTCCAGTTCTTTCATATCTACTGACCTGGTAGATAGGTTGCGATTGGAACCCGAGATAGTCGATAGACCTTTAGTAGTGACGAACCTGATTGGTGGTTCGACTAGCCTTAGTATGATTTGTCGTAATGTGGTCTTATCGAGTCATGGATGTATGTTAATTTGTGATTGCTTTGTTTTGCGCTTTACTGGGTTTGGCATTATTTTGGGAGCCGATTGGCTCCAAAGATACGGGGTGGTGGTAGACTGTGAGGGCTTTTTAGTGACAGTTAGAGCGGACGATGGGCGGAGGGTAGTGTTTGGTGGCCTACCAAGTGATGGGGTAATGGCTAGTTTTCTAAATTCCCTCGACATCCCACATGATGAGTTGTCTGATGTGCCCGTGGTTGGCCAGTATCCGGACGTCTTCGAGGAAGTGACCGGGCTTCCAACACACCAAGAGATTGAGTTCTATATTGATTTAGTGAAAAATGCCAGACCTATAGTGATGCCACTTCGTCGTACGGCACCAAGGGAGCAGGGAGAGCTCTGGGTGCATGTAAGCGATCTTTTGAAGAAGGTATTTATCCGAAGAAGTGTTTCTGAGTTGGGAACACCAGTTGTGTTTGCTACCAAGGCTGATGGTTCCCTTCGATTGTGTGTGGACTACCGCAAGCTGAATAAGGTGATGAGGAAGAATAAGTGTCCTCTACCGTGGATAGATGATTTGTTTGATCAGTTGAGTGGTGCGAGAGTGTTCTCTCAGTTGGATCTCGTTACAAGTTTTCATCAGCTTAGAGTGAAAGCTGAGAGTATAGCTAAATGACATTTCGGACGATGTTTGGATTTTATGAGTGGTTGGTCATGCCATTTGGGTTGACCAATGCACCAGCATATTTTGTGGATTTTATGAATAGGGTATTCAGAGATCAGCTGAATAAGTTTGTTCTTGTGTTCGTGGATGATATTTTGGCTTACTCGAAGAATGAGGAAGAACACAAGGAACATTTAAGGACAGTGATAGAGGTGTTGAGGAAACACCAACTGAAAGCAAAATTTTCTAAGTGTCACTTCTGGAGAAAGGAAGTGAGGTTCTTGGTCCATATTGTTTCAGAGAATGGTATTGCTGTTGATCCTGCGAAAGTCTCTACGGTACAAGATTGGTCTACGCCCAAGAATGCAACAGACGTAAGAAGTTTCTTGGGGTTAGCTGGATATTATCATAAGTTTATCCAAGTAGCGGCATCGTTGACTCAGTTGACCAGGAAGAATCAAGCTTTCATCTGGGACGAAAAGTGCGAGAATGCATTCAAGAGTCTAAAGGAAAACTTGACGTGTGCACCAGTGTTAGTCATTCCTAATGGGAATGAAGAGATGATGGTATACACGGATGCATGTGGTACTGGACTAGGTGTTGTACTGATGCAAGGTGGTAAGGTGGTAGCTTATGCCAGTCGGCAACTGAAACCGCATGAGAAAAGATATCCTACCCATGATTTGGAATTGGCAGCGATTGTATTCGCGTTAAAGATGTGGCGACATTATCTTTTGGGAGAAAGATTCGAGTTGTTTACTGACCATAAATCGTTAAAATATCTTTTCTCTTAGAAGGATTTGAATCTTCGTCAGCAGAGATGGTTAGAGTTCTTGGCTTCATATGATTTCGATATCGCATACACGCTCCAAAAAGGCAATGCAATAGCCGATGCATTAAGTAGGAGACATGCCAATTTAGGAGCCATGTTTCTTGAATGGAAGCAACTGGAGTATATCGCAGGGTATGATTTCAGACCAAAGTGCGAATTGAATCCAGAAATGTTAGCAAGTTTGACGATCAGACGCACTTTGATTGAGTGGGTCGTCTCCAGTCAGAGAGACGATCCAAATCTATTGGAAATCATCTTCAAGTTAGAGATGGATATCGATGGTGAGGAGATGATCAAGTATGGTCTTGATTGAGATGGATGGCTTCGAAAGAATGGAAGGTTAGTTGTACCCAACGTAGATGAATTGAGAGATGAAGTGCTCAGAGAGTGTCATCACTCAAAGCTTAACATACATCCCGGTGGTAACAAGATGTATCGAGACATGAAGCAGACCTACTACCGGGAAGGGATGAAGAGAGACGTTGGAAAGTTTATATCCAAGTGCATGAATTGTCAGTTAGTTAAAGCTGAGCAAAAGAAGCCTTGTAGTTTGTTGCAACCGTTAGAAGTTCCCGAATGGAAATGGGAGCAAGTCTCAATGGATTTCATCGATGGTTTACCAAGGACTAGATCGGGCCATGATAGCATTTGGGTGATTGTTGATCGTTTGACCAAGAGTGCAAGATTCATACCTGTCAAGTCGAATAGAACGACAGCTAAGTTAGCTGAACTGTACATGAAGTGGGTAGTGAGATTTCATGGAGAACCAAAAGGCACTGTGAACGACCGAGATCCATTATTTACTGGTGGGTTTTGGAAGAGCTTACAAGAGGCATTAGGATCAGAATTACATCTCAGTACTGCGTATCATCCTCAAACCGACGGTCAGACCGAGAGGGTGAATCAAGTATTAGAAGACCTCTTGAGAGCTTGTGTATTGGATTTTGGTGGATCATGGGATGACCATTTTCATCTAGTAGAGTTTGCCTATAATAACAGTTATCAATCTAGTATCGGTATGGCTCCATTTGAAGCTTTGTATGGAAGACCGTGCGACTCACCATCATGTTGGTTGGAAACCGGTGAGAAGTTTGTGCTTGGACCAGAGGTTATAAGGGAAACTTCAGATAAGATCAAGATTGTTCAACAACGAATGATTGTTGTATGTGGTTGGTAGGCATGCAGGATCATTTGTATGTTTTATGTTAAGGAATTTCGAGGACGAAATTTCTTAAGGGGGGAGAATGTAACGACCCGCATTCTACGCAT
The DNA here is from genome assembly GCA_030737875.1 of Allium sativum. Lineage (NCBI taxonomy): Eukaryota > Viridiplantae > Streptophyta > Magnoliopsida > Asparagales > Amaryllidaceae > Allium > Allium sativum. Next base: position 364,715,225 of record CM060916.1, on the reverse strand, counting down.
CAAAGGATCATAGAATATTTATTTCTTTTTCACGTGAAATCATATGGACGTGTAACTTTGGGGGACGACTATTAGGGTCATTTACCATGTTCATGATTTTTGCCAATTTTTAAATGACCGTTTTACCCCTAGCTGATCTTGTTTCGGTCATAACTTTTGACTAGAAAGGAATTTTGACCTAAAACCACTTCCATTGGATCCGGATGATGGTTTACAACTTCGGAGAGTTGTCACATTAGCCAAACGGACTTACTGTTTAGGAGATATGGCTGAAACATGGTTTAGAATGTGAAAAACTACTTAACTGGGCTTAATTGGGTAATTAACAGCTAGGCCCATAGGGGGATTTCGGGATTAGGGATATATAGGGGCTGATTAGAGTTAGAGAACATTTCTTTAGACACTTTTTCAGCCGTCACTTTCATTCTTGGAACCCTAATAATGGCCTCCAACATCTAAAACACCTCTAAACCACTTTTTAATTGATGATTAGGCTTAGCAACATCAAATCAAGGAAGATCTTCACCAAATCAGTATTAGTACTGCTGTTAGACATCAATATTTGTGCCAAACAGAGAATCATTTCAGATCTACATTTTTATTTGTGGCCAAGGTGAGCTATTAGCTTTGTTTTGGTACTAATTACAGTTAATTAGGGTGATCAGTGTTAATTGGTGAATTTATGTATAAATAAATTCTGGAAAAATATTTATAAATTTCGTAAATATTGTTTTAGACCTCTATTAGAAAATTTGGCTAATTTGGTTAAGTTTTGTTAATCCTATCATTAGATTTGCTTAAACGTGCTTAAGGGAAAATATGGGGTTTTGGCTATGTTTGATCCATTTTAACCTATCAAATTGTCGTTTTGGTGTTTGTAGTCAGTTTTATATGTTGCTATGACTGTATGGTATGTTTTTTGATTGATTAGAAAAGTTAGATTGGTCAAAAATGCCGATGAATGGTTTAAAATGGCTGCTGGAAGAGTTGCAGGAAAATTGTGCAGAATCGGATCGGATCGCCCCTACCCCGACCCGACCCGATCGTGAGACCCCTTCACGAGCTGACCCTACTCCATGAGCTGCTACGCTTTGAAGGCCACGAACCAGAAGACCGCGACTCGATCCGATGGAGGGATCACGACCCGACCTGAATCAGTGTGACACCATGACACAGCCTGGAGCATCACGAGTCATGAACAGATGAAGGAACTCGACCCGATCCGATCAGGGAGGCGCGTCACGACCCGTACCAGATGAGCATCATGATCCGATCCGAACCAGAGGAGATACTACGAGCTGAACCTAGGAGCTTGGACGCGAGGCATGGGTTACCAACCAAATGAAGATTCATCCGGAGGAGAAGACCAAACCCCGATATGCAAAGGTAGTCCAAGTGGGAAGTTTGTACTCAGGATCTAGTTGGGAACCAATGATTTAACTTCATGATTGGACTTTGCTGCGGGACGTGTGCTAAGGGGTTGTCGATGTCTATGACTTTGGATCACTATGTATGGGAGGTACGTGGATGGATTCTGGGCCACGGTGGCCTAGGTACGACTAGTGGGCTATAGACCAATGAAGTGGGGTCATTTGAGAAGGTTTGGTCAAGATCCCATATGATAAGCTTGGCGGTAGTAGTAGTTGTACAAATCGAACTCCATCATTACCTCGATGGGTCTAGTGATCGAAGTGGTGGACATCGTATGCTTTATGCACTGAGTGAGAGATGTGAGGATGGTTGCTATGCTTGATTTGTTTGCCATCACTATGACATGCACACCCCACCCCTGTATTCTTTACACCATGTGTTAGTGGCACCTCAGAGTATTGTACAGTATGTAGTACTAACTCTTTGGTTGCAGGTCCAGGTTCAGATTTGGTTTAGTATACCTGTTATTGTTCTGTTTTGCTGCTTATCGCTCATAGCATACTTTTGTCTGACCCAGAGTTTTATGTCTCTTCTTATTACTTTGGGTGCTCCTAAACGAGCAAACTAGAGACAGGTTAGCTGGTGATGCATGAGTAGCTGTACCGGAGACGAGCAGGAGGCTTCCACGTATGATATATATAGATATTCTCCCTATGTCACTGCGGGTCACTACTTTGGGCATTAGTTGTGTACCTTTTCCTTTGTTTTGCTTTAGAGACAGATGAAAAGTTGTAATGATGATGATGTGAAACATAAGCTGTGTTTGGGTTTCTGCTGCTATGATGTTTAGTTTTAGTTTCCAGCTTATGCACCATCTCGCCTATTTTATGTCAAGTATGTTGTTAATATATTTTATTCCATGTGATGTGAGACATTTTGCAGGTTCTTTGTTAGTTCATTCTCTTCTTTCATTTCTTCTGACGACCGTCCCGTGCTGGTTGGATATCAGTACAGCGCATTACGGAGGAAATGTCGGCTGGTGCCGGGCGGGCCGTCACAAGTTTAATATAATTAAACCTAATTAATATTTGCATAGTGATGGAAGCTATAAGTGTTTGAATGACACTTTTCCTTACACATTTCCTCCTATAAAGTATATTATCGTTACATGAAGTGGATCTTTTGCAATAATGGCATCCAAATATTTGGATCGTAATGCTTTATGATCTCTAAACTATTCGATCTTTTATCAATGAGCATGTAAACTTTATGATGTTTCTTGAAGATAACTCATAACCATTTTAGTTAGTAACTATTAATCCACTTTCAATATCAGTAAAATATCTAGCAAATAATACACACAATATCCATATGTGCATATACTTTAGTATGAAGTAGAATCCATATTGCAAGTGCATGAGGAATCTTTTGCAATTCTTTACTTTCAATGATGTTAGCATTTTCCTCTTTTGGAAATACAACATCTACCGAATCACAATTTTCTTATCAAACATTTTAAGTACTTCTTTGCCTAATTCTTTTGTGATAATTCAAATATCACTCCATGAATAATAATGGTGTACTTGAATTCCAAATACAAAAGATTACTTCACAATTATGTTCCTTAAATCTTTTCATCAATGTCTCTTTTGAGAAACATGACTTTAATCTACAACAGATATTGCTCAGAAGTACAAAATGTAAAAAAACTCCAAAGTTGTTCAATAAGTTTACTAAATATAAAAAGAATGTGTCTTTTAAAAAAAATAACTTTTAAGAATAGTGTTTTTAATAAAAAAAATCCCTATAGAATTCCATATTATCCACTTAATCTCATTTAGCTTTGAATAGCTATTCATAACTAATAATATTGTTACTTTGTTGGAGGGAAATTGTAAATTTTAGTGTCCATATAGATTTACACTATATGTTCATATCTTAAATCCACATTTTAAATTATTACCTTATATAGATTGATGCAAGTCCTTGCATCATATTCACCAATCCATTACTTATCTTTATATATGTGATGATCTCAAAACCCCGTATCACGGAATTAAGGATAATCATTGGAATATAACACATTAAGCATCATTAGCAGAGTACGGATAATAGCATAAACAGAAAATAGAATAATGTACATCAATATGACAGCGGAATCATAATATGTAATAAACATCAGAGTAGCACAGTGCAGTATACAACTTAGTGCATGAAAGGAAATGACCAGTTTACATCAAGATCACTAGGACAAATACATCATAGATACATAATGGAAGTAAATCTATCTACATCGCGCTATACGGAATCATACACATAAGATACTAATGGCAGAATATCAAATAGCCAAAATACTGAGAAATGTCTTTCCGATACAAGCCAAAAGGTGCACTCCTTGTTGCAGTGCAAAAGCCAAAATATAACTTGTCACCTATCACTAGGCTGCCCATGTGAAAATAAGGGCACCCGAGTTTGCAAAGTGAAACAAACTACGAGTCAGAAATGGGACTGGTATGAGAAATCTACTTAACTGGTTAAACCACAATAACAAGGCAAATCATAGGACCACGCCACTTTCGCGGAACGGGTTTTCTCCAGTGATTGGCAGCACATGAAATAAAGTAAATCTTTTGAACAACGCAATGCTTTTTATAAAAATGATGTCGTTATAAGACTCAAGTCCCATCATACAATGCAACGCAAACTGGAGGATAGAGTTTTACCTTATAATGGCCAAAATATGCTTAATACATTAAAAGAAAAATCATTTAATATTATTACTAGTGCATATATGTTCCAAAAGCAAATTCAATCATAAATATCAATCATGATGGCATAAGTGCCCCATACCACTATGTCGTCATATATAAGTTACAATCAAATCCGTAATTTCATATTGGAAATTCGGATTCCATCATGAGTCTAAGAAAGGGTTGTACTCCTTTCCGTTTCGATACACTCTAGCAAATGTCTCGGGATTGCACACACTAGGCAACCCCTGGATCCTCCAAGGCCAGTACACACTTATGTTAGCGGATTGGTAATTTCTAAACACACGTTTCCCAGTACTATCAGACCTATCCATCGACTCCGTAGAGACCGATATAATCGAGGCGCCTCGCATTCCAACATCCACGAAGGTATACTAATCAACAATGTCAGGGCTAGTAAAAGGCTGACACCACCAATAGCTAGAAACAAACGTCATGTCCTCCTTGGGTTCCCTTATCCCATTTTTAACTCATACCGAGTTGTGAGGCTCGCGAATTAACGCCATACACAAAGCTACGCTATATTAAAGCCGTGTTTTGATCATCAATTGTAACACCCCGAAAATTCTATAACTGTGAAATTAACAAATTAAAGTATAATTAATTTGAAATCAAAGAACCAAGGGAAACGGGATACGCCATTGCGTTCGTCTCGGAAAAATACGCGAAACAGAGTCCGAGTTTTCGAAAAACAGAGTCCGTATGGAGAAGATATGGCCTTCGGAAGTTTTTGAATTAAATTTAAAATTCAAACAGAATAAAATAATTAAAAATCGGGCCCAATGGGCCAGGGCGGATAAACACCCGCCTAGGCCACCCAGGTCGACTGGGCTGTCGACCTGGGCTACCCATGTCGACAGGGCTGTCGACAGCCCTGTCGACAGGGGTGTCGACCTGGTCGAGCCCAGCCAACCTGGCTGGCCAGGTCTGTGTTTTGCCGATTTTCTGTGGTCTGCTTTGTCACTAGGGCTAGGTGGCAAGTTTTAATTGGTCTCTCTATCGAATGAATGGCTACGATCAATCCAGGCAACATCAATGGTCCTAATCAGTTCCTAACCTCTATATAAACAACCCTAGACTAAACCCTAATCTATTCATTCAAAAATAAGATCATAGCCGCCATGTTGCTGAGGAACGACAAAGAGTAGCCGCCAACTAGAGAGAGAATTAGGAGGAAAGTTCTAAAGCCTAAAGCAATTCAAGCAACCTAAGCAAATCAATTCAACAAAGGAATTTGCGTCTTCAATCCCTAAATTAGAGAATTCATCAAACCATTGTAAGTAGAGTATTACTTTGGTATGAATAAACAATTGTGTTGGTTTGTATGCTTGAATTGTGGCAATAAAGTAATTCATATTTGTGCGTTCTTATCAATTTGAAATATTATATACGTTTGGATATTCATGAATTATGTTATTCATTATAAAGAACTACATGCGGTAGTTCTATGCAAGTATACGTTTGGAATATTTCGCAAATTATGTAATCCATGTTGAAGCTACATGTATGTAGTTGATTTAAATTCATGCAAGTTTGGGGTTTTGCTTCTATGCCACCATGATGTATATTTTTGTGCATAAATCATTTTGTAAGTAATTGGAACAAGTTTGGTTATTATCCATATGAAATTATGTTGAGAATTTGGCATCATGTATTAAGCCATGCTTTTGTACTAGAAAACCTAATTGCAAACTTATGAATATGGCTAGGCTATGATTGATATTTGGCATAATTGAAATTCATGTTAAGTCTATATTGTTTACAAGAATTATATGATGACATATGTGGTACATGGCTAGGTTAGGTTCAAAAAGTCCCTTTCTGTAAGTTTACATGACTAAAGTAAGAATCATGATTTCATGTTAGAAATATTTATGCCATGGTTATGTGAACAAACTTAACTGTACTTATGCCATGCTTATGTTTGATATTATGCCATGCTTATGTTTGACATTATGCTATGTTTATGCTAGAAGTATTTATGCCATGCTTATGTTTGACATTATGCCTAAATAAAAATATAGGTTCATGTGTCAATAATGATACCCAGTTTAGATTCTTATCTCAATTACAAGTTCACATGCTTTGATTCATGTCGCCTATGCTTTATGACCAAAGTATATATGCAAGTACACCAGTTTCTATTTTGTATTTCCGACGTCATATTGCAAGTTCATGCGCTCACCTTCCCCTCTTTGTGTATGTAATCACGCTGTAAGCCTCCCCTTTTCGCATGGCTAATTTGGGCTTTAAAAGGCTAAGCCCAAAATATATATAAACGGACGTGTTAAACGGGGGAAAACAACGTTGGGTTAAAATTACTAATGAATGAAAATATAAAATAGAAGGGCCCAAGTTCAAGTATGGGTTGGGCCCATGATTGGTGTAACCTTTACACCATTAACTTAATAATGGGCCGCAAATATTTACATATAAGAAATAAAGAGGAATGACAAAATATGTAAATGTAGAACATACGATGTGTTTAACCCGAGGTTGGATTGAGTTGTGATGTAAACCTGCCCGGAACCGCCCGGCTGTCCAGTAGTCACAACAATACCTAACCAATGTGGGAGGTTAAACATGGAGCCCAGCAAGGACCCGAGGTTAGACTGAGTTGTGGCGTAAGACTGCCCGGAACCAACCGGCAACAGGCAGCCACAACAATACCTGTCTAATGTGAGAGGTCAGGGCCTTAATAAGACAATTAAGGCTGAGTCAGGATTGATAGGATTAAGTGAACTAAAGACTTAATCAAAATGGAACATGCTAAACAAAACGGACTGGTGGGGGTTAGGTTAGGAAACACTTAACCAACTTAGCATGTTGGCTAGAGATAGAAAACCTAGTAACGGGGGACCCTTTTCAGCAGTAACCCTAAAAGGTGTATCAGGATACCCTGAAACTAGGCAGGGTGGGGCACGATTACTGGGCTGATTGTAAGAGGTCAAAGCGACGGCGGTGGTGTAGCAGTGTAGGTTCTAACAGAGTGCGGGCGTGCACACACTCCGGCACAGAAAAATAAGGCACTGGACACCAGTAGCATACCTGTGCACTCTAAGGTTGTGTCGGGTTGCCACTACGGGACTTGATACACCCCATGGTGGGACCAACATAGGTAACTACAACATCGGGGGCCGTAAGACACATGTAACTATGCGAGTAGGAGCCGATCATCATAGAATGGATCACATCACCCTGATTATGGGGTGCCAGTTGGAAACTAGTTTATATGGGTTCAGAGATCAACATGGGGTACGATAGTATATTCGACCCTAGACAACTTAACCAAGTTTATAGTGCATGCCCACTTCTTGTTTATACTTATCATACCCAGTTCTTTATTCATAGACAAAGTAGTACTAGACTTACTCAGGCTTTATGTCTGACTCTACTTTTCTTTCGTCTTCTTTCTTCCGTTTCCCCCCCCAGGTCCTCAGGGAGGGAACACAGCAGCTTGACCAGCCTTACCATCCAGCTTGAAGAAGAAGAGAAATGTATTGCTTGGACTTTCCTGTTTTGAACTATGGCTTTGGACAATCCACTATGGGGCTTTTGCAGTTTATCTATGTTTTATTTATGCTTCTTTAAAATAATGTAATCAAGACAGATTATGAAAGTGTTATGTTATGTTTTTGGAAAGGATGTTGTTGTAACACGTATTTGACTTTATGAAATAAAGTTTGTTGTTCTTCCGCTGTTTACAAATATGTGTTCTTATATCTGTCTTGTATATCTGTGACTTGTACTTATAAACCTCCACCAAAATTAGGGCATTCCCTTTGAGAGTGACCCTAACGGAGGTGGGGTGTTTCACTTGGTATCAGAGCATAGGTTTACCAGATAAGATAAAAAGTTTTGAAAATTTATTTTCAAAAAAGAAATTTAAAGAAGCATTTTTAAAAGAAAAATATTATTTTATTTTAAAAAGGCAAAGTCCACTCCCCAAAGCCATAGGAACTATCTCTTATCCTTCGTTTTGAATCTATCCTTTTTGTTTCAGCATGTCCCAAGAACTTAACTTGCCGGAAGGGGTGCCAATACCTGGTTGGTTTAGACGGTTCTTAGAAGCAAGAGCCACTCAGCCAGGTCCTACCATTCCTTCTCCCCCAGCGGAAGGAAATCATCCAGCTGCAGCAGCACCTTTTCCTCCACCTCCTCCTCGGGGAAACACATTCGCTAAGATATGCAAAGATTTTAAAGCTATGGGAGGAAGGGATTTCCATGGAACTGAGTCCTTCGTGGCAGCTAGGAATTGGCTGAAAGAAACTGAGGACCTATTCATCATCTTTGAGGTAGAGGATAGACAAAAAGTACAGTTGGCAGTGTGGCTATTGAAGGGTGAGGCTTCCTACTGGTGGGAAGTCACTAATGCTGAAAGACCAGTGGAGACATGGGAGGACTTTAGGGCAAGGTTTGAGACCAAATTTCTCTCAGATGCGGAAAGAAGTTTGCAGTTGGAGAAATTCTTATTTCTTAAGCAAGGGGACAAGACAGTCAGAGAGTATGTGAATCAGTTCGATGAGCTGGCTAGGTTTGGGCTTGACCTAGTCAACACCCCGCACAAGAAGGCTCTCCGTTTCGTCAAAGGGTTAAATGAGCCATTACACAGTTTGGCCATGACCCATATACCCATGGGAGCCACGTATGAAAGATTGGTGCAAATGGCATTGCTGAATGAAGAGGATAAGGGCAAGAAGAAAGAGGGTTTGCAGCCCCAGAAGACAGACTTTAAGAAGGGCGGGAAAGGCAACAAAGAGAAGAGGAAGTGTAATTTCTGTGGCAAAGTGGGGCACTTAGTAAAGGACTGCCGGAAAAAGAAGGCCAAGGAAAATGGTGGGTGCTTTTCTTGCGGTGAGACGGGCCATAGGGCTAAGGACTGCCCAAAGAAACGAGGACAGGGGCAGAGGGCTGGATCCACCCCAGGGGCACAGGTTCATGTGCTAGAAGCGCCACCTCTGCAACAGCGAGGTATAAATACTTCTGTAGAAAGTGTAGTTTATCTTTATGATCACCCCGTTCGCACTTTATTTGATTCTGGCGCATCACACTCCTTTATCTCGTCTGCTTTAGTAGAATCTCTGCACCTAAAAACTAGTATGGTAGAGAACCCCTTAATTGTTTCAAACCCAATTGGGGGCCCAGCTCATTTGTCTATGATCTGTGTGGGATTGAAAATTTCTATTCTAAGTGTAGAATTTCAATGTAGTGCCTTTGTTTTGGGCTTTTCGGGGTATGGTTTGATTTTGGGTATGGATTGGCTATCCAGTAATGGGGCCATCCTTGATTGTGAGAAAAGGGTTGTTAGGCTCCTAATCCAGCTCGGTAATACTTTGGAAATTTCGTGTAATCCCTCGTATGCGGTTATGCTTAGTTATCTTGAATCGCTAGATGCCTCTGTTGAAAATTTGAAATCAGTTAGAGTGGTCCGGGAATATCCGGATGTCTTTGAAGAGGTGAAGGGCTTGCCTCCGAAGCGGGAAATAGACTTCCGCGTATATCTTGTAGATAATGCAAAGCCCGTTGCGTTGCCCGTTAGACATATGGCTCCACGAGAAAGGAAAGAGCTCAGTAAACGGATTAAAGAGCTTCTAGAAAAGGGGTTCATTAGGAGGAGCATTTCAGAATGGGGCGCTCCAGTGGTGTTCGCTACAAAGGCGGATGGTTCACTCCGTCTATGTGTTGACTATAGGGAGCTCAACAAGCTAACGAAAAAGAATAGGCAACCTCTCCCTAGAATTGACGATTTGTTTGACCAGCTTGTAGGAGCGTCTGTTTTCTCCCAACTCGATTTAGCAACCGGTTTTCATCAGCTAAGGGTGGCTGAAGATAGCATCGATAAAACGACGTTCAGAACCCCAGACGGCTTCTTTGAATGGCTTGTCATGCCTTTCGGCTTGACAAATGCACCTGCGTACTTCGTGGACCTAATGAGTAGGGTATTTAGAGATTTCCTCAACAAATTCGTAGTCGTCTTCGTAGATGATATCCTTATCTTCTCAAAGAGTGAAGAGGAACATGCTCAACACTTAAGGGCAATCATGGAAACTTTGCGAGTCCATCAACTAAAAGCCAAGTTCTCCAAATGCCACTTTTGGAGAGAAGAGGTGAGGTTCCTTGGGCACATAGTATCCAAACAAGGGTTAGCGGTGGACCCCGCTAAGGTAGTGGCGGTACAAGATTGGAAGACACCAAGGAATGCAACTGAGGTCCGAAGTTTTCTAGGACTAGCGGGTTTCTATCGAAAATTCATAAGGGATTTTGCGAAAATCTCAGCTCCACTCACGAAATTGACTAAGAAGAATCTAGTGTTCAATTGGGACTTGGATTGCGAGTTTGCTTTCCAACGACTAAAAAGGGCTCTCACAACAGCCCCAGTTTTGACGCTGCCGGATGGGAGCAAGATGTTCACTGTTTATACGGATGCATGTGGGACAGGGCTAGGCGCCGTCTTAATGCAAGAAGGAAGGGTAGTAGCTTATGGCGGGAGGCAGTTGAAAGTGCACGAAAAGAACTACCCAACCCACGATCTTGAGTTAGCCGCCATCGTCTTTGCACTCAAGTCTTGGCGACACTATCTCCTAGGTGAGAAGTTCGAACTTTACACTGACCATAAATCGTTGAAATATCTTTTCTCGCAGAAGGATCTTAACTTGAGGCAACAAAGATGGATGGAGTTTCTTGCCTCGTACGATTTCGAAATCTCTTACACTCCGGGCAAAGGCAACGTAGTGGCAGACGCGTTGAGCCGAAAGAAATTAACCCTAAGCCCGTTGTTTGTTGAAAGACAAAGCCTAGAGTTTACAGCCAGCTTCGACTTTAGGCCTTCCTCCGATTTCGTACCGGTCTTGCTTGCATCTCTCGAAGTGCGCCCGACTTTAGTGGATTCGGTAGGGGCAGCACAACGCGAAGACCCTCAGCTTGTGGAAACAGTTGATAGGCTAATTAGGGGTGAGACTTCAAGTCACCTCAACAGATACTCCATCGACGATAAGGGTTTGCTAAGGCGAGACGGAAGACTATGCGTCCCACAGACAAAAGATTTAATAAAGAAGGTTCTCGAGGAAGCACATCACTCTAAGATGACGATACATCCAGGCGGAGATAAAATGTACAAAGACATAAAAAGGACTTTCTTCTGGAACGGCATGAAAAAGGACGTGGCAGAGTTCGTTTCTAAGTGTATGGTGTGCCAACGGGTTAAGGCAGAACAGAAAAAGCCTGGCAGACTGCTACATCCTCTGGGGGTCCCGCAGTGGAAGTGGGATAGCATCTCAATGGACTTCATCGATGGGCTGCCTAGGTCTAGGAGAGGCAACACTAGCATTTGGGTAATAGTGGATAGGCTTACTAAAAGCGCCCACTTTTTACCTGTCAAAAGTAAAAGGACTGCCTCATCCCTAGCATCACTTTACCTTAAGGAAATCGTTCGACTCCATGGAATACCATCTAGCATTGTTAGTGACCGAGACCCCATCTTCACCAGTGAGTTTTGGCGGAGTCTGCAAGAAGCAGTAGGAACGCAGTTATGCTTAAGCACAGCCTATCATCCCCAAACCGACGGCCAAACGGAGAGAGTAAACAGAGTTTTGGAAGACCTTCTAAGACTGTGCGTCCTTGACTTCGGAGGGACATGGGAAGACCACCTTCCTTTGGTGGAATTTGCCTACAACAACAGCTATCAAGCAACCATCGGAATGGCGCCCTTCGAAGCTTTATATGGAAGACCGTGCCGATCGCCCACTTGTTGGTGGGAGTCTACGGATAAGCTCATACTTGGACCAGATATGATCCGAGAGACTACAGAGAAAGTAGACTTAATACGAAGAAGGATGAAGACGGCCCAAGACAGACAGAAGTCCTATGCCGACAAGAGAAGGACCGACCTTGAATTTGAGGTTGGAGACAGAGTTTTTCTCAAGGTATCACCACTAAGAAACGTTGTTCGTTTTGGAACCACATGAAAACTAGCACCAAGGTTCGTAGGGCCATTCCCTATCATCGAGAAAATTGGGAAAATGGCCTATAGATTAGAGCTACCCGAGAAATTGGCTAGAGTCCACAACGTTTTTCACGTTTCTCATCTCCGAAAATGTCTACATGAGTCTGCTGAAGTGGTAGAGCCAAATATCCTCGAAGAGGCCGAAGTGGAACGCGAAGCAACCATAAGGAAGGTTCCAACCCGCATATTAGGAACGGAAGTGAAGAAGCTACGCAACCGTGAAGTCAAGCTCGTCAAAGTTCAGTGGAGCGACGCCGAGGGAGACGCGACTTGGGAAACTGAAGCTAGGATCCGTACAGCCTACCCTTTTCTGTTCGAGGGTACATCCTTGATCTTTCCTTTTCCTTAAGTTGCGCTTTTGTCTATCTTTTTAGGTATCTTTCCTCGACCTTATCTTTTAGGTAGAATCTTTTTGGATGAAAACATGTAGTTGAAACATGTTATGGATGATGGTTGCAAGTGGTTGCAAGTGATTGCTAGTGGTTGCTCGTGGTTGCATATACACACACAATCTAGGTATTAGATCGGCTCAGTCACTTCATATTGCATATGCATATATGTTTGCATTCATATGTGGTTGAACTCTAATGTGTTGTCATGTGGATGCTGCATTTGTACTGAATGATTGTGCACTCATGTAGAATCATGAATAGGAAAATTTTCATACATAATGGATTCATGGCACTTACATAATTCGCATTAAGGAGGTCAACTGAATCAGTAGACCGCCTGATTTTGCATTAGATAAGTTCATGTACACACACACTTCGCATATGATCATGAAGCATTAGAAGTCTTTTAAGGACAATGGATGCTCGTGTTTGATGGATGAGTAGATGGATGATTGGATGTTAGGATGTACATTCCTCCTAGCTTGAAGATTTTGGGGACGAAATCCTTTTAAGTGGGGGAGAATGTAACACCCCAAAAATTCTATAACTGTGAAATTAACAAATTAAAGTATAATTAATTTGAAATCAAAGAACCAAGGGAAACGGGATACGCCATTGCGTTCGTCTCGGAAAAATACGCGAAATAGAGTCCGAGTTTTCGATAAACAGAGTCCGTATGGAGAAGATATGGCCTTCGGAAGTTTTTGAATTAAATTTAAAATTCAAACAGAATAAAATAATTAAAAATCGGGCCCAATGGGCCAGGGCGGATAAACACCCGCCTAGGCCACCCAGGTCGACTGGGCTGTCGACCTGGGCTACCCATGTCGACAGGGCTGTCGACAGCCCTGTCGACAGGGGTGTCGACCTGGTCGAGCCCAGCCAACCTGGCTGGCCAGGTCTGTGTTTTGCCGATTTTCTGTGGTCTGCTTTGTCACTAGGGCTAGGTGGCAAGTTTTAATTGGTCTCTCTATCGAATGAATGGCTACGATCAATCCAGGCAACATCAATGGTCCTAATCAGTTCCTAACCTCTATATAAACAACCCTAGACTAAACCCTAATCTATTCATTCAAAAATAAGATCATAGCCGCCATGTTGCTGAGGAACGACAAAGAGTAGCCGCCAACTAGAGAGAGAATTAGGAGGAAAGTTCTAAAGCCTAATGCAATTCAAGCAACCTAAGCAAATCAATTCAACAAAGGAATTTGCGTCTTCAATCCCTAAATTAGAGAATTCATCAAACCATTGTAAGTAGAGTATTACTTTGGTATGAATAAACAATTGTGTTGGTTTGTATGCTTGAATTGTGGCAATAAAGTAATTCATATTTGTGCGTTCTTATCAATTTGAAATATTATATACGTTTGGATATTCATGAATTATGTTATTCATTATAAAGAACTACATGCGGTAGTTCTATGCAAGTATACGTTTGGAATATTTCGCAAATTATGTAATCCATGTTGAAGCTACATGTATGTAGTTGATTTAAATTCATGCAAGTTTGGGGTTTTGCTTCTATGCCACCATGATGTATATTTTTGTGCATAAATCATTTTGTAAGTAATTGGAACAAGTTTGGTTATTATCCATATGAAATTATGTTGAGAATTTGGCATCATGTATTAAGCCATGCTTTTGTACTAGAAAACCTAATTGCAAACTTATGAATATGGCTAGGCTATGATTGATATTTGGCATAATTGAAATTCATGTTAAGTCTATATTGTTTACAAGAATTATATGATGACATATGTGGTACATGGCTAGGTTAGGTTCAAAAAGTCCCTTTCTGTAAGTTTACATGACTAAAGTAAGAATCATGATTTCATGTTAGAAATATTTATGCCATGGTTATGTGAACAAACTTAACTGTACTTATGCCATGCTTATGTTTGATATTATGCCATGCTTATGTTTGACATTATGCTATGTTTATGCTAGAAGTATTTATGCCATGCTTATGTTTGACATTATGCCTAAATAAAAATATAGGTTCATGTGTCAATAATGATACCCAGTTTAGATTCTTATCTCAATTACAAGTTCACATGCTTTGATTCATGTCGCCTATGCTTTATGACCAAAGTATATATGCAAGTACACCAGTTTCTATTTTGTATTTCCGACGTCATATTGCAAGTTCATGCGCTCACCTTCCCCTCTTTGTGTATGTAATCACGCTGTAAGCCTCCCCTTTTCGCATGGCTAATTTGGGCTTTAAAAGGCTAAGCCCAAAATATATATAAACGGACGTGTTAAACGGGGGAAAACAACGTTGGGTTAAAATTACTAATGAATGAAAATATAAAATAGAAGGGCCCAAGTCAAGTATGGGTTGGGCCCATGATTGGTGTAACCTTTACACCATTAACTTAATAATGGGCCGCAAATATTTACATATAAGAAATAAAGAGGAATGACAAAATATGTAAATGTAGAACATACGATGTGTTTAACCCGAGGTTGGATTGAGTTGTGATGTAAACCTGCCCGGAACCGCCCGGCTGTCCAGTAGTCACAACAATACCTATCCAATGTGGGAGGTTAAACATGGAGCCCAGCAAGGACCCGAGGTTAGACTGAGTTGTGGCGTAAGACTGCCCGGAACCAACCGGCAACAGGCAGCCACAACAATACCTGTCTAATGTGAGAGGTCAGGGCCTTAATAAGACAATTAAGGCTGAGTCAGGATTGATAGGATTAAGTGAACTAAAGACTTAATCAAAATGGAACATGCTAAACAAAACGGACTGGTGGGGGTTAGGTTAGGAAACACTTAACCAACTTAGCATGTTGGCTAGAGATAGAAAACCTAGTAACGGGGGACCCTTTTCAGCAGTAACCCTAGAAGGTGTATCAGGATACCCTGAAACTAGGCAGGGTGGGGCACGATTACTGGGCTGATTGTAAGAGGTCAAAGCGACGACGGTGGTGTAGCAGTGTAGGTTCTAACGGAGTGCGGGCGTGCACACACTCCGACGCAGAAAAATAAGGCACTGGACACCAGTAGCATACCTGTGCACTCTAAGGTTGTGTCGGGTTGCCACTATGGGACTTGATACACCCCATGGTGGGACCAGCATAGGTAACTACAACATCGGGGGCCGTAAGACACATGTAACTATGCGAGTAGGAGCCGATCATCATAGAATGGATCACATCACCCTGATTATGGGGTGCCAGTTGGAAACTAGTTTATATGGGTTCAGAGATCAACATGGGGTACGATAGTATATTCGACCCTAGACAACTTAACCAAGTTTATAGTGCATGCCCACTTCTTGTTTATACTTATCATACTCAGTTCTTTATTCATAGACAAAGTAGTACTAGACTTACTCAGGCTTTATGTCTGACTCTACTTTTCTTTCGTCTTCTTTCTTCCGTTTCCCCCCCCCCCCCCCCAGGTCCTCAGGGAGGGAACACAGCAGCTTGACCAGCCTTACCATCCAGCTTGAAGAAGAAGAGAAATGTATTGCTTGGACTTTCCTGTTTTGAACTATGGCTTTGGACAATCCACTATGGGGCTTTTGCAGTTTATCTATGTTTTATTTATGCTTCTTTAAAATAATGTAATCAAGACAGATTATGAAAGTGTTATGTTATGTTTTTGGAAAGGATGTTGTTGTAACACGTATTTGACTTTATGAAATAAAGTTTGTTGTTCTTCCGCTGTTTACAAATATGTGTTCTTATATCTGTCTTGTATATCTGTGACTTGTACTTATAAACCTCCACCAAAATTAGGGCATTCCCTTTGAGAGTGACCCTAACGGAGGTGGGGTGTTTCATCAATCACAAGACTCTGCTTTTCAACAAAAGTCTTGATCATTTGCATCTTTGCATGCCATGCTGTCAATCCACACCGTACCACAGATGTCTACCGATATACAACCTCTGATCTCGTATGTCTCAGAGAAGAGAATTAAGCAAGAGAATAAATTCCCCACCGCCAAACAGATGTATATTTAGTAGAGATCAACAAATACAGCACAAAATACACTTCAGACACATATCCATTTACAGGTCCGTTCTGGGTCTGAATGAAACCGGAGGCACCATATTCCTCGTCCCGTATGTCCAATACACGAGAGAGGCCCTCGCACATCCGGACGATCAACAAGTACGTCCAGACTACTACCACTGTAACCTCGTCAAGGGAGCTACCCATCTCAAAGGCATCAGTAGTAATCTACACGATGTGAAGATCACCGGTCTTGAACCGTCTTCATATCTTCGATATTTATTCGTCGATCAATTATTTCAAATGAGAATTACTCGGCCTTTTCAAATAATTCACGTATATTAGAATTCAAATCAATTCTGTCCATGGTTAAATTATTCGACATCCACATTTCTGTTCTTCATATAATTTTAATGTCAAACACATTCAACCATCAAATATGAAGAAAACCAAGAAGAATCGGTTTATTTCCATTCCATTTTGCCTATAATATGTTATAATTATATTGAAGCAACCCGAACTTCCCCGTGAAGGAAAGACCGGATGACTTTGAGAACAAGATCAACCTGGACACAAACAGAAAAACATTTCATTGCTTATTACAACAATTTCATCAGAATACAAGAATATAACAAAGTATGATTAAATATTACACATTCGAACAATATCATAGATTTAAATTACATTTAAATACATAGCAGCGGAAAAATAATACAAAACACAACTGAAAGAGATAAACAGATGCAGAGCTTTCCGAATATCATTCTAGCTGTAAACCAGGATCCTGTGAATATAAATCTGCAAAACCAAAACTAATATCTACCCATGTGGAAAATAGGGGCATCCAGAGTTTAAGTTAAAACAATAAACTCCGGGTCAGTCATGTGACTGGTATGAGAACTAAAACAATTATTAATCTGATTTTAAAGTTAGGTAAATCAAGGGACCATGCCGTATAACACGGAACGGGTTTACCCCTAAGAAAACCAGTGCATAAAACAAACAACGCAGTGCTAAATAAAGAACATTGAAGCTATTATAAGACTCAGGTACCATCACACAATGCAACGCAAGCCGGAGGATAGAGTTTTTTTTCCTTATAATAGCCAAAAATGCTTGGTACGTGAAATCTCATCTTTTATTGTTACTATAAATGTATAGTGTCAAAACAATTTCAATCATAGACGACATAAGTGCTCCATACCACTATGTCGCCATATATAGGTTTACAATTAAAACCACAAAAGGTCATATTGGAAGTTGGATTTCCATCTGTGAAACAAGGCAAGGGATCGTCCTTACCACTTCGAGACTCTCTAGCCCGAGCCTCAGGCAAGCACGCAGACAAGCCTTGGATCGTCAGGGCCGGTCCACCCGATGTGGATTAAAATGCCTGAACACTGCATTTCCCCGCCCTATGGGGCGTAAATGAGCCAAATGACTCCATGACCCTGAATCGACTGATATAACTGAGGCGCCTCCTATCCATCATCCATATAAGTAAAATGCCAGGGCGCGCAAAACGCTGACACCACTCCTAGCAAGAAAGAAACACATACCCTCCCTGATGTCCTCTCCCGTTTCTTGTTCACACTGGGTTGTGAGGCTCGCGAATTAACGCTACACAAAGCTACGCCACAAAGGCCATGCTTTGATCATCAACCACAAGACTCTACTTTTCAACAGAAACCTTGATCATTTGCATCTCAGCATGCCACACAGGCAATTCACGCTATGCAACCGATGTATATTAATCACACAGAATGAAATCCGATGTCAGACACACTTCCATTTATAAGTTTGTTCTGGGTCTGAACAAAACCGGAGGCACCTTATTCCTCCCCCATATGTCCAATACAAGGGAGAGGTCCTCGCATATCCGGTCGATCTCCAAGTATGTCCGGACGATCACCACTTATTACCTTGCCTTGGGTGTACAGCCCAATCTAGACATCAGTAATCATCTAAACGTTGTGAGGACCTCTGGTCTTCAACCACCGTCTTCATCCTCGACACATCGTCGAATCAGTCATTCAGAATGGGATAAACCCGGTCTTTCTGAATATCTCGCGTATATAATAAACAAGTGCTATAAAAACACAACACAACATATGCCTCATTCCAATCCAGAATATTTCTTTATCCAAATATTCGTATACTTTGGGAAAGGTTCCCATTAATTTTATCAAAGATAAATTCTTTAAATTTATTCTTCAATCTTCCTTTGGATATCATTTCAATCTAATTAAAGATGCATTAAAACTCCACTTGGTTTTAATCTTCCTAAAAATCAATATTAACGATTGCTTAACTTGGGAAATCATATCCTGTCTTTAACTGGGTTAAAGAACCAATGTCATTTAAAACACGGTTCACGATAAACCCAAAATCACATTCCATTCCATTAGCCTTTAACCGTAAATTAGCAAGTGAACAATTCCCTAAGTATTAACCCCGAAGGCCGAAACCAACATCAGATCAATACCCAGGAAACCATTTAACTTAACTAATCTCTAGTTAGTTTCTGATTTTCTTAACTCCATTGGGTCTAAGTGTAGTATTATTAAAGATACCATTCATGACAACCGAAATCACGTTCCATTAACTATGGAATCTTCACGGAAAAACAAGTCATAACATAATTAATATCAATTTCCATATCCGACCAATAATATAAATGGAATAACGACAATGCCTCTTAAATTCCATATGTATTAACAATCTTCCTCCACAGAAGTTCACTTCGATAATTATCAAATCGAATTCCATTCAATTCCAATTTAATATATAAAACTGGAAAACATTACCCTGGAAAATTCCCGTTAAATCTAAATAAAAAGGTTTGTAAATCCCAAATCACATTTCACTATAAACTGGGTTAAAGAACGAACGTCGTTAAAAACACAGTTCACGATAAACCCAGTTCACATTAGCCTCTAACCGTAAATTAGTAAGAGAACAATCCCCTAAGTATTAACCAAGAAGGCCGAAACCAACATCAGATCAATAACCAGGAAACCATTCAACTTAACAAATCTCCAGTTAGTTTTTAATTTTCTTAACTCTATTCGGTTCATGAACAGTATTATTAAAGATATCATTCGCAACGAACCCGAAATCACATTTGATATTAAATACAAGGCTCTGAATAGAAAATATATCGGCTTATATTCAATATCAAATTCTGAAACCAACAAATATTGTATTCGAATAACGATATATATATATATATATCTTCCAAATTCGTCCACAATCTCCGTATAATCACGAAATCCAATATAAAAATATTCCAAGCATAATTTCGATTCAAATCCATTCCAATTCATATATTGGAAATCCTGGTTATTTTTAAAACCATTCCTAATCCAATTTATTTATTTTAAAAATATTGGATTTATTATTCTAATTCAAAACTAGTTCATTTTGATAAAAATATATTTTTATTTTTTCAAATATGGAATTTTTCATCCCATTTCTTTCCAAAATCATTTCTTATGATTTTACACTAATTATTGAAAACTGCACTTATAGCGACCTTTTCCAGATTTGAAGTTGGACATAAATCCAAATCCATCCATTAGATTTCAAATCTCTAATATTCGTTAGAAGGCTCTTTTCAATACGAACCCAACGGTTCCAGTTTTAAGCGAATCCGACGGTCGGATCTCCCGAAATGTCCATTCGAAGTCAATGGTCGAAATTCGCGAACTACCGCTGCGCGGCGCGTTCTATTCAGGCGATTATATTATAAATATAATATGTATTTCATCGATTTCCATTTAGAAACATATTTTATAAATCATTTTAAATTTGTTTTCAAAACGATTTGAACTTCGTATTCAATTTCTAATCAAAATTGAATATTCCTTATCATCGATATATAAATGATAATATTTTCAAAACATTCGATTTTGAAATCAATTCCTTTTCAATATTCATTATAAGAATGAATAAAATCGATATGAATATCGTTCACGTCAAAATGGCATTAATCTAATCAATATGACTTTATATATTTAAATATATTCGTGTCCATCCCAAATCGAACATCAAATTTTGATTTATTTCTGAATATTATTTTAAAATATTCATTATTTTGAAATATTCGTTATTTTAAAATATTCATTCTTTCTGAACTGGAATCAGACACAGCCAATTACCATATAATGTGATTTATATGGATTTCATACGCACATGTATACAACAACAATCAAACGCATTCAACCATCATCCAGAGTGCATTCTACACTGCATAAGCATTAAATGTAAATATTCAATGCTTACACAGCCTGTCAATCAATCGATCGACATACAGCTAATTATTGGGACTAGTGTATGTCCAATATCATCCCAATACCCATGTACGGTTTCACACAATCAAACACAGGTTTTATTTGCGCAGTTGGGCAATGTGTAAAATTTATCGTCCTAATCAATAACAGCCAAATGTGGGTACATAAAAATATCGTCCATTTGTATATGGATATTTATTTTATTCATATACACGTTAAAAATTATATTTTAACTATAAAATATTTATTCCATTTCACATCACATAATCAGTTTTCACAACACAATCAAACACACAAACAAGTTGTCCATGGTCTGTGGACGACGGATGTCGGGTGCTGCTAAGCACCGTCTGCATCCTACTATATATTTCAACTAGAAAATAAAATAAAAGTAAGGAGTTCTTACTGAGGGTTCCACTCCTCCATTCTTTATTTCTGAACGGTTCAGATTTGTCCGAAATTCCAATGCGACCTTTTCCCACTGTTCGCATTAAAAATCACATTTTTAATATGATTTTTTATTTTAAAAATCACATTTTTATAATGGCACTTCATATATAAAAATCATATATTTTTACGACGCTTCTTTCTATATAAAAATTATATTTTCCTTCGCTATAAAATTCTATACTTTTCGTTGTGTAAAAATTCTATTTTTTCTTCGCTACTACTTTAGAAAAAATATATTTTTAAAGTGCTTTATATATATAATGAAAATTATATATTTACATCGCCTTTCAAACAATAAAAATCATATTTTTATTATCTCTCTAATATAAAAATCATATTTTTATTATTTCTATAATATAAAAATCATATTTTTATTATCTCTATAATATAAAAATCATATTTTTATTATCTCTATAATATAAAAATCATATTTTTTTATTATCTCTACAATATGAAAATAATATTTTTAATCTTCAAATCTATATGTATGAAAATCGAATTTTTACTTCAAATCCATATGTGTAAAAATCGAATTTTTACTTCAAAACCATATGTATAAAAATCGAATTTTTACGTCAAATCCATATGTATAAAAACCAAATTTTTACTCGCTATTCAAATAAAGAAAAATCGTTGCTTTCATTAAATAAAAATCGCAACTTCCGTTGAATAAAAAATAAGGGAAACTTATAGTTTTAGGGTTTTGATTCGCCAAAAAAACAAAGGGAGGGGGTTGTTGGCCTACGGGGTGTCAGGTGCGATGGGTCGGAGGTGGCCTGGGTGGCTTGGAGGCTGACGTGGTTGCGGGTCCCTCTTGGTAGCGGCAGTGGATCTCCGGTTTACTGTGGGGCGCGGAGGTTTCAACGTGGAGGGTGAACGGAGGAAGGGGCTGCCGAGGTCGAGGAGGGGAAGTGGAGGTGGCGGCGCTAGGTTGGGTGGAGGCAACGCGATGAACTGGGGGAAGGGACGATCGTCGAGGTCGACGGTTTTGTTTTCCTTTTTTTCCTCTCTTTAAACTGATTTGAACGATACTAGGGGGCTAAGGAGATAAAGATGTTGACCTTTTTAATTTATTTATATATTTAGTTACATTAAATCCCCAAAAAGTTATCTTCCCATTCGACCTCCAATCGAGGCCCAACGACTATCGCCCCTAGCTAATTACCCCCATTCCGAACACAATGGGATATGTCCCGTAAGCCAGTTCGACTGTTTCAATCAGTTTTCATCAAAATTAAAATATAAATCAATATTATAGTCAATATTGATTTTAACGTACATTTTAATTTACCGGGGCCACATACGAAATCTAAAAATTCCAGAAAAAATATTTCCAGCTTCGTATTGACGATACGGTCCTAACAAAACTAATTTTGTCAAATTTGAAGAACGGTTGAAAATTGGCCATTTTCTGGTCGATCCAAATTGATTGAAACTGTTCAAACATGTTTTCTTTTGCCACACTCACATATTGATTCAGAAAATTACGAATTTTTGAATCTAGCAATAAATTGACATCCCGGATCCAACAAAAGTGGTTTCATCAAAAGCGGAGGTCATTTGCAAAATTTTCAATTTATAAGGGCCAAAATTCCATAGCGACAATTCTGAATTTTCAACTGGGCGTAACTTTTTATTCTCGCTATGAAATTTTGATTTTTTGGATTCCTTTGAAATATATTCTCAAATAGATTCTAATAATTTTGGTTTCGCTAAAATACATTTTATTCTAAATCTTGTACATTCATTTGAAATTTGAAATCGAATTTTCAAACTACCACGCCATTTCCAATTCCTTTTATTACTAAAAATAAATATTTATATTCTAACGTCGATTCAAATGAATATATACATTCTAATTCTATTTAAAATAAATTTCTCGTCATTATTATTTAAAGTAATTCATTTTAAATATTCAAAATTCATTAAAATTGCCAAAATAAAAATTTTAAATTGGTTCGGATTTCCCGGGTTATTACAATCTCCCCCACTTAAGATCTTTTCGTCCTAGAAAAGGAATGGAGCTGAAAGTTGTTTAACTAATCAACTCAACTTTCATTATTTTCATTATGGCTTAAGTTCTTCAACTTTTCAGTTTCTACGAGCTTTTCAAAATTTTCAAAAATTTGGCTAACACCCAAAATTTTCGTAAAATTTCTCATTAACCTCCCCTGCACGAGAGCACCGGGAAAATCTCGAAATCGCCATACAGGCCTCTCCAATCCAAAAATAAAAAGGAACAGCCAATCGGCTCATAAAATCATCAAAAACCCCAAGAAATACAATAAACATGTACCTATTTATCAGACAAACAATTTTATTCCTCTGCTTAGCTTCCCTGCTATGACCTGTTCAATATATATGCACGTACATGTATGCAACTTCAAACTAATTTCAATACGGTTCAACATTTGATACAATTTGGCTAAATTTACCTTACATTCACATAATGGTTTAAATGAATAATCACACAACACAATCATCAATCAATTAGTTGATTATCTTTTCAAATTCGTAACTTTGATACATAGTCCAAAAATCAGATTTTTGATGCAAAATCACAACAATCAACCCTATCTAGTTTTGGTTCTCACACCAGTCAATTGGAAATATATAGAAATCCCACTTTCGAAACTCGAACACAATTACTGATGATGCCCGAGCATCACCAGGATCATGTCCGGACAACTAGAGTGTGGTTCTATATCTGTCCAGTATATTAAAACTTCTAATACACATGGATCAGACGTATACGCAAAATCTTTATATACTAGATTGTCCAAATCAATATAAAATAAATATTCAAATACGAATAATGAAGTTTAAATTTTCAAACCAAAATTTGTTTTCATTTTAAAAATATACTCTTCCGACTCATTCTAGGATACTACAGATCCTATCTATAACGAGTCATTCCCATTGGATATTACTAATCCAATCTCTGATGAATTCTTTTGTTTGATTCTAACAGGTCTTGTTCTCCGAGCTCTGTAAACCAAAGCTATGATACCAAATGAAGCGACCCGAACTTCCCCGTGAAGGAAAGACCGGATGACTTTGAGAACAAGACCAATCGGGACACAAACAGAAGAACATTTCATTGGTTATTACAACAATTTCATCAGAATACAAGAATATAATAGATTATGATTAAATATTACACATTCGAACAATATCAGAGATTTAAATTACATTTAAATACATAGCAGCGGAAAAATAATACAAAATACAACTGAAAGAGATAAACGAATACAGAGCTTTCCGAATATCATTCCAGCTATAAACTAGGATCCTGTGAATATAAATCTGCAAAACCAAAACTACTAGCTGCCCGTTTGGAAAATAGGGGCACCCAGAGTTTAGGTTAAAACAATAAACTCCACGTCAGTCATGTGACTGGTGTGAGAACTAAAACAGTTATTAATCTAATTTTAAAGTTAGGTAAATCAAGGCACCACGCCGTATAACACGGAACGGGTTTACCCCCAAGAAAACCAGTGCATAAAGCAAACAGTGCAATGCTAAATAAAGAATAATGAAGCTATTATAACACTCAGGTCCCATCACACAATGCAACGCAAGCCGGAGGATAGAGTTTTTTTCCCTTATAATAGCCAAAAATGCTTGGTACGTGAAATCTCATCTTTTATTGTTACTATAAGTGTATAGCGTCAAAACAATTTCAATCATAAGTATCAATCATAGACGTCATAAGTACCCCATACCACTATGTCGCCATATATAGGTTTACAATTAAAATCGAAAAATTTCGTATTGGAAGTTGGCTTTCCATCTGTGAACCAAGGCAAGGGATCGTCCTTTCTGCTTCGAGACTCTCTAGCCCGAGCCTCAGGCAAGCGCGCAAACAAGCCTTGGATAGTCAGGGCTGGTCCACTCGATGTGGATTAAAATGCCTAAACACTGCGTTTCCTCGCCCTATGGGGCGTAAATGAGCCAAATGACTCCATCGGCCCTGGATCGACCGATATAACAGAGGCGCCTCCTATCCATCATCTACATAAGTAAAATGCCAGGGCGTGCAAAATACTGACACCACTCCTAGCTAGAAATAAACGCATGCCCTCCCTGATGTCCTCTCCCGTTTCTGGTTTACACCGAGGTGTGAGGCTCGCGAATTAACGCTACACAAAGCTACGCCACAAAGGCCATGCTTTGATCATCAACCACTAGACTCTACTTTTCAACAGAAACCTTGATCATTTGCATCGCAGCATGCTACACAGGCAATTCACGCTATGCAACCGCTGTATATCAATCACACAGAATGAAATTCGATG
Organism: Allium sativum; assembly: GCA_030737875.1. Classification (NCBI taxonomy): domain Eukaryota; kingdom Viridiplantae; phylum Streptophyta; class Magnoliopsida; order Asparagales; family Amaryllidaceae; genus Allium; species Allium sativum. The sequence continues at coordinate 364,689,679 of CM060916.1, read as the reverse complement.
TCAGACACGCATCCATTTACTAGTTCGTTCTGGGTCTGAACGAAACCGGAGGCACCTTATTCCTCCCCCATATGTCCAATACAAAGGAGAGGTCCTTGTATATCCGGTCGATCTCCAAGTACGTCTGGACGATCACCGCTTATTACCTTGTCTTGGGTGGACAGCCCAATCAAGACAAATGTAATCATCCAAACGATGTGAAGACCTCCAGTCTTCAACCACCATCTTCATCCTCGACTCATCGTCGAATCATTTATTCGGAATAGGATAAACCCGGCCTTTCTGAATAACTCGCGTATATAACAAACAAGTGCTATAAAAACAAAACATAGCATATGCCTCATTCCAATCCAGAATATTTCTTTATCCAAATATTCGTATACTTTGGGAAAGGTTCCCATTAATTTTATCAAAGATAAATTCTTTAAATTTATTCTTTAATCTTCCTTTAGATATCATTTCAATCTAATTAAAGATGCATTAAAACTCCACTTGGTTTTAATCTTCCCAAAATTCAATATTAACGATTGCTTAACTTAGGAAATCATATCCTGTCTTTAACTAGGTTAAAGAACCAATGTCATTTAAAACATAGTTCACGATAAACCCTAAATAACATTCCATTCCATCAGCCTTTAACCATAAATTAGCAAGTGAACAATTCCCTAAATATTAACCCCGAAGGCCGAAACCAACAACAGATCAATACCCAGGAAACCATTCAACTTAACTAATTTCCAGTTAGTTTCTGATTTTCTTAACTCCATTGGGTCTAAGAATAGTATTATTAAAGATACCATTCACGACAACCCAAATCATGTTCCATTAGTTACGGAATCTTCACGGAAAAACAAATCAATATATAATCAATATAAAATTCCATATCCGACCAATAATATAAATGGAATAACGACAACGCCTCTTAAATTCCATATGTATTAACAGTCTTCCTCCACAGAAGTTCACTTCGATTATTGTTAGACCAAAAATTGGGCCTAACACCCAAATGCAGATCACAAATCACAGAATGCAGAAAAGAGTAAATAAAGAGGAGACACACGAGGTTTTTATAGTTGTTCGGCTGTAGTTGTAGCCTACGTCCACTTTATAATCTTATTGTTATACAGACAGATTACAAGAATCAGTTATATGCAGACACACAATCCGTGTGGTAATTGAGATTACAAGAGGGGAATTTATGTGTAGAAAGGTGCAAAGTCCTTGCAATCGGTAATGGCAGAGGCTATCTAGATGTAGGAGAAAGTCTCATCCAAAAAAGTCCTTGAAAATACCTTCAAATGGTGTATTTATAGCTGTAGGAGAGCTTCTGGGAAGACCGATTCATGATGGGGTACGTGGCACCCGATCTGGAAAAGTAGGATCAAGATGTGGCATGAGAACAAGTCAAAACAGTGCATGTATCAGCAGGTGCAGGGGTCGGTTCATGGTTATGGGATCGGATCGTGATATGGGCTCCATGAACCGAGGTCTGATTGTGAGCTGTATGGTGAAACTGGTGTGTCACGAGCTGGTCGTGATCAGGAGGTGTACCACGAACGGGTCGTGGTCTGAGGGTGCGCAACTATCCGAGGGGGGAGATCCGATGAAGGGCGAAACGAGGGTGCACCACGAGCCAGAGATGATGCATGAGTCGTACTCCGTTCGTGTGACGCTTCGTCGCTTTATCCAGGAAATTGCCAGATTACACCCATTCACGGAAACGGGCGTAACTTTCAAACCGTAAGTCCGATTGAGCCAAACCAAAGCTCAAACCGAAGCTAATTCAGAGATCTACAAGAGTAATTAGGCTCAGCCCCATAATTGTTGTTTTCGGGTCCAAAAAAGGTGATCTGATAGGAGTTTCAGGCCTTTCTTTGTTCATGATGCGATTTTGACCAAATCGTTGCCTATCTTCTGACGTTGTTCTCCATATCCGAGCGCGATGCTATCCAGATATTCAGTGTGACAGCTTTTACCAAAAAGCGTGTCAACAATTATTATCAAATCGAATTCCATTCAATTCCAATTTAATACATTAAATGGGAAAACGTTACCTTGGAAAATTCCCATTAAATCTAAATAAAAAGTTTTATAAATCCAAAATCACATTTCACTGTAAATTGGGTTAAAGAACGAATGTCGTTAAAAACACAGTTCACAATAAACCCAATTCACATTAACTTCTAACCGTAAATTAGTAAGATAACAATCCCCTAAGTATTAACCCCGAAGGCCGAAACCAACATCAGATCAATACCCAGGAAACCATTCAACTTAACTAATCTCCAGTCAGTTTCTAATTTTCTTAACTCCATTCGGTTCAAGAACAGTATTATTAAAGATACCATTCACGACGAACCCAAAATCCAATTTGATATTAAATACAAGGCTCTGAATAGAAAATATATCAGCTTAAATTCAATGTCAAATTCTGAAACCAACAAATATCGTATTGGAATAATGATATATATATCTTCCAAATTCCTCCATAATCTCCGTATAATCATGAAATCCAATATCAAAATATTCCTACCATAATTTTGATTCAAATCCATTCCAATTCATATATTGGAAATCCTGGTTATTTTTAAAACCATTTCTAATCCAATTTATTTATTTTAAAAATATTGGATTTATTATTCTAATTCAAAACTAGTTCATTTCGATAAAAATATATTTTTATCTTTTCAAATATGGAATTTTTCATCCCAATTCTTTCCAAATCATTTCTTATGATTCTACACTAATTTTTGATATTTTAATAATTTTATTAAGGCCAGTACAGTCGATTTCCATAAACGGCCATCGAACTGAACTTACAGCGACCTTTTCCAAATTTGATTTTGACATAATTCCAAGTCCACCTGTTAGATTTAAAATCTCTAATATTTGTTAGAAAGTTCTTTTCGATACGAACCCAATGGTTCTGGTTTTAGGAGAATCCGACGGTCGGATCTTCCGAAATATCCATTCGAAGTCAATGGTCGAAATTCGCGAACTACTGTTATGCGGCGCGTTCTATTCAGGCCATTATATTTTATATATATATAATATGTTTCGTTGATTTCCATTTAAAAACGAATTTTATAAATCATTTTAAATTCGTTTTCAAAACGATTTCAACTTCATAATCAATTTCTAATCAAAATTGAATATTCCATATCATCGATATATAAATGATAATATTTTCAAAACATTCGATTTTGAAATCAATTCCTTTTCAATATTAATTATAAAAATGAATAAAATCGATATGAATATCGTTCATGTCAAAATGGCGTTAATCTAATCAACACAGCTTTATATAATTAAATATATTCCGGTCCATCCCAAATCAGACATCAAAATCAGATTTTGATTTATTACTGAATATTATTTTAAAATATACATTATTTTGAAATATTCGTTATTTTAAAATATTCATTCTTTCTGAACTGGAATCAGACACAGCCAATTACCATATAATGTGATTTATATGGATTTCATACATATATGTATACAACAACAATCAAACGCATTCAACCATCATTCAGAGTGCATTCTACACTACATAAGCATTAAATGTAAATATTCAATGCTTACACAGCCTGTCAATCAATCGATCGACATACAACTAATTATTGGGACTAGTGTATGTCCAATATCATCCCAATACCCATGTGGGGTTTCAAACAATCAAACATAGGTTTTATTTGTGTAGTTGGGCGATGTGTAAAATTTATCATCCTAATCAATAACAGTCAAATGTGTGTACATAAAAAAATCATCTGATTTATTTATAGATATTTATTTTATTCATGTACTCGTTAAAAATTACATTTTAACTGTAAAATATTTATTCCATTTCACATCACATAATCAGTTTTCACAACACAATCAAACACATAAACAAGTCGTCCATGGTCTGTGGACGACGGGTGCTGCTAAGCACCATCTGCATTCTATTATATATTTGAACTAGAAAATAAAATAAAAGTGAGGAGTTCTCACCGAGGGTTCCACTCCTCCATTCTTTATTTCTGAACAGTTCAGATTTGTCCGAAATTCAAATGCGACTTTTTCCCGCTGTTCACATTAAAAATCACATTTTTAATATGATTTTTTATTTTTAAAATCACATTTTTATAATGGCACTTCATATATAAAAATCATATATTTTTACAATGCTTCTTTCTGAATAAAACTTATATTTTCCTTCGCTATAAAAATCTATACTTTTCCTAAAGTAAAAATTCTATTTTTACTTCATAACCACTTTAGAAAAATTATATTTTTATAGTGCTTTATATATAATGAAAATTATATTTTTGCCTCGCCTTTCAAACAATAAAAATCATATTTTTATTATCTCTCTAATATAAAAATCATATTTTATTATTTCTAATATAAAAATCATATTTTTATTATCTCTCTAATATAAAAATCATATTTTTACTATTTCTATAATATAAAAATCATATTTTTAGTATCTCTATAATATAAAAAACATATTTTTATTATTTCTATAATATAAAAATCATATTTTTTATTATCTCTACAATATAAAAATCATATTTTATTATTATTTCTACAATATAAAAATCATAATTTCATTCTTCAAATCCATATGTATAAAAATCGGATTTTTACTTCAAATCCATATGTATAAAAATCAAATTTTTACTTCAAATCCATATATATAAAAATCGAATTTTTACTTCAAATCCATATGTATAAAAATCGAATTTTTACTCGCTATTCAAATAAAGAAAAATCGTAGCTTTCATTAAATAAAAATCGCAACTTCCGTTGAATAAAAAATTAGGGAAACTTACAGTGTTTAGGGTTTTGATTCGCCGAAAAAACAAAGGGAGGGGGTTGGTGGCCGACGGGGTGTCAGGTGTGGTATATCAGAGGCAGCCTGGGCGGCTGACACGGTTGCTGGTCCCTCTTGGTAGCAGCGGTGGATCTTCGGTTTGCTGTGGGGCGCGGAGGTTTCAAAGTGGAGGGTGAACGGAGGAAGGGGCTGCCGAGGTCGAGGAGGGGAAGTGGAGGGGAAGGGGGCCGCGCTAGGTTGGGTGGAGGCGGCGCGGCGAACTGGGGGGAGGCGCGATCGTCGAGGTCGATGGTTTTGTTTTCCTTTTTTTTCCTCTCTTAAATCGATTTGAACGATGCGGGGGGAGCTAAGGAGATAAAGGTGTTGACCATTTTAATTTATTTATATATTTAATTAAATTAAATCCCCAAAATGTAATCTTCCCATTCGAACTCCAATTGAGGCCCAATGACTGTCGCCCCTGGCTAATTACCCCCATTCCGAACAAAATGGGATATGTACCGCAAGCTAGTTCGACTGTTTCGATCAGTTTTCATCAAAATTAAAACATAAATCAATATTATAGTCAATATTGATTTTAACATACATTTTAATTTACTGGGGCCACATACGAAATCTGTAAATTCTAGAAAAAATATTTCTAGCTTCGTATTGACGAAACGGACCTAACGAAACTAATTTCGTCAAATTTGAAGACCATTTGAAAATTGGCCATTTTCTGGTAGATCCAAATTGACTGAAACTGTTCAAACACGTTTTCTTTTGCCACACTCACATATTGATTCAGAAAATTACGAATTTTGGAATCTAGTAATAACTTGACATCCTAGATCCAACAAAAGTGGTTTCTTCGAAAACGGAGGTCGTTTGCAAAATTTCCATTTTAAGGGCCAAAATTCCATAGCGACTATTCTGAATTTTCAACTGGGCGTAACTTTTTATTCCCGCTATGAAAATTTGGTTTTCTGGATTCGTTGGAAAGATATTCTCAAATAGATTCTAATATTTTTGGTTTCGCTAAAATCCGGTTTATTCTGAATCTTGTACATTCATTTGAAATTTGAAATCTAATTTTCAAACTACCGCGACATTTCCAATTCCTTTTATAATTAAAAATAAATATTTATATTCTAACGTCGATTCAAATGAATATATACATTCTAATTCTATTCAAAATAATTTTTTCGTCATTATCATTTAAAATAATTCATTTTGAATATTCAAAATTCGTTAAAATTGCCAAAATAAAAAAATTTAATTGGTTCGGATTTTCCGGGTTATTATAGATATATCACTATTTTTATTTATTTAAAAATAGCACCATTCAATTAAACGACGTTTCAGGCCATAACGTGGCCCTGGCGCTGTTTTTCTCTAATTTTGATTTACACATTTCTCAAAATCTAACCGTCAGATCTTGACAAAGTTAAGTTCGTTGAAAGATCTCTCCAAAGCAAACCCAACGGTTCCGGTTTCGGGAAAATCCGATGGTTGGATCTCTCGATATGTCGTTTAAAGTTATGTTTTCAAAACACGAACTACAGCATCGTTATTCGTTTTATTTAATATATATATATATATATAATCCATTCTAGCGCTGTTTTTATTCAGATTTGAATTAAACATTTCACACAATCCAACTGTTGGATCTTAACAAATTTTATATCGTTAGAAAGATTTTTCCAAAGCGAATCCAACGGTTCCGGTTTTCGGGAAATCTGATGGTCGGATCTCTCTATATAATCGTTTAAGATTACGATTTCAAAACACGAACTGCAGCGTCGTTATTCGTTAATTTAATTTATATTTATGTATATAAATATAATTCATTCGATGATTATCATATTGTTTTTCACTTCAAATATTTCACTAACGCCTTTAAATTTCAGAAAATTTTGCCTTAACCTCCTTTGTACGGGGAGGGGTTTGGAAATTTATTGCACCGTATTAGGCACCCAATAAATCCTAAAAAGCATGCACATATTTATAGTGATATATTCCGATGTCCATAGGGGAGTGTGTATGGATCATAACTCCAAGGAATAAATTCTCGTCACCCTATAAATGGTTTTTATGCCTTAATGACTAGAGAGACGTGTTTATTGTCATCTCCAGACCCGTGTGGGGTTTTTTGTCAATCTGGTAATTTACCGTTATATTTTATATATTCCATATCAGTCTTCAGTCCAACCTGAAATATAGTCATCGCCATACAAGCCTCTCACTGGTATGGTATATCTTCAACCTCTTCACATAAGCTCCAAATGCTTATGTGGTATATGATAGGGTATGATATCTTCAAGAAGTATGCCATGTAGTGTAGTTCAAAATTAATTGTTACTACCCTATAACGACGTTTATTATTTCACGTAGAACAACCAGCACTCCGCATCCAATGACATTCACAGGAGTTTATATAATAATAGAATTGCGTAGCCAAATCATTAAGGCTTACCTATTTGTAGGGCACACAAATATATTCTTACTCAACAGCTAATCCGTTTTTCCTGTTCAACATATGTATATATATTTAGAACCAAGCTAAAAATAATATTTCCAGCGAACAAATGTTTATTTCAACATGCGATTATTTTTAATACTTCATACATAGGATAAAAATGATATTTTTGGCGAACAAAAATATGTTTCAACACATGTGTATTTTTAGCGGGTCGTATACATGATGAAAATTATATTTCTATCGTTCAAAATATTTATTCAACACATGAATGTTTTTAGCACTTCATATTCACAATAAAAATGTAAATTTTACTGTTCAATCCTTTTATTCAACACATGCATATTTTAAATAGTTCATACATATAATAAAAATGATATTTTTATCGTTAAAACAATTTATTTGAAACATGAATATTTTATATACTTCATTTATAAGACAAAAATGTTATTTTTGGTGTTAAAACAATTTATTTAAAACATTAGTATTTTATATAGTCCATATATACGATAAAAATGTGATTTTTATCTTTCAAAGAATTTATTCAACACTTGAATGTTATTCAACACATGAATATTTTATATACTTCATACATAAGATAAAAATGTGATTTTTATTATCTAAACAATTTATTCGATACATGAATATAATTCAGCATATGAAAATAATTCAAACACATAGATATTACTAAAAATTTCAGCAGCATAACGGTTGGGGTTTAAAACCGGCACTGTCCCGAGTATGGCTCCTCGCACTACCTTAGACCTCGCGACATTCCATAAGGGGCTTATCTAAATGATAAGATCAATTTCATATCATATGAATTTCCACAACAATTCCCATTGTTTCAACCACAAACAATTTCTTTCAACCACAAACAATTATTTCCAACCATTCGCATTACAACTAATTTTCAACCATTCGCATTATCAACTAATTTTCAACCATCCGCATTATCAACTAATTTTCAACCATCACAATTAATTCATATCGTCCATGGTCTGTGGACGAGGGGAGTGTGTGTGTGTATATATATATATACGTATATAAATATATTTCATTTCAACACATATATGATTTTTTCAACGCATGTATAATTTATGCATTGCTCATATAACTTATACAGTGCTCATACATGAGGTGTACAACGCATATATTTTATTCTTTGTTTATATAATTTATACAACGCATTTTCATTCCATATTTGAATTTAGAAGTCTCACATTGATTTTAGTCTTTCTGAAGTTTGTAGCGAGCTCCGAATACGTTCTAGCTTCTTCTAGAATGTAGATGATGTTGCTACGAGTCCGATGTTTCCTGTTTCATCGAATTTCGTCAAAATAGCAATGATTTTTATTTGTAAATCATGATTTGCTACACTTAGAAGTGTTATAATCAGTTTTTAAAAACAAAGGCCGCACCTTTTTGAAATTGTTCGAAACTAGGTTTCGATTTTGTGGAAAATTTGTTGCACTTGGACGGGATCGAGATACACCACCTCGAAAAGTGTGAACGGCGCTCAGGGCATGGGGGAGGGGTCCCACTCGGTGGCGGCAGTAGGGCGTGATGGCACTGCGAAGTGTGCAACTTTGGGGTGCTCGTTCTCGATGATGGAGCGACGAGGGGTGGTAAACCTTATAAGGATTTGAAGAGGAGGAGGAGGGCTTCAAAAAAAATCCAAAGGAGCAGGGTCTAATTCGAAGTGGATTGGCCGGAAATCGGTCGGGAACGGAGGAGGTTGTTTTCGTCACACGATACAGAGGGGGCGGGTTTCTTGTGATTTTTTTTATAAAATTAAATAATAAAAGGAAAAAATCCTATTCGCCGATATTTATATTAATTCAAAAATTAGAGGTTTTCCATACGAGCTCCAATTCAAACCCAACGACTATCGCCCCTAGCTAAATACCTCTATTCCGAACACAATGGAATATATTTTGTAAGCCCATTCGACCGTTACAGTCAGTTATTCTTCGAATTAAAATATAAAACACTCAATTTTGGATTTGAACGTACATTTTAATTTGTCGAGGCCACATACTGATTCTAAAAATTCCTGAAAAATAAATCTAGCTATGTTGGGATGATATGGTCCAAACAAAACTGATTTCATCGACCAAACACGTTTTCCTTTTCCACGCTCACATATTAATTCCAAAAATTTTGGAATTGGAAATCTAGCAATAAATTGACATTCCGGATCCAACAAAAGTGGTTTCATCGAAAACGGAGCTCGTTTGCAAAATGTCTATTTTCAAGGGCTGTATTTATTCCACAACGACCATTCTAAATATTCAATTGGCCATAACTTTTGATTCCCGCTATGAAATTTCGATTTTTCAGATTCGTTAGAAAGATATTCTTAAACAGATTTAAATATTTTTGGTTTCACTAATATCCGTTTTATTTTTCATCATGTACGTTCAATCAAAGTTCGAATTCTTATTTTTAAACTGCCGTGCTACTTCTAACTCGTTATTTAATTAAAATAAATTATTTCAATTACTCCAAATTCATTAAAATAGCCAAATTAAAAAATTTAAATTGGCTCATATTTTCCGGGTTGTTACAGTAGAGAAATGCTACATAGTCATCTGGAATAGCATTTCTTCCCTTTCAAATGGATTTCCTTAGCAATCTTTCACTTTAAGGTTATTAAGAATGTATTTTTCGAAAAAGTAACCTTGAATAAAATTTTCTTTAACATCGTCTTTCTATGGTTCCTAATCTACTTATTATTAATAAAAAGGTATAAATCAAATACATTATCGAAAGAAGTAGCTATACTTAAATCAAAAATAATCTCTCTTTAAAGATAATGGTATGTACTTTATTGAAAAAATTGTTTAATGTTGTTTAATTATTATTCTTAATTCATTTCTTGTTAAAGAAATGAAACAAATTATAGACATTATCCGAAGAGTTAACTGTAGTTGAATAAAAGATAACGATTCTATTTAAAGACAATGACCATACTTTATTTCTCACTCCAAATTCAATATCCTCAACAAACTATTGCATTTCCCATGTTTAGATTTCTATTTAATGTGGATTCATCAAATTATACCTTTATAGTCGCTTAGAATATCACTAACGCATTTCTATAATTATGATATGTTCCTCCAGAATTCCTTTGTATGTTGAAACATATAATTATATTAGGTACCAAAACAAAATTTGAGATATCGTTACAAAAGCTATTTAACATAAGTAGGCATAATTTATATATTAGACATTACGAACATTAATTACATAAATTTTTGAGTTTATTCATAAATATGTATTGTTATTTCTTAATAAGCAATAATAACCTAATTTCTTCATAATAAATGTGACGACCACCCATAGCCCTCACACTATACAAGAGGAATAATGCACTGAAAGGTGTGTCAGGCAGCTATGGATGATCATCAAGGTATGGTAGATAAACGAAATCTGTCGTAAACTCACAGCGCAAGGATAAAATATAATAGAACATACACAACAGGTAGTAGTAGTGAAGCAGAAACACTGGACTTCCATACAACTAGAAAGTAAGATCCACAAACTTGGAAATAGTGTTTATAAAAAGTTGCTTCATTACATCACCCAAAAATAGCACATAGCAGAAACAAATACTAAAAGTTGTAAAGATAGTATGCCAGCCTCCTGCTCGACTCTGAACAACAACACCGTCCTCACTTAAGCTACCTGTTACCTGCTACTTAGTCTGTCTGTCCAACAATCGGATGAACAGCCCAAGGTAATAAGAGGATCCATAAAACCTTGAGTCAGACAACAGTCTTAGTGAGCGATAAAACAGTTAACAAACTTCAGCAATAAAGTGTATGAGAGGGGATAGATAAACATACTAATCTACCCATGACACCAGAGAAGAACTCAACCATATCTTCCCCACATCGGACAGTGATAGCCTTTACAATCCATTCAACCAAAGGAATAACAATTCATGCATGGAAACAAGAGCAACCATTCAATCATGGAAAACACACATAACATCCAAATTATATAAGTCTCACACAGAACAACCAATCATCCATGACTAACTCTGGCTATCACCACCAATCCTGCTTTGAAACCACCATTAATTGAATGATGGCCAAACTTGCCATATTTCAAGGGCTAATGGTAAAGCCAGTTCTAGCATAAACTTCATATGTCCAACCTTGACAATGTCCAGCCTTGAAAACTAGGCCTTTCAACGATACCCAAGGTACTCGACCAGTAACCTTCCAGTCTATTAGGTGCCCCATTGTACCCCTGCTTTGAGCCTGCTAGAGCTTACGACAACGATGACTTCTTGGCCTTCGCATCTCTAGTCATCCAAACTAGATGGCTATTTACTGCTCAAGCAACCTTCTCGAGCAACCATTATCCACCAACTCACGACCTTTGAGTTGCCTGCCTATTCGTTGCTTTTCGCCGATCAACGAACATATCACATCACTTCGAACATCCCCTTCTGGCTCTTGTCAAAGCCACCACCATCGTTGAACCAACAAACATATTTATAAGGTTCAAAGCAATCCATAGCATTATTTCAGCACTTCATAACTTCCCAATTGAATTTACGTTGAAGTCACATCATTACTGGGAATGTCCGATCAGAAAAACTTGCCTAGAAATGCCAAAAATGGCTGACCAGAAATGGCTGTCCATAATAGCCTGACCCGAGCCACTTTGGTCCTACCCAACCCCTCCTAAATGGGAAGACCCCTCCTGAATGGGAAGGCCCGACCCCTCGTGAATGGGAAGACCCGACCCCTATTAAATGGGAAGAACCCTCTTGAATGGGAAAACCCCTCCTGAATGGGAAGTCCCCTCTTGAATAGGAGACTCCTCTTGAATGGGAAGACCCCTAGTGAATGGGAAGATCCCTCTTGAATGGGAAGACCCCTCCTGAATGGGAAGACCCCTCCTGAATGGGAAGACCCCTCTTGAATGGGAAGACCCGACCCCTCATGAATGGGAAGACCCCTCCTGAATGGAAAGACCCGACCCCTTATGAATGGGAAGACCCGACCGCTTATGAATGGGAAGACCCGACCCCTTATGAATGGGAAGACCGCTCCTGAATGGGAAGACCCAATCCCTTTTAAATGGGAAGACCCGACCCCTCATGAATTGGAAGACCGCTTTTGAATGGAAAGACCCGACCCCTCATGAATGGGAAGACCCGAGCCAAAACCTGCACTTCTTCAATTCTACTCCGATTTCAACCAAAACTTCGCCAAACGACGAATCCTATGAAACCAACTCAACCAAAATCTTGAAACACAATCATAAACATATCATAACATTACTAACCACATGAATATGATGATTACCACGAAAAAGATGTAAATCTCACCAAAAATAATTAAAATGAACATATGATCAAAATGAGAGATTTAACTTACATAAACATATGAAATGACATGGAATTAACTGGTTAAACTTGCTAAATTGGATCATAGGGTAATCTATACAAAAATGAACTTACCAATGCATGGATCTAAGGAAAAACACTCGAATCTGATGAGAAACATGATCTACTATCCATACACTTGATTGAATCCATGTGAGAGACGTAATCCACTCACCGATTCTCCAAAACAAGCTAAAATGATAGAATTATGAATCCGAACCGCGAGCAATTCAATCCAAACGCCTCGATCCGATGAATTCACCTTTGAATTGATACAGATCTAGCCTCCAATGGTGTAGATATATGATTTCTCCCTTTAGATTTGGATTTTTAATGGTGGAAAGGTGTTAGAGGAAGAAGGAGATCAATGCCTCCAAATGAGAGAATGGAAAAGTAACCCTCTTACCTCCACTCTCATCCCCTATTTTAAGGATTCCACCAGCCCGCTAATGGGCCCCCTCAATTCAGCCGATTAGGCTCTCCAAACCTAAAGAGCCAACTGGAAAACCTTAAAACAACAATTTCTCCCAAACCGCTGAGCCACATCCTTACGGAAAGGCAAATGTCAATTCCTTTCTAATGGCACAGGTCTCACCTTCTGATTCGACCTAAGTCAAAAGTTATGCCCTATGCAAGACTGATTGGGGCAAAATGGTCACAAACAAAATCGGTAAAAATTATGGACATGTCTCACATCCCCATAAGCAGCATATTAAAAGATGAGAATGATCCGACTCTCAGGGAATAAACTAAAAATATTTTACGACCTTCCGATACGTAAAATGCGGGCTCTTACAATAAAAATGGAAAATAGAAATCTGTCTAAATGACAACATTAAAACATCCAATAACTTCAAATAATTTAATTGAAATCTCAATAATTACTTAAAAATCCGATAACTTTACTTCATATGCCAATATATCACATTACCAAAATAATAATGAGTAAATTTCTATGTAACTTTTTTCCTCTAGATACTTAGCATCCTCTTTATCCTTATTTACAACTTGTCTCGAATGAGTAATTCCAACCTTATCATAGTTCTTCTTCTTAACACCAACATAATAAACTCAATAAGAGATTAATTTATTCTTAAATTACCATTTTTAATGATAGTCTTAAATTAAATATTATACCAAAAAAATTAATAATAACTCGAGTGCTTTTAAATATTTTTCCATATAGTACTCATTTAAATTTCTTGTACTTTTGCTTTATGGAATAAAGCGCCACAAATAGTGCTTGTTTCCCCTTATTTCCATAAAATGCTTTCCATTTTCAATAGATAATTCATCAAAATTAGTTATCTTTATAGCACATCCTTGAAAAATTCTAAAACATTTTACCATATCACCTTTAACTCCAATTGTTTAAATTATGTCACCTTTTAGTATTCTTAATAACATCAAAAGAATATTCAACTGTAATAAGGTTGATTATGACCCCCTCAATTGCAAGATTTAGATCCATGAAGTCAAGGGAAAACAAATTGTCTTATACAAGATGAGAATGCTCTTAAAATTGACAAACTTCAGTCAAATTAATTGAAAAAAATAAATAAAGATTGACCTTATATGTTCATAACCAAATATCCTCCATAATAAATCAAAATAATTGGTTACTCTCTTTTAAAGACACCTAGCGCACATTATACCAAATCATTTGGACTTTAATATCGACTGTAAGTGGTACTCTTATTGTGATAATCAACATTAACAATATATTCAAGTTAAATAACAACCTTCTTTTGGGTCTGTTAATTATTCACTCGTAAAATCTTATAGTTGTCATGTATTTATCATCACACATGTGTGAGTAATTAGGCTAAACATAAGCCTTCCTTTGGGCCATCTTGCATGAATAACTACACATACATATCAAACAATTTCATGAACTACCAAAATAAGAAAGGTCGCTTTGGTGACCTGTTATTCCAATTAAATTACTATGAGTGTATGATGTTTACAATTGCAAAGAGACACCAAAAATATAACTAAATTTATTTCTCAGTGTTTGTACAATATACCTTAAGTTCTATAAAACACTCAAAAAGTGCTTTAGGTCCACATGACAATTAAAAATTCAAAAAAAATTTAAATATAGGATAAATGTTTTAATCACTGTTTTTAGATATATGGCTATGTTCATGGCATTCCCAATGTAAATGTGATAAAATACATCACAAATAAATCATATAGCAAATGTCATAATTATATGCCAAAATAAGTGCCATATAAAATTACATATAAATGACATAGTAAATATCATGTTAAATAAAGTTAATGAACATAACATTTATAATGTATATCTGACCATAGTATAGCTACGTATAACGTTATTACATCATTTTACTTTTGTTTTATTATTCAAATAAATAATTAAAGTCAAAAGCCATGCATTTTGGATAAATATGTAAATTGTTGCTCCTTTTATTTTGTGCTAATCAAAACACGAAATTGAAACATATTTTCTGTAACACCCCATATTTTTAGTGCAGGATAATAAAATAAGAATAAATTAATTAAATAATTAGAATTAAGTAAAACGGATTGTACCATTGCGTTCGTCTTGGAATTCTGGTTCAAAGAGTCCGAGCTTGCATAAAACGGACATCATATGAAGAAGTTATGGGCGACAGAAGTTTGTCAGAAAAATCAGAAAGCGGGCCAAAACAACTGGCACACTTGCCAAGTGCGCCAGGCCATTTATGCACTGGCTCACCTCCCAGGTGCGCCCAGAACAATTTTCGGCCTCCGGACCCGTGGAGGTCAACCACTTCAAGGGGGGTCGACCCACCTGAAGGGGGTCGACGCACCTGAAGGGGGGTCGACCCCTAGTGCGTCGACCCCTGGTGCGTCGACCCAGGGGTCGACCCACATGAAGGTGGGTCGACCCCCAGTGACATATTTTGGCAGATTAGGGTTTTTTGATATTTTCACGGTTCGGATGGCTTTTGGGAAAATCTGAGGATCCTGGTTGCTCCATACTCCTATAAATAAGACCTACACCTAACCCTAATCTCATAATTCAGTATCTACGCTGGAGCTCTGCCATTACACACTCTCCCTCTTTTCAAATTTATTTTGAAAATTAAAATACTAGCCTAGGAAAATTATGAATTCAAATATGGAAGAGAGAATCAACGTCAATAAAAAGATTATTGAATCATGAAATCAAGGTAAACTTCTTATTCCAATCTATTCAATTCTTCCTATTTCTTTCATTTCTCTTTTAATGAAAATAGTCGATCCACGTTATTAGTTTTCAAATCAAATTAAAGGGGGAAGGAAAACCATGGATGATAGAACGAATCAGATCCAAAATTTGGAAAAGCATGAAAGGTGAGTTGGTTTAAATTATAGTCTTTAGATAATGTTATGATTACCGTTTAGCATTTCCCTTTTAAAAAATTGTGAAATTTCTAGTTTAATTATAAATTGCTGTTATAACAAGTTGAGACGTTAATGTGAATAGAACAGGAAATTCATATGTTGAATCTTTTAAATTGGGGGAATAATTAGCATGATATAATGCCAAATTGTTAATATGAATAGTTCATATATTGAATCAGTTGAAATGTTGGAATATTTACATGTTATAAAATTAATTTGAACATGTGGGAAAAATTCATATATTGGATTTGTTGGTGTGCTAAAAAGTTTACATGTAAATTTGTCTCAATTATATACAGGGAATAATTGGAGTAAGTGTATGACTTTATGGATTCATGTTAACATAGAATGGAATAAATATGGGTTTGGGGAATCGACCATATTATGTTTAAAAATCTTAAATTGGATCATAAGTATAGAAAAACGATTTGGACGTAAATGGGATCATATGTTACTGGCATAACTCGAATAATATGAATTTAGACATACAACCCATCAAGAATATAATTGGGTAAATGGGCATTAACACCTATAAAGGCATATGTTTAAATAATTGATTAATAATGAATGCCTAGGATTACAATTAGGAATAATAATTGCACTTCTGACATGAGGTAAGGTTGCATTAGTCGTGGAAGTCTGCCCGGACCCGACCGGTATATCCAGCAGCCACTAATGTTGAACCTAATGTGAGAGGTCTATGTGCGCAAAAACGAGACGGGCTGTGACACGAGGTCAAGCCCAACTTATGGAAGAAGTCTGCCCGGACCCGACCAGCATATCCAGCATCCACAAGTTGTGGGCCTATTGTGGGAGTTCTAGCCCATTATAAACCATAAATGGACATGGTAGTGAATTGGACTACTTAACCTAATCTAATCCATATGATTGTATGAATATGAACTAAAGTTAGGGTTAAGTATAAATTGGTTGGACAGTGGGTGGGCTAGGCAAATCTAAGGGGTTGGGTAATATTTACATAAAGGCCTGCAAACTTAGCCCGATAAGGTTATGTAATTAAAGACACCTAGTGGTATACATAACCGGTAGAAATAATAAAGTTATGTAATTAAAGGCACCTTTTAGGGTAAGCATAACTTGTAGAAATGATAATCACCTATTATAAATAAATAACATTAATGAAAATGTTGTATAATAGGTAGACTTGTCCTAGGGACAAGTGAAGATTATAACTTAGGTTATAATAAACTAATAAAGAAATGTGATAACTAGCGAAATGAGATAAGGGACACTTAATTGTAAATTAAGTAATCAGCAAATGGGGAAAGCCAGAAACCAGTTGAGGAAAAGGGGAAAAATATATGAAATATAGGAAGTTGTACCTAATTATAAATTAAGTAATCTGTAAGCTTGGAAGTCTGAAACCCCGTTGGTAAGAATGTTTAGGCTTGTCCTAGGGACAAGAGGAAATTATATCATAGGTTATAATAAACGGGTAGAGAAACTTATTAATGGACCTTAGTTAATGGAACTAAGTTAATAAGTAAACAACGATAAGTTATATTAACAATGTAAAATGGAATTATGATTAAATGGGAAAGAATGAGGAAAACTTATGGAATGAAATGAGTTATATTTAAACATAAATGGTGAGTGACATGTTAATTAGAAAACATGTGAATTGGATATACTTAAGTACATATTAAGTCAAACATGTTATTGTAATGATGAAATCAACAAGAAGATAAAAAGGGGTTGTGGACTACGGACCTTGGGCCACAATCTAGAGAATAACATGTTGTGGGCTTATTAATAAACTTAAATGGATTAAGTTGTATAACTGAAATTAATAAGCAAGAGAACTTGGTAATTTGAATAAGAATTCAATATAAATTGGAATAACCAAGTTAACTGGAAAACTGATGAGGTGAGACAAGCGCGTAAAAGAACGTTTAGACATAATGTCTAACAATATGCTAAAGTAAGGCGCCTAGACCAGTCTGTACGGTTGAGGGTGAATAACCCAACGGGGTAGATCATCGAGGTGTTATAAAGAACAAGGGGAGCGCACATTCATCTGATTGTTCTGACAGCTCCGAAGGATTGGAAGGGGAAGCACGCGGCTTCCTGAAGTACGTAAGGTGCCCCTAGTAGTCCTCTATGTGGCAGTAGATGTCTTAGGTTGTGCCCGCTGAGGTTGGGTCTGCACGTAACTACTAGGTGGGTGGGCCTTGACTGCAGATATGCAGTTAGAATGCGGTGATGAGGTGATACCAGGGTGGTTCGGTGGTTGCCTCACGAGGAGGCAGAGGGTCAGGACCAACAAGGATAGCAGACCGTCGGACAACAGTCGCCTGCAGCCAGTGGGATGCGGAAAGACCCGAGCTAAACCCGAGATACCAGTTCACCCTTCACTATCGGGGTAAGGAGTTGAGGGAAGATGCCACATGGATGTTTATATTGTTTGCATATGGGCAGTTGCTTAGCTTTGATAGGCTTTACTAGTTGAGGGAGGGGCCAAGGTGGGGCCATAGCCACCACGAAAACAGACCTTAGGCATATCTGTATATAGAGGCTCTTTAAAGACGGGCCTGTACAGATATGGAAAGGCTCCTGACCGAGTTTCATACTTCTTGTATCGCCCTGCCACAGAACTCGGTGCACATTAGAGGACGTGCGATTGAGGCATCGAGCTACAATTAAAGATACATATGGTGGACAGTCTAGATACATGCATGTCGGCTCTGGGTGGTGTATCGTAGACTTGAAGGCATTACTCCGGTATGCATTCTGATTCAAACAAAGGTGGCGGTCAGTATGTTTTCGTAGCATAGTAATGATAGATATACGCGAAACGTAATATTGTTATCTGTACGTCACTACGACGTAGGATGAGGGACTGCGTATATTCCGATGGTGTTACGTTGGGGACCGTGGGAGTGGGGTACCATGGGGTGTACCTCAATATTGGGGGTAGTTACATATATATGGTACTATGTTAATCCACTGGGAAGTAAATGGGTGTGACGTATGTGTAAGCCTTAAGTGCTGTTAACCCTAATAACCTAACAAATAAGAAAATATGATTGAATGATATATGTAGGATTATCTAAAGTGTGTAGTTTAAATCCAGTCACCAGAACTTGTGTTCGGACCCCCTCCTCATAACATACTCGCAGGTTAGGTTTGTGGCAGAGAAATGGTAGCTTCGGATACTGGTTAGGCAGTATTAATAATACAGTAAGGCTATGCTTTGATTATACTATATTTTATCTATTCCGCTTTGAGATATTTTATAAGCTCTGACATGTTTTATGTCTCTGTCTTTTCTGCTGGATACCAGAGCAAACCAATCCGTGTTTCTATAGATTGGAATTTTGAAAAAAAATCGGTCTGTCTGAATTTGGGTTGTCACATCTGGTATCAGAGCTTAGGTTTAGGATTCCTATATAAATAGTGAGTGAATGTATTTGTATTTTTAAAAATATAAATATATTATATAAATACCTAGATCCATAGAGGAACCCACTAAATAAAAAGAGTATAAATGGGATGTTTGTTTTGTACACTAAAGGAATGAATAAGGAATTTTGAGACCCTTAGGTAATTGGGTGTAAAGTGTACAATGTATTTTGTATGGAAGGAAAATGAATCCTATATGATCAGTATTTTGGTTAGTCGGTTTGAAAACCTTATAAATTGGAAATAGCTGAAAAGAGAAAAATGGATTAGGAATATATATAGTTGAGAGAATTGACCTTGGGGAGTGTCTAGGAAAGCCTAGAAGAATTGAAAACCCGATTTGAGTTTAACTCCATTATTAAATTTTAAGAACTTGAAATTATAAAAAATTTGGGAAAATGGTTTATGGTGTCTTCAAATTTTAAATCTTAAAAGTTATAAGTTTTAAATATGTAAAGTATACATTTTGGGGTTTTGAAGGAAAATGGGGTATATTTTGCAAAAAAGTGATTTCTTGCGAATTTTTTAATCTAAAGTAAAATTCTCTCAATAAACGGTGCATAATATAGAGCATGTACAAATCGCTAGTTTTCTTGTTATATTTCATATAAGAATCTTTAATAAAGAAAGATTTTAAATCTCTATTCTTATGACAACCCTTTTTGATAAATTATTTTAAGATAATTTTGTTGGGTGGACAAAATAAGTGTAGGAATTAAGAATAGAGTGGATGTCTACACCTTGTAGTAAGAGACTAAACCGATCTTATAGGCAAGAACAAGTCTTTAACCCGATGGAGAAAATAGTTGTTCGTATCTATTACAGTTCTGTGATTTGAAAAAAAATGATGATTTACATTTTTGAGATGACATGTTTTTATGGTTTGACAAAAGTAAGTTTCATGAGGAAAATGTAATTTTGACACTTTTGAATTTTTGGAAGAAAATTTAAATGAAAAAGAAATGCCATGCCATGTTTTAAAAAGTATGGAGTAGGTAAGGATTAGCGCCTAGGAAAGACGGGAAAAGTTTTGAGGCTATAAAGTAAATAGCGAGAATTATCTTGGAATAATAGTGAGTTCCTGTAAATGCATAAGCATTGAATAGCCTAGGGTGTCGCTTGAAATAATTGTTGCTACACAGCTAGGACTAGTAGTGACTACTAATAGTAAAGGGCAAGTAAGTGTTTAGATCATGTAGCTAATTTCCATGTTAGCAGTAAAACCCGTTACTACATTTCTATGAGGATCGTTCTGTTATTTTGTTGGGTAGTTAGGGAAACACCTAAACCTGTCATTGATCCCATAGTTTGGACTTTTCCGTCTGAGGGGGGCATAGTCCTGAGATTCTTAGCTCTAGGTAGTAGCTATGCAGGGTGTCTGTTCTCCTGTTTTAGTTGGAAGAGTAGAGGCTTATTTAAATTTAAACTAAGATTAGATAATTAAATAAGCTAAGAAAAGAGAAAATGTTACAACTGAAAAGGAAACAGAAAATTCAGTAAAGTAACAAACATCACTTTGCACAAGTGCACGATAGGATAATCAGTAACAAAGAAAATTTTCTTATGTGGACTGTGCTTGGATAGGAAAATAGGGAATCTTTATGAATAGTTACATAAAAATCCAAGTACGGTTAGAAAAAGTTTGGAAAAAGAAAAGCGAGAGATGCAGAGTTTTCCGTTTTCCACCTTTTTGTAGCATAAGAAATCGAATGTAGAAAATTAGATTTTTCTGAAATTCGAAAAATAAAGTTGGTTGGTAGGATTATGGATATAATTGGATGAACTATGCTCTTACTCACTAATAGTGTAGGAAAATTTGAATGAAATAGCATTTTGATTTTCAAAATATTGCATTCATGTAGAGCTACCAGTATATTTAGGATGTGAGCATCATATTTTAAAATGATTTTTGAAAAGCTTGCACACACATTGGAGGTACCGCTTAGGCTTGCATGCATTATTATGTTGTACTTCACTTTGCACAAGTACACGATGTTTTCAAAAATTGGATTCACACATGATGGATGTATATTATGCGAGGGGTTAATTTATTTTACCCTTATCAAATTTCGGAGACGAAATTTCCTAATGGTTGGAGAATGTAACATCCGTATTTTTAGTGTAAGATAATAAAATAAGAATAACTTAATTAAATAATCAGAACTAAGTAAAACAAATTGCTACAGTTGTGTTCGTCTCGAAATTCTAGTACAGATAGAGTCTGAGTTTGCGTAAAACGAACATCGTATGAACAAGTTATGGGCGGCAGAAGTTTGTCAGAAAAATCAGGAAGGGGGCCAGAATAACTGGTGCACTTGGCAAGTGTGCCAGGCCATTTTTGCACCTGTGCACCTCCTAGTTACGCTCAGAACAATTTTCGGCCTCTGGACCCATGGGGGTCGACCACTTCAAGGGGGATCGACCCACGTGAAGGGGGGTCGACCCCCAGTGGCAAATTTTGGTAGATTAGGGTTTTTTGATATTTTGACGGTTCAGATGGCTATTAGGCAAATCTGAGGGTCCTGATTGCCCCATACTCGTATAAATATGACCCTAGGCCTAACCTTAGATCTCATAATTTGGTATCTATGCCAAAGATCTGCCATTACACACTCTCTCTCTCTTCTCAAATTTATCCTGAAAATTAAAATATTAGCCTAGGAAAATTATGAATTCAGATCTGGAAGAGAGAATCAACATCAATTAAAAAATATTTTTGAATCATGAAAGAATGGTAAACTTCTTGATCCAATCTATTCAATTCTTCATATTTCTTTCCCTTCTCTTTTAATGAAAATAGTCGATCCACGTTATTAGGTTTCAAATCAAATTAAAGGGGAAAGGAAAACCATGAATGGTAGAATGGATCAGATCCAAAATTGGAAAAGCATGAAAGGTGAGTGGGTTTGAACTATAGTCTTCAGATAATGTTATGACTATCGTTTAGCATTTCCCTTTGAATAAATTGTGAAATTTCCAGTTTAACTATAAATTGTTGTTATAACAAGTTGAGACGTTAATATGAATAGATCAGGAATTTCATATGTTGAATCTATTAAATTAGGGGAATGATTAGCATGATATAATGTCAAATTGTTAATATGAATAGTTCATATATTGAATCAGTTGAAATTTTAGAATATTTAAATGTTATAATATTAATTTGAACATGTGGGAAAAATTCGTATATTGGATTTATTGGAGTGCTAAAAAGTTTACATGTAAATTTGTCCGAATTATATGCAGGGAATAATTGGAGTAAGTATATGACTTTATGGATTCATGTTAACATAGAATCGAACAAACATGGGTTTGGCGCATCGACCATATTATGTTTAAAAATCTTAAATTGGATCGTAAGTATAGAAAAATGATTTGGGTGCAAATGGGTTCATATGTTATCGGCATAATTCAAAAAATATGAATTTAGACATATAACCCTTCATAAATATAATTGGGTAAGTAGGCATTAACACCTATAAAGTCATAGGTTTAAATAATTGATTAATAATCAATGCCTAGGATTACAATTAGGAAATGTAATTGCACTTACGACATGAGGTTAGGTTGCATTAGTGGTGGAAGTCTGCCCGAACCCGACCGACATTTCCAATAGCCACTAATGTTGAACCTAATGTGAGAGGTTTAAGTTCGCAAATACGAGACAGGCTATGACGCGAGGTTAAGCCCAACTTGTTGAAGAAGTCTGCCCAGACCCAACTGCCATATCCAACATCCACAAGTTGTAGGCCTAATGTGGGAGGTCTAGCCCATTATAAACCATAAATGGATATGGTAATGAGTTGGACTACTTAACTTATTCTAATCCATAGGGATTGTATGAATATGAACTAAATTTAGGGTTAAGTAAAAATTCGTTGGACAGTGGGTGGGATAGGAAAGTCTAAGGGGGTGGGTAATATTTACGTATACGCCTGCAAACTTAGCCCGATAAGGTTATGTAATTAAGACACCTAGTGGTATACATAACTGGTAGAAATAATAAAGTAATGTAATTAAAGGCACCTTTTAGGGTAAGCATAACTTGTAGAAATGATAATCACTTATTATAAATAAATAACATTAATGAAAACATTGTATAATTGGTAGACTTGTTCTAGGGACGAGTGAAGATTATAACTTAGGTTATAATAAAATAATAAGGAAATGGGATTACTGGAGAAAAGAGATAAGGGACACTTAATTGTAAATTAAGTAATCACTAAATGGGGAAAGCCAGAAACCAGTTGAGGAAAAGGGGGAAAATATATGAAATATAGGAAGTTGTACTTAATTATATATTAAGTTGTACTTAATTATATATTAAGTAATTTGTAAGCTTGGAAGTCTGAAACCCGTTTGATATGAATGTCTAGGCTTATCCTAGGGACAAAAGGAAATTATAGCATAGGTTATAATAAACGGGTAGAGAAACTTATTAATGGACATTAGTTAATGGAACTAAGTTAATAAGTGAACAATGATAAGTTGTATTGACAATATAAAATGGAATTATGATTAAGTGGGGAAGAATGAGGAAAACATATGGAATGAAATAAGTAATATTTAATCATAAATGGTGAGTGGCATGTTAATTAGAAAACGTGTGAATTGGATATACTTGATTAAATATTAAGTAAAACATGTTATTGTAATGATAAAATCAACAAGAATATAAAAAGGGTTTGTGGATTACAGACCTTGGGCCACAATCTAGAGAATAACATGTTGTCGGCTTATTAATAAACTTAAATGGACTGAAATTAATAAGAGAACTTGGTAATTTAAATAAGAATTCAATTTAAATTGGAATAACCAAGTTAACTGGAAACCTGATGAGGTGAGACAAGCGCGTAAAAGAATGTTTAGACATAGGTCTAACAATATGCTAAAGTAAGGCGCTTAGACCAGTCTGTATGGTTGAGGGTGAATAACCCAACGGGGTAGATCATCGAGGTGTTACAAGGAACGAGAGGAGCACACATTCACCTAATTGTTTTGAAAGCTCCAAAGGACTGGAAGGGGAAGCATGCAGCTTCCTGAGGTACGTAAGGTGCTCCTAGTAGTCCTCTGTGCGGTGGCAGATGTCTTAGGCTATGCCCGCTGAGGTTGGGTCTGCACATAACTACTAGGTGGGTGGGCCTTGACTGCAGATGTATCCATGCAGTTAGAATGATGTGATGAGGTGACACCAGTGTGGTTCGGCGGTTGCCTCACGAGGAGGCAGAAGGTCAGGACCAACAAGGATAGTGGACCGTCAGACACCCGTCATCGGCAACCAGTGGGATGCGGAAAGACTCGAGCTAAACCCAAGATACCATTTCACCCTTCACTATCGGGGTAAGGAGTTGAGGAGAGATGCCACATGGATGTTTAGATTGTTTGCGTAGGGGCAGTCGCTCAGCTCTAGCAGTCTTTACTAGTTGAGGGAGGGGCCGAGGTGGGGCCATAGCCACAACGAAAACAAACCCTAGGTATATCTGTATATAGAGGCTCTTTAAGCATGGGCCTAGACAGATATGGAAAGGCTCCCAACCGAGTTCCGTACTTTCTTGTATCGCCCTGCCACGAAACTCAGTGCACATTAGAGGACGTGCGATTGAGGCATCGAGCTATAATTGAAGATACGTATGGTGGACAGTCTAGATACATGCATATCGGCTCTGGGTGGTGTATCGTAGACTTGAGGACATTACTCTGGTATGGAGTCTGATGTGGCAGTCAGTATGTTTACATAGCATAGTAATGATAGATATATGCAGAACGTAATATTGTTATCTGTACGTCACTGCGATTTAGGATGAGGGACTGCGTATATTCCCATGGTGTTACGTTAGAGACGGTGCAAGTGGGGTACCATGGGGTGTACCTCAATATTGAGGGTAGCTACATATATATGGTATTAGGTTAATCCACTGGGATGTAAATGGGTGCGACGTATGTGTAAGCCTTGAGGGTTGTTAACACAAAGAACCTAACAAATAAGAAAATATGATTGAACGGTATATGTAGAATTATCCAAAGTGTATAGTTTAAATCCAGTCACCAGAACTTTGTGTTTTGACCCCCTCCTCATAACATACTCGCAGGTTAGGTTTGTGGTAGAGACATAATAGCTTCGGATACTGGTTAGGTAGTATTAATAATATAGTAAGGCTATGTTTTTATTATACTATATTTTATCCATTCCACTGTGAGATATTTTCTGAGCTCTGACATGTTTTATGTCTCTTTCTTTTCTGCAGGATAACAGAGCAAACTAATCTGAGTTTCCATATATTGGAATTTTGTAAAAAAAATCGGTTTGTCGGAATTTGGGTTGTCACATTTTCCATATTGGCAAATTGTATTCCGACCCACGAGTTTAGGTAGTAGCCCCCCAACACTTGAAATAATCCATAAATCCAGTATTTTGGTTAGTAGCCCTCACTTTTTAAAAAAAACAAAAATACCCTCCCATGTTGGGTACCTGCGTGGTTTTTCATTGTACCTCGTAGTTTCTCTACATGGTTCGTTATAATACCGTGTAGATGCTCTCTGTGGTTCCTTCATGAACCACGTAGGGTAATTACGAGGTATAGTGAAAAACCATGTATTGCATCTACAAAGTGTTTAAAAAACTAGAAAAAAACCAGAAAAAGGTCATTTTTGTCGTCATATTTTTTTGATAAAATGGAGGGCTACTAATTAAATTCATGGGTTGGAATAAAAATTTCCATTGGTCATAGATATGAAATATATGTATCTATCAAACACAAATGTATCAAATAATAAGCCATACATTTTTCCTTATTCTTGATAAAACAAGCTAAATCATTTAATTTCTACAACCAAATCATTTAATGCATTTATGATATTATCATAACGACAACATTAATGCTAATAATAAAAAAAGAATGCAGTTAAATACTATGTGATGTAAGATGTAAACCAATAGTACAACAAATCGATTTAATTACAAATGTATAAATCAATCAAACAATATTTTTCTTCTCATATTTAGTTATGTTATTACTTAATATTAAGGTCAACATAAATATCTCAAAGGAGCATACTAGACTCAAAATTTCTAAAATATCCTAAATACCATATGTATATATGTATATGTACTTTGAAAATTGATACAATGTTTTTAACTTATGGACTAACAGTACATACAAAGAGTACATAAAAACAAAATACAAATATAAGAAAATAGTTAATAAACTAAAGCTGGTACTCGACCCAACTTCTTTGCCTGTGATCCAACCTTGCACAACTAACTCCACATTCTCCTACAAATTCGTGTTGCACAACAATTCACATGTTCTCCAAATGACCAAATTAAAAGTAAGCCTATACATAAGCAAACATAAGTGATCTCATAAGTTGTAACTTCTACATTCTTCCACATTTTATGGACCCACTTTGTTTACACATTCTATAGTTGCTAAATTATCAAAACAAAACGATTCTTTCTCATTATTTTTTGCATAGGTAACACCACTCAACAGGGATGGAGCCAGGATTTAAACGTCACCCAGGCTATAAAAATTAGTCTATAATATGAACATAACAATCATTTAACAACTAACACTAATAAGATTACCATTACGATTCGACGAACACTAATGAAATTCAAGTGCTTGAAAAACAATCAAGTGAACAAACATTTTCGTGAAAATGGTAATTTGCTTCATAGTTTGCCCAATATTTCATAGTTTTCTACTTTGAATTATATTTGTAATAAAAAAGAACGAGTATTAAAGGTACATGAAAGAAGAATATGACTAGAATAACAAAAGGTAGTGGGTTAAATAACTTAATATATGGTGTTGTTTGGACTAATGCCATTTGTTTGGACCAAGTAACTTGGGGGATTTCCAAATGAACTTTTGCCATTAGACCACCATTTTTCATGCCAGTAGCACATTTCATAAATATAGTAGATTTATCACTATTTAAAAAGATACCTAGTAGATTGCCCATGATTATTGAATTAAAAAAACGCATAGAATTTTAAAACAACGATATTTTAGATCTATGCACAAAATACACAATCGATAAAAAATAGTTAGCACCCTCGGATTTAACTAATTCACACATCATTAGAATTTCAATTCACTACTTTAGTTCAACTTAGAAATCACCATAGGGATTAAAATGAAATACAGATAAAAAGGCTATAGATACCAAAAGTCAGACCTTGGATAAGATCTCCATTGAATTTCTTCGCCTTGCTTTATTTCAACTTCGGAAGAACAGAAGCTTAATTTTGATCACTAGCATTAAGTTGAAATTTTAAACCAGCTTCCGTGGAGAAGTAAAAATGACGCATAACTGAAAAAGAAGATCATCCACCATTAAAGATGAAAAATATAAGCTATATGGTGTTGTTTATTTTGCAAAGAAGTGACCCGGGTTGCAGGCCAGGTACTATTAGCTGTAGATCCGTCCTTGCCACTTAATAGCATGTTAGTTTGGTATTTTAATATTGTTGGCCCTCCTTTTGGCACTAATCTCATCGGGCCAAAACCAAAGCCCAAACGCACAACCAAATACAAGTCGTGCTCCAAGAGGCCCATCAGAAGCGCTACATCAAGCAATGGTATATCGGCCCAAATCCAACTCAGTCAGAATGACTGCACATTACCTGAAGAATCGCTCACCAGGACGACCGAGTTTCTCTCTTCCAGAAAGAAATCATCGACTGATTATCTTAGGCCAGCGTGGAAGATTTCTACAGAGCCAGTCCACTTAATATCCCGACTTCCAAGAAGATAAAGGCGGTCAACCATATGCGGGCAAAGCTCTGCTTTTGATATACCTCTCCACGGATGCCACGTCAGTCACAACTTTCGAGGATACTATTTATGAGCAGTGGAATCAGTCTTCCAGCCGCAATTCGAGCCAATGGATGGATCCCACGTGTCTGAACCTTCCCGAAATGGCCGGACCATTTTGCAACAGCCCAAGCAGCATTTTTCACCTATAAATACCTCCAAGCTTAAAGAGAAAAAGGATGACTTCTTTTGGCTAGATGGCTTTCTTTAGACTTTTCATCTCTACTTTCCTCCAGAATCTCAATCTCTCAAAAGGAAGAAAGGAAAATAGTCATTTTCTTTCTTTTCTCCAAACAGAAAAAGCATTGTATTTGTAATCAAAAGAGAGAAATAATATATAAAGTGGACGTAGGCATTGTCTTTGCCGAACCACTATAAAAATTCTGTGTGTGCTCCCCGTTCTTTTACTTTTTATTGCGTATTTTATCTTTATTCATGTGTAGATCACGCGATTGGGGGTTGATCGTCACTAGTGACCAACTTTTGACGTCAATACTTTGGCGCGTCAGGAAGGGGGCTGCACACCGACACCGCCATCGAGTTCCTGCTTATCCCGGGTCATGGCGAACAAACGAAAGAAAGATGCAACATCCTCTCGTCCCGCAGACGCCGATGCAGCTGATGCTGACGCTGCAGAAGCAAGCCACGAAGTTTCCTCTCATGACAACATGTCCTGATTCCTTACTCGGGACGACATGGATAAAATCATGGTCGAACTCAGAGACCATATGACATCTCAGGGTAAAGTCCTCGAACGACAACAGTAGTTGATGGATCACCTTCTCAATCGACTGGAAACAGGGTTGAATGCTTCAACATCAATTCCTCCATCGACCGAAGCTGGGGCAATAACCGATCTTCGGTCTGCACGAAATCAGGTCACTGATCGGGCTACACCTTTATTTCATCATGGTTTGGTTCCACCAACCGATCAATCCCAGTCGAGAATATCGCTTCCAGCAACCAGCGCGGCTGCAACAACAGAACCTCAGGAGGCAGGCGACCAAGATCTAGGTCGTCTGGCAAATATGCCTCCACTCTTTAGAACATCTCGACCTACCGAATCAGTCGAACTACCCCCGGATCCCTCATAATCAACACCATTTCTATTACAACCCGGGATCTTGCCGCAGACCAGTCTAACTACTCTTCCTCTTCAACGAAGAATTGGAGTACCCTTCCCTTCGAACGAGGGAAGCCACCCTACCATGCCGGTCCTCACCATAGTGGAAGAAAACGCTAACGTAGACCCTCCTAACCTCGCTTCAAACGGGGGCAACCCCGGCCCCCGAACATCACATGCTATGTTGGATCAGCCTAGACCTTTAGCTACAAATATGGCTCGATCCACAACTCATCAGGTTCCAGAGGGCCCATTCTACCTAGAACCACCCGCTAGATCTCACCTTCCCTCACACCTTCACTCAACTCTCGGAGGTCGAGCCCAGCCAACGACCACCCTTCCAAGCATGCTTTTGCCGGATCCTCGTGAAGAACCCCCTCAGGATGCAGAGTTAAGTTCATGGCAACGACTCCTCGGAGATGGGAGTCAGTTTGCAAGCATCATACGACGTTTCACTTGGGGCAATTCTTCGCAGCAAGACATAGACAATGTCAATCGTAGCCCCTTCACTAGAGAAATCAGAAATTCTCGAAAACCTTCGGACTTCAGGTTCCCCGCCATTGAAGCATACAACGGTCGCACTGACCCGACCATTCATCTTATGCGATATATGCGACATATGGTCTCTGATATAGCCGGTATGTGGTTTCGGCAGCTAACAACGGAGTCGATTAGTAGTTGGAATACTCTGGTCACCCGCTTCATCGAGCAGTTTCGAGTGCATATCTCTCGACCGAAAAGTGTCATGTTTCTATCTACCATCAAATAGCGATATGGAAAGACGCTAAGATCCTTCCTCGAAAGGTTCAACACAGCCGTAGCATCTGTCGATCGGCCCGAGCCATCGATTGTGTTGATGGCAGCCATCGCGGGAGTCCAGAAGAGATCGGAATTCTCAATCTCCCTAACTAGGGATCCCCCCAAAGATATAGATGATTTCTATTCTGAGGCCGAAAGATTCCTCCGACAAGAGGATGCCAACCTTGAGATGGAGAGCCTTGAAGTTTTAGTAGCCAAACAACAAGGTCCGCTCAACGGCAATGGCCAGAATAAAGGAAGAGGAACGACCTCGGAAAAGGATAAACGCAATGTACGACCTCGAAATGAAAACAAATATAATCAGTACACCGAGCTCAATTCCTCTTTGCTCGATATCTATCTCGATATGCGCGAGTCCTTCCCCACTCCAAGGCCACCTCAACGAGAACCGACCCAGATGGAACTTGACTCTGGCAAACATTGTATATTCCACAACGTAGCTGGACATAATACAAATGATTGCCGACATCTGCGCGATCTCATCGAAGGGCGAGTCAGAAAAGGAGAACTTGCTGTGTATGTCAAAAATCGCGCCTCGGCCATGCCGCCGCGACCTTCTGCCCAAGCTCCTCAGGCTGGTCCGCAAGCTCCTAGAAATGGAAAGGACCCTGAGACTAGCACTCGCGGCATTATCATTAATTAGATTTTTATCTTTTCTCTCGATGTATTTCTTTCAATAATAGGGACGCCTTGATGCTATGTAATTAATCGCTGTCCCCGTAGATTTTCTTTGTAATAGTTGCTTAGCAGTTATGAACTTTACTTTTTGCAAAAGTAGATCGATTTTTGTCAAATTTCTAAGCCGAACCAGATTAGTGTTCGCCATTAAGCCAAGCATGGTTAATGCTCTCCCCCTGTTCTATGTGGTTAGCGCGAAAACCCACCACTACTTCAAACACCTAATCTTTCAAGTGAGAGAGGTCGCTTTTTCTTAAACACGAGCGTGGATTACACTCTCTTTCTTTACACCACGAGCGTGCATAGCTCGTTAAATTAACTAACCCAACATGAGTTGAGCATGAGAAACACTTGCCCTAAGCCGAGCATGGTTTATGCTCGCCACTAAGCCGAGAATGGTTTATGCTCGCCACTAAGCCGAGCATGGTTTATGCTCGCCACTAAGCCGAGCATGGTTTATGCTCGCCACTAAGCCGAGCATGGTTTATGCCCGCCACCCTCTAAAGCCAAGTGGAATAAAATGCTCGACCCATGGTTTGTTTTGTATTTGCAGGAACCAATTTTTGTACCAGTAGCGATCATCATCTCGGCCTTAATACGGTTTCTGATAGTTGTTGGTTTTCTGGCCTTAATACGACCTAGCATGGTCGTCGGATTTCTGGTCTTAATACAACATCGGACCGTCAGTTTTCTGGCCTTGATATGGTCTGGCGCGACCATAGCAGCTCGAGCGTTTGTGCTTCAGTTCAGATTTCAGAATACATCTCCCTCTGTCAATGAAGATACATTCTGAGGGGCAAAGTGTTGGCCCTCTTTTTGGCACTAATCTCATCGGGCCAAAACCAAAGCCTAAACGCACAACCAAATACAAGTCGCGCTCCAAGAGGCCCATCAGCGGCGCTACATCAAGCAATGGTATATCGGCCTAAATCCAACTCAGTCAGAATGAATGCGCATTACCTGAAGAATCGCTCACCAGGACGACCGAGTTTATCGCTTCTAGAAAGAACTCGTCGACCGATTATCTCGGGCCAGCGTGGAAGATTTCTACAGAGCCAGTCCACTTAATATCCTGACTTCCAAGAAGATAAAGGCGGTCAACCATATGCGGGCAAAGCTCTGCTTTTGATATACCTCTCCACGGATGCCATGTCAGTCACAACTTTCGAGGATACTATTTATGAGCAGTGGAATCAGTCTTCCAGCCACAATTCGAGCCAATGGATGGATCCCACGTGTTTGAACCTTCCCGAAATGGCCAGACCATTTTGCAACAGCCCAAGCAGCATTTTTCAACTAAAAATACCTCCAAGCTTAAAGAGAAAAAGGATGACTTCTTTTAGCCAGACGGCTTTCTTCAGACTTTTCATCTCTACTTTCCTCTAGAATCTCAATCTCTCGAAAGGAAGAAAGGAAAACAGTCATTTTCTTTCTTTTCTCCAAACAGAAAAAGCATTGTATTTGTAATCAAAAGAGAGAAATAATATATAAAGTGGACATAGGCATTGTCTTTGCCGAACCACTATAAAAATTCTGTGTGTGCTCCGCGTTCTTTTAATTTTTATTGTGTATTTTATCTTTATTCGTGTGTAGATCACGCGATTGGGGGTTGATCGTCACTAGTGACCAACTTTTGACGTCAACAAGTACTAATTAAAAATCCAATCTGGATTACCTTTTATATATATATATATTATAACCAAATATCTAGATTACTTAAATCAAGGAACCAAATCCAAGTTTTCTTTCATAAACAAGTATAAATTATTCAAATCATTTTATACCATTGATAAGAATTAAAGGAAAATGATTGTACAAAAACAAATCCAAAATGTTTTTTCATATTAATATCCATAAATTATTTAATGAAACAACAACAAACATGTGGATGTTATAATTAATATGAATTATTTTCCAAATTTAGATGGGTTCATATTATTTCCCAAATTTCAATGATTTCAAAATCTTAACTAATTTCTATAATAACTTGAATGGCATTTAGATAGATCTTTATACACCAAAATAATTTCTTAAAACTGCTTGTCAATTTTATATATTAAAGATGTTAAATCAAATCTGAAAACATCACTAGAAAATCAGTAATGTATAGAATAAAAAGAAAAATTTCTGAGCTTTCTTTCGTTTGAAACGCTTTTTCTTCTTTTCCTGTAATCCCTGGTTCTTCGAGGATTTCTCAAAATCAGCAATCAACTCCTCGTTATGAGTAGCCATTTCCACGACAACATCATTAAGGCCTTTCGGATGTGGCATAGTTGCCCTATCAATATCATATCTTATGTAATGACCCAGATTTTTCGGTCATTTGAATTTGAATATTTAATCTGTTTTAAATATTATATTAGAAACATTAGTAGATTTTTATATTGAATTTATTTATTTATTAGTTAAGTTTAAACGTATAAATTTATATTTAGTTTAAAACAAGCTCGTAACATCATGGTAATTCGTAATATTTAGTTTTGAACTTCAATTAAATATACAGAATCCGATATAAGTCGGAATTTTGTGAAACAAGAATCGTCCGAATCTATTTAGCTACAATTTTCTAATGAAAGAGAGAAATTGAGATTTTATCTTATAGATTGTGAGTTATGACCAAATCAAATATTCAAATAGTCGCTATGAAATCGTTTTTAAACTATAACGCTTATTTAATTATTGAAAGGAATTTTAATATAATTTGAATATCATTTACCTCGAAATTTGTTAATATTGAGTTTGAAATCCATATTAATTTAAATTAAAGCTATATATTATTCCATTTGGATATGTATGAAAATAATAATTTATTATTATTTAGTTGGATTGTTTTGAAATTTAATTTTTATTGATAGTATATAGGCTTTAGAAATTTCTATTTTCCAAACGACCTCCATTTTCGATGAAACGGTTTTTTTTGGAATACATATAGCTAGTTATTGTTAGATTTTCAGTTTGGAGTCGATCAAGGTTGCTTTGTGAGCGTGCTCAATTTAAGTATGAACCAGTAATAATTTTAATTAAAATAGAGATTGTACAAACAAAGTCGGATTTCGATGAAACAACTTCTTTTGGGCTCCTAACGTCAATGTATAGCAGTTCATCCATTTTCACCACATTTGGAGTTCATGGGTGTTGGTGCAAATTTAACGGTCGACGTTAAATAGCGGTAACCGTATAAATTAGGTCTAATATTATTAAACATATGTTCCAAGCAATGCAATGTAAACCTACTCTATAACTAACCTAAGCAAATGTACAACACCTACCCTAACATTTCATTTCATCATATTCTTCAATTCCAACGCAACCTACTAGTATAAATATATGCCAGACCTAAGATTTGAAACATGCAGCCTATTCAATTTATAAATATATATACCCGTATAAATCAACACAGTTCTTCCCGAATTGGTACCTGGTTACTTAAGCCTCCCCATATCTACCTATTACCTTCCTCGATCATAGCCTATTACGTTCCTTAGCATTAAAATTTAGCATATGCTAAAGAAGACAGCTTTACTATATTTCATTTCAGCAAAGAAGTAAAAGCACAAAACGTATACAAACCTATATATTAAAGAAAAGCCAAAAGCATGCCTGCGATGTACGTATGAAGCAACATCGTTCCTGTCCTCTCCTCCCTTCTTCTCTATTGGTAGAGACAGCGTGCCATCATTTTTCTGCAACAAAGAATGCAAGCCTTCATGAATTTTTTTACCAATCGAAAGAAATTTTGTTTGATGGTTTTATAACAGCGTTGCAAAAGGCTCGGATTATTTCGAGATTGATGCATCGACGGAAGAAACGAACATTATAGTTGGTTTGAGGAGACGAAGTAGGGTCTGTATGCAAATTTTTAGGGCATTCACTGGAGATATGGGATGCAAGTTTTTGGGGCTTGCAGCAACCAGAGGGAGATCGGTTTTTGATCGTGGTCGCCAGAGACATCGTGGTGGTCGGCAGTTGATAGAGGAGAGAATGGGAGAGTCGCAGGTGGTCTCAGACTTTGAATCGATGGATTAGAGCGTGTGTACATGTGCACACGTGCACACTTTTTTGAGTTACAAGAGAAGAGAGGGATGGGATTAGAGAAGAAGAGAGGTACGGTAGGAGTCGGGTTGGGGTGAGGAAACAAGTGGGCTAGGTTTATGGGTGAGCCCAATAATAATAAAGTTAACATTTAATTTAGTTTAAATTTAAATTGTATTAACTTGTAAATCTTATAACTAATTCACATGTTATCAAAATTAAGTGACGTTAGCCATGTTGGAATCGCAACAACGAAGGCTACGCGATCAAGCTAGTTTGGTTGGAATAAGAAGCAATTGGAATTTCAGTTAAATTAAATGTTTGTTTAGTGTAACGACGCAGATTTTTTTGTCAACTTATTTTAAATATCTAATATGGTTTTAAATATTGAGTTGATAATATAAATGAATTTTTATATTAAGTTATCGATTTAAAAATCGATTTTGATTTAATATCGAATATATTAAATTATCGTAATACGAGAATCTGAATAATTCAATTGGAAGTTAAAACTGAATCAAAACAGTTCAGTTGATTATATAAATTCTATTTGAGTATAGACGATAATAATAATAATAATTTATTATCAAGGAATTTATTGTTTAGAATTTAATTTATATCGACTTAAATTATCTTCTCCATGTGATCAAATGGAGGTTGGAAACTTGTTCCAGTGTGTTCAGAATAGTGGTATAACCATAGAAATGCCAGTTGTTGTGTTCCAAAAGGAGTACGGAATTTATGGGGTATTTTAAATTAAATAAAATGGTACCAGTTCAAAACAACTTAAAATAAATAAATAAATAAATAAAGTTTTCCTTCTATCCTAAGTAAAAAGGTACACTGTAAACCTATAATTTATATGTACCATACACAGAAATTTTACTTAATGCCTAAGTAACATTTCTTTTATAAATTACGATGATCCTCCTCCCTATTCCTCTATTTTTTTCATTTCATTCATTCCCTGTATATTGAAATCAAAGCCACTTATCCCTCATCAAACAATTTTCCCTCACTCAAATGAATCAAAATCAGATGCCGCACTAAAAACATAAAATGAAAACCATATGTTTCCCTTCTCATTTGAATTCACCGTCTATAAAAAAAAAACGGGGGGCTTGAATTAAATCAGATCGCGATTTGAAATCATCGCAAGGCCGGGTAAGTGGAGTGAATCAAGGTGAATGATTTTTGGAGGCGTGTGAAGGTCTTTTAGCATTCGAAGATGCGATGGATTGTACCTGGGGCTCGACGTTGAACTCCAGGAGCTATTAAGAAGTCGCGATTCCAATTAGAGCCATGATATCTCCTGTTGCAATTATCAGTGTAGAAGTGCACGTGGTAAGGAGGGTTCCTGAATTCGAATGACGCGATGGAGTTTGATCTCGACTTCAACAACGGTCGAGCTAGGGCCACGTTAAGTGATTTTTTAGGGAAGACTGAAGGTGGCGATAGATTGATGGGAGGTTAGCGTGGTGTTGAGGAATGCGAGGCGCATGTAATGAAGGGTTTTTGGGAAAAGTTCGATTGTAAGGTTATCGCGTCCTGTATTGTGGATGGTCCTAGTCGCGATCTGCTTCCATCAGGTGAACTATGGTATAACATAAGTGAGTTAGGGTGGAGTGGCAAGCTGATTGTACTGATGGTGAAAAGGAAACTGACATGTTTGAATAAGAGTTGGGGAAGAAGCGGTATTTTCCATAAATGAAGGTAATCAACTTTAACAAATTAATTTAAATAATTTTTATAGTTTTTTATAATCTACTAAATAAATAAATAAATTAGAATATGATATATTTAATTTATACAAGGGTAGGAAAAGCGTGAAGTAACACATGTGGAGTCAATCAGAATTAACCAGGATTCATTTGAATCGAATGGCATTCATTTTTATTTAAATGGATATTCAGCAAAACTGTAACGACCCGCATTCTACGCATCAAGGGATCGTAGAATATTTATTTCTTTTTCATGTGAAGTCGTATATCCATGTAACTTTGGGAGACGACTACTGGGGTCATTTCCCATGATCATGATTTTTGCCGATTTTTAAATGACCGTTTTGCCCCTTGTTGGTCTTTTTTTGACCATAACTTTTGACTGGTAAGGAGTTTTGACCTGAAACCACTTCCATTTGATTTAGATGATGGTTTACCTTTCCGTAGAGTGGTCATATTAACCAAACAGACTAACCGTTTGGGAGATATTGCTGAAACAAGGTTTAGAAGATGAAAAACAGCTTAACTAGGCCTAATTAGGGTGATTAGCAAGAGGGCCCATAACCCATTTCAGGATTAGGATTATGGGGAGGCTGAGAACAGTAGGATAACGATTTTTATTTCATTTTTCAGCTTCCTAAAACATTTCTCTAACCCTACCCATGGCCCCCACCTTGTAATTTCATCCCAAATCGCTCTTAATTGCTTTCTAGTAGAAGATTAAGCCAAGCTACGTCAAATCAAGGGGAAATAACACCAAATCAGAGTTAGGGCTGCTATGTCGCATTAGAATCTGACCCAAAACAGATAATATTTCAGATCTATAGTTTTTTTGTTGCCAAGGTGAGTGATTAGCATTGTTTTTCAGTAATTACGGCTAATTAGGGGTGATTAGTGATAATTAGCAAAATTATGGCTTAGAAAAATCTGGAAAAATTTGTAAAATTCTAAAATATTATTTTAGGGCTCTGATAAAAATTTGAGCTAATTTGGATACGTTTTGCTAATTGTATGCTTAAACATGATTAAGGGGAATTAAGGGGAAAACATGGGTTTTTGGGTATGTTTGATCCGTATAAACATGTTAAATTGTTGTTTTGCCGTTTATGGTTGATTATACATGTTGTTATGACTGTTTGGTATGTTTCATGATTGTTTAGTAAAGTTAGAATGGTTGAAAACGCCGTCGTATGGCGAGAATAGACGATACAAGCTTGCTGGAAATTCTGGAGCATTCCGGATCGGACCAGCTAAGGGGATCGAATCGGCTAGGGGATCGGGTCAGAAGAGCTAAACTGAATCGGATTGGGTTATGGCAAGAAGGAAGGCCACCACTTGCATTGAGTTGGAGTTGGAATCGGACCGGAGCTTGGAATGGGATCTGATCGGACCAGTTGGAGAACTAGAGGACAGAACCGAACCCAGGCAGGAGCACCGAACCGAGATCTGGAGATGGAGGAACACTGAACTGACTTGGGGAGGAGCACTTTGAGGACCGAACCTAACTACACCACGGAGTTTCACGACCGAACCGAGGCAATGAGCACGACCGAACGAGTTCTAGCTCCCACTACTATGACACGACAACTCTTCTGAAGACCAACTCCAATTCGACCAAAACCCGAGATGCAAAGAAAGTCCAAATAGGAAGTAGAACTCAAGATCCAGATGGGAACCAACAAGTTAACTTCATGAGTTGGGCTTTGCTGCGGGACGTGTGCTAAGGGGTTGTCGACATCCATAACTTTGATTCGCCACCAAGACGGATGTTAGGCTACGGATCAATGCAGCGGGGTAGTTATTACTCCATGGGGCGGAGTGATCGTAGCATGGCTATGAGCCAGTGCAGTGAAGTCGACATGACTTCATGGGGTAGATTGGACACAGCAAGGACTAGTGGTTGTGGATCAATGCAGTGGAGTCGCTATGACTCCATGGGGCAAAGTGATAATAGCAAGGATTTAGGTGATCAAAGTGGTGGATGTTGTATGCTTTACGCATTGAGTGAGAGATGTGAGGATGGTTTCTATGTTTGATTGTTTGATATCACTATGACATGCACACCCCCACCCCGGTATATTTACACCATATGTTAGTGTCACCTTAGAGTATTGTACATCTTGTTGTGCTAACTCTTTGGTTGTAGGTCCAGGTTCAGGTATGGTTTAGTATACTTGTTATTGTTCTATTTTGCTTCTTATCGCTCATACCAGACTTCTATCTGACCCAGAGTTTTATGTCTCTTCTTATTACTCTGGGTGCTCTTAAACGGGCAGACTAGAGACAGGTTAGCTGGTTATGCATGAGTTGCTGATCCAGAGACGAGCAGGAGGCTTCCACATATGATATATAGATATTCTCCCTGTGTCGCTGCTAGTCAGTACTTTGGGCATTAGTAGTGTACCTTTCCTATTTTGCTTTAGAGACAGCTTGAAATGTTGTAATAATGATGATGTGGAACATAAGTTGTAACTTGAATTTTCCGCTGCTATCACGGTTTAGTTCTCAGCTTATGCACTGTCTCGCTTGTTTTATGTCAAGTATGTTATTATTATATTTTATTCCATGCGTTGTGAGACATTCTACAGGTTCCTTGTTAGTTCAAATTCCCTTCTTTCCTTTCCATGACGACTGTCCCGTGTTGGTCAGGCATAGGCACAACGCACTTTCATTTGAAATGTCGGCTGGTGCGGGGCAGGCCGTCATAAAAACAAAAATCAAGGTGAGTGAATCTCACTCAAATTATTACTTAGAATTTATTTTTAGTCGTTAAAAATAATTGTTTGATGGTTGTTTGTATGCACTGAAATATTATTGTGGCTATAAAATATATATTAGTTATTTAGGATTCTTGTTTGTGGTTATATATATATATATATATATATATATATATATATATATTGGTGATTGGATAGTTCCCGCAGTACCATTAGCGGATGCCCACAGTATCATTAACGGATGACCCTATACGCCCCACAATATGATATTGGATGACCTTCTATATCGCGATATCCTTCCTTGAAGCAGAATGTGTATTATTTATGTTGACTAACATCAATGGATGCAGGGAAATAGGTTAGAGGGATCCAACTGGATCCCTCAAAATTTATTATTTGTTTGTTTTCATATATGATATGATGTGGTACAAAACTTGTGATCGATAATTGAGTGTTTTGGGGTGTTTAAATATCACTGGGCCTGAATACTGATTTATAAAATATCGTGAAAAGGGATTATGAGATTTAAAAAGGGAAAAGCTATTTTTTTTAATAGAAATTGGATTTTGAATGGGCTATATAAATATTAACTTGTTTTGAATAAATAAAACAAGTATTGAATTTATGAACGATGTTTATAAATTAAATAATACAGGAAATTGAAGTATTGAATTTATAAAGGATGTTTATAAGTAAATAATACAGGAAATTGAAGTAAATTTATAAATGGTGTTTATAAATAAAATGGAATGATTTTCATTCGATAATCTGGGAATTGAAATGAATTTATAAAAAGCGTTTATAAATGAAATGGATAATTATCATTGGATAATTGGAGAGTTTAAATTCAAATGTGAATTGAAAATAAAAATTGAGAATCGTTTTAAATAGAAAACGAGGAAATCTATTTCGATATTCGAAATGTAAATTTTATTGGATAATTAAATTAGATTTTGCAAAAATTATAAAATAAAGTATATCCTGAAAGAATATTGGAATCGTACTAATTAGAAACTAATGTTCAAAATTAATTATTAAAATAGATTCTATATTATATATAGATAAGTTATAATAAATAAAATATTCAAGAATAAGTAGTTAAATTTATAAATGATGTTTATAAATATAGTGAGATAAATTATCAGTAGATAATTTAGAATTTTAAATTCGAGTATGACTTTAAAAATAGAATTTGAAATCATTTTGAAAAGGGAAAGACATTTTTTATCCAGGAATTAGAATATAAAAGGAATTGGGTTTCAAATAGATACTTGAAATGAAAGCTTGTTTTAAATTTTAAAACAAGAAAATTAATTTATAAAACGATGTTTATAAAAATAGAGAAATAAATTATAGTTGGAAAATTTAGAAGTGTATATTTCAAGTATGAATTGAAAAGTGAATTGGAAAACGGTTTGAAATAGAACGATAAATTATATTCCAGAATTTGGAATATAAATTAAACTAAGAAAAATCCAAAGGATTTATAATTAGAATTCGGTTATATCGAGTTTTATAAATAATTTATTTATAAAGGAACTTGAGTTTAGTATAGAAGATTCATTTATAAAGAAATTTATAACTGAGTTATGAAGTAATCAACGGATAGGGATAATCAAGAATATTAACTTAGATTTGGTAAATGGGCTTGATTAATATTAAAATGTATTAGAATGAATTGAATTTATTTTAAACGAAGTTTAAATGTTTAAATATTTGAATATAATTAAAACGAACTCGCCGCAGCGTGGTAGTTCGTAAATTGGCGTTTCGAACTTCAATTGTGTATATAGAACTCAATTTAAGTCGAAATTCTTTAAAACAAGAATCGTCAGGACCAATTTGATAATAGTTTTATAGCAAAAGAGAAAAATCTAGATTTTGTCTAATAGATTTTGAGTTATGTCAAAATCAAATTTTTAGAAAAGCAGCGCTATAACCATCATAAAACCATAGCGGCTTATTGATTAAAATCAAAGTATTTTAAGTCAATAAAATATGGATTTTTAAATTTAAAAATCCAGTTGTGAATTGTAAAATAAACACAAACTCAAGTTGTGTAAATGAAATGATTTTTGAAACAAAAAAATCATATTTTTAATTGCTGAATAGGATTAACTAATTTGAAGAATAATTAGTTAATCGAAATTTGATACGAAATTAGGCTTTGAATAAGTGAAGGTGATTTGAGAATT
Source organism: Allium sativum (assembly GCA_030737875.1). Classification (NCBI taxonomy): domain Eukaryota; kingdom Viridiplantae; phylum Streptophyta; class Magnoliopsida; order Asparagales; family Amaryllidaceae; genus Allium; species Allium sativum. The sequence goes on along the minus strand of CM060916.1, from coordinate 364,648,075 downwards.
TATATTCGAAATCGAAATAGATACTTGAATTGAAAATGGAATTCAATTTGGTTACAAGTAAGTCAATATTTTATCTGAATATGTTATATTCAAACAAAAAGGCGAAATAGGCAAAATAGCTAATTAGAAAATAAATTAGCGAATTGGGTTAAGTCGAGTGAATTGAGTTGAAACAAAATGGTCAGATATATGTTAAGCAGGATTGGAATGAAGTGTATGAAGATTAGAATTTAAGTGCTCGACAAAAAGGTACGCGTTAAAATTCCATATGAGATTTTATGCATCGAATCGGCAAGCCACTTGGCTTTTTGATTTTCGTTTTGAATGTAAAGGGCCTAGAGAGGCGAGTTGAGGTTTGAACTATTGACCGGTACAAAGGAGGTGCTGGCGAATTTTTCCGAAAATTTAAGGAGTTAGGGTATTTTTAAGAAATTTTGATAACTAGAAATCAATATATATATATATAATTCGATAAGGAAATGAACATAAAATAGAATGTTATAAACAAAAAGGAATCAATAAATTTAATCTGATAAAAACAGAAAGAGAAACGTATAAACATTTAAAAGATATAGATAATTGGTAATATGATGTTGATTATTCGAGGTAAGTGGTCTTGTCCGTTTTGAAGTTAAGGATGTTTTCAGTTAAGGTCTAAGAGGTAGTTATACCCCAACTTGATTGATTTTATTTTTAACTGATAAATTGCAAGATCCAGTCTCGAAGAGAAATGTTTGAATAAGAGTTAGTTGAATGCAGTATTTTGGGTTGTTTATAACGATGTTTTACACAACAGTCGATTTAACACAAGTAAGTGAAATTTTGGAAATATAAAGATAAATATTTCCGAAGTATTGAAATAAACGAATGGTCATGAAAGAGATAAATAGTTGGAATGTTTCCAATTATAAATAGAATATATTTTCTAAGTATAGAAAGTAAAAAAAGGTGAAATATGGAAATGTTTTTCCAAATAGAATAAGAGGCCAGGATGATTATTGAAAATATTTGGGTAACAAATATTGATAAGAAAATGGAGAAGTGATTTAATTAATGAATGAAATATTAATTAAGGGTCCAGTGATTGTTTGATGCTTTGAATAGGTGTTTTTATTTCTTCGATAGTTAAATAACTGACTATCGAAGTATTTGCCAATATCGTTGTCGATAAGGAGAGACCGGTTGGATTATTATCCGAGAACCACTCCGTATTGGCAGTAGCGTTGCGAATCAGATTTTATGAAGATAATTGAAGACGGAGTAAAGTGCAAGGGCTTTTTCTATTTATGGGAGTGGTGCCTTCGGTTTTGTTCAATCCCAATACGAATGTATATGGGCGAATGTCTGACAGAGTATTTCCAATGATTGCATATGTTTGTCTATAAAAATATATATGGTGGCGGAATTTATTCTCTTAGCATAATATCCATAATATATTTATGCAAATCAGTTAATGATTAATGGATCTAACAATATGACATTCAAGGTGATTGTGTTATCAAGGAATGGCAATAAATCGTAGCCTCAGGCCTCAACAACCGGGAAACGACAAAAATCGGACAGGCAGCATGGCTAAGTGGGTAGCTCCCAATTAGGGTGTATTATCACCTATCTAGAGAAATTTATTTCATTCTTCATTCTATTCAATGCTATCCCATTTAGGAAAACGGTTGCTGATCCCAACCGTTGGTGATATACATTCAATACACTCAAGCGAAATAAGTGGTCGGTCATGTGTGGCCAAGTTACAAGATGTTTTTGTTGAACCCAATGTATTCTCCTCTAGAGATACACTATCAGAAGGTGGTTCCATACCTTGTCATAGTTGGAAATTCAATACCCAATAAGTGCTCGCGGTTTTGATTTTATAATATGTTTGTGGAGCGTGAGATGAAAGCGTTCGACTAGATTTCTATTTATTTGATTTAGACATTATTATAATATCAAAATAGTTTTGATATAAAGATTATTGTTTCTTTCAGAAGGATTTTGAAAGTTAAATTAAGTGTTTTGGATTCTCATAAGGAAAAAACTCGTTCTGTGTTATATGGCATGGTCTTATGAGATATCATTTATTTTTCTCAAACTGTTTTAGATTGTTTACTCATACCAATCCCATGACTGAGCCAGAGTTTATTTTGTTTTGTTTTACCTAAACTCTTGGGTGTCCAAATTTGTACGGGCAGTCAAGTAGTTCAGGATTTTACAGATCTATGTAAAGAAGCTTGGAGTAGGAGGCTTCAGTGTTAGATAGATAGCATTTTTATTATCGCTGTATTGTAAGTGTTGTACTCTGATAAGTGTAAGTAATATAGTTAAAATTTTGTATTTCAAAAGATATGATATATTATATTTTGTTCCGCTGCAATGTGAGATTCTGTGTTGTTATTTCTTTTCTTCTTCTAACTTTTTCTTCTAAAAAAATGATTTGTATTTCTGTGATATTTGGGTTGGACGTGTGATATATATAGTCAACCCAGATAGTACGGATTTGCGAGCCATTATAGTTGGTATCAGAGCTTAGGTTAAGCGAATACCTAGGATTTGGTGGGTTGTACTCATTTGAGATAGGGTCAGTAGTACCCTAGAATGAGTTGAGTGTATATATATGAGAGAGCGTATTTGTTAATTGATATAAAAAAAAACTGTTTTATATTGTGTTGGCTAGTCTGTTGAGTTGTTTATGAATTCTGGTCGAATCGTGGAACGCCGCGACGTTGATAAGAGTTTGTAAATACTTGAACAGAAGATTGAACGCGATATTGTTTTTAAGTGGGTAAATGAAATAATTTTACCCAAAATTCTATTTCGATATAAGATGAATAATTTTCTAAAATTATTATCATATATGGATGAGTTGGTTGGTAATATTATAGTCGGATAATATTATAAAATTGGAATGGTTATATATAACCAAATAGAACTTGTATATGAATAATATATACAAATGTGATGAACTGAAATTGAATTCAAATTGAATTCAAACCAGAATTTGGAATTTAAATCCTGGGAAGTTGGAAAATATTTTCCGAAGTATATTAAAATAATATAACTTTGTTTTGGAAGGAATTTGAATGAATACCATTTTTGGATGGATTTTGAAAATGATAAAGCATTGAACTCACATCAGTCACTGGAAAATAATTCTGATAATGACTGCAGCATTATCAGTGTTCATTTTCGAGATTTTAAGTGATGGATTGCTACCTTAGAAAAGTTTTAGAGGAAATTTGTTTCAAAGAAAATAAGTTGTTTCGAAAAAAAATTCAAATGTATTGAATTTGAGATGGAAATAAATATGTCTATATTTATGTGATTTCTAAAAGATTTGAAATAAAAACCCGGGTATTTGAATTATGGATTTTAAATTTAACTTAAGCAAGTTAAATGGATTGAAAGGAATAAATTGATTTAAAATCAATTTGAACTGGATGTGAATATATGGATTGTAAATCAGTCAGAGTAAATGATTGTGAGTATATATGATGTGTAATATAAAAGAAAAACCAAAAGTTTTGGTAGAACTAAAGTTGCAGAAATATGAAGAGTTGAGTACAACATAAGTGGTTTTTGAAAAGTTAACCGGATTGAAGCATTTTTCCTGCCTTAGTAATTTCGGGGACCAATTTTTTTTAAACGGGAAAGAATGTAACTACCTGGATTTTTTTGTCAACTTGTTTTAAATATTTAATATGGTTTTAGATATTGAGTTGATAATATAAATGAATTTTTATATTAAGTTATCGATTTAAAAATCGATTTTGATTTAACATCGAATATATTAAATTATCATAATATGAGAATCGAAATAATTCAATTCGAAGTTAAAACTGAATCAAAACAGTTCATTTGATTATATAAATTCTATTTGAGTCTAGACGATAACAATACTAATTTATCATCAAGGAATTTACTGTTTTGAATTTAATTTATATTGATTTAAATTATTATCTTCTCCATGTGATCAAATGGATCTTCCGAACCTGTTCCAGTGTATTCACAATAGTGGTATAACCCTAGAAATGTCGATTGTTGTGCTCTGAAAGGAGTTCGGAATTTACGTGGTATTTAAAATTAAATAAAATAGTACCGGTTTAAAACAAATTAAAATAAATAAATAAATAAATGTTTCCTTCCATCATAAGTAAAAAGGTACAATATAAACCTATAACCTATATGTACCACACGCAGAAAATTTACTTAATGCCTCAATTACATTTCTTTTATAATTTGCGATGATCCTCCTCCCTATTCCTCTATTTTTTCATTTCATCCCTTCCCTGTATATTGAAATCAAAGCCACTTATCCCTCATCAAACAATTTTGCCTCACTTAAATGAATCAAAATCGGATGCCGCGCCAAAAACATAAAATGAAAACTGTATGTTTCCATTCTCATATGAATTCACCGTCTATAAAATGAAAACAATAGTTATCCCATTAAATATTTACTTGCATATATCAAATAAAATATCGTTTATTTTTGCATACACATATACTACACGTGTTTCCATATTATCCGATCCTACTCGTCTTTTCATGACCCATTAAAATTAGATGTTGGCATGTGTGACCAATTCCATACGTCAACATTTTAGCGTGCTAGGTATGCCTTAATGTAACTTTGATTTGATAAGGATTTGCATTACTCTCGGTTTGGAGGATGGTTAAAAGGAAACAAATTTCGTCGGCTCATTTGGAAGGAGTGGGAATGGAAGAAAGTCAAGAAGTATCCTCCACTGGACATTCGTCTAATTATGCGAATCGAGAAGAAATCAAAAAAGTTGTTAAGGATTTGACTTTGTGTTTGCAAAGGCAAGAAGAGCATTTCAAAAGGTAGAAGGTGACTATGAATACCTTTCTCACTCAGATCAATGGTTTCGAAAGGACGTTGGGGCTAGGAAATATTGTAGGAATAAGTGCGAGTGTTTCTCAAAGTTTAGCTCACGAGTTAGGGGGAATTCTGGAAGATCAACCCTGCATCGATGCAATTCCGCGAGTCAGTACGGGATCGACTAGACTGGGTGGGTAATACTCCCAATCCCAATGGAAGTAATGCTCTGGAGGTATGGTTTTGGAACTAGTAATGTTGTGAATGTTGCTCAAGCTCTGTTGTGTGCAGGTTTGGATATAGGAACTCTCGTAGTTTCGAAAGTTAGGTTTGTGCCGACATGACACCTTAAGCTAGGATTAAGCTAGATACTCTTGTTCGGGATCAATGGTTTACTAATTCTGGAGTTGAAGCCAGGGGCACTGGTATTGGATTGAACGATTAGAATCGTTTGCTTCGGAATGTAAATAGGAGTTAGATGATTGATAATACACTGGAGGCTAAGCGTCTCTTATGGATTTGGATTGTGTTATGCGTAGTTCGTTTACTCAGGATATTCCGAATTATCAAAAATCCACTGGATTTAAAAATGTCGGTGTTGAAGGCTTTTGATGGAAGGAAGGATCTAACTGTTTACTTAATGCGTTACATGTGTGAGACGACCCCAAACCCCGTACTCACGGCGGCAAGGGGTCGTCTCAACGTGGTATCAGAGCTTTGGTTAAGCTTAGTTCTGGAATATAACATTTGAACGAACTCGTCAGAAATAGAACCAGTAGTGTTCTAGGACGGGTAACTCTATACAGATAGGATCAGTAATATCCTAGTATGAGTAAAGCAGAATGAAATTGCACCTCGATAGGCACATTTACATGTGAAGTATATGTTTTTATGTTTTAAAATTATCTTTTCTGTGACCTGACACTTGATCCGCTATTTGTAGAAGTACTAGAAAAATGAGTGTCAGAAATCGGAGAAATGCATAACCTGATCTAGAGGCTCTATTTAAGAGATATCGAAATCTGGGTGGAGCACAATTTTCGGGCAATGAATCCATTATTCAAACTCAAGCTTGGGTGAGCTCTGCAGAAAGAATATTTGAGCATTTCCAGCTGAGAGAGGACCAGAAAAGATTAGTAGCATCTTGGGCGCTCAATGGAGAAGCTTTAATATGGTGGGAAACAATCATAAAAGATAATCCAGAAGGTGATATCACCTGGGATAGATTCAAAGAGATTTTCCTAGAAAGATTTACTCCTCCAAAAGCAATTGAACGGCTGTGTGATGAATTTTCTTATCTAATACAAGGAGATATGACCATCCCAGAATATCATAAGAAATTCAACGAACTTGCTCACTTTGCTCCTCATCTGATTCAAGATCCAAAGAGGAAAAATCTGAGATTTATTCATGGCCTGCAAAGGAGATATCAAAATAGTGTACTGAGGAATGTAAAGCTTCCCTTTTCTGAAATGATATACATGGCTTATCAGTATGAAGATCTCCATAAGAAAGGAATGTTATGCGACGAAGTTGAACTTGAGCACCGCTTATCATCCTCAGACAGACGGTCAGACTGAGAGGGTGAATCGTATTTTAGAAGATCTATTGCGGGCTTGTGTTCTAGATTTTGGTGGATCATGGGAAGACCATCTACATTTGGCTGAATTCTCATATAACAACAGCTACCAGGCGAGTCTGACAATGTCGCCATTCGAAGCATTGTATGGTAGACCGTGCCGATCCCTTGCTTGTTGGGTCGAACCCGGAAATAGACTTATGTTGGGTCCTGATATGATTCGAGAAGCTGCCGACAAAGTCGATTTTATTAAGAAGCGATTACTCGCCGCTCAAAGCTGACAAAAGAGCTATGCCGATAGAAGGAGGAGAGATATATCCTTTGCTGTTGGCGACTATGTATATTTGAAAGTATCGCCGATGAGAGGAGTTATCCGGTTCGGTAAAACTGGAAAGTTAGCGCCCAAATTCATAGGTCCGTTTCCTATTCTGGAACGGATCGGGACTCTCGCTTATAGGGTCAAATTGCCAGATTGGTTGCCTGGAGTTCATTATGTATTTCATATATCTCAACTTCGAAAGCACGTTCATGATCCAGATTTGATCGTGGAAGAAGCAGCTCAACGGGATATTGAAATTACTCCAGAACTAGCTGTGAGAAGAGAGCCACTAAAGATCATCGGCAAAGAAACCAAAGAGCTGAGGAACAAGAAGGTTCACTTAGTCAAAGTGCAATGGAGTGGAGATCCGCGAGATTGTACTTGGGAAACTGAGGAGAGCATTCAGAAAGCTTACCCTAGATGCCGAGTGGATATCTCTGATTAACTCTGGTGCAAGGTACATTTACCCTACTTTGCACTACCATTCAATTCTCTACTCTATTGTTATTATCTTTTCATGGATGTGCACTTTTAATTCTATAGTCTGAATGATGTGAAAAGAGTATAGAAGTTGATCAGTATATTTTTGAAAGGTTAAAGCGATTGGATTGTTGGTTGTGTTGTGTGATCGTAGATTTATCAAACCACTTTCGACTTTGTTCCTTTTCGGGGACGAAAAGTTTTAAGTGGGGGAGATTGTAACGACCCAGAAAATCTGAACCAATTTAAAATTTTTAAATTGGCTAAAATAATGGATTTTAAATATTTAAAATAAATATTTTAAATAATGGAAATGAAAAGTGAGTTGAATCGACAATTGAAAACGAATATAATTTATTATAACTATAAACAAGGCTTGAAAAGGCGCTGCAGTTCAAAAATTGAATTCAAACTTTATCGGACTGTACTGGGTGCAAAACAAAACGGATTTTATTGAAATCAAAAATATTTAAATCTGTTAGTGAATACCTTTCTAACGAATCTGAAAAATCGAATTTTCATAACGGAAAGCAAAAGTTATGGCCGAATGAATTTTTAGAACGGTCGCTATGGAATTTATATAGCCCGTGAAATTGGCCATTTTGCATACGACCTCGGAATTCGACGAAACCACTTTTGTTGGATCCGGGATGTGAAGTTATTGCTAGGTTTCAAATTTCATAATTTTTGAAGCTAGTATGTGAGCGTGGCAAAAGAAAATGTGTTTTGGTCAATTATAGTTAAATTGGATCGACCAAAAATGGGCCTTTTTGCAAACGGTCTCAGAATTCGGTGAAACTAGTTTTGTTGGGACCGTATCGTCAAAACATAGCTAGATTTATTTTTCTGGAATTTTTCGAATCAGTTTGTGGCCCTGACAAATTGAAATGTACATTCAAATTAAATATTGAATATTTTATATTTTAGTTTGAAGGAAAACTGACTGAAACATTAGAATGGGCCTTCGAGACATATCCCATTGTGTTCGGAATGGGGGTAAAACGCTAGGGACGATAGTCGTTGGGTTTCAATTGGTGGTCGTGTCAGAAAACCCCTATAAAGACCCATCGACCAATCAGAATTTAGTAAAAAAAAATCCTCAGCCCCCCCGATCGACAGCGATAAAGTTTCCCCTCTTCTCTCCCCCGCCGCCGCCACTACAGGCCACCAGAGCCACCGCCACCACCTCCAGTCGAAGCGCCTCCCTCCCCCCTTCAAATCCGACCTGGCCCCACCCTCTCTCCCTCCGCCTACCTCGAGAACGAAGCCCGCAAAGTCAACGACTTTGTCACCGTCGTTCTCCGCCGTCTAACCATCGGAATTGCCGCCACCACCACCGATCTGAGCGCCGTTCGTAGCTCTTCGACGCTGCAGCACCCGATCGTCCTCTAGCTTCGCGGATTTCGCGATAATTCAAAACCTAGTTTTGAATCAAAAGGAAGGTATACGGCTGATTTTATTTAATTTGATTTTAACACCTTTAAACCGTTGCAAACCTTTGAAAAATCATATCTTTTTCGTTCGTTAACGAAATTCGATGAAACAGGAAACATCGTGACCGTGTGGACGCCTTCTACATTTTAGAAGAGACCGCGTATTTTTCTTAGCCTTCTGCTATTTTTGGTGGAGTGGAACCCAAGGTGAGATTTCTAATTTATAAACAATATGGAAAACGACGATGTATAAATTATATAGTCGATGTATGAGTTATATAAGCGTTGTACACCTCTTGTATAAGCGTTGTATAAGTTGTACGTTCGATGTATAAGTTATATATGCATTGTAAAAATTATATATGTGTTGAAATGAAGTGAATTGCTATATATATATATATATATATATATATATATATATATATATATATATATATATATATATATACGCCCCTCGTCTACAAACCGTGGACGATATTTATTGGTTGAAATTGTTGTGAAAATTGATTGATAGCGAATGGTTGTTTGGAATTGTTTGTGGTTGATATTGATTGATTGTGGTTGAAAAATACCCGTTCGTGGTTGAAAAATATTTGGTTGAAACCACATAGGATTAGTTTGTGGAAATGAAATAAATATATACATGTCGCCTGCGTGCGAACTAGATGCATGATCCCCATTGTCAAAAACTGCGAGGTTTTAAGGTAGAGCGAGGAGCCGTACTAGGGACGGTCCCGGTTTTAACTGCCCTGCCGTTATGGTGCCGAAATTTTGAATAATATTCATGTGTTTGAATTATTTTCATTTGCTGAAACTATATTTATTCATTGAATAGAAAATCTTCATGTGTTGAATCGATATTCATTCGTTGATTAGAAATTCATGTGTTGAATGGTATTCGTGTTTTAAATATAAAAATTACATTTTTATCTATATATAGAAACTACAGAAAACCTTCATGTGTTGAATCGATATTCATTCGTCGATTAGAAATTCATGTGTTGAATGGTATTCATATTTTGAAATAAATTGTTTCATAATAAAAATCACCTTTTATCAACTATATGGACTATGTAAAATAATCTCGTTTTAAAAGAAATTGTTTTATAATAAAAATCCCATTTTTTATCACCTATATAAACTATATAAAATAATAGTGTTTTGAAATGAATTGTCTTACAATAAAAATCCCATTTTTATTATATACATGAATCGTTGAAATGTGATGTGTTAAAAATAGCAACTCGTTCAAATAAATATGCATGAGTCGAAATATTCATTAATTAGCTAATGATGTGATTTTTACCTGTGCATGCAACGTTAGAATGAATGGTGTTTTTAAACCAAATGGAATCAAATATGAAGTTGAATGGAAAATGATAAATGGTAAGAACTGCATATATGTACATGCATATTTATTGAACAGGTTATAGCAAAGGGTCTAGAGAAGAGGAATAAAATTTTGTGCCCGACAAATAGGTACACATTTACTGTTTTGTTTGGGTGATGATTTTATGAGCCTGTTGGCTAGCCGCTTGGCTTTTTCTTTTTCTTTTCGACATGAGACGCCCGTGTGGCTATTTGGGAATTTTCCCAGCCCCTCCCATACAAAGGAGGTTATGGCGAAATTTTCCAAAATTTTAAGGCGTTAGTGAAATATTTGAAGTGAAAACGATATTGGAATTGTTGAATGAACTATATTTATATAAATATATAAATATAAATAAAATTAAAACGAAATATGTCCGTGCAGTTCGTATTTTGAAACCGTGATTTCAAACGACTATACCAGGAGATCCGACCATCGGATTTTCCTGAAATCGCAACCGTTGGGTTCGCCTTGGAAAAATCTTTCCAACGGCACCAACTTTGTAAAAATCCAACGGTTGGATTGTCTGAAATGTTTAATTCAAATCTGAAGAAAAAACAGCGTCAGAAACGATTATATATATATATATATATATATAAATATAATTATATTTAATCGAATAACGACGTTGCAGTTCGTATTTTGAAATCGAAACTTCAAACGATTGTACCGGGAGATCCGACCGTCGGATTTTCCCGAAACTGGAGCCGTTGGATTCATTTTGAAAAGACCTTTCTAATGATGTAAATTTTATGAAGGTCCAACGGTTAGATTTTCAGATATGTGTAAATCAAATCTGAAGAAAAACAGCGCCACAGCCGCGCTATGGCCCGAAGAGTCGTTTTGAATAAATTGGCTATTTTAAAATAAATAAAAATAGCAATAAATCGTTATAAAATATCATAAACGATATAGAATGGAAATAAACTGAATTTGCTTGATTTATGTGGTATTTGATGGTTGAATGTGTTTGGTGTGAAAATTACATTAGAAAACAACATTGGTGTTATCGAATGATTTAACCATTGAAATAAATTGATTTGAAATTCTAGATGTACGTGAATTATTTGAAAAGGCCGAGTTAATTCTCATTTCAAATAATTGACCGACGATTGAAATTTGAAGATGAAGACGGTGGTCGAAGACCGGAGATCTTCACCTCGTTTGGATGGTAACCGAGGTCCTGATTGGGAGGCATCCCGAAATATGGATAATGAGTGGTGATCGTCCAAACGTACATGGTGATCGATGGGTTTGCGAGGTATTTAGTGCCTCCGGTTTCGTTCAGACCCAGAACGGACTTGTAAATGGACTGTATGTCTGACATTGGAGTTTATTCTGTATTGATTGATTTCTGTTAAATATACATCTGTTTGGCGGCGGAGAATTTATACTTTTGCTTAACGCCCTTCTCTGAGACGCACAAGCTCAGAGGTTGTATATCGATGGACATCAGTCGCATGGCATGAATTGCCTGTGTGGCATGCTAAGATGCAGTGATCAGGGCTTCTGTTGAAAAGCAAAGTCTTGTGGTGATGGTCAAAGCACCGCCGGTGTGGCGTAGCTTTGTGTATAACGAAAAATCGCGAGCCTCACACCCCGGTATGAACCAGAAACGGGAGAAGGACCTCAGGGAGGGCATGCGTTTCTTCCTAGCTAGGGTGGTGTCAGTGACCTACCAGCCCTGACATTTATATACTTTTCACCTGTGTGGTTGTTGCTGTTGCAAGGCGCCTCGGTTTGATCGGACGATCCGGGTCCGCTGGAGTCATTCGTTGGCTCGTTTACGCCCCAAAGGGCGGGGAAACGTATTGTTCAGGCATAATAATCCACATCGGTGGACCGGTCCTGACGATCCGAGGCTTGCCTGCGCGCTTGCCTAAGACTCGGGCTAGGCAGTCTCGAATTCGGTAAGGACTATCTTTTGCCTTGGTTCATGACGGAAATCCAATTTCCAAATACGTGATCGTGCGGTTTCGATTGTATAGATATTTGGCGACATAGTGGCATGGGACGCTCATGTCATCTATGATTGATAGTTATGATTTGAAATTGTTTTCGAAACATATAAACACTAGCAATAATATCAAATGCCTTTGTTTTATTCGTATCAAGCATATTTTGGCCGTTATAAGGTAAAAACTCTATCCTCCGGTTTGCGTTGCATTGTGTGATGGGAACTGAGTCTTATAATGGCTTCATTTTAAAAAAAAGCATAGCGATGTTTAAAAGAAAGATTTGTTTTAAAGCACTGGCAATCCAATGGAGTAAACCCGTTCCACGAAAGTGGCGTGGTCTTGTGATTAGCCAAATTATATATGTGTTGAGTAGATTTCTCATACCAGTCCCATGACTGACTCGTAGTTTGTTTCACTTTCAAACTCAGGTGCCCCCTTTTCTACACGGGCAGCCTTGTATTCAGGTTTAGCTGGTTCTTTCTGGATAGCTGGAGCTGAAGATGGATTCTAACATTTATCTCTTTTCATGCTGTTCAGCTCCTATTGTACATATTATGTTTGTTTTCCGCTGTAGACATTTATGTATAGCTGAACTGTATTTTTACTAAGTATGATCCTGTGTAACTCTGATGATTACTTTTATCCAGTATATTCTATTGTTCATTATCTGGTGTATTTAATTATTCTGTTCTGCTGTTATCTGTTTCTGTGTTATATTCCAAAGATAACCCTTGCCGCCGTGAGTACGGGGTTTGGGGTCGTCTCAATGTGCCATATGAAGTGCTTTCAGTGTCAGAGAATGTTATGGAGAAGTGTTGCCCACTCTACCTTACGGACATTGCTGCCATGTGGTTTTAACAGTTGGAAAATGAATCGATGAATAGCTGAAATGTTTTGGTTGGAAAGTTCCTCGAGCAGTTCAGGGTTTACATTGCTTGACCCAAGAATGTGATGACTCTTATAACGATTAAGCAAAGGATGGTAAAGACTTTGCGGAAATTTCTAGAAAGTTTCAATGTAGTTGTGGCTTCGGTCAATCGACCAGATCCTTCTATGGTTTTGATGGTTGTTGTTTCTGCTTTCTTGGATAAGGCAGACTTTAAGATCCCACTTCAACAGGATCTACCGAAGGACCTTGGTGATTTCTACTTCAAAGTAGATAGGTTTCTAAGGGAAGAGGATGCGAGAACCGATAAGAAAGTTGTCAAGGTTAATTCCGTTAAGGGCAAAGGATTATCCAATTCTAGCAAAGCAAAGGAAAGGCTGCCCCTCGAAATGATTGGAATGCGTATCAGTGGACTCAGCCCAAATTCTCTTCATACATGGATCTTAATCATACTCTGGAAGAGATTTATTTAGAAGTTCATCTAGTTTCTCCCTTCAGGAAGCATCCCATGAGAGAGCCGACTCAGAGGGAGAGAAATTCTGGTAGGCACCGTTTGTTTCATGACCTAGATGGGCACAACACAAACAACTGCATGCACCTTCAGGATATTATTGAAGAACACGTCAGGCATGGCGAGCTCGAGGATTATGTTCATAACTGAGCTGTAGTACCGGAACAGGCACTGCTACCTGCTCTGGCTCGGAATAGGAATGGACTAGCTAGGGACTGCCCATGGCTGTATGATCATCGATTGATGTTGTTTTATCATGCTCCGTCTAGATTTGTGGTTCTTGGATTTTGGACTTGGTTATGGGTTTCTTGGCTTTTTGGTTCCTCGGCGTTTGCATCTTGTAATTCATCTTTTTGGGTTATGGTTTATCGGCTTTTCACCTTTTAGCTTCTAGCATTTTGGTCTTCTGGCTTTTCGATGTTGCTTTATTTTTATTTGAACACTAGCTTATGTATTTTGGCTTTTAATCTTCGAAATCTGATTATATTGGCTCTGACCTCCTGGACATTATACTTCTGGATATTGTACTTCTGGTTTTTCGGTTTCGAATGATTTAGAGTTGGCTCACATACATATGGGATTAGGTCTTAATACCTATGCATGATCGATTCCCGAGTATAAACCGTTCACCTCATAATTAAGTAATCTTTTTTATTTTCATGATTGTAGCACTGCAGAGGGCTGAGTTAGCCTACCCATATACGAGATGAGTTCTTAATCCTTAGGTATGCTCTTTGTTGACGATAAACCGTCCAATCTCCTTCCCTCACTTCTAGTTATATGCCTTCAGAGTTTAGAGAGCTAAGTCTTCCTACCTATGTACGGGAGTAGGTCTTAATCCTTAGGCATACTCTTTGTAGACGATAAAATGTCCAATCTCCTCCATCATCGGACTTTGGATTTCAAAGATCCTAAGTCTGCCTACCCACGTACAAGATCAAAGCTTAATCCCTAGGCATGCTCTTCACGTATTATAAACCATGCGACTTCCTTTATTAGTTTTTGGCTATCTGGATTTGGAGTTCGGAGTGCTAAGCCTGCCAACTCACGTACTTGATTAGGTCTTAATCCTTAGGCTTGCTCTTTGTGGATGATAAATCATCCAATCTCCTTTGTTTATTTTTCATTTCGGGCTAAGTCAACCTACCAATATCGGCTGACCGGTGTGGCCCTTAGGCATGCTCTTTGCTCAATAACTAACCTCCCCTTCAAAACTAACAGAACTCAATGAATTTGAAATCGGAAACGGCTAATCCAGCCACCAGCGTATGAGGTTAGGCCTTCACCCCTAGGTACGCTGTGTACCAGATGATAAACCATTAGTTTTTTCTTTGGCTTTACTAAAAACTCCAAATCCTTGATAATTTTAATAAAAATTACTTCGCTTATAAGGTCATTGCTTGTGGAGTATGAAACATGGAATTTCAAACTTTAAGGACTTAGAGTAGTAAGGACTTTACCCACTAAGTTTAAAAATCTGGTCCCCAAGTAAGGACTTTTGCTGGGGAAGGGACAAGCCATCTTTTCATGACTTTTCTTTTCAACAAAATCCTTGATCATTTGCATCTCAGCATGCCACACTGATAATTCATGCCATGCGATTGATATATATCGATATGTAACCTCTAAGCTCGTACGTCTTAGAGAAGGGTGTTAAGCAAGAGAATAAATTCTCCGCCACCAAACAGATGTATATTTAATAGAAATCAATCAACATAGAATAAAATCCAATGTCAGACACACATCCATTTATATGTCCGTTCTGGGTTTGAATGAAACTGGATATTCCTCGTCCCATATGTCCAATACAGGAGAGAGATCCTCGCATATCCGGTCGATCTCCATGTACATCTGGACGATCACCACTTATTACCTTGTCTTGAGTGTACAACCCAATCAAGACATCAGTAATCATCCAAACAATGTGAAGAACTCCGGTCTTCATTCACCATCTTCATCATTGTCATCATATCAATTTTTCAGAATGGGATATAAACTCGGCCTTTCCGAATAATTCATGTATCTTATAATCAAGTGCTATAAAAACACAACATACGCCTCATTCCAATTCTGAATATTCTTTTATTCAAATATTCTCATCTTTAGGGATAGGTTCCCATTAATTTTATCAAAGATAAATTCTTTCAAAATTATTCTTTAATCTTCCTTTAGATATCAGTTCAAACCAAATTAAGGTTCATAAACTAGTCGGGATTATCGAACCATATGGAAGTAATCATTTCTTTTATTATCCCAATCCCAACCTATTCATCCCATGGAGAAAAACTGGTAATACTCCATATCTAACACCACAGTGTTATCGGTAAATTTAATTACCATTTCCCATTCAAATCTAATTAAATATTTAACTATCGCTTGGTGCAAAACTGGTGATACTCCATTTTCGATCATTTCCCAAATTTGATAATTTAAATTATCAAATTCACATTCCAATCTAATTAAAGATTCATTAAAACTCCACTTAGTTTTAATCTTCCCAAAAATCAATATTAATGATTATTTAACTTTGGGAAATCAAACATGTCGCATCGACAATCTACACCGTACCATTGATTTTTGCCTATATATAACCTCTAAGTTCGTACGTCTCAGAGAAGGGTGTTAAGCAAGAGAATAAATTCTCCGCCACCAAACAAATATTTATTTAGCAGAGATCAACAACACAGTTCAAAATACAATGTTAGACATGAAATCTTGTCTTTAATTGGGTTAAAGAACTAATGTCATTTAAAACACAGTTCACGATAAACCCAAAATCACATTCTATTAATTATGTAATCTTCACGGAAAAACCAGATCAATATATAATCGATATCAATTTCCGTATCCGACTAATAATATAAATGGAATAATGATAAAGCCTTCTAAATTCCATATATATTAATAGTCTTCCTCCACAGAAGTTCACTTCGGTTATTATCAAATCAAATTCCATTCAGTCCCAATTTATTTTATTAAATTGGAAACTTTACTTTGGAAATTTTCCACTAAATCTTAGAATAAAGAGTTATAAATTCCAAATCTTAACTTCACTGTTAATTGGGTTAAAGAATGAATGTCATTAAAACACAGTTCACAATAAACCCAATTCACCTTCTATTTTATTCCAATTATTAAATATAATTGGAACTCTAATAATCTTAATTAAAAGATTTGTTCTTTTCACACGGGGTATAAGAACAGTGTTATTGAAGACACCATTCACGACAAAACCAAAATCCAGTTCCTTTATTCAATTCCAGTTGAATATTAATTAATTGGAAAACTTCACTAAATCTTAATTAAAAGATTTATTCTTTTCTAAACTGGGTTTAAGAACAGTGTTATTGAAGACACCATTCACGACAAACCCAAAATCCAATTCTTTTATTCAATTCCAATTAAATATTAATTAATTGGAAAACTTCACTAAATCTTAATTAAAAGATTTATTCTTTTCTCAACTGGGTTTAAGAACTGTGTTATTTAAGACACCGTTCACGACAAACCCAAAATCCAATCTAATATTAAATACAAGGTTCTGAATAGAAATTATATCGGCTTATATTCAATATCAAATTCTAAAACTAACGGATATCGTATTGGGAATAACGATATTTGTATCTTCCAAGTTCCCATAATAATATCCGTATAACCATGGAATCCAATATCAAAATATTCCGAAGATTACTTCCATTCCAATTTATTCATTGGAAAATTCAGGTTATTTTTAAAACAATTTCAAATCCAATTTATTTCTTTAAAAATGTTGGATTATTATTCTAGTTAATAACTAGTTCATTTTGATAAACATATATTTTTATCCATACAAATGTGGAATTTTCATCCAAATTCTTTCCAAATCAAATTTCATGATTTTACAAAAATTATTAATATTTTTAATAATTTTATTAAGGCCCTTTCAGTCGATTTCCACAAACGGTCATAGAACTGCACTTACACCGACTGTTTCCAAATTTTATTTGGACATAACTCCAAATCCAACCGTTAGATTTCAAATCTCTTATATTCATTGTAAAGCTCTTTTCGATACGAACCCAACAGTTTTGGCTTAAGGAGAATCCGACGGTCGGATCTCCCGTAATGTCAATTCGAAGTCAATGGTCGAAATTCGCGAACGATCTCGGTGCGGCGCATACTATTCAGGCCATTAAATATATATAATATGTATATTATATATATTTTGTCGATTTCCACTTAAAATGTATTTTATAAATCGTTTATAAATTCGTTTTAAAACAGTTCTAACTTCATATTCAATTTTAAATCAAAATTGAATATTCCATATCATTATAATATTAAAATGATAATGTTTTCAAAAATCAGATTTTGAAACCATTTCCTCTTCAATATTCATTGTAAAAATGAATAAAATCGATATAAATATCATCCGCGTCAAAATGGCGCATATCTAATCAACATGGTTTCACACATTTCAATATTTTTGTGTCCATCCCAAATCGGACATCAAAATCATACTTTAATCTTTTACCGAAATATTATTTTAAAATATTCATTATTTTAAAATATTTCCTTATTTTAAAATATTCGTTCCTTTTGAATTGGAATCAGACCTAATTAATTACCATATAATTTATTTATATGGATTCTATACACACATGTACACAACAGTAATCATACACAGTGAACCATCATCCAGAGTGCATTGCACAACTGCATAAGCATTAAATATAAATAAATAACGCTTACAACAGTCTGTTGACCAATTGATTGACATACAACTATACAATTGGGATTAGTGTACATCAAATATCATCCCAATACCCGTGTGGGGTTTCAACCAACAAATACTGAATATTATTTGTGCAGTTGGGCGATGTGTAAAATTTATCATCCTTATCAATATCAGTTAAATGGGTGTACATAAACAAATCGTTCGATTCGTAAATGAATATTTATTTTCATTTCTTGAGAATTTTATGCCGATATATACGTTAAAAAATATATTTTTAATGATAAAATATTTATTTCAGCACATGAATATTTTTAATAGTTCATACATACTATAAAAATGATATTTTTTCTATTCAAACATTTTACTCAACACATGAATATTTTATACAACGCATACACACATTTAAAAACTTTACTCAACACATGAATAATTTTTAATGAAATAATATTTTATTCAACACATGAATATTTTATACAATGCATATACACGTTAAAATGATATTTTTATTGTTCAAACATTTTAATCAACACAATACAATCAACAACCACAAAATAGTCCAATCAATCCAAACAAGCAACCATGGTTTGTACGATAAGTAGTGTTGGGTGCTACTGAACACTGTCTACATCCTAGTATATATTTAACTAAATTAATTTGAGTGAGAAACTATTCTCATAGTCGATTTCCATTCCGCCAGTTTTATTTCTGAATTTCTGAACTATTTTGAATTTGAATTTACCTGAATTCTGGTTTGCTCCAAATTACGTCTAGTCAGTTCCATCGCGAAGCTCTCGTAAAGAGAATTCCAAAGCACTTCAGTTAGTCCGATTCTAACCTCATATGAGAAAGATATCGCAGTTTAAAGTGTTAATTACTTAATTAAGTAATTAATAAATAATTAAATTTTTATTAACGTTTATTAAAACGTAACATTTCTTCCATCGTGAACTGCTTCAGCCGATAAAAGCTAGACATCAATTCAGGGTTGCGCACGCCAATCGGGGAGGTCGGATGATGATAGGAGCACACCACGAGCTCCATAGTCGCGCCGTGCCCTGGCGCTGGCCGCGCCACCCAGTTCGACGGCCCTCCGCTGCCACAATCCGCTCGTGAACGAAGACGCTTTGCCAGAGAAATTCAACCACCGGGCGCCACCATCTTTGATCATGACCATTGACCTTGCTCATCTCGGAGAGCTCTTTGATTATCTCTTTACAAGTTTCATCAATTACTGAGCGGATTGGAAGAAAAGTTGGGGCGATATCTGGAGAATATCGGCTGTCGGTTATTGGTTTAGGGCGGCAGCTTTGCGAATAAAGACTAGGTTTAGGGTTTTTTTTTTCAAATATATATATATATATATATTCAAATAATATTTTATTATAATATTACTCGTTTAACCTCCGAACTCCAAACAAACTCCAACAAATGTTGCCCCTAGCCAAATAGCCCCATTCCAGACACAACGGGATAAGTTTCGTAAGCCAATTTTATTATTCTGGTTAGTTTTTCTTTAAATTAAAATATAAATCAATATATATTGAATTTAAATGTACATTTTAATTTACCAGGGCCACATACTGACTTCAAAAATTACAAAAAATTAAATCTAGCTATGTTTTGAAGATATAGTCCTAACAAAACAAATTTTGTCAAATTTGGAGACCGTTTGAAAAATGGCCCTTTTCTGGTCGATCCAATTCAAACTAAAATTGGCAAAACACATTTAAATTTACCACGCTCACATATTAAATCCAAAAATTATGAAAATTGAAATCTAGCTATAATTTGACATTCTGAATCCAACAAAAGTGGTTTCATCGAAAACGGAGATCGTTTGCAAAATGGCTATTTTTAGGGCATATATATTATTTAAAAATATATATAAATTCCATAGCGACTATTTTGAATTTTAAACTGGACATAACTTTCAATTTATACTTTGAAATCTGAATTTTTCATATTCGTTAGAAAGATATTATTAAACATATTCCAATACTTCTGGTTTTACTGAAATCTGATATATTTTCAGTCTTGTACATTCGTTTGAAATTTAAAATCGAATTTTTGAACTACCATGCCATTTCAGGCTCATTTTATCATTAAAATAAATTTATACGTTCTAATTTCGATTAAAATAAATTTTTAGTCATTATTATTTAAAATAAATCATTTTAAATATTCAAAATCCATCAAAGTAGCTAAAAAAAAAATTGGTTTTGAAAATCCGGATTATTACACATGTCAAGCCTGCCTGGTGATGTTTGCTTTGTGGTGCTGATGTTAAGCATGCTCGTGGTTAATCTCACAGTGTATGGCTTTGCCTTGATGTCAGCTCTTTTCCTCTGTGACATTGCCAAGCTAGCCAGTGTTAGGTGAAGATGTGTAGATGAGTTTTCTGGTGTAGCTTTGCTCTCCTGTGAAGTTATTCCATTGATTTGATGTACCCTTGGGTACATTGTGCAGTCTTATTGTTTAGGTTTGGGTAGTTGTGATATGAAATGTAAATGGTAATGGCTTTTGTTGTACCTATAAGCTGTGTAATTTTTTGTAGTCTAGAAACATCGTCTAGCTCCAAAACTATAATCTAGACAGGATGCTTAGAGCATCTCCAACAGTGGAGGAAATTCATGTTAAGGGGTGTAATATCCCTTATTTTTGCACCCAACAGTTGTTACACGGTGTAATATGAAGGCAAATGTTACGGGCTGGATTCAGAGTTCGGAATAGGGCGCGCGAGCTGATTTTATCAACTCGTGATGTCGCGAGCTGATTTTATCGGCTCGCGACTTCAGGAGCCGATAAAATCAGCTCGTGGCCTTTTTTTTTCCCAACTATTTTTACCATATACAATACCAAATGCATTAATTTTTTTGTAAAATAAACTTCGAAACATAATAATAATATTTGATTACTAAGAGCAAAACCAAATTTTTTTTTTAACGTTTTACCCTAGTTTGTCGTATACAAAAACATAACCGATATGTAATTTGTAAAATAAACTTAGGAACATAATAATAGATGATTAATAACTCGTACGAATACAAGAAAAGGAGTTTGTATAATAGAAAATGAAACACAATCGATGATTAATAACTTAGAAACATCTTAGGAAATGAAACATAATCGATGATTAATAACTTAGGAGTTCGTACAAGAGAAGTAATAGTAGAAAAGGAGTTCGTACAATAGATGATTAATAACTTAGGAACATCTTTACTGCATACATAATCGATAAGTTCAGACAAACATAAAATAAAACACATTCAGGTAATGGTTCTTCATAACTAGGTATCGCCGTGGTGGTTCCATAAATGAGTCATAAGATCCTTCTGTAGCCGGTTATGGAGTTCTGCATCTCTGTAGATAACTTGACGGCTCAAATGAACGTTGAAGTCCTCCTCTGTTAGTGGTTGGTTTTGTCAGAATACTGGAGGTGGTAGCGAAGCACCCTCGTAATCGCAGTGACGTTGATCTTCATCCATATCTCTTTCATCTTCTATAATCATGTTGTGAAGAACGATGCAAGCAAACATGATTGTAGACATCTTACTCCTACGCCATAGCCGACATGGATTACTTATCATTGCAAATCTAGATTGTAAAACACCGAAAGCACGTTCCACATCTTTCCTTTGTCCCTCTTGCATCGCCGCGAACATGACTTGTTTAGGAGTTAATGGATTTGGACATGTTTTAACAATGGTGCTCCATTTCGGGTAAATGCCGTCACCTAGGTAATAGCCATGGTTGTAAGTATTTTGGCCTAGGGTAAATGTTAAAGGAGGTACCTGGCCTTTAGCAAGATCATTGAACAAATGAGATATTTCCACAACATTTAAGTCGTTATTAGACCCGGGCATTCCGAAGAAAGCGTGCCATATCCACAGATCGTACGATGCCACAGCTTCCAAAATGATGGTTGGTCGTCTTTCCTTGCCGTTGTACGCACCTTGTAATCCCTTAGGACAGTTCTTCCATTCCCAGTGCATACAGTCCAGACTTCCTAACATTCCCGGCCAACCCCTGCTTTCGTGCATCTCTTTGATTCGCACTACATCTGCTTCGTTTGGAGACCGTAAGTATTCTTCTCCGTAGATGTCCACAATTTCTTGACAGAAAGTTTCAAGTGTTTCTAGTGCCGTGCTCTCTGCTATGCGGTATGCATCGTCCAAAGCATCGGCTGGAGTGGCATAAGCTAACATTCTCATAGCTGCCGTCATTTTTTGTTCACCGGACAATCCCTGTGTCTTCGATGCATTATGTTTGTACTTAAAGTAATCATTGTTACCTTGAATACCAGCCAATATCCGAAGAAATAGGTTTCTCCGCATCCTGAATCTTCGACGAAACATATCAGGCCCGTAAGTGCAATCCTCATCGAAGTAATCTTGCATCAAAGACTTGTGGTATTTAGCATGATTTCGGTGTATAAACCTCCTTCCAGGAACCGATCCCCCTCTAGTTGTGGACGATGAACCGTATGCTTCACGGTATAGGTCCCGTATTTCTTGTATTTCTTCTGCTTCCTCTTGAAGGATTTCATCTTCCTCTGAATCGCTAGCAAAAGCCAGCAAGCATTTTGTAAAACTGGAATCCATTTATATTTGTTAGTAAGTTTTGATTTGAGATATGTATGACAATGTTGCTGTTATATATAAGGTTTGATTTGAGTGTCTCTTTATTGGATTCCTTTATTGGACTGAGTGTCTCTTTATTGGTTTGTGTGTCTCTTTATTGGTTTGAGTGTATGTTTATTGGTTTGTGTGTCTCTTTATTGGTCTGAGTGTCTCTTTATTGGTTTGTGTGTCTCTTTATTGGTCTGAGTGTCTCTTTATTGGTTTGTGTGTCTCCTTATTGGTTTAAGTGTATGTTTATTGGTTTGTGTGTCTCTTTATTGGTTTAAGTGTATGTTTATTGAAGGATTTAAACATTTACGCACCCGAAGGAGTTAAAAAGGAGTTAAAAAAGGAGTTAAAAACTGTGGGTCGTCCACTACCGTCGTTATTTAAACATGTAAACATTTAAGTACCAGGTTTGGCGCTTGGCAAAGTACCAAAACTTGGCACTTGGCAGAGTACCAAAGTTGGCACTTGGCACTTGCCAAAGTACCAAAACACGCTGTCTCAATCCAGCCACATACTGTCTCCCTATAACACGTTGCGGCCCGAACATATCAAGTGGCAAAGGTGGATCTACGGGTACGCGCAACTCACCGGTACTCTGGTAATAGCATCGGTCTCCCAAGTACCAAACAGGAAGGTGGGCCGGTGGGAAGAAGAGGACACGTCGAGTAGATAAGCTGCATGCAATGGCTAATGGATGGGCATCAGGTACTGGGCCACCGGCTGCAAGTAACATCCAATAAGAAGCCCAAGGTGCTCGTAATATGTTCCCCCTCTCCCTCATATCCAACTGGGTACGAGCCTCCATCAAGTCGTGTCTCACACCAGAAGGAGAACGCTGAACTACGTGCAAACTCTCCCATCTACGCATCCGTGGGAAAAAGGCCTCAGCGGCATGACTGGCGGTGGGCTGTATGTGTGGGTGCATGTTGGCCGTGTACTCGTAGTACCAGCACGGCAACATGTACCAAAAACCATACATCTGCTGAACCTCTCTAAAAGCATAGGAGTCAAGAGCGGTGTATAGATAACCCAGTATGGCAGAGCCCCAATCAAACATATGCAGCTGATCTAAATCGACTAGTGCTGCAAGGTAGCCAAGCCTAATCGAACTCTGTTGGTTCGTAAAGAACGTCGAACCAAGGAGGTATAAAATGGTAGCCCTGTACAGTATGTCGTGGAAATCTACCGCATCTACATGCGCTGTAATATAATCAAGTAAATATGTGCAGGGAACGGCACCATTAGCTACACGAGCCGCATCCAAACCTGGCAAATACTGTATGTACGACTCGGGTGACTCAAACTGGGAATCAAATGGAGGTATGACTCTATCTGGAAGGCCTATCTCAATCCCCGAAAGCACGTAAAAATCGGCTGGGGTGATACCTAGCTCAAAATCCGGGAAGTGAAAGGTGTGTGTCGTAGGCCACCATCTCTCTGATAAGGCTTCGACCAAAGGTCGATCGAAGGACTGGGGAGGTATAATACGTAAAAAACGTCCAAATGGACTGCCAAATAGTCTCTCTCGAATATCCAGAGGTAATATGTCTAAGGCTGATGCTACA
Organism: Allium sativum; assembly: GCA_030737875.1. Classification (NCBI taxonomy): domain Eukaryota; kingdom Viridiplantae; phylum Streptophyta; class Magnoliopsida; order Asparagales; family Amaryllidaceae; genus Allium; species Allium sativum. The sequence goes on along the minus strand of CM060916.1, from coordinate 364,623,799 downwards.
AACTTCGCCCAACTCCCGCGAACGTTTATATACCGAGTCTATTAAAATAATACCAGTTAAACGACTATAAAACCAAGCACGCCTATGCACTAAACGATAACGTGCATGCACTAAATGACTATTTAACAGTTAAATGAGTATTAAAGTTCATACTACTAACGTATAACAAACTACTACATGATAAAGTTTTAACAGTTAAAAGACTATTTAACAGCTAAATCAATATTTAACTAGTACGTGCAATAATGTATACTATTTAAATGACTATTGACGTTCAAACTACTAGACCATAGAACGTACATGCACTAAACTATAACGTAAAACTATAAAGTAAAACTAATACCTGAACGGTGTCCAGCGCGGTAATTGATCGATGGGTGAATCCCTGTGGCATCTCGTGGAGGATACGTAAGTCCTCAATCGTCGTCCCCTCTGGTGGAGGAAGGCGTACTGGACCAGACATGTCGTCTGGCATAACTCTAACTGTGCGTCTCCCGCTCTTCGTCACGCGTGGCGGCATCCCGACGTTGGAACGATTAAAAAAGAAATTAAAAAGGAGGAAATTAAAATTAAATGAATATAACCAAACACCCCCCCTCCCGAGCCATATATAGGCTCGGGAACAGGCGCGAGCTGATTTTATCAGCTCGCGAGCTGATAAAATCAGCTCGCGCCTGTTGGGAGATATCAAAGATATCTCCCGTAATGTTACGGGCCGTAACGTTACGGGCCGTAACGTTACGGCCCGTAACACTGTTGGAGATGCTCTTAGTGAACGGTCCAATTTAAAAACCGTAGTGGTGGTCGGTCCACCTTAAAAACTGTTTGTAGTAGATTAGCAATCTGTCAATATCCTATACTTATTTGCAATTATTATTTGTTGTAATAATAAGTACTACGGAATACTGTAAAAACCGATCGACTTTGCCAAAAAAATATTTTCAATTGAATGTGTTAAACTTTTACCATTATAGAAATATGATTCATGCACACATGTTATTATCACATGCGAACAACAAGCCGTTTCACTGGTAATAGTTGTAATGATTTAATGCACACTTTTTTAGTGTTAGCGTGAACTACTAAAAACGTCCCTCCATAGAAATTACAAAATTTTAATATCGTTTAAAAATATGATCTAAAATATAACTTTTTACTATTCCAAATTATTCTACTATAAATATTAACAAATTACAGTATCAATTGAAAATAGGATATAACGAATAAATTATTTTACAAAATTATATTTTATTAATTAATAATAGAAATGGAAATTTGAACTAACATTAATATAAATGTCTCAACTGAGGAACAAGAATTAAAACTAACTATACATGGTCTCAATATAACAATATAATTGAATATCTGTGCAAATCATTTTCTCCTAAATTGTTAGACGTAAATAAAATTCACAAGCTAAGCAAGTTCCTTAACTTCATATGCATAATTATTTTATTTTTATAAATAAAAAGAAAATGATACAAGGCAATGGCACCGTTGCACATTATTTTCCTCTTGCTTTATTTGTTGCTTCTCCTCTGATATCACTACTTCACTAATGTCGTAACTTAAAATCTGCCCCTTGTCCATTGTTACTTGCTACCCCCACACTATCAAACACTATAGCTTTGTGCTTTATCCCAAACCCTAGTCGACCATCATCGCATCCACATAAGGTTATCACCGCTACCATAGAGATAGGCAGCGCCTTCGCTGAAGTTGCTTCACTTTTCCTCAATCATCCATTAGCTAACTGTGTAAAGCGATATTTTGTTGGTTTTTCAAGCTATCACATCATTCTCACCAAATTTTCATTCTGCTACTATAGTTAGTTGAAAAGTACGTCTTCCTAATTAAAATTAAAAGAATTTCCTAAAGCTATTTTCTGTAGAATATGTCTTTTACACTATTTTATGATTTTATTTACTTAGTTATTTGTTATATTTTAGAAACTAACCATAAAGAAGGGAAATGGTAATAGTAAAAACATAACAAGTAACACAGTAATTCAACAATAGATGCATGTTAAATGTAAAATAGAAACAAGATTATATATATATACACACACATACATACATAATCTAATAATTAGGATTTATTGTATCATCTTGTATTTCCGTTTGTGCATTATAGTTGTTTCTTTTACAAATATGCAAGTTTTTCATATGTGATGCAACACTCATGCATATTAGCGCAAAATTTTAATGGTTGGATAACAAAGCCACGTCACAACGCACAAGAAAATATATAGTACTTTAAATTTCTCTTATGAGAAACTAGTTTAAGTTTTAGCTAAGATATTCGAGCTTATATAGAGAACCTATCGTACTCGAGTCTTACGCATTTATCATATTAATGTGGTTTAAGTAGATTGCAATACAAGAGTAAAATTCCTATTACTTTTCATGCCCGCTTACGTCCAGTCTAGATTAATTAAGCTTGTCATTCATGGTATATTTCAAAATAGGGGTATCTCAAAAAGCATAGAATATTTGGGCTAAACATATTATTGGGTATGAATAATTCTCAACCAGTATAACACACACAAATATTCATGCTACACATGTATTAATTTAAACAAAATACTTGTACTTTAGGTTAATACATTAACTATACTACTTTAATCATGAGTTTTAAGTAGGATATCTCAATATATGATTAATACATTAATCGCAGTACATTTTTCGCAATTTTAATTAGAATAGGATGTATACCTAAACTCATCTCATATTTCCATGTCAATTGATCACTCATTACTCATGCTATCCTACACGCATCTGATTTCCCATTTTATATGGACCATTTCGTAGACGCTCTATTTGCTAATTGCACCATTGCACCTAATTAAGCTTCATTCTCTAGAACAATTTATTTTTAGATTTTGATTTTGTTTCAAAAATTCCGTTTTATTTTTGATGTACAAATTCTAGATTATTTTTTATAAATAAAAATTGTTAAACATACATTAATTATAATAACTAAAATTAGTCTTTTAATATCATATTAATTTATTTTAAAATTTTCTTACAAATGGTTTAAATTTCATAAAAATAAAAATAAAAACTAGGTTATATAATAATAATAATACAATCCTAATTCAAAAAAGATGGACAACAAATAACAAACTAAACAATTATCCAAATACCCAAATGAAGTCACATCTATCTTCCTCCTTTTCTTCTTTGTTTCAGCCATTCCATAGAACTTCAAATATATGCAGAATAAGGGGAAAAAATTGATGCTACGATAGTAAATATGGTTTAGGCATCCCTCTTCAGCCACTAGACCTATGAAGAATATGATGGTTATGGGAAAAGTTGCTTCATTCTACTCAAAATAACAATTCACAATCGAAATAAGTAAAAAATCAACTTTTTTTTTTTACCTTCAATCCTTCTTTTCTTTCGTGGTTTACATCCGTTCTTACTTTAATTTGTTTTACCTTTTTAATCTTTTCCATTTGAATTGGAATCTTGAACAGATTCAACTTTGGTCAATGTAGAAACCGGATTGTAATTGTTGACATTCCAGCGTGCGGGACAAAACCTCTAATCTTGATGGAAACTATAAAGTATTCAAGCTCTTATAATGAGCACCTATCATACTATGGTCTTATATGTTTAATGAAATTTTGTAGTACATCAAATTTATCTAATGAAAAATTGGTTTCAGCTTAAATGTTCGAGCTAATATACTATCTTACTCGGGCTTTACACATTTATCAAATTAATGTGGATTAAGTAGGTTGAAATACAAGAGTAAATTCTCAATCATTTTACAAGCCTGCTCAGGTCTAGACCAGATTAATTAAATTGTCTGTCATGGTCTGTTCCAAATATGGGTATTACAAAAACATAGAATATTTGGGCTAAATATGATGTCTGGTTTGAATAATTCTTAACTAGCATTGTAATGTCCCGTATTTTAGGGTAGTAGGATATTTAATTTATTATTTTAAATATTGATTTGAAATTATAAATGGATTTATAATATAGAGATCATTCATATAATGAATTTCAAATGTTAAATTTATATTTAATTATAAATTGAGCTCGTAACGTCGTTGTAGTTTGTAATTTACATTTTAAACTTCAATTGAATATACATAATCCATTTTAAGCCAGAATTCTGTGAAACAGGAAACGTTTGAATCTATTTGATTATAATTTTCTAATGAAAGAGAAAATTGAAAATTTCAACTTATAGGTTGTGAGTTATGTCTAATTCAACTTTTCGAATAGTCGCTATGGAATTTGTTAATAAACGATGATGTTTATTAAATAAAAAATTAAGGGTTTTAATATATATTTGAATATCGTTTAACTGGAAAATTTTAGATGTTGAGTTTAAAACCTATATTGGTTTATTTTGAAGTTGTATAAGATTTCATTTGGAGATATACGACAATAATATACTATTTAAATAGAATTGTTTAGATTTAATTATATCATTATTATATAAGCCTTAAATTGCTAATTTTCAAACAATCTCTGTTTTTGATAGAATGGATTTTATTGGAATACATATAGCTAATTATTGCTAGATTTTCTGTTTGGAGCCAATCGAAGTTGTTTTGTCCATGCGTGCAATTTAAAAGTGAACAATGAATAAATTGGGTTTAAACAACACCCTTGTGCAAATGGAGTCGGTTTTCAACGAAACGAATTTCATTAAGATCAGAAAATTAAGATGTAGCAGTGTGACATTTTTCATTATGTTTGGAGTTAGTGTGTGCAGTACGTATATTTAATTGTTATCGATAAACAGCGGTTTGTGGTAAAATAAAATTTACGGTACAAAAACGAACAGATAAAAAAAAATAGCATAAATTTATAGCCAAGTAACGAAGCATATGTCTCTATCCTATCTAACGCAACTACATATTCTCTATTTTTCCGCCTAGCTAAACTCACGTACATACAACTAGCCAATTTTATCTGCCTTCATATGCAAGTCTTCAACAAATACACAAGCACTGCTACCCCATTCTTTCTCTTGTCTTATACACTGATGTCTTATATACCGAGAGTGCACATGCCTAGTCTTATTATTCTTCATGCACAATAAATAGGGCACAACTATATTATCTTCCTCTGAGATTTTGCACATTCTTACTCCATCACAGTGTATTCTCACATCACGCCAACCTACCCTATGCTGCAGCTACTAACCTACCACTTGGGTGCTAAGGTACCTCCATATATAAATAAACACGTCTGTAGCAAATTCTTTCTTTGAAATTTTCATGTTAAGTTTATGGCCGAAAAATAAAATAAAATTCACTTATCCCTTGTTTTAAATTCCCACTTTTCCCAATAGACCCATGTCTTTGTTTGTCTCTGGAAACTCTGTCACTTTTGAAATAAAAAGGGTTTGGAGAAGGTTGGCTATGGAGTTTAATGGTGGTTGGGACTATGGAGTTGGCATGTGTAACGACCCGGATTTTCGAACAGTTTATTTTAAATATTTAATATGATTATAAATATTGAGTTGATAATATAAATGGATTTTTATATTAAGCTATTGATTTTTATAATCGATTTCGATTTAATATAGATTATATTAAATTATCGTAATATGAAATATAATTGAAATCAAAGATAAAAACTGAATCAACAATTTAGATGATCATTTTAAATTGTATTTTAAATATAAACGATAATATTAATTATCAATTATCTAGGGAATTTATTATTTTGAATCTAATTTAATTTATATCAATTTGATTTAATATCTTCTCCAGATGATCAAATGAGACTTCGAAACTGGTCTCAATGTGTCCAAAATAGTGTTCAAACCCTAGAAACATCAATTGTTCTGTTTCAATTGGAGTTTAGAACCCAGAAATATATTATTATAAAATTTAAACGAATAAGAACGAATCAAATCGCATTAATTAAAAACCTAGTCAAATTAATGACCTATACCTATAATGTACTTTGCATAGAGTAAATTTCTTAATGCTTAAGCGTTCTTCTTCTAAAACTTCCACACACCCTTCCATCTGATTTCCATTTTCTGTAACGACCCGGAAAATATGAACCAATTTAAAAATTTTAAATTGGCTATTTTAGTGGATTTTAAATATTTAAAATAAATATTTTAAATAATAACGACGAAAAGTAAGTTTGTATCGACGTTTGAAAATAAATATAATTAATTCTAATTATAAACAAGGCCTGAAATGGCGCGGTAGTTTCAAAATTTGAATTCAAACTTTGACTGACTGAACCGGTGCAATACAAAACGGATTTCAGTAAAACCAAAAATATTTAAATCTGTTAGTGAATATCTTTCTAACTAATCTGAAAAATCGAAGTTTCATAGCTGGAAGCAAAAGTTATGGCCGAACGAATTTTCAGAAAGGTAGCTATATAGCCCGTGAAAATGGCCATTTTGCAAACGACCTCGGAATTCGACGAAACCACTTTTGTTGGATCCGGGATGTTAAATTATTGCTAGATTTCAAATTTCATAATTTTTGAAGCTAGTATGTGAGCATGGCAAAGGAAAATGTGTTTGGTCAATTTCTGTTTAATTGGATCAAACAAAAAAGGGCCATTTTTCAAATGGTCTCAGAATTCGACGAAACTAGTTTTTTTGGGACCGTATCGTCAAAACATAGCTAGATTTATTTTTAGGGAATTTTTAGAATCAATATGTGGCCCCAACAAATTGAAATGTACGTTCAAATCAAATATTAAATGTTTTATATTTTAATTTGGAGGAAAACTAACTGAAACAGTCGAATGGGCCTACGAAACATATCCCATTATGTTCGGAATAGGGGTATTTAGCTAGGGACGATAGAATTGGTGTTCGTGTGTGACAAGGGGTATTTTCGGATTTTTAAAATTTATAAATATAAAAAAATATCATTGGTCCATGTTTTTTTCTCTCTCCCCGACAGCTCAACTCGCACGGCGGAAAACCATTCCAAACTTCTTTCTTCGATTTCTCTCAAATCACTCAATGAAATCACGTAATTCTTGATTCATTTTGAAGCTCTCTCTATCCTCTTCAAATCCATATAGGATTTGTAATTTATAATTTGGTATTCGTCGAGATTGAAGCCTCCAAGCATCAGCACTTTCGGCCGCCGCCCCTCCTCCTAGGCGCAGTCGAACTGGCCAACTTCCCACTGCGCGGGAAGCCCTCATTTCCCTCTTCGACGCTGTGCAAGAGGATCTTCGTATCGTGCAACGGTTGGATCGAAAAGTTGAAACCTAGTTTTGAACGAATTGTGAAGGTAACGTCTGATTTTAAATTAAACTATATTATAGCAGTTTAAAGCGCTACAGTTTTTGATTTCACTGTAAAAATCATATCTTTTTCGTTTCTTAATGAAATTCAGTGAAACAAGAGACAGTGGACTCGTGTGGACGTCTTCTACATTCTAGAAGAGACCGCATATTTTTCTGAGCCCTCTGCTATTTTTGGTGGAGTGGAACCCAATGCGAGATTTCTGAATTATGAACGATATGGAAAACGACGATGTATAAATTATATAATCGATGTATGAGTTATATAAGCATTGTACACCTCATGTATAAGCGTTTTATAAGTTGTATTGTCGATGTATAAGTTATATATGCATTGTAAAAATTATATATATGTTGGATAGAAGTGAAATTTACTTATATATATATATATATACGCCCCTCGTCCACAAACCATGGACGATATTTATTGGTTGTGATTGGTGTGAAAATTGGTTGATAGTGAATGGTTGATTAGAATTGTTTGTCGTTGAAATTGATTGATTGCGGTTGAAAAATTCGCGGTTGAGAATTATTTGGTTGAAACCGATTAGTTTGTGGAAATGAAAAAAATATACATGCCGCCTACGTGCGAACTAGATGCATGAAATCCCCATTGTCAAAATCTATGAGGCTTTAAGGTAGAGCGCGGAGCCATACTAGGGACGACCCCGGTTTTAACTACCCTGCCGTTATGCTGCCAAAATTTTGAATAATATTCACGTGTTAGAATTATTTTCATGTGTTGAAAGGTATTCGTGTTTGAAATAAATTGTTTTATAATAAAAATCCTATTTTTATCATCTATATGAATTATATAAAATAGTCGTGCTTTGAAATAAATTGTTTTATAATAAAAATCATATTTTTATCACCTATATGAACTATATAAAATAGTCGTGTTTGGAAATAAATTGTTTTGCAATAAAAATTACATTTTTATTATATACACGAATTGTTAAAAATAGTGAAGTGTTGAAGTAAATGTTGGGTGGATAAAAATATCATTTTTATCAAATGTATGAAAAGAATATAGTTTTGAAATTGAAGAATTGAATATATATATATATATATATATATATATATAAATAGAATTGAAATATATCGAATAACGAAGTTGTAGTTCGTGTTTTGAAACCGTGATTTCAAACGATTAGTGCGGGAGATCCGACCATCGGATTTTCCCGAAACTGAAACCGTTGGGTTCGCTTTGGAAATATCTTTCCAACGACACCAACTTTGCAAAGATCAATAATTGGATTGTTTGGAATGTTTAATTCAAATCTGAAGAAAAACAGCGCCAGAATCGAATATATTTATATATTATATATATATAAATATAGTTAAATTAAATCGAATAACAACGTTGTAGTTCGTATTTTGAAATTGAAACTTCAAACGAGTGTACGGGATATCCGACCATCAGATTTTCCCAAAACTGGAACCGTTTGATTCATTTTAAGATCTTTCTAATGATATAAAATGTATGAAGATCCAACAGTTAGATTTTCAGATATGTGTAAATCAAATCTGAAGAAAAACAGTGCCACGGCCGCGTTATGGCCCGAAACGTCGTTTGAATGAATTTGCTATTTTTAAATAAATAAAAATAGCGATAAATCATTATAAAATATTATAAACGATATGGAATGTGAAATTTAGAAAACTAACTGAAGGTTAGCTAAGTCATATGGTTTCCTGGGTTTTGATCTGATGTTGGTTTCGGCCTCCGGGGTTAATATTTGGGAAATCGTTCTCTTACTGATTTACGGTTAGTGACTGATGAATTGAAATGAGGTGTATGTCGTGTTTATGTTGCACTTTTTATTATATACGCGAGTTGCTCAGAAAGACCGGGTTTATCCCATTCTGAATAACTGAATCGACGATAAGAAGTCGAAGATGAAGACGGTGGTTAAAGACCGGAGATCTTCACCTCGTTTGGATGGTAACTGATGTCCTGATTGGGAGGCATCCCGAAATACGGATAATGAGTGGTGATCGTTCAGACGTACATGGAGATCGATGGGTATGCGAGGTATATATTGCCTCCGGTTTCGTTCTGACCCAGAACGGACTTGCAAATGGACTGTGTGTCTGACATTGGAATTCATTCTGTGTGATTGATAGCCATCAGTTGCATGGTGTGAATTGCCTGTGTGGCATGATAAAATGCAGTGATCAAGGCTTCTGTTGAAAGGCAAAGTCTTGTGGTGATGATCAAAGCACCGCCTATGTGGCGTAGTTTTGTGTATAACGTGAATTCGCGAGCCTCACACCCCGGTATGAACCAGAAACGGGAGAGGACATCAGGGAGGGCATGCGTTTCCTTCTAGCTAGAGGTGGTGTCAGTGCTTAAACTGGCTGACATTTATATTATTTTCACCTGTGTGGTTGTTGCTGTTGCGAGGCACCTCGAATATATCGGTCGATCCGGGACCGATGGAGTTATTCGTTGGCTCATTTATGCCCCAAAGGGTGGGGAAACGCAGTGTTCAGGCATAATAATCCACATCGGTGGACCGATCCTGACGATCCAAGGTGCAGTTGCGGCTGTGCCTGAGACTCGGGCTAGACAGTCTCGAATTCGGTAAGGACTATCTTTTGCCTTGGTTCATGACGGAAATCCAATTTCCAAATACGACATCGTGCGGTTTTGATTGTAAACCTATATTTGGTGACATAGTGGCATGGGACGCTCATGTCGTCTATGATTGATAGTTATGATTGAAATTGTTTTTGAAACTTATAAACACTAGTGATAATATCAAATGCTTTTGTTTTACTCGTATCAAGCATATTTTGGCCATTATAAGGTAAAAACTCTATCCTTCGGTTTGCGTTGCATCGTGTGATGGGAACTGAGTCTTATAATGGCTTCATTTTTATAAAAAGCATTGCGATGTTTAAAAGATTTATTTGTTTTAAAGCACTGGCAATCCAATGGAGTAAACCCATTCCGTGAAAGTGGCATGGTCCTGTGATTAGCCAATTGTATAATGTGTTAAGTAGATTTCTCATACCAGTCCCATGACTGACTCGTAGTTTGTTTCACTTGCAAACTCGGGTGCCCCGTTTTTCTACATGGGCAGCCTTGTATTCAGGTTTTAGCAGGCACTTTCTGGATAGCTGGAGCTGAAGATGGATTCTATCATTTATCTCTTTTTATGTTGTTAAGCTCCTATTGTACATATTATGTTTGTTTTCCGCTGTAGACATTTATGTATGGCTGAACTGTATTTGTACTAAGTATGATCCTGTATACTGTGTAACTCGTATGATTATGTTTATCCAGTGTATTATTTGTACATTATCTGGTGTATTTGTCTATTTCTGTTCTGCTATTATCTATTTATGTGTTATATTCCAAAGATTACCCATGCCACCGTCAGTACGGGGTTTGGGGTCGTCACACGTGGTATCAGAGCTTTGGTTAAGCTTAGTGCTGGAATATAACATATTAACGAACTCGTCAGAAATACAACCAGTAGGGTTCTAGGATGAATAACTCATTACAGATAGGATCAGTACTATCCTAGTATGAGTATAGCAGAATGAAATAACACCTTGATAGATGCATTTACATTCAAGTTTTTGTCTCTATGTTTTGAAATATCTTTTCTGTTGACCTGGCACTGTGTCTGCCATTTGCAGACGTACTAGAAAATGAGTGCCAGAAACAGAAGAAGTAATACTGACCCAGATATATAAGCTCTATTTATGAAATACAGAAATCTGGGTGGAAAACCATTCTTAGGCGAAGAATCTATTTTTAAAACACAAGCTTGGATTCGTTCTGCTGAGAAAATCTTTGAAGGTTTAAAGCTGAGGGATGACCAGAAAAGATTACTGGCATCCTGGGCACTCAAAGACGAAGCTTTGTTCTGGTGGGATTCAGTTATTAAGGATAATCCAGAAGTTGATGTCACCTGGGATAGATTCAAAGAGATTTTCTTAGAAAGATTTACTCCTCCTGAAGCAACAGAGTGGTTATGTGATGAATTCTTTTATCTGATACAAGGAGATATGACTATCCCAGAATATCATAAGAAATTCAACGAACTTTCTCACTTTGCCCCTCATCTAATTCAAAATACGAAGAGGAAGAATCTGAGATTTATAAACGGGCTTCAAAGAAAGTACCAAAGTAAAGTTATGGGGCATGTGAAGCTTCCTTTTTCAGAAATGATATACATGGCTTCTCAGTATGAAGATCTCGACAAGAAAGGTATGTTATGTTACGAAGAGGAAGTCTGTTCTAGTGACAAAGAACAGTCTGAGACCGATTGTCCTGAGGCCAGTACGATCCCTGAGGTCAGTAAGAAGCCCCGAGCCAAGAGGAAAAGGGTTAAATCTGAGATAGAACACATAACAACGGCCACATGCTCTAACTGCAAGAAACAAGGGCATCTAACCAGGAATTGTAAGTCCTCGAAGAAACAAAAGGATGATGGATTTAATTCCGGCAAAGAGCTTCAGGAAATTAGGAAATGCAATCTCTTCCATCAGGCTGGTCATGTAAAGCAAGATTGCTGGCTGTCAAAAAGGACCAAAGAGGCTAAGGTAAATGAGGTGGCAGAAACTTCTGAGCCCTCATCTAGTCAGGGAAGGCCGGATGTTTTGGAAGGCATGCTTAATGTCAAAAACATTCCAGTTAAAGTACTGTTTGATACAGGCGCGTCCCGAAGCTTTATTGCAAAGAATGCAGTTAAGAAGCTGAATTTGAATTTGAAGAAGCTCAAAGAACCCATCACTGTCCATAATCCGGTTGCGGGTTCTCTCGATCTTAGCTGGATTTGTGCAGTGTCTGTCTCTTTTTCCTGTTATAAGTTCCCTACCATCTCTATCATCATGAATTTTACTGAATTCGATCTTATTTTGTGGTTGGACTGGTTAACCAAGTATGAGGCTGAGGTTAGATGCGCCGAGAGAGTTGTTAAGGCAAAGGCTAAATCAGGGAATTATATAACCATACCCTGCGAAGGCCCGAATTCAAATAGAAAAGACTTTTGGTCAGCTCTGGATGTTTCTCCTGCTCAAATAGAAAATATCCCTGTAGTCACAGAGAATATTCCCGACCTCATAAAAGATATTCCTGTCGTCAAGAAATATGCAGATGTGTTTGAAGAAGTTGTCAGCTTACCTCCGTAGAGAGAAATTGATTTCAAGATCGCTTTAATTCCGAACGCAAGGCCAGTGGTGCACACTATTCGGAGAATAACTCTAAAGGAGAAAGAAGAATTAGACAATCAAACTCGATAGCTTGTATGGAAGGGTCTGATCATGTGACGGCCTGGAATTTCGCTCGATCTGAATCAGTCGTTAAACCGATCTAGATCGTTCGAAACCCCTGATCGTTTGAGAACAGGACAAATCAGAACACAGACCGAAGAACATTTCATTGTTATTACAACAATTCCATCAGATACAAGAATATACAGAGTATAAATGAATAAATTACATTCGATAAATATCAGAGATTAAAATAAATTACATAGCAGCGGAAAATAATACAAAGCACAACTGAAGGTGATATACGGATACAGAGCTTTCCGGATATCATTCCAGCTGTAAACCAGGAACCTGTGAATATAAATCTGCAAAACCAAAACTACTAGCTGCCCGTGCGGAAAATAGGGGCACCCAGAGTTTAGGTTAAAACAATAAACTCCAAGTCGGTCATGTGACTGGTGTGAGAACTAAAATAGTTATTTAAAGCTTTACTTTAAAAGATAGTAATTCAAGGGACCACGCCGTATAACATGGAACGGGTTTCCTCCTAAGAATACCAGTGCATAGAATAAACAACGCAATGCTTTTTCGAAAAATGAAGCTATTATAAGACCCAGGTCCCATCACACAATGCAACGCAAGCCGGAGGATAGGGTTTTACCTTATAAAGCCAAACATGCTTGGTACGTTTAAAACAAATCATTTGATACTATAATAAGTGTATAGTGTCAAAACAATTTCAATCATAAATATAAATCATAGACGGCATGAGTGCCCCATCCCACTATGTCGCCATACTAGGCTCTACAAATAAAGCCGAAATACACGTATTGGAAATTAGATTCCGTCATGAGTCGAGGCAAGGGGAAAGCTCCTCTCCGCGTTCGAGACACTCTTGCAAATGTCCCAGGGCTACGCACTCTGGGCAACCCCTGGATGCTTCAGGGCCGGTCCTCACTTACGTTAGAGGATTAATTATGCCTGAACACACGTTTCCCGGTCCTTACAGACCTATAATCGAGGCGCCTCATCCAACAACCACAAAGGTGAAAAGTATATATATGTCAGGGCTGGTAAGTCACTGACACCACCAAAGCTAGAAAGAAACGTCGTGCTCTCTCTGCAGTCCGTATCCCGTTTTTAACTCATACCGAGGTGTGAGGCTCGCGAATTCACGTTATACACAAAGCTGCCACGTAGGTCGTGCTTTGATCATCAACCACAAGACTCTGCTTTTCAACAAAAGCCTTGATCATTGCATCTTAGCGTGCCACACAGGCAATTCATGCCATGCGACTGATGTCCATCGATATACAACCTCTGAGCTCGTACGTCTCAGAGAAGGGCGTTAAGCAAAAGAATAAATTCTCCGCTGCCAAACAGATGTATATTTAATAGAAATCAATCAACACAGAATAAAATCTAGTGTCAGACACACAATCCATTTACAAGTCCGTTCTGGGTCTGAACGAAACCGGAGGCACTTTCCTCGCATATCCATCCATCTCCAGGTACGTCTGGACGACCACCAACTATTTCCATCCTCTTGGGTGTACTGCCCAATCAGGATCGTCAGTAGTTATCCAAACGATGTGAAGACTTCCGGTCTTCAACCACCGTCTTCATCTTCGACATATCGTCGAATCGGTTATTCGGAATGGGTATAAACCCGGACTTTCCGAATAACCCGCGTATATTAAAACAAATGTTATAAGAACACAACATACGCCTCATTCCAATTCATACTCTCAGGGAAAGGTTCCCATTAATTTTATCCAAGATAAATTCTTTAAAATATATTCTTTGATCTTCCTTTGGATGTCATTTCAAACCAAATTATGGTTTTCTAAACTAGTCGAGATTAGCGAACCACACCGAAGTAATTATTTATTTTATTTCCCAATCCCAACCTATTCATCCCATGAATCAAAACTGGTAATACTCCATATCTAATACTATGGTGTTATCGGTAAAATTAATTACCATTATACGTTCAAATCTAATTAAAGATTTAACTATCGCTTTGGAGCAAAACTGGCGACACTCCATTCTCGCTCATTTTCTAAATTTGATAATTTAGATTACAAATTTACATTTCAATCTAATTGCAGATTCGTTAAAACTCCTTTTACTGGGTTAAAGAACTAGGTGTTATTTAAAACACAGTTTACGACAAACCCAAATCACATTTTATTTATCATCGGGTTAACGAACTAGTGTTATTTGAAACACCATTCACGATAAACCCATTTCAAATCCAATCAAATATATTAGAAATTTCGATTATTTAAAACCCCTTTTTAAATCTAATTTATTTATTTAAGAATAATTGGGTTTTAAATTTAGTTCGAAACTAGTTCATTTCGATAAAAATCCATTTTTATCTTTTCTAATATGGAGGTTTTCACCCCAATTTTTCTCAAATCATTTCTTATGATTTTACACAAATTATTGATATTTTTAATTATTTTATTAAGGCCCGTACAATCGATTTCCAACAATGGCCATCGAACTGCACTTACAACGACCTTTTTCAAATTTGATTTGGACGTAACTCCAAATCCAACCGTTAGATTTTGAATTTCTAATATTCGTTAGAAAGCTCTTTTCGATACGAACCCAACGGTTCCGGTTTTAGGAGAATCCGACGGTCGGATCTCCCGTAATGTCCGTTTGAAATAAATGGTCGAAATTCATGAACTGCCGCGGCGCGGCGCGTTCTATTCAGGCCATTATATTATATATATATATATATAATATATATAATATATATTTCGTCGATTTCTATTTAAAACGAATTTTATAAATAGTTTTGAATCCGTTTCAAAAAAAACATTTCAACTTCCATTTCAATCCAAAGCAAAATTGAATCCTTCTTTATAAATTCGTTTTAAAATTCATTTCTATTCAATTCAAATTTCAATTCAATTTGAATTCATTTCAATTCAATTCAATTCAAAGTGGTTTTCTATTCGATTCAATTTCGTTATATATTCAATTGAAATCAAATTCGTTTTCTATTCAATTCAAAATCCTTATATATGCAATTGAAAATCGCTTTATATTTAATTCACTTCGAAATCGCTTTATATTCAATTCATTTCGAAATCACTTTATATTCAATTTATTTCGAAATCACTTTATATTCAATTTATTTCGAAATCACTTTATCTTCAATTCATTTCGAAATCACTTTTCAATATTCATTTTAAAATGAATAAAATCGATATAAATATCGTTCACGTCAAAATGGCGTCAATCTAATCAACACGGCTTCATATATTTCTAATTTCAAATATTCTATTCAACAAATGAATATTTATTTTTGTCAACACACGACTAATCTCAACGAATGAGTACTGTCCATGTGTGACTATTTTTGTTAAATTATTTCGTTCAACACATGACTAATCTCAACGGATGAGTACAGTCAACACATGAACCTTTATTTTATAGTGATAAAGATATAAATTTTATTGTTAAAATATTTCGTTCAGCACATGACTAATCTCAACGGATGAGTACAGTCAACACATGAACCTTTATTTTATAGTGATAAAGATATAATTTTTATTGTTAAAATATTTCGTTCAACACATGACTAATCTCAACGGATGAGTACAGTCAACACATGAACCTTTATTTTATAATTTTCTTTATCTTCTAAATTGGAATGAGGCCCAATCAATCACCATATAATGTTAATTATATGGATTTTCAGACAACATATGTATATAGTAGCATTGAGAAATAATCAACCATCAACCAAAGTGCACTACACTGTATAAGCATCAACTATAGATATCTAACGCTTATAACAGCCTGTCAATCAATCGATCGACATATTTAATCAATCAGGATGAGTGAACTTCATATTTCATCCCAACACCCGTGCGGGGTTTCAAATCAACAAACACAGATTTTAGTTGTGCAGTTGGGCGATGTGTAAAATTTATCGACCCAATCAATGTCCTTCAAATAGGTGTACATAAACAAATCGGCCGATTTGTTTATAAATATTTATTTATTCACTTTCACGTTAAAAATTATATTTTTAACGATAAAACATTTTATTCCAACATATGAATTTCTATTCAGTTCATTCTTTAATTAAATGATATTTTTATTTTTCTAACATATTTTAGGAAATTTCGGCGGCATAACGGCACGATACTAGAAACGGGACAAGGCCTAGCCTTATCCCCAGTCTAGTGAAGGCCCACGCCATTCATACATCAATCAAATTCACCAAACAACCAAATTCAAATCAAATCATCTAACTAATTTTTGCAATCAAACAAACAAGTCCATGGTCTGTGGACGATTGTGTCGGGTGCTACTAAACACCGTCTGCATCCTAGTATATATGTATAACTAGAAAATGAAATTGAAAGGTGAGAAATTCTCACCGATAGCTATCCAATCATCTTGACTCTTCTTTGATAGAAATCTTCATCGTTATCGCATCTTCGTCATCTTCGTTGTTGTAGCCACTACATATGTAAAAATCGAATTTTTACTTCGCTATTCAATATATAAAAATCGAATTTTTACTTCGCTATTCAATATATAAAAATCGAATTTTTACTATGCTATTCAATATATAAAAATCGAATTTTTACTTCGCTATTCAATATATAAAAATCGAATTTTTACTATGCTATTCAATATATAAAAATCGAATTTTTACTTCGCTATTCAATATCTAAAAATCGAATTTTTACTATGCTATTCAATATATAAAAATCGAATTTTTACTATGCTATTCAATATATAAAAATCGAATTTTTATTCTAATGGTAACCTTATAAAGATCGTATCTTTACCCAAATGAAGACATCATAAAAATCTTGTTTTTCCTTGATTAAAAATATCATCTTTTCTAATTAAAAATATCAACTTTCATGTTATCAAAATATAACTCTTCATCGTATAAAGATATAGCCTTTTCGATATGAAAAATATCGCCTTTTCAATATGAAAAATATCGCCTTTTCTATTTTAAAAATCTAATCTTTTCTAATTTAAAAATCTAATCTTTTCTAATTTAAAAATCTAATCTTTTCTAATTTAAAAATCTAATCTTTATAGTATAGATTCAGAGTTTTAATAATTTAAATAGTAAAAGAAAAGTAAAAAGAAATACCTTTCTCTGTAAAAACGAATATCCGTCGAACCCTTCATCATCTGCGCCTCCTCAGATGGCCGGAGCCACACCAGGACGGATCCCATCATCTGCGGTTTTTAATTGGAGAAAGAAGCGAGAGGCGGAGGGGAAAGGAGGGAGGGGCGCTGGAGTTTGGAGGGGTGTCGGAGATGGGGTGGCGCATGGGGGTCTGGGCGGCGGTGGTCTTGGCCATCGGTGGCGCTTTGGTCGATTACGAGGAGGGGGGGCTAGGGGTTTTGGGTCGCGGTGGCTCCACGAGGAAGGAGGAAGATGGAGGGAGCGGAGGAGATGGCGCGAGGCGGGGTATGGCGGAGGTGGGTGGCGCGCTCCTCGACGGGGTGGCGATTTGGTTTTTTTTTTTTCCTCTGCTACGATTTTAAAAAGGGGGGGCCTGAGAGGAGATAAGGGGAGGGATTTATTTTTTTATTTTTTTATTTAATTTAATTTTTTTTAAAAAGTCGACTTTTACATACGACCTCTAAACGAGGCCCACCGCCTGTCGTCTATAGCGTTTTACCCCTATTCCGAACACAATGGGATATGTATCGTAGGCTGATTCGATCATTTTGATCAGTTTCCGTTAAAATCAACATATAACTCTATATATTGATTTTGAACGCGCATTTCAATTTACCGGGGTCACATACTAACTCTATAAATTCAATAAAAATATTTTCTAGCTTCGTATTAACGATACGGTCCTAACAAAACTAGTTTCGTCGAATTCTGAGACCGTTTGAAAAATGGCCATTTTCCAGTCGATTAAAATCAACTGAAACTGGTCAAACGCGTTTTCCTTTGCCACGCTCACATATTGATTCGAAAAATTATGAAATTTGAAACCTAGCAATAATTTGACAATGCAGACCCAACAAAAGTGGTTTCGTCGAAATCCGAGGTCGTTTGCAAAATGTTTATATTTAAGAGCCTGAATTCCATAGCGACTATCCAGAATTTTCAATTGGACATATCTTTTGATTCCCGCTATGAAATTTTGATTTTTCGGATTTGTTGGAAAGATATTATCAATTAGATCCTTGTTTTTGGTTTCACTAAAATCCGGATTGTTTTGCACCCGGTACATTCAATTGAAGTTTGAAATCGAATTATCGAACTACCGCGTCATTTTCAATTCCTTTTATAATTATATATAATTATTTATATTCTAACGACAACGTATATAAATATATACGTTCGAATTATATTCAAAATAAATTTTCTCGTCGATATTATTTAAAATAATCTATTTTAAATGTTCAAAATTTGATAAAATCGCCAAAATAAAATTTTTAAACTGGCCTAGAATTTCCGGGTTATTACAATCTCCCCCACTTAAAACTTTTCGTCCCCGAAAAGGAACAAAGTCGAAAGTGGTTTGATCAATCAGCTCTACGTTCGATTCGGCTTCCATTCTCCAACTTTTCAGTTTCTGAGAATTTCCAAAATTTGGCTAACACTCTAAATTTTCGAAAAATTTCGCCATAACCTCCCCTGCACCGGGAGCCACGGGAAAATCCCGAAATCGCCATATAGGCCTTCTGATCTCAAAAAGAAAAAGAAAAAGCCAAGCGGCTAGCCAATAGGCTCATAAAATCATCATCACCCAAACAAAACAGGAAATTATAGTAAACATGTACCTATTTGTCGGGCAAACAAACTTTATTCTTCGGCTCTAGCCTCCTTGCTATGACCTGTTCAATAAAAGTACACATATGCAAGCTAATGCGACTAATTTTCAATACAATTCAATATTTGGTTCAATTAGGCATAACGGTTCAACATTATCAAACAAATAAACAAACAACACAAACATCAATCAATTGGTGGATTAGAGTTTCAAATTCATAATTTTGATATATACACTGAAAATTTTGTTTTTGATGCCAATTCACAACAATAAATCTATCTATATAAGTTTTGGTTCTCACACCAGTCTAATGGAATTATATAGAAAATCACACCTTCGAAACTCGAACATAAATACTAATGATGTCATGACAATCATCAGTACCATCTCCGGGCGACTAGAATGTGATTCTATATCTATCCAGTATATTAAAACTTTGAATATACGTTCATGACGCGTATATGCAAAACCTTTATATATTGGATTGTCCATATTCAAAATAAATAAATATTCAAATACGAATAAAGTGATTTAAATTTTTCAAAACAAAATTGTTTTCATTTGAAAAATATACTCTTCACACTCGTTCTAGGATACTACTGATCCTATCTCTAATGAGACATTCTAATTGGATATTACTAATCCAATATCTGATGAATTCTTTCGTATGGTTCTAAAGCGTCTTGTTCTCGAGCTCTGTAAACCAAAGCTCTGATACCAAATGTGACGGCTTGGAATTTCGCTCGATCTGAATCAGTCGTTAAACCGATCTAGATCGTTCGAAACCCCTGATCGTTTGAGAATAGGACAAATCAGAACACAAACCGAAGAACGTTTCATTGTTATTACAACAATTCCATCAGATACAAGAATATACAGAGTATAAATGAATAAGTTACATTCGATAAATATCAGAGATTAAAATAAATTACATAGCAACGGAAAATAATACAAAGCACAACTTAAGGTGATATACGGATACAGAGCTTTCCGGATATCATTCCAGCTGTAAACCAGGATCCTGTGAATATAAATCTGCAAAACCAAAACTACTAGCTGCCCGTGCGGAAAATAGGGGCACCCAGAGTTTAGGTTAAAACAATAAACTCCAGGTCAGTCATGTGACTGGTGTGAGAACTAAAACAATTATTTAAAGCTTTACTTTAAAAGATAGTAATTCAAGGGACCACGCCGTATAACACGGAACGGGTTTCCTCCCAAGAATACCAGTGCATAGAATAAACAACGCAATACTTTTTCGAAAAATGAAGCTATTATAAGACCCAGGTCCCATCACACAATGCAACGCAAGCCAGAGGATAGGGTTTTACCTTATAACAGCCAAACATGCTTGGTACGTTTAAAACAAATCATTTGATACTATAATAAGTGTATAGTGTCAAAACAATTTCAATCATAAATATAAATCATAGACGGCATGAGTGCCCCATCCCACTATGTCGCAATACTAGGCTCTACAAATAAAGCCGAAATACACGTATTGGAAATTGGATTCCGTCATGAGTCGAGGCAAGGGGCAAGCTCCTCTCCGCGTTCGAGACACTCTAGCAAATGTCCCAGGGCTACGCACTCTGGGCAACCCCTGGATGCTTCAGGGCCGGTCCTCACTTACGTTAGAGGATTAATTATGCCTGAACACATGTTTCTCGGTCCTTACAGACCTATAATCGAGGCGCCTCATCCAACAACCACAAAGGTGAAAAGTATATATATGTCAGGGCTGGTAAGTCACTGACACCACCAAAGCTAGAAAGAAACGTCGTGCTCTCCCTGCAGTCCGTATCCCGTTTTTAACTCATACCGAGGTGTGAGGCTCGCGAATTCACGTTATACACAAAGCTGCCACGTAGGTTGTGCTTTGATCATCAACCACAAGACTCTGCTTTTCAACAAAAGCCTTGATCATTGCATCTTAGCGTGCCACGCAGGCAATTCATGCCATGCGACTGATGTCCATCGATATACAACCTCTGAGCTCGTACGTCTCAGAGAAGGTCGTTAAGCAAAAGAATAAATTCTCCGCCGCCAAACAGATGTATATTTAATAGAAATCAATCAACACAGAATAAAATCCAGTGTCAGACACACAATCCATTTACAAGTCCGTTCTGGGTCTGAACGAAACCGGAGGCACTTTCCTCGCATATCCATCCATCTCCAGGTACGTCTGGACGACCACCAACTATTTCCATCCTCTTGGGTGTACTTCCCAATCAGGATCGTCAGTAGTTATCCAAACGATGTGAAGACTTCTGGTCTTCAACCACCGTCTTCATCTTTGACATATCGTCGAATCGGTTATTCAGAATGGGTATAAACCCGGACTTTCCGAACAACCCGCGTATATTAAAACAAATGTTATAAGAACACAACATATGCCTCATTCCAATTCATATTCTCAGGGAAAGGTTCCCATTAATTTTATCCAAGATAAATTCTTTAAAATTTATTCTTTGATCTTCCTTTGGATGTCATTTCAAACCAAATTATGGTTTTCTAAACTAGTCGAGATTAGCGAACCACACCGAAGTAATTATTTATTTTATTTCCCAATCCCAACCTATTCATCCCATGAAGCAAAACTGGTAATACTCCATATCTAATACTATGGTGTTATCAGTAAAATTAATTACCATTATACGTTCAAATCTAATTAAAGATTTAACTATCGCTTTGGAGCAAAACTGGCGACACTCCATTCTCGCTCATTTTCTCAATTTGATAATTTAGATTACAAATTTACATTTCAATCTAATTGCAGATTCGTTAAAACTCCTTTTACTGGGTTAAAGAACTAGGTGTTATTTAAAACACAGTTTACGACAAACCCAAATCACATTTTATTTATCATCGGGTTAAAGAACTAGTGTTATTTAAAACACCGTTCACGATAAACCCATTTCAAATCCAATCAAATATATTAGAAATTCCGATTATTTAAAACCCCTTTTTAAATCTAATTTATTTATTTAAAAATAATTGGGTTTTAAATTTAGTTCAAAACTAGTTCATTTCGATAAAAATCCATTTTTATCTTTTCTAATATGGAGTTTTTCACCCCAATTTTTCTCAAATCATTTCTTATGATTTTACACAAATTATTGATATTTTTAATAATTTTATTAAGGCACGTACAATCGATTTCCAACAATGGCCATCGAACTGCACTTACAACGACCTTTTTCAAATTTGATTTGGACGTAACTCCAAATCCAACCGTTAGATTTTGAATTTCTAATATTCGTTAGAAAGCTCTTTTCGATACGAACCCAACGGTTCCGGTTTTAGGAGAATCCGACGGTCGGATCTCCCGTAATGTCCGTTTGAAATAAATGGTCGAAATTCACGAACTGCCGCGGCGCGGCGCGTTCTATTCAGGCCATTTTATTATATATATATAATATATATAATATATATTTCGTCGATTTCTATTTAAAACGAATTTTATAAATAGTTTTGAATTCGTTTCAAAAAAAACATTTCAACTTCCATTTCAATCCAAAGCAAAATTGAATCCTTCTTTATAAATTCGTTTTAAAATTCATTTCTATTCAATTCAAATTTCAATTCAATTTGAATTCATTTCAATTCAATTCAATTCAAAGTGGTTTTCTATTCGATTCAATTTCGTTATATATTCAATTGAAATCAAATTCGTTTTCTATTCAATTCAAAATCCTTATATATGCAATTGAAAATCGCTTTATATTTAATTCACTTCGAAATCGCTTTATATTCAATTCATTTCGAAATCACTTTATATTCAATTTATTTCGAAATCACTTTATATTCAATTTATTTCGAAATCACTTTATCTTCAATTCATTTTGAAATCACTTTTCAATATTCATTTTAAAATGAATAAAATCGATATAAATATCGTTCACGTCAAAATGGCGTCAATCTAATCAACACGGCTTCATATATTTCTAATTTCAAATATTCTATTCAACAAATGAATATTTATTTTTGTCAACACACGACTAATCTCAACGAATGAGTACTGTCTATGTGTGACTATTTTTGTTAAATTATTTCGTTCAACACATGACTAATCTCAACGGATGAGTACAGTCAACAGATGAACCTTTATTTTATAGTGATAAAGATATAAATTTTATTGTTAAAATATTTCGTTCAACACATGACTAATCTCAACGGATGAGTATAGTCAACACATGAACCTTTATTTTATAGTGATAAAGATATAAATTTTATTGTTACAATATTTCGTTCAACACATGACTAATCTCAACGGATGAGTACAGTCAACACATGAACCTTTATTTTATAATTTTCTTTATCTTCTAAATTGGAATGAGGCCCAATCAATCACCATATAATGTTAATTATATGGATTTTCATACAACACATGTATATAGTAGCATTGAGAAATAATCAACCATCAACCAAAGTGCACTACACTGTATAAGCATCAACTATAGATATCTAACGCTTATAACAGCCTGTCAATCAATCGATCGACATATTTAATCAATCAGGATGAGTGAACTTCATATTTCATCCCAACACCCGTGCGGGGTTTCAAATCAACAAACACAGATTTTAGTTGTGCAGTTGGGCGATGTGTAAAATTTATCGACCCAATCAATGTCCTTCAAATAGGTGTACATAAACAAATCGGCCGATTTGTTTATAAATATTTATTTATTCACTTTCACGTTAAAAATTATATTTTTAACGATAAAACATTTTATTCCAACATATGAATTTCTATTCAGTTCATTCTTTAATTAAATGATATTTTTATTTTTCTAACATATTTTAGGAAATTTCGGCGGCATAACGGCACGATACTAGAAACGGGACAAGGCCTAGCCTTATCCCCAGTCTAGTGAAGGCCCACGCCATTCATACATCAATCAAATTCACCAAACAACCAAATTCAAATCAAATCATCTAACTAATTTTTGCAATCAAACAAACAAGTCCATGGTCTGTGGACGATTGTGTTGGGTGCTACTAAACACCGTCTGCATCCTAGTATATATGTATAACTAGAAAATGAAATTGAAAGGTGAGAAATTCTCACCGATAGCTATCCAATCATCTTGACTCTTCTTTGATAGAAATCTTCATCGTTATCGCATCTTCGTCATCTTCGTTGTTGTAGCCACTACATATGTAAAAATCGAATTTTTACTTCGCTATTCAATATATAAAAATCGAATTTTTACTTCGCTATTCAATATATAAAAATCGAATTTTTACTATGCTATTCAATATATAAAAATCGAATTTTTACTTCGCTATTCAATATATAAAAATCGAATTTTTACTATGCTATTCAAAATATAAAAATCGATTTTTTACTTCGCTATTCAATATATAAAAATCGAATTTTTACTATGCTATTCAATATATAAAAATCGAATTTTTACTATGCTATTCAATATATAAAAATCGAATTTTTACTATGCTATTCAATATATAAAAATCGAATTTTTATTCTAATGGTAACCTTATAAAGATCGTATCTTTACCCAAATGAAGACATCATAAAAATCTTGTTTTTCCTTGATTAAAAATATCATCTTTTCTAATTAAAAATATCAACTTTCATGTTATAAAAATATAACTCTTCATTGTATAAAGATATAGCCTTTTCGATATGAAAAATATCGCCTTTTCAATATGAAAAATATCGTCTTTTCTATTTTAAAAATCTAATCTTTTCTAATTTAAAAATCTAATCTTTTCTAATTTAAAAATCTAATCTTTTCTAATTTAAAAATCTAATCTTTTCTAATTTAAAAATCTATTCTTTATAGTATAGATTCGGATTTTTAAATAATTTAAATAGTAAAAGAAAAGTAAAAAGAAATACCTTTCTCTGTAAAAACGAATATTCGTCGAACCCTTCATCATCTGTGCCTCCTCAGATGGCCGGAGCCACACCAGGACGGATCCCATCTTCTGCGGTTTTTAATTGGAGAAAGAAGCGAGAGGCGGAGGGGAAAGGAGGGAGGGGCGCTGGAGTTTGGAGGGGTGTCGGAGATGGGGTGGCGCATGGGGGTCTGGGCGGCGGCGGTCTTGGCCATCGGTGGCGCTTTGGTCGATTACGAGGAGGGGGGGCTGGGGGTTTTGGGTCGCGGTGGCTCCACGAGGAAGGAGGAAGATGGAGGGAGCGGAGGAGATGGCGCAAGGCGTGGTATGGCGTAGGTGGGTGGCGCGCTCCTCGACGGGGTGGCGATTTGGTTTTTTTTTTCCTCTGCTACGATTTTAAAAAGGGGGGGCCTGAGAGGAGATAAGGGGAGGGATTTATTTTTTTATTTTTTAATTTAATTTAAATTTTTTTTTACAAAGTCGACTTTTACATACAACCTCTAAACGAGGCCCACCGCCTGTCGTCTATAGCGTTTTACCCCTATTCCGAACACAATGGGATATGTATCGTAGGCTGATTCGATCATTTTGATCAGTTTCCGTTAAAATCAACATATAACTCTATATATTGATTTTGAACGCGCATTTCAATTTACCGGGGTCAC
This sequence comes from Allium sativum, assembly GCA_030737875.1. Classification (NCBI taxonomy): domain Eukaryota; kingdom Viridiplantae; phylum Streptophyta; class Magnoliopsida; order Asparagales; family Amaryllidaceae; genus Allium; species Allium sativum. Next base: position 364,597,981 of record CM060916.1, on the reverse strand, counting down.
ATACTAACTCTATAAATTCAATAAAAATATTTTCTAGCTTCGTATTAACGATACGGTCCTAACAAAACTAGTTTCGTCGAATTCTGAGACCGTTTGAAAAATGGCCATTTTCCAGTCGATTAAAATCAACTAAAACTGGTCAAACGCGTTTTCCTTTGCCACGCTCACATATTGATTCGAAAAATTATGAAATTTGAAACCTAGCAATAATTTGACAATGCGGACCCAACAAAAGTGGTTTCGTCGAAATCCGAGGTCGTTTGCAAAATGTCTATTTTTAAGAGCCTGAATTCCATAGCGACTATCCAGAATTTTCAATTGGACATATCTTTTGATTCCCGCTATGAAATTTTGATTTTTCGGATTTGTTGGAAAGATATTATCAATTAGATCCTAATGTTTTTGGTTTCACTAAAATCCGGATTGTTTTGCACCCGGTACATTCAATTGAAGTTTGAAATCGAATTATCGAACTACCGCGTCATTTTCAATTCCTTTTATAATTACATATAATTATTTATATTCTAACGACAACGTATATAAATATATACGTTCGAATTATATTCAAAATAAATTTTCTCGTCGATATTATTTAAAATAATCTATTTTAAATGTTCAAAATTCGATAAAATCGCCAAAATAAAATTTTTAAACTGGCCTAGAATTTCCGGGTTATTACAGATCAGGCCTAGTTTCTCTGATTGAGGAGCAGCAGTGGTATTTGTCCCAAAGTCTGACGGTACTCTACGACTATGTGTGGATTATCGGGACTTGAATAAACAGACGATAAAGAATAAATATCCATTGCCGCGGTTTGATGATTTGCTGGATCGATTGAATGGTGCACAAGTATTTTCAAGGATGGACCTACCTACAGGCTTCCATCAGCTTCGTATTGCCGAAGAGTGTGTTCCTATGATAGCATTCAGAGGTCCAGACTTATTCTATGAGTGGTTAGTAATGCCGTTCGGCCCGTGTAACGCTCCAGCTTACTTCGTCGATGTGATGAATCAAGTGTTCAGAGGGGTCTTGAATAAGTTTGTTCTGGTCTTTATTGATGATATTCTAATCTTCTCTAAGTCAAAGGCGGAGCATGAAAAGCATTTGGAGCAAGTTTTAGAAATTCTGAGAAGGAATGTGTTAGCCTACCTTGTGGACTAGGCAACACAAAGTCAAGAAACCAACCGTTGAAGAGTATTTCAAGTTATACGACTCCGGTTCGGATCGGAAGGAAACACCACAATTCAGATTGATAGCAGCATATCGGTTCGGATCGGGTAAAATTCTCTGTTCGGATCGGATGTCTCTTACTGGATAAATTGGCAAAGCATACCTGATCGGATCGGAAGGCCAATAAATCTCAGGTGGATCGGAAAGCCGTCTGCTTGCCACGACTTCGGAGTGGAGCGGAGTATATTTAGAGAAGAAGAGACGTCCAAGCTACTCCGGTTCGGATCGGGTATTCCGATCCGAGCCCCCAACCTGCACGTCTCCGAACCGCACCTTTGATCCAGGAAAATCTCCTATAAAGTCGCCTGGAGAACCGGACCGGATATGACTAATTCCTACCCCTAACGTCCATCTCATTGATGCGTTGTCAGCCTGATAGCCCATCCGAACCCGAAGAGAGTGCGATGGATGACACGTGTTCCGACCCGGATTGAATCTCAGGCAAATTCACACCTATAAATACCCCATCTAGAGACAAAGAGGAGGATCTTTTGGAGCACTTTTGAGAATCCAAGTACCTCCATTGTCCGAATTCCTTTACTCCCGGAAAATCCAAACCATCTTTCATTTCCTGTTTTTATCATTTTGAGTGAACAAAAGTGAGTTGTGAGCGAATCTTACATTGCATTTGTAACTGAATTACTGAATATAGAGAAAACTAAGTGGACGTAGGCATTTCTTCGCCGAACCACTATAAACCTTGTGTGTTCTTTTTTATTTCTGCTTTACTTTATCTTGTTTCTAATCAATTTGGGTGTTAGAACCACATTTGGGTCTAACATTTTGGTGCTTTCACTGAGAATCCTCATCTAAATTCTTTATTTTCCGGGATCTCTTTCTACTTTTTGGACCGTTGAGTTCAAAGAAGTGAATCCTTAAGTTTCTCCACTTTCTTACATTCGTTGAAGTAATTGTCAAAGACTCATGGCCAGAGGAAAAGGCAAGGAAGTCCAGTCTGTTCAAGGAAATGGAGCTGGTGAAGATCAGCAACATGCTGTTGTAACAAGGTCTAGGGGGCAGAGTTCAGCAGCAGGGAGAATCAATGCAGGAAATCCGAACCGACAGCAAGGGGAAAGTTCCGATCCGATCCGGGTTGGAGACTCTGAAGCAGTGCACTCCCCCAGTCTGAACCGACCCGACTTGCTCGCTGCACACCAATCCGACCAGGCACCCCAGCTCCGATCTGACCCGACTTCCTACCTCCGATCCGACCCGATGCTTGGTGAAGCTAGAACATCTACTCGAGTCCCCGCGAATGCTCCAATTCCAGCTACCAGGGTTGGAGACCAGGTCAATCCATCTGCTCCCATCACTCAAGGAGATTTCTCGCGCTTGCTTGATATGCTTGAGAGCACGAGGGAAGCTATGAGAGTTCATGAGCGCACTAATCTCATGATGCAGGAAAATATGAGGCTCATGAGTCGGGAGATCAATGAGCTCCGCCGGCAGAGAACTCCGTCACCGGTTCGTCACACACCCGTAGATCAATCTTCATCTTCCGAGGAAGAGAGGCCCCGTGAGCGAAGGCCACTCGAACGACCTCAGAACGTGGAGCAGCTAACGTTTGGATCTTTGGGATCTCGCGAGGATATCGCACGAGCATTAGGAAATGATAGCCCTACTCGGGGGCAAAGACTCCAGTCCCCTCTTCCCGAGATCGACCGGGAACACAGGGAAAGGAATCGAGTAGAGGCAGCTCGAAGAAGAAGGGCATCTCCAGAGCAAGAGCCCCGAAGGAACTCGGACACTAGGGCTAGGGAACCTGAGCAGCCCCTAACTAGTGCCGATGTGCAGGCGATGGTTCGCCGAATTATGTCCGAGAGTCGGAATTATACGAATGAAGACTATGGCATTGAGCGAAGCCATACACCGTTCACTGATGATATCCTAGATTTCCAGTTTCCCCGACGCTTTAACTTGCCGCAGATGGACAAATACAACGGAAGGACCGATCCAGGACAGCACTTGATGCGGTATTCGTGGCTTATGAATGCCGCTGCTGCCCCCGATGAAGTAAAGTGCAAAGCGTTCCCAATCTACCTAGAAGATGTGGCTTTATTTTGGTTTACCCGACTTCCTCCTCGTTCAATTTCTAATTACAAAGAACTAAGCGAGCGTTTCATGAACCAGTTTCGACTACATGCCCGCAAGTCCAAGAGTGTTATTGAATTGTCGAGGATCAAACAGGCACCCGGAGAGTCTTTAAGGGCATATTTAGATCGTTTTAACCAAGCTGTAACTGAGGTCAGTGACCCGCATGAGCCCACTATTCTGATGGCATTGAAGGAAGGAGTCGATCCTGAATCTGAGTTTGGAGACTACCTTTCTGGGAAGACACCCCCCACAAGGGCGATATTCTACGAAAAAGCCGATATTTATCTAAGACGAGAGGAGGCCCGGGCAAACCGGAAGAGAAAGTCTGAGACAGCTTCAAAGGAGAATGTGCAGAGTAATATTGCAGTGAAGCAGTCTGGGGAAAGTTCTGGCAAGGTTGAAGTAAATGTAGGAAACAAGGGTGGAAACAGCAATACTGGAAGCGGGGGAAACAACAACAACCGTAATTCGAACGGTAACAGGAGAAACAGAAATAGGGGAAGCGACCCAAACAAAAGGCCCCGATTCCAGAATTACGAGAACTACACACCATTGAATGACACATTGGAAAATATTTACCTGGACACGTATAATGTGTTGCAGTACAAAAGACCGCCACCTCGTGATTCGACCGAGAAAGAAATGGCGACAGGGAAATTTTGCTTGTTTCACGGAACACATGGACATTCGACCAATGAGTGTCGACATTTGAGGGATGTAATTGAAAAGCTGCTGCGTGAAGGAAAGTTGGATGAGTACAAGGTTGCCCCGAGGGACAGGGGGCAAGGAGAGCAGGCTCCAAAGCAAATCCTACCTGCTCCTAAGCCTACCGCGCAGCAGAAAGGTAAAGGGATCGTCATCAACTCCATAGTAGGCGGACCTCACCCGGCAATCCGAAGCTTTAGGTCAATGGACCAATATGTGAATGCTGCCAAGCATCTAGATGTGAATGAAGGTGACGAGTTGGAAGATGTCACCCCCATCAAACAACAAAAAACCATGTTCGATGACGTGGTGTTTCGCAGCCGAGACAACACGGGAATACAATCTCCCACCAATGATCCGTTGGTTATTACTACCACTATTGGGCCGGCTTTGGTCCATAAGGTACTAGTAGACAACGGAAGTTCCGTTAATATTTTGTTCAAGAAGTCATTTGATCAGATGAAGCTTGAGCCTGAAGATCTGAAACCTTGTGAAGGATGGATTAGAGGTTTCAACGGAGCGACGACAGCTCCTATGGGATATATAGAGTTGCCTGTGACCCTAGGGCAAGGAGAACGTAGAAGAGTGCGAATGCTTCAGTTTGTAGTACTGGACGTAGATTCGCCATATAACGCATTTTTAGGGAGGCCTGCCCTCGCTGAGTTTAGAATTTGTATCGCCCCTTGGTGCTTGTTACTAAAGTTCCCAACCGAAGCCGGGACTGGAGTAATAAGAGGGGATCAGGTTTCTGGACGGGCCTGCTATGTGGCCGAACTGAAGATGTTGATGAAAGGAGTTAATGCTGAGAGTAAGGATGCCTCATCTCCCTCAAAGGGGGACTCGGCATAGCAATTAGAGAGGTTGAACCCAAGGGAGTTGCGAAAAGGAACGCCTGAAGACCTGGATCCTAGAAAAGACGAGGAACCAGAGGCTAGGAATGCAACTCCTAATGAAGCAACAGTGGAAATTCCTGTTGATAAAGCTGATCCGACAAAAGTTTTGAAGATCGGTTCCCAATTGGATCCACGTCGTGCTAAAGACCTGACGAACTTCTTGAAGGCGAACTTAGATGTGTTCGCCTGGACCCATGCTGACATGTGTGGGATATCGCCTTCCGTTATCAGTCACAAATTGAATGTAAATCCGAAGCATCCGCCTGTGAAGCAAAAGAGACGCATGCTGGGCCCAGAGAGGTCGGTTGCTCTCAAAGAAGAAGTAGAGAAATTGAAGCAAAATGGATTTGTTCGAGATTCGACTTATCCCGACTGGATATCGAATCCTGTCTTGGTAAAGAAGCCAAACGGAAAGTGGCGAACTTGTATTGACTTTTCAGATTTAAATAAGGCTTGCCCAAAGGATAGTTTCCCACTTCCCAGAATTGACCAGCTTGTAGACTCGACAGCAGGTCATGAACTTCTCTCTTTCATGGATGCGTATTCTGGATACAATCAAATTCCTATGCATGTGCCAGACCAAGAGCATACGAGTTTCATTACGAATTTGGGATTATATTGTTATGTTGTAATGCCGTTCGGATTAAAAAACGCTGGAGCTACTTATCAGCGATTGGTAAATAGAATGTTTTACGATCAGATAGGAAAAACTATGGAAGTTTATGTGGATGATATGCTGGTTAAATCAAAGCAGTCCTCCAGTCATACGCAAGACTTAGCAGAAATGTTTGGTATCTTGCGAAAATACCGTATGAAATTGAATCCTTTAAAATGTTCATTTGGAGTGGCGTCGGGAAAGTTCCTTGGCTTCATTGTGAGTTCCCGAGGAATTGAGATCAACCCTAGCCAGATAGCGGCGATTAGAAATATCAAAGAACCAAGGAAAATTAAAGACATCCAAAGTCTGGCAGGGAAGGTAGCGGCGCTAAGTAGATTCATCTCCAAAGCCACCGATAAATGTGTTCCATTTTTTGATTTGATAAAAAGGGGAAAGAAGAACTTCCAGTGGACTCCCGATTGTGTCGAGGCTTTTCAAAATCTGTTAGAACTGTTAGAAAAACCGCCAATCTTATCAAAGCCCGTAGACCACGAAGAACTATTTGTTTATCTAGCAGTCTCGGCTCACGCTGTCAGCACAGTTCTGGTTCGAGAAGAAGACAAAGTACAAAGGCCAGTATACTATGTGAGTAAGAAATTAGCAGCGGCAGAGCGCAACTACCCAAAGATCGAGAAGCTTGCTTACAGCCTCCTGATTGCATCCCGAAAGCTTCGTCACTACTTCCAAGCCCATCCAATAACCATATACACCGATCAGCCGTTAAGACAAGTGCTGCAGAGAACCGAAGCGTCGGGAAGGTTGATTAAATGGAACATTGAACTAAGCCAGTTTGATTTGAATTTTCAACCACGAAAGTCAATCAGGGGGCAAGCTCTAGCGGACTTTATTGCGGAGTTCACCATTCCAGAGGAAGAAATAATCAATGACCGAGTGGTTAAATCCGAGGATAAGCTAAAGATGAATCTGTGGGAATTATATACAGATGGAGCTAAAAATGACCGAAGATCCGGAGCTGGAATTGTCTTAGTCACTCCGGAGGGACGGTCGTTATATTACGCCCTGCGATTAGAATTTTCGGCAACAAACAACGACTCTGAGTATGAAGCCCTGATTGCCGGGCTGAAACTCGCTAAAGACCTCGGAGTAAAAGTGATGGATATATTTTGTGACTCTAAGATTGTTGTTTGTCAAGTGCGAGAGGAGTTCGCGGCTCGAGGACCTCGACTTATCGCATACCTCAAGAAAGTGAAAGAGCTGTTGAATAGCTTAGATCAGTACAGCATAACACATATTCCCAGGATTGAAAACCAGAAAGCGGATAGACTGGCAAAACTGGCTAGTTCTGACAGTCCAGAAGGGACCGAGGTAATTCCAATTGAAACATTGGAATCACCAAGCTTTGAGTCAATGGAAATTGAATTCGTTCTTGAAGCGGAACTAGAGAAGGAGTCATGGATGACTCCAATCAAGAGTTTTCTTAAGAATGGGACACTCCCATCGAAGAAAAGTGAGAAAAGAGCTGTAGTCCGCAAAGCTGCCAGATATGTTATGCAAGACGATACTCTCTATAGACAAGGATTTTCTATGCCCCTGTTACGATGTATCGCACACGACGACATCAAACGTGTACTGAGAGAAGTGCACGAAGGTGAGTGTGGAGATCATACAGGAGGTCAAACTTTAGCAAAGAAAATATTGCGGTATGGATACTTCTGGCCTACGATTAACAAAGATGCAGCTGATTATTCGCGACGCTGCGATAAGTGCCAGAGATTCGCCAAAATCCCCAGGGCACCGTCAACTCAGCTTAAATCAATGGTGAGTCCTTGGCCATTTGCCACATGGGGAATCGATATCATTGGAGTTTTACCGATTGCTAAAGGGGGAGCTAAGTATGCCATAGTAGCCGTGGATTATTTCACAAAGTGGGTGGAAGCTGAACCCTTGACTAAGATCACCACAAGAAAGGTGATAAGTTTTGTGGTCCGAAATATTATATGCCGATTCGGAATCCCAAGGACAATTATTACCGACAACGGGACCCAATTTGATAGCACTGAATTCAGAGACTTTTGCCAGAAATATAAGATAGACAAACGATATACTGCAGTTGCCTATCCACAATCTAATGGGCAAGTAGAGGCAATAAACAAGGTAATAAAATCCATCCTCAAGAAGCGATTAGAGCGTGCAAAGGCAAAATGGGTTGATGAATTGCCCCTAGCTTTGTGGGCATATCGAACAACATTTAAAACGGCTACCGGTCATACCCCTTTCTCTCTCTCCTTTGGCTCAGAAGCAGTAATTCCAGTTGAACTGGAAGTTCCTTCCCACAGGGTTACGTATTATGACCCGATGACGAATCGGGCACTTTTACTTGAGTCTCTTGATGAAGTCGAAGAGAAGAGGGACGAAGCAGACTTGCGTGCAGCAAGACATCGGCGTCAGATGGCGCGCTATTATGACAAAAAAGTTCGCCTCAGAACTTTTGAACCCGGAGATTTGGTGCTCAAGAGAGTTTTTCCATCCCTTCCTCACCTCGGCCCAAAATGGGAGGGACCCTTTGTCATCCAACGGAAACTTGATAAAGGAACATTCAAGTTAACGACCGTAGATGGCGAAGAAGTCCCTCGAGCATGGAATGCCCAACACTTAATGCGATATTTGGATTAGAAATGCTATACTTTTTGCTGTTCTTCCTGTAAACTCTGTAATAAGGCACGACTTGCCTTTGGAAAATATGACGATATGAATAAAGGACTATAAAGTGGACGTAGGCTATGACTTAGCTGAACCACTATAAAATATTGTGTGTTATTTACTTTTATGCATTTACATTCGTTAGTTATTCTGTTGTGATTATAAAATACAGGATAACTTAGAGCCTAAAAAAGTTGAAACAGTTTGGGCATAAAAAGAAGCACAATGATTATTTGTGCAATAAGACATAAAAGAATGAGAAAACGACGTTCTTAACTCTAACTCTCCAGAGAAAGAGAGAGAGTATAAAAGCGTCTCAGACTGAGCGCTGAAAAAGAAATTCTATTCTGAACTCTAACTCTCCAGAGAAAGAGAGAGAGTATAAAAGCGTCTCCAACTGAGCGCTGAGAAAGAAGTTCAACTCCGAACTCTAACTTTCCAGAGAGAAAGAGAGTATAAAGGCGTCTCCGACCGAGCGCCGAGAAAGAAATCTTTTCCCGTTGAACGACCGGGGGATAAACAAATAACTGAACTCGAACTCTAACTCTCAAGAGAGTGAGAAAGAGTATAAAAGAAATGCCAGGAAAAACAACAGATATTGATGATACAGGAAATGCTATCCCGTTAGAGAATCGGGAGCATCCAGATTGCATAGTTAGGCACTGAATAACTTACGGAGATTGACTGGGGACACATACCCATACACATATCTCCCCTCTTCACAACTTTGTTTCATAACTATAGATATGCATTTTTACATAAGTGCAGAGCTGCTAACAGATAAACATTGCAAAAAGTGAATTATTTTTATTTACAAATGAATAAATTTGTACAGGGAAATGACTAAAAAAGAAAGTGCGGGAGCTGCTGTTGTGGCAGCACTTATTGATTTACAAAGATGCTAAAAGGACACAGGAGAACCCACTATTTGGGTTTGGGATGAGCCTTCGATTTCTTGGCAGCTTTTTCCGCATCCTTTGCTTCCCTCTCTGCTTCAGTCAAAATTCGCTTTGATTTCTTTTTCCCTGAAGGTGTAGCACTGGAGCCGGCAGACTTCTTCCCGGAGGGCTGGGCACTGGAATCAAAAGAAGATTTTTTAGCAAGTTCTTCGGTGATAGATCTAGTTGAGAGCTTAACCACTAACCTTGAACCTGCATCCACAACTGCAAGGGGCTTGAGGACCTCAGGGTCTAATTCTTCAGCCTTTAATTGCAAGCGCTTGTCTTGATCAGCCTTCATGGCAGCCAAGGTAATGTCCTCAGCGCTTTTCGACTCCCCGGTTATTGTAACTTCTGGTTCCTCATCATGCCCCTCGTCTCCTCCGTCGTCTTTTAAAGCTGCAATCATTTCTTCGTCATGGGGAGTAGTCACCTTAGTTGACTCACTTCTTTCCCCCAAGTCTGTGGAAACAGCCTTGTCTTCTCCTTCTTTGACCCTATCAGCGGGCTTTGTCCCAGTGGTAGCTCCTTGAACTACATCTGTCTTCGCGGAGGATTCAACGCCTACAAAATGAGAAACATCGGTTATCAACTCAGGCAAGAGCAAAGGATTTCTCATCGAACGTTCAGTCATGTAGCCAAAGGTAGTAGTAGCCTTGACAAATTGAGGAGAAAAGATAGGGATACCTTCTGAAGACTTTTCAGCGGGGGTGACTACTACCTCTGGAGTTATTTCAGGAATGGGAGATAGTAAAGTTGTTCGGGGAATTCCCGGGTTTTCGGGATCATACCCTTCTACTTCAGGAGTTATAGGAGCAGAAGAAGAGGAACCAGCTTCAGGAATGGTTTTCTGTTTAGACTTCCGCCTCTCTTCTTCCATGGCCTCAGCAATTAGACGGCGACCTTCAGCTAGGCGCTCAGGTTCGTCGTCTCTCAAGTACTTCTCCATCAACTTATCTTCATCAAGGGAATCGACCTTAAGCTCTTCTTTTTCCCACTCGACGATTTGATTCCACACATGAACCAAAGTAGATGGATAGTCCTCGATCCAGGAAATGTTTCGACGACGAATAATGTGCGCGAAGAATTCGATCATTAGCTCGCCGAAGCCCTGGATATCGGCCTCCGCCTCTGATAATTGTTTGCGGGTTTCCTCCGTAGATTTAATAGCGCATTCCACATTGCCTTCAGCCAGAGCAGCCCTGTTTTCCGCCTCTAACAATTTTGAAGCCAAATCAGCGTTTTTCTTTTCTAACTCAGCACTCCTTTTCGCTAACTCGGCATTTTTCTGCTCAAGCTCAGCATAAGCGAGACGTGTCTTAGCAGCCTCTGATTTGGCTTCGTCAGCTTGCTTCTTCAACTCGGAACGTTCCTGAGTGTGGGATTCTAGCAAATCATGATAGCGCTTTTGCATGTCCTCAAACTGTTGTTTGAAGTTAGAAGCGTTCTTCTGAGCGATAGCTAGTTGAGCTTGAGTATCTTCTAAATTTTTTCCTAAGGTTTTTAGGGCCTTAGCATCTTCCTCTGCAGTTTTGTGCATTGAGTCAGCATTTGTCATTAGCGTGCGGATGATTCTAGAAAGAGTGCGGGAATACTTGAACATCTCGGTATATTGTTTTTCCACCAAATCAATCTTTGCTCTGGCCTCCTCTGCCCAATTAGAAGAAATAGGTTCAAGGGAAGGTAGAAAGGTCAGAGTCTCGAAGTAATGCTCGGGAAATTGCTCCTTTAAATATGCCAGCCTTACTGCGGTTCCCGCATCTGGTGGAGGAGGGGCGAGGATTGTTAGTTCAGTGTCCCTTCCTGAAGAAGATTCTGTAGAACCCTTGTCTGTCCGAGGTCGCTTAGTAGCAGGGACTTTTTGCTTACTTCTAGACCCAGTTTCCTTTGGAGGTGTCTTCTCTCTACCCCGCTTTTCATAGGAGGAAGTGGAATCCCTAGATTGTGGTCTATCCTCCTCTCTACGACCTTGATAGCTTTTGTATTTTTCTTGTTCCGGTCGAACTGGTGAGCGGGAGCGTGAGGATCGAGATCGATAAGGATCATAGGGTCTTCTTTCCTCCCTGCCGCGGTCATCCCGGCGGTTATATTCGGCGTCCTGGGGAGGATTGGACATGCTGCGGCGAAGCTTTCTTATATCATAAGAGGATCGAGACATTGTACCTGCACGATAAGTTAAACGAAGTTTAGAATCGACGGATCCATGGAAAAAGAAGTGCAATGAATGCTAGTGCTACGGTGCAAAGTGCATCCTATGTGGTGTATGTGTCCCCCCAACCAACCCGAGTCTGAAGCTAGACTGGTGCGGGCAGGCTCTTTGGCCTTAGCAGGAGTAGTCTCTTCAGAAGAAGTGAAGACTAAAGGGTCCTTTCTGAAATCTTCCGAAGTATATATAGTCTCGGGTAAGGGGAGATCCCCCAAGCCCTGAAATATGTGCTCGTCGGTGCTAGGAACATCCCCTTCGGAAGCGCGAAGTGGCGACCCTTGGGGAGATTTTGATTTGTCTACCGAGGTAGTTTCCTCGGGGGCAATATACCCTTCACGATGTTTTTTGGCCAGATTAGCCAGTTCGTCATCTTGAGTGGAAGAGGGAGAAGGTGAAGTTTGAAGAGAAGCTGTAGGAATTCCCGAGCCTTCTCCTATTTCAGGAACTGTTTCCACTGGAGGAATATATGCATAAGGGACCGTCCCATGACCGATGCTACGGAAAACGGATAGCAGCCCGTGAAAATGAAGGTACTCATCTTTAAGAACCTCGTCAATAGTAAGGAATTTTTGGTCGCCATTGAGGAGACGGTGCATTCGATCAAAGAACGCTTGGTCTGATACCTGTTTGGGATTGTCGACTGCAAATAAAAAGGAAAACAGGTCAGGGTGATGATTCAAGTGTATAGAGTCCAGGGTCAGAAAGTCAGTGCTTTACTTGATTTTGTCCATCTTCTGGCGCATCCAGACTGTTGCTTTATATAGAACCACTCCAGTCTGGAATCTCCAGCCTTGCTGCTAAACGGCGTAGAGATTATCTTCCTCTTTGGGACCGACTCAAAGTAACAGAAAGAAGGGGTTTCTCTAGTCCGATGTTTGAAATTATAGAAGAAATGAACGTCGTCAAACGTAAGCTCCACGCCTAGAATTTCACGATATGCTATGAATAAGGTATGCAGATAGGCATATGAATTGGGATGCAGCTGCATAGGGGCAATCCTCATTTGTCTTAAGAAGTCGACGATGAAAGGCGAGAATGGAGGAATGGCGCCAACCATGCACATCAGACGAGTGACCGTCATATATCCTTCTGGAGGGTTATGTGGACGGTCAGAACGTGAGGGCACTAGAGTGTCTCTCTTCATTATTCCATACTTCAAGCAAATTCTCACGAGTCGGTCATTGTCAATTGTTGATTCTACGGAATCTGGAGGTGATTCCAATATAATGGCTGAGTCAAATTCATCGGGTGCTCGGTTGTCACCAATCCCTCCTTCCTCCTCAAAGCCTAGGGAAACTTCATTTTCTGAAGACATTTCATCGTTTTCCCGATGGCCAACTCCGTAATCCGGACCCTCGCTGTCCCATTCTGGGTCAGATGAAGAAGATATATCCTCGAGAGTGGTTTTGTTGGAAGTTTCTGGAGCTTCTTTCCTCTCAGCCAAACGAGAAGAGCGTCTGAGCCTCATTGTCATGAAACTATTGAAGAAGCAATAGCACGGATTAGAGTAAATTATCCCGTGTCCCCTTTTTGTGTATGTGTGTGAACTAAAGTGTGTGCAATAAATGCGGGAAGTGCAAAATAAGAGTACAGCAATGTAAGACGAAGCTTTAAAGAGAAGGTGATAGTCAGAATTGTTCTTAATTCTCGCTTATGTTTACAAGGCACTATCCTAACTGTCCGCGAGGCATATTCGTCTAGAATAAGTGTTAGTTGAATTAGTTGGGTGGTCTTTATGTGTAAGTTCAATATGTTCGGGTCGGTTCGGATATGCATATGATGACTAGCTCGACGCAGGCACAGATAACAGTCGGTTCGGGTGCCTCACTAAAGCATGGTCAGTTCAAGACAAGGGAAACAACGGGTTCGGAAGCAGGACTGATCTGTTCGGATCGGGTAGCCCGATCCGAACCGAACCAGCACCACCTAACCGATCCGTTTACTTCAACCTCTTATCCCATTCACCTTTCCGACCCGAACCGACTTTTTCTTTCCTTTCCATCTTTCCAAAGAACGAAACCCGAGCCGATTCCCTTTCCCTCCTTTTCCTTTTTGCTCCTTCGTCTTCTACCCGAACCGACTCCAGCTTGTCACCCCACTCTTCATCTCTTTCCTCTTTTCCCATCCACTCACAGACGAGTCCGCTTTATCACCGAAGCCGCCGTTACGAACAAATATTCGCCCTCTTCAGCCTCGCAACGCCTCGGAGCAATGGCGCATCCACCAGCAGTGGCGGAGGGTTCGAGTGATGCTTATGGCCAAACCATCCCAACCCAACGCTAATTGAAATCGAGAACGGTTACAACAAAATTAGTTGAGATTAGAAAAGCTACCTATATGTTTGATTCGGGAAATCTACGGGAAATTGTTTTAGAATTTTCGAGTTTCTGATGTTTTCAATATTAAGGTCGGGAGCGGCAGCAAAAAAGGAAGAAGGAAGGAATGAAGGCAGTAACGAGTTTATAAAGGGAATGTTGTTGACTCCTCGTCTTCCTATTTTGTCTCACCCGCTCGGACCGGAATGAAGGCCCAGAAGCACAACTCCCTCTGAAGGCCCAACGTCCAAGAAACTAACTCACGAAAACGCTTCGGATCGGAATCCGAACCGAGCGGAAATCTCACGCGATTGATTTAACGTCCGACTCGAATTGAAGAGAAGGGAAGTAAAGGAGGAGCATACCCGCAAGAAGCATTACACGGCGAGAAGAGTTCCCAAATTTGCTCAGAAATGAAGAAAAGGCACTCGGATCGGACGCCGAACCGAATAGAAATCAATGCATTACTCTTGACAATTCTGGTTAAACGACATCAAAGGACGCTTTGTACAACGAAAGCATCCTTTGAGGGGGCAAAATGTTAGCCTACCTTGTGGACTAGGCAACACAAAGTCAAGAAACCAACCGTTGAAGAGTATTTCAAGTTATACGACTCCGGTTCGGATCGGAAGGAAACACCACAATTCAGATTGATAGCAGCATATCGGTTCGGATCGGGTAAAATTCTCTGTTCGGATCGGATGTCTCTTACTGGATAAATTGGCAAAGCATACCTGATCGGATCGGAAGGCCAATAAATCTCAGGTGGATCGGAAAGCCGTCTGCTTGCCACGACTTCGGAGTGGAGCGGAGTATGATTAGAGAAGAAGAGACGTCCAAGCTACTCCGGTTCGGATCGGGTATTCCGATCCGAGCCCCCAACCTGCACGTCTCCGAACCGCACCTTTGATCCAGGAAAATCTCCTATAAAGTCGCCTGGAGAACCGGACCGGATATGACTAATTCCTACCCCTAACGTCCATCTCATTGATGCGTTGTCAGCCTGATAGCCCATCCGAACCCGAAGAGAGTGCGATGGATGACACGTGTTCCGACCCGGATTGAATCTCAGGCAAATTCACACCTATAAATACCCCATCTAGAGACAAAGAGGAGGATCTTTTGGAGCACTTTTGAGAATCCAAGTACCTCCATTGTCCGAATTCCTTTACTCCCGGAAAATCCAAACCATCTTTCATTTCCTGTTTTTATCATTTTGAGTGAACAAAAGTGAGTTGTGAGCGAATCTTACATTGCATTTGTAACTGAATTACTGAATATAGAGAAAACTAAGTGGACGTAGGCATTTCTTCGCCGAACCACTATAAACCTTGTGTGTTCTTTTTTATTTCTGCTTTACTTTATCTTGTTTCTAATCAATTTGGGTGTTAGAACCACATTTGGGTCTAACAGAATGTATTTGAAGCCAAATTGTCCAAATGTATATTCTGGCAAGATGAAGTGAAATTTCTTGGCCATGTCATATTGAAAGAAGGAATTGCTGTGGATCCAAGTAAAATCACCGCTATTCAAAATTGGAAACAGCCAAGTACCCCCACAGAAGTCCGAAGTTTTCTTGGATTGGCTAGTTATTACCAGAAGTTCGTTAAAGATTTTTCGAAGATATCTAGTCACTTAATGAAGCTTACAAAGAAGCACTCAAAATTCAAGTGGACTCCAGAGTGTGAGGAGGCTTTTGAGGAGCTAAAGTTAAGATTAATAATGGCTCCAGTGTTAACGATTATCGACGGCAATCAAGACTTGAAAGTCTGGACAGATGCGTCTAGAGAAGGCCTGGGTGCAGTATAAATGCAAAGAGGTCAAGTGGTTGCTTATGCTAGCCGTCAACTGAAGCCGCATGAGAAAAACTACGTTACTCATGATCTTGAGTTGTTGGCTATCGTATTCGCTTTGAAAATCTGGAGACACTATCTTCTGGGTGAGAAATTCTAACTGTTTACAGATCACCAGTCGTTAAAGTATCTGTTCACCCAGAAAGACTTGAATCTGAGGCAGCAACGTTGGCTAGAGTTCCTTGCAGCATACGATTTTGACATTCTGTACACTCCAGGGAAAGCCAATGTCATGGCCGATGCATTAAGCCGAAAGAATGAAATGATCGCCAGTTTTATTATTGCGACTTCTTTGATTGACAAGATATCTGCTCTCCAAAAGACGACAAGTTTATTAAAGGAAGGATCCAGCGGATTCGTGAAGGCAATGCTTCAGATTTCCAGCTCGATAGCGAAGGGATTCTGAGGTTACAAGGATGAATTTGTGTTCCAGAAATTCCTGAATTCAGAAGAGATGTTCTTGATGAATGCCACAAATCTAAGCTCAGTATCCATCCGTGTGTGAGTAAAATGTATAACGATATCAAGCGAACATTCTAGTGGAAATCGTTGAAAAGAGACATCTCTATATATGTTAGAAGGTGCCCTACTTGTCAGCTAGTCAAAAGCGACCAACAGAAGCTGGCTGGATTGTTGCAACTGCTGGACATTCCAGGTTGGAAGTGGGAACATATTTCCATGGACTTCATAGATGGTTTGCCCAGAACCAGAAAAGGAAATGACAATATTTGGGTGATCGTAGATCGCTTCACGAAGACTGACCATTTTATACTTGTCAGATCCAACAGAACTGCTCAGAGTCTGGTGCAGATATATTTCAAGGAAATTGTTAGGCTACATGGAGTGTCGCTCGGTATAGTTGGTGATAGAGATCCAATATTTACTAGCAAATTCTGGGAGGCATTTCAAGTAGAACTGGGAACAAAGCTGAATCTAAGCACCGCTTATCATCCTCAGACAGATGGTCAGACTGAGAGGGTGAATCATATACTAGAAGATTTATTGCGGGCTTGTGTTCTTAACTTTGGTGGATCATGGGAAGACCATTTGCATTTAGCTGAGTTCTCATATAACAACAGCTACCAAGCGAGCCTGACGATGTCACCATTCGAAGCGTTGTATGGTAGACCATGCTGATCCCCTGCTTGTTGGGTCGAACCTGGTAATAGACTTGTATTAGGACCTGATATGATCCGTGAGGATGCCGACAAAGTCGATTCCGTTAAGAAACGATTACTTACCACTCAAAGCTGACAGAAGAGCTATGCCGATAAGAGAAGAAAAGATATATCGTTTGCTGTTGGCGACTATGTATATTTGAAAGTATCGCCGATGAGAGGAGTTATCCGGTTCGGAAAAACTGGGAAGTTGGCGCCCAAATTCATTGGTCCGTTTCCTATTCTTGAACGGATTGGAACTCTCGCTTATAGGGTTCAATTGCCTGATTGGTTGCCTGGAGTTCATGATGTATTTCACATATCTCAACTTTGAAAGCACGTTCATGATCCAGACTTGATCGTGGAAGAAGCAGCGCAACAGGATATTGAAATTTCTCCGGAATTAGCTGTGAGAAGAGAGCCGCTAAAGATTATCGGCAAAGAAACCAAAGAACTGAGGAACAAGAAGGTTCACTTAGTCAAAGTGCAATGGAGTGGAGATCTGCGAGATTGTACTTGGGAAACTGAGGAGAGCATTCAGAAAGCCTATCCTAAGTGTCGAGTGGATATCTCTGATTGACTCCGGTGCAAGGTACATTTACCATACTTTGCATTACCATTTAGTTCTCTACTTTGTTGTTATTTTCTTTCAATGGATGTGCACTTTTAATTCTATAGTCTGATTAATTTAAAAAGAGAGTATGAATTAATTTGTATGATTTTGAAAAGTTAAAAACAAATTGATTGTTGTTTGTGTTGTGTGATGGTGAACTTGATTAATTAAATTATTAGAACGATAGTTAATTTGATCCATAAGAGAATGAATGGTAGAATTTATTCGATTAAATCACACACTGAGCTGATTTAAAAATAGATAGAAATATATATGTGTGCATTATATATGTTTCAACAGGTAAATGGATTAGCTATTGAGTAAAGAATTTATTTGCGCGCCCGACAAATAGGTAAACCTTAATGAGTTGGATGCGCAATTTTATTATTATATCAACTCCTGTGAATGCCATTGGATGTGGAGTGCTGGTTGTTCTGTGTGTAATAATAAACGTCGTCATAGGATAGTAACAATTAATTTTGAACTACACTACATGGCATACTTCTTGAAGATAGGCATACTTCATCATATACCACATAAGCAGTTGAAGCTTGTGTGATGAGGTGGAAGATTTACCATACGAGCGAGAGGCTTGTATGGCGATGACTATATATTACAGGTTGAACTGATGACTGATATGGACCATATAAAATGTAACGGTAAATTGCCAGAATAATTTAAAAAAAACCACACGGGTCTGGAGTTGACAATAATCACGTCTCTCTAGTTATTAGATACGGCACATGGATTATTTACTTCCCACACGGGACGAGGTGACGAGAATTTATTCTCTGGAGTAACTAAAAATACACACTCCCTCAGGCTTAGACAGAGTGACGAGAATTTATTCTCTTGAGTTATTATCTATACACGCTCCCCTGTAAACATTAGAATATATCACTATAAATATGTGTATGCTTTATAGGATTTATTGGGTACCTAATACGGCCCAATAAATTTCCAAACCCCTCCCCGTACAAAGGAGGTTATGGCGAAATTTTTCGAAAATTCCGGGTGTTAGCCAAATTTTTGAAGAATTTGAAAATTCTCAGAAGCTGAAAAGTTGGAGAATGGAAGCCAGATTGGAAGCAGAGTTGATTAATCAAACCACTTTTGACTTTGTTCCTTTTCGGGGACGAAAAGTTTTAAATGGGGGAGATTGTAACGACCCAGAAAATCTGAACCAATTTAAAAAATTTTAATTGGCTTTTTTAGTGGATTTTAAATATTTAAATTAAATATTTTAAATAATAATGACGAAAATTAAGTTTGAATCGACGTTTGAAAATAAATATAATCAATTCTAATTATAAACGAGGCCTGAAATGGCGCGGTAGTTTCAAAATTTGAATTCAAACTTTGACTGACTTTAACGGGTGCAAAACAAAACGGATTTGAGTGAAACCAAAAATATTTAAATCTGTTAGTGAATATCTTTCTAATGAATCTGAAAAATCGAAGTTTCATAGCTGGAAGCAAAAGTTATGGCAAACGAATTTTCAGAAAGGTCGCTATAGAGTTTATATAGCCCGTGAAAATGGTCATTTTGCAAACGACCTCGGAATTCGACGAAACCACTTTTGTTGGATCCAGGATGTTAAATTATTGCTAGGTTTCAAATTTCATAATTTTTGAAGCTAGTATGTGAGCGTGGCAAAGGAAAATGTGTTTGGTCGATTTTTGTTAAATTAGATCGACCAGAAAAGGGCCATTTTTCAAACGATCTCAGAATTCGATGAAACTAGTTTTGTTGGGACCGTATCGTCAAAATATAGCTAGATTTATTTTTAGGGAATTTTTAGAATCAGTATGTGGCCCCGGCAAATTGAAATGTACGTTCAAATCAAATATCGAATGTTTTATATTTTAATTTGGAGGAAAACTGACTAAAATAGTCGAATGGGCCTATGAAACATATCCCATTTTGTTCGGAATAAGGGTATTTAGCTAGGGCGACAGTCGTTGGGTTTGAATTGGTGTTCGTGTGTTACAAGGGGTATTTTCGGATTTTTAAAATTTATAAATATAAAAAAATATCATTGGTCCATGTTTTTTTTCTCTCTCCCCGACAGCTCAAATCGCATGGCGGAAAACCCTTCCAAACATCTTTTTTCGATTTCTCTCAAATCACTCAATGAAATCACGTAATTCTTGATTCATTTTGAAGCTCTCTCTAACCTCTTCAAATCCATATAGGATTTGTAATTTATAATTTGGTATTCATCGAGATTGAAGCCTCCAAACATCAGAACTTTCGGCCGCCGCCCCTCCTCCTAGGCGCAGTCGAACTGGTCAACTTCCCCCTGCGCGGGAAGCCCTCACTTCATTCTTCGATGCTATGCAAGCGGATCTTCGTATTGTGCAACGGTTGGATCGAAAAGTTGAAACCTAGTTTTGAACGAATTGTGAAGGTAACGTCTGATTTTAAATTAAACTATATTATAGCAGTTTAAAGCGCAACGGTTTTGATTTCACTGTAAAAATCATATCTTTTTCGTTTCTTGACGAAATTTAGTGAAATAAGAGACAGTGGACTCGTGTGGACGTCTTCTACATTCTAGAAGTGACCGCATATTTTTCTGAGCCTTCTGTTATTTTTGGTGGAGTGGAACCCAATGTGAGATTTCCAAATTATAAACGATATGGAAAACGACGATGTATAAATTATATAATTGATGTATGAGTTATATAAGCGTTGTACACCTCATGTATAAGCGTTGTATAAGTTGTACGGTCGATGTATAAGTTATATATGCGTTGTAAAAATTATATATGTGTTAAATAGAAGTGAAATTTACTTATATATATATATATATATATGCCCCTCGTCCACAAACCATGGAAGGTATTTTTTGGTTGTGATTGGTGTGAAAATTGGTTGATAGCGAATGGTTGATTAGAATTGTTTGTGGTTGAAATTGATTGATTGTGGTTGAAAAATACTCGTTTGTGGTTGAGAATTATTTGGTTGAAACCACATTTGTGGAAATGAAAAAAATATACATGCCGCCTGCGTGCGAACTAGATGCATGAAATCCCCATTGTCAAAAGCTGCGAGGCTTTAAGGTAGAGCGAGGAGCCGTACTAGGGATGGCCCCGGTTTTAACTACCCTGCCGTTATGCTGCCAAAATTTTGAATAATATTCGTGTGTTAGAATTATTTTCATGTGTTGAAACTATATTCGTGTGTTGAATAGAAATTCATGTGTTGAATGGTATTCGTGTTTGAAATAAATTGTTTTATAATAAAAATCCTATTTTTATCATCTATATGAACTATATAAAATAGTCGTGTTTTGAAATAAATTGTTTTATAATGAAAATCATATTTTTATCACCCATATGAACTATATAAAATAGTCGTGTTTTGAAATAAATTGTTTTGTAATAAAAATCACATTTTTATTATATACATGAATTGTTAAAAATAGTGAAGTGTTGAAATAAATGTCGGGTGGAGAAAATATCATTTTTATCAAATGTATGAAAAGAATATATTTTTGAAATCGAAGAATCGATTATATTTATATATATATATAAATAGAATTGAAATATATCGAATAACGAAGCTGCAGTTCGTGTTTTGAAACCGTGATTTCAAACGATTAGTGCAGGAGATCCGACCATCGAATTTTCCGAAACCGAAACCGTTGGGTTCGCTTTGGAAATATCTTTCCAACGACACCAACTTTGCGAAGATCCAACGGATTGATTGTCTGGAATGTTTAATTCAAATCTGAAGAAAAACAGCGCCAGAATCGATTATATATATATATATATATATATATATATATATATATATAATTAAATAAAATCCAATAACGACGCTGCAATTCGTATTTTGAAATCGAAACTTCAAACGAGTGTACCGGGAGATCCGACCGTCGGATTTTCCCAAAACGGGAACCTTTGGATTCGTTTTGAAAAGATATTTCTAATGATATAAAATGTGTGAAGATCCAACGGTTAGATTTTCAAATATGTGTAAATCAAATCTGAAGAAAAACAGCGCCACGGCCGCGTTATGGCCCGAAATGTCGTTTGAATGAATTGACTATTTTTAAATAAATAAAAATAGCGATAAATTGTTATAAAATATTATAAACGATATGGAATGTGAAATTTAGAAAATTAACCGAAGGTTAGCTAAGTCGAATGGTTTCCTGGGTTTTGATTTGATGTTGGTTTCGGCCTCCGGGGTTAATATTTGGGAAATCGTTCTCTTACTGATTTACGGTTAGTGACTGATGAATTGAAATGAGGCGTATTTCGTGTTTGTGTAGCACTTTTTATTATATACGCGAGTTTCTCAGAAATACTGGGTTTATCCCATTCTGAATAACTGAATCGACGATAAGAAGTCGAAGATGAAGACGGTGGTTGAAGACCAGAGATCTTCACCTTGTTTGGATGGTAATTAATGTCCTGATTTGGAGGCATCCCAAAATATGGATAATGAGGGGTGATCGTCGAGACGTACGTGGAGATCGATGGGTATGCGAGATATATATTGCCTCCGGTTTCGTTCAGACCCAGAACGGACTTCCAAATGGACTGTGTGTCTGACATTGGAATTCAGTCTGTGTGATTGATAGCCATCAGTTGCATGGTGTGAATTGCCTGTGTGACATGCTAAGATGCTGTGATAAAGGCTTTAGTTAAAAAGCAAAGTCTTGTGGTGATGATCAAAGCACCACCTGTGTGGCATAGCTTTGTGTATAACGTGAATTCGCGAGCCTCACACCCCGGTATGAACCAGAAACGGGAGAGGACATCTGGGAAGGCATGCGTTTCCTTCTAGCTAGAGGTGGTGTCAGTGCCTAAACTGGCTGACATTTATATTATTTTCACCTGTGTGGTTGTTGCTATTGCGAGGCGCCTCGGATATATCGGTGGATCCGGGACCGATGGAGTCATTCGTTGGCTCGTTTACGCCCCAAAGGGTGGGGAAACGCTGTGTTCAGGCATAATAATCCACATCGGTGAACCGGCCATGACGATACAAGGTGCAGTTGCGGCTGTGCCTGAGACTCGGGCTAGACAGTCTCAAATTCGGTAAGGACTATCTTTTGCCTTGGTTCATGACGGAAATCCAATTTCCAAATACGACATCGTGCGGTTTTGATTGTAAACCTATATTTGGCGACATAGTGGCATGGGACGCTCAGGTCGTCTATGATTGATAGTTATGATTGAAATTGTTTTTAAAACTTATAAACACTAGTGATAATATCAAATGCTTTTGTTTTACTCGTATCAAGCATATTTTGGCCATTATAAGGTAAAAACTCTATCCTCCGGTTTGCGTTGCATTGTGTGATGGGAACTGAGTCTTATAATGGCTTCATTTTTATAAAATGCATTGTGATGTTTAAAAGATTTATTTGTTTTAAAGCACTGGCAATCCAATGGAGTAAACCCGTTCCGTGAAAGTGGTGTGGTCCTGTGATTAGCCAATTGTATAATGTGTTAAGTAGATTTCTCATACCAGTCCCATGACTGACTCGTAGTTTGTTTAACTTGCAAATTTGGGTGCCCCTTTTTTCTACCCGGGCAGCCTTGTATTCAGGTTTTAGCAGGCTCTTTCTGGATAGCTGGAGCGGAAGATGGATTCTATCATTTATCTCTTTTTATGCTGTTCAGCTCCTATTGTACATATTATGTTTGTTTTCTGCTGTAGACATTTATGTATAGCTGAACTGTATTTGTACTAAGTATGATCCTGTATACTATGTAACTCTGATGATTATGTTTATCCAGTGTATTATTTGTACATTATCTGGTGTATTTGTTTATTTCTGTTCTGCTACTATCTGTTTATGTGTTATATTCCAACGATTACCCTTGCCACCGTCAGTACGGGGTTTGGGGTCGTCACATTTTCTCTTTTGAGGAAAATCATAGCAGAAATCTCGAACAAACTTAGAAATGGCCTCCTCGTATTAAATTCCAATCAGATAAAATAAATCCTTCAACAATGTAACAACCCAGAATTTCAGTACCAATTAAAAAAAGTTATTTTAGATATTTTAATGGATTTTAATATTTAGAATAATTTATTTTAAATAATAATGACGGAAAAATTATTTTAGTCGAATTTAGAATAAATAATTTTATTTTAATTATAAAAAGAGCTTGAAATGGCGCGGTAGTTTGAAAATTCAATTTTAAATTTCAAATGAGTGTACATGATTCAAAATAAATCAGATTTCAGTAAAACAAGAAATATTTGAATCTGTTTAATTATATCTTTATAAGGAATGTGAAAAATCCAGATTTCATAGCCGGAATTTAAAGTTACGTCCAGTTTAAAATTCAGAATAGTCGCTATGGTATTTATATTTTTTTAATATAATATATAGCCATTTTACAAATGACCTCTGTTTTTGACAAACCACTTTTGTTGGATCCGAAATGTCAAATTATTGCTAGATTCTAATTTTCATAATTTTTGGAATTAATATGTGAGCGTGGAAAAAGAAAATGTGTTTTGTCAATTTTAATCAAATTGGATCGACCATAAAATGGTCATTTTTCAAACGGTCTCCAAATTCAATGAAATTAGTTTTGTTAGGACTGTATCGTCAAAACAAAGCTAGATATATTTTTTCTGTAATTTTTGGAGTCAGTATGTAGCCCTGGAAAATTAAAATGTACATTTAAATTAAATATATATTGGTTTATACTTTAATTTTGACAAATACGGATTGAAATGATAGAATTGGCTTACGAAACTTATCTCGTTGTGTCCAGAATGGGGTATATAGCAAGAGGCAATAGTCGTTGGGCTTAAATCGGAGTTCATATGTTAAATTCAATTTTTTTAAATTTAAATTGAATTAAAAATAAAATAAATGTTTTATTATAAATACCCTTGAAATGCACAAAACGCTAATCCCCATATGCAGCCGCCTGCCTCTCAAATGAATGGACGATATCGTTCCGGTTTCTTCCCCAAATCACGCACCGAATAAAAAGAATTAAATCTTGAAATTAACACGACAATTCAAGAGCGAAGTCGGAGCTTCAGATCAGTATGGGTATGATCAGATTTCTTGTTGTAAAATGGAAGATCTCGTGGCTCAAAGAGCCGGCTTTGAGGGTCGATTCATGAACGCTTGGGGTTTGCGAGTTGGGAATTGTGGCGGGCGGTCGAGCTGGCGTGTAGACGAAGGTCAAGGCGACAGTTGATCGACGTCAGGTGTTGTGAAGAAGTGGCGAGCTTGAACCCTAAATTCGAACGTTTGGTTTCGATTTGCTTGATTGAGGATGCAAGAAAAAGAAGGAGGTGCCAGTGGCCTTTGGATTAAATCTGAACGGTGGATTGTAATTGGGGGTAAATAAACTATGATTAAATCTGAATTTATTTGCACAATGGCAAATGAATCTTTTAAATTTGATAACTTTGTGGTATGAGGTCGGAATTCAGCAAACTGAAGTGCGTCGGAACCGTAAACTCAAGAGCTACAGCATGGAGTAGACCAGAACATGTTACAGTGAGTTTGTTTTCTAAACATATTTAAAACTTTGGTTTTAAAGAAAAATATTAATATGCATTGTTTTTAAATATAGAAGAGTATTCTATTTTAAATATAAAATATTGTTTAAAATTTAAAATTTTAATATAATAACATTGTTATAAAAATGTAATTTATATATATAGCTTTAAAATAAAAATGTGATATTTATAACGAGGTAGAATTTATAAAAATGTGATTTTATATATAATATCATAGAATAAAAGTGGGATTTTTAAATATAAAAATAGTATTTTTTTAGAATACAAATAACATTGTTTTATTTTCAAATTTTAAATAAATTAACATTGTTTTAAATATTTGAATTTTTAATTAAATAACATGGATTTAAAATATGATTTATATATATATATATATAGTTTTAGAATAAAAATATGATTTTTAATAAATATAGCATAAATAAAAATATGATATTTAATGTATGTACCATAGATAAAAATGTGATTTTTTAATATATATATATATATAGCGTGATAAAAATGTGATTTTTATTTATAAAGATCATTGTTTAAAAATATGATTTTAATATACATATCGCGTGAAAACAGATTGCGGTGGAACTGTCTGGAAACAAAGCGGAATCCAAACCGTACCAGAAATTCAGAAATACACACTGACGGAGTGGAAACGAAGGTGAGAACTTCTCACTAAAATTTTTGCATAGTTATTTATTTATTTTCATAACTGAAAAATATATAGAATTGTCAGTGTAGATTTTTATCAGTTTAATTATTATAAATTGTATACGGTGCATGTTAGATCACTTTCCTTGTCCACAGACCATGGACGATTTAAATTGGTTGTATTGTATGTTGTTTGTGATGTTGAAATGTTTAACATATTAAAAATAATGTTAATATTAATGTGATAGTGAAATTAAATTATAAATATTCATTTATAACAGTGAAAACTGGTCAAATAGAAAATAATTCAAACCAAATTAGAATTGGTTAAATTTATTAACCAATGATTTATTTAAATAAACTGTTGGTGTTTAAAAGCCCTATACGAGTATTCGGATGATATTTGACATACATCAGTCCGAATATTTAGTTGTATGTCAATCGATGGATTGACAGTCTGTGATGAGAATTATTTATTTAATTATTTTAATGCTCAAATAGTTGTATATTTCACTCTGGATGTGTTTGGAATATTTGAAGATTATTAGTCATTATTTTTGCATACATGCGATGTATGAAATCCATATAACTGAAATTATATGATAATTGATTGAGTCGCATTCCAATTCAGAAATAAAAGTACTTTTTAATATAAAGATCATTTTTAAATAAAGAATTTTTTTAAATAAAGAATCTTTTAAAATAAAGAATATTTTAAAATAAAATGTTTTAACAATGAAAATCACATTTTTATTGTAAGTATCAAGAAATGATTTCAAAATTTAATATTTTCAAAATAAAATAATCATTTGTTGAACTATATTTTTGTACATTAAAAATGTCATCTTTAACATGTTAATGAAAATAAAATAATCATTTGTTGAATTATATTTTTGTACATTAAAAAAATGTGAGACGACCCCATCCCCGAAGAGACGGTTCAAGGGTAATCTTTGGAATATAACACATAAACAGATAACAGCAGAACAGAAATAAATAAATAAATAAATACACCAGATAGTGTACAATAAAATACCCTGGATAAATATAATCATTAGAGTTACACAGTATATAGGATCATACTTAGTACAAAAATACAGTTCAGCTATACATAAATGTCTACTGCGGAAAAGAAAACATAATATGTACAACAGGAGCTGAACAGCATAAAAAAAGATAAATGATAGAATCCTTCTTCAGCTCCAGCTATCCAGAAAGAGCCTGCTGAAACCTGAATACAAGGCTGCCCGTGTAGAAATAGGGGCACCCGAGTTTGCAACTGAAACAAACTATGAGTCAATCTGGTATGAGAAATCTACTTAACACATTTTCAAATATGTCTAATCACAGGACCACGCCACTTTCACGGAACGGGTTTACTCCATTGGATTGCCAGTGCTTTAAAACAAATTAATCTTTTAAACATCGCAATGCTTTTTATAAAAATGAAGCCATTATAAGACTCAGTTCCCATCACACAATGCAACACACACCAGAGGATAGAGTTTTACCTTATAATGGCCAAAATATGCTTGATACGAGCAAAACAAATCATTTGATATTATTGCTAGTGTTTATAGGTTTCAAAAACAATTACAATCATAACTATCAATCATAGACGGCATGTGTACCATATATCATGTCGCCATATGTATATATACAATCAAAACCGCACGGTGTCGTATTTGGAAATTGGATATCCGTCCTGAACCGAGGCAAAAGATAGTCCTCACCGAATTCGAGACTCTCTAGCCCGAGCCTCAGGCTACAGCCGCAACTGCACCTAGGAGCCACAGGGCCGATCCACCGATGTGGATTAAAATGCCTGAACACTGCGTTTCCCCGCCCTTTGGGGCGTAAATAAGCCCAATGACTCCATCGGTCCTGGATCGACCGATATATCTGAGGCGCCTCACAACAGCAACAACCACACAGGTGAAAAGTATATAAATGTCAGGGCTGGTAGGTCACTGACACCACCCTAGCTAGAAAGAAACGCATGTCCTCCCTGGACCCTTCTCCCGTTTCTGGTCTATCCCGGGGTGTGAGGCTCGCGAATTCATGTTATACACAAAGCTATGCCACACAGGTTGTGCTTTGATCATCAACCACCAGACTTTGCTTTTCAACAGAAGCCTTGATCATCTATCACTTAGGCATGCCACACAGGCAATTCACCCCGTGCGACTGATTTTTATCAATATATAACCTCTGGGCTCGTACGTCTCAGAGAAGGGCGTTAAGCAAGAGAATAAATTCTCCGCCGCCAAACAGATATATATTTAATAGAGATCAATCAGCATAGAATAAAATCCAATGTCAGACACACAGTCCATTTACACGTTCGTTCTGGGTCTGAACGAAACCGGAGGCACTCAATACCTCGCATATCCGTACAATCAACATGTACGTCCGGGTGGCTACTACTTTAACCCCGTCAAGGTAGCTACTCCTATCATGAGCATCAGTAGCACCCCTCTATTCGACGTGAAGATTATCGGTCTTGCACCGTCTTCATATCTTCGACCTTCAATCGTCGGTCAATTACTTGAAATGAGAATTAACTCGGCCTTTTCAAATAACTCACGTATATTTAGAATTTCAAATCAATTTATTTCAATGGTTAAATCATTCGACAACACCAATTTTGTTCTTTAATGTAATTTCCACACCAAACACATTCAACCATCAAATATCAAATAAATCGAGCAAATTCAGTTTATTTCCATTCCATATCGTTTATAATATTTTATCACGATTTATCGTTATTTTTATTTATTTAAAAATAGCCAATCCATCTAAACAATGCTTCAGGCCATAACGCGGTCGTGGCGCTGTTTTTCTCCAGATTTGATTTACACATATCTGAAAATCTAACCGTTGGATGTTCACAAAATTTATATCATTAAAAAGATATTTTCAAAACGAATCCAGCGGTTTCAGTTTTGGGAAAATCCGACGGTCAGATCTCCCACACTAATCATTTGAAGTTATGATTTCAAAATACGAACTGCAGCGTCGTTATTCGATTTAATTTAATTATATATATATATATATTCGATTCTGGCGCTGTTTTTCTTTAGGTTTGAATTAAACATTCCAGACAATCCAACCGTTGGATCTTTACAAAGTTAGTGCCGTTGGAAAGATATTTCCAATGCGAACCCAACGGTTGTGGTTTCGGGAAAATCCAATGGTTGGATCTCCCGCACTAATCGTTTGAAATCACGGTTTCAAAACACGAACTGCAACCTCTTTATTCACTATATTTTGATTATATTTATATAAATATAATTGTCTCAACGATTTCAAAACACTATCCACTTTATAGATTTGATAAAAATAATATTTTTATCTAACAGACATTTATTTCAACACTTCACTATTTTCAACAATTCATGTATCTAATAAAAATGTGATTTTTATTGTAAAACAAATTCATTTCAAAACAGGATTATTTTATATACATGAATTTCCACTCAACCAATGAATATAGTTTCAACAATTGAAAATAAATCAAACACATGAATATTTCAGGAAATTTCGGCAGCATAACGGCAGGGTAGTTAAAACCGGGACCGTCCCTAGTACGGCTGGGTTCCACTCCACCAAAAATAGCAGAAGGCTCAGAAAAATATGCGGTCTCTTCTAGAATATAGAAGACATCCACATGAGTCCACTGTCTCTTGTTTCACTGAATTTCGTCTAAAACGAAAAAGATATGATTTTTCAAAGTTTGCAACGCTTTATAGTGTGAAAATCAGTTTAAAATAATCAAGCCGTATACCTTCCATGAGCGTTCAAAACTAGGTCTTCGATTCTTGCAAAATCCGTTGAGCGTTGTTGCGATCGGGTTGCGCCACATCCAAGAGCTCCGAGAGGCGCTTAGGCGGAGGTAGGTGGGCCCCCACTCGGTGGTTCCTCCTGCTCACGGCGGCGCCTCAAAGTCGTCCACTTCAGGACGTCGGTTCTCTCCAAATACGCTTCGAAAATATGCAAATCTGGTATGGATTTGAAGCTTCCGTTATCCTCTACAAAATTCGTAACTGGGGCATGTGGTTTTAATGTGTGGATTGGGAGAAATCAAGCCGGGAAGCTTGGAATGCTTTTTCTCCGTTCGACTGGGTGGATCGGGGAAGAAAGAGAATTTGTGGACCAATCATATTTTTTGTTTATTTATATATTTTTAAAAATCCGAAAATACCCCTTATCACATACGAACACCAATTCAAACCCAATGACTATCGTCCCTAGCATTTTACCCCCATTCCGAACACAATGGGATATGTTTCGTAGGCCCATTCGACTGTTTCAGTCAGTTTCCATTCAAATTAAAATATATAACATTCAATATTCGATTTGAACATATATTTCAATTTGCTAGGGCCACAAACAAATTCGAAAAATTCCAGAAAAATAAATCTAGCTATGTTTTGATGATACGGTCCCAACAAAACTAGTTTCGTCGAATTCTGAGACCGTTTGCAAAAAGGCCCATTTCTAGTCGATCCAATTTAACTATAATTGACCAAGACACGTTTTCCTTTGCCACGCTCACATACTAGCTTCAAAAATTATGAAATTTGAAACCTAGTAATAACTTCATATCCCGGATCCAACAAAAGTAGTCTCATCGAATTCCGAGGTCGTTTGCAAAATGGCCAATTTCACGGGCTATATAAATTCCATAGCGACCTTTCGGAAAATTCATTTGGCCATAACTTTTGCTTTCCGCTATGAAACTTCGATTTTTAAGATTCGTTAGAAAGGTATTTACTAACAGATTTAAATATTTTTGGTTTCACTCAAATCCGTTTTGTTTTGCACTCTGTACAGTCCGACAAAGTTTGAATTCAATTTTTGAAACTGCGGCGCCATTTCAGACCTTGTTTATACTTAGAATTAATTATATTCGTTTTCAATTGTCGATTCAAACTCACTTTTCATCGCTATTATTTAAAATATTTATTATAAATTTTTAAAATCCATTATTTTAGCCAATTTAAAAATTTTAAATTGGTTCAGATTTTCCCGGGTCGTTACAATCTCCCCCACTTAAAACTTTTTGTCTCCGAAAAGGAACAAATTCGAAAGTGGTTTGATTAATCAACTCTACATTCGATCTAGCTTCCATTCTCCAAATTTTTAGTTTCTGAGAATTTTCAAATTCTTCAAAAATTTGGCTAACACCCGGAATTTTCGGAAAATTTCGCCATAACCTCCTTTGTACGGGGAGAGGTTTGGAAATTTATTGGGCCGTATTAGGTACCCAATAAATCCTAATAAGCATACACATATTTATAGTGATATATTCTAGTGTTTATAGAGGAGCGTGTATTGATAATAACTCCAAAGAATAAATTCTCGTCACCCTGTCAAAGCCTGAGGGAGTGTGTATTTTAAATGCTCCAGAGGATAAATCCTCGTCACCTCGTCCCGTGTAGGAAATAAATAGTCCATGTGCCGTATCCAATAACTAGAGAGACGTGATTATTGTCAACTCCAGACCCGTGTGGGGTTTTTGTTAATTTGGAAATTTTATCGTCACAATTCCATATCAGTCATCAGTTCAACCTGTAAAATATAGTCATCGCCGTATAAGCCTCTCGCTCGTACGGTAAATCTTCAACCTCGTCACACAAGCTCCAAATGCTTATGTGGTATATGATGGAGTATGCCTATCTTCTAGAAGTATGCCATGTAGTGTAGTTCAAAATTAATTGCTACTATCCTATGGTGACATTTATTAATTACACACAGAATAACCAGCACTCCGCATCCAATGGCATTCACAGGAGTTGATATAATAATATTTCGCATCCAACTCATTAAGGTTTACCTATTTGTCGGGCACGCAAATAAAATCTTTACTCAACAACTATCCATTTACCTGTTCAAACATATATAATGCACATGTATATATCTCTATATATTTTCTAATCAGTTAAATGCGTGATATAATCGAACAATCTCTACCATTCATTCTATTATTGATTAAATTAACTATTGTTTTAATAATTCAATTAATCAAATTTATTATCACACAACACAAACAACAATCAAATTGTTTTAAACTTTTCAAAATCATATAAATCAATTTCTATACTCTTTTCAAATCATTCAGACTATAGAATAAAAAGTGCACATCCATGGAAAGAAAATAACAACAGAGTAGAGAACTAATTAGTAATGCAAAGTATGGTAAATGCACCTTGCACCGAAGTCAAACAGAGATATCCACTCGGCATCTAGGATAGGCTTTCTGAATGCTCTCCTCAGTTTCCTAAGTACAATCTCGCAGATCTCCACTCCATTTCACTTTGAATAAGCGAACCTTCTTGTTCCTCAGCTCTTTGGTTTCTTTGCCGATAATCTTTAGCGGCTCTCTTCTAACAGCTAGTTCTGGAGTAATTTCTATATCCTGTTGCGCTGCTTCTTCCACGATCAAGTCTGGATCATGAACATGCTTTCGAAGTTGAGATACGTGAAATACATCATGCACTCCAGGCAACCAATTTGGCAATTGAACCTTATATGCGAGAGTTCCAATCCGTTCAAGAATAGGAAACGGACCAATGAATTTCGGTGCCAATTTCCCCGTTTTACCGAACCGGATAACTCCTCTCATCGGAGATACCTTCAAATATACATAGTCGCCAACAGAAAATGATATATCTCTTCTTCTCTTATCTGCATAGATTTTCTGTCGACTTTGAGCGGCGAGTAATTGTTTCTTAACAAAGTCGACTTTATCTACAGCATCGCGAATCATATCTGGGCCCAATACAAGTCTATTGCCTAGCTCCACCCAACAAGTAGGGGATCGACACGGTCTACCATACAATGCTTCGAATGGTGACATTGTCAGGCTCGCTTGGTAACTGTTGTTATATGAAAATTCAGCCAAATGTAAATGGTCTTCCCACGATCCGCCAAAATCAAGAATACAAGCCCGCAATAAATCTTCCATAATACGATTCACCCTCTCAGTCTGACCATCTGTCTTTGGATGATATGCGGTGCTCAAGTTCAGTTTTGTTCCCAATTCTGCTTGGAATGCTTCCCAGAATTTACTGGCAAAAATGGGTCACGATCACTAACGATGCTCATGGGAACTCCTTGTAGTCTAACAATTTCCTTGAAATATACCTGCGCCGGACTCTGATCAGTCCTATTCGATTTGACAGGTATGAAATGGGCGGTCTTCGTGAATCGATCCACGATCACCCAAATACTGTCATTTCCTTTTCTGGTTCTGGGCAAACCATCTATGAAATCCATAGAAATCTGTTCCCACTTCCTACCGGGAATTTCCAAAGGTTGCAACAATCCAGCGAGCTTTTGCTGATCGCTTTTGATTTGCTGACAAGTAGTACACCGGCTAACATATAGGGAGATGTCTCGTTTCATAGATCTCCACCAGAAAGTGCGTTTGATATCATTATACATCTTGCTTACCCCTGGATGGATACTGAGCTTGGCTTTGTGACATTCATCCAATACTTCTCTTCGAAGTTCTGCAATGTTTGGCACACTGATTCAGCCTTTCAACCTTAGGATTCCCTCGTCATCTATTTGAAAACTCAAGGCCTCGCCTTCCTGTATTCTTTCTTTGATTCTTTGAATGAAGTGATCATCCTTCTGAAGAGCAGATATTTTATCAATCAATGACGTCGTAATGATAAAACTGGTGATTATTACATTCTTTCTACCCAGCGCATCAGCCACAACATTGGCTTTCCCTGGAGTGTACAAAATCTCAAAATCGTACACCGCAAGAAATTCTTGCCAACACTGTTGTCTTAGATTCAAGTCCTTCTGGGTGAACAGATACTTCAATGACTGATGGTTAGTATACAGTTCGAATTTCTCACCCAAAAGATAGTGCCATCATATTTTCAAAGAAAAGACGATGGCTAACAACTCAAGATCATGAGTCACATAATTCTTCTCATGCGATTTCAGCTGACGGCTAACATAAGCAATCACTTGACCTCTTTGCATTAACACCGCGCCAAGGCCTTCTCTAGATGCGTCAGTCCAGACTTTCAAGTCCTTATTGCCATCTATTATTGTTAACACTAGAGCAGTCGTCAGTTTTAATTTCAGCTCCTGGAAAGCTTCCTCACATACCGGAGTCCAATTGAACCTCGAATGTTTCTTAGTTAATTTCGTTAAGGAACTGGATGTCTTCGCAAAATCCTTAATGAATTTCCGATAATAACTGGCCAACCCGAGAAAACTTCGGACTTCTGTGGGTGTACGAGGCTGTTTCCAATTCTGAATAGCAGTGATTTTACTGGGATCCGCTGAAATTCCTTCTTTTGACACGACGTGGCCAAGAAATTTGACTTCTTCTTGCCAGAATACACATTTGGAAAACTTTTCTTTTAAAATATTTCTTCTCAGAATTTCTAACACTTGTTCTAAATGTTTTTTGTGCTCGCTTTCTGACTTAGAGAAGACCAGGATATCATCAATGAAAACCAGAACAAATTTATTCAATACTCCTCTGAATACTTTGTTCATCAGATCGACGAAATAAGTTGGAGCGTTACATAAGCCGAACGGCATTACTAACCACTCGTAGAATAAGTCCGTACCTCTAAATGCTGTCAAAGGAACACACTCTTCGGCAATACGAAGCTGATGGAAACCTGTAGCTAGGTCCATTCGTGAAAATACTTGTGCACTATTCAATCGGTCCAATAAATCATCAATCCGCGGCAATGGATATATGTTTTTCAATGTCTGCTTATTCAAGTCGCGATAATCCATGCACAGTCTGAGAGTACCGTCAAACTTCGGAACAAATACCACTGCTGCTCCCCAGTTAGAAAAACTAGGCCTAATCAGACCTTTCCATACAAGCTGTCTAGTTTGGTTATCAAACTCTTCTTTCTCTTTCAAGGTCATTCTTCGAATTGCGTGAACCACTGGCCTTGCATTTGGGACTAAAGAGATTTTAAAATCAATTTCTCTTTGCAGAGGTAAGCTAACAACTTCTTCGAACACACCCGCATAGTTCTTGACAACTAGGATATTTTCTATGTCGACTGAGATATTCTCTGTAACGACAGGAACAGGTTCTATTAGAGCAGGAGAAATATCTAATGCTGCCCATAAGTCCTTTCTATCAGAATTCGGGCCTGCACAGGGAATTACAATATTGGCGAGCTTCGTTTTAACCTTGACAGCCCTTTCTGAACATTTAACCTTAGCTTCGTATTTGGTTAACCAATCCAATCCTAAAATAAGATCGAATTCGGTAAAATTCATGACGATCGAGATACAAGGAAACCGATAATGAGAAATGGAAATAGGTACCCCACAAATCCAACTAAGATTGAGGGAACCCCCAACCGGATTCTGGACAGTGATGGGTTCTTTGAGCTTTTTCAATTTCAAATCTAATTTCTTAACCGCATCCTTTGCAATAAAGCTTATCGACGTGCCTGTGTCAAATAGTAATTTAACGGGAATGTTCTTGACAGTAAGCGTGCCTTCTAAAATGTCTGACCTTTCCTGACTAGATGAGGGTTCAGAAGTTTCTGCTACTTTATTTACCTGAACCACTTCAGATTTCCTTAGGAGCCGGCAATCCTGCTTTACGTGACCAACCTGATGGCACAGATTGCATTTTCTCTTCTCTCCCATTTGGTTCTTGGATTTAAATTTACCCTTAATATGGCTCTGAAGAGATCTGCAACTTATCGACAGATGTCCTTACTTATTGCAGTTAGAGCATATGGCTTTGGTTACTAATCCTTCTTCCGATTTAACCTTCCTTCGATTCAACCTAGGTTTCTTTCTGGCCCCAGACGTCGTACTAGACTCAGTCTGTGTACATGTCTTTGGGCTATCCGTTTCAGACCTCCTTTTTCTGCTAGTGCTAACTTCCTCTTCGTCGACAAAAAGGCCTCGCCTATCAAGATCTTCATATTGATAAGCCATGTATATCATTTCAGAAAAAGGAAGCTTCACATGGCCCATCACACTATTCTGGTATTTCCTCTTAAGACCATTAATAAATCTCAGATTCTTCTTCTTTGGATCTCGTATTAGATGAGGGGCGAAATGAGAAAGTTCATTGAATTTCTTATGATATTCTGGGATATTCATATCTCCTTGTATCGAATAGTAGAATTCATCACATTTTCGCTCAGTTACTTCTGGAGGAATAATTTTTTTATTGAAAAGTCGTTTGAACATATCCCAGGTGATATCACCTTATGGATTATCTTTAATGATTGTTTCCCACTAGATTAAAGCTTCTTCTTTGAGTGCCCAAGATGCCACTAATCTTTTATGGTCATCTCTCAGCTGGAAACTTTCAAAAATTCTTTCAGCAGAACTCATCCAAGCCTGAGTATGAATAATAGATTCATTGCCCGTGAATGGTACTCCTCCCAGATTTCGATATCTTTTAAATAGAGCTTCTATATCTGATCCTGGCTGAGGGAGTACAACTGGCTCATTAATTTGTTGAACCATAGGATTATTTCTTCTGCTTCTACCACTCATTTTCTATGTCTGCAAATAGCAGACAAGGTGTTAAGCCAACAGAAAAAGTAATTTTGAAACATAGAGACATATACTTGTGTGTAAATGTTTCTATCGAAATGTATTTCATTCTGTTATACTCATACTAGGATATTACTGATCCTATCTGTAATGAGTTACACGTCCTAGAGCACTACTGGTTCTATTTTCGGACGAGTTCTTTCATATGTTATATTCTAGGCTTAGCCAAAGCTCTGATACCACGTTTGTGACGACCCCATCCCCGAAGAGACGGTTCAAGGGTAATCTTTGGAATATAACACATAAACAGATAATAGCAGAACAGAAATAAATAAATAAATAAATAAATAAATAAATACACCAGATAGTGTACAATAAAATACCCTGGATAAATATAATCATTAGAGTTATACAGTATATAGGATCATACTTAGTACAAAAATACAGTTCAGCTATACATAAATGTCTACTGCGGAAAAGAAAACATAATATGTACAACAGGAGCTAAACATCATAAAAAGAGATAAATGATAGAATCCATCTTCAGCTCCAGCTATCCAGAAAGAGCCTGCTGAAACCTGAATACAAGGCTGCCCGTGTAGAAATAGGGGCACCCGAGTTTGCAAGTGAAACAAACTACGAGTCAGTCATGGGACCGGTATGAGAAATCTACTTAACACATTTTCAAATATGGCTAATCACAGGACCACGCCACTTTCGCGGAACGGGTTTCCATTGGATTGCCAGTGCTTTAAAAAAAAATCTTTTAAACATCGCAATGCTTTTTATAAAAATGAAGCCATTATAAGACTCAGTTCCCATCACACATTGCAACACACACCAGAGGATAGAGTTTTACCTTATAATGGCCAAAATATGCTTGATACGAGCAAAACAAATCATTTGATACTATTGCTAGTGTATATAGGTTTCAAAAACAATTTCAATCATAACTATCAATCATAGATGGCATGTGTACCATATATCATGTCGCCATATGTATATATACAATCAAAACCGCACGGTGTCGTATTTGGAAATTGGATATCCGTCACGAACCGAGGCAAAAGATAGTCCTCACCGAATTCGAGACTCTCTAGCCCGAGCCACAGACTACAGCCGCAACTGCACCTAGGAGCCACAGGGCCGGTCCACCGATGTGGATTAAAATTCCTGAACACTGCGTTTCCCCGCCCTTTGGGGCGTAAATGAGCCCAATGACTCCATCGGTTCCGGATCGACCGATATATCCGAGGCGCCTCGCAACAGCAACAACCACACAGGTGAAAAGTATATAAATGTCAGGGCTGGTAGGTCACTGACACCACCCTAGCTAGAAAGAAACGCATGTCCTCCCTGGATCCTTCTCCCGTTTCTGGTCCATCCCGGGGTGTAAGGCTCGCGAATTCACGTTATACACAAAGCTATGCCACACAGGCTGTGCTTTGATCATCAACCATCAGACTTTGCTTTTCAACAGAAGCCTTGATCATCTATCACTTAGGCGTGCCACATAGGCAATTCACTCCGTGCGACTGATTTCTATCGATATATAACCTCTGGGCTCGTACGTCTCAGAGAAGGGCGTTAAGCAAGAGAATAAATTCTCCTCCGCAAACAGATATATATTTAACAGAGATCAATCAGCACAAAACAAAATCCAATGTCAGACACACAGTCCATTTACACGTTCGTTCTGGGTCTGAACGAAACCGGAGGCACTCAATACCTCGCATATCCGTACAATCAACATGTACGTCCGGGTGGCTACTACTTCAACCCCGTCAAGGTAGCTACTCCTATCATGAGCATCAGTAGCACCCCTCTATTCGACGTAATGATTATCGGTCTTGCACTGTCTTCATATCTTCGACCTTCAATCGTCGGTCAATTATTTGAAATGAGAATTAACTCGGCGTTTTCAAATAACTCACGTATATTTAGAATTTCAAATCAATTTATTTCAATGGTTAAATCATTCGACAACACCAATTTTGTTCTTTAATGTAATTTCCACACCAAACAAATTCAACCATCAAATATCAAATAAATCGAGCAAATTCAGTTTATTTCCATTCCATATCGTT
Source organism: Allium sativum (assembly GCA_030737875.1). Taxonomy (NCBI): domain Eukaryota; kingdom Viridiplantae; phylum Streptophyta; class Magnoliopsida; order Asparagales; family Amaryllidaceae; genus Allium; species Allium sativum. The sequence continues at coordinate 364,559,886 of CM060916.1, read as the reverse complement.
TATAATATTTTATCACGATTTATCGCTATTTTTATTTATTTAAAAATAGCCAATCCATATAAACAATGCTTCAGGCCATAACGCGGCCATGGCGCTGTTTTTCTCCAGATTTGATTTACACATATCTAAAAATCTAACCGTTGGATCTTCACAAAATTTATATCACTAAAAAGATCTTTTCAAAACGAATCCAACGGTTTCAGTTTTGGGAAAATCTGACGGTCGGATCTCCCACACTAATCATTTGAAGTTATGATTTCAAAATACGAACTACAGCGTGTTATTTGATTTAATTTAATTATATTTATATATATATATATATAAAAATATAAATATAATCGATTCTAGCGCTGTTTTTCTTCACGTTTGAATTAAACATTCCAGATAATCCAACCGTTGGATCTTTACAAAGTTGGCGCCGTTGGAAAGATATTTCTAAGGCGAACCCAACGGTTGTGGTTTCGGGAAAATCCGATGGTCGGATCTCCTACACTAATCGTTTGAAATCACGGTTTCAAAACATGAACTGCAGCCTATTTATTCACTATATTTTGATTATATTTATATAAATATAATTGTCTCAACGATTTCAAAACACTATCCACTTTATAGATTTGATAAAAATAATATTTTTATCTAACAAACATTTATTTCAACACTTCACTATTTTCAACAATTCATGTATCTAATAAAAATGTGATTTTTATTGTAAAACAAATTTATTTCAAAACAGGATTATTTTATATACATGAATTTCCACTCAACCAATGAATATAGTTTCAACAATTGAAAATAAATCAAACACATGAATATTTCAGGAAATTTCGGCAGCATAACGGCAGGGTAGTTAAAACCGGGACCGTCCCTAGTACGACTCCTCGCTCTACCTTAAAACCTCGCGGTTTTTGACAATGGGGAATCATGCATCTAGTTCGCACGCAGGCGGCATGTATATATTTTTCATTTCCACAAACTAATCCTATGTGGTTTCAACCAAATATTTCTCAACCACAAATGGGTATTTTTCAACCATAATCAATCAATATCAACCACGAACAATTCCAATCAACCATTCGTTATCAATCAAATTCCACACCAATCACAACCAATAAATATCGTCCATGGTTTATGGACAAGGGGCGTACATATATATATATATTTATATATAGCAATTTACTTCTATTTCAACACATATATAATTTTTACAACGCATATACAACTTATACATCGAACGTACAACTTATACAACGCTTATACAAGAGGTGTACAATGCTTATATAACTCATACATCGACTATATAGTTTATACATCGTCATTTTCCATATCGTTTATAAATTAGAAATCTCACACTGGGTTCCACTCCACCAAAAATAGCAGAAGGCTCAGAAAAATATGCGGTCTCTTCTAGAATGTAGAAGACGTCACACGAGTCCACTGTCTCTTGTTTCATTGAATTTCGTCTACAAATGAAAAAGATACGATTTTTCAAAGTTTGCAACGCTTTATAGTGTGAAAATCAGTTTAAAATAATCAAGCCGTATACCTTCCGCGAGCGTTCAAAACTAGGTCTTCGATTCTTGCAAAATCCGTTGAGCGTTGTTGCGATCGGGTTGCGCCACATCCAAGAACTCTGAGAGGCGCTCAGGCGGAGGTAGGTGGTCCCCCACTCGGTGGTTCCTCCTGCTCACGGCGGAGCCTCAAAGTCGTCCACTTCAGGACGTCGGTTCTCCCCAAATACGCTTCAAAAATATGCAAATCTAGTATGGATTTGAAGCTCGCGTTATCCTCTACAGAATTCGTAACTGGGGCATGTGGTTTTAATGTGTGGATTAGGAGAAATCAAGCCGGGAAGCTTGGAATGCTTTTTCGCCGTTCGACTGGGTGGATCGGGGAAGAAAGAGAATTTGTGGACCAATCATATTTTTTTGTTTATTTATATATTTTTAAAAATCCGAAAATACCCCTTATCACAAACGAACACCAATTCAAATCCAACGACTATAGTCCCTAGCGTTTTACCCCCATTCCGAACATAATGGGATATGTTTCGTAGGCCCATTCGACTGTTTCAGTCAGTTTCCATTCAAATTAAAATATATAACATTCAATATTCGATTTGAAAATATATTTCAATTTGCTAGGGCCACAAACAAATTCGAAAAATTCTAGAAAAAATAAATCTGGCTATGTTTTGACGATACGGTCCCAACAAAACTAGTTTCGTCGAATTCTGAGACCGTTTGCAAAAAGGCCCATTTCTAGTCTATCCAATTTAACTATAATTGACCAAGACACGTTTTCCTTTGCCACGCTCACATACTATCTTCAAAAATTATGAATTTTGAAACATAGCAATAACATCACATCCCGGATCCAACAAAAGTAGTCTCGTCGAATTCCGAGGTCGTTTGCAAAATGGCCAATTTCACGGGCTATATAAATTCCATAGCGACCTTTCTGAAAATTCATTTGGCCATAACTTTTGCTTTCCGCTATGAAACTTCGATTTTTCAGATTCGTTAGAAAGGTATTTACTAACAGATTTAAATATTTTTGGTTTCACTCAAATCCGTTTTGTTTTGCACTCTGTACAGTCCGACAAAGTTTGAATTCAATTTTTGAAACTGCAGCGCCATTTCAGGCCTTGTTTATACTTAGAATTAATTATATTCGTTTTCAATTGTCGATTCAAACTCACTTTTCATTGCTATTATTTAAAATATTTATTTTAAATATTTAAAATCCATTATTTTAGCCAATTTAAAAATTTTAAATTGGTTCAGATTTTCCCGGGTCGTTACAAAATGTGTCACCTATAACATGTTAATGAAAATGAAATAATCATTTGTTGAATTATATTTTTATACATTAAAAATGTCATCTTTAACATGTTAATGAAGTGAATAAAATATTTATGTGTTGAATAAAAATTTTGAACAGTAAAAATATCATTTTTATTAAATGTATAAACCATGTAAGATATTCATGTGTTGAATAAAAATTTTGGAACAATAAAAATAGTTATGTTCTTAGAACGCCCTTTTTATCGATCGAGTTATTCATTTTATAATGAATATCGAAAATAAGTGATTTCAAAATTTAATATTTTGAAAAATTATCATTTTAATGTGATAAAGATATGGAATATTCAATTTTGATTTAAAGTTGAAAACAAAGTTGGAATCGTTTTAAAACAAATATAAATGATTTATAAAATACGTTTTAGTTGGAAATCGATGAAATATATATATAATATATATATATATATATTATATGTTTAATAGCCTGAATAGAACATGCCGCGCAGCGACCGTTCGCGAATTTCGACCATTAACTTCAAATTGATGTTACGGGAGATCCGACCGTCGAATTCTCCTAAAACCAGAACCATTGGGTTCATATCAAAAAGAGCTTTCCAATGAGTGTAAGAGATTTGAAATTCAACAGCTAGATTTGGAAATATGTCCAAATCAATTTTGGAAAAGGTCGCAATGGATGTAGTTCGGTGGCCATTATTGAAAACCGACAGAATTGGCGATAATAAAATTATTAAAAATATGGGAAAATTATGTAAAATCATAATAAATAATTTGGAAAGGTTTTGGTGAATAATTACAATTTTTTAAAGATAAAAAAATATTTTTTACCGAAATGAACTAATTAGTAACTAAAATAAATCTTCATTTAAAATTTAATGAAGTTTTCCAATTAATTAATATTTAATTGGAATTAAATAAAATAAATTGATTTTGGGTTTGTCGTGAATGATGTCTTCAATAACACTGTTCTTAAACCCGGTGTGAAAAGAATAAATCTTTTAATTAAGATTATTAGAGTTTCCAATTATATTTAGTAATTGGAATAAAATGAAATGTGAATTGGGTTTATTGTGAACTGTGTTCTTAAAGACGTTCATTCTTTAACCCAATTAACAATGAAAATATAATTTGGAATTTGTAAATCCTTTATTAAGATTTAAATGGAATTTATAAATCTTTTATTAAGATTTAAATGAAATTTTTTCCAGTCTAATAGAATAAACTGTAATTGAAGGGAATTCGATTTAAAAATAATCGAGATAAGCTCCTGTGAATGAAGACCGTTACTATGTATGGAATTTAAAAAGGCCTTGTCATTATTCTATTTATATTATTATTCTGATATGTAAATTTATATCGATTATATATTGATCTGTTTTCCATGAAGATTCCACAGTTAATGAAAGATGATTTGGGTTTATCGTGAACTGTGTTTTAAATGACATTAGTTCTTTAACCCAGTTAATGATAAGGATTAATTTCCTAAATTTGAATAATCATAAAGTAATGGTTTTTGATATTAAAACCAAATTAGAGTTTTAATAAATATCTAATTAGATTGAAATGGGAATAAGATTATTTAATTTATCAAATTCTTAAAATGATCGAGAATGGAGTATAACCAGTTTTACTCCAGGCGATAGTTAAAATCTTTAATTAGATTTGAATGTAAAAATGATAAATAAATTTACTGATAACACTGTTGGTGTTAGATATGGAGTTCTACTAGTTTTACTCCATGGGATGAATAGGTTGGGATAGGGATAATAAATATAAATAAATGATTACTTTGGTAAGGTTTGATAATCCCGACTAGTTAATAAAATCTTTTGAAATTGATATCCAAAAAGAAGATTAAATAATAAATTTAAAAGAATTTATCTTTGATAAAATTAATGGGAATCTTTCCCAAATTATTTGAATATTTTATTGAAAGAATATTCTGAATTGGAATGAGGCATATGATGTGTTTTAACAGCATTTGATTATAAAATATGCAAATTATTCAGAAAGACTGGTTTTAACCCATTCTGAATAATTTATACGACAACCAAGAGTCAAAGATGAAGTTGGTGATTGAAGACCGGAGATCTTCACATCGCTTGGATGATTACTGATGTCTTGATTGGGACGTACACCCAAGACAGGGTAATAAGTGGTGATCGTCCAAACGTACTTGGAGATCGACGGATATGCGAGGACCTCTCTCTTGTATTGGACATATGAGATGAGGAATAAGGTGCCTCCAGTTTCATTCGGACCCAGAATGGACTTGTAAATGGATGGTATGTCTGACGTTGTATTCCCTTATGTTGTATTCGTTGATCTCTACTAAATATATATTTGTTTGGTGGTGGAGAATATATTCTCTTGCTTAACACCCTTCTCTGAGATGTACGAGCTTAGAGGTTATATATTGGCATAAATAAATGGTATGGTATGGATTGTCAATGTGGCATGATAAGATGAAAATGATCAAGGCTTTTGTTGAAAAGCATAGTCTTGTGGTTGATGATCAAAGCACAACTTATGTAAGCTTAGCTTTGTGTATAGCGTTACTTCGTGAGCTTCACACCCTGGTATGACCAGAAAGGGGATGAGGACTTCAGGGAAATGGACATATGTTAGTTTCTAGCTAAGAGTGATGTCATGGTATGAAGCCCAGACTTTTTACTCATGTGGATGTTGCTTATTACTTGATGAATAGAGAGGCGCTTTGGATATATCGGTCACTACGGGATCGATGGATGTTCTGGTCGATATACTGACCATATTATTTTATGCCCCATAGGGCAGGCTAACATCTAGTTTATGGTATTGCAATCATCGACGGATGACTGGCCCTATTGCTAACCGCAGGTGCAGTCGCGGCTATATCCTGAGGCTCGGGCTAGAGAGTCTCGAATCGGTAAGGATGATCACTTCCCTTGGTTCATAAATGGAAACCTAATTTCCAATTCGCAATATTCGGTTTTAGTTGTAAATATATATACGGAGACATAACATAATGGTACCTACGCTGCCTATGTTTGATACATTTATATTTGAAGTTGATTTCTTCACTTATAGTAATAATAAAAGATGAAATTTCACGTATCAAGCATATTTGGCTATTATAAGGGAAAACTCTATCCTCGACTGCGTTCGTTGTGTGATGGGACCTGAGTCTTATAATAGCTTCATTTTTCCAAAAAAAAGCATTGCGTTGTTTTATTTTAAACAAAGATTCATGTGGAGTAAACCCGTTCGGTGTTATACGGCGTGGTCCCGTGATTTACCCAACTTTAAAATCAAGCTAATAATTGTTTTAGTTCTCACACCAGTCCCATGACTGATTCGTAGTTTATTGTTTTAACCTAAACTCTGGGTTCCCATATTTTCCACAAGGGCACCTAGTAGTTTTGGTTTTGCATATATTATATTTACAGGATCCTGGATTTACAGTTAAAGCTATATTCAGAAAGCTCTGTATCTGTGTATTTCTTTCAGTTGTGCTATTGATGTATTTTCCACTATGCATTGTATTATATTTTTTGCCGCTTTGTAATTTATTAAATCTCTGATATTATATTTTCAATGTGTAATACTTATTCATACTCTGTTATATTCTTGTACTCTGATGTAATTTTTGTAATAATAATGAAATGTTCTTCTGTTTGTGTTCTGATTTGTCGTGTTCCCAATTCAATCTAGATTTTCCTTTACGGGGGAGTTTGGGTCGTTTCATTTTGGTATCAGAGCTTTGGTTTACAAAGCTCGAGGACAAGACACATTAGAACCGAACGAAAGAATTCATCAGAGATTGGATTAGTACTATCCAATAAGAATGACTCGTTAGAGATGGGATTAGTAGTATCCTAGAACGAGTGTAAAGAGTTTTATTTTTAAAATGAAAACAAATTTTGTTTTGAAAATTTAAACCCTATAATACATATTTGAGTGTATTATTTTATTTAATTTGGACAATCGAATATATAAAGATTTTGAATATACGCGTGATTAATGGATATTCAAAGTTTTAATATACTAGATAGATATAGAATCACACTCTAGTCGCTCGGAGATGATTCTGATGATTGATATATCATCATCAGCATTTGTGTTCGAGTTTCAAAAGTGGGATATCTATATATTTCCAATTGACTGGTGTGAGAACCAAAACTTAGTTAGAGTTTATTGTTGTGACTTGCATTGAAATATGATTTTTGACTATATATAAAAGTTATATATGTTTAAAAAGTTAACCAAATAATTGATTGCTGGTTGTGATAATTAGTTGAACTAATAAAAATATTGGAATGATAATTGATTTTACCAGTATGAGAATAAATGATAAATTTAGACAAATCGAATCAAATATTGAACTGAATTGAAAATTGATTAGAAATTGCATATATGTACATATGTATATAATGAACAGGTCATAGCATGGAAGCTAAGAAGAGGAATAAAATTGTATGGCCTACAAATAGGTACATATTTACTGTATTTATTGGGGTTTGATGATATTATGAGCCGATTGGCTAGCCGCTTGGCTTTTTCTTTTATTTTGGATTGATGAGGGCCCTGTGAGGCTAGTTGCGGTTTTAAATATCAACCCGCACAAAGGAGGTTATAGCGAAATTTTTCAGAAATTTAGGGTGTTAGCCAAACTTTTGAAATATTAGAAAATTCTTAGAAACTGAAAAGTTGAAGAATGAAAGTTGAGTTGGTTAGTTAAACAACTTTCAGCTCCGTTCCTTTTTTAGGATGAAAAGATTTTAAGTGGGGGAGATTGTAACAACCCGGAATTTCGGAACCAATTTAAAATTTTTATTTTAGGTATTTTAATGGATTTTAATATTTAGAATAATTTATTTTAAATAATAACGACGGAAAATTTATTTTGATCATAGTTAGAACGAATTATAATTTTATTTTAATTATAAAACGAGCCTGAAATGGCGAGGCAGTTTGGAATTCGATTTTAAATTTCAAATGAACGTACATGATTCAATATAAATCTGATTTCAGTAAAACAAGAAATATTTGAATCTATTTAATTGTACCTTTCTAACGAACGTGAAAAATCTAGATTTCATAGCGGGAATTGAAAGTTATGTCTAGTATAAAATTCAGAATAGTTGCTATGGAATTTATATATATCTTTTAACATAATATATAGCCATTTTACAAAAGACATCCGTTTTCAACGAAAACACTTTTGTTGGATCCAGAATGTCAAATTATTGCTAGATTCCAATTTTCATAATTTTTGGAATTAATATGTGAGCATAGCAAAAGAAACGTGTTTTGTCAATTTCAGTCATATTGGATCGACCAGAAAATGGCCATTTTTCAAACGGTCTCCAAATTCGACGAAATTAGTTTTCTTAGGACTGTATCATCAAAACAAAGCAAGATGTAATTTTTCATTGATATTTGGAGTCAGTATGTGGCCCTGGCAAATTAAAATGTACGTTTAAATTAAATAGATATTGCTTTATACTTTGATTTTGATAAAAACGGATCGAAATGGTAGAATTGGCTTACGAAACATATCTCATTGTGTTCAGAATGGGGTATTTAGCAAGAGCTAATGGTCGTTGGGTTTAAATCGGAGTTCGGATGTTAAATTCATTTTTTTTGAATTAAAACTGAATTAAAAATAAAATAAATATTTTATTATAATACCCTAGAAATACACGAAACCCTAATCCCCATATGTAGCCGTCGGCCTCTCAAATGAATGGACGATATCGTTCCGGTTTCTTCCTTAAATCATGCACTGAATACAAAGAATTAAATCATGAAATCAACATGAAAATTCAAGGGCGAAGTCAGAGCTTCAGATCAGTATGGGTATGATCGGATTTCATGTTGTAAAATGGAATATCTCGGGGCTCAAAGAGCCGGTGTTGAGAATCGATTCACGAACACTTGTGGGTTGCGAGTTGGGAACTGTGGCTTACGGTTGGAGCTGGCGTGTAGATGAAGGTCAGGGCGACAGTTGATCGACGTCAGGTGTTGTAAAGAAGTGGCGAGCTTGAAACCTAAATTTGAACGTTTGGGTTCGATTTGCTTGAACGAGGACGCAAGAAGAAGAAGAAGGTGCCAGTGGCCTTTGGATTAAATCTGAATGGTGGATTGTAATTGGGGGTAAATAAATTATGATTAAATCTGAATTTATTTGCACAATGATAAATGAAATTTTTTAAATTCGATAACTTTGTGGTACGAGGTCGGAATTCAGCAAACTGAAGTGCGTCGGAACCGTAAATTCAAGAGCTATAGCATGGAGCGGACCAGAACATGTTACAGTGAGTTTTAAATAAAAACATATTTAAAATGCTGATTTTAAAGAAAAATATAAATATGCATTGTTTTTAAATATAAAAGAGTATTGTTTTTAAATATAAAACATTGTTTGAAATGTAAATTTTTAATAAAATAACATTGTTACAAAAATGTAATATATATATATATATAGCTTCAAAATAAAAACATGATATTTATAATGATACAGAGTTTATAAAAATGTGATTTTTATATATAATATCATAGAATAAAAATGGGATTTTCAAATATAAAAATAGTATTGTTTTAGAATACAAATAACATTGTTTTATTTTCAGAATTTAAATAAATTAACATTGTTTTAAAGATTTGAATTTTTAATTAAATAACATGGATTAAAAATATGATATATATATATATATATAGTTTTAGAATAAAAATATGATTTTTAATAAATATAGCATAAATAAGAATATGATATTTAATGTATATATCATATATAAAAATGTGATTTTTTAAATATATATAGCGTAATAAAAATGTGATTTTTATTTATAAAGATCGTTGTTTAAAAATATGATTTTTAATATACACACAGCGTGAAAACAGATTGCGATGGAACTGTCTGGAAACAAAGCGGAATCCAAACTGTACCAGAAATTCAGAAATACACACTGACGGAGTAGAAACGAAGGTGAGAACTCCTCACTGAAAATTCTGCAAAGTTATTTATTTATTTTCGTAATTGAAAAATATATAGAATTGCCAGTGTAGATTTTTATCGTTTTAATTATTATAAATTGTATACGGTGCATGTTAGATCACTTTCCTCATCCACAGACCATTGACGATTTAAATTGACTGTATTGTATGTCGTTTGTGATGTAGAAATGTTTAACATATCAAAAATAATGTTAATATTAATGTGACTGTGAAATTAAATTATAAATATTCATTTATAATTTGAACAGTGAAAATTGGTTAAATAGAAAATAATTCAAACCGAATTAGAATTGGTTAAATTTATTAACCAATGATCTATTTAAATAAATTGTTGTTGTTTGAAAACCCCATACGGGTATTGGGATGATATTTGACATACACTAGTCCCAATAATTAGTTGTATGTCAATCGATGGATTATCGATTGACAGTCTGCGATGAGCGTTATTTATTTATTTTAATGCTCACACAGTTGTAAATTTCACTCAGGATGTGATTGGACTGTTTGATGATTATTTGTGACGGCCCGCCCCGCACCAACCGACATTTACTCCAAAGGTGCGCTGTACACATGTCCAGTTAGCACGGAACGGGACGCCAGAAGGGAAAAAGGAAGGAGGAAATGAACATACAAAGAACATGTAGAATGTCTCACAGCACATCGAACAAAATGTAATAATAACATACTTGACATAAAACAGGAGAGACAGTGCATAAGCTGAAAATCAGAACTAAACATCATAACAGCGGAAATTCAAAAGTACAGCTTATTACAACTTTCAAACTGTCTCAAAGCAAAAGTAAGGTAAATGAGGTACACTACTAATGCCCAAGTAGTGACCACCAACGACACAGGGAGAATGTGTATATATATCATACGTGGAAGCCTCCTGCCCGCCTCCGAATCAGCTACTCGCGTACCACCAGCTAACCTGTCTCTAGTCTGCTCGTGTGAGCACCCAGAGTAATAAGAGGAGACATAAAACTCTGGGTCAGACATAAAGCCTGGTATGAGCGATAAGCATCTAAAGTGAACAATAACAGGTAGACTAAAACAAACCTGAACCTGGACCTGCAACCAAAGAGTTAGCACTACATACTGTACAACACTCTAAGGTATCACATCAATCAATATAAAGATACGGAGGTGGGGGAGGTGTGCATGTCATATTGATGGCAAACAATCAAGCATAGCATCCATCCTCACATCTCTCACTCAGTGCGTAAAGTATACGATATTCACCACTTCGATCACCCAACATTCCTTGCTACGATCACTTTGCCCCATGAAGTCATAAATGGCTTCACTGCACTGATAACGTAGCCACTAATTCCTCGCTATGTCCACTTGCCCCATGGAGTTATTCACCCCATCTGCGCTGGCTCATAGCCTTACTAATCCTTACTATGTCCACTTGCCCCATGGAGTTATTCACCCCATCTGCGCTGGCTCATAGTCTTACTACGCATCACCTTGCCCCTCAGGTCATAATGACCCTACTGCACTGATAACGTAGTCTTGCTACCATCACTTTGCCCCTCAGGTCATAATGACCCTACTGCACTGATAAGTAGCCCATCATTCCTTTTTAGTGGTGAATCAAAGTTATGAACATCGACAACTCCTTAGCACACGTCCCGCAGCAAAGTCCAACCATGAAGTGGATTCATTGGTTCCCAACTGGTTCCGGGATCCTGAGCTCTAACTTCCATTTGGAATACCTTTGCATCTCGGGTTATTGGTCATCACAATCGAATCGGATCGGATCAGCCTTCACATTCTTCATCGGATCGGATCGGCTTAGTTCGGATCGCCAACACCCCATGCGGATCGAATCATGTTCCTCCAGCGCGCGGCTCCTTCTCCTGGCTCGGATCGGCGTCACCATTTCGGATTAGATCGTGGTCACCCATTCGGATCGGGTCGGGGTTCCTCCTTCAAGTCAGTTCGTGCTTTCCCCGCTGGTTGGATCGGGTCGGGTGCAACTTCCCAGATGGTCAGCTCGTGAACTTCTAAAATGGATCGGTTCGTGCTCCTCCCTTCGGATCGTTGCGCCTCATCAATCTGGATCGGATCGTGGAGAGGATTCACGATCGGGGGTGAACATGCGGATCGCTGTCTTCGGATCGGATCGTGGCATATGTCCACGATCGGTTCGGGTCGGGAAGTCCGATCCGATCCCACTTGCAACTTCCTGCAGTCCTTCCAGCGAGCAGTTTACGCCATTCGACGGCGTTTTTGACCAAACTAACACTTCTAAACAATCACAAAGCATACCATATAGTCATAGCAGCATACATAATCAACCCCAAACATCAAAACATCAACATGATAGGCTAAAATGGATCAAACATACCCAAAATCCCAAATTTCCCCTTAAGGATACTTAGGTGAAACTAATGATAGGATTATCAAAACTTAACCAAATCAACCCAAATTCATATCAGAGGTCTAAAACATCATTCCGAATTTTATAAACATTTTTCCAGAATTTTATCATGTTTAAATTCGCTAATTAACACTAATCACCCCTAATTAGCCATAATTAGTGCAAAACTAAGCAAATCACTCACCTTAGCCACAAAATAAACTAAGATCTGAAATGATTCTCTGATTTGATGCGAATTTCAATACCAAACAGCAGCTCCTTTGTTGATTTGGTGAAGATCCTTCTTGATTAGGGGTTGCTAAGCCAAATCCTTAACCTAAAGGTAATTTGGAGGTGATTTAGAGGTTGGAGGTCATTTTTAGGGTTCCTTGGTGATAAGTGGAGGCTAGAAAACTGAAATGGAATGATTCTCCATCTCATTTCAGCCCTCCCATAACCCTAATCCAGAAATGGGTTATGGGCCTACTCACTAATCACCCGATTTGGCCCGGTTAAGCAGTTTTTCACCCTCCAAATCTTGTTTCAGCCATATCTCCCAAATGGTAAGTCCGTTTGGCTTATGTGACCACTCTACGGAAAGAGAAACCATCAAACGAATCAAATGGAAATGGTTTCGGGTCAAAATTCCTTTCCAGTCAAAAGTTATGGCCAAAACAGTACCAACTAGGGGCAAAATGGTCATTTAAAAATCGACAAAAATCATAAGCATGGGAAATGACTCTAATAGATGTTTCCCAAGGTTACATGACCATACAACTTCATACGGGAAAGAATTAAATATTCTACGATCTCATGATGTGTAGAATACGGGTCATTACACTCTCCCCCCCTTAAGAAATTTCGCCCCCGAAATTCCCTAATCCAAACATACACAAAGGTTCCCGCATGCCTATCAATCATAAAACAACAATCAAACATGCAAACAAGCAAAGTAAGTCTATCCTAGCATGCGGAAAACTAAATTGCAAAGTAAATCTTACCAGGCAAAGAGTTCTGGATAGGCCTTCCTAATGCTCTCCTCTGTCTCCTATGTACAATCATTCTCGTTTTCGCCCCCACTGAACCTTGACTAGCTTCACTGCCTTCCTTCGAAGTTGCTTCGTATCATGCCCCACAATACGAATCGGCCTGCGGTTCCCAACCGCCTCGGGTTCTACTTCAAAGTCCTATAACTGATCAGGTGAAATAGTCACATCTGAGTCGTAAACGAACTTCCTCAGCTGGGAAACATGAAATACATTATGAACTCCCGCCATTTTCTCTGGTAAGCCAACTCTATATGCCAAATTCCCGACTAGTTCAAGAACAGGGAATGGGCCAACAAATCTTGGTGCCAACTTGCCTCTCCTGCCAAATCGTATCACGCTTTTCAACGGAGAGATCTTGACAAACACCAAGTCAACAACGGAGAATTTCAAGTCTCTTCTCCTCTTATCAGCATAGCTTTTCTGTCTATCTTGAGCAGCTTTCATTCGTTGTTGAATGATCTTAATCTTATCGGAAGTTTCCCTCACCACATCTGGTCCAAGTACAAACTTCTCGCCAGTCTCTATCCAACATGATGGTGAGTTGCACGGTCTTCCATACAAAGCTTCATATGGAGCCATACCGATACTGTATTGGTAGCTATTATTATATGCAAATTCTACTAAATGCAAATGGTCATCCCATGATCCACCAAAATCCAATATACACGCTCTCAAGAGATCTTCCAAGATACGATTCACCCTCTCCGTCTGACCGTCGGTCTGAGGATGATATGCGGTACTGAGATGTAATCTTGACCCTAGAGCCTCTTGTAAGCTCTTCCAAAACCCACTAGTGAACAACGGGTCTTGGTCACTCACAATGCTTTTGGGTACTCCATGAAATCTCACTACCCACTTCATATATAATTCTGCCAACTTGGCTGTTGTTCTGGTCGATTTGACTGGTATAAATCTTGCGCTCTTAGTCAATCGATCCACAATTACCCAAATGCTATCATATCCCGATCTAGTCCTTGGTAAGCCATCAATGAAATCCATCGAAACTTGCTCCCATTTCCATTCGGGAATTTCTAATGGTTGTAACAACCCACTAGGCTTCTTTTGCTCGGCTTTAACTAGCTGACAATTCATGCATTTGGATATAAACTTCCCAACGTCTCTTTTCATCCCCTCCCAGTAGTAGGCCTGCTTCATATCTCGATACATCTTATTACCACCGGGGTGTATAGTCAGTTTTGAGTGATGACATTCTCTAAGCACTTCATCTCTCAAACCATTTACGTTGGGCACAACCAACCTTCCATTCTTTCGAATCCATCCATCTCGATCAAGCCCATACACATTCATCTCCTCATCCATACCCGTCTCTAACTTGGAGATGATTTCTAATAGATTAGGATCGTCCCTCTGGCTAGAACCAATCCGCTCTATCAAAGTGGGTCTGATCGTCAAACTAGCTAGCATAACTGGATCCAATTCGCACCTTGGTCTGAAATCAAAACCCGTGATATACTCCAGTTGCTTCCATTCAAGAAACATTGCCCCTAAGTTGGCATGTCTCCTACTCAAGGCATCGGCTACCGCATTACCCTTCCCAGGTGTATACGCGATATCAAAATCATACGAAGCCAAGAATTCTAACCATCTCTGCTGACAAAGATTCAGATCTTTCTGGGAGAAGAGATACTTCAACGATTTATGATCGGTAAATAGCTCAAATCTTTCTCCCAAGAGATAGTGTCTCCACATCTTCAGCGCAAATACAATCGCTGCCAATTCCAAATCATGGGTAGGATACTTCTTCTCATGCGGCTTTAGCTGTCGACTAGCATAAGCTACAACCCTACCTCCTTGCATCAATACTGCACCTAGTCCGGTACCACAAGCATCCGTGTATAGCGTCATCTCTTCATTCCCTTTAGGAATGACTAACACTGGCGCACGCGTCAACTTCTCTTTTAGACTCTTGAAGGCATCCTCACACACTCCGTCCCAGACGAAGGACTGATTCTTCTTAGTCAACTGAGTCAACGGTGCTGCTATCTTGGAGAAGTCCTGGATAAACTTACGATAATATCCGGCTAATCCCAATAAACTTCTTACATCTGTAGCATTCTTGGGTGTAGGCCAATCCTGTACCGTAGCCACCTTCGCAGGGTCCACAGCAATACCACTCTCTGAAACAACATGACCCAAGAATCTTACTTCCCTTCTCCAAAAATGACACTTAGAGAATTTCACTTTCAATTGGTGTTTCCTCAACACCTCCATCACTATCCTCAAGTGCCCCTTGTGTTCCTCCTCTGTCCTTGAATAAACAAGGATATCATCCACGAACACAAGAACAAACTTATTCAACTGATCTCTGAATACTCGATTCATAAGATCCACAAAGTAGGTTGGTGCATTGGTCAACCCAAATGGCATGACCAACCACTCATAAAATCCAGACGGCGTCCTAAATGCCGTCTTCGGAACACTCTCATCTGCTACTCGAAGCTGATGAAATTCTGTCGCGAGGTCCAACTGGGAGAACACTCTTGCTCCTTCCAGCTGATCAAACAAATCATCTATCCGCGGTAGAGGATACTTATTCTTCCTCGTCACCCTATTCAACTCGCGATAGTCCACACACAAACGAAGGGAACCATCTGCCTTAGTGGCAAATACAACTGGTGCTCCCCACTCGGAGACACTCCTTCTAATCAATCCCCTCTTCAAAAGATTGCTGACTTGCACCCCGAGCTCTCGCTGCTCCTTTGGTGCCATACGACGAAGTGGCATCACTATAGGTCTGGCATCTTTCACTAAATCAATACGGAACTCAATCTCTCGGTGTGGTGGAAGCCCGGTCACCTCCTCGAAGACGTCCGGATACTGGCCAACCACCGGCACATCTGACAACTCATCCTGCGGGATGTCGAGGGAATTTACAAAACTAGCCATAACCCCATCACTAGGTAGACTACCAAACACTACCCTCCGCCCATCATCCGCCCTCACTGTCACCAAAAAGCCCTCACAGTCTACCACCACCCTGTATCTTTGGAGCCAGTCGACTCCCAATATAATGACATACCCAGTAAAGCCCAAAACAAAGCAATCACATACAAACATACATCCATGACTCGATAAGACCAAATTCCTGCAAATCATACTAAGGCTAGTCGAACCACCAATCGGGTTCGTCACAACTAATGGTCTATCGACTATCTCAGGTTCCAGTCCCAACCTATCTACCAGGTCACTAGATATGAAGGAACGGGAAGCCCCAGTATCAAACAAAACTCGAACTGGCATATCATAAATAGAAAGCATACCTTGAATAACAACGTTCTTTCCTTTCTCCGGCGCAGTTGGGGCATTCGACGAAGAAGGGACAGCATCAATAGCATATGCTTTCACAATCTGCTTCTCCTTAAGAGGTTGCGGACACTTATCTTTCTGATGTCCCACTTGATCATAGTTGTAGCACTTCCTTTCCGCTGGCTTGGCCCGACATTCCTTAGCATAATGGCCTTTCTTTCCACAGCTGAAGCACTCAACATCCTTCTTGCTCTTTTTCTGGCCACCTTTAGATTGGTCCTGCTTCCTCTTATTCTGAGAGCTATTCTTGCCTCCACCGCCTGCTTGCGGCTTTGGCCCTTCTGCAGATGCAGCCTCAGTCTTTGACTTAGGGTAAAGACTCTCTGACCTCAAAGCTTTTCCCACGATCGATTCAAAAGTCTCATCGATGTGGTTAATAAGCCTCTCCCCCAAGTACCCATCCAGGCCAGTAATGAACTTCTCATTCTTCTTCTCAGGAGTATCAATAAGAGACAGTCCATACTTCGACAAAGTGTCAAACTCAGCAATATAATCAGAAACTGCCCTTCCATTCTGCTTGAGTTCCAAGAACCTCTTGAACAACACTGACTTCTGGGCAGCTGGAATGAACTTCTCGCTAAAGCGAGCCTTGAACTGATCCCAAGTAACCTGGTCCTCTGGAGTAGCTGTTCTGATAGCATTCCACCAATTCATCGCTCGCCCTTGCAACTGACGAGACGCTAGCCTTCTCTTCATCGCATCCTCGAGACCCAAGTCATCAAAGATACGATCACAGCTATCCATCCAATCTTGAACATCTGTGGCCGACTCCGTCCCGTGGAACGGCTTCCCACCAAGATTAGTGTAATCTTTGCACAACTTGGCGAAATCGACCCTAGGCACCTGCACTACTGGACCAACACCAACTCCGGGATTGGGAATTGCCCCTTGCACTTCTCTAAGCATGTATCTCATGAGGTTAGTAAACATAGCCCTCATGTCAGCGGCATTCCCTTGGTTGGTTCCTCTACCAGCACCCCTCGTTTCTCGGCTCATCGTTAATCTGTTAAAAGGGAAACGATTAACGACTCCATAGTGGTACTAGTGCAGTGCAACTTCATCTTTATACTACTAATAGTATATATATACATAGCTTTTGAAAACCAAAGTAATCACAAATACGCGCTCTCATATACGTATTAACTCTCCCTAGTGTCTTTCCCTAGGTTAACTACGCAACCTAGAGCTCTGATACCAAGTGTGACGGCCCGCCCCGCACCAACCGACATTTACTCCAAAGGTGCGCTGTACACATGTCCAGTTAGCACGGAACGGGACGCCGGAAGGGAAAAAGGAAGGAGGAAATGAACATACAAAGAACCTGTAGAATGTCTCACAGCGCATCAAACAAAATGTAATAATAACATACTTGACATAAAACAGGAGAGACAGTGCATAAGCTGAAAATCAGAACTAAACATCATAGCAGCGGAAATTCAAAAGTACAGCTTATTACAACTTTCAAACTGTCTCAAAGCAAAAGTAAGGTAAATGAGGTACACTACTAATGCCCAAGTAGTGACCACCAACGACACAGGGAGAATGTGTATATATATCATACGTGGAAGCCTCCTGCCCGCCTCCGAATCAGCTACTCGCGCACCACCAGCTAACCTGTCTCTAGTCTGCTCGTGTGAGCACCCAGAGTAATAAGAGGAGACATAAAACTCTGGGTCAGACATAAAGCCTGGTATGAGCGATAAGCATCTAAAGTGAACAATAACATGTAGACTAAAACATACCTGAACCTGGACCTGCAACCAAAGAGTTAGCACTACATACTGTACAACACTCTAAGGTATCACATCAATCAATATAAAGATACGGAGGTGGGGGAGGTATGCATGTATATTGATGGCAAACAATCAAGCATAGCATCCATCCTCACATCTCTCATTCAGTGCGTAAAGTATACGATATTCACCACTTCGATCACCCAACATTCCTTGCTACGATCACTTTGCCCCATGAAGTCATAAATGGCTTCACTGCACTGATAACGTAGCCACTAATTCCTCGCTATGTCCACTTGCCCCATGGAGTTATTCACCCCATCTGCGCTGGCTCATAGCCTTACTAATCCTTACTGTGTCCACTTGCCCCATGGAGTTATTCACCCCATCTGCGCTGGCTCATAGTCTTACTACGCATCACCTTGCCCCTCAGGTCATAATGACCCTACTGCACTGATAACATAGTCTTGCTACCATCACTTTGCCCCTCAGGTCATAATGACCCTACTGCACTGATAAGTAGCCCATCATTCCTTTTTAGTGGTGAATCAAAGTTATGAACATCGACAACTCCTTAGCACACGTCCCGCAGCAAAGTCCAACCATGAAGTGGATTCATTGGTTCCCAACTGGTTCCGGGATCCTGAGCTCTAACTTCCATTTGGACTACCTTTGCATCTCGGGTTATTGGTCATCACAATCGAATCGGATCGGATCAGCCTTCACATTCTTCATCGGATCGGATCGGCTTAGTTCGGATCGCCAACACCCCATGCGGATCGAATCGTGTTCCTCCAGCATGCGGCTCCTTCTCCTGGCTCGGATCGGCGTCACCATTTCGGATCGGATCGGGGTCACACATTCGGATCGGGTCGGGGTTCCTCCTTCAAGTCAGTTCGTGCTTTCCCCGCTGGTTGGATCGGGTCGGGTGCAACTTCCCAGATGGTCAGCTCGTGAACTTCTGAAATGGATCGGTTCGTGCTCTTCCGTTCGGATCGTTGCACCTCATCAATCTGGATCGGATCGTGGAGAGGATTCGTGATCGGGGGTGAACATGCGGATCGCTGTCTTTAGATCGGATCGTGGCATATTTCCATGATCGGTTCGGGTCGGGAAGTCTGATCCGATCCCACTTGCAACTTCCTGCAGTCCTTCCAGCGAGCAGTTTACGCCATTCGACGGCGTTTTTGACCAAACTAACACTTCTAAACAATCACAAAGCATACCATATAGTCATAGCAGCATGCATAATCAACCCCAAACATCAATACATCAACATGACAGGCTACAATGTATCAAACATACCCAAAATCCCAAATTTCCCCTTAAGGATACTTAGGTTAAACTAATGATAGGATTATCAAAACTTAACCAAATTAACCCAAATTCATATCAGAGGTCTAAAACATCATTCCGAATTTTATAAATATTTTTCCAGAATTTTATCATGTTTAAATTCGCTAATTAACACTAATCACCCCTAATTAGCCATAATTAGTGCAAAACCAAGCAAATCACTCACCTTAGCCACAAAATAAACTAAGATCTGAAATGATTCTCTGATTTGATGCGAATTTCAATACCAAACAGCAGCTCCTTTGTTGATTTGGTGAAGATCCTTCTTGATTAGGGGTTGCTAAGCCAAATCCTTAACCGAAAGGTGATTTGGAGGTGATTTAGAGGTTGAAGGTCATTTTTAGGGTTCCTTGGTGATAAGTGGAGGCTAGAAAACTGAAATGGAATGATTCTCCATCTCATTTCAGCCCTCCCATAACCCTAATCCCGAAATGGGTTATGGGCCTACTCACTAATCACCCGATTTGGCCCGGTTAAGCAGTTTTTCACCCTCCAAATCTTGTTTCAGCCATATCTCCCAAACGGTAAGTCCGTTTGGCTAATGTGACCACTCTACGGAAAGAGAAACCATCAAACGAATCAAATGGAAGTGGTTTCAGGTCAAAATTCCTTTCCAATCAAAAGTTATGGCCAAAACAGTACCAACTAGGGGCAAAATGGTCATTTAAAAATCGACAAAAATCATAAGCATGGGAAATGACTCTAATAGATGTTTCCCAAGGTTACATGACCATACAACTTCATACGGGAAAGAATTAAATATTCTACGATCTCATGATGTGTAGAATACGGGTCATTACATTATTATTCATTATTGTTGCATACATGCGATGTATGAAATCCATATAACTAAAATTATATGGTAATTTATTGAGTCGCATTCCGATTAAGAAATAAAGAACAATTTTAATATAAATATCATTTTAAAATAAGGAATATTTTTTTAAAATAAAAAATCTTTTAAAATAAAGAATATTTTAAATAAAATGTTTTAACATTGAAATTCACATTTTTTATTGTATGTATCAAGAAATGATTTCAAAGTTTAATATTTTCAAAATAAAATAATCATTTGTTGAATTATATTTTTGTACATTAAAAATGTCACCTTTAACATGTTAATGAAAATAAAATAATCATTTATTGAATTATATTTTTGTACATTAAAAAAATGTGTCACCTTTAACATGTTAATGAAAATAAAATAATCACTTGTTGAATTATATTTATATACATTAAAAATGTCATCTTTAACATTTTAATGAAGTGAATAGAATATTTATGTGTTGAATAAAAATTTTGAACAATAAAAATATCATTTTTATTGAATGTATAAACCATATAAGATATTCATGTGTTGAATAAAATTTTTGGAACAATAAAAATAGTTATGTGGTTAAATGCCCTTTTTATCGATCGAGTTATTCATTTTATAATGAATATCGAAAAGAAGTGATTTCAAAATTTAATATTTTGAAAATATTATCATTTTAATATGATAAAGATACATAATATTCAATTTTGATTTAAAACTGAAATTAAAGTTGGAATCGTTTTAAAACAAATATATAAATGGTTCATATAATACGTTTTAATTGGAAATCGACGAAATATAATATATATATATATATAATGGCCTAAGTAGAACGCGTTGCGCAACGACTGTTCGCGAATTTCGACCATTAACTTCAAATTGATGTATCGGGAGATTCGACCGTTGGATTCTCCTAAAACCGATACCTTTGGGTTCGTATCGGAAAGAGCTTTCCAATGAATATAAGAGATTTGAAATGCAATGGTTACATTTGGAAATATGTCCAAATCAATTTTGGAAATGGTCGCTATGGATGCAGTTCGGTGGCCATCATTGGAACCGACTGAATTGGCGATAATAAAATTATTAAAAATATGGGAATATTATGTAAAATCATAGTAAATAATCTGGAAAGGTTTTAGATGAAAAATTCCAATTTTGTAAAGATAAAAATATATTCTTTATCGAAATGAACTAGTTATTAACTAAAATAAATCTTTAATTAAGATTTAATGAAGTTTTCCAATTAATTAATATTTAATTGGGATTAAATAAAATAAACTGGATTTTGGGTTTGTCATGAATGGTGTCTTCAATAACACTGTTCTTAAACCCCGTGTGCAAAGAATAAATCTTTTAATTAAGATTATTAGAGTTTCCAATTTTATTTAGTAATTGGAATAAAATGAAATGTGAATTGGGTTTATTGTGAATTGGATTTATTGTGAACTGTGCTCTTAAATACATTCGTTCTTTAACCCAATTAATAGTGAAAATATAATTTGGAATTTGTAAATCTTTTATTAAAATTTAAATGGAATTTATAAATCTTTTATTAAGTTTTAAATGGAAATTTTTCTAAAGTAAAGTTTTCCAATCTAATAGAATAAACTGGGATTGAAGGGAATTTGATTTAATAATAATCAAGATATGCTCATGTGAATGAAGACCGTTACTATATGTGGAATTTAAAAAGGCCTTGCCGTTATTCCATTTATATTATTTGTCTGATACAGAAAGTTATATAGATTATATGTTGATCTGTTTTCCATGAAGATTCCACAGTTAATGGAAGATGATTTGGGTTTATTGTGAACTGTGTTTTAAATGACATTAGTTCTTTAACCCAGTTAATGATAAAGAATAATTTCCTAAATTCGAATAATCATAAAGTAATGATTTTTGATATTAAAACCAAATTAGAGTTTTAATAAATATCTAATTAGATTGAAATGCGAATGAGATAATTTAATATATCGAATTCTTGAAATGCTCGAGAATGGAGTACCACCAGTTTTACTCCACGCGATAGTTAAAATCTTTAATTGGATTTGAACATAAAAATGATAAATAAATTTACTGATAACACTATGGGAATTAGATATGGAGTGCTACTAGTTTTGCTCCATGGAATGAATAGGTTGGGATAGGGATAATGAATATAAATAAATGATTACTTTTGTAAGGTTCGATAATCCCAATTAGTTTATAAAATCTTTTGAAATTGATATCCAATAGAATATTAAAGAATATATTTAAAAGAATTTATCTTTGATAAAATTAATGGGAACCTTTCCCGAATAATGTGAATATTTTATTAAAAGAATATTCTGCGTTGGAATGAGGCATTTGATGTGTTTTTAAAGCACATAATTATAAAATACGCGAATTATTCAGAAAGACTAGGTTTAACCCATTCTGAATAATTTATATGACGACCAAGAGTCAAAGATGAAGATGGCGATTGAAGACCGGAGATCTTCACATCCCTTGGATGATTACCAATGTCCTTTTTGGGTCGTACACCCCAGACAAGATAATAAGTGGTGATCGTCCAAGCGTACTTGGAGATAGACGGACATGCGAGGGCCTCTCTCCTGTATTGGACATATGGGACTAGGAATAAGGTGCCTCCGGTTTCGTTCAGGCCTAGAACGGACTTATAAATGGATGGTATGTCTAACGTTGTATTCCTTTATGTTGTATTCATTGATCTCTGCTAAATATATATCTGTTTGGTGGCCGAGAATTTATTCTCTTGCTTAACACCCTTCTCTGAGACGTACGAACTTAGAGGTTTTATATTGGCAAAAATCAATGGTATGGTATGGATTGTCAATGTGGCATGCTTAGATGCAAATGATCAAGGCTTTTGTTGAAATACAGAGCCTTGTGGTTGATGATTAAAGCACCGCTTATTTAGGCATAGCTTTGTGTATAGTGTTACTTCACGAGCTTCACACCCCAGTACGAACCAGAAATGGGATGAGGGCTTCAGGGAAATGGACATATGTTAGTTTCTAGCTAGGAGTAACGTCATGGTATGGAGCCCTGACTGTTTACTCATGTGGATGTTGCTTATTGCTTAATGGATAGAGAGGCGCTTCGGATATAGCAGTCACTACGGGATCGATGGATGTTCTGGTCGATATACTAATCAGATTATTTTATGCCCATAGGGCAGGCTAACATATAGTTTATGGTATTGGCAATCATTGAAGGATGACTGGCCGTGTCGCTAACCGCAGGTACAGTTGCGGCTATATCCTGAGGCTCGGGCTAGAGAGCTCGAATCGGTAAGGACGATCGCTTGCCTTGCTTTATAAATGGAAACCCAATTTTCAATACACGATATTCGGTTTTAGTTGTAAATATATAAATGGCGATGTAATATAATGGTACCTACGCCGCCTATGATTGAAACATTTATAGTTGAAGTTGATTTCTTCACTTATAGAAATTATAAAAGATGAAATTTCGCGTATCAAGCATATTTGTTTATTATAAGGGAAAACTCTATCCTCAACTACTTTCATTGTGTGATGGGACCTGAGTCTTATCATAGCTTCATTTATCCAAAAATCATTGCGTTGTTTTATTTTAAACTAAGATTCATGTGGAGTAAACCCGTTCCGTGTTATACGGCATGGTCCCATGATTTACCCAACTTTAAAATCAAGCTAATAACTGTTTTAGTTCTCACACATGTCCCATGACTGACTCAGAGCTTATTGTTTTAACCTAAATTCAGGGTGCCCATATTTTCCACACGGGCGACTAGTAGTTTTGGTTTTGCAGATATTATATTAATAGGATCTTGGCATTACAACTAAAGCTATATTCGGAAAGCTCTATATCCGTGTATTTCTTTCAGTTGTGCTAGTGATGTATTTTCCACTATGCATTGTATTATATTTTTCGTTGCTTTGTAATTATTAAATCTCTTACATTGTATTTCCAATGTGCAATATTTATTCATACTCTGTTATATTCTTATACTCTGATGTAATTGTTCTAATAACAATGAAATGTTTTTATGTTTGTGTTCTGATTTGTCGATTTCTCAATTCAATCTGGACTTTCCTTTACGTGGAAGTTTGGGTCGTTTCATTCAAAATCCTATAATTCCCCATCCGTTTAATTCCTCAATTCGAAATTTCCATCACGATAATCGAAAAAATAAAGATAAATAAGGGTCGCGATTTAAAATCAATTGCGAGGCTCCTGTATCATCATTCGTGAAGTGCGATCTGGAGATTTGAATTGAACGAAACATCGATTGAGCCTGGCGAATTTAGGTCGGAATTAGAAGATGAGCGGGGTGACATTTGAAGATCTAGGTGCTTGAAAATTTATGGATGAGGCTTGCAAATTTAGGTAAGTCAAAAAGCAGTAGGAAGTGGCACGATTTTTCTTGGAAACAGATGCAGTTAGTGGTGAGTTCAATCCTAGGATTTGGTAGAGGAGATTAATGTTGTGAAGGGCTGTTACCTGAAGCGTTGGAGGTCACGTTGGTTTCTGGTGAATGTCGAGCGGTAAAGCCAAGTTTTGGCTCCATGTTGATGCATTGAGTATAGGGGAAGGAGGCAAGGGAGGAATCGATAGTGGTTTGTTTACTTGAAGATGGAAGTTTGAGATTAGTTTTCGGTTCATGAAGTGAGTGTTATGAGTGGAGAAAATAACGATTTCATGGAGAAGTAATTAGGAGATGAAGTGGAAACCCAGTAAGGATGAAATGGGCAGAACACGAATGTGAAGTGGTGAGTATTTGTTTGTTTTGCATTTGACTTCGATTATGGACTGTCGAATTGAAGAAGTCTAGACAATGAAAAGCTGATGGAGTTAGAGGTTCTAAATGAAGGTGAAGTTAGCAGAGATGTTTTCAGGCGTGTGTACTGTGTTCGAATAGTATCAACAGAGAAGGAGACGAAGATTAAGAGTGATTTAAGGTAAATTAAAGTATTAATTATTATTACTTTTGATTAATAATTAATAACCGTTTTTATTGTATCAAAATTTATAATGAGCATGTATATATCGTACGATGTCAGATTTGAGTAATATAAGGTACAAATAGATTTCTATGGACGTAGACTTCGCAATAGAAATTTAGTCAAACATCTCGGATTTTATTTTGTCTATTAAAAATCCCGGTGAGTAATTCTCACTCTTATTTTTATTTAGAATTATTTTATTCATCAAAATAATTGTTCGTTGGTCGTTTACATGCACTGAAATATTATTGTGGCTATCAAATATATATTAGTTATTTAGGATTGGTGTTTGTGGTTATTATATATATATATATATATATTGGTGATTGCTTAGTTCCCGCAGTACCATTAGTGGATGCCCGCAGTATCATTAGCGGATGACCCTATGCGCCTCACGTTATGATAGTGGATGACCTTCTATACCCCAATATCCTGCCTCGAAGTAGGATGGTATTATTTATGTTGGCTAGTGTCTATGAATGCAGGGAAAACGGGTTGGAGGGATCCAACTGGATTCCTCAAAATTTATTATTGATTTTTTCATATATATTATTATATATGATGTGTTAGAAAACCTGTGATTGATAATTGAGTGTTCTGGATGTTTAAAAATATCACTGGGCTTAAATGTTGATTTATAAAAATACCATAAAATGATATTTAGAGATTCAAAAGGGAAATCTAATTTTCTAGAAATAGAATTCGAATTTTGAATGGACTAGAAATATTTACTTATTTTGGAAAATAAAAACAAGTATTGAATTTTTAAACGGCGTTTATAAATTAGATAACGCAGTGAATTTATAAATAGTGTTTATAAATAAAACAGAATAATTTTCATTGGATAATCGGGGAATTGAAATGAATTTATAAACGACATTTATAATTGAAGTGGAAAAATTATCATTTGATAATTTGGATATTTAAATTTAAATATGAATTTATAATGAGAAATGTGGAATCATTTAAAGAAGTAAATTGATAAAATTTAGTCTAATGTTTAGAATATAAATTGAACTAAAAATAAATTCGTATGGATTTATGATTTGAATTCGATTAGATCAAATTTATTTAAATAAAATAATTTTAGAAAAAAGATATGAGGATTGTATTAAATAGAAGTTTAAATTTTAAATATGAAAATAGATCTATATTTATATAGATAAGTCATAATAAATAGAATATTCCAAAATATGTTTTTGGTTTTAAATAGATTTCAAAATGGAACTTGTTTGAATTTATAAAACAAATAAATTTATAAACAATGTTTATAAATATAATGAATTAATTATCTGGAGATATTCTGAAAGTTTAAACTCAAGTATGAATTTAAAATATAATTTGAAATCATTTCGTAAAGGGAACGACAGTTTTACAGGATTCGGAATATAAAATAAATGAGGTTTCAAGCAGATCTGAAGTGGAACTTGTTTTAGTATATGAAACAAGGAAGTTGAATTTACAAACGGTGTTATAAATTTAGTGAAATAGATTATCATTTGATAACTTAGGAATTTAAATTCAAATATAATTTTAACAATGAATTGGAAATTGTTTTGAAAAAAGAACGACGGGTTTATTTCGGGAATTCGGAATATAAACTTAGATGAGATAAATAAGAAGGATTTATAATTTGAAATTCGATTATAAAGGAATTAGAATCTAATGTAGTAGATTGAATTATAAATAAACTATATCTGAGATACCAAATAATTGGCGATTTGGAATAATCAGAATTATTAGGTTGAATTGGGAAAATTGGTTAAATATATATTAAATATATTAAAATGAAGTTACAATTTATATAAACGAAGTTTAAAACGTTTATATATCAAGCACAAAACGAACTCGCCGCAGCGCGACAGTTCGTAAATTGGCGTTTCGAACTTCCATCAAGTATATAGGCTTCAATTTAAGTCGAAATTCTTTGAAATAAGAATCGTCAGGACCAATTGAATATTAGTTTTCTAATGGAAGAAAAAAATATGAATTTTGTCGAATAGATTTTGAGTTATGTCAAAATCAAATTTTCAGAAAAACAACGCCATATCTGTTATAAAACCAGAATTTTCATTTGAAAAATCTAGACTTGAGATGTAAAATAAATATGAACTCAAGTGGAGTAAATGAACTGATTTTTGAAACAAAAATCAGAGTTTTAATTATTGAACAGAACTAACTAATTTGAAGGATAATTAGTTAATTGGATTTGGAATCGAAATTGGCTTTGATAAGTGAATTGGGTTAGTAAATTCATATTCGAAATCGAATATGAAACTAGAGTGAAAATGGAATTCAATTGGTTCATAAGCAAATTAAAATCATCTATGAACGTGATATGTTTAATTAAAAAATGGAATAGGCAAAGAGCTAATTTAAAGAATAAATTAGCGAATTGAATTAAAATAATTGGATTGAGTTAGAATAAATTGGGAATGGAAGTATATAGGTTAAGCAGGTTTTGAATGAAGTATATGAAGATTATAATTTGTGTACCCGACATAAAGGTACATGTTTAAATTCTATATAAGGTTTTATTCACCGAATCGGCAAGACGCTTGGCTTTCTGATTTTCTTTTTGAATAGAAGGGGCCTAGAGAGGCGTTTTGTAGTTGTATCGAGTGACCCATATAAAGGAGGTTGTGGAGAAATTTTCGGGAAATTTAAGGAGTTAGAGTATTTTTTTAGAAAATTGGATAACTAGAAAATCAATGTATTGATATATATATATATATATACATACACACATATATATATAATTCGAAAAGGAAACGAACTTAAAAATAGAATATTATAAACAAAAAGGAAATCTATAATTAAATCTGGTAAAATTAGAAAGAGAAACGTATATGGGTTTAAAAATGAATAATTAGTTTTTATGTTGTTGATTATTCGAGGTAAGTGGTCTTGTCCGTTTTGAAGTTAAGGATGTTTTCAGTCAAGGTCTGAGAGGTAGTTGAATGTAGTATTTTGGGTTGTTTGTAGCGATGTTTTACACAACAGTCGATTCTACCAACTAAGTGAAATTTTGGAAATATAAAGATAAATATTTCCTAAGTATTTAAATAAATGAATGGTCATGAAAGAGATAAGAAATTGGAATGTTTTCAAATTATAGATAGAACATATTTTCTAAGTATAGAAAATAAAAGAAGGTGATATATGGAAATGTTTTCCAAATAGCGTAAAAGGCCAAGATTATTATCGAAAATATCATGTTAACGAATACGGATAAGGAAATAGAGGAGTGTTTTAACTAATGAAATATTAATTAAAAGGCCTAGTGATTTGTTTCATGTTTTGAATGAATGTTTTTTTTTCTTCGATAGTTAAATAGCTGACTATCGAAGTGTTTGCTAATATCGTTGTCAATATTGAGAGACCGGTTGGATTATTATCCGAGGACCACTCCTTATTGGCAGTAGAGTTGTGAATCAGATTTTATGAAGATAATAGGAGACTAAGTAATGTTTAAGTGTTTTTTCTATTAATGGAAATTGTGCCTTCAGTTTCGTTCAATCCTAGAACGAACATATATGGACGAATGTCTGACAGAGTATTTCCAATGATTGCATATGTTGTTCTGTACAACTATATATGATGGCGGAGAATTTATTCTCTTAGCATAATATCCAGAATATATTTGTGCAAATCAATTAATGATTAACGAATCTGACAATGTGTCGTTCAAAGTAATTGTGCTATCAATGAATAGTAAGTAATCGTAGCCTCAGGCCTCAACAACCAGGAAATGACAAAAATCAGGTAGGCAGCATGACTAAGAGGGTAGATCCCAATTAGGATGTATTGTCGCCTATCTAGAGAAATTCATTTCATTCTTTATTCTATTTGATGCTATCCCATTCAGGAAAACGGTTGCTGATCCCAACCATTGGTGATATGCATTCGATACACTCAAGCGAAATGAGTGGTCGGTCATGTGTGGCTGGATTACAAGATGCTCTTGTTGAATCCAGTGTAATCTCCTCCGGAGATACACTATCGGAAGGTAGTCCCATACATTGTCATCGTTGGAAATTCATTACCCAATAAGTGCTCGCGGTTTTGATTGTTTATTATATATATGTGGAACGTGAGATGCAAACATTCCACTAGATTTCTATTTATTTAGTTTAGACACTATCATATTATAAAAAGAGTTTTGATACAAAGATTATCGTTTTCTTTCAAAAGGATTTGAAAGTTAAATCAAGTGTTTTGGATTCTCATAAGGGAAAAATCCGTTCCATGTTATACGGCGTAATCTTATGAGATATCGTTTATTTTCTCAAACTATTTTAAATTGTTTACTCATACCAGTCCCATGATCGACCCAGAGTTTATTTTTCTATGTTTTCCCTAAACTCTTGGGTACACAAATTTGTATGGGCAGTCAAGTAGTTCTGATATTTAAAAATGTACTTGGAGGTGCTTGGAGCAGGAGGCTTCAGCGTATTTAGTTATTGTCTTTCTGCTTTGTTGAAAGTGTTGTACTCTGGTGATGATATGTACATATAGAAAAAAAATTATACTCCAAAAACTAATATATATATACACATATATTTTGTTTCGCTGCGATGTGAGATTTTGTATTGTTATTTTTGTTCTTCTATCGTTTTCTTCTTAATTAAAAAATGATTAATAATTCTGTGATATTTGGGTTGGACATATAGTATGGATTTGTCGGCCATTACAGTTGGTATCAGAGCTTAGGTTGAGTGAACACCTAGGCTTTGGTGGGTGGTTACTCATTAGAGATAGGGTCAGTAGTACCCTATAATGATTTGAGTGTATATATACGAGAGCGTGTATTTGTTAATTGATATAAAAATTGCTTATATTGTGTTGGCTTGTCTATTGAGTGGTTTATGAATTTAATTAAATCTTGGGACGTCACGAAGTCGATAGGGATTTCTAATAACTTGAGCAGAGAAATTGGGCAAAATATTTTTTTAAAGTGCGTAAATGAAATAATTTTACCCAAAATTCTATTTTGATAGAAAAGGAATAATTTTTGAAATTATTATATTATGTGGATGTTTTGGTTGTTATTATGATCCGATGAGATTGTAAAAATTGAAATGGTTATGTATAACCAAGTAAAGAATGAAACATACAAATAGGATAAACTAAAACTGGATTTAGAATCACAATAAGAATTTAAAATCCTGGGTATTTGGAAAAATATTTTTTGAAGTATATTAAAATAATATAGCTTTGTTTTGGAAGGATTTTTGATTAAAAATCATTTTAAATGGATTTCGAAAGTGATAAAGCACTGAACTCACTTCAGCCGCTGGAAAATGATTTTGAAAATGACTACAACATCATCAATGTTCATTTTCGAGTTTCTAAGTGATGGATTGCTATCTTAGAAAAGTTTTGGTGGAAATTTGTTTCAAAGAAAACAAGTTGTTTTAGAAAATTCAAATGTTTTGAATTCAAGATGGAAATAAATATATGTATATATTTATCTTATTTCTAAAGGATTTGAAATAAAAACTCGGGGATTTGAATTCTGAAATTTAAATTTAACGTAGGCAAGTTAAATAGATCGAAGTGAATAAAACAAGTAAAATCAATTTGAATGAGTTGAATACATATGACTGGAATATGAATTAGATGTGTATATGTTGACTGTAAATCATTCAAATTTAATGAATGAAAGCATATATGATGTATAATTGAAATTTGAGAAAAATTTAATGGGTTTTCAACCCGGATTTTCGAACAGTTTATTTTAATATTTAATATGATTTTAAATATTAAGTTGAT
This sequence comes from Allium sativum, assembly GCA_030737875.1. Taxonomy (NCBI): domain Eukaryota; kingdom Viridiplantae; phylum Streptophyta; class Magnoliopsida; order Asparagales; family Amaryllidaceae; genus Allium; species Allium sativum. The sequence goes on along the minus strand of CM060916.1, from coordinate 364,528,652 downwards.
AATATAAATGAATTTTTATATTAAGTTATCGATTTTTATAATCGATTTTAATTTATTATAGAATATATTAAATTATCGTAATACGAAATATAATTGAAATAGAAGATAAAAACTGAATCAACAATTCAGATGATCATTTTAAATTGAATTTGAAATATAAATGATAATATTAATTATTTATTATCTAGGGAATTTATTGTTTTGAATTTAATTTAATTTATATCAATTTGAATTAATATCTTCTCCAGATGGTCAAATGTGACTTCGAAATTTGTCTCAGTGTGTCCAAAACAGTGGTTAAACCCTAGAAACATTAGTTGTTGTGTTCTAATTAGAGTTCAGAACCCAAAAATATATTATTATAAAATTTGAACAGATAAGAACGAATCAGACCGCATTAATTAAAATCTAATCAAATTAATGACCTGTAACCTATAAAGTACTTTACTTAGAGCAAATTTCTTAGTGCCTAAGCGTTCTTCTTCTATAAATTCCATGCACCCTACCTTCTGATTTCCATTTTCTCTTTTCAGGAAAATCATATCAGAAATCTCGAACAAAATTAGAAATGGCATCCTCGAAGTAAATTCCAATCAGATTGAATAAATCTATCAACAAAATCCTATAACTCCCCAACCATTCAATTCCTCAGTTTGGAATTTCCATCACGATAATCGAAAAAATAAAGAGAAATCAGGGTCGCGATTTAAAATCAATCGTAAGGCTCCTGTATCATCATTCGTGAAGTGAGAGCTGGAGATTTGAATTTGAACGAAACATCAATTGAGCCTAGCGAATTTAGCTTGAAATTAGAAGACAAGCGGGGTGACATTTGAAGTCCTAAGTGCTCAAAAATTCATGGATGAGGCTTGCAAATTTAGGTAAGTCAAAAGGCAGTAGGAAGTGGCGCGATTTTTCTTGGAAACAGATGCAGTTAGTGGTGAGTTTGATCCTAGGATTTGGTGGAGGAGAAGAGTGTTGTGAAGGGCTGTTACCTGAAGCGTGATGCACTGGAGGTCACGTTGGTTTCTGGTAATGTCGAACAGTAAAGCCAAGTCAACGTTCCACGTTGATGCGTTGATTATAGGGGATGGAGGCAAGGGAGGAATCGATAGAGGTTTGTTTACTTGACGATGGAAGTTTGTGATTAGTTTTTGGTTCATGAAGTGAGTGTTATGAGTGGAGAAAATAACAATTTCATGGAGAAGTAGTTAGGAGATGAAGTGGAAAGCTAGTAAGGATGAAATGGGCAAAACATGAATGCGAAGTGGTGAGTATTTGTTTGGTTTTACATTCGACTTCGATTATGGACTGTCAAATTGAAGAAGTCTGAACAATGAAAAGCTGATGGAGCTAGAGGTTCTAAATGAAGGTGAAGTTAGCAAAGATGTTTTCAGGCGTGTGTATTGTGTTCAAATAGTGTTAACGGACAAGGAGACAAAGTATAAGAGTGATTTAAGGTAAATTAAAGTATTAACTATTATTACTTTAATAAGTAATGACAATTTATGTTGTATCAAAATTTATAACGCGTATATATATATCGTACGATGTCAAATTTGAGTGATATAAGGTACAAATAGATTGCTATGGACGTAGACTTCGTAATGGAATTTGATCAAACATCTCGAATTTTATTTTGTTTATTAAAAATCCCGGTGAGTAATTCTCACACATATTTTTATTTAGAATTATTTTATTCATTAAAATAATTGTTCGTCGGTCGTTTGTATGCACTGAAATATTATTGTGGCTATTAAATATATATTAGTTATTAAGGATTGGTGTGTGTAATTATTATATATGTATATATATATATACATATTGGTGATTGGATAGTTCTCGCAGTACCATTAGCGGATACCCGCAGTATCATTAGAGGATGAACCTATGCGTCCCACGCTATGATAGTGGATGACCTTCTATACCGAGATATCCTATCTCGAAGCAGGATAGGTATTATTCACGTTGGCTAAGTTTTGTGGATGTAAGGAAAACAGATTGGAGGGATCCAACTGGATTCCTCAAAATTTATTATTGTTATATATATATATATATATAATCATATATGATGTGTTAGAAAACCTATGATTGATAATTGAGTGTTCTGGGTGTTCAAAAATATCACTAGGCTTAAATGTTGATTTATAAAAATACCTAAAATGATATTTAGAGATTTAAAAGGGAAATATATTTTTCCAAAAAGAGAATTCGAATTTTGAATGGACTAGAAATATTTACTTATTTTGTAACTTAAAAACAAGTATTGAATTTATAAGCTGCGTTTATAAATTAGATAATGCAATGAATTTATAAATAGTGTTTATAAATAAAATAGAATAATTTTCTTTGGATAATCAGGGAATTGAAATGAATTTATAAATGACATTTATAAATGAAGTGGAAAAATTATCATTTGATAATTTGGATATTTAAATTTAAACATGAATTTATAAATAGAAATGTGGAATTGTTAAAGAAGTAAAATGATAAAATTTATTATGATGTTCAGATGTAAATTGAACTAAAATTAAATCCTTTTGGATTTATGATTTGAATTCGATCAGATCGAATTTATTTAAATAAAATAATTTCAGAAAAAAGATATGAAGATTGTACTAAATAGAATTTTAAATTTTAAATATGAAAATAGATCTATATTTATATTGATTAGTTATAATAAATAGATTATTCAAAAATAAGATTTTGGTTTTAAATAGATTTCAAAATGGAACTTGTTTGAATTTATTAAATAAGTAAGTTTATAAAAAATGTTTATAAATATAGTGAATTAATTATCTGGAGATATTTTGTAATTTTAAACTCAAGTATGAATTTAAAATATAATTTGAAATCATTTCAAAAAAAGAACGACTGTTTTATTCCAGGATTCAGAATATAAAATAAATTGGGTTTCAGGTAGATTTGAAATGGAGCTTATTTTAATATATGAAATAAGGAAATTGAATTTACAAACGGTGTTATAAATTTAGTGAAATAAATTATCATTTGGTAATTTAGGAATTTAAATTCAAAAATGAATTTAACAATTAATTGAAAATCGTTTCGAAAAAGGAACGACGGGTTTATTTCGGGAATTCAGAATATAAACTGAGATGAGATAAATCAGAGGGATTTATAATTTGAAATTCGATTATATCAAATTTTATAAATAATTTATTTATAAAGAAATTACAATTTAATATAGAAGATTGAATTAAAAATAAATTATAACTGAGATACGAAATAATTGGCGATTTGGAATAATCAGAATTATTAGGTTGGATTGGGAAAATTGGTTTAATATATATTAAATATATTAGTATGAAGTTAGAATTTATATAAACGAAGTTTAAAACATTTATGTATTAAATATAATTAAAACGAACTCGCCGCAGCGCGGTAGTTCGTAAATTGGTGTTTTGAACTTCAATTGAGTATATAGAACTCAATTGAAGTTAGAATTTTCTGAAATAAAAATCGTCAGGACCGTTTAAATAATAGTTTTCTAATGGAAGAGAAAAATCTAAATTTCATCGAATAAATTTTGAGTTATGTCAAATTCAAATTTTCAGAAAAACAACACTATAAAACCATAACGGTTTATTTAAATAAATAAAAGGATTTTAAGTAAATAAAATCCGCATTTCCATTCGAAAAATCCAGACTTCATATGTAAAATAAATATGAACTTAAGTGGAGTAAGTGGACTGATTTTTGAAACAAAAATCAGAGTTTTGATTATTGAATAGAACTAACTCATTTGAAGGATAATTAGTTAATGGGATTTGGAACCGAAATTGGCTATGATAAGTGAATTGGGTTAGTAAATTCATATTCGAAATCGAGTATGAAACTGGAGTGAACATGGAATTTAATTGGTTCATAAGCAAATTAAAATCATGTATGAACGTGATATGTTTAATTAAAAAGTGGAATAGGCAAAGAGCTAATTTAAAGAATAAATTAGCTAATTGAATTAAAATAAGTGGATTGAGTTAGAATAAATTGGGAATGGACGTATATAGGTTAAGCAGGTCTGGAATGAAGTATATGAAGATTATAATTTTTGTGCCCGACATAAAGGTACATGTTTAAATTCCATATGAGGTTTTGTGCCTGAATCGGCAAGCCGCTTGGTTTTTTTTTCTTTTTGAATGGAAAGGGCCCAGAGAGGCGTTTTGTAGTTGTACCGAGTGACCCATACAAAGGAGGTTATGGCGAAATTATCTGAAAATTTAAGGAGTTAGAATATTTTTAAGAAAATTGGATAATTAGAAAATCAATGTATCGATGTATATATATATATATATATAATTCAATAAGGAAACGAACTTTAAAATAAAATATTATAAACAAAAAAGAAATCTATAATTAAATCTGGTAAAATTAGAAAGTGAAACATATATGGGTTTAAAAATGAATAATTGGTTTTTATGATGTTGATTATTCAAGGTAAGTGGTCTTGTTCGTTTTGAAATTAAGGATGTTTTCAGTCAAGATCTAAGAGTTAATTATACCCTAACTTGATTGACTTTATTTTTCACCGATAAATTGCAAGATCTAGTCCTGAAGGGAAATGTTTAAATAAGAATTAGTTGAATGCAGTATTTTGGGTGTTTTGTAACGATGTTTTACACAACAATCGATTTAACCCAAGTAAGTGGAATTTTGGAAATATAAAGATAATTATTTCCTAAGTATTGAAATAAATGAATGGTCATGAAAGAGATAAGAAATTGGAATGTTTTCCAATTACAAATAGAATATATTTTCTAAGTATAGAAAATAATAGAAGGCAATATATGGAAATGTTTCCCATAGCGTAAAAAACCAAGATGATTATCGAAAATATCGAGTTAACATATATGGATAAGGAAATGGAGGAGTGTTTTAATTAATGAAATATTAATTAAAAGGCCCAGTGATTTGTTTGATGCTTTGAATGAGTGTTTGTTTTTCTTCGATAGTTAAATAACCGACTATCGAAGTGTTTGCCAATATCGTTGTCAATATTGAGATACTCGTTGGATTATTATCTAAGAACCACTCCGTATTGGCAGTAGCATTGTGAATCAGATTTTATGAAGAATAATCAGAGACAAAGTAGAGTGCATGGACTTTTTCTATTAATGGAAATTGTGCCTTCGGTTTCGTTCAATCCCAAGATGAACGTATATGGATAAATGTCTGACAGAGTATTTCCAACGATCGGATATGTTGTTCCTTACATATATATATGGTGGTAGAGAATCTATTCTCTTAGCATAATAACCAAAATATATTTTTGCAAATCAATTAATTATTAACGGATCTAACAATGTGGCATTCAAAGTAATTGTGCTATCAATGAATAGTAAGTAATCGTAGCCTCAGGCTCAACAACTGGGAAATGACAAAATATGGCAGGCAACATGACTAAGTGGGTAGTCCCCAACTAGGGTGTATTATCACCTATCTAGAGAAATTCATTTCATTCTTAATTCTATTCGATGTTGTCCCATTCGAGAAAATGGTTGCTGATCCCAGTCGTTGGTGATATACATTCGATACACTCAAGTGAAATAAGAGGTCGGTCATGTGTGGCCGGATTACAAGATGTTCTTGTTGAACCCAGTGTATCCTCCTCTAGAGATACGCTATCGGAAGGTGGTTCCATACCTTGTCATAGTTGGAAATTCATTACCAAATAAGTGCTTGCGGTTTTGATTATTTATTATATATATGTGGAACTGAGATGCAAATGTTCCACTAGATTTCTATTTATTTGGTTTAAACAGTATTATAATATCAAAAGAGTTTTGATACAAAGATTATCGTTTTCTTTCAAAACGATTTGAAAGTTAAATCAAGTGTTTTGGATTCTCATAAGGGAAAAAACCCGTTCCGTATTTTATGGCATGGCCTTATGAGATATCGTTTATTTTCTCAAACCGTTTTAAATTGTTTACTCATACCAGTCCCATGACTGACCCAGAGCTTATTTTTGTATGTTTTCCCTTAACACTTGGTTGCCCAAATTTGTATGGGCAGTCAAGTAGTTCAGGTATTTACAGTTGTACTTAGAGGTACTTGGAGCAGGGGGCTTCAGCGTATTTAGTTATTGTTTTTTCGTTCTGTTGTAAATGTTGTACTCTGATGATGATATGTATATATAGAAGAAAAAAATTTGTACTCCAAAAGCTGATATATATATATATATTATATTTTGTTCCGTTGTTATGTGAGATTTTGTATTGTTATTTTTGTTCTTCTTCTATCTTTTTCTTCTTTATTAAAAAATAATTCGTATTTCTGTGATATTTGGGTTGGACGTGTGGTTATTTAGTCAACTCAGATAGTATGGATTTATGGGCCATTGCAGTATAGCATCAGAAATGGGAGCATGCGGTGGGGAGGTAAGATAGTAGAGGCGGGTTCATATATATTCAGCATATTTAAAAAAAATTGCATCCCCCAACATGGGACTGGAACTGAGTTGTGGGTGAACAACATGCGTTTGCCTACAGAAGAAGAAAGTGTTTGCATGGGAGGAAGGGTGAAGGTGGCATGCGATGGGGAAAGAAAAGAAGCTGGTGACGAAGAGTTTGAAAGAAGAGAAGATGGGCATATTTTAGAATGAAGCAGTGTGTGTGTGTGTGATTTTTTTGGGAAATCGTGTCTTAGTTCTTACGAAATAAATGTCGGCCTAGGTTTTAGAAAAACAAGAGCAGGCATGTTGAGGTCAGCAGTATTCAAGCGAAAACGAAGAAAATGAATTGGGGAAGCAAGCTACAGTAAAAATGTGGGGAAGAAAATAAATGATGGGGAAGAAAAATAATGTGGGAAAAAGTACTGTAGAAATAAAAGAGCGGATACGTATAGGAGTTGGGATCATTAAAAATAGGTAAGGCACGTAAGAATTAAAATATAGTTTAGTTTTTTTAAATTGTATTTATACATGCCCCATCCTGATCATTTTGAATATGCCTATGTGATTATAATGTGCAGAATCATTTATAACTAACATGGCCGATTTAAATAAGATTGTAATAAACAAGGCCATTTAAATAAATGTATAAATTGTAAATTAACTAAGGATATAGTTAAGATTTAATAAATTTATTTAAAACCAAAAGATATAAAATTTTGTAACGTGCTCCTGTGTTATCAGTATTTGACCATACTAGAAGCATTGGACCCGTATCAAGGAGCATAACATTATGGAGCTGGATTGGATGGAATTAAAAGCAATTGAAATTTTTAGTTGAATTAAACGTTGGTTTAATTTAACTGAAACAAGTTGTTTTGACGACGAATGGAAACGCAAGGTGATCACAACTCACTTGGTTTATCCCAATTATATTTGTATAAGTCGGGTTTTATGCTTGTGTGATATGCTTGTTTATCGTTGAATGTTTACTGAGTATATTATTTTATATTGACTGGACTAATAAAATTAAACATTCATTTAATTTAAATCAATCGTTATTTCTAACTCTTGTAACCAATTGAGGAACTTACCTTATTGGACATGTTTATAATAATATAAACATATGAAATTAATAGTTGGTTGATTATATTGTTGTTACTGTTGATTATTGGAAATTATATTTGTATATTGAATTGAATGATATTATTTGAGGTAACCTATTTGGTTGCAGGGAAAAACAGGTTGGAGGAATCCAACTGGATTTCTCAAATATATCAAATGTTACTTATTTTCATATTATCATTATATGAACCGTTTTGATTGGATAATTGATTTGATTGTTGATCGTTGACAGGAAATCCAATGTTTGTTTTGTTTTAACCAATGGGCAGTATTGTTTGGGTATTTGGCAGCATATGGCCTATGAATCAATCGTTTTGTAATTATTGATTCACTGTCACGTTAGTCGACAGAAATGGAGTTATAAAATTTATTTTATAACTCAAGATAGATTTGAAATTGATTATTTTAATTAAAAATTTATTAAAATGAAATAAATAATTATGATTTAATATTTAAAATTTATAAGTAATTATTAAATGATTTTATAAAGCAAACGCTTATGTTAATAAGATTTATAAGCAATGAGCAGAAATTAACATAACAACTAAGAGTTGGAATAATTGTTTCAAAGAAGCAATTAAATAAAGTTTTTTAAATTAACTATATTATTAAATTAAGGTAAGAGTTAACTGAAATTGGTTGAAGAAATATTCGTGTTTTGAGTTGACGAAGTTGACTGTTTTAATGGGGATTGATTATATGACTAGTTTGCTTTTAATTAAATTAATGAAATAGTTTAACGAATATTTTTTCAATTTTTCCTGAAAAGATTTAGAAAGGAATTTACTATTTATTTTAGTAATAAGAATTTAACTATGTCTATATTAGTTAATGATGAAGAAAATTATTATTCTAAATAATAATAATTTAAGTGATTACTTTGTAATGAAATTCATTTATATAAGTAATCAAGTTGAAATGGAATCTAATTGAATACGGTGAAAGGAGTTTATGAACATGTTTTTATTGTAAAATCTGAGAGTTATATAAATGAAGTTATAAAAGTGATTTCTAGCGATTACGATGGTTTTAAAAAAATGTTTACTTAATTTTTAAATTACATAAAAAAATCGAGATAAAAGGGGTTTATATCAAACCCAAGTTTATAAATAAGGATTATAAAAAGGACGTGAAGTTAAAACGTTGGTTTTAAATTAGCATTACTTAATAAAGGAATTAAGTAAAGTGGATGGAATTGAAACGAGATTCTCCAAGCAGGAATGGTTGAATGAATTAGAAGTGGAATAATATGGGTTGATCAGGAGTTAAGATAAGAAATTAATGAATGAAATCTAACCAGAGATTGGTTGAGTTGAGTTATTTTCTAGGTGTTAATCTAATGTTGATTTCGGTCTTCGGGGTTGATACTTAGGTTGTTATTCACTTACCAATTTACGGTTTGGGACTAATGATTGTTGAAGTAACGGAAATGAAAAGAGATTTGTGAAAATATAATGATATTTTCGAGATTTAAGGAATTAACGAGATGTGTTTGAATAAGTTTATTTCAATGGGGAATTGTTAGTTATTGTTTTCGAGAAATGAAATCAAAGAGATTCTGTAATAATTTCTTATGTAAAATTTGTTGAAACCAAAGTTGGGAATATATATTATTTAATTTTAAAGTATTAAAAATACTTTTGCGAATACTCGTAAAATAAAATAAGAAGTTAAAACTATATTTTAAACGTATTGAAAGATTTAACAGTTTTAATTTCACCTTTGTTAATTATATTTAAAATTTAAGAGGCCAAGTGAAACTAAAACAGTGAATTCATTTTATTTTTATGGTTGTATGGCTGTTTATTTGATAGTTAAATAACCGACTATCAAATCTGTCATATACGATTATAGGTACGGAAAAACTGGGATCAAATTTATAATTAGAAACCATTTTGAACCACCGAATACAAAAATATCAAAGATGCTAAATGAAAAGGGCACAACTGAAGACTGTGGATCTTCATAAGAGGAAGGACTACTTGATAAACTTCTCTGGATTGCAAGCCTGAGATATTTTGATAGTTATTCGGTTGTGATTAAAATTTGCGGATTAGAAAATGCGGTAGGAGGGTACCTTTGGTTTGTCCAGTCCTAGGACAACTTGTATGGATGGATGTTTGACAGAGTATTTCCAAAGGAGTCACATATGTTGATTTCCTAAAATATATTTCTGTTGGTGGAGGAGAAGACACATTCTCTTAGCTTAACACGCAGATTATTTTTTTGGACATCAATTAGTGATTTCTGATGGATCTGATAATGTGGCATTCAAAGTGAATAGTAGTGTGCTATCTTAAAAAGGTAATTATAACCTCAAGCCTCACAACCAGGAAATGATAAAAATCGGGCAGGCAACATAGCTAAGTGGGTCGCTCCCAATTAGGGTGTATTATCACCTATCTAGAGAAATTCCATTTCCTTCTTTAATCCATCAATGCTCTCCCTTTCAGGAAACGTTTGCTAATCCCAACCGTTGGTGAAATATATTCGATATGCTCAAGCGAAATGAGTGTTCGGTCATGTGTGGTTGGGTTATCAGATGTTCTTGTTGTACTCAGTGTATTCCCTCTAGAGATACACTATTGGCAGGTTGTTCCATACCTTGTCAAGGTCGGAATTCAATCTCAAACAAGCGCCTGCGATTTTGATTGTATAATATGTATGTAGAGCTTGAGACACAAGAGTTCTGCTAGATTGATATTTATTTGATTTAGACATTATTATAATATCAGAATAAGATATAATTTCAAAATTATTTAGGATATCGTAAGTAAAAACCGTCTGTATTTATGTGTGGACTGGTCTTACGATTATCCTTTTCTTTCAAAAAGAAATGTTTTGACTTTAAAATCAAGTTGGATGATACCTATAAACTTAATGAGTTTTCTCACTTTGGTTCAACAGATTGATCCTGGCGTTTGCAATGCTCGGGTCAGACCAAGTTTTACAGGTTCAGGATTTCGGATGCTGTGAAGTTCGAAGATAATTTGAAGGAGTTCCTGCATATTAGTATTTATTCTGCTGTGTATTGCATATGAGGATAGGTTGTTACAACTGTCCAGATGTGTTGACTGTAAGCTATACTCTAATGATTGTAAGTTTATTTTCAGGCTCTCAGAAAAGATCTATTTCTATATTATATTTTATTCTGCTACAATGTGAGACTATAATTCTGTTATAAGGTTGTTCTTGTTCTTCTTCTATTCGAATATTTCCTTCTTTCTTATCCCATCCTCTAATTTCTTTCTATTAATTATCTGGTGTTTTCGATACTTGGGTTTTAGCAAGTAATACGGGATTATGTACTGTTGTTGAAATTCGGGCATTGAATTCCTTGGGTTGTTACAAACATCATGCATATTCATGGTACACATGCATTAATTTAAATGGATACTTAATTTTAAGTTAATACATCAAACATACTACGTTAATCATGATTTTAAGCAGGTTATCTCAATATTAGATTAACATGACAGTCATAGTAAACTCATCACAATTTTAGCTAGAATATCGCAATATGAGAACATATACTTAAAACTTATCTTGTATTTCCATGTCAATTGCTCACTCATTACTTGTACTAACCTACATGCATCCAATTGACTACTTCATACATCTCATTCGCTAGATACATTATCTCGTTTCATACATACATACATACATACACACACGAAAACACACACACACGGGAAGTCACTATTAAAGCATAAAACTAAAAACAAAATGAGACATGACAAATGTAGATCGTTCAATATTTTGTCTTCACATAGAAAGTAGAATTCGTGTCAAGTAGTACTGGTTAAGATATCTAATATTCGGTTTTGCATCCAAATTTCATGTTCAAAATGAATTTCTTAAATTTATGCATGCGCGCGCAAACGGGCGCGCACACAAACATATATGGAAAAATGTAAACTTTTAGAATTATGAATAAATCAAAAGGAAAGCAATCACTTTTTATATAATTTGAGACTTTTTGGAAACTATATTTCAACCTTTAATTAATAGTGCTTTTTAAATATAAATACTTAAATGGTAGCACATACGTAATACAAGTCTTAGATGATATACAACATATCACATGTCAATATATGTTTGAAATGAATTACGCTACGTTAACTTTGAATGTGTGACATTTCGCATCAAAATCCAAGAGACTAACCATTAGGATAATGATTTTGTTCTCGTTAACAATATTTAGGATTGAAGTTTAATCTTTGAATTTAAGACTAAAATTTTAATTGTAAATTCTTTTGGAACTAGTAAAGTATGTTATGGAGAATTTTGACTTAAAACCGCTCAAGTCAAATCACAAACACAGCGGAAGAAGAGATCATGGTAAACATGCAAAAACAACCTTTCAATATCCCGAACAATCTCAACCTAATCCAATAACCAATCATAATCTCCAAATAAGAGAAATAATATACCAATAACGAAAAGTAAATTACATAGTAACTTAAAATGGTTCCAATAACGTCTTGTTAGTGTACGTCCACTTTGAGGGACAAACTTTATTATATACCAATAGAAGAGTGTAAGAGATTGAATATAATGATCAAAATTCTTAGAAAAATTTGATTTTGTGGAGATGAGAATTGAAAAAAATTAGATTGCCAAAACCCAAAGTAGAATAAACCTAATTAGTCTCTTGATTAATCTCTTAATCACCTTTTGAATCTGAGAATAGCTTATATTTGGAGATATAAAATTTGATAATTTCCTAAATTGCCCCTTGAACCTTGACAAATCAGTTTGTTGAGTCCATAGTCCAAAAAAGCTTCAGAAGTCGCCTCAGACGTCTGTCATATAAGTCGGACGTCTATCCTAAGACTCGGAAAAATTTTCTGCTTCATCTCAAACATCTATTTCCTTTGTCGAATGTCTGTTGTTACTCACTGCTTCAGCTTAAACTTTTGTCCAAAGGGGTCAGACGTCTCGCAACTCTCTAGTTGGACACTACCCATGCTTAGACGTCTGTCATTTTGCTCAGACATCTCAGCTGAAATTCAACTGAAACCCAAAGCACATTTTCACAACTAACTTCCTCTTACGAGCTCCGATTTGCGAATCGTCTTCTCCGTTATGAAGCTATTCCTACTACTTCAATTCTAGCCTATATAGTGTCATAAAATTTAACACTCCACATTGACACTATATCCATCTCCATCACCTTAACTAGATGGTACTGAACCATCCTCTACCTTATACCAAGAAAGCTTGAGTGTTCTCCTAATGAACTCTAACATGGCTACCAACCATTGCACTCCATTAATGAGTTCAAGCGAAGCCCCCTCCCGCCAATGAGGTGTTGAAAACACCCAACTCCAAAACCAACCTCACCATAAGACACATGGGAGTGTAAGTGAGTACTTACAAGGAAGATAGAACTCCAGCCTCTCACTGATACTCCCCTTCACTCATAACCAAGTTTCTCCCTGAATTGTGCCACCCTACGGTAACTTTGCACTTCTCCAAGCGAATTAAGTTTGAACAATGCTTGAACTTGCAACCGGCAATGCCTTAGTAAACATATCCACCAAATTATACTTTGTGCGCACTTTCTGAAGGCATACTTGCTTGTTTTCATCCATGGCTACTAGAAATGATTCTCTCACTTTAATATGCTTGTTCCATGAGTTAAACGCCAAATTCTCTGCTAAATGAATATCACTTAGGCTATTACATTGAACATCGACACTGTAATGTTCAAAACCCAAGTCACACGACAATCGCTTCAAATAAAGTGCTTCCTTTTCCTCCTCCACCGCGGTTTTCAACTCCTCCATAGTGGATAAAGCAACTACAGTTTGCAATCCCGACCATCAACTTATGGCAGTACAACTAATAGTGAGTACATATCCTAAAGTTGACTTTCTTCCTTCCATATCACCAACGTAGTTTAAATCACAATAACCAACGAACTTGCAATTATTCTCCTTACTACTCCCAAAAACAAGACCATGAGATGTTGTACCTTTTGAGTATCTCAAAATAAGCTTTATCGATTCCCAATGTGATTTCCTCGGATTAGCCATATACTGACAAACCATTTGGATGCATTTGCAATATCGAGCCTTGTACACACCATGCCATACATCAAACTACCAGCCGCACTAAGATATGGCACCTTTGCTATACAAGCCTTGTCTTTCCCCCCGATAGGTGATTCCTTACTCGAAAGTTTTAAATACAAAGGTAAATGTGTATTTTATGCCTTTGCATCCTCCATGCTAAACTGGCAAAACACTTTTCTAATGTATATTCTTGAGTCAATTTCAACTCAGAATGCTTTCGATCCCTAACAGTTTCCTGCCTAGAATCTTCTTTTATTTTACAAGGTCCTTCATCTCGAATTTTGTTATTAATCTCAATTTCAACTTGTTGATCTCTTCCTTTTCCTTAGAAGCAATGAGCATATCGTTCACATACAAAAGTAAATATACCAAGCAATCACTTTTTAACTTCTTGAAAAAAAACAAGCATCTTTGATCCTTCTCTCAAAGACACTTTCAAGTATAAAATGGTTCGAACCTCTTGTACCATTGTCTAAGTGTTTGCTTCAAACCGTATAATGATTTTTTTGACTTGCAAACCAATTTTAACTTACCATCTACTAAGGCAGTTTTCACTGCGAGTTGCTCCAACTCCAAGTCATGAATAACAACTATAGCAAGTAATATTCGGATATAAGTATGCCTCACAAACAATGCAAAGATTTCATCATACTCCTTTCCACTGTGCAAATCTGTAACGACCCGCATTCTACGCATCGAAGGATTCGTAGAATATTTATTTCTTTCACATACTAAGTCGTATGGTCATGTAACTTTGGGAGACGACTATTGGGGTCATTTCCCATGTTCATGATTTTTTCCGATTTTTAAATGATCGTTTGCCCCCTAGCTGATCTTGTTTCGGTCATAACTTTTGACTGGGAAGGAATATTGACCTGAAACCACTTCCATTGGATTCGGATGATGGTTTACAATTCCTTAGAGTGGTCACATTAGCCAAACGGGCTCACCGTTTGAGAGACATGGCTGAAATAAGGTTTAGAAGGGTAAAAACAACTAAACCGGACCTAATTTGGATGATTAGTGAGTGGGCCCATAACGTATTTCGGGATTAGGGTTATGGCTGATAGGGTTAGGAAATTCAGTTTCTATCATTTTCCAGCTACCACTTTTTGTTTCTTCAAGTTTAGCCGTGGCCTCCACTTGCTAAAACACCCCAAATCACCTTCTAATCGCTAATTAAGCCAAATCAATATCAAATCAAGGAAGATCTTCACCAAATCAGTATTAGGACTGCTGTATTGCCTTAGTATTCGCATCCTAATAGAGAATCATTTCATATCTAAAGTTTATTTGTGGCAAAGGTGAGCGATTGCATTGTTCTTCACTAATTACTGTTAATTAGGGTGATTAGTGATAATTAGCAAAATCATGGATCAGAAAAATCTGGAAAAATTTGTAAAATTCTAAAATATTATTTTAGGCCTCTGTTAGAAAATTTGGATAATTGGGTTAAGTTTTACTAATCCTATCATTAATTTTTCTTAAACATGCTTAAGGGAAAATATGAGATTTTGGCTATGTTTGATCCGTTTTAACCTATCAAATTATTGTTTTGGTGTTTGTGGTTGATTATACATGTTGCTATGACTATTTGGAATGATTTGTAATTATTTAGAAAAGATAGATTAACCGAAAACGCCGTCAAATGGCGTAAAACAGTTGTTGGAAAAAGTTGCAGAAAGTTGTGCAGGGTTTCGGGTCGGATCAGATATGGGGCTCGGATCGGATCGGTGGACTGGGCAAGAGAGTACGGATCAGACCGGAACCTGGCACAAGAGGATCCAAGTGCGAAAAGGAAGGCCATTAAAACCGAGTGGAGTTGGGGTCGGATCAGAACGGCAAAAAGGTGTGGGATCGGATCTATGTGGACCGAACCGAAGCGAGAGAGGCACCCGAACCGAACCGAGTTGGAGAGTGGCGTCCGAACCGAACCAAATGAAGGACTTGAGCCAAACCATGATGGGGATCTGAACCGAACCGGATGGGGAGACCCGAGCCAAACCAGAGGACCCGAACTGAACGAGAAATTTGAAGATGATGTATAGCCGAACCGAACCAGACTTAAGCTACTTCTACGCGACGACTCTTTTGAAGACCAGCTCCAACTCGACTAAAACCCAAGATGCAAAGGAAGTCCAAATAGGAAGTAGAACTCAGGATCCAGTTGGGAACCAAAGAGTTAACTTCATGAGTTGGACTTTGCTGCGGGACGTGTGCTAAGGGGTTGTCGATGTCTATGACTTTGGATCACTATGTATAGGAGGTACGTGGACGGATTCAGGGCCACAGTGGCCTAGGTACGACTAGTGGGCTATAGACCAATGAAGTGGGGTCATTTGAAAAGGTTTGGTCATGATCCCATGGGTCAAGCTTGGTGGTAGCAGTAGTTGTACAAGTTGAACTCCGTAATTTCCTCGATGGGTCTAGTGATCAAAGTGGTGGATATCGTATGCTTTACGCACTGGGTGAGGGATGTGAGGATGATTGCTATGCTTGATTTGTTTGCCATCACTATGACATGCACACCCCCACCCCCGTATTCTTTACACCATATGTTAGTGGCACCTTAGAGTATTGTACAGTATGTAGTGCTAACTCTTTGATTGCAGGTCCAGGTTCAGGTACGGTTTAGTATACCTGTTATTGTTCTATTTTGCTGCTTATTGCTCATACCAGACTTTTGTCTGACCCATAGTTTTATGTCCCTTCTTATTACTCTGGGTTCTCTCACGAGCAGACTAGATACAGGTTAGCTGGTGAAGCACGTGTAGCTGTGCCGGAGACGAGCAGGAGGCTTCCACGTATGATATATATATATATATATTCTCCCTGTGTTGCTGCAGGGTCACTACTTTGGGAATTAGTAGTGTACCTTTTACCTTTACTTTGCTTTAGAGACAGTTTGAAAAGTTGTAATATTGGTGATGTGGAACATAAGCTGTATTTGGATTTCTGCTGTTATGATGTGTAGTTCTAGATTTCAGCTTATGCACTGTCTTGCCTGTTTTATGTCAAGTATGTTGTTATTATATTTTATCCCATGCGCTGTGAGACATCCTACAGGTTCTTGATTAGTTCATTCTCTTCTTTTCTTTCTTTGGTGACCGTTCCAGGCTAGTTGGGTATGTATACAGCGCACTTTCGGAGGAAATGCCGACTGGTGCGAGGCGAGCCATCACACTTGGTATCAGAGCTCTAGGGTGCGTAGTTAACCTAGGAAGGTTATCAATGAGACATAGTACATGTATATGAAAGCACGTATTTGTGATTATTTTGGTTTTTAAAAGCTATATATATACACTATTAGTATATCTAAGAATGAAGTCGCACTGCACTGGCACCACTATGGAGATGGTTAATCGTTTTCTCTTTACAGATTGAACGATGATCCGATACGTAAGGGGTGCCGGTAGCGGAGCCAATAATGGGAATGCCGCTGATATGAGGACGATGTTTACTGACCTCATGAGGGAGATGCTTAGAGATGTTCAGAGGGAAGCTCCTAATGCTTGTAATGGTGGTGGTCCAGCGGTGCAGGCGCCTAGGGCCGATTTCGCCAAGATGAACAAGGATTATACTAGTCATGGTGGGAAGCCGTTCCATGGAATGGAGTCAGCTACGGATGTTTAAGATTGGTTGGATAGCTACGAGCGTATCTTCGAAGACTTGGGTATCGAGGATGCGACGAAGAGAAGGCTAGCATCCCGTCAGCTGCAAGGACGGGCAATGAATTGGTGGAATGCAATAAAGGAAGCTACTCCCGAAGATCGGATTACTTGGGATCAGTTTAAGGTTCGTTTAGCGATAAGTTCATTCTAGCTGCTCAGAAGTCAGTGCTGTTTAAGAAATTCTTGGAACTCAAGCAGAATGGCAGAGCTGTCTTGGAGTATATTGCTGAATTCGACACTTTGTCGAAATATGGGTTATCCCTAATAGATACCAGCGAGAAGAAGAACGAGAAGTTCATAACTGGCTTGGATGGATACTTGGGGGAAAGGCTTATTAACTACATCGATGAGACGTTTGAATCGATTGTGGGGAAAGCTTTAAGATCGAAAAGTCTTTACCCTAAGTCAAAGACTGAGGTCGCATCTGCAGAGGAGCCAAAACCGCAAGCAAACGGTGGAGGCAAGAGTGGTTCTCAAAATAAGAGGAAGCAGAACCAGAATAAAGATGGCCAGAAGAAGAAGAAAGATGTTGAGTGCTTTAGCTATGGCATGAAGGGCCACTATGCTAGTAATTTTCGAGAAAAGCCAACAGGCAGGAAGTGCTTCAACTGTGGCCAAGTGGGACATCACAAGGACAAGTGTCCGTAACCCCCTAAAGAAAAGCGGATGGTGAAAGCATATGCCCTTAATGTTATTCCTTCTTCGTCGAATGCCCCAACTACGGCAGAGAAGGGAAAGAATATCGTTATTCAAGGTATGCTTTCTGTTTATGATGTTCCTGTTAGAGTTTTGTTTGATACCGGAGCTTCCAATTCTTTCATATCTAGTGACCTGACAGATAGGTCGGGATTGGAGCCCGAGATTGTCGATAGACCTTTAGTAGTGACGAACCCGATTAGTGGTTCGACTAGCCATAGCATGATTTGTCGTAATGTGGTCTTATCGAGTCATGGATGCATGTTTGTTTGTGATTGCTTTGTTTTGGGGTTTACTGGGTTTGGCATTATTTTGGGAGTCGATTGGCTCCAAAGATACGGGGTGGTGGTAGATTGTGAGGGCTTTTTGGTGACAGCTAGAGCAAATGATAGGCGGAGGGTGGTGTCTAGTAGTCTACCTAGTGATGGGGTAATGGCTAGTTTTCTAAATTCCCTCGACATCCCATATAATGAGCTGTCAGGTTTGCCCGTGGTTGGCCAGTATCCGGACGTCTTCGAGGAAGTGACCGTGCTTCCACCACATCGAGAGATTGAGTTCCGTATTGATTTAGTGGAAGATGCCAGACCTATAGTGATGCCACTTCGTCGTATGGCACCAAGGGAGCAGCGAGAGCTCGAGGTGCAAGTAATCGATCTTTTGAAGAAGGGATTTATCCAAAGAAGTGTTTCTGAGTGGGGAGCACCAGTTGTGTTTACTACCAAGGCCGATGGTTCCCTTCGATTGTGTGTAGACTACTGCGAGTTGAATAAGGTGACGAGGAAGAATAAGTACCCTCTACCGCAGATAGATGATTTGTTTGATTAGTTGAGTGGCGCGAGAGTGTTCTCCCAGTTGGATCTCGCGATAGGTTTTCATCAGCTTAGAGTGGAAGCTCAGAGTATAGATAAAATGGCATTTCAGACGCCGTCTGGATTTTATAAGTGTTTGGTCATGCCATTCGGGCTGACGAATGCACCAGCATATTTTGTAGATCTTATGAATAGGGTATTCAGAGATCAGTTGAATAAGTTTGTTCTTGTGTTCGTGGACGATATACTTGTTTATTCAAGGACAGAGGAAGAACACAAGGAACATTTGAGGATAGTGATGGAGGTGTTGAGAAAACACCAATTAAAAGCAAAGTTTTCTAAGTGTCACTTCTGGAGAAGGGAAGTGAGATTCTTGGGTCATGTCTTTTCAGAGAATGGTATTGCCGTGGATCCTGCGAAGGTGGCTACGGTACAAGGTTGGTGTATGCCCAAGAATGCAACAGACATAAGAAGTTTTTTGGGATTAGCTGGATATTATCATAAGTTTATCCAAGACTTCTCCTAGATAGCAGCACCGTTGACTCAGTTGACCAAGAAGAATCAAGCTTTCGTCTGGGACGAAAAGTGCAAGAATGCATTCAAGAGTCTAAAGGAAAAGTTGACATGTGCACCAGTGTTAGTCATTCCTAAAGGGAATGAAGAGATGACGGTATACACAGATGCATGTGGTATCGGACTAGGTGTTGTATTGATGCAAGGAAGTAGGGTTGTAGCTTATGCAAGTCGGCAATTGAAACCGCACGAGAGAAGATACCCTACCATGATTTGGAATTATTAACGATCGTATTCGCGTTGAAGATGTGGAGACATTATCTCTTGGGATAAAGATTCGAGTTGTTTACTGATCATAAGTCACTAAAGTATCTTTTCACTCAAAAGGATCTAAATCTTCGACAACAAAGATGGTTAGAATTCTTGGCTTCCTATGATTTCGATATCGCATATACACCAGGAAAGGGCAATGCGGTAGCAGATGCATTGAGTAGAAGACATGCCATTTTAGGGGCTATGTTTCTAGAATGGAAGCAACGGGAGTACATCGCGGGGTATGATTTCAGACCAAAGTGCGAATTGGATCCAGAAATGTTAGCAATTTGACGATCAGACCCACTTTGATTGAGTGGATTGGTTTCGGTCCGAGGAACGATCCTAACTATTGGAAATCATCTCAAAGTTAAAGATGGGAATCGATGGAGAGATGAACAAGTATGGGCTTGATCGAGATGGATGGCTTAGAAATAATGGAAGACTTGTTGTGCCCAATGTCAATAGATTGAGAGATGAAGTGCTTAGAGAATGTCATCACTCAAAACTGACTATACATCCCGGTGGTAACAAGATGTACAGAGACATGAAGCAGACCTACTACTGGGAAGGGATGAAAAGAGACGTTGGGAAGTTTATATCCAAATGCATGAATTGCCAGCTGGTTAAAGCTAAGCAAGAGAATCCTAGTGGTTTGTTACAACCATTAGAAATTCCAGAATAAAAATGGGAACAAGTCTCGATAGATTTCATTGATGGGTTACCAAGGACTAGATCGGGCCATGATAGCATTTGGGTGATTGTGGACCGATTGACTAAGAGTGCAAGTTTTATACCCGTCAAGTCAAATAGGATGGAAGCTAGGTTAGCTGAACTATATGTAAAGTGGGTAGTGAGATTTCATGGAATACCCAAAGTCACTGTGAGTGACCGAGATCCATTGTTCACTAGTGGATTTTGGAAGAGCTTATAAGAGGTGTTAGGATCAGAATTACATCTCAGTACCGCGTATCATCCTCAAACCGACGGACAGACAGAGAGGGTGAATCGAGTGTTAGAGGATCTCTTGAGGGCTTGCATATTAGACTTTGGTGGATCATGGGATGACCATTTGAATCTAGTAGAGTTTGCATATAATAATAGTTATCAATCCAATATTGGTATGGCTCCATTTGAAGCTTTGTACGGAAGACCGTGCAACTCAACGTCATTTTGGTTAGAAACGGGTGAGAAGTTTGTGCTTGAACCAGATGTGATATGAGGAACTTCAGCTAAGATTAAGGTTGTCCAACAGCGGATGAAGGTTGCCCAAGATAGGCAGAAAAGTTATGCTGATAAGAGGAGAAGAGAATTAAAGTTCTCCATTGGCGGCTTGGTGTTTGTCAAGATTTCTCCGTTGAAGAGCGTGATACGATTTGGCAGTGTAACACCCCGCCTCCGCTAGGGTCACTCGCAAAGGAATGCACTAGCTTTAGAGGGGCATTATTGGTAAACATGCACAGAAATATCACAAGACATAACATATAAAATAGCGGAAGTAAAATCAAACTTTCATAACATGAATAAATAAGGTCTTAAGACTTTTACATCAGAGTACATCAAAACCTGTCTTGCAATAGTAAAGAAGCATAAAGACATTTTCGAAAATTATTCCCCAAGTAAAACAGTAAAGTAGCCATAGCCAAGAAAAGTCCAAGCCATCCATGATGACCTTCAAGCAGAAGAAGTCCGAATTAAACAACAGTATTTCCTCCCTGTAACCTGGGGGGGAAACGGAAGACAAGAAGCGAAACAAAACGGGTCAGTCAAAAAGACTGAGTAAGCCCTATCTACTATCAGCATAAAAACTAGTAAAGTTAACTGACATGAGAAACCGAGATGAACATAAGCATGAAGACAAGATAGATAAGCTAAATCAAAATAACAGGATGAACTACTGAACTCAGATAAACTAAGGTGTCATGATAAATTACGATGTCAAGATAAAACAAGGTATCCCATCGTCAAGTTCCTATCAAGTATAATATCCCCAAGATATCTATCCCATATAACGTCCCATGGTATCTATCCTGTATTTTAGCTCTGCACCTACCATACTAGTATCCCCCCCCCCCGTATCATGTGTTAACCATGAATGACCCTTACTCAAAAGTCATGTAATGGTTCATGTCAACCTAATATATCGCATTTATAGGTTACTCAACTCGTATGTTTCTTTCCATGTAAATGTTCAGTTCCTTGCCGTAGACCGTACGGGCTTTCCCATGAGGTTCTATACTACTCCAATGTAATTCCATGATCCTTAAGCTCGTTTGGACTGTTACCCTAGACCTAGCTAGGCTTTCCCAACATGAATCATCATTTGTGCAACTAGGACTTATGCCACCTAGGACCACTAGTGATTATGCTTACCTATTGCACGTTTTCGTATTTCGGTTTGGGTTCAACCACCCAGGGCCACTAGGAATTACGCTAACCGTCAACCGCGCCCTTTTTCCCACGCATTCATCGTGAATCGTTTTTCCATGACTGTATGCACATGTATCACATCGTGCCATCCGAGTCCTGTCACAAGGCAGATCAAAAAATACAGGACTCGGTCGGGAGCTTTCGATTTATCTGCCGATGCAGATGCTAAGGTCTGTTTTTCCTATACGTGGCTATGGTCCCACGAGACCACTCCCTCAACTAGTGAAAGACAAGACAGGATAAATTCTGTATGAGAACACACTACTGGCCAACCCACAATCCTAGCCTTACCGCAACCATAATTAGATAGCAATTATGGTCTTTTTGGTGTTCTCTGCCTTTCCGTACGTACACGCTTGACCAAAGATGGTAGGTAGCCTGACGAAATGCTATCTAGGGCAATACCGTGTATCGTCGACTATCCCCTATCCATCCCCGTCTTTAGGTCGCTCGTATAGCAACCAAGGCATACTCTTGGTTCTTCTAACGCAGACCTTAACCTCTCATGAGCCTAGTATGATCACCTGGCGGCTCACAGAGGGATACCAAGAATATCCTCACGTTCCCCGAAGCCGCTGCTTCGTTAACCAGTTCGCTGGTGCCTTTATCTAAATCAGATAACTTGCTCCTACTCGTGTGCTTAAACGATGACCTACCGTATCGGGTTACTCATCCAATCTATGAACTGGTCCAAAATTCCTTGACTAAGAATTATTACTTAGCTATTCTCCAACTAAGGTTTACCACTTAGCTTATTCCCGTTATTCTTGTTAATTACGGTTATCCACCTAATTCTCTGAACTAGGGTTTATATAATGGATTAAGTGTCACTTAAGTTCATGACTTAATCCGTCTACAAATCATGTCAAAATTGGCTAAGTATCCAAGTTCAAGACTTAACCCTACAAACCATGTGTCAAGTTGGTTAAGTATATTAAGCAATTCATGACTTAACCTCGTCCAATTATCATTCTAGATTGGTTAAGTATATATTAACTTGACCCTATCAATTTACTTAGTCAAATCGGTCAAGTGTATTCAAGCGATTCGTGACTTAGCCTTATCATGTTTTCACGTTATATTGGTTAAGTATTGGTTAACTTAACCACATCAAATTAACGAGTTAGATTGGTTAAGTATAGGTCACTTAACCACATCAAATCATCGTGTTAGATTAGTTAAGTGTTTAACTTAACCCCCTTAAACTACCAAGTTGGATTAATTAAGTCTAGGCTAACTTAACCCCATCAAATTTCCATGTTTAGATTAGTTAAGTCTAAGTTAACTTAACCCCATCCATTAACTGTATTATACGGTTAAGTGTCATTAAGGAAACTTACTTAACCTTATCATGTGGCATTAATTAATTAATGCACCTCAACCTCTCACATTAGACTTTGTTGTGGTTACTAGTTAAGCCGGTCGGTTCCGGGTAGCTTTACACCACAACTTGGTCTAACCTCGGGTTCAAGCACAACATGACCAACTTCTCACATTGGGTCCTATTGTTTGCAACTACTAGTTAGGCCGGTCGGTTCCGGGTAGCTTTATGTTGCAAACTAAACCCAACCTCGAGTTGGTCACTTTCATGTTTAGTCTAGTGTCATGTTCATATTCAAGTTTTCTTAAGAATATGGGTAGACCTAACTCAATAGGTAAATTCCCAATTCCATAGTATGGGTAGACCTAACTTAATAGGTAAATTCCCAATTTCATATTTTCAAGCATACTTACATGTCAACTTCCATGTTATATTTCAAGTCATGTTTTTAAGTTATATTTTCATGTCATTAGAAATTACCCATAACATAACCCAACGCTTTTAAACTCGCATATACGTTCGCAACAACGTAATGGATTAAAAGAAGAGACTTGGCAAAGGCATGACAAAAATGGATATTAAGCCACAAGTTAATCATGGTGGCAAATGAGGCACAAATGTGTTCATTAACTTGCATGTTACATTCTTAAGCCTCAAAAACATGCATAAACCCAAACTTGGCACATAAGCGAATCATGGTGACAAAAGACATGGAATGATGACTAGTAACTCGCATATATCATCATATAAGGGTTATGACTTCATATGCAAGTTGACATAAAGGTTATGAGGGTTCTCATGTTGCATAATGCAACATTTCAACATAAAGGTTGTAGCTTTTAGCCCACAAGATCAAGATAATGACTTCATAAACTTGCATGACATGATAACATGTATCATACTTAATGATCAAACCCAAACTTGCAACATGAACATTTAACTTCATAGTTAATATCTAAGAGTAGGGAAAGGGCTTACATTGCTATGAAGGCACAAATCGATTAAATTAAAGATTGAGACAAAGCCTATGCATGCCATCATCCAAAAACCCAAAGATGAAAGCTCCAAATCAATAAAAACCCCATCTTGATGAACAAAGATCAAAGCTTTAGCCTTGAAATCAACTTGAGAAGCTCTCATACTAACATAGAGACTCTCTAACACTCACATGATCATGAAACCTCTCATAGAAATGAAGATAGAAACTTTGGGCAAGAGGATGGAGGCTAGGGTTTTGAGTGGAGGCCATGAGAGGAGCAATTTTGGCATAGTTTAGTTGCATGAATGAATAATGAGGATTTTAGGAGAGGGTTAGGGGATTATTTATAGAGATTAGGATTAGTTAGGACCCTTAGATTAACCATAGGATCAACCTGAACCATCAGATTTCGAACCAGGCCCAAAAACCTAGCCAAAACAGAAAACAGGTGCACCAGGCAAAACTGCCCGGCCACCATAAGTCGACACCCAAGTCGACAGGGCTGTCGACTTGGGTCATGCCATGTCGACTCCCAAGTCGACAGCCCTGTCGACTTGGGGTGGCTGGCGGGAATTTTCCCGCCTAGCCTTCTAGGCCAAATTTTCGAAATTAGAACTCGTTTTTGAACTTGAATTTTCTGAAAACTTCGTCGGACCATAACTTGGTCATACGGACTCCGATTCTCGAAAACTCAGACTCTATTTCGTGTATTTTTCCGAGACGAACGCAATGGCATAGCCCGTTTTACTTGATTCAGAATTTAAAATTAAATTCTGCCTTGATTCTCGTCTTAACATGTTATCGAAATACGGGTTGTTACATTCTCCCCACCTTTTAGGATTTCGTCCCCGAAATCTCCAAGTTAGGAAGAACATATCCTACCATCCATCATTCATCTACTCAAAACATCATCCACAAGCAACCATTGTCCTTAGATGATTTCTAATGCTGTATGAATATATGCAAAACGCGTGTGTACATGTTCCTTAGCTAATGCTAATGATCAGGCCTGAATAATCTTTCTAATGCAAAATATGTATAGTGCCATGAATCCAACATGTATGCAAATAGTCCTAGTCATATAGATACTATATGCGTGCACAATCATTCATTCATATGCAACAACCGCATGATAATACATTCGATTTCATCCATAAACAAGTATAAATACTCGTGCATATGCAATATGAAATGTGACCGAGTCGAGCTAGTATCTAATGTGTATTCGCGCATCCACGAGCAACCACTTGCAACCACTTGCAACCATATCAATCATGACATGTTTCAAATACATGTTTACATCCATAGGGTTCTACCTAGGATTCCCTGAAACAGGGTCGAGAAGATAAACAAGACAAACTCCTTACGGGGTTTGTAACAGAAAATAGGACCGAGAGGATGTCCACAAAAGATAGCCTACAAGTAAGCTCTACAGAAAACAGGGATCAAGGATATACTCCCAAAAAGAGATATCATGCGCGTATCTAGTCTTTGACCATCAAAGTCGTATTTCCTTGAGCTTAATTCCATTGTGCCTTGACCATCTTTTAACTTCGCGATTTCGTAGCTTCTTATTTCCTGTTTCCATAACATGAGTTGGAACTCATTTCTTCGTTGCCTCTCGTTCCACTTGCACTTATCCTTTTTCTAGAATACTTGGCGCAAACATGACTGCGTACTCATGATCTCATGCAAGCTTTCCAAAATTCACTAGTGAATCTTGGATCTCGTTTATATACTATAAGGTATTCCATGTAGAAGAACTTTCTCTTGAAAGTAAACAGATGTCAACCAGGTTATCAAGCACACTTACTAGGGTGATCTCTATAACCCATGCATAAATGAAGTAAACCATCCGTCTTATCGGCGAACACCACTCGATCGGGCTTCAAATTTCCAATAAAGGCATCAAGGGATTCTAAGTAACTAGTCATGACAGAACCTCAAAAAGGTTACACGATACTTCGAGGGTATTACCAAGGCTAGTCAAAAGGTCTAACTACCCTCCTATCAAAACCGAGAGTGGCACCCCCTACTGGATAACCACTTCATCCCTAGAATCCATCCATAGCTTATAAACATAAGCATTATTTCCAAACTCAACACTTGGCATAGACATTCTCAAATCCAAACAAGTCATGTATAAATGGACTGATTCTCCAATAGGACTTTGAGACAAAAATGGGATTCTCTATTACGCTAGTACTTAAGGTGCAGAGACTCAACTATCAAAGCAGACTTAAATGATACGAAAAACGAAGTCCTAACGGGATGATTGAGAAGAAAAGCTTAACCTTTAACAAGATCGTTACCCTCCTTCCGAGGCACCCTAGAAATGAGAGCATACTATTGCCCTCCCGATGATCTTGTCCTTGTCCCATAATACTTAACTATCCGCCCCGTTTTACCATGCCAAAGGTACTCTCTCGTCATGGGTTTCATTGTTCATCTTTCTCCCTCCTTCGAGGACTAAGCCATACCAACAAGTTGCTCATCCTTAAGCTCGTATCCTTTATCCTCTTTCTCACTATCCTTTCTTATAACGCGGCCACTGGTCTCTCGAGAACCACCTCCATCGTATGGAAAGCACATTCGTAGATAGAAAAGACTAGTCGCAGTTAAAACCACTGTGACTACAGATGGAGGAAAGAAAGGAAAAGAGATTCAATTAAGGAAACAAGGATAGTGCTAATGGCCTTTGGGGAATAGCCTTTTTCTTTTAAAAGAAAAATTTCTTGAAAAATGCTTCTTTGTAAACGATTTTCAAATAGTTTTCAGAAGGTCTTTAAAAACTTTTGCCCAGTCTGGTAACCTTCTGCTCTGATACCACGTGTAACACTCTGCCTCCGCTAGGGTCACTCGCAAAGGAATGCACTAGCTTTAGAGGGGCATTATTGGTAAACATGCACAGAAATATCACAAGACAGAACATATAAAATAGCGGAAGTAAAATCAAACTTTCATAACATGAATAAGTAAGGTCTAAAGCCTTTTACATCAGAGTACATCAAAACCTGTCTTGCAATAGTAAAGAAGCATAAAGACATTTTCGAAAATTATTCCCCAAGTAAAACAGTAAAGTAGCCATAGCCAAGAAAAGTCCAAGCCATCCATGATGACCTTCAAGCAGAAGAAGTCCGAATTAAACAACAGTATTTCCTCCCTGTAACCTGGGGGGAAACAGAAGACAAGAAGCGAAACAAAACGGGTTAGTCAAAAAGACTGAGTAAGCCCTATCTACTATCAGCATAAAAAATAGTAAAGTTAACTGACATGAGAAACCGAGATGAACATAAGCATGATGACAAGATAGATAAGCTAAATCAAAATAATAGGATGAACTACTGAACTCAGATAAACTAAGATGTCATGATAAATTACGATGTCAAGATAAAACAAGGTATCCCAGCGTCAGGTTCCTATCAAGTATAATATCCCCAAGATATCTATCCCGTATAATGTCCCATGGTATCTATCCTGTATTTTAGCTCTGCACCTACCATACTAGTATCCCCACCGTATCATGTGTTAGCCATAAATGACCCTTACTCAAAATTCGTGTAATGATTCATGTCAACCTAATATATCGCATTTATAGTTTACTTAACTCGTATGTTTCTTTCCATGTAAATGTTCAGTTCCTTGTCGTAGACCGTACGGGCTTTCCCATGAGGTTCTATACTACTCCAATGTAATTCCATGATCCTTAAGCTCGTTTGGACTGTTACCCTAGACCTAGCTAGGCTTTCCCAACATGAATCATCATTTGTGCAACTAGGACTTATGCCACCTAGGACCACTAGTGATTATGCTTACCTATTGCACGTTTTCGTATTTCGGTTTGGGTTCAACCACCCAGGGCCACTAGGAATTACGCTAACCGTCAACCGCGTCCTTTTTCCCACGCATTCATCGTGAATCGTTTTTCCATGACTGTATGCACATGTATCACATCGTGCCATCCGAGTCCTGTCACAGGGCAGATCAAGAAATACAGGACTCGGTCGGGAGCTTTCGATTTATCTGCCGATGCAGATGCTAAGGTCTGTTTTTCCTATACGTGGCTATGGTCCCACGAGACCACTCCCTCAACTAGTGAATAACAAGACAGGATAAATCCTGTATGAAACACACTACTGGCCAACCCACAATCCTAGCCTTACCGCAACCATAATTAGATAGCAATTATGGTCTTTTGGGTGTTCTCTGCCTTTCCGTACGTACACGCTTGACCAAAGATGGTAGGTAGCCTGACGAAATTCTATCTAGGGCACTACCGTGTATCGTCGACTATCCCCTATCCATCCCCGTCTTTAGGTCGCTCGTATAGCAACCAAGGCATACTCTTGGTTCTTCTAACGCAGACCTTAACCTCTCATGAGCCTAGTATGATCACCTGGCAGCTCACAGAGGGATACCAAGAATATCCTCACATTCCCCGAAGCCGCTGCTTCGTTACCCAGTTCGCTGGAGCCTTTATCTAAATCAGATAACTTGCTCCTACTCGTGTGCTTAAACGATGACCTACCGTATCGGGTTACTCATCCAATCTATGAACTGGTCCAAAATTCCTTGACTAAGAATTATTACTTAGCTATTCTCCAACTAAGGTTTACCACTTAGCTTATTCCCGTTATTCTTGTTAATTACGGTTATCCACCTAATTCTCTGAACTAGGGTTTATATAATGGATTAAGTGTCACTTAAGTTCATGACTTAATCCGTCTACAAATCATGTCAAAATTGGCTAAGTATCCAAGTTCAAGACTTAACCCTACAAACCATGTGTCAAGTTGGTTAAGTATATTAAGCAATTCACGACTTAACCTCGTCCAATTATCATTCTAGATTGGTTAAGTATATATTAACTTGACCCTATCAATTTACTTAGTCAAATCGGTCAAGTGTATTCAAGCGATTCGTGACTTAGCCTTATCATGTTTTCACGTTATATTGGTTAAGTATTGGTTAACTTAACCACATCAAATTAACGAGTTAGATTGGTTAAGTATAGGTCACTTAACCACATCAAATCATCGTGTTAGATTAGTTAAGTGTTTAACTTAACCCCCTTAAACTACCAAGTTGGATTAATTAAGTCTAGGCTAACTTAACCCCATCCGATTTCCATGTTTAGATTAGTTAAGTCTAAGTTAACTTAACCCCATCCATTAACTGTATTATACGGTTAAGTGTCATTAAGGAAACTTACTTAACCTTATCATGTGGCATTAATTACTTAATGCACCTCAACCTCTCACATTAGACTTTGTTGTGGTTACTAGTTAAGCCGGTCGGTTCTGGGTAGCTTTACACCACAACTTGGTCTAACCTCGGGTTCAAGCACAACATGACCAACTTCTCACATTGGGTCCTATTGTTTGCAACTACTAGTTAGGCCGGTCGGTTCCGGGTAGCTTTATGTTGCAAACTCAACCCAACCTCGAGTTGGTCACTTTCATGTTTAGTCTAGTGTCATGTTCATATTCAAGTTTTGTTAAGAATATGGGTAGACCTAACTCAATAGGTAAATTCCCAATTCCATAGTATCGGTAGACCTAACTTAATAGGTAAATTCCCAATTTCATATTTTCAAGCATACTTACATGTCAACTTCCATGTTATATTTTAAGTCATGTTTTTAAGTTATATTTTCATGTCATTAGAAATTACCCATAACATAACCCAACGCTTTTAAACTCGCATATACGTTCGCAACAACGTAATGGATTAAAAGAAGAGACTTGGCAAAGGCATGACAAAAATGGATATTAAGCCACAAGTTAATCACGGTGGCAAATGAGGCACAAATGTGTTCATTAACTTGCATGTTACATTCTTAAGCCTCAAAAACATGCATAAACCCAAACTTGGCACATAAGCTAATCATGGTGACAAAAGACATGGAATGATGACTAGTAACTCGCATATATCATCATATAAGGGTTATGACTTCATATGCAAGTTGACATAAAGGTTATGAGGGTTCTCATGTTGCATAATGCAACATTTCAACATAAAGGTTGTAGCTTTTAGCCCACAAGATCAAGATAATGACTTCATAAACTTGCATGACATGATAGCATGTATCATACTTAATGATCAAACCCAAACTTGCAACATGAACATTTAACTTCATAGTTAATATCTAAGAGTAGGGAAAGGGCTTACATTGCTATGAAGGCACAAATCGATTAAATTAAAGATTGAGACAAAGCCTATGCATGCCATCATCCAAAAACCCAAAGATGAAAGCTCCAAATCAATAAAAACCCCATCTTGATGAACAAAGATCAAAGCTTTAGCCTTGAAATCAACTTGAGAAGCTCTCATACTAACATAGAGACTCTCTAACACTCACATGATCATGAAACCTCTCATAGAAATGAAGATAGAAACTTTGGGCAAGAGGATGGAGGCTAGGGTTTTGAGTGGAGGCCATGAGAGGAGCAATTTTGGCATAGTTTAGTTGCATGAATGAATAATGAGGATTTTAGGAGAGGGTTTGGGGCTTATTTATAGAGATTAGGATTAGTTAGGACCCTTAGATTAACCATAGGATCAACCTGAACCATCAGATTTCGAACCAGGCCCAAAAACCTAGCCAAAACAGAAAACAGGTGCACCAGGCAAAACTGCCCGGCCACCACAAGTCGACACCCAAGTCGACAGGGCTGTCGACTTGGGTCATGCCATGTCGACTCCCAAGTCGACAGCCCTGTCGACTTGGGGTGGCTGGCGGGGATTTTCCCGCCTAGCCTTCTAGGCCAAATTTTCGAAATTAGAACTCGTTTTTGAACTTGAATTTTCTGAAAACTTCGTTGGACCATAACTTGGTCATACGGACTCCGATTCTCGAAAACTCAGACTCTATTTCGCGTATTTTTCCAAGACGAACGCAATGGCATAGCCCGTTTTACTTGATTCAGAATTTTAAATTAAATTCTGCCTTGATTCTCGTCTTAACATGTTATCGAAATACGGGTTATTACAGGCAGGAGAGGCAAGTTAGCACCAAGATTTGTTGGTCCATTCCTAGTTCTTGAGCAAATTGGGAATTTGGCATATAAAGTTGAATTACCAAACAAGATGGCAGGAGTTCACAACGTGTTTCATGTTTCCCAGTTAAGG
Source organism: Allium sativum (assembly GCA_030737875.1). Taxonomy (NCBI): domain Eukaryota; kingdom Viridiplantae; phylum Streptophyta; class Magnoliopsida; order Asparagales; family Amaryllidaceae; genus Allium; species Allium sativum. The sequence continues at coordinate 364,497,176 of CM060916.1, read as the reverse complement.
AAGTTCGTACACAACCCTGATTTGATTATTTCACCTGATCAGTTGGATGATATCGAAGTCGAACCCGAGGCGGTTAGGGACCGCAGGCCTATGCGTATTGTTGGGAATGATACGAAGCAGCTTCGAAGGAAAGCGGTGAAATTAGTCAAAGTTCAGTGGGGCGAGAATGAGAATGATTGTACTTGGGAGACAGAGGAGAGCATTAGGAAGACATATCCAGAACTCTTAGCCTGGTAAGATTTCAGTTTCGATTTAGTCTTTCCGCATGCTAGGATAGGTTTGTTTTATTTGTTTTGTATGTTTGATTGTTTTATATGATTGGTAGGCATGCGGGATCCTTTGTATGTTTTGGGTTAAGGAATTTCGGAGATGAAATTTCTTAAGGGGGGAGAGTGTAACAACCTGCATTGTACGCATCGAAGGATCGTAGAATATTTATTTCTTTCACATACAAAGTCGTATTGTCATGTAACTTTGGGAGACGACAATTGAGGTGATTTCCCATGTTCATGATTTTTCCCAATTTTTAAATGATCGTTTGCCCCTAGCTGATTTTGTATCGGCCATAACTTTTGAGTGGACAGAAATTTTGACTTGAAACCACTTCCATTGGATTCAGATGATGGTTTACAATTCTGTAGAGTGGTCACATTAGCTAAACGGGCTCACCGTTTGGGAGATATGGCTGAAACAAGGTTTAGAAGGTGAAAAACAGCTTAACCGGGCCTAATTTGGGTGATTAGTGAGTGGGCCCATAACCCATTTCAGGATTAGGGTTATGGGAAGGCTGATAGGGTTAGGAAATTCCGTTTCTATCATTTTCCAGCCACCACTTTTTGTTTCTTCAAGTTTAGCCATGGCCTCCACTTGCTAAAACACACTAAATCACCTTCTAATTGCTAACTAAGCCAAATCTACATCAAATCAAGGAAGATCTTCACCAAATCAGTATTAGGACTGTTGTATTGCCTTGGTATTCACGCTCAAATAGAGAATCATTTCAGATCTAAAGTTTATTTGTGGCAAAGGTGAGTGATTTGTATTGTTCCTCACTAATTACGGTTAATTAGGGGTGATTAGTGATAATTAGCGAAATTATGGCTCAGAAAAATCTGGAAAAATTTGTAAAATTCTAAAATATTATTTTAGGCGTCTGTTAGAAAATTTGGATAATTGGGTTAAGTTTTACTAATCCTATCATTAGTTTTGCTTAAACATGCTTAAGGGAAAATATGGGATTTTGGCTATGTTTGATCCGTTTTAACATATCAAATTATTTTTTTGGTGTTTCTGGTTGATTATACATGTTGCTATGACTGTTTGGAATGATCTGTGATTATTTAGAAAAGATAGATTAGCCGAAAACGCTGTCGAATGGCCTAAAACAGTTGCTGGAAAAATTGCAGAAAGTTATGTAGGGTTTCGGGTCGGATCGGATATGGGGCTCGGATCGGATCGGTGGACTGGCCAAGAGAGTACGGATCAGACCGGAACCTGGCACAAGAGGATGCAAGGGAAAAAAGGAAGGCCATTAAAACTGAGTGAAGTTGGGGTCGGATCGGAATGGCAGGAAGGTGTGGGATCGGATCTACGTGGACCGAAATGAAGCGAAAGAGGCACCCAAACCGAACCGAGTTGGAGGGTGGCTTCTGAACCGAACCAAATGAAGGAGCTGAGCCAAACCATGATGGGGGATCCGAACCGTACCGGATGGGAAGACCCAAGCCAAACCAGAGGACCCGAACTGAAAGATAAATCTGAAGATGATGTATAGCCGAAACGAACTAGACTTAAGCTACTTCTACGTGACGAATCTTTTGAAGACCAGCTCCAACTCGACCAAAACCCGAAATGAAAAGGAAGTCCAAATAGGAAGTTGAACTCGGGATCCAGTTGGGAACCAATGAGTTAACTTCATGAGTTGGACTTTGCTGCGGGACACATGCTAAGGGGTTGTCGATGTCTATGATTTTGGATCACTATGTATGGGAGGTACGTGGAGGGATTCCGGGCCACATTGGCCTAGGTACGACTACTGGGCTATAGACCAATGAAGTAGGTTCATTTGAAAAGGTTTGGTCATGATCCCATGGGTCAAGCTTGGTGGTAGCAGTAGTTGTACAAGATGAACTCCGTCATTACCTCGATGGGTCTAGTGATCAAAGTGGTGGATATCGTATGCTTTACGCACTGAGTGAGAGATGTGAGGATGGTTGCTATGCTCGATTTGTTTGCCATCACTATGACATGCGCACCCCCACCCCTGTATTCTTTACACCATATTTTAGTTGCACCTTGGAGTATTGTACAGTATGTAGTGCTAACTCTTTGGTTACAGGTCCAGGTTCAGGTATGGTTTAGTATACCTGTTATTGTTCTGTTTTGCTGCTTATCGCTCATACCAAACTTTTGTCTGACCCAGAGTTTTATGTCTCTTCTTATTACCTTGGGTGCTCTCATGAGAAGACTAGAGACAGGTTAGCTGGTGAAGCACGAGCAGCTGTACCGGAGACGAGCAAGGCTTCCACATATGATATATATATATATATATATTCTCGCTATATCGCTGCAGGGTCACTACTTTGGGCATTAGTAGTGTACCTTTTTCCTTTGCTTTGCTTTAGAGACAGTTTGAAAAGTTGTAATAATGGTGATGTGGAACATAAGCTGTATTTGGATTTCCGCTGCTATGATGTGTAGTTCTAGTTTTCAGCTTATGCACTGTCTTTCCTGTTTTATGTCAAGTATGTTGTTATTATATTTTATCCCATGCGTTGTGAGACATCCTACAGGTTCCTGATTAGTTCATTCACTTCTTTCCTTTCTTTGGCGACCGTTCCGGGCTAGTCGGGCATGTATACAACGCACTTTCGGAGGAAATACCGACTGGTGCGGGGTGGGCTGTCACAAAACCCCTTATCCACTAGCCTAGCTTTGTAGCTTCCATCGTTCTCCACCTCATATATCCATTTGCGCCCAATAACACAGTTTTCTTGACGAAGTGGAACCAAATCCCAAGTTTTGTTCCTCGTTAATGATTATGTCTCTTTCGCCATGGCACAAATCCACTTAGAGTTATCATTCGAACCCATGACATTATCAAGGTCCATCAGCTCATCTTGGACTACATGAAGAGCATAGTCCGACTTATCAAAAAAACTAAGATAGTTCTAATCTCCATATCTTTCGAATGGCCTTATAGTATGGGGACCAACCCAAGGTACAATTTTTCCGCCCAGTCTTCCTTCAGTTCCATCTTGAACTGAAACTTCTTTAGAGTCGTGCACATCATCAACACTACTAGAGGAACCATATGGACTATGTAATGTACCATCAATTGTTACCTCCTCACAAGCACCTCTAACTACTCTACTCTCTCTAGGCCTGAAGTGAGAATAATTTCCTTCTTCTTTGATTCACCATGAAACAAACCCGGAATATCCGATAAGCCCTCATTCTCCTTGAATATAACAGACTCTTCAAAAGTAATATGATGAGAGTTCACAACCTTCTTCATTTTTGGATTCCGAATACGATAGCATTTGACTCCATTTGTATATAGCCAACCAAAATCGCTTTGAAAGCTCTAGGTGTAAGCTTATCACTCGAAGTATTATGCACATAATCTGGACTGCCAAATACACAAAAATAACTCAAGTCAATGCTCTTTCCCTTCCATGCTCACCCTCTAGAATTTAGTTATCAATAGCCGAGCATGAAATTCTTTTAATAGTATGCACTGTGGTTGACAAACTTAGGCCTGAAATCCCTTAAACCGATGTCAATCTCAAGCACCGAGTTTTCTCCAACATAGTTCGGTCCATTCTTTCCGCTACTCCATTAGATTGTGGATCCGCAGGTGTAGTAAAAACCTCTGAATACCATGATGCACTACAAAAAAAAATACCCTATTACAACGGCCATTGGCTGCCCGTTATAATAGAACACTATTACAATGGTCATTTCTAGAATGTTGTAATAGATATCCGATACAATGCCCTTTTTACAATGGGAAAATACTATCTGTTGTAATAGAATGATATTACCATCGTCATTTTAATCCAGTTGTAATAGATGTCTATTTTATAATAGTCGCAGAATGCCTGTTATAATAGATATCTATTTTATAACGACCGAAGAATCCCCATTGTTAGAAGTGTTAATTTTACAACATGTAGTGCCCATTGTAAGAAGTGCCGATTTTACAACTGGTAATGCCCGTTGTAATATGTGTCAATCTTACAATGGTCCTAAAGTGTACATTTTAACCGACACTAATTTTAAAATAATCATAAAATGTCTATTGTAATAAATGTCTATTATCAAGTTTCGACAAATAATAATTACAATACTTTTTAAAAATTATTATTTATTATTTATTATTATTATTTAATAATTGATCATTAATAATATTATATTAATTATATATGCTACTAGTTACCAACTATACTATTATATTAATAATTTTTAATCGTTAATATGAAAAGTACAAACATTACCTTGTAAATTGTTACTTCAATGCGTATTTACAGGTTTTCAAATTTTGAGTAACTTTTTGCAACGTTTATCGTAATTGTTTTCGTAATACCCTTTTAACACCAGTTTTAAAATGTTGTAAAAACATTTAATTATAAATTAATATAATTTATAATTACATTTATTATTAGATTAATAATATATACATAATTATTATAATTTAATAAATAATATTCATTATAACTATGCACTGGTAATTAATAAAGGATAAATAAGAAGAAATATTTATTGCTTAATAATTAGGCTTTGGTAATTTAAAATTTATACTAGATAATTTTTATTTAATAATTGAGACTTATATATAATAATTAAGCAATAATATTCATCATTTAGTATATGAAATTCAACAATTATAAATAAATATTTGAAAATCATTGAAATTTTGTAAAGTAAATTTCGATAATATTCTTAAAATTAATTGCTAAATGTTGAAGTTGTGTGAGATAAAAAAATATGATTTTTTTTACATTAATTAATTTTTAACATGTATTATATATTGTATCATGCGAACAAGGTATATCCCATTGGTTCCGCCGCCACCTTCTTCCCCTTAACACTAGTTTGTATCTCTTTATTTTTGTTCTTTTTAATTCGATTTTCGTCCTCTACTTTTTTAGCTTGTAGTTCCATTCGTTTATCTTTTTTATTCCCATTTGTTTTTTATTTCATCTTCCACATTTACACGGCTACTTCACACAACCTGCTTCTCCTTGCTTTCTTTAATTCTTGCTCTCAGGTACTATCTTTTGCAGTCGCCTCTGACCTACCCTACATGTGAGTTCCCATGCCCTTTCCTCTACCGTTCACCTCTTTTTCCAAATCTGCGGATATTTCATCCTTTGGTTGGTGGTTTCGTTTCTTATGCCTGCTGCAGTTTTGATTCTTTTTTTGGGTTTAGGAGCATTAGCAGTATTTAACCATTCCTCCATAAAAAAGATCCATTTTTATATAATATAATGATTGATGGTAAGAGAAAGGATTGGAGCAAATGATGTCACATTTGTCCCACTGTTAAAGGCGTGTGCTCAAGAAACCAGGCAATAGTTCTATTGAAGTGAGTAACGAAGTTAACGATTTTTTTGCAATTGATTGAAATCATCCACTACGCGAAGAGATATACAAGATGTTTGATGGAATGGTTGGTAGAATAATGGAATAAGGTTATGATCTAAGCATGAATATAGCACTTCATCATAGTGAAAAGCCTGCATTTGGATTGATTAGCACTGAAGCAGGAAGTATTAGAATTGTCAAGAATTTACGGATATGTGGGAACTGTCATGGGTTTTTCAAGGTGGCCTCTAAGATGTGTCATAAGGAGCTGGTTGTTAGAGATTGTCATAGATTTCATCATTTTTCGAATGGTTCCTGTACTTGCCTTAATTATTAGTAACAATTTGGGATGCATACATGTTGTTTATATATTGTGAACTATGTCAATGTGATACAAAAATTGAAAAATAAAACTAAAGAAGCTCTTCTCAGTCCGCATTATTGTCCATCTTCTTTCCATTTCTGGAACAGTTGGAAATTTTCTCTGCAGATAATGGGTTTGTTCTTCTTTGTTTAATGAGTTGAAATACAGTAAAACAGGAGCAAACATTCTTAGTAGTTTTGTATACCTGGTCGCTTTAGGCCTAATCTAGCGGGATAGATAGAAAGAGGAAAAAAGATTTGTTCTCCTTCGTTCTGAAATAAATTAAATTCATATATTTTGATCGCAAACGGATAATTTTTATGGAAGAAAAAAGGTGGATCTTGTTACCTTCCAGTTCTTTCCTACAAGTGAGGCGATGGTGGATGGGAACCCAGGCGGTGTAGTCACCGCAACTCCTATTATTAAGAAGAGCAGAAGGGATAATACATCAGTTCTTCTTTGTCTTTGGTTAGTTTAGATTTTAAATTAATTTTTCGCATGGTTTATTTGAAAGTTTGATTTTAATCAAATTGTTTGTAAATATATTGACAAGGATTGTGGTAAACAAGTATATTTTGTTATGAAAGCTTTTAACCTTTTCATGCTTTGATGCCTTTTTGTGGAGCAAAAATTTTCTAGGTGATAATTTTGGCTTGATTTTCATTCTGGATACAGGAGGATTTGATACTGCCCATGATGCTGCTAAGTAAGAGATGTTCATTTCATTATCAATTTTTTTTTATTAATACACCCATTTGAATAATATATCGTATAACTATTATTTCATTTGTTTTGATTCGTAGCTTATGACCGAGCAGCGATTAAGTTTCGTGGTGTTGAGGCTGACGTTAACTTCTATATGAGTGATTACACAAATGATTTGAAGCAAGTGAGTTTATTCTTTTCATTTTCGTTTATGATTTTCTCTGTAATCAAAGTAATTTTGTAATATTCCCCTCATGTAAAGTAGTAAGATCAGGCTAGAAAATAGGGTTTAACAGGATGATTTTTACTGTCATGTCATATAAACTATGAATTATGATAAACTCAACTCTGTGTAGATTAGATCTTGTGTTTATGTAGTGCCATGTAAGAGTATATTTAAATGATGAACATGTTGGCCAAGATACATCTTTTATGGCTTCATTCAGAGGCCATTTTGCTCCCATAAATTTGATTAAGACATGGACCAGGGTGGAGTTTCAGGCGAATATTGCTGATTTGTGGGAGTGTGAAGACTTAGTAGTGAAGCTAGAACCTTCGTCCAGTGATTGAAGGCAGGCTGGGGTGTTGGCGTAGCTGAAGCGGTGAAACTACTAATGTATGTAGGGGGTAGGTCAAAATGAAGTGATATTGATGTTTATGGTTGTTGTGTGATGTCATTGTGAAGCAGTTGGTTAATACTGATGTTTGGTTTTTTGTGGCAGCAGTTGGATGCAGAGCCGGCTCCAGGGGTAGTCGGAGTAGACCGCCGCCTGGAGCAACCCCCCTTGGTGGAGCAACCACCAAAGAATGGTGGTGGCGGTGGAGCAAAAATTTTTTGATCAAATAAAACTAGATGGGAAAGGCAAGCAATGAAGTACTTGGTCTACTTGGATGCGCATAAGATTTTGAATGCATAGGTCGTGTGTTCAAATTTGGGAAGGATTGGTGTTTCTTTGTGGCAACGTTTTTGCTCTGGAACTTACCCTTCGGTTGAAGCAACATTTTTCGCCGGGGCAACCCACATTTTCCTTATTTCTAGAGCCGCCTCTGGTTGGATGAAGGGTGAGGCGGTGAGGTGTTCGGTTGTTGTGTATGTGTTGGAGAAGTTTGACTGTCTATGTTGATGAGGTTGTAGTGCGTGCAGGTTGATTATGGTTTGGGTTGCAGTTGAGTTTGAGGAAGCTGAAGCTTGGCACAGGTGTAGAAGGGAATGAACTGGGTTCGGGTTGTTGAGCAGTGGCTGGATGTGTGACTGGCAATGGCTAAGTGAAGGTTAAGCAGGTGGTAGAAACTGTTTGTTGCATAGGCTTGTTGGTATTGGGTGAAATCATTTCTGTAGTGAAAGTGATTTTAGTCTAGGAGATTAGGAAGTAGCAACCAGTGGACGTTGTGGTTGTGAAATGGTAAGGCGCTGGCTTGAGTGATTGCATACATATATTATGATTCTTGCGCTTCTCATGCTTATACACATGTATTATGTACGCATATACATGTATGTATTTTTTATATGTTATATGTGTATGTATAAAAAATACGTACGTGTATATAGTCTAATATATATAAGTACAAACTCTCTACGAAATCTCAAAGGATAAATTTTGTGTTTGTAAACTTTTTTAGGAGATACCCACTAAACCTTAAACATATACTCTAGATACTAGATAAAAATAGTTGTTTTTACATATATTTTTGCTTGACTAATTCGTTGCCTATTTATATAGGCTCGTGCAAGTTATAAAAGAATATGAGTAGCATGTCTAGAAACTACAAATGACCACCAGCAAATTTTCTGGCTTCTGATTTCAAATGTTGCGGTTGACTCGGTTCTTGAAGGTGAGTCAGCATATGAGAATTGGGTTTTACTTCTTTGATATCATTATCATACAGTCGTTGCCAAAACTTATGGTGTCTTTTGCAGAACATTATTATATTTCATAAAATAACATTAGATTACTTGATGCATTGTGGTACGCACATTGTGATATAAGCTGTTTACAAGTTAACACCTGAAATAAGTTGCACTGTGTATGGTCTGCTTAGCAAATAGAATACCACACAACTTTTATTAGAGATACGTATGCTATGTTTTTTTAACTTTGTATAACAGAAAAGCTAATTGCAGAATTGGATCAAATTCATTTGTATGGAAACAAATTTAAGGGACAAAAATATGACTGTACTTTTGAAATTTGACAGCCTTTTTTATTTGATGACTTTCTATCAAATCACTCTTGAATGAAATTTCTAGATTTAAACTTTGAATGCACCATTCTCTGAAAATAAGCAGGCTTTATATAGAATGAAATTTACGAGGCCTTGAAGCAAGAAGTCGAAGACAAAAGCTATAGTGAGAGTGTGAGTGAATGTGTATGTGTATATGAGAATAAGTGTGTAGTGAATGTGTACGAGTGAAATGTAGTGAGGAAGTGTATGTACAAGTGATTGTATAAATAGAGGGGAAACACTATGCGTACTAACTGAAAGTGTAAAAAATATTTGTTTAGAAATAATTTTTGAATTATATTCAATTCTTGCAAATATTATTAATATTATGTGTAATATTCAAATCAATTGCAACTTTCAGCATTTTACAACGGGTATTGATTGTTGTTACAGAAGATATTACAACAGTCAATGCCTGTTGCAAAAAATATTACAACGGCCTGCTATTCTATTGAAGAAACATAATAAAACAACATAAGACTATTGTAAAAAGTCTATTACAACCGCCTGTTACCACGTTTATTGCCCGTTGTAAAAGGAGACATATTACAACATGGCCTAATAAAATTGGCAGGCTGGCCGGTGTAAAACCCTATTACAACCGGCGTTGCCCATTGTAATAGATCTGTTTTATTGTAATGATGCTTGCAAAATTTCAGAAAATCACTAGAAACATATTCTCCACCATTGTCGCACCTAAGAACTTTCAAAGAATTTTCACTTCCATTTTCAACAAGAGCCTTTCATTCTTTGAACTTTGCATATGCTTGCGACTTAGCCTTCGTTACATGCAACTAAACTTTTTGATAAAAATCATCAAGAAAAGAAATATAACATCTTGCTCCTCCCAAAGAAGCTACTGGTGCCGGACCCCAAACATCTGTGTGCACATACTCAAGAATCCATCTTGAATCATGTTTTCCTTCACCGAATGATACTCTAGTTTGCTTCCCCATGAAATATTCCTTGCAAAACTCTAGTTTGTTGAAACTCTCTCCATCAATCATCTCCCTCGAAGAATATCCAGAATCATCTCTAAGATATGATCCAATCTCAAATGCCACAATCGTATTGCATCCAAACTAGGAGTTTTATCAACACCAACACAAGTTTCACCTTCTACGGTCACTCCTTGAAGCTACACCATAAGTTCTAGTAGAATTCATAGCCACAAGCACCGTTCAAAACCCTCAGTCTATTACTCTCAATAGTGATTTCGAACCCTAAAGAATCCAATTTTCCCAAAGATATAATTGACTTCCGTAGTCCTGGAACATAGCGCACATTAGTCAGAGTACAAACCGCTCCGTCAAACATTAAAAATTGCACTGAACCAATGCCCTTCGACTTACAAGCAACAACATTCCCCATAATAATTGAATTTCCTTCTTTATTTGCATAAGAAGAAAAAATAAAATTCCTATTTAACATCATATGATCTGAAGCCCACGAATCGAGCATCCATTCGCTATCCGAAACATCTGATGCAACCACCGACAAAACATCTACATCTCCCTCGCCAACACCTCTTTCCACCGCAACTGATGAGGATGCTACTTCCTTCTTTCCCTTCTCCTTATTTGGACACTCATTCTTCCAATGACCAGGTTTCTTACAAATGAAGCACTTGCTATTTTTTTCTTTCAAATTTCCTCTTCAACCGAGCTTTTTAGACTTTGTCAGCTCATAGTTTCCCTTCTTATATTTCTCCTTTTCTATAAACAAATCATGACCATTACTTACACCACTAATTCCATCACTAAGATCCTTCATCTGATCTCGCAATGCCTCACTAAGAAATCCTATCATGACATATCAAGAGTCAATGTATCCCGACCATTGATCAAACTATTTGAGAAATCCGTATAACGGTTCGGCAACGAACACAACAATATCATCCCCTTCTGCTCTTTCTCAATATTTAAATATATTGCCTTCATCTTCATTAGCAAATCATCAAACACATTCAAGTGCACGTTAAGGGAAGTTCCTTCCTTTATCTTGTAAGTAAATAAAGTTCGCAATAAGATAAATCGATTTGTGAGTGATTTCTTCATACACAACTCCTCTAACTTGTCCCAAATACTCTTGGCAGTTGTCTCACCACTAATTTTGGAGATAGCATTCTCCCTCATAGCAAGTTGAAGTGTAGTGAATGTCCACTCTTCCATTTTCTCTCTTTCAACATCTGAGATATCTACCTGCAATAAATGTATATCAAACACTACATGATGCATCCAACCACTTTCGTCTTTCATTGTCATTTTTCAAAATCATTATATCCATTCCACTTGCCAATAACCAATTGTGATCCAGAAACTGCATACGAATCATATACATAAGAAGTTACACCACTTGGACTAATTGTTGAGGCACTATTTGAATATGATTCCGACATTTCTACAACTGTATATCAACACCAAATGTTGTGGATAATTTTGACTTAAGAGCGTTCAAATCAAACTCCTAAACACAGCGGAAGACGCGATCGTAGTAAATGTGCAAAAACAACCAATCAATGTCTTAAAACAATCTCAATCCAATCTGATAACCAATCACAATCACCAAACAAGAGAAATAATGAAAAATAAATCACATAGCGATTCACAGTAGGTCCGATAATGTCTTGTCAACAAACATCCATTTTGAGAGAGAACCTTTATTATATACCAATAGAAGAGTATAACAGTGGATACAATAATCAAAATTCTCAGAAAAAAATAATTTTATGGAGATGAGAATTGAAGAAAATTAGGAGTGGCAAAACTTTAATTAGAATAAACCTAATCAATCTCTTAATCGCCTTCTAAATCTAAGAATATCTTATATAAGGGAGACTAATATTTGACAATTTCCAAATTTCCCCTCGAACCTTCACAAATCAGCCTACTGAGTTCGTTGCTTGAAATAGCTCCAAAAGTTGTATCAAACGTCTGTCATATATGTAAGATGTCTATCCAAAGACTCGGAAAAAAATCCCTGCTTCAGCTCAGATGTCTGTCCCCTTTGTCAGACATTTGTCGTTGCTCACTGCTTTATCTTAGACGTCTGTCCAAAGGGGTTAGACGTCTGTCGCAACTCTCTAGTTGCATAGTACTCATGCTCAGACTTCTGCCATTTTGCTCAGACGTCTGAGCTGAAATACTACCGAAACATAAAGCACATTTTCACCGATAACTTTTCCTACGAGCTTCGATTTGCGAATTGTCTTTCCCGTTACGAAGCTACTTCCAACCACTTCCACTTCAATTCTAGCCTATATAGTGTCACAAAATTTAACAAAGTAAATATCAAACTTTATGTCTTTAGTCGATCTTTAATTACATGTCTTATAAAGACTAGATTATCTAACTAAAGATTAAAGTTTTTAACTAGAGACTGAAATTTCATTCTTTATAGCAAAAAAATAAGCATTGTTGTGTTATCAATTGCATCACCAGCTTGTGTCCAAATGTGTTTCTAGCATAATCGTTTTATTAACAAGTTATATATATATATATATATATATATATATATATATATATATATACCACAATTGTACTTAAATAATTTAAGTCACATCTAATTTTCTTTGCTACAGTCAATATTTAAGTTACATCTAAATTTTTTTATTGCTTTGAATATTTTATTTATATAGTTATTGAAGATAGAATTTGAAATTGAAGTTTAATTATTAAATCTTATCTTTGAAGTATATTAAAATTTATTAATATTTATAAGGATTAATTGTCAAGAATAATCCGAAGTTTAACTTGTCTTCCCGTGATAATCCCAAATTTGGATTATTTCTGAATAATCTGAAGTTTGGGGGGTGTCTTCTCATATTAATCCCATTTACTTAATGTCTTCCTATATTAATCCGAAGTTTGGGGTTGTCTTCCCATATTGATCCCAAAATAATACGTCACTGGGTCATCGGGATCAATATGGGAAGACACCCCCAAAATTTCAGATTGTTCAGAAATAATCCAAACTTAGGATTATTATGAGAAAACCACGTTAAACTTCGGATTATTCTTGACAATTAGTCCAATTTTTTTTAAAAAATATTTTGAATTATTAAAAAAATCAAACGTTATATAATTTTTTGGTGATATTAAGACTTGTTAATATTTGTAAGAAAGGCATTTTAAATTTGTAAAAAAATTACAGTTGTTATATGCTAGTCATATTAGCAAATGATAATACAATGGACATTTTTGATAGTTTAGTTTGACAAATAAAAACTATGACATTACAATTATTACAACTATTATTGAAGATATGTTTAATTTTTAGCAGTACATATATCATAACTATGCCACACCATTTATAAAACATTAAACTTTTTCTATATTTAAATGTAAAATTGTTTTCCAGAACATTTCAGCTCGCCAGAGTAGATTAGATTATGCATGTAATATATCTGTTTGCATTCAATACTTCACAAAATACTTCACAAGTAGATCAGATAATGTATCCCATTTAGACGACTTCATTAGACTGTACAAACAAATAACATATGCTAATGACCAACTTGAGTGTTACGTAATGTATGAAGCAAGTTTTGCTTGTTTGTACAAAGTTTGAAGCATTTGGCACAAATGGGATTATTGTTCATATATTTATACTACTAAAACTGTTAATCTTGAATTTATCGTGATTTTTTTTTTTTTTTTTTTTTTTTTTTTTTTTCTTTTTTTTTACTATTTAGTTTTAACCAGTTTCTGTGAAAACCATGAAAAGCTAATTAACATTGGATTTACAATGCAATTAAGTAGCACTAATACTACTTGCATGTAACCCTTAGAATTTCAGGTACGTACATAAATCAACGACCAGCTGCGGATAATAAATAATATCAAAATACATAACCAACACTATATATATCTTTAGCTGCATGTAGGTCAGTCCATTCTCATTTCTCACATTCAAATCTCTACAAGACTTGTTTCTTAAAGATGATGAAAAAAGCACTAATTGTCTTCTTCATAGCGACTTTAATAACAATTAAATGTTCCAGCAGCGAACTTGAATCGAATCAGAACAACAACAGTGACATAGTCCCAGACTTCCAGCCGGAAGAATGCTGGAAAAACATACTTGCAACAAAAGGGTGCTACAACGAACTAATGGAATCACTGCGACAATTTAAGATCGAAATTAGTCCCAGATGCTGCAAAGCTATTCAAGGCATTGGTGAAAGTTGCTTAGATGATATATTCTCTCGTTATCCATTTACCCGTGCTTTTGCTGATCTCTTGTTGAGCTTTTGCTCCATTCATGCTCCTTCCGTCTCCAACTGATCATGTATTCATTCGTTCTTGCATGATGCTTGAATGATGTAGCTTTCATGTTGGTTTCTGATCAAAACAATTGAATAGAATAATAGTTATGCTTTCTGTGAATTTATGGATGTTCCATATTAATGTTTTCACTACCTTCTTTGTTTATTCAATTGTGTATGCACAAACTCATGATAAAATATGATTACATAAATTTTTTCTGTAAGCGATTGTAAATTAACAAATAAAATGATTAAATAAATAATAAGTTAACTCATGATAAATAAGTCGATAAGAAAAGTTGTTCTGTAACTGATTGTAAATAAACCAATAAAATGGAAGAACAAACTTGCTGTGTTTATGTCATTACTAACAATTGCCCAGATAACATCTTTAACCACAGAAAAACAAAATTCCAATAAAAAGAAACGAAAAATAAAATAAAACAGGACTTGCAGGAAATAATAAAAATATAAATGAAACAATGAAGTAGTGTTTGCTTTGTTTAATGTCAAGTGTTTTTTCAGTTTTCAATATTAGTTGGAGAAAATAAAAGAGTAAAGGGACAATGGAGGAGACCGAATGAGACAGAGGGGACAACGAAGAAATTGGAGGGAAGAGAGATGATGAGTTATCTCTAATTTATTAATTATTTTTTCAAAGTATGTACCAAAAATAACAAAATGTTGTTTTTCAATTTATATATTGATTCTATTTTCCAAAACGGTTGTTTATCACGATATACATGCGATGTTTGCATTTCTGTAATAATGAAAGCCAAAATCTAAAAAAAGCAACCCGAGCTCACTCTATTGTTTTTGTTATTTATCAAAAGGTTAACATTATAAACAATTAATTTTGTTTTCCTTTAAAATGGGAAAAAGGACGTGTTCTATAACTAATGCACTTAACTAAACAAGGTAATCTTTTAAGGCCCGTTGATGTGCGATTTCGGTCAATTGAACGCCAACACCCAAATCCAAATAATCCGAAAAGTGAAGTAGTAAATCCTGACACAGAATGCAGAAAAGGTTAAGGTTACCTAAAATTTAAAGTGGTTCGACAAGGGGGCCTACATCCACTGTGAGGTAGTCTTGTTTATTTATAATGTATGACACTATGAGAGATACAACGGCTTTCCACGACCTCCAATGCAATCAACGGATAATATCCAACAGCCTCAAACTTTATAACTAGGTCATGTGAATTTTATATCGGACATGAAAGTCATTGGAAGCCGTTGATGGCCGATGAAATATATGAACCACTAAGTTGTTGCTAGCCGTTGGATGCCGTTGGAAATTTGGGTTTTTTTCCTTCAGATTTTAGACTACTTACTTCTAGCCACTCCACAATCTCATATACATCAAAACAACTCCATTTCAAGCATATACATCACAATCACACTCACATATATACCCAAACATAATATTATACGTGAATCAAACACGAAACGTCTAAAATACATAACATGAAATAAATATTTACAAACATACATCAAACCAACATCATCAAATCAAAATAGACCATCATCCAACAAAATGTCTAAACTATCACAACCAACACAATAACAACATATACAAACCACCATAATGTAACAAGCAAAATCCTCACTCACTCTCAAAGCGTGTATGTATGTGTGTGTGTATAACAACAAAACAAAACAAACTAACCACAACTCAATCTCCCCCGGAACCACCAGACGATGAAGGAAACATTCCGTACTGGGCAATGAACTCCTCCAAACGCTGGTTAAGCTGCTCCATCTTCTCTTCATGGCGCCGATCACACTCATTAAGCTCGGCGATCTGGGCTCGTAGATGTGCAATCCCCTCCTTGTCCTGAGCCCTCTGGTACGACTGCTGAGTTGTCTTGACCTGTAAATAATTTTAGTTTTTCAGTATTTCATAATAGCAATTCAAGTAAATTTCAATTTTTATTAAATTTTAGTTTCTATTACAGCTTGGTTCCCAAAATCATAGCATCTGTTGTGGGTTGGTGGATCCATGATAGCCTCAAAAATCAAATCTCCTCCTCGGTAGTCAAGTCGGTTTTCCCAGTGTCCTTAAACATCTATATTCAAAATACAATTGAATTTAGATAACACTATTTTATTACATATGCATGATATGCTTTAGCATCGTGGTCCCAAAAGTAGGAAACTGAGCTTGTGTCGTCAATTTGACTCACCACATGTGTATGTGCAAAAACATTCTAATATAACACAGTAGCACCATGCTGTCTCTCCTAAAATATGCATATATGTAAACTAGAACTTAAATTTAAATCAACTAACTTTTAACATCTTATAACTTAAATTCTTTAACTGTGTAAGGTCCTCGCGATGATGCTGGAACGACGTGGAACCACCGCGATGTGTAACGAGGTTCTTGTTCTTATTTGTCGAATTTCTCTTAAACTCGGCCTATAAATTTAAATTGAAAAAACTTGTTTTATTCTAATTTATATATTAATCTAGTAGAACAATCTAAACTAAATATGAAGCAAATTTACCTAAAATTGCTTGTTACTTCCACCAAGTAATAAGATCATCCCACACATTAGCGCTCATCCAACTCGGTTTTTTTCCAGCAAGTTTTATGTCAATTAATGTTTCTCCGTAATTTTTAGCAACTTTACTGCTCCAATGGCGCCAGATAAGGGAAATGTCTGTTTATTGGAGGTCCACTGAACCCTGCATTTTTTTAAAATAGCATAAATAGAACTAATCAAATAGAAGCATGACTACTTATTTTAATAAATGATATATCACATGTACCAAAAAATCTTCCAAATAGTCTGTTTAACATTATTTGGTACCAACGCACACTTTGGCCAACATGATGTCATGCGACTCATGTAAGCCAATCATGATATCCTCAGGACTATATTGGAGGACTCTAACTCAAAACGGCTGTGTTAAACGAAAAAAAACATGTAATATTTCATGGCTACCTATATATATTTATAATATATTATAAAGAAATAAAATTTATACTTGAAACTTAATACTAACCCTCTATTGGCTTTTGGCTTAAATCACACTATAGAACGTGATAGCTCCTGCGATGGACCACCGCCATCCCACTTACTGGAGGATAAGAAGCAGAAGGAGATACATAATGTGAACCTGTACATTTGTGTGACGTCATATTTGTAGTACATGTTACAAACAAACATTATAACATAACTTAAAAAGGACTATGTAAAACAAACATTATGGCATAACTTAAGAAGACTATGTGATACTTATCATATTAGCATAACATGTCATTTTAATGAAAATAGCGTAACATTAAAAATATAAAATTACCTTTTTGAAATGAGGATTATTGATTAGTCTTCATCACTTTCGGATTCTGACTCTATTTCATCCTCTATTTTGGTTCATATGTAGTCTCAAATACTTCAATTAATGCATTTGATTCATCGTTTAGAGGTCCAAAATCTGTTTTATCATCGGTTATCACTATTCCTCTATTTTCCTCGACATTTACTTAATAAGCTTGTTCGTCGGGATCCCGTCTGTCAAATGTAAACCTTGCCTTTGTTTTAAAAACAACCGACCAATCTATTTTGTCTCTTCTTAGAGATAGATAAGGAGCGTAGTATACTTGAAGTGCTTGTTTGGCGAGTATAAAAGGATCGTATTTATAATAACGCAAAGTATGTTTTATTTCTATAAGATTATATTTTATGTGCACGTTGATTCCATGACTTGGAACATAGTTGAACCAGTTGCATTTAAACAAAAGAACTTCTTCTGCGGGACGTGTGAAATATGTCAATTGTAAAATCTGGGTTAGCACGCCATAAAAATCGTTTATATGGTCATTTGGATTATCACTACCTTTAACAAATACACCAGTATTTTTAGTTAATTTTTCAGCACTGTATTCTTTAGTATTAAATTTGTATCATTGATAAAGAATATTGGATATGTCTTGACTTTCCTTTTTATTCCCATGGCTAAATCTTTCAATCCCTCATATACAACACAATTTGGTGTACCAAACACAAAATTAGAAAACCAGGTAGCCGATTCTTTGCTGATATCGTCGTTTGGATATTGTGATTCGTAAATGCTACAATTATAGAATAAATGTTACATTATGATTAAAGATACACATGTATAGATAATATAGATGTATTACGGTGAATATAAGTTTATTACCTAATGAACGGTGCAGCTTCAGTGTAGTTGAGAAAAATATATGTGTGTCACATAATAATCTCTATCATCCAGCCATATTCCACACATTTAATAGAAGGTCGAAAATGTTTATTAAAAATAGATAAAGTCGCTTGATAATCATCTTGATCAATTCCTTCATCATTATGTGTAGTAATTTCATAATGAGAGAGAAAACGATGCTTCTTCTTCTATGTAAGATTTGCAAACTGAACCTTCAACTCGAGCTTTCTGTCTCACTTTTTTCATTATATTATTTAGATACATATTAAAACTTATTTTAGATCAATCTTTTATACATTTGATTTATAACCAATATTTAGTGAACTAAATATTAATATACCTTTCAAATAGAGACATTCATTCATATTGCACAGGCCCTTGAAGACATGCTTCTAATTGAAGATGAATAGGTAAATGCTCTATAACATTGAAAAAACCTGAAGGAAATATTATTTCTAGTTTGCAGAGCAATATAGGATTTCTTTTTCTACTTTACATAGACAATCAATTTTTAATGTAGTAGAACAAAGCTCTTTATAAAAAGACTAAATTCTGTTACAACAGTCCAAACTTTTATGGGAAACAGTTCTTTTAAAGCAATGGTCAATAAATTTTCCATTATAACATGGGTTTTAAACCCATTAAGTTTACTGTTTTTATAGTCGACACATCTAAGACGATTAGAAGAGATTTCATCCATGAATCTTAATCCTTCCACCCATTTTAAAAGTATTTTAAATTGATTATTGTCTAGATCATAGCACAATTTTGGTTTTTTATGTTATTTGGCTTTATATGAAGCTTAGGACGATTATATATTACTTCGATATCACATTTTGATTTTAAATCACTTTTCGTTTTCCGTTTGACATTCAAATTTGTATTAAACATATTGTCAAACACGTTTTTCTCATTGTATATCACATCAATATTACGACGAATCAGGAGATTTTTCCAATAAGACAACTCCCAAAATATGCTTTGTTTGCACCAATTATAAATCAATGATTTACCTTCAATTTCAGTCTGTTCTCCGGTTTCATGTATCTTTAGATAATCCTTTATAAGTTGTTAAATATCTTCACTTGACCAAACCGTATGTAACAACCAGGGATTTTGGAGATTACCGATATATTAATTTATATTGTAAATTATAATTTAATATAGGATTAAGAATTAATAGATGAAAGTGATGATAATATGGTTTATTTAAAAATAAACAATGTTTGTTGGTTAAGAATTTGGGTTTTGTGTAAACAAATGGGAATTAAGTGCGAGATAATGTGTCTGTGGGTTATAGAGTGGAAGTAAAAGATGGAAATAAATTTTTGGGTTAAAATTTATGATATTGGAATTTTATTTCAGTATTAGCCTTTTTTCCTAAAATAAAAGAATAAACATGAAGAGAATAAACATTTGTGATGTAAATCTGTTTGAAATAACATTTTAGAGCTATGAGAATGTAGTAAATATTTTTATACACTTCACTGGACTTAGAAATAATTTTCTCTTTGTTGTAAATTTTAATTTTTAACAATAGTAATATGTCTCTTTCGTTAAAATGAGAAAATACAATTTATTTCATGTGAATTGCAATTCATATGCGAAAGTTATGAACGTTTTAGTAGAATAAAATATAAAATGTTAAATTTGTTGTAAATATTGGTAAACTAGAAGAAAAAAAAATGTGTATTTCTAAGTTTTGGTGATTTATTGTGTAAAAATGTAAAGATTTAAATTATTTGGTTTTGAGTATTTTGAAAGTTGTGTAAATTAAATCAAAATGTTTGTATTTTTGTAAAATTTGGAGATATTAGTGTTAAAAGTTTATAACGTATTTATGTAATATTTTTTATAATTTTTAGTTCGTCAATTGTGTTAAAACTTGTAAATTTTGGGTTAAGAATGGTGAAAACATGGCTAAACCATCTTAACATAGCCTAAACAAGTGCTTTGTGGCCTAAACATGAGCTAATTGGCTAAAATTAATTATCTTGGGCCTAATTAGGCATTAGTGAACCTTAATGAAGAAATTAAGGAAGGATTTCTCTAGAAGTATTGTTACAGCGCGTAACTTTCATAACTTTCAGAAAATCCTTCTTCCTCCTGAGTTCGTTTTCACACACTAAACCAAATAATGGCCACCTCCCTCAAAATCAATTTCCAAGCAATTCCTTCACAAATCGACTTAGTTCCTGGCTAAATCAACAACAAGAGGTTTCTAGAGGTATTTGCCCTATCAAAGCTCATCTCTTTCTGCCTAAAATTGGCTATACCACTGGTTAGAGAGGTAAGCTTTTAGCTTACAGCAAACTATTGATGTATTTGCAAGTTTTGATGATAATACGTATGTTTTGTTGCTCGGAAACTACGGTATTTGTGTTCATTTTATTGCTGAAAATGTGTCGTCTTTGAAAAATCATATCTCCTTCGCTTTGCACTAAAATGCTACCAAATTTTAATATGTTCTATTTATTATATTAAAGTTTGATGCTGAAAAATTTCAATTGAATTTGAGTTGTTTAGATGCTTCAAACCAGTCGTCGAAGTTAGACAAAATATGATTTTCAGCTAAGTTCAATTTATGGCTGAAAAGTGCCATCTTTGAAAAATCATATCTCCTTCATTTTGCATCAAAATGCTACCAAATTTTTATATGTTCAATTTATTATATTAAAGATTGATTCTGAAAAATTTCAACTGAATTTAAGTGGTTTAGATACTTCAAATTAGTCGACAAAGTTAGACAAAATATGATTTTCAGCTGAGTTCAATTTATGGCTGAAAAGTGCCATTTTCGAAAAATCATATCTCCTTCATTTTGCATCATAATGCTACCAAATTTTGATATGTTTAATTTATTATATTAAAGTTTAATTACGAAAATTTTCAACTGAATTTGAGTTTTTTAAATGCTTTAAATCAATCAATAAAGTTAGACAAAATATGATTTTCAGCTGAATTCAATTTATGGTTGAAAAGTACTATTTTTGAAAAATCATATCTCTTTCTTTTTACAGAAAAATGTTACCAAAATTTAATAAGTTCTACTTATTATATTAAAGTTTAATTGTGCAAAATTTCAATTTAATTTGAGTTGTTTAGATGCTTCAAATCAGTCATCAAAGTTAGACAAAATATGATTTTCAGCTGAGTTCAATTTATGGCTGAAAAGTGTCATGTTTGAAAAATCATATCTCATTCGTTTTGCAGCAAAATACTTTCAAATT
Organism: Allium sativum; assembly: GCA_030737875.1. Lineage (NCBI taxonomy): Eukaryota > Viridiplantae > Streptophyta > Magnoliopsida > Asparagales > Amaryllidaceae > Allium > Allium sativum. The sequence continues at coordinate 364,475,606 of CM060916.1, read as the reverse complement.
TTTATACATTCTTATACATATCTTCAAAGTTGGCCAAAAATAAGACTTTTAGCATAGTTCATTTGTGTATGAACTTTGAATATGTGTGTCTTCTTCTTTTCAAAGCAAAATGATGTTAAATTTTAATATGTTGTTGTGCATATACTAAATTTATTACTGTAAAATTTCATTAATTTTTGGGTTGTATTGTTATGTTAAATGTCTCATCAAATTTGGCTAAAAATAAGATTTTTATTTTGCCATTTCAATTTGCGGCATTCTTCATTAGTCTTCACTTCTGAATTGTGGGTTAACTGATGTTTGAATTTAAAAGTTTCATGATGAATTTTGTAGCAATGATATGCGATAATGGATTACTTCAGTTTTGAGGATATTTTGAATTTAAATTTTATCTAAATTTAAATATTGGTAGTATCGACATTTGGAGAATTTGATGATTCAAATTGTTTTGATTTCAAACAAAAATTTGGAAAATTTCCTTTAAAATTGTGGGTTGGAAAAATAAATGTTTTAAAAACATTTTAAGGGATATTTAATAAATTATTTGTTATTTCTAAAGTATTCTAACAAATTGATAATCTGTTTAAATAATGAGTTTTCCCTTATAAAACTTTTATAAAAAAAATCTCAAATTGTTTAAAAAATCTTATTTTCTCTATAAAATTACTTTTTATTTTTGCTTATTTTTATGTGTTTCTACGTATAAGAATTAGAATTAAACGATTTAGTGAAAATACATGGTATGGGACATGCGTTTTTGCTTTATCGCTTAATATCGGACTTTTCGCAGCCAATTTGAAGTGATATTTTGAGATGTTTTAGATGATGCTAATTTTACCGATATTGGTTTGAGAACTTTTTTTTCTTCAGTGTGCTCGACGATGAATCATTTTAGATCTTTTTTTAATGATTGCTGATGAAATGAGGAAATTTTTGATGTTGAAACTCTAATTTGAGGTTATAGTTGAAAATAACCTCTGCGATGTTTCTTATACTTGCCAAGAGATGTGGCAAGTTATTTATGATGGATTAATAGTTTTCTTGACATTCATGATGGATTTTACTTGTCAACGAAATGAGACAAGCCACGATGTCATTCAGTACTCGTCGAGAGAGAGATGAGACGAGTTGGGCATTTCTACGCTGGCCAATGATATAAGGCAGCGCATATTGGTTGATGTTTTATGATGGTTTTTCTAATGTGGCATCGATTAACGATCAGTAAACCAATAGGTGAGAACGTATGGTATGGGACATACGTTAACGCCTGTTGGGTTCCTGGTCGAGAAGTTGAGACACATCAAGATGTTACTAGTATTATTACCGAGTACACGGTTGGAGTCACACGATGATTTTGACTATAGCCATCACGATGATCACGATGTCTATGACTCCAATCACCACGATGTTATTACTCGGATTTTTGCGACCAAGGGCATCACGATGTTTCAGCTATAGTCATTAAGATTTTTATGATGTTTATGGCCCTAGTCATCATGATGGATGGTACCAATATGTAGTACTAGTCAAGAAGTTAAGCACGTGCAGTTTTCTACGATGTTTTGATGTTTCAAATTTATCTTTTAAATGATGATGTTCGAATAAGGTCTCGATTATGAAAAGGCCAAGTTTATGTTATGTTTTACGATGATTTGAATAATGAAGTTTTGATTCCTTTTTGGGTGCTATCCAAATAGATTTGTGACCTTTTTATGATTATACCGATGAAATTAGGTATCGATTATGGTAATTCTTTTATGATGAGTTTTAGTAATGGATTGAGATGTATTATTATTTATACGGATGAGATGAGGTATAACGATTAAGAAGTTTCTATTAGATGAGTTTTATGATATATTGAATTGTGTTGGGATTTAGTATATGCCGATGAGACGAGGAATATATATAAAGGTGTTTATCCTTTACTTAAAGATTTTGAATGCCTATGTTTGATATTCTTAATTATTCATAGACAAATAAAGTATGAATGTTACACCATATCTTACATGCCTACTGATTCACTTATGAACTCGTGATATACTTTATGAGGCATCTCGTTAAGGGGTGAGTTGATGAACTATTTCGTTTTGTTGGCAACAACGGAATGTTTCCCTTATCACTTGTAGTCATTTGCCTTTAATACTGATAAGTTTAGCTTGCCTAACTCATGTGCTTTTCACTCGGGTCAAACCGAGATGCAGGTTAGGTATGGATGGCAGCTTCTCTTGGATCTTTGTACTAGCTTTTGTCGTGCTTACCTTTATAGCTCAGATTTCGTACCTTATGAATAGTCAACTCTTATGTTATCATGATGTATTTTTCTGTGGGATGTGTATCTTGTTACTTATGTATGATGTATTATTATAGAGATGTATGGTGATGTACGTACTTATATATATATACTCTGATCTGGTTTGCTGTTTTATGACTATTGTTTTCTATCTAATGTATATTACATTATTCTGAAATGGTCCGAAACCACCATAGAGTGCATTAGTTAGGGACTAAGCGTGTCTACCACTTATGAGGTAATAAGAAGAAAAAATAGAGACATAATTGACATGCTTAACTCTTAACTAAGGTATTACTATGATGGTCGCATTTAACCAGCCCTATTCTTTGCATTAGTAGACAAGATTACTTAGTAATTCTCTTTACCAATGAAGGACTCGGGTTGGGGCGTCACACCGTAGGTGATCCCAAAGTTTCATGCTTATTAGTTGTAAAAAAATCTTATCTCTTCTAAAAGGATGGTTAATATGAAGTAAACATCGATGACAATCAAACTATGAAATTTTCTTTCCACGAGATAAAGAAAATGATCATATTCCTTCCATACAGTAAGAACAAGCTAGACGACTAGCCGTACTCCAACCAGAAAGCATTGCACACACAAAAAAATCGCTAATTGTCCACAATAAAGAAGCATACATGCAAAAGTTCTTTTTTGCGAAATAACATATTCTACTCCTTCGTACCACAATTTTTTTAATTCTTCAATCAACGGTTGTAAATAAACGTCGATTCCTTGTGTAGGATCATCAGGACCAGGGAGGACAAATATGAGAAACATATAAGGAGTTTTCATACACATCCACAAAGATAAATTATAAGTTTGACAACTATGGGCCAAGATGGATATTTATCACCAAACTGATAAAATGATAAAAATTCATCCGCACGTAAACCAAGTCTAACATTACGACTCTCGAATGCAAATTCGGGATATTTCTGGTCAAAATGCTTTCATGCTTCCCCATCAGCTAGGTGAGTCAACGCACCTTCTTCCTGTGTTCTCACACTGTATCATCTCATATTTTGCGCAGTTATAGAAAATGCATATAACCTTTGAAGCATAGGAGTAATAGGTAGATAATGCATACGTTTATACGAGACTTCTTTTCTCTTTTTCTTTCTTGGTTTGTATCTTTCTTGATAACATATTTTACAATTTTTAAGGTTGATATCTTCCTTTCAAAATAGCATGCAACCATATATACATGTATCTATTTTTCATACGTTAAACCAAAAGCCGATGTAACGTCCCGCCTTTTTGACTGCTTCAAATTGGTAATTAAACCAATTTAAAAACGTTCAAATTGACGGATCGTTATTTAGCTTATAGAGTTTAAAATAAAATCAACAAAGAATAAACAAATAACACAGTATTGAACAATGAAATAAAATATATATATATATATATATTAGTTAGAATTTTGATATAAAAATTTCTATACAGCGAAATTTAAAACAATTTAAATACAATAAAAATCTTTACTGTTTAAAACTTCACAGTGCACCATCTCTAGAATCCCCAGCTTCGACGGTCTTCGAACCTAAGCTGATATCTTTAAATCTGTATTGTTTGGGCCTGACCCGAGCGTTCCATGCAAAAACATAGAACACCCGAGTCAGGATTTATCATAGTTCAAGTAAATCAACTTCAATGTAAACTGAAATATAATAGTTAATCATGGCTTTCGAAATATACACAAGTTGTGTAGTAGTTGTCCATTCAGTTTTTATTTTTGGAACCATTTGTTGTGGAAGGCTACATGTAGACACATGCATAGATACACTTGTGTACTGCCCCAGCATCCCGCAACCACCAATTGCAAGTGCCCTGAAGTTCATAAGTGTTGCGCGAATAAGCAGCAACATAGGGCAACAAAATAGCAGGCAACAAGAAGTGGTTTTAGAGGCAAACTAACAATAATTCTCATGCATACATAATGAGTACTCATGAACCAAGTTGAACCTCGAATATTTGTTGCATAATTGCAACATGAAACAGCAAGGAATATAACTACTAAACTATACACTCAAAGCAGGTACGGTGGTTATAAGTGTACCCAAAACTATGCATAAAATAAACCAAGTCAAAGTGGTTCACTTATATCAATATGGTTTCACTTCAACATGTAACAGGAGTTTAGGGCTTCAGATTCAAGGCAAGAGATTATTATAACATTAATTGATTTGCTAAACATAAAAGCATCATGCTGTTTCTGGAGACAATAACATGATCAGGATTCGAGACAAATACACATCAAGGGTAAGAACATAAATCCCGGTTAACACTTCCAGATCTAGGCGGTATATTTACTGTTAGTTTAGTCATATATATATATATACACACACACACACACTCAAAATCAGAATACCAAAAATATGAAGCAGGGCTAACCTTAGGCGATTATGAAACAAAAAATCATAATATCGGTGCATGATATGTGTTCAGGACAACAAGTATGTCCGGTCATAATTTTTAACAAGCACAACAAATGTACCCGTTTATAATGCAATCACATATGGATATTTATTATGCTAATATTCTATCAGGGTAGTCATAAGGAACACTACATGGTATCATAACATGTACAGAAATGCTTCAGGAATTATAAGATTCCACAGTACCTAATACACAATGAAATGGATGTACCAGTGTATGAACTAATACTTGCACTACATGGTAACATAAGCATGAACAAAAATGCTCCAGGAACTATAAGATTCATAGTACCTAATATACAATGAAATGGGCGTACCAAGATCAGTTCTATAATACACACACTACACAATATACTTCAGATTGCTCATCCCATTACTGGGAAAGCTATTTCCCGTATCAATGCAACTAGTTGTTGTCGATATAACTTATGAACTTACTGCATAAGCAATTTCTATCAATATTAGGAGACCGAGTTAAAGGGTAAAGTTAGAACTACACATAAACTTATATTCAAACTCCCTTAGGGAGAAACTAGTTAAATGGTTGCCTACCGACTCTAACATTCTTGACTGAAATGTAATCGTGCTTCACTATTTCTGTATCAATAAAATATGACTATATGGCATGTGCTTAAGTTAATTTATCTACGCAAGGTCTTCAAATTTCATAAACTACACACGAAGTGATAGCCCAAAAGAAAAAAAAAATTTAAAACATAGCACTGTCCATTTTTTCTCGAAACTGCGGGTTATCAACAGACAACAATTTGCCTAGATAGTTGTGTAGTTTCCCTTTTTTTAGTTACTTGATTTAGTTCAAGAAAAAATCCAAGCTTGAGTGATGCTGTATGAGATCAACTTTCCATAATTCAATAAAACTAGCATTGTGGATAACTAACTCAGTTTAGTTACTTTTCATCCACATCATTGATGGTTAGAAGGTGAACGGTATGTTCAATTACATATTGATTCGACCTACATGAATGGACTTCCAACTCCATGGTTTAAATAAATGCTCTGATTTCTTATCAGTGTAAGTCTGAACAGAAGTTACTAACACCTAGTTTGAATTCTGTTGGTTGTATTTCCAACTTAAAGCGGCTTGAGGTCATTCACATTATTTAAAACTTCCCTTATGATGAATGTTGTTACACATTTAGGCAGATGAAAAATGAAATATAGGTCTGTTTTTACATATAGCTGTCATTTTTCTAGCACTACATGCAAAATTTCACTAATATTTTTGATGAAGCTGCGTATAAATGCAATTATACACAAATTTGTGATGACTGCAAATCACGGTAGAACAAGACCACCTTGCTTATGGACATACCAAGTTTCAGAATGTATACACTAACTTGTCTTATAATAAGATAAACAAAGACTGGGTATTTAAACTATTTATAAAACCATAGTAAAAATTTAGCATAAACAAGGGGATAACAGATGGTGTATACTATGATGACCCGCCACGCACCAGCCGACATTTCCATTGAAAGTACGTTGTGCCAATGTCTAACTAGCACAGGGCGGTTGCCAAAGAAGGGAAAGAAGGGAATTTGAACTAATAAGGAACCTATAGAATGTCTCACAACGCATGGAATAAAATATAAAAATATCATATGTGACATAAAACAAGCGAGACAATGCATAAGCTGAGAACTAAACCATAATCATCATAGCAGCGGAAATTCAAAATACAGCTTATGTTCCACATCATCATTATTAAAACTTTGGAGAAATGTCTCTAAAGCAAAATAAGAAAGGTACACTACTAATGCCCAAAGTAGTGACCACCAGCGACACAGGGAGAATATCTATATATATCATACGTGGAAGCCTCCTGCTTGTCTCTGGTACAGCTACTCGTGCATACCACCTAACCTGTCTATAGTTTGCCCGTTTAAGAGCATCCAGAGTAATAAGAAGAGACATAAAAATCTGGGTCAGACGAAAGTCTGGTATGAGCGATAAGCCGCAAAACAGAACAATAGCAGGTATACTAAACCATATCTGAACATGGACCTGCAACCAAATAGTTAGCACAACAAGATGTACAATACTCTAAGGTGATACTAACATATGGTGTAAAGATACGGGGGGAGGGGTGTGCATGTCATAGTGATGTCAAACAATCAAGCATAGCAGCCATCCTCACATCTCTCACTCAGTGCGTAAAGCATACGATATCCACCGCTTTGATCACCCAAATCCTTGCTATGATCACTCTGACCCATGGAGTCATGGAGACTCCACTGCATTGATCCATAGCCACTAGTCCTTACTATGTCCACTCTGCCTCATGAATTCATGAAGACTCCACTGCCTGGCTCATAGCTGTAACAACCCTGAATTTTGGGGTAAATTTAAAATCTATTTTAACTAATTTTAATGGGTCTTGATATTTAAAATAATTTATTTAAAATAATAATGATTAAAAATTTATTTAAGTCGGAGTTAGGATGAATAATTTAATATTAATTATAAAAGGAGTTAGAAATAGCGCGGTAGTTTGAAAAGTCAAACTTGAACTTTAACTGATCGTACAGGATGCAAAATTTAACGGATTTTAGTGAAACCAAAAATATTAGAATCTCTTTTAAAATATGTTTCCAACGAATCCGAAGAATCGAAATTTTATAGCGGGAATCAAAAGTTATGCCCAGTTTAAATTTTAGAATAGTCGTTGTAGGATTTATATATTTTAATATTAAAAATAGCCATTTTTCAAACGACCTCTGTTTTCGACGAAACTACTTTTGTTGGATTCGGAATGTCAAATTATTGCTAAGTTTAATTTTTCAAAATTTATAGAATTAATTTGTGACCGTGGCAAAAAAATTTCAGTTTTGTCAATTTAGGTCAATTTTAATCGACTTGAAAAATGCCATTTTTCAAATAGGCTCAGAATTAAATGAAATTAATTTTTCTAGGTCCGCAGCGTCAAAACATAGCTAAATATAATTTTCGGGATTTTTCGAAGTTAATTTGTGGGCCCGGTAAATTTTCAAAGAACAAACTAATTAAATAGTAAATGTTTTATATTTTAAATTAAAGAAAAATTTATTAAAACAGTCGAATTGGCTTATGAAACATACTCCATTGCATCCGGAATGGGGGTATTTAGCTGCGAACATCTTTCGTTTGGTTCGATTTGGAGATCGTACGAATTTTGGATATTTTTCAAAATTAAATAAATTAATTAAAATAGGAAATACACTGTATACGGGTATAAATACCCGTAGTGTTCATTTTCTTCCCCGACTTCCTCATATCGCAGCCGCCCCTCCCTTTAAATTTTCTTCTCCTTTTTCCCATCAATCCACTCACTTTCAGATTTCCATCCTTTGGAGACTTTTGTAGCTCTTCTCAAGACCTTCCAATCCCGACAAATTTCATTAAAAATCGTGCCCCCTAGCTCCTGGAATCCGAGCCCGACCGCGCTGCCTTCACCCCGCCGCCCCGCCTCCGCCGTACGACCGAAGTCCACCCCCTTCCAGGCGAAGATGCCCCTCTCCACCCTCTCCACTCTCCAACAAACCGCTCCTCAAACCATCGACCGTAGCTCAAGTTATCGCGATTCAAAGTTTTGAACGATTATGGGTTTACACGGTTAATCAATTTCAAAGGTTTGCAACACTTTTAAACCGTCGCTAATTCATTTATTTGGTAAAAATCACAACTTTTTCATACGATATCGAAATTCGGAAATTCCAGTTGCGTTGGAATCGTGGCGACGAGATCTACGTTTCAGAATTGATTAGAGCTGATTTGTAGTCAATTTGTACTTACAGCAAATAAAATTCACATCGCCAAAATTAAAGAATCAAGGTGAGAAATCTTATCTATTTTTATAAATAATTATATTTTAATTATTGTTCTCGCCTCTGAATCGCTATATGTATATTATTCTGCGCTATGGTAATTTAGGATTTATTTGTTTATATATTTCTGTTGTGTTTGATATATTCTCTTGGGTTGATACAATTAAAATCTCATATTTATTGAGATTCAAATTTATGTTCTAAATTCGTGATGAAATTTATTATTAATTCCAGATCCATTATTTCAGATCTGATGTTGCGCTGCTATTTACTTCTTTATTTCAGTTCTATTATTTCAGTTTTGTCAATGCAATCAAAATCTCATTTTTATTGAGATTTATATACATATATAGAATGGTTCCTTAGAATTTGTGTGTTTAAAATTTGCATTTGTGCATGTTGGAAATAGTTAAACCAAATTCATCATATTTGTTTATTGAATTGTTGGGAATATTTTTAATGTCTTTCTTTTTGTTCATAATAAAATGATTATCTTTTTAATATCGCTTTGTTCATATTAAAAATATCGTTTTGTTAAAATGAAAAGATTGGGTTTTAACATCATTTTGTTAAAATTAAAAGATTTGATTTTTAGCATCGTGTTGTTATAAATAAAAAAGATGACATTTTTTAATGTCGTGTTGTTTATAATAAAAAGATGAAATTTTAATGTCGTTTTGTTTCAAATAAAAAGAGCAAATTTTAAGTGTCGTTTTATTTCAAACATAAGTATCATTTTTAAACGTTATAAAAAGAACATATTTTTGTTCGTATTAAAAGAACGTATTTTTGGTTCGTATTAAAAGTACATATTTGTGATGTTAATAAAAGTACATATTTTTTAGGCATAATTTTTACGCAATTAAAAGAACACATTTTTAGTGCATTAAAAAGAACATCTTTTTTCTTTTTCTTTTTTGTGTTAAAAAGAAGATATTTTAGTGTCAAATTGTTTACGCAAAAAAGATGTATTTTTAATGTGAAAATTATTAAAAAAAATGGGCTAAAAAGATGTATTTTTAATGTAAAACTATTACATTAAAAAGAATGGATTAAAAGTTTATATTTTATTGTCACTTTGTTTTCAATAAAAGATGTAACATTGAAAATTCCATTTTTAATGTAATATTGTTTTCGATAAAAAGGAGCAACGTAAAAGATCATAATTTTATTGTTCATTGTTTTCAATAAAAAGATTGTACATTTAAAAATGACATTTTTGATGAAATTTAGATTACGTTGAAAAGGTTATATTCTTATTTTCATTTTGTTTCAATGAAAAGATTTTAAAATAAAATTTACACCCTTATTAAATTGTTGTGCATTAAAATGAATAGAAATTTAATACTGCATTTCTATAGTAATTTTGTCGCATTAGAAATAATTCCTTTTGTTAAACTAAAATGGACAAAATAGAAATGTCAACAAAAGTAATGTTATTATTTTCATTCATTAACGAAGTGTGTAAAATATAAAAGAGATATTTCATCGTTGAGTTATATCTTATGTATTACACTGCATTTTTAAGTTGTCCGACTTGCTTATGACATTGGGTTGATAATTTTCACACATCGCCCAAGTGCATAAGTTAATTATTAATTGTTTGTTGGATGAAACCCACACGGGTGTTGGGATGGTACTGACATACACTAATCCCAATGTTTAATTGTAAAGTGCACTCTGGATGTTGAATGATTATTTGTCATTATTGATTGAATGTATGCAGTGTATGGAAACCATAAAATATATGGTTATTGTTTGGGTCACATTCCAACTCATGAATAATGAATATTAAATATAGCATATTTTAAAATAAAGAACATTGTAAAATAACGAATATTTTTACATAATATTCATTGAAGTATAAATGATGATTTTGATGTCCGATTTTGGATGGACACAAAAGTATGAAAATGTGAAGCCGAGTATGTAGTAAACGCCACTTTTACCCAAATGGGTCATCGATTGATTTCATTTAGTTTAAAAGTGAATATTGAAAAGAAGTGGTTTCAAAATATTGCATTTTGGAAATATTATCAGTTTAATATGATAAAGATATAGAATATGTAGTTTTGGTTAAAAATAGAAAAGGAAGTTGAAGTTGTTTTATAATGAAATTATGAACGTTTTATTAAATATATTTTGAATGGAAATACATAAATATATATATTATATATGTTATATGGTTTGAGTAGAATGCGCCGCATGGCGACTGTTCGCGAATTTCGACTATTAACTTCATTTTAACGTAACGGAAGTACCGACCGTCGGATTCTTCTAAAATCGAAACCGTTAGGTTCGTATCGAAAAGAGCTTTCCAATGAATATAAAATATTTGAAATCTAACGATTAGATTTTAAAATATTTTAAAATCAATTTTGAGAAATGTCGCTGTAAACGCAGTTCGGTAGTCGTTATTGAAAATCGACTGTAATGACGAAAATAAAATTATTAAAAATATGGTAAAATTATGTAAAATCATAGTTAATGTTTTGGAAAGATTTTGGATGAAAATTCCATATTTTGAAATGATAAAATGTATTTTTATCAAAATGAAATAGTTATGAAATAGAATTATTATTAAATGTTTAATAAAAAGGGATTTGGGTTGTGTAACATACCGTCTTTCGTCCGCTTCAAGCTGGTAATTAAACCAACTCAAACCGTTCGAAATGACAGAATGTTATTAGCTTCTGAGGTAAATAGAATAAATCACAGAATCACAGACACAGAAAAACAGAATATCTCGCAGCGGAATAAACAAATTATACAATAGTAGTTCATGAAGCTACTAAATAAAATCAAAGTTTATACATAATATCAGAGTTACAAAATTAAATACAGCGGAAGTCTAAACACAAGAATTTCTAATACATAGAAGAAATAGCCAGAATCAACAGGTAGAGGTGATATCTTTAACCGTCCCCGGCTTCAAAAGGTGAAATCTCAACACTGCAATACTCGATCTGACCCGAGCAATAATGCAAAACAAAACAACTCGGATCAGGACTAACATTCTCATGGAAGTAAACCAACTTAAATGAAATATTAAATGAAATGCATCAGTAACTTAGAGGATGTTTGGGATCATCATCCTCTAAGGATCCGTTAAACTAATATCATATAATATAATACGCTATTATAATAGTGTCTATGTTTAAATATACTATTGAAAATAGTGTAAGCGGGATTACCATTATTACCCTTACACCGTTTATACCGTTATCGTACAGTTTGCATATAACACACCAGTACGTCGGCGGATAGGGATGCGCCGTGATACGACAACGCTAAATCAAAATCGTAGGGGGCTCGATTAGGATAATATGACAAGGCACACGAGGAATACCCACGGTAGGATTCTACCGATGCACGCCCGGACCGGTGGTAACGCATAGCCGCAACTACCGCCCACCTCGAACAACACTCCCATAATCAAGGTCGGCCACCAATCAAATCACAAAGTAATAGATATAGTTCGAAGAAGTGTGTCCGATGGAGGTGCGACCTCACTTAATCACGGTATAGCACCTGTTTTAGTCATTTTAATTATGACCCGAAGGTCAAGGCTATCCATCAACGTTCTCTTTCTTCAATCCAGTAATCGCCTCCAAACCATCCTACTTCATTCTGGAACTCCACCGCGTACACAGTTGTTAAAGTGGTTTTCGGTATTGGCAGAGAGTATGACAACATCCGATCCCGGTCTCTTTAACAACCAAACGTTTACATTTTTCACACCGTGGCCATTATAAAATCATACCTTGAAATAAATTGATTTAAGAAATTTCTTTAATTCAAACCAAACAGTTTATGAATCAATTCCTTATGTAAAATTATTTCAATTCATACTCAGTCAATTTATAATCGAATTCATATATTCATATCAATTATAAATTCAAATTCCAATTAACTACGTAGCTCACATTCACTTCCTATACAATTCAATATTTAAGTCAATTCAAAATTCGCATTTATTAAAAATCAAATTCATTGAATCAAGTATCGTTATATAAATTTAATTCTTTAAACCTCGCATTTAAATCGCAAAATCAAAACTTATCCGCCTTTTGAGTTTATTATTAAAGTTTATAAAATATATATAAAATAAGCATTGAAAATATTGTTTATAAGTTATAAATTTATATAGAAAATAACTTTATAAACATATATAGGTTTAAATTAATTCAGAAATAGGTTTAGAAAGAATAATTTATTATAATATATTAATTTAAAGTTAAATATATATATGATTAAATTATATAGTTTAAAATAAATAAATTATAAGTAAAATCTTAAATAAGCATTTAAATACATTTTTACTTATAAAATCATTTTAAAACATATAATTTAGAATTTACAAAATTTAAGTATAAACCTTTAAAATATAAATATAAAATATAAGATCTTAAATTAATATTATTACAATCAAACTTTCCAAATCATTTTAATTCGAAAACATGACCAACGGTGTCCGTATATAGTTTTCTACCCTATGGTCAAGTGATACGGATATTTATCATTTCAACCCGCAATTTATAAAAAAATTACGGGTTTATCATTTCAACCCGCAATCCCAAATTCAGTAAAATCGTTCAGGTCTATCATTTCAACCCATAACGATTTTTCGCTAATCTAATGTCCATTCGGGTATGTATCATTTCAACCCTTAGTGATTTTTCCTAAACTATGGGTATCAACTACATAACAAACCATCACATATCATCAATCACATCATAGTCATATATAATCAGTGTACATACATGTCATATGAATATCGTGTCACATATGAAAGTGTATAATTTAAACAAACAATCTCTACTGACAATCCTGTACATTTCATAACAGTTCATTTAGTTGATCTAACATCTATGAAATGATGTGAGTCAGGTGTGAGATAAACTCACCTTTCATGGAATAGATTGGAAACAACAGACGAATTTGACACCGAATTGAAACAGCAACTTCAAGGCATGTTCCAAAATAGATTCGATTACAGCAACTACTCAATATACTTTTATTTTATTTTGTATGAGGCGATAATGGAATTTCTATATTGATTGGTACAGCAATTTGGTGTTGGACGGTATGCTATTTGGGTTTTGGAAAGGTTCTCAAACTCAACACCAAACTTGACTCAAAATAAACCCAATAAATTCTTTACACAAAATATATATATATTTATATATATACAAATGAACAATTTTTCTTTTACATACATACATACATATATATATATTTAAAATTCGGTGCACAAAATTATATTTTATACATTATACATTTAAATAAAACACAACGCTAATGCATACTAAATCATATACACTTATATATAATATATAATTTGAAACACACACATAAACTCACACACACACACATACCATACACACAACACAAATTATAACAGTATATATATTATAAATTATACATAAACACACAACAAATCCTTTTTCAAAATAGTATATATATATATTTAATATAAACGTAAACACAGTAAAATTTATATATACCTATATATTTAAAATTCGACACATTACAAATCACTTATATAAATATATATATTAAATTATATAGCTCCAAACCATATATATGTTTAAATAACATACAACGCAAAAACACCCAAATAAAACCATAAAACTATATATATATATATATATATATAAATATTTAAACAATTATGTATATATGTACATATATTTTAAAACAAACAAATTTTCAAAGAAACTCAACGGTACGCAATACACCCATAAACGCACTCAACACAACACACACATATAAAATTATATACTCCCTCTTTTCCTGCATATAAGATGTTTTATGAAGTTTGTTGTGTTGCAAAATATAAGACGTTTAAGGTTTTAATACCCTCTTTATGCATGATTCATAATAGATGATGAGACTTTTTCTGTATTTATTCATGCTTCAACCAATAGCTATGCATGAAAATTAGCAAATTTAAGAGAGAAACTTAACTTAAGTATGAATTAAAACATCATTAATTGATTCCTTAATTCTCTTGCAAACAAGTTAACATCTTATATTCAGAAACGGAGGAAGTATAATATTTACATATGTACATAAAATTTTCAACACATATAAATATATAAAACCCAAGATATATGTTTGTTTTTTAAATAAACGTAGATTTATGCACCCTTTTACTCAACCCATATTCACACACGAACACATCACCACACAGGAAATATACCACACATACTAATTAAAACTCACACACAAACAAAAGAACAAAACTCACGCAAACATTCTCACACACAAAACAATACACAAAATCAATTAAATATATATATACCTTCGCAACTATATATTATATATAGACAATCGTTAAAAATATATATACATACATATTAATAATAAAATATAAATTCAACAAATATATATATATATATATATTCATATATATATACACACTGAAAATATATATATATATTTAAAAATCAACACACACGCATGAATAAAACACAAATGTAAAACCCCCACACACACTTATAATGACACAAATGACTCCTTGTCACACAAAAGAAATCACACTAGAAACAACGCGTGTTTAGAAGTTTAATAATTTACATATTTGTCTTTTGACAGTTTCTACTTCAAATCGTAAGTGCATACATCAGAAGAAATAACTTAACTCAGCCTAAAGACCAATGTTTTATAAAGGAATACGATATTTTCAAAATAGAATATGACAAAAGAAAATTTAATAAAGATCAAAATGTTACTTAAGCTACAGATAACTCAAAATTGTCTGAACTACTGAAGAAAACCTCAAGAAAATTCAATTTGTTAACAGCTTTTGCTGAATAATTGAGAAGTAAAATGAGTTTTGCCCCTAACAATCTCATAGTATGCATGATGCCATCATTTTACAACGCAAACCAGAACAAAAAAAAAAGAATAATATGATTTTTGTCCATGAAAAAAAAAACATGTTTTTCCTTTTAGTAATAACACAAATATACATCAATATAAAAAAATATAAAATCACGCATACTGGACTGGGGTTTGGTCGGATCTGGTAGGCGGCAGGAGGCTCAGTAGGGAAGGCGTGGGCAACTGGAGTCGAGGCGAGGGGAAGAAGTTGGACATGGAGGGAAGACCTTGGGCTTGGAGAAGATGGCGAGGTCACCTGCGGCTTCGGGTTCGGGTCGGGCGATCTGCGGATGGAGCAGGCGGGGTTGGTTGTCGGAGACTTGGAGAAAAGGTCGGTGAAGCAGCTGTTGCGATGGGAAACTGATGAGAAAAGGGTGTTGACATGAGCGAGAGAAACATGTGGGATGGTTTGAGAATGAGCAGATCAAAAGAGAAAGGAGTAAAATTGGTAAAACGTACAGGTAGCATAAATAAAGGAAGAAATCAAGGAGCGGATGGCTTTTCATTTATTTGTGGTGTTTATTTATTTTATACTAGCAAAGTAGTGAATTTTAAAATAGAGAGAGAAGATAGTGGGTGGGTAAAATCCTCAAAACTTGCTCCACATTAATGTTGGCGTTTAACAATTCAAATTAGACCGTTTCCAATTCATATAGAAGAAACGTTTGGTTTGAATTTCAGAAATAAATAAGTGCGGTTCAATGGATCAAGAAAGAAACAATAGAAGGTGCAACGTATGCAAATAAAAAAAGAAAAGGAGGACGCATGGCTTGTAAAAGAATGGTATGTGAAAGGGAACAAGAAAAGTAACGCATGGCATTTAATTTGGAAATAAAAGCAACATGAATGCATGCATTAGTTTTAGAACATAATTACAAAGTGTGAACGCATGCATTGGAAATGAACACATTAATGCTTACTAAATTAATGGTTCAAAAGTAAAAAGGAAATCAAACGTGCATGGCATTAGGAATGGAAAAGGAAACCAACGCATGGATTAGAAATAGAAAACATGAAGTAACGCATGCTTTTGGGAATGCATGGCTTTTGGAACCAAAATGAATGAATATAGGGAAATAAATGGAAGGAAAACGAATGTTTAATTCTTTTTTTTTTTTTTTTTTTGAAATTAACAACCATGTAAGGAAAGGAATAATATCAAGGAATAGATGTTTAACTTTAAAAATGTAAACGGTGTTGGCAAATAAAGGAATGATATAAATAGTTTTTTTTTACAAATAAAATAAATAATAGACGAAATAAAAAAAAATCCAAACAAATAAAATAAATAAAAAAAAATTTAAATTAAATCATTAAATAAAATATACTCTAAAAATTGAGGTTGTTACAGGTTGTCGTGAATGGGGTCTTAATTAACTCTATTCTTAACCCATGTGAAATGTAATAATATTTTGGTAAAGGTTATTAGAGTTTTCAGTTATATTTAATAATTGAAATAAAAACGAAACGTGAATTGGGTTTATTGTGAACTGTGTTTATAAAAGACATTCGTTCTTTAATCCAATTTACAGTGGAAAATATAAGTTGGAAATTATGAATCTTTTATTAAGAAGTTCTATAAAGTAAAGTTTTCCAATTTAATTTATTAAATTGGAATTGAATGGAATTCGATTTATTAATAATCGAGATGAACTTCTGTGAATGAAGGCCGTTAATATATATGGAATTTAAAAGACCTTGTCGTTATTCCATTTATATTATTAGTCCGATACGGAAATTTATATCGATTATATATTAATTTGATTTCTGTGTAGATTCCATATTTTAATATAAATTTGGAATATGATTTATGAGGTTGAATAATCATAAAACAGTGACTTTTGATATTAAAACTATATTGGAGTTTTAATGAAATCTTTTGGAAATGGATGAATCAAAAAGAAGATTAAAGATTTATTTAAAAGAACTATCTTTGATAAAATTATTGGGAACTTTTCCCTAATAATATCTTATTTAAAGAATATTCTGAATTGGAATGAGGCATTGGATGTGTTTTTATAGCACTCGGTTTTTTATTATAAAATACGTGAGTTATTCGGGAAGACCGGGTTAAACCCATTCCGAATAATTATACGACGACATAAGTCGAAGAGTTGAAGACGGTGATTGAAGACCGACGATCTTCACATCAAATAGATGTGTTGCTACTGAGGCCCATGATTGGAGTAGCTACCTTGAAGGGGAATCAGGAGTAGCCGTCCGGACGGATTATTGATTGTTCGGATATGCGAGGTATAAGGTGCCTTCGGTTTCGTTCAGACCCAGAACGGACTTGAAAATGGATTGTATCTCTGATGTTGTATTCCTTTATATGGTATTCGTTGATCTCTGCTAAATATATATCTGTTTGGTGTTTGACACCTTTCTCTAAGATGTACGAGCTTAGAGGTTATATATTGGTAGGAATCAATGGTATAGTATGGATTGACAATGTGGCATGCTAAGATGCAGATGATCAATGCTTTTGTTGAAAAGCAGACCTTGTGGTAGATGATCAAAGCACGGCCTGTTTAGGCATAGCTTTGTGTATAGCGTGACTTCACGAGCCTCACAACCCGGTTGAGTCTAAACGGAGCAAGGGAACGCAGGGAGAGCAACAAGTTTCTTTCTAGCTAGAAGTGGTGTTTGGGTTTTACACGGCCCGACATTTTACTTATGTGGATGATGGAATGAGGCGCCTCGGATGATAGGTCCTATAGGACCGGGAAACATGTGTTCAGGAATTGTCAATCCGCAAAATCGTATGTGCGGACCGGCCCTGCAGGATCCAAGGGTTCACTGCGGGGAATCCTGAGACATTAGCTAGAGGGTCTCGAATCGGTAAGGAGATCATTCCTAGCCTTGACTCATGATGGAAAACCAATTTCCAATACGACCTCATGCGGTTTTGATTGTAGAACTAGTATGGCGACATAGTAGGATGGGGTACTATGCTGTAACAACCCGAATTTTTACAACACGTTAAATCAAGAATCAAGACAGAATTAAATTATAAATTCTGAATCAAGTGAAACGGTCTGTGCCATTGCGTTCGTCTCGGAAAAATAAGCGAAATAGAGTCTGAGTTTTCGAGAATCGGAGTCCGTATGACCCGTTAAAGGCCCAAAGAAGATTTCTGGGAATTTGAATTTCGGAAACAGTTTTGGAAATCAGATCTGGGGCTAGGCGGGAAGTTTCCCCGCCTAGGCCATGTCGACAGGGCTGTCGACAGGCCTGTCGACTTGGGCCCAGACCAAGTCGACAGCCCTGTCGACTTGCCTGTCGACAGGGGGTGGCCGGGGCAAGTTGCCTGGCGCACCTGTTTGGCTCACCTGGTCTTGTTCTTGGGCTGATTCTGGAAACTTCCGAGATCTGATGGTCATAATCTATCCTAGATCTAATCCTATGGCCTAAAACACTCCTAATCTCTATAAAAACACCCCTAAGCCCCCCCTAAATCCTCATAACTCACCCTCTCCACGAAGTGCTGCCCAAATGCCAAGTGATCATGGCCTCCATCCCCCTTTCCTAAAGCCTATGCATTCAAATCGGGTTCAAATCAAAAGGTGCAAGCTTGCTACACCAAATGGAGGCCAAATCAACATTGCTATGCGAGTTTCATGAAGGTTCTTCAACAAAGGAGGCACCTTTCTTAGCCAAGATGATTCATGCTTCTTTCCCTAGGCCTAACTAGGTAAGTTCTAGCTACTTTTGGATCAAAACGGTATTTTTAATGTTGACATGGGATAAAATGAGGCTAAACATGATTATGCGAACCTATATGAATCTTACATTGCCTCTTGTGTTCATGTTTATGATTTTAGGCCATGTGAGTGACTTAATCATGCCTCTCATGCTATGCATAACCTAGTTTATCTTGCAAGTTTGAATCTTTATGCATGAAATGCTAGCATGAACCTTTAGGAACCACTTTACTTGTGAAACATCGGCTAAGACAAGATTTTGGGGCTTATGCATGTTTATGAACCCAAACCCCTTATGCTAACATGCAAGTTTGTGGCCAAATCCTTTATGAGATTATGCATGCTCGTGGCCAATCCCCTCTTTTTAGTTGTGCATGTTCATGGCCAAACCCTTTTTGATAATGTGCATGTTTGTGGCCAAATTACCTTATGACACTATGCATGTTTATGGCCAATCCCTTTATGATGTTATGCATGTGGAAGCCAAGACCTTTTTGGCATCATGCATGTTTTGAGACCAATATGTGACATAGTATCCTTACTATGTTGACTCGCTTTGCTTGCGTTGGGAAAACACTATTTTGGGTAGTTAGATAAACATGAACATGTCGCAAAATCTTAACTTGAATATGACATGTGTTTATACTTGAAAATATGACTTGAAAGATAGCATGGAGGTTGGCATGTAAGTCTGCATAAAAACATGAGCTTGGGAATTTACCTATTAAGTTAGGTCTACCCTTTGGGAATTTACCTATTAAGTTAGGTCTACCCAAATGCTTGAAAACTTGTAACATGTTTTGGAAACATGATGAACTTAGATAATATAAGTATGGACAACTCGAGGTTGGGTTGAGTTTGCAACGTAAAACTACCCGGAACCGACCGGCCTAACTAGTAGTTGCAAACAATAGGACCCAATGTGAGAAGTTGGTCATGTCGCGCTTAAGACCCGAGGTTAGACTAGGTTGTGGTATAAATCTACCCGGACCCGCCCGGCTTAACTAGTAACCACAACAAGGTCTAATGTGAGAGGTTGAGGGTGCATTAATTAAATTAATGCCACATAATAGGGTTAAGTTAATTTGATTAATGAGGCTTAACCAAAGATGATATGGACAAACGGGTTAAGTAATTTGATTAGGCTAATGATACTTAACAAAACATGATAAGCTTGGGTAGGTTAAGTAACCTGATTTGCCTAATGACACTTGACCATTTTTATACGACTAGTGGACGGGATTAAGTTAACCAACACTTAATCAATCCAACACGGTAACGTGATAAGGTCAAGTAAATTTTCTTAATGACACTTAACCGTATAATACAGTTAATGGACGGGGTCAAGGTTAGGCTTAACTAATCTAAACATGGTAATCGGATGGGGTTAAGTTAGCCTAGACTTAATTAATCCAACTTGGTAATTTAATGGGGTTAAGTTAAAACACTTAACTAATTTAACACGATGATTTGATGAGGTTAAGTGACCTATACTTAACCAATCTAACTCGTAAATTTGATGAGGTTAAGTGACCTATACTTAACCAATCTAACTCGTAAATTTGATGAGGTTAAGTTAATCTATACTTAACCAATCTAACGTGAAAACATGATAAGGCTAAGTCACGAATCACTTGAATACGCTTGACCGATTTGATGACAAGGTCAAGTTAATTTATATAATTAACCAATCTAAAATGATAATTAGACGATGTTAAGTTATGGATTGCTTAATATACTTAGCCAACTTGACACATGATTTGTAGGGTTAAGTCTTGGACTTGGATACTTAGCCAATTTTGACATGATTTGTAGACGGGCTAAGTTATGAACTTAAGTGACACTTAACCCATTAGATAAACCTTAATTCGGAGGATTAGGTAAATAACCATAGTTAACAAGGATTATGGAAATAAGGCTAAGTGGTAAACCTTAGTTAAGGGAAACTAAGTAATAATTCTTAGTCAAGGAAATTTGGACCATTTCTTAGATAGATTAGTAACCCGATACGTTAGGTCAACGTTTAAGTATGCGTGTAGGAGCAGGCTATCTGATTTAGATAAAGGCTCCAACGAACTGGGTAACGAAGCAGCGGCTTCGGGGAACGTGAGGATATTCTTGGGATCCCTCTGTGAGCTGCCAGGTCATTATACTAGGCTCACGAGAGGTTGAGGTCTGCGGTAGAAGAACCAAGAATATGCCTTGGTTGCTATGCGAGCGACCTAAAGACTGGGGTGGATAGCAGTGAGTCGACGAATACATAAGGTGCCCGA
Source organism: Allium sativum (assembly GCA_030737875.1). Lineage (NCBI taxonomy): Eukaryota > Viridiplantae > Streptophyta > Magnoliopsida > Asparagales > Amaryllidaceae > Allium > Allium sativum. Next base: position 364,454,186 of record CM060916.1, on the reverse strand, counting down.
GATAGCAAGTTCGTCGATCATCTACCATCTTGAGTCAAGCGTGTACGTACGGAAAGGCAGGGAACACCCAACAGACAATGATTTGCTATCTAATTATGGGTGAGGTAGGCCGTAGGATGTGGGCTGGCCGGAGTGTAGTTCTCATGCAAGATTTTCTCTTGTGTTGCCTTTCACTAGTTGAGGGAGGGGTCTCGTGGGACCATAGCCACGTGTAGAAAAGCAGACCTTAGTATCTGCATTGGCAGATAAATCTAAAGCTCCCGATCGAGTCCTGTATTTCTTGGTTTGCCCTGTGACAGGACTCGGATGGCACGATGTGATACATGTGCATACAGTTATAGAAAAACGATTCACGATGAATGCGTGGGAAAAAGGGCGCGGTTGAGGGTTAGCGTAATCCCTAGTGGCCTAGGTGGTTTAACCCAAACCGAAATACGAAAGCGTGCAATAGGTAAGCGTAATCCCTAGTGGTGCTAGGTGGCGTAAGTCCTAGTAGTTCAAACGATGATTCATATGGAAGAGCCTAGCTAGAAAAAGGGTGACAGTCCAAACGAATTCAAGGATAATACGACATGAGGAAGCCCGTACGAGGTACGGCAAAGGACTGAACTTATATACATGGAAAGAAACATATGATTTGAGTAACCTATATATGCGACATTAGGTTGACATGGACCATAACACGACTTTGAGCACGGGACATTCATGGTTAACACGTGACGCGGGTAGGGATACTAGTACGAGAGGTGCAGAGCAAATATACATGTTAGAACTAGGAAGAATATACAGAATAGATACCGTGGGATGTTAGACGGGGCAGATACCTTGGGATAATGTACTCGATAGAAGTCTGATGATGTGATACCTTGACTTATCATAACACCGTAGTTTATCATGATACCTTAGTTCACCTTGCCACAGTAGTTCAACCGGCTACCCTGGTTTAGTTTATCTATCTTGTAGTTATCCTTATGTTTACTTTCAGTTTATGCATGTCATGTTACCTTTACCTGTTTTTATACTGGAAGTAGATAGGACTTACTCAGTCTTTTTGACTGACCCGTTTTGTTTCGCCTCTTTTCTTCTGTTTCCCCCCAGGTTTCAGGGAGGAAACAATGCTGTTTAGTTCGGACTTCTTCTGCTTGAAGGTCATCATGGATGGCTTGGACTTCTCTTGGCTATGGCTACTTTACTGTTTTACTTGGGGAATAACTTATTAAAAAGTCTTTATGCTTCTTTACTATTGCAAGACAGGTTTTGATGTACTCTGATGTAAAAGGCTTTAGACCTTATTTATTCATGTTATGAAAGTTTGATTTTACTTCCGCTATTTATATATGTTCTGTCTTGTGATATTTCTGTGCATGTTTACCAATAATGCCCCTCTAAAGCTAGTGCATTCCTTTGCGAGTGACCCTAGCGGAGGCGGGGTGTTACATATGCCGTCTATGATTGATACATTATGATTGAAATGTTTTTGAAATATATATACACTAATAATAATATCAACTCTGTTTTATCGTATCAAGCATCTTTTGACCATTATAAGGTAAAACTCTATCCTCCGGTTTGCGTTGCATTGTGTGATGGGACTTGAGTCTTATAATGGTTTCATTTTTCTAAAAAGCATTGCATTGTTTAACGATTTACTTTATTTTTATGCACTGACAATCCAATGGAGTAAACTCGTTCCACGTTAGCAGCGTGGTCCTAAGATTAGCCTTATTATTAGGTTTGTTATGTAAGATTTCTTATACCAATCCCATGACTGACCTGTTGTTTGTTTCACTTGCAAACTCGGGTGCCCTCTTTTCTACACTGGCAGTCGAGTAGCTTATTTTGCAGATATTTTGAGCAGGATTCTGAATCGAAGCTTAAAGTTGTGCCTAGAGAAAAGTTGTCTTCCGCTGTATCTAATTTATTGTTTCCGCTGCAATGTATTAAAATATTGTAATTTATCTTCCGCTGTAATTTTATTCGATGTACTCTGATATTCTGTACTCTGATGTAACATTATTATGATATTTATAAAAGTCTGCTATTGTTGTTCTGATGTTGTTGTATTCCCAAAGTTAACGTATTTAGGTTTGGAATGGTCTTGGTCGATCTAACGATCGATTAGGTCCGGGCGAACCCGAGCCGTTACAGTTGGTATCAGAGCTTTGGTTAGCTCAAATCTTTTGGGTACAACTCATTAGAACTGAACAAAAGACTCATCAGAGATTGGATTAGTAATATTCAATAAGAATACTCATTAGAGATAGGATCAGCAATATCCTAGAATGAGAAAACTCATTAGAGATGGGGTTAGTAATGCCCTAGAATGAGCTGGGAGTGCCCAGTTTATAATTAACGTATTTTTGATTATATATAATCCGATCTTTGGAAATATGATTTTTGAATATATAAAGTTATATATTTTAAAATTTAACCAACAAATAAAATTATTTAATATAGGATACTTAAACAACTTTTAGCTTCGTTCCTTTTCGAGGATGAAAACTTTTAAGTGGGGGAGACTTTAACAACCCTGAATTTTGGGGTAAATTTAAAATCTATTTTAACTAATTTTAATGGGTTTTGTTATTTAAAATAATTTATTTAAAATAATAATGATTAAAAATTTATTTAAATCGAAGTTAGGATGAATAATTTAATTTTAATTATAAAAGGAGCTAGAAATAGCGCGGTAGTTTGAAAAGTCAAACTTGAACTTTGACTGACCGTACAGGATGCAAAATTTAACGAATTTTAGTGAAACCAAAAATATTAGAATCTCTTTTAAAATATCTTTCCAACGAATTCGAAGAATCAAAATTTTATAGCAGGAATCAAAAGTTATGCCCAGTTTAAATTTCAGAATAGTCGCTATAGGATTTAAATATATATATATATATTAATATTAAAAATATCCATTTTTCAAACGACCTCTGTTTTCGACGAAACCACTTTTGTTGGATTCGGAATGTCAAATTATTGCTAAGTTTAATTTTTCAAAATTTTTAGAATTAATTTGTGACCGTGGCAAAAAGATTTCAGTTTTGTCAATTTCGGTTAATATTAATTTACTTGAAAAATGCCATTTTTCAAATAGGCTCAGAATTGAATGAAATTAATTTTCCTAGGTCCGCAGCGTCAAAACATAGCTAAATATAATTTTCAGGGTTTTCGAAGTTAATTTGTGGGCCCGGTAAATTTTCAAAGAACGTACTAATTAAATAGTAAATGTTTTATATTTTAAATTAAAGAAAAACTTATTAAAACAGTCGAATTGGCTTACGAAACATATTCCATTATGTCCGGAACGGGGGTATTTAGCTAGGGACGTCTTTCGTTGGGTTCGATTTGGAGATCGTACGAATTTTGGATATTTTTCAGAATTAAATAAATTAATTAAAATAGGAAATACACTATGTATACGGGTATAAATACCCCGTACTGTTCATTTTCATTCCCAACTTCCTCATACAGCAGCCGCCCCTCCCCTTAAATTTTTTTCTCCTTTTTCCCATCAATCCACTCACTTTCAGATCTCCATCCTTTGGAGACTTTTGTAGCTCTTCTCAGGACCTTCCAATCCTGACAAATTTAATCAAAATCGTGCCCCCTAGCACCTAGAATCCGAGCCCGACCGTGCCACCTTCACCTCGCCGCCCCGCCTCCGCCGTACGACCGAAGTCCACCCCTTTCCAGGCGAAGATGCCCCTCTCCACCCTCTCCACTCTCCAACAAATCGCTCCTCAAACCGTCGACTGTAGCTCAGGTTATCGCGATTCAAAGTTTTGAACGATTATGGGTTTACACAGTTAATCAATTTCAAAGGTTTGCAACACTTTTAAACCGTCGCTAATTCATTTATTTTATAAAAATCATAACTTTTTCATACGATATCGAAATTCAGAAATTCCAGTTGCGTTGGAATCGTGGCGACGAGATCTACATTTCAGAATTAATTAGAGATGATTTGGAGTCAATTTGTGCTTACAGCAAATAAAATTCGAATCTCCAAAATTAAAGAATCAAGGTGAGAAATCTTATCTATTTTTATAAATAATTATATTTTAATTATTGTTCTCGCCTCTGAATCGCTATATGTATATTATTCTGCGCTTTGGTAATTTAGGATTTATTTGTTTATGCATTTCTGTTGTGTTTGATATATTCACTTGGGCTGATACGATTAAAATCTCATATTTATTGACATTCAAATTTATGTTCTAAATTCACGATGAAATTTATTATCAATTCCAGATCCATTATTTCAGATCTGATGTTGCGCTGCTATTTACTTCTTTATTTCAATTCTATTATTTTAGTTCTGTCAATGCAACCAAAATCTCATTTTTATTGAGATTTATATACATATATACGAATGGTTCCTTATAATTTGTGTGTTTAAAATTTGCATTTTTGTATGTTGGAAATAGTTAAACCAAATTCATCATATTTGTTTATTAAATTATTGGGAAGGTTTTTAATGTCTTTCTTTTTGTTTATATTAAAAAGGTTATCTTTTTAATATCGCTTTGTTCATATTAAAAATATCGTTTTGTTAAAAATGAAAAGATTGGGTTTTAACATCATTTTGTTAAAATGAAAAGATTTGATTTTTAGCATCGTGTTGTTATAAATAAATAAATGAAATTTTTTAATGTCGTGTTGTTTATAATAAAAAGATGAAATTTTAATGTCGTTTTGTTTCAAATAAAAAGAGCAAATTTTAAGCGTCGTTTTATTTCAAACATAAGTATCATTTTTGTTATAACATAAGTGTCATTTTTATACGTTATAAAAAGAACATATTTTTGTTCGTATTAAAAGAACGTATTTTTGGTTCGTATTAAAAGCACATATTTTTGACGTTAAAAAAAGTACATATTTTTGACGTTATAAAAGAGCATATTTTTTACGCAATAAAAAGAACACATTTTTAGTGCGTTAAAAAGAACATCTTTTTTTTTTGTTAAAAAGAAGATATTTTAGTGTCAAATTGTTTACGCTAAAAAGATGTATTTTTAATGCGAAATTGTTACAAAAAAAGGGCTAAAAAGATGTATTTTTAATGTAAAATTGTTACATTAAAAAGAATGGATTAAAAGTTTATATTTTATTGTCACTTTGTTTTCAATAAAAGATGTAACATTAAAAATTCCATTTTTAATGTAATATTGTTTTCGATAAAAAGGAGCAACGTAAAAGATCATAATTTTAATGTTCATTGTTTTCAATAAAAAGATTGTACATTTAAAAATGACATTTTTGATGAAATTTAGATTACGTTGAAAAGGTTATATTCTTATTTTCATTTTGTTTCAATGAAAAGATTTTAAAATAAAATTTACACCCTTATTAAATTGTTGTGCATTAAAATGAATAGAAATTTAATACTGCATTTCTATAGTAATTTTGTCGCATTAGAAATAATTCCTTTTGTTAAACTAAAATGGACAAAATAGAAATGTCAACAAAAGTAATGTTATTATTTTCATTCATTAACGAAGTGTGTAAAATATAAAAGAGATATTTCATCGTTGAGTTATATCTTATGTATTACACTGCATTTTTAAGTTGTCCGACTTGTTTATGACATTGGGTTGATAATTTTCACACATCGCCCAAGTGCACAAGTTAATTATTAATTGTTTGTTGGATGAAACCCACACGGGTGTTGGGATGGTACTGACATACACTAATCCCAATGTTTAATTGTAAAGTGCACTCTGGATGTTTAATGGATGTTGAATGATTATTTGTCATTATTGATTGAATGTATGCAGTGTATGGAAACCATAAAATATATGGTTATTGTTTGGGTCACATTCCAACTCATGAATAATGAATATTAAATATAACATATTTTAAAATAAAGAACATTGTAAAAAAAAGAATATTTTTACGTAATATTCATTGAAGTATAAATGATGATTTTGATGTCCGATTTTGGATGGACACAAAAGTATGAAAATGTGAAGCCGAGTATGTAGTAAACGCCACTTTTACCCAAATGGGTCATCGATCGATTTCATTTAGTTTAAAAGTGAATATTGAAAAGAAGTGGTTTCAAAATATTGCATTTTGGAAATATTATCAGTTTAATATGATAAAGATATAGAATATGTAGTTTTGGTTAAAAATAGAAAAGGAAGTTGAAGTTGTTTTATAATGAAATTATGAACGTTTTATTAAATATATTTTGAATGGAAATACATAAATATATATATTATATATGTTATATGGTTTGAGTAGAACGCGCCGCACGGCGACTATTTGCGAATTTCGACTATTAACTTCATTTTAACGTAACGGAAGAATCGACCGTCGGATTCTTCTAAAATCGGAACCTTGGGTTCGTATCGAAAAGAGCTTACCAATGAATATAAGAGATTTGAAATCTAACAGTTAGATTTTAATATATTTCAAAATCAATTTTTAGAAAGGTCGCTGTAAACGCAGTTCGGTAGTCGTTATTGAAAACCGAATGTAATGACGTAAATAAATTTATTAAAAATATGGTAAAATTATGTAAAATCATAATTAATGTTTTGGAAAGATTTTGGATGAAAATACTATATTTTGAAATGATAAAAATGTATTTTTATCAAAATGAAATAGTTATGAAATAGTTATGAAATAGAATTATTATTAAATGTTTAATAAAAAGGGATTTAGGTTGTCGTGAATGGGATCTTAATTAACTCTATTCTTAACCCATGTGAAATGTAATAATATTTTGGTAAAGGTTATTAGAGTTTTCAATTATATTTAATAATTGAAATAAAAACGAAATGTGAATTGGGTTTATTGTGAACTGTGTTTATAAAAAACATTCGTTCTTTAATCCAATTTACAATGGAAAATATAAGTTGGAAATTTTGAATCTTTTATTAAGAAGTTCTATAAAGTAAAGTTTTCCAATTTAATTTATTAAATTAGAATTGAATGGAATTCGATTTATTAATAATCGAGATGAACTTCTGTGAATGAAGGCCGTTAATATATATGGAATTTAAAAGACCTTGTCGTTATTCCATTTATATTATTAGTCCGATACGGAAATTTATATCGATTATATATTGATTTGATTTCTGTATAGATTCCATATTTTAATATAAATTTGGAATATGATTTATGAGGTTGAATAATCATAAAATAGTGACTTTTGATATTAAAACTATAATGGAGTTTTAATGAAATCTTTTGGAAATGGATAAATCAAAAAGAAGATTAAAGATTTATTTAAAAGAATTATATTTGATAAAATTAATGGGAACTTTTCCCTAATAATATCTTATTTAAAGAATATTCTGAATTGGAATGAGGCGTTGGATGTGTTTATATAGCACTCGATTTTTGATTATAAAATACGCGAGTTGTTCGGAAAGACCGGGTTAAACCCATTCCAAATAATTATACGACGACATAATTCGAAGAGTTGAAGAACGACGATCTTCACATCGAATGGATGTGTTGCTACTGAGGCCCATGATTGGAGTAGCTATCTTGAAGGGGAATCAGGAGTAGCCGTCCAGACGGATTGTTGATTGCTCGGATATGCGAGGTATAAGGTGCCTCCGGGTTCGTTCAGACCCAGAACAGACTTGAAAATGGATTGTATGTCTGGCGTTGTATTCCTTTATACGGTGTTCGTTGTCTCTGCTAAATATATTTCTGTTTGGTGTTTGACACCCTTCTCTAAGACGTACGAGCTTAGAGTTTATATATTGGTAGGAATCAATGGTACGGTATGGATTGACAATGTGGTATGCTAAGTTGCAGATGATCAAGGCTTTTGTTGTAAAGCAGACCTTGTGGTAGATGATCAAAGCACGGCCATTTAGGTGTAGCTTTGTGTATAGCATGACTTCGCGAGCCTCACAACCCGGTTGAGTCCAAAACGGAGCAAGGGAATGCAAGGAGAGCAGCACGTTTCTTTCTAGCTAGAAGTGGTGTTTGAATTTTACATGGCCCGACATTTTACTTATGTGGATGATGGAATGAGGCGCCTCGGATGATAGGTCCTATAGGACCAGGAAACGTTTGTTTAGGAATTGCCAATCCGCAAAATCGTATGTGCGGACCGGCCCTGCAGGATCCAAGGGTTTATTGCGGGGAATCCTGAGACATTAGTTAGAGTGTCTCAAATCAGTAAGGAGATCGTTCCTAGCCTTGACTCATGATGGAAACCCAATTTCCAATTCGACCTCATGCGGTTTTGATTGTAGAACTAGTATGGCGACATAGTAGGATAGGGTGTTATGCCGTCTATGGTTGATACATTATGATTGAAATGTTTTTGAAACATATATACACTAATAATAATATCAAATCCGTTTTATCGTATCAAGCATCTTTTGACCATTATAAGGTAAAACTCTATCCTCCGGTTTGCGTTGCATTGTGTGATGGGAGTTGAATCTTATAATGGTTTCATTTTTCTAAAAAGCATTGCGTTGTTTAACGATTTACTTTATTTTTCTGCACTGGCAATCCAATGGAGTAAACCCGTTCCGCATTAGCGGCGTGGTCCTAAGATTAGCCTTATTATTAGGTTTGTTATGTAAGATTTCTCATACCAGTCCCATGACTGACCTGTAGTTTGTTTCACTTGCAAACTCGGGTGCCCTGTTTTCTACACGGGCAGTCGAGTAGCTTATTTTGCAGATATTTTGAGCCGGATTCTGGATCGAAGCTTAAAGCTGTGTCCAGAGCATAGTTGTCTTCCGCTATATCTATTTTATTGTTTCCGCTGCAATGTATTAAAATATTGTAATTTATCTTCCGCTGTAATTTTATTCGATTTACTCTGATATTCTGTACTCTGATGTAACATTATTATGATGTTTATAAAAGTCTGTTGTTGTATTCCCAAAGTTAACGTATTCGGGTTTTGAACAATCTTGGTCGATCTAACGATCGATTAGGTCCGGGCGAACCCGAGCAGTTACAATAGCCATGCTACGATCACTCTTCCCCATGGAGTAGTAACTACCCCGCTGCACTGATCCATAGCCCAACATCCGTCTTGGTGGTGAATCAAAGCTATGGACGTTGATAACCCCTTTGCACATGTCCCGCAGCAAAGTCCAGCCCATGAAGTTAACTCGTTGGTTCTCAACTAGATCCTGGGTGGAAACTTCTCCTTTGGACTACCTTTGCATCTCGGGTTTTGGTCTCCTCCGGCTTCGATCTCCATTTGGTTCGTGATCATCACCTGGGTTCGGTTCGGTATTCTTCCGCTCGTGGTCAAGCTCCAGGTTGTGGTCCACATCCCCTGGCAGTTCGGTTCGTGGTGCCTCGTCCGGGTCGGGTCATGGTGCTCCTGTAAGATCAGTTCGTGGCATACACTCCGGATCGGATCGTGTGCACCCACTGGGTTCGGGTCGGGCTCCTCAATTCGTGATGTACTCTTCAGAGCATCGGTTCATGTTCTCCATTTCGGATCGGTTTGGGGTATGCAAAGCACGAGTGATTCAGGATCAAGCCTCCTGGCCCTAGCAAGCAGTTCGTGATACATCCAGGCGAGCGGGTCTGGGTCACGAATGGGTCGGTTCGGAAGGGGGCGATCCGATCCGGTTCCTGCATGATATTCTGCAACTTTTCTAGCGACTGTTTTACGCCACACGACGATATTTTCGACCATTCTAACTTTACTAAACAATCATAAACACTCCAACTATCATAGCAACATGTATAATTGTTCATAAACACCAAAACAACAATTCAACATGTTTATACAGAGCAAACATACACAATAACCCATGTTTTCCCCTTAATCCCCCTTAATCATGTTTAAGCATACAATTAGCTAAACTTATCCAAATTAACCCAAATTTCTATCAGAGCCCTAAAATATATAAGAATTTTACAAATTTTTCCAGATTTTTCAGAGTTATAATTTCGCTAATTAACACTAATTACCCCTAATCAACTGTAATTAGTGAGAAACTATGCAAATCACTCACCTTAGCCACAAATTAACTTTAGAGCTGAAGCTATCTCTGATTTGGGTCAAATCTCTATGCAACACAACAGCTCTATTCCCAATTTGATGCTAGTTTGCCTTGATTTGATGTAGATTAGGCTAAAACTTGATTAGAGAGCGATTTGGGATGAAATTAGAAGGTGAAGGTCATGGCTAGGGTTAGAGAAATGTTTTACGCTGCTGAAAAATGAATTAAAAATCGTTTTCCTACTGTTCTTAGCCTCCCCATAACCCTAATCCCGAATTGGGTTATGGGCCCTTTTGCTAATCACCTTAATTAGGCCCGGTTAAGTTGTTTTTCACCTTCTAAACCTTGTTTCAGCCATATCTCCCAAACGTTGAGTCCGTTTGGTTAATGTGATCACTCTACAAAAAGATAAACCATCATCCGGATCTAATGGAAGTGGTTTCAGGTCAAAACTGCTTACCAATCAAAAGTTATGGACGAAACAACATCAGCTAGGGGCAAAATGGTCATTTAAAAATCGACAAAAATCATGAACATGGGAAATGACCCCGATAGTCGTCTCCCAAAGTTACATGCGTGTACGACTTCGCATGAGAAAGAAAAAAATATTCTACGATCCCTAGATGCGTAGAATGCGGGTCATTACAATCTTCCCCCCTTAAGAAATTTCTCCCTCGAATTTCCTTAACTAAGAAACAAGTAAAAGAATCCTGCATGCCTACCAACCATTCACAACAATCAAACATACAAAACAACAAACAAGTCTATCCTAGCATGCAGAAAATTAAATTGTAATTAAAATCTTAGCAGGCTAAGAGTTCTGGATACGTCTTCCTAATGCTCTCCTCTGTCTCCCAAGTACATTCATTCTCATTCTCGGCCCACTGAACTTTGACTAGATTCGCCGTTTTCCTTCGAAGTTGTTTCGTATCGTGCTCGATAATATGAATCGACTTGCGGTTCCCAACAGCCTTGGGTTCCACTTCGATATCATCCAACTTATCAGGTGAAATAGTCATATCGGGGTCGCGCATGAATTTCCTTAACTGGGAAACATTAAATACGTTATAAATTCCTGCCATCTTCTCTAGTAATTCAACTTTATATGCCAAATTCCCAACTTGCTCAAGGATTGGGAATCGACCAACAAATCTTGGCGCTAGCTTTCCTCTCCTTTCAAATCGAATAACATTCTTTAATGGAGAGATCTTGACAAATACTAGGTCACCAACGGAGAATTTCAAATCCTTTTGCCTCTTATCAGCATAGCTCTTCTGTCTGTCTTGGGCAGCCTTCATTCGTTGTTGAATGATCTTAATCTTGTCTGAAGTTTCTCTTATCACATCTGGTCCAAGCACAAACTTCTCACCAGTTTCTAACCAACATGACGGTGAGTTCCATTGTCTTCCGTACAAAGCTTCAAATGGAGCCATACCAATACTGGATTGATAACTGTTATTATATGCAAACTCTACTAGGTGCAAATGGTCATCCCATGATCCACCAAAATCCAATGTGCAAGCTCTCAAGAGATCTTCTAATATACGATTTACCCTCTCTATTTGACCATCAGTTTGAGGATGATACGTCGTACTGAGATATAATTCTGACCCTAGAGCCTCTTGTAAGCTCTTTCAAAACCCACTAGTAAACAACGGGTCTCGATCACTCACAATGCTTTTAGGTACTCCATGAAATCTCACTACCCAATTCATATATAGTTCCGCTAACTTAGTTGTCGCTCTATTCGACTTGATAGGTATAAACCTTGCACTTTTGGTCAATCGGTCCACAATAACCCAAATGCTATCATGGCCCGATCTAGTCCTTGGTAACCCATCAATGAAATCCATTGAGACTTGTTCCCATTTCCATTCGGGAATTTCTAATGGTTGCAACAAAACACTAGGTTTCTTTTGCTCAGCTTTAACTTTTATGCACTTAGATATAAACTTCCCAATGTATCTTTTCATTCCTTTCCAGTAGTAGGTCTGCTTCATGTCTCGATACATTTGTTACCACCGGGATGTAAATTTAGTTTTGAGTGATGACATTCTCTAAGCACTTCGTCTCTCAATCCATCGACATTGGGTACAACCAGTCTTCCATTCTTTCTAAGCCATCCATCTCGATCAAGCCTATACCAGCTCATCTCCTCATCGATACCCATCTCTAACTTAGAGATGATTTTCAATAAGTTAGGATCGTCCCTCTGATTGGAACCAATCAGGTCAATCAAATTGGGTCTGATTGTCAAACTCGCTAACATTTCTGGATCCAATTCACACTTTGGTCTGAAATCATAACCAGCGATGTACTCCAGTTGCTTCCACTCAAGAAACATAGCCCCTAAACTGGCATATCTTCTACTCAATGCATCAGCTACCGCATTGCCCTTTCCTGGTGTATATGCGATATCGAAATCATAGGAAGTCAAGAATTCTAACCATCTTTGCTATCAGAGATTTAGATCCTTTTGAGAGAAAGGATACTTTAATGACTTATGATCAGTAAACAACTTGAATCTTTCTCCCAAGAGATAATGTCTCCACATCTTCAACGCGAATATGATCGCAGCCAATTCCAAATCATTGGTAGGATATATTTTCTCACGCGATTTCAGTTGCCGACTTGCATAAGCTACAACCGTACCTCCTTGCATTAATACAACACCCATTCCGGTACCACATACATCTGTATATACTGTCATCTCTTCATTCCCCTTAGGAATGACTAACATTGGTGCATATGTCAACTTTTCCTTTACTCTTGAATGCATTCTCGCACTTTTCATCCCAGACGAAAGCTTGATTCTTCTTGGTCAACTGAGTCAACGGTGCTGCTATCTTGGAGAAGTCTTGGATAAACTTACGATAATATCCAGCTAACCCCAAGAAACTTCTTATGTCTGTTGCATTCTTGGGCGTAGATCAATCTTGTACCGTAGCCACCTTCGCAGGGTCCACGGCAATACCCTTCTCTGAAACAACATGGCCCAAGAATCTCACTTCCCTTCTCTAGAAGTGACACTTAGGAAACTTTTCTTTCAATTGGTGTTTTCTCAACACCTCCATCACTATCCTTAAATGTTCCTTATGTTCTTCCTCTGTCCTTGAATAAACCAAGATATCTTCAACGAACACAAGAATAAACTTTTTCAATTGATCTCGGAATACTCTATTCATAAGATCCACAAAATATGCTTGTGCATTGGTCAACCCGAATGGCATGACCAACCACTCATAAAATTCAGACGACGTCCGAGGTCGTTTTAGCTATACTCTCAGCTTCCACCCTAAGCTGATGAAAACCTATCACGAGATCCAACTAGGAGAACACTCTCGCGCCACTCAACTGATCAAACAAATCATCTATCCGCGGTAGAGGATATTTATTCTTCCTCGTCACCTTATACAGCTCGCGGTAGCCCTCGCACAATCGAAGGGAACCATCGCCTTGGTAGCAAACACAACTGGTGCTCCCCACTCAGAAACATTTCTTCTGATAAATCCCTTCTTCAATAGATCGCTTACTTGCACCCCGATCTCTCCCTGCTCCCTTGGTGCCATATGACGAAGTGGCATCACTATAGGTCTGGCATCTTTCACTAAATCAATACGGAACTCAATCTCTCGGTGTGGTGGAAGTCCGGTCACTTCCTCGAAGACGTCTGAATACTGGCCAGCCACGGGCATATCTGACAACTCATCATGCGGGATGTCGAGGGAATTTAGAAAACTAGCCAATACCCCATCACTAGGTAGACCACCAAACACTACCCTCCGCCCATCATCCGCTCTAACCATCACCAAAAGCCCTCACAATCTACCACCACCCCATACCTTTGGAGCCAATCGACTCCCAAAATAATGCCAAACCCAGTAAAGCCCAAAACAAAGAAATCACAAACAAACATGCATCCATGACTCGATAAGACCACATTACGACAAATCATGCTAAGGGTAGTTGAACCAACAATCGGGTTCATCACCGCTAAAGGTCTATCGACTATCTCGGGTTCTAATCCCAACCTATCTATCAGGTCACCAGATATGAAGGAACGGGAAGCTCCGGTATCAAACAATACTTGAACAGGAACATCATAAATAGAAAGCATACCTTGAATGACAACATTCTTTCCTTTCTCCACCGCAGTTGGGGCATTCGACGTAGAAGGAACAACATTGATAGCATATGCTTTCACATTCCGCTTTTCTTTAGGGGGTTGCGGACACTTATCCTTATGATGTCCCACTTGGCCATAGTTGAAGCATTTCCTGTCCGCGGGTTTTTCTCGACATTCTTTAGCATAATGGCCCTTCTTGCCACAGCTAAAGCACTCAACATCTTTCTTATTCTTTTTCTTCTGGCCATCCTTGGTCTGATTCCGCTTTCTCTTATTCTGAGAACCACTCTTACCTCCACCGCTTGCTTGCGGTTTTGGCTCCTCTGCAGATGCAACCTCAGTCTTCGACTTACGGTATGGACTCTCTGATCTCAAATTTTTCCCCACAATTGATTCAAATGTCTCATCGATATGGTTTATAAGACTTTCCCCCAAGAACCGATCTAAGCCTATTATGAACTTCTCATTCTTCTTCTCGGGAGTGTCGATAAGAGATAATCCATACTTCGATAAAGTATCGAACTTAGCAATATACCCCGAGACTGCCCTACCATTCTGCTTAAGCTCCAGAAATTTCCTAAACAATTCTGTTTTCTAAGCAGCTAGGATAAACTTGTCACTAAAGCGAGTCTTAACCTGATCCCAAGTAACTTGATCCTCAGGAGTAGCTGCCTTAATAGCATTCCACCAATTCATCGCCCGTCCTTGCAGCTGACGGGATGCTAGCTTTCTCTTCGTCGCATCCTCGATACCCAAGTCTTCAAAGATACGCTCACAGCTATCCAACATATCCTGAACTTCTGTAGCCGATTCCGTTCCATGGAACGGATTCCCACCAAGACTAGTGTAATCCTTGCAAAGCTTGGCGAAATTGGCTCTAGGCGCCTGCACCGCTGCACCGCCACCATTTGCAGCATTGGGAACTGCTCCTTGCACATTTCTAAGCATCTCTCTCATGAAGTCAGTGAACATCATTCTCATATCAGGAGCATTCCCATTAATATCTCCTCTACTTTTACCCCTAGCATATCGGCTCATTGTTCAATCTGTAAGGAGAAAACGATTAACCAACTCTTCAGTGGTGTCAGTGCAGTGCGACTTCATCCTTAAATATACTAATAGTATATATATAGCTTTTGAAAACCAAAATATCACAAATGTGTGCTCTCATATACGTACTATCTCTCCCTGGTGTCTTCCCTAGGTTAACTACGCAACCTAGTGCTCTGATACCAAATGTGATGACCCACCCCGCACCAACTGATATTTCCATTGAAAGTACGTTATGCCAATGTCCAACTAGCATGGGACGGTTGCCAAAGAAAGGAAAGAAGGGAATTTGAACTAACAAGGAACCTGTAGAATGTCTCACAGCGCATCGAATAAAATAGAATAATAACACACTTGAGATAAAACAGGCGAGATAGTGCATAAGCTGAGAACTAAACCATAATCATCATAGCAGCGGAAATTCAAAATACATCTTATGTTCCACATCATTATTATTACAACTTTGGAGAACTATCTCTAAAGTCTGGTATCTTTAGAGATGTATAATAAGAGCACACAGAGCAATAAGAAAAGACATAAAACTTTGGGTCAGACAAAAGTCTGGTATGAGCGATAAGCGGCAAAACAGAACAATAACATGTATTACTAAACCATACCTAAACCTGGACCTGCAACCAAAGAGTTAGCACAACAAGATGTACAATACTCCAAGGTGACACTAACATATGGTGTAAAGATATGAGGGGAGGGATGTGCATGTTATAGCGATGTCAAACAATCAAGCATAGCAACCATCCCCACATCTCTCACTCAGTGCGTAAAGCATACGATATCCACCGCTTTGGCCACCCAAATCCTTGCTATGATCACTTTGCCTCATGGAGTCATGGCGACTCCGCTGCACTGATCCATAGTCACTAGTCCTTGCTATGTCCACTCTGCCCCATGAAGTCATGAAGATTCCACTGCACTGGCTCATAGCCATGCTACGATCACTCTGCCCCATGGAGTAGTAACTACCCCACTGCACTGACCCATAGCCTAACATCCGTCTTGGTGGTGAATCAAAGCTATGGACGTCGATAACCCCTTTGCACACGTCCCGCAGCAAAGTCCAACCCATGAAGTTAACTCGTTGGTTCCCAACTGGATATTGAGTACAAACTTATCCTTTGGACTACCTTTGCATCTCAGGTTTTGGTATCCTCCGACTTCGATCTCCATTTGGTTCGTGATCATCACCTGGGTTCGGTTCGGTATTCTTCTGATCATGGTCAAGCTCCAAGTCGTGGTCCACATCCCCTGGCGGTTCGGTTCGTGGTGCCTCATCCAGGAAGAATCGTAGTGCTCCTGTCAGATCAGTTCGAGGCATACACTTCGGGTCGGATCGTGTGCAACCACTGGGTTCAGGTCGAGCTCCTCAATTCGTGATGTCCTCTTCGGAGCATCGGTTCATGATCTCCACTTTGGATCGGTTCGAGGTTTGCAAAGCACGAGCGGTTCAGGGTCAAGCCTCCAAGCCCTAGCAAGCGGTTCGTTATACATCCAGGCGAGCGGGTCTGGGTCGGGGTCACGAACGGGTCGGTTCGGAAGGGGGGATCCGATCCGGTTCCTACACGATATTCTGCAACTTTTCCAGCGACTGTTTTACGCCACATGATGGCATTTTCGACCATTCTAACTTTATTAAACAATGATAAAACATTCCAAATAGTCATAGAAACATGTATAATTGTCCATAAACACCAAAACAACAATTCAACATGTTTATACGGATCAAACATACCCAAAAACCCATTTTTCCCCTTAATCCCCCTTAATCATGTTTAAGCATACAATTAGCAAAACTTATCCAAATTAACCCAAATTTCTATCAGAGCCCTAAAATAATATTTAAGAATTTTACAAATTTTTTGATCGTCGCTAATCTATGAATTAGAAAAGCGCGACATTTGTAATAAATTCTGCAAGCATACAGGTGTGTAGCATACAGGTCGAACACAGGGAGGAAAGTTAAATTTTATTATTTATATGTTTCGTGGGCGAGTTAGACGAAGCTGGAGGTTGATTTTGCAAAACAAAATAAAAATTGAAACTACAAATAAAAGATGCAATTAAATTCACTTCAGATTCGAATCTAACTGGATCTGTAATAAATTCAATGATTAAAGATAAAATAGAACAATGGAAATAAAATTGCAGAACAGAATTTAGCGAGCAGAAAATAAGAATTAGGATTACCGCTGAATCTAATCAGACGGTCAATTGCTAATGAAAATAAGTGAAAAATACAATTAATGCTCTACCGAATCTAATCGTGTAGACAACACTAATTGCTAAGAAATTAGAAAATAGCCGGAAAAAAAAAACTTTGTTAATGGCAGAAGAATTACAGAATAATGGATGATTGTTACAAATGAATACAATGGGTATTTATAGGGGATGTAGCCTCCATCCTATATGACTTTTGGGCCAAGAAATATCTCTTGAGATATTCTATTTACAAATAAAAGAGATATGGATATAGATTTGAGATGTTCTATGAAGATTCTCCCTCCTTGATTGCTGACATGTGGCATTTGATTGAGTTGTATTCTGGTAAATATATGTCAAGTCTTCTCCTCAATGGCAAGTAAATATGCAAGATTTTCAATTGATTTCTTTGAGAAGAAAATGTCCAGCTCTTCAAATCTTAGTGCATATGTTATATACATATAAATAAATATATATATATATATATAATATAGCACTAGTCTCTTTATTCTTCAAAGCGACGGAGGCAATGTATATGTTCTTTTCTTCAACAAAAAAATAGGGCTTTGACGGTGGCTGAACTCAGAACACTCTGTCCAAATTTCCAAGCTTTATCAGTGTGCTACAGCTTCCTTTATGATTGAAAATTTGTTGATTCCAAGAAGTAGCATTTCCTATGCAATTGGTCTTTAATTGAATGAAGGAGACATTTATTTAACAACCTGTGAAAACACACGAAAATACCCAAAGTAATATTTATTTATTTACAATAAAGATAAGATATGAGCGTAAAAATAAACACATTTCTATGTCAATCATTTTTCTAGATTTTTCAGAGTTATAATTTCGCTAATTAACACTAATTACCCCTAATCAACCGTAATTAGTGAGAAACTATGCAAATCACTCACCTTAGCGACAAATTAACTTTTGACCTGAAACTATCTATGATTTGGATCGAATCTCTATGCAACATAGCAGCTCTATTCCCAATTTGATGCTAATTTGCCTTGATTTGATGTAGATTAGGCTAAAACTTGATTAGAGAGCGATTTGGGATGAAATTAGAAGGTGGAGGCCATGGCTAGGGTTAGAGAAATGTTTTAGGCGGCTGAAAAATGAAATAAAAATCATTTTCCTACTGTTCTCAGCCTCCCCATAAAGCTAATCCCAAAATGGGTTATGGGCCCTCTTGCTAATCACCCTAATTAGGCCCGGTTAAGCTGTTTTTCACCTTCTAAACCTTGTTTTAGCCATATCTCCCAAACGTTGGGTCCGTTTGGTTAATGTGACCACTCTACGGAAAGGTAAATCATCATCTAAATCTAATGAAAGAGGTTTCAGGTCAAAACTCCTTACCAATCAAAAGTTATGGCCGAAACAAGATCACCTAGGTGCAAAATGGTCAATTAAAAATTGGCAAAAATCATGAACATGGGAAGTGACCTCAATAGTCGTCTCCCAAAGTTACATGTCTATACGACTTTGCATGAGAAAGAAATAAATAATCTACGATCCCCAAAAGCATAGAATGCAGGTCGTTACATATACATAGGCTAAACAGCAAGCGCACCAGCGAACACAATGACTAATAGGGAGAAAGTGACAGGGCACAACAATTTTAGTGTAAAGTAACCAGAAACTAGACATGTACCCTAAATCGTTTCACAACCAAAGGCACGGACGCAATGAACAAGGCAAAGACATTTAAATACCAAATTCTGATATTATACTTCAGTGTTAAACTGATGTTGTAATTTGAAAATACGATAAATCCTGAGTGAATTATTCACCTGTAAAGCAACGAATAGGGAGTGAGGCACGGGCTAGGCATTTTGGAACGAGATGGCTCGAGTTGTCGATGCGAGAAAACGGTGGCAATACCTAGCCGAGACTGGAAAAGCACGATCTTTGGCCTAGTCAGGGGCTATTTCAGTTGTCTGAAGGAGTAAGATGAACAATGAAGATGCTTTGACTTGTTTGAAGTGGTGTTAGGGTTTTTGACGTGGTGCTTTGGGTGATATCGAGGAGGTGGCAATAAAGGCTTCGGCCATAAACGATGAGATTTGGGGTAATACTTGATTTCATTTTAGGGATCTGGAGAAAGAGAATTTCCAGCTGCCATTAAAAATGAAGGAAAAGGGTTTTGATTGTTTGTTGAAGAAATGAATGAGGAGTGCAATTTATAGAAGAAAAATTCAGATAAGAAGAATGTAACATCACGATAGGTTTATAGGGTGGCTAATAGGTCTGTGCGTTTTTTAACTAGGATATATCAATGTTTAAATTAAATATTATATTTTTATCGTGATTGACTATGTTACGCTATAAATTCATACCACCAACAAAACCTCCAAACACAACAAAATTACATGTACTTTTCCGTCTGTGCGTTCTAAATCCAATAAAACCAGTTTAATCGTAATCCGACTCTGTTCGTGTACAACGATATTTAAAATTATAAATTGGTTCCCCGATTTGATTCTATTTGCCTATAAGAAACCTCTGTTCGATTGGAAAATTTTAATCGTTAAATTCCTGTTTCTCTATATGCACAAATACACACATATCCAAGCCAATATACACACACACACACACACACACACACACACACATATATATATATATATTAACAAATAAAAATTCTTTAATTCATTTAACGTCAACTACGTATACCTTTAAATTTGACCGTTCATATTTTCCCAGTCGAATTCCAAATCCAATTCAAATACTCAACAAAATTCGATTTCGAATATTCAACAACAAATATTTGATTCTCACCAACCATTCTGAATTAAATATTAAATTTAATTCATGTATAAACAATATATTTGATTTTAAATTTCTAACTCTAGTAAAAATGATCATTAATAATTAAATCTTCAATTAATTTCACATTCCAGTTGTCGAAATTTCTGGGACGTTACAATCTACCCCCCTTTAAAACTTTTTGTCCTCGAAAAGGAAAGATTGCTAGAGTTATATCAACGGATACTCCAACTTTCCATCTTTGGGTGAAAACTTTCCACCACTAATTCAAATATCAATATTTAAACCATCGATCATCAATATTTACCTTTATATCCGATTAATTTGGAAAAAAAATCACATTTTCTTTCAAAGTTAATCTAAATTTCAAATCCTGCAAATTACTCCAAGCTTCTTTATAATCTCATTCGTCAATATTTACTTATTCAACGTTTCACAAATTCAACCCCATCTCCTTATACTTAATCCATTTAATCTTTCATAGCACTCATTGAAGAGTGTAAATAACACATCTTTTCAAGTACAAATTGTTGATTTGAAATTTTTCCAAAACCGGAATCTTTTATAACTTCTATACATATCTCAAAGTCTAGGCGTGAAATGTTTGTATTATTGCTCTGAAATTATCCTTTTTACTTACTAAATTAGATATATTTTAATTTCAAATTATTTATTTAAAAATATTTGATAACTTGAAGTTTAATAAGTCTATCGTCATTCTTACAGATGTTAGGCATAAGCTGGCCAGGCGCACGACTAAAATCTCCAAGTAGTAAATATCCTTCAACTCCCAGTGAAAACACTTCAAAAATTCTTTGTTAAAAGAAAATAGATACAGAAAGTACCAGTGTGATATTGATATGTTGACTGTTCATGAATCGCAGATACACAATGGTTTTGTCTTGATCCCCCAGAAAATATCCGTATTCGTAGGAATTCACTTCCCTACGAATTTCGTCACGTACAGATCAATGGAAAATATTTATGAATAAAAGAAAAACTGAGGTTATTAAGCATTGACTGCTTTATCCCAGGGTCACGAAACAAAACATAGAACTATGAAGATACTTCAAGTCACGAGGACGAACCAATTCATAAAGATAAATAAGGTCACGAAGACCAATCATATCACGAAGACAAACTCAGCCACGAAGACATAGTGATGCATCAACAGGTGGCTCCACATCACTAAGATATCTCAAACCCTGTAGGCTCCATTCTACCTTTAGTAACTATGGTGGTTACATCTCTTTCACGTGTAGATATGCCATGTGGACCACAATACACAATGGTTAAGTCTGATTCCCTTAGGAAACATGCATACTCGTAAGCTTTCACAGTTCTGCGGATTACGCCATTATCACGACTGTAGATCGCAGCAGACACAATGGTTACGCTTGATTCCCCTGATAAATATCCGTCCTTCGTAGGCTATCTACAGCCCTGTGAATTACGCTACACGACCGTGTTCTTCTAGGAACAATGACAACTCAAGTTTTATGTCCGGACAATCTACCACCACCAGCAGCACATCTTACTATGCTCAAAATTCAAAGGAGAAGGAAGGTGCTTTCCTTATTTACATATAGTATTTCAATTCGTACTCCTCATAAACCATACTTATGCCAACTTACATAAGATTTTGTTTCCAAAATCATATTTCAAACATCTTATTTCATATATAAATTTTGTTACATAAGATTTTATCTCAAATCAATTACCTTCCAATTCAATCGTTTTCAAATTCAATATATTCTTATAAGCTTCAAAAACTTCTATATCCAATATCCGAAATTGTATACTCACAGATTTCGTTCCAATTTCAAAATTTCAGTTTTGATTTCTTAATCAATTCAGCTATTTGATATCTTTTCAAACTCAAATTCATGAATCTATTTGTTACAAATCAAACTTTCTTCCAAATTTCCATTATTACATTCATCGCTTAACTCAAATCTTTATATTATCAAAATTCCAGAATTTCCCCTTCTAATAACAAGTTTCTCATTCCCACACTATGTACTCTTCCATATTCACATCCATCGACTGTAAATTAGCAAGCGAACAACTCCCTAAGCGTCAATCCCGGAGGCCGAAATCAACACCAGATCAACAGGTAGGAAATTATTCAAATTAACTAATCTCCAGTCAGTTTCTAATTTCCTTAATTTCAATTTTTTTTTCATTTTTTAATCTAATAATTTCTTACGCAACTCTCAGATTCAATTTCAAATCCATTTCTCTTACGTTTTCGACATGCGGTTCTTTGTTCTTCAGTTCTTGTCATTCAAATTTATCAAAGCTTATTAACCTCTCATGATCTGTGGAAACACATTTACAATTATCATATTCATTTTCTATAATTCTAGAAAAAATCTTATTGCTAGTGGAAAACATTCCCATATATTCACAAATCTTTATTTTCTAAAAAAAAATACTTTAGTCTTAGGGGAAACGTTTCTAAATTCGTTATTAGATTTAAAACATATATTAAATAAAACACCACTATTTCCACTTAACTGCTAACATTCATTAACTTACTTAACCAACTCTTGATATCAAATCTTAGCCATTTCTTACTCCAGGATAAAGCCAATCAAGTTGGGATATAATTACCTCTCAGACCTTGACTGAACAACATTATTAACTTTGAATCAAATTCACAGCTATGAAAACCAACAAAACATCCATTCTTCTAATTTCCGAATTCAAGTTAAGAATTTACTTCTTCTACAAAAATTATAATAAACATCTTCGAAATATTTAACCTTAAAATATGATTTACTAATCTGAATACATAAACAATTAATAATATATTTAGTTTGATTGAAATGGAAAGTAAATAGTACATCCCTGAAATTCAAGATAATTGACTCCCATAAATAATTTTCTTCCGAATAATCTCTCATTCGATAATGCATTCCGAACTTCGGAATAACCTCACCGTACTGGTCAACTCCACTTTGTTGATTCCCAATTTATTTGCAACACTTTTGCTTCCTATCGTTATTCACTTCTTAAAAGTTAATATTATTTCTTTTGTAGGAATCTGAACTCGTCAAATCAAACTAGCTTTGATTTCATTTAAATATAGGTCCAAATCTTTTTAAAATCTTCATTTGTATATCGCTTCATTTATCGTTCTCGTTCACAGTTCACTTTTTGCTAATTTATCAGCCAGTTTATAACTTACATTCAATTCTTGTATTTGATTATATATTATTAGTTTAAACCCAATTATGAATCAACTTGCTAAATTTTGAGTAACTCAAATTAATCAAATATAACATAGTTGTATTCCAATCGTATTTTTTCTCAATTATTTTCATTTATTTTTAACCCAAAAATAAAATTCATCATTTCTTTTTTTTTTTGAAACGATTCCAAATTTCCCCTTTTCATATAAATTTTCATCGGAATTCTTATTACCTATTAATTTCGGTAATCTTGATTTCCAAAATACACAACCACAGAAATCGATTTATGGATTCTCTTATACTTATCTTCCTTAGAAACTGTTCAATACTGGATTCGAGATTCAATCCTAAGAGAACTTATCTAAGAACAACTCTGGCAAATCCAGATTCGAAGACTAGAGAGTCTGAAAAGAATTTTTAATCTCAAAGTAAGTTTTTTTGCTTCCGCTGTATTAGTTTCAAAACAATAGTTTCAAAATACTAATTTCAAAATAATTTACCCATCAAAATTTATTTTAAAATCATTTACTTTTTTCTAAAATTTATACTTTGAAATCTTTTTATTTTCAAAATCCGGTCCTACTCATTTCAAACCCGATAAGCTATGCTTTGAATAAACCAAAGCTCTAATACCAATTGTAACGTCCCGCCTTTTTGACCGCTTCAAATTGGTAATTAAACCAATAAAAAAACGTTCAAATCGACGGATCGTTATTCAGCTTATAGAGTTTAAAACAGAATCAACACAGAATAAACAAATAACACAGTATTGAACAGCGAAATAAACTATATATATCAAAATTTTGATGCAAAATTTTCTATATAGAGAAATTTAAAACAATTTAAATACAATAAAAATCTTTACTGTTTAAAACTTCAGAGTGCGATGTCTCTAGAATCCCCAACTTCGACAGTCTTCAAACCTAAGCTGAAATCTTTAAATCTATATTGCTCGGGTCTGACCCGAGCGTTCCTAGCAAAGACATAAAACACCCAAGTTAGGATTCCTTATAGTTCAAGTAAATCAACTTCAATGTAAACTGAAATATAATAGTTAATCATGGCTTTCGAAATATACACGAGTTGTGTAGTAGTTGTCCATTCACTTTCTATTTTTGGAATCATTTGTTGTGGAATCCTGCATGTGCACACGTGCTTAGATACATGTGTGTACTACCCCAGCATTCCACAACCACTAATAGCAAGTGCCCTGAAGTTCATAAGTGCTGCGCGAATAAGAAGCAACGTAGGGCAGCAAAATAGCAGGCAACAAGAAGTGGGTTTAGAGGAAAACCAACAATAATTCTCATGCATACATAATGAGTACTCATGAACCAAGTTGAACATCGAATATTTGCCGCATTTCAACATGGAATGGCTAGGAATACAACTACTAAACTATAAATTCAAAGCACGTACCGTGGTTACAAGTGTACCCAAAACTATGCACAAAATAAACCAAGTCAAAGTGGTTCACTTATATCAATATGGTTTCACTTCAACATGCAGCAGAAGTTTAGGGCTTCAGATTCAAGACGAGATTATTATGACATTAATTGATTTGCTGAACATAAAGGCATCATGCAGTTTCTGGAGACAATATGTAACACCCCGTGTTTTCTGTTAACATATGCTAATGAATTAAATAATACTTAATTTAAAATGTAATAACTAAGGGAAACGGGTTACGCCATTGTGTTTGTCTCAAAATTCTGGTTGAGATAGAGTTCGAGTTTGCGTAAATTGGACTTCGTATGAAGAAGTTATGGCTGTCGAAAGTTTCTAGAAAATTCAGATAAATTCAAACAGCTCGAAAACAGATTCAAAATTCAAATAAGAAGTCAGAAGCGGGCTGGGTGGGAAAATTCCCGCCCAGGACCCAGGTCGACCAGGGGGTCGACCCTAGTGTCGACCTTCCCCCTACAGGTTGACCTGGGGGTCGACCTGCCCCCCTCCTTGGCAGATCTGAAAGATGACGATTTTGTGACTCAGTGCAGAGTCATTAGGGCTGAGGTGTCACCCTATCTTGACTGGATGGTCTTGATTGATTCTAGGTTGATCGGATGGCCTAAATTAATCCTAAATTCTATATAAACACATGTCAACTCAAACTCTAAAACTTAATCAAAATTAGAACCATGGCCGTCATGCTATCACCTTGCAACCTAGAATAGCCATCATCAACTAGAGGAAAAGTAAAGCTAATCAACTCAATTCAACTCAAGTCTATAACAACTACAACAATAAATTTGTCTACTTCAAAGGCGAGCTAAATCAATTTCAGAACTCAGATCCCAGAACTCAAGACCTTCTTTGAGTTGTGAGTTCGATTTCTTTAATAAGATAATTAACAAGTTAATTGGGTTGAGCTATAATTTGGGTTATATGGTTATGTTTGTAAAACATTGGAAAAAATGCGATATTTTGTGAATGTATACTAGTTGTACATAATGATAGTTTTTGTTGTGAATCCCTTTGTGTATACCCAATCATCTATGTTCAACCTGATTCATGTTTGACATCATTATATATGCAAGTTTGGGTGTAGATTATATGCTAGTTTCTATATGAATTGTATACAAGTTTACATGTGAATCAAACGAAGTGACTATATGCAAGTTTAGGTAGAAATTGGATTCACATACATGCAAGTTTGCCCCTTTAGATTTAGATCTATGACATACATAGTTTTATGCATGTTTGTGACTATGGCTTATGCAAGTTTTGAGTGAAAACTATATTCGTATATGCAAGTATTGGGTGAAAACTATATTCATATATGAAAGTTCACACCTTTAGGCTTATGTTTAGATTCATGACAATACCAAGTTTATGTTGTAATCCTTATTTGTTAGTTAGATCCAATTTGTGTGTTATACAAATTTGCGATGTTTCTTCCCTTTTACGTCATTAGACTAATTGCTAGTCTAATATATATATATATATATATATATATATATATGTCATAATAAGAGAACGAACATCGTGGGGACAATGGGGGTAATATTGAATATTCACATATTTAGAGTTGGCATAAACGACCTTAAAAAGGCATATAATTAATTTAAGATGTAAAATTGGTATTTATGGACATAATTTAGGTGACAATTATGGACATAAGTATATTTGGAATTTATTTGCAAATTTGAATAGGGATACTAATCCAATTTGGGGTTAAATAAAGATGTGTAATAATAAACTGCCTAAGACACGGGGTTAGACTCTTTTGTGGTGTAAGACTTCCCGGACCCGCCCGGCAAATCCAGCAGCCATAAATGCCAGTCTAATGTGAGAGGTCAAAGGCATGAATTAAATGCGTAATAGTTGTGAAGACATGAGGTTAGGCTCGTTAGTGGCGTAGGACTGCCCGGACCCGCCCGACAAATCCAGCAGCCACAAATGTCATTCTAATGTGGGACGTCTTTACAAGGTTACGGTGTTAATGAACTAAGAAACACTTAACCAGATAAACATGTGGTGGGACATGGGGGGGTTAAGTTGGTGCCCTGGGTGGCATGTGAAGTTAAGAGGGTGCCTTGGGTGGCATGAGAAATATGATTAGATGCACTTAACCAAGTTTGAAACATGTAAGAAGACTTGAATAAGAATGGGGTTAAGTGGGGAAAACCATAGAGGGGACCAAGCCTAGGTGGAAAGCTTGTATCATACATGGGGGCCCTTTTCAAACCAGTAACCCATTAAGTATCTTTGTGGGATCGACCCAAGGCGAGGATGGGACGCGCATACTGGGTTTGATTGCAAGAGGTCAAAACGGGGTAGCGATTGCAACGCAAGTCCAACGAGGTCATGTGTGTGTGTAGCCCCAGGCTGGTAGGTAAGACGTTGTTGCATCATGTATATATAAGCCGTGCATTTTTGGTGGTATCGGGTTGCCACTTTGGGGAGTGATACACCCCACTGTGGGGCCAGCACGGGTATCTATGAGTTAGGAAGCCGATCGAATGGGGGTAGTGGGTACACCTAGTGGAGATAGGGGCAGGCGACACCTATGAAGGCAGCTAGGGGTACACGAAACTACCATTATCATTATTAAGTTTGGTAGGCGAGACCAACTTTTAGGGTGTTTGGTGTGGTGCAATGTAGTAATTATCTTATAATGGTTAGGTGCGCCTTTAACGTTGTCTTTGTTCATCTTATTCCTTAGTTTGCCCTGACATGCCCATTGGTTCACAGTCATTTCCTTATTTTCCAGCTTAAGCCTTATCCTAGTTACTTAATGATTATATTGTTAAAGTTATTGCACTCGCCAGACTTTATGTCTGACCCCCTTTGCTCCCACCTTTTTTCTCCCTTTCCCCCCCAGGTACTTAGGGTGGGACTAGCACTAGTGGAGCTTGATTTGGACAGCTTTATCTCTCTCTTTTTGGAAGTTGCTTGGATCGCTGAAGTAAAGTTCAGCCTATCTTATTTATGGATATTTGGTGTTGGGGTTTTGTCTTTTATTTTATGTACTCAGAACTTATTTGTCAAGATGGATAATAAGTGTATTTGGTTTTGTAGTTGGTTTTTGATGTGATGTAACCAAACTATTTCTCTGCTGCAATAAAAGTGGTTTTTTTGTTTTCTAAGTACCAACATATTTATTTGTCTTGTTTACTTTTCTGCTCTATACACAATAAACGCTCCACCAAAATCAAGGCATTCCCTTTGTGAGTGACCTTAATGGAGGTGCGGTGTTACACGTGGTATTAGAGCTGAAGGTTACCAGACCAAATATGAATTTTGAAAAACTATTTTTCAAAAATCATTTTATAAAGAAATACTTTCAAAAGTATGTTTTAAGGAAAGTATTTTCAAGAGAAAAGTTTGTTTTAAAAACATAACCCCTAAGAGCCATATATCTTTCTTTCGAATTCTCTGTTTT
This sequence comes from Allium sativum, assembly GCA_030737875.1. Lineage (NCBI taxonomy): Eukaryota > Viridiplantae > Streptophyta > Magnoliopsida > Asparagales > Amaryllidaceae > Allium > Allium sativum. The sequence goes on along the minus strand of CM060916.1, from coordinate 364,425,995 downwards.
GTATCTCTTCATTTTCTTTTCAGCATGTCTGGAATTCCCGAGATACCCGAGGGGATATCGATACCAGGATGGTTTAGAAGGTATCTGGAAGCTAGGGCCAATGTCGCAGGCCTAGCAAAAGCTCCTCCTCCTCCCCTCCCCCCTCCTCCTCCTCCCCGTGTTGATACTTTTGCAAATATATGCAAAGATTTTAAGGCAATGGGCGGGAAACCTTTTCACGGGTCGGAGACATTTGTTGAAGCTCGAAATTGGCTAAAGGAGGTGGAAGAATTGTTTGGAATCTTTGAGCTAGAAGATGGAAGAAAGGTCCAGTTAGCTGCCTGGTTAATGAAGGATGAGGCCTCGTTTTGGTGGGAGGTCACTAATGGAGAGCGTCCAGTTGATACATGGCCGGATTTTAGGCGAAGGTTTGAGGCAAAGTTTCTCTCATGGGCCGAAGAGAATTTATACATGGAAAGGTTTTTGGCATTGAGGCAGGGAAATTTATCAGTAAAAGACTACGTCAACAAGTTCAATCAGTTGGCGAGATTTGGCTTGGACTTAGTGAATACACCCGAAAAGAAGGCCCTGAGATTTGTTAAGGGCATGAACGAGCCGCTACATGGGTTAGCTATGACCCACATCCCTATGGGGGCCACCTTTGAGAGACTAGTTAACATGGCGCTTATGCATGAAAAGGAGAAAGGCGCCAATGCTAATAAGGCACCGGAAAAGAAAGGGGATCAAAAGAAACCACATCAGCAACAACAGAACAAGAAGAGTGGTAAAGACAACAATGGCAAGGGAAAGAAAAGATGCTTTAACTGTGGGACACCAGGCCATCTGAGCAAAGACTGTAGGAAGAAGAAGAAGACTGGTTGTTTCCACTGTGGCGAGGTAGGACATCTGATTAAGGACTGCTCAAAGGAAGGGCAAAGGGCATGGACTACCTCTGGAGGGCAGATTCAGGCTCTCATGGCACCAGGGAAGGCAAGGGGGCAGGTCCAAGCTCTCGTGGCCCCACCTCTGCTAGAACGAGGGAGAATGATTTCCATTGAAAGTTTAGTTTATCTTTTTGATCATCCTGTTCGCACACTCTTTGATTCTAGCGCATCGCACTCTTTTATATCTACTGCTTTAGTTGAGTCACTACACCTAAACACCGGTATAGTAGAGGATCCCTTAGTTGTTTCAAACCCAATTGGGGGCTCAGCCTATTTTTCGATTATTGGTTTGGATTTGGAAATTTCTATACTTAGCATTGGGTTTAGATGCGATGCTTATGTTTTGGGCTTCACGGGCTATGGGTTAATTTTGGGCATGGATTGGTTATCCAATAATGGAGCCATCCTAGATTGTGAAAAGAGAGAGGTTAGGCTTATGACTCGCTTGGGCAGCACTCTCGAAATTTCTTGTAATCCCATGAATTCTGTTATGCTAAGTTATCTAGAATCGCTTGACGCATCTGTTGAGAATTTGCAGTCTGTTAGAGTGGTCCGTGAATACTCGGATGTCTTTGAGGAAGTAGAGGGCTTGCCTCCGAAGCGGGAGATAGACTTCCGCATATATCTAGTTGATAATGCAAAACCCGTTGCTTTACCTGTTAGGCATATGGCTCCAAGGGAGAGAAAGGAGCTTAGCAAGCAAGTTAAGGAGCTGTTAGAAAAAGGGTTTATAAGGCGGAGTATTTCTGAATGGGGTCCTCCAGTGGTGTTCGCAACCAAAGCGGATGGTTCACTTCGCCTATGCGTTGATTATAGGGAGCTAAACAAGCTGACAAAGAAGAATAGACACCCACTGCCAAGAATAGACGATTTGTTCAATAAGCTTGTAGGTGCAACAGTTTTCTCCCAATTAGATCTGGCTACCAGATTTCATCAACTGAGAGTGGCTGAAGATAGCATTGATAAGACTGCGTTCAGAACCCCGGACGGTTTCTTCGAATGGCTCATCATGCCTTTCGGCTTGACAAATGCATCCGCTTATTTAGTCGATTTGATGAATAGAGTGTTCCGGGAATTTCTCAATAAATTTTTGGTGGTCTTCGTAGATGATACTCTGATTTTCTCGAAGAACGAGGAAGAGCATGCTTTGCATTTGAGGGAAGTCATGGATACTCTCCATGTACATCAGTTAAAAGCAAAATTCTCCAAGTGCCGCTTCTGGAGGGAAGAATTAAGATTTCTTGGGCATGTGGTGTCCAAAGAAGGGTTAGCTGTAGACCCCGCAAAAGTAGTTGCGGTCCAGGATTGGAAGATTCAAAAGAATGCAACCGAAGTCCGAAGTTTTCTTGGACTAGCAGGCTTTTATCGCAAGTTCATTAAAGACTTTGCGAAAATCTCAGCTCCACTTACAAGGTTAACGAAGAAGAACCTGACTTTCACTTGGGATTTGGATTACGATGTCGCTTTCCAATGATTGAAGAGGGCTCTGACAATAGCCCCAGTTTTGACATTACCAGATGGGAGAAATATTTTTGTGGTATACACAGATGCATGTGGTATAGGACTAGGCACTGTTTTGATGCAAAAGGGGAAGGTAGTAGCTTATGGTGGAAGACAATTAAAACTGCATGAGAAAAACTACCCAACCCACGATCTAGAGTTAGTAGCCATCGTTTTTGCTCTCAAGTCTTGGCGCCACTATCTCTTAGGTGGGAAATTTGAGTTGTATACTGACCATAAATCGTTGAAGTACCTGTTCTCGCAGAAAGATTTCAATCTAAGGCAACAAAGATGGATGGAGTTTCTCGCCTCATACGACTTTGAGATCTCCTATACTCCTGGCAAGGGCAATGTATTAGCAGACTCCCTAAGTAGAAAGAAGATGACCTTAAGTCCTCTCTTTGTAGAAAGGAAAAGTTTGGAGTACATAGCAAATTTGGATTTTAGACCCTCTGTTGATTATGTAACTGGCTTAATCGCAATCCTAGAGGTGCGGCCTACTTTGTTGGACTCAATAGGAACCGCGCAACGTGAAGACTCTCAGCTAGTTGATGTGATAGGTAAGCTGATTAGGGGAGAGACTTCTAGTCACCTCAACAGATACTCCATCGATGATCAGGGTTGGTTGAGACGGGATGGAAAGCGCTCCGCAAGCAAGAGATTTGGTGAAGATAGTTCTGGACGAAGCACACCATTCCAGGATGACCATACACCCCGATGGAGACAAGATGTATAAAGATATCAAAAGGGTTTTCTTTTGGAATGGCATGAAGAGGGATGTAGAGGAATTTGTTTCGAAATGCATGATATGCCAGCAAGTCAAGGCGGAGCAGAAGAAGCCTGGTGGTTTGCTTCATCCTCTAGAAGTTCCGCAATGGAAATGGGAAAGCATCTCGATGGACTTTGTTGATGGGTTGCCTAGGTCAAAAAGGGGCAATATCGGTATTTGGGTAATAGTAGACATGCTCACGAAAAGCGCTCATTTTATACCTGTCAAGAGTAGGAGGACCGCTTCGTCTTTAGTCTCCATTTATCTTAAGGAGATAGTCCGACTCTATGGGATACCCTCCAACATAGCGAGTGACTGAGACCCTATCTTTACAAGCGAATTTTGGAGGAGTTTGCAAGAGGCTGTAGGCACACAGCTATGTTTAAGCACAGCCTATCACCCTCAAACCGATGGTCAGACAGAAAGGGTGAACAGAGTACTGGAAGATCTTTTGAGACTGTGCATTCTTGACTTTGGAGTATCTTGGGAGGATCATCTCCCTTTGGTGGAATTCGCTTATAACAATAGCTACCAAGACACTATAGGCATGGCACCTTTCGAAGCTTTATATGGAAGCCCATGTCGATCACCAACTTGTTGGTCGAAGTCCACAGATAAACTTATACTTGGGCTGGACATGATTAGAGAGACTTCAGAGAAGGTGGACTTGATACGAAGGAGAATGAAGACTGCCCAAGATAGACAGAAATCCTACGTAGACAAGAGAAGGACCGACCTTGAGTTTAAAGTTAGGGATAAGGTGTTCCTTAAACTATCTCCTTTGAGTAATGTCATCCGCTTTGGGTCCGTAGGAAAGTTGGCACCACGATTCGTAGGACCATTTCCTATCATCGAAAGGATTGGGACGATGGCCTACAGAGTAGAGCTACCTGAAAGACTGGCTGGAGTTCATAATGTTTTTCATGTCTCTCAACTACGCAAATGCTTACATGAGTCGGTAGAGGTTGTGGAGCCAAGTATACTAAAAGAAGTCGAAGTGGAACGAGAAGCGACTGTCAGGAGAGTTCCAACTCGTATCTTGGGGATGGAAGTCAAAAAGCTACGCAACCGTGAAGCTAAGCTTGTCAAAGTTCAATGGAGCGACACCGAGGAAGACGCGACTTGGGAGACTGAGGCCAAAATACGTGCAGCCTACCCTTTTCTTTTTGAGGGTACATCTTTGATCTCTTTTTCCTTAAGTTTATTCAAACTTGTATCTACATTTTTAGTGTATCTCCTCAGTCATATTCTTTATCCTTAGGTAGAGGCCAATGGATGTAAACATGTATTTGAAACATGTTATGATTGATGGATGCTAGTGGATGCAAGTGTTTGCTCGTGGATGCATATACACACACATTAGGCACTAGATCGGCTCAATCACTTTCATACTGCATATAAATGTGTGTTTATTTAGATTAATAGATGTATAATGGTTGTGTTATCATACGGATGCTGCAATTGGATGAATGGGTGCGCATGCATGTTGAAATAATATGTATCATTAGGGATCTTTTGCATACATAATGGACGCATGGCACTATTATAATATGCATTAAGGAGGTCAACTGAATCAGTAGACCGCCTGATTTTGCATTAGATACGGACATGTACACACACTGTGCATATAAACATGAAAGCATTAGAAGTCTTTTAAGGATAATGGATGCCTGTGTTTGATGGTTGAGTAGATGGAAGATTGGATGGTAGGATATGTATTCTTCGTAACTTGAAGATTTCAGGGTCGAAATCCTTTAAGGAGGGGAGAATGTAACACCCCGTGTTTTCTATTAACATAAGCTAACGAATTAAATAATACTCAATTTAAAATTTGAGAATTAAGGTAAACAGGTTATGCCATTGTGTTCGTCTCGGAATTCTGGTTGAGATAGAGTCCGAGTTTGCGTAAATTGGACTTCGTATAAAGAAGTTATAGCGGTCGGAAGTTTCCAGAAAATTCAGATAAATTCAAACAGATTCAAAATTCAAATCAGAAGTCAGAAGCGGGCTGGGCAGGAAATTTCCCGCCCAGGACCCAGGTCAATCAGGGGGTCGACCTCCCCCCTACAGGTCGACCTGGGGGTTGACCTGCCCCCCTCCCCCGTGCAGATCTGAAAGATGACGATTTTGTGACTCAATGCTGAGTCATTAACGCTGAGGTGTCACCCTATCTTGACTGGATGGTCTTGATTGATTCTAGGTTGATCGGATGGCCTAAATTAATCCTAAATTCTATATAAACACATGTAGACTCAAACCCTAAAACCTAATCAAAATAAGAACCATGGCCGTCATGCTATCAACTTGCAACCTAGAATAGCCGTCATCGACTAGAGGAAAAGTAAAGCTAATCAACTCAATTCAACTCAAGTCTATAACAACTACAACAACAAATTTGTCTACTTCAAAGGCAAGCTAAATCAATTTCAGAACTCAGATCCCAGAACTCAAGACCTTCTTTGAGTTGTGAGTTCCATTTCTTTAATAAGATAATTAACAAGTTAATTAGGTTGAGTTATAATTTGGGTTATATGGTTATGTCTGTAAAACATTGGGAAAAATGCGATATTTTGTGAATGTATGCTAGTTGTACATAATGATAGTTTTTGTTGTGAATCCCTTTGTATATATCCAATCATCTATGTTCAACCTGATTCTTGTTTGACATCATTGTATATGCAAGTTTGGGTGTAGATTATATGCTAGTTTCTATATGAATTGTATACAAGTTTACATGCGAATCAAACAAAGTGACTATATGCAAGTTTAGGTAGAAATTGGATTCACATACATGCAAGTTTACCCTTTTAGATTTAGATCTATGACATACATAGTTTTATGCAAGTTTGTGACTGTGGCTTATGCAAATTTTGGGTGAAAACTATATTCGTATATGCAAGTTTTGGGCGAAAACTATATTCATATATGCAAGTTCACACCTTTAGGCTTATGTTTAGATTCATGACAATACAAATTTTATGTTGTAATCCTTATTTGTAAGTTAGATCCAATTTGTCTGTTATACAAATTTGCGATGTTTCTTCCCTTTTACGTCATTAGACTAATTGCTAGTCTAATATATATATATATATATATATATATAAGTTATGATAAGCGAACGAACAATGTGGGGACGATGGGGGTAATATTGAATATTCACATATTTAGAGTTGGCATAAATGGCCTTAAAAAGGCATATAATTAATTTAAGACATTAATTGGAAAAATTGGTATTTATGGACATAATTTAGGTGACAATTATGGAAAAAAGTATATTTGGAATTTATTTACAAATTTGAATAGGGATATTAATCCAATTTGGGGTTAAATAAAGATGTGTAATAATAAACTGCCTAAGACACGAGGTTAGACTCTTTTGTGGTGTAAGACTGTCCGGACCCGCCCGGCAAATCCAGCAGCCACAAATGACAGTCTAATGTGAGAGGTCAAAGGCATGAATAAAATGCGTAATAGTTGTAAAGACACGAGGTTAGGCTCGTTTGTGGCGTAAGACTGCCCCAACCCGCCCGGCAAATCCAGCAGCCACAAATGCCAGTCTAATGTGGGAGGTCTTTACAAGGTTACGGTGTTAATGAACTAAGAAACACTTAACCAGATAAACATGTGGTGGGACATTGGGGGTTAAGTGGGTGCCTTGGGTGGCATGTGAAGTTAAGAGGGTGCCTTGGGTGGCATGAGAAATACGATTTGATGCACTTAACCAAGATTGAAACATGTAAGAAGACATGAATAAGAATGGGGTTAAGTGGGGAAAATGTAATACCCCACCTCCGTCAAGGTCACTCACAAAGGGAATGCCTTAACTTTGATGGAGCGTTTTAGTAGACAGAACAGAATATTAAAAGAACAGATACATAAAACGGTACTAGAAAAATTTACAACTTTGTTACTGCGGAAAACAGAAATCAGTTTGGTTACATACTTCAAAATCGCTTTACTAAAACCCAAGTACATACATATATATATATATATATCATCCTTTTTCAAAAGCCTCATAGTACAAAAATTTAAAATCATAATCCCCACAGAAGGTGCCATAAGGAGTCAAGCCATACTTTAAGCACTTCAAGTACTTCAAGCAGAAGAAATCCAGATCAAGCTGAAGTATTCCCTCCTTGGAAACCGACCCGGGGGGGGGGGGGGGGGGGATGGAAAGAAAAGGGGCGAAAACAAGCAAGGTCAGACATAAAGTCTGGCGAGTCCAGTGATTTCCAGCATATGAACAGATAATAGTAATCATGGCATGCAAATAAAACTGGATGCGAGATAACAGTAACAGGAGTAGCAGATATACTTAGGTTAAACAGAAGAAACAGAATGATATAAGCTATTAATTTTCACTTTCTACACTAATACTAGTGTAACAGGATTAGGTGTTACCCTAATGTCTAAACAGAAACAGAATAATGGGCCTTTACCACCCGAACAGAAGGTACAGAAATAGAAATAGAATAATCCTTACGGAAACAGAATGTTAGAATTAGGTGTACACTAGTAAATGGGCCTTTACCACACCAACAGACGGTACCACGCAGAAACAGACAGGTGTTACCACCCAACAGAAACAGATGGTACCCCAACGGAAACAGACAGAACTAAGTGTACCCTAAATCTACCCCAAGCGATCGACCGCCTAATACATAAATACTCTGTGCCAGCCCCACAGAAGGGTGTATCACTCCCCAAAGTGGCAACCTTTAAATGACACAGACCTATTTACAGATGTCACGGCGTCTTACATCCTCAGGGGCAGACCGGGATCCATGCATGCACATGACCCGGTTGGAACGCACCATCAACACCCTCGCCATTATCAGAATGAACCGCTTATAATTAGTTCAGTAAGCGTGCCCGGACCCTACCTAATGTTGGGTCATAGTTTTGATACTAGAAAGGGTTACTGACTAATATGAGTCCCAAACAACAGATGACAAAAGTATTTTCCCTCCTAACCTTGTGTCCCCAGACTAACAGATTTCAGATTAACTTGTTTACAAGTTTTCAGACATACAGAGTTCAAGTCAACTAGTTCATAGATCAGAAAAATCAGGTTAACAGGTTTTCAGACTAACGGATCAGATGTACACTTTTAACAGACTTACAGATTGTCTGACTTTGTATTGGGCCTACAGATTCACGAAACAGGTTTTATTAATTCATCAGTACAGTTGGTTTAGCCCTATCTACCCAACACGTTTTAGACATCATATTTACCTCAGATTTGCATTAATTAAAAATTAATGCGCAGACCTCTCACATTAGGTCGGTAGCTTGTGGCCGCTGGATAAGCCGGGCGGTTCCAGGCAGACTTCTTCCACAAGCCAGACCTAACCTCGTGTCTAAGCATATTTTATTTATGCCTATGACCTCTCACATTAGACTAGCAGTTTGCGGTTGCTGGTTAAGCCGGTTTGTTCCAGGCAGGCTTCTACCGCAAACAGAGTCTAACCTCGTGTCATAGCCAATTCATTCCAACATAGATTTTTCAGATATCAGACTAATTCTGTTTATTTAACAGATTAAACTTCTTCATAGGCTACAACAGATTAATCAAATTTCCATGTTTTACTAAATCTTAGGTCGAGCCTACGGATTTCCATACCCAGATTACCATTATCTAATTTGCAACAGATCATACAATTCAACAGATAGTAGATTTAGCAGTTTAAGCGATTCAACAGATTTAGCATATAACAGATTTAGCAGTTTAGGCAATTCAACAGATTTAGCAGATAATGGATTTAGGAAATTTAACAGATTTAGCAGATTATATATATCTAAAACTCTATTTACATATCTTGCCTAATCATAAATTTAGCCTAAACTTACATGCCCAAATCAAGGTCATAATTCATAATGCAATATATGCCCCAAATTAATCTTAATATTCCCATTTACAGTTCATGTCAAAACTAGATTTAATATTCTAGTTTACCATTTTTGTCCAAGACTAATACACATGTAAATCATTCTCTATTATAGCCAATTCAGATTATGCCAACATATTTGTTATGCCAAATTAACTTAACTAAGCTACGCCCAATCCCCGTATAACATGTTTCCACAAGTTCTCTAAATAATCATGAAATGGCCCTAACAAAAGGAATAGGGGATGAGCACAAGAATTGATATAAAAGAATAGGCATGCAATAATGAACCAAATACAATAATAATGGCCCCAATAGGCTCGATGTACATAACAGTTAATGGGAATAAACTAGCAAAGTTACATACTAAATATGAGATCTAACATCATTAAGGGAACAAGCATAAGAAACTAACTACAATAGTTATAGGCAACTAACCACAATAGTCATGGGTGACTAGTCACAATAGTTTCTTATTCATTGTCATAGGCAATAGTCTCATAGTCATGAATCATAGTCATAGGCAATAGTCTCATAGGCGTGAACCATAGTCATAGGCAATAGTATCATAGGCATGAATCATAGTCATAGGCAATAGTCTCATAGGCAACAGCTTCATGTCCAATTATGCATTATTCATTATTTGTCCCAAAATTTAGCGTTCGTGCGTTAATCTCTTATGAGATTCGGCGCAGGCTCGTAGTAGCCTGGCTATAGAACAGAAAGTAGAAAGAGGTACATAATAGTCACAGAGAAACAGATCTGACAGATAAGAATATACATAACCTCAGATTCAGATTTATAACAATGTCAAGATCATAATTAAAGTTCATATCTAAAAATAACTGTACTCACTATCAAAAAGGAAAGTCTTGATTTCTAGTTTCTGAGTTCTGAATTTGATATGCTTTCCTTTGGGTAGACTAACGTTGTTTTGATTCGTGTTTTACTTTAGTATTGGCTTGTCTCTAAGCTTTCTAACTGACGGCCACTCCTAGTTTCTTTCCACCAGCATGACGACTTTAGTTATATATTATTTGTGTGAATTTAGGGTTAGACTTGAGTTGTATTTATAGAATTTTAAACTGATTAGAGCCGTCGATGAAACTAGAGTGAATCCAGACCATCCATCTCAAGAGAAGCCAATCAGAAAGCGACAGCCCTAGTGACTCAGCTAAGCCTCAGAAATCGTCCAGAAACCTGACCAGGCCAACCAGGGCCTGACCAAGCAGGGTTTCTGGACTGGGCGCACTTGGCAGGTGCGCCAGTGCTAAAATTGTACTGGCGCACTTCCCAAGTGCGCCAGTGCAATTTTGTTCTGGCGCAATTCCCAAGTGCGCCAGTGCATTCTGACCCGTTTCTGGTTTTTCTGCCCAACTTCGTTCGTCCATATCTTCTTCATACTGTGTCCGTTTTACGCAAACTTGGACTCTATCTCAAGCAGAATTTCAAGACGAACGCAATGCAAAACCCATTTCCCTTAGTTCCATCATTTAGAATTAATTATTCTCTTATTTGCTACTTATACGTTCACAGAAAATACGGGGTGTTACAGATAACCTTAGAGGGGACCAAGCATATGTGGAAAGCTTGTGTCATACATTGGGGCCCTTTTCAAACCAGTAACCCATTAAGTATCATTGCGGGCTCGACCCAAGTCGAGGACGGGACACGCGTACTGGGTTTGATTATAAGAGGTCAAAACGGGTTAGCGGTGGCAACGCAGGTCCAACGGGGTCATGTGCGTGTGTGGCCCCGGGCTGGTAGGTAAGATGTTGTTGCATCGTGTAGATATAAGCCATGCATTTTTGGTGGTATCGGGTTGCCACTTTGGGGAGTGATACACCCCACTATGGGGCCAACACGGGTATCTACGAGTTAGGGAGCCGATCGAATGGGGGTAGTGAGTACACCTAGTGGAGATAGGGGCAGGCGACACCTATGTAGGCAGCTAGAGGTACACGAAACTACCATTATCATTATAAGTTTGTAGGCGAGATCAACTTTTAGGGTGTTTGGTGTGGTGCAATGTTGTAATTACCTTATAATGATTAGGTGCGCCTTTAACGTTGTCTTTGTTCATCTTATTCTTTTGTTTGCTCTGACATGCCCATTGGTTCACAGTCATTTCCTTATTTTCCAACTTATGCCTTATCCTAGTTACTTAATGGTTATATTGTTAAAGTTATTACACTCGCCAGACTTTATATCTGACCCCCTTTGCTCCCAACACTTTTCTCCCTTTCCCCCCCAGGTGCTTAGGGTGGGACTAGCACTAGTGGAACTTGATTTGGACAGCTCTATCTCTCCCTTTTTGGAAGTTGCTTGGATCGCTGAATTAAAGTTCAGCCTATCTTATTTATGGCTATTTGGTGTTGGGTTTATGTCTTTTATTTTATGTACTCAGAACTTATTTGTCAAGATGGATAATAAATGTATTTGGTTTTGTAGTTAGTTTTTGATGTGATGTAACCAAACTATTTCTCCGCTGCAATAAAAGTGGTTTTCTTGTTTTCCATGTACCAATATATTTTTCTGTCTTGTTTACTTTTCTGTTCTATACACAATAAACGCTCCACCAAAAATTAAGGCATTCCCTTTGTGAGTGACCTTAATGGATTCTATACACAATAACATGATCAGGATTCGAGACAAATACACATCAAGGGTAAGCACATATATCCTGGTTAAAACTTCCAGATCTAGGCAGTATATTTACTGCTGGTTTAGTCATATATATATATTTGTATTTATTTATTCAAAATTAAAATACCTAAAATATGAAGTAGGGCCAACCTTCGGCGATTATGAAACAACAAATCATATTATCGGTGCATGATATGTGTTCAGGACAACAAGTATATCTAGTCATAATTTTTAACAAGGCACAACAAATGTACCTGGGAATAATGCAATCAGAGGTAGATATTTATGATGCTAATATTTTATCTGGATAGTCATAAGGAACACTGCATGGTATCATAACATGAAAAAAAAATGCTTCAGGAATTATAAGATTCCATAGTACCTAACATACAATGAAATGGATGTACCAGTGCATGAACTAATACTTGCACTATGGTAACATAAGCATGAACAAAAATGCTTTAGGAAGTATAAGATTCACAGTACCTAATATAAAATGAAATGGGTGTACCAAGATCAGTTCTATAATACACACACTGCACAACATACTTCGGATTGCTCATCCCATTACTGGGAAAGCTATTTCTTGTATCAGTGCAACTAGTTGTTGTCGATATAACTTATGAACTTACTGCGTAAGCAATTTCTATCAATATTAGGAGACTGCGTCAAGAGTAACGTTAGAACTACACATAAACTTATATTCAAACTCCCTTAGGGAGAATCTCAATTAAATGGTTGCCTACCGACTCTAACATTCTTGACTGAAATGTAATCGTCCTTCACTATTTCTGTATCAATAAAATATGACTGTATGGCATGTGCTTAAGTTAATTTATCCATGCAAGTTCTTCAAATTTTATAAACTGCACGCGAAGTGATAGCCCAAAAAAAAAACTATAACATAGCACTGTCCTTTTTTTTGAAACCGTGGTTATCAAAAGACAGCAATTTTCATAGATAGCTGCATAGTTTCTTTTTTATTGTAACTTGATTTAGTTCAAGAAGAAATCCAAGCTAGAGTGATGCTATATGAGATCAACTTTCCATAATTCAATAAAACTGGCATTGTGGATAACTAGCTCAGTTTAATTACTTTTCATCCACATCAATGATGTTTAGAAGGTGAACGACATGTTCAATTACATATTGATTCGACCTACATGAATGGAGTTCCAATTACATGGTTTAAATAAATGCTCTGATTTCTTATCAGTGTAAGTCTGAACAGAAGTTACTAACACTTGGTTTGAATTCTGTTGGTTGTAATTCCAACTTAAAGCGGCTTGAGGTCATTCACATTATTTAAAACCCTTATGATGAATGTTGTTGCACATTTAAGCAGATGAAAAATGTAATATAGGTCTATTTTTATGCATAGTTGCATCATTTTTCTAGCACTACATGCAAAATTTCACTATTTTTTTTTATGAAGCTGCATATAAATGCAACTATACACAAATTTGAGATGACTACAAATCACGGTAAAACAAAGACTGGGTATTTAGACTATTTATAAAACCAAACTAAAAATTTAACAATAAACAAGGGGTTAACAGATGGTGTATACACAGGGTAAACAGCAAGCGCACCAGCGAACACAATGACTAATAGGAAGAAAGAGACAGGGTACAACCATTTTAGTGTAAAGTAACCAACAACTAGACATGTACCCCAAATCGTTTCATAACCAAAGGCATGGACGCAATGAACAAGGAAAAGACAGTTAAATACCAAATTCCGACATTATACTTCAGTGTCAAACTGATGTTGTAACTTGAAAAAACGATAAATCTTGAGTGAATTACTCACTTGTAAAGCAGCGAATAGGGAGAAAAAAACGGGCTAGGCATTTCGGAACGAGATGGCTCTAGTTTTCGGCGTTAGCAAACAGTGGCAGTACCTAGCCTAGACTGGAAAAGCACGATCTTTGGCTTGGTCAGTGGCTATTTCAGTTGGCTCAAGGAGTAAGATGAACCATGGAAACGCTTCGACTTGGTTGAAGTGGTGTTAGGGTTTTGGACGCGGTGCTCTGGGTGATGTCGCGGTGGTGGCGATGAAGGCTTCGGCCATAAACGATGAGATTTGGGGTAATATTTGATTTCATTTTAGGGATTTGGAGAAAGAGAATTTTTGGCTGCCATCAAAAAATGAAGGAAAAGGGTTTTGATTGTTTGTTGAAGAAATGAATAAGAAGTGTGATTTATAGAAGAAAAACTTCAGATAAGAAGAATGTAACATCACGATAGGTTTATAGGGTGGCTAATAGGTCGGTGCGTTTTTTAACATGGATAGGTGATATCTACGTTTAAATTAAATATTATATTTTATCGTGAATGACCATGTAACGCTATAAACTTGGACCGCCGACAAAACCTCCAAACACAACAAAATTTACATGTACAAAATTTACATGTACTTTTCCGTCTGCGCGTTCTAAATCCAATAAAATCAATTTAATCGTAATCCGAATCTATACGTATATAACGATATTTAAAATTATAAATCGGTTCACCGATATGATTCTATTTGCATATAAGAAACTTCTGTTCGATTGGAAATTTTTAATCGTTAAATTCCAATTTCTCTATAACACAAATACACACATATCTAGCCAATATATATATATATATATATATATATATATGTATGTATATTAACAAATAAAAATTCACCGATTCATTTTATGTCAACTACGTATATCTTTAAATTCAACCATTCATATTTTCCCAGTCGAATTCCAAATCCAATTCAAATACTCAACAGAATTCGATTTCAAATATTCAACAACAAATATTTGATTCTCACCAACCATTCTGAATTAATTATTAAATTTAATTCATGCATAAAAAATATATTTGATTTTAAATTTCTAACTCCAGTTAAAATGATCAATAATAATTAAATCTTCAATTAATTTCACATTCCAGTTGTCAAAATTTCTGGGATGTTACAACCGACATCATTTTTTCACTTCATGATGACTTTCATATATTAAATTATTTGGAGGTAATGCTGCTTCACAGCTTGTACAACAGGTGTAAATCCCGCTTCTGTGAGATTGTATTTAGATTCCATTGCAATGTACCCAGCATTTACCATCGTTATTAGTAAATTGTGGAACATGGAACATTGAACGTGCAACATCTTCAACCATATATTCAATGAGATTCGTCGTAGCAATTTCATTATTCACGCCTTGTCAACTTGTATAGAAGTAGACGCTAAATGTTCTCCATGATGATGCCAAACCAAATAGTTCGACATAAAACCTTACTGACAAATGAAATCTAACCATTTGTGGTATCGAATGTTTTAATAATTTGCATATGCTACGTGGATAACGGATTTCGACGTCGTTTTACTTAAAGCAAAATCCATAATCACGCCAACACCATTAATAAATTGTTCACTTATTGTGCCTTCAACTTCTCTTTGTTTGTACATCCAGCTTCGATCAGTAAAATAATTGTTCAATTTTCCTATGTAGATAATTAAAAAGTATGATAAAATTTGCATTGACATTTTATTAAAGTAGTTTTATTGTTGAATATTATGTTAATTGATTATTTACACCTAACTGATGGATCGTCCTACCTTCCATTACAAATACAGTAACATAATTAAATAATTTAAGTCTTTTCAATCTAAATGATTCAACAAATTTTCACAACACTTACCTTTAGTTCCCTGGACAGTACACAATCGAGTATACACAGGGAACATAAAGGAAGCTTTTTCGAAATTTTGATAACCATTTAAAATGAAATGCCTACAAGATTTATTTCGTTTTTACGTTCATAACTTGTCCAATGCAAGGACAAATCCAACAAATATTGTATATGATGAGTATATATGTCTGTTTTGTTAAAAAAACGAACATTTACATAATGATCATATACAATACTTATCACACGGGGTCGAAAAACACTTTAAGGGTTTATGAATACAATATCTTATGATTGGTTCTCTTATTAACAATCATCTACGTGAAGGAGCAAATTTAAAACAAATAAGCCTTGAATGGCTTATTATCAATCTCTAATTGTACGTATACGGAGTTTATCACACATATGTATATTGTCAAAGTTCAATTGAACTAACCATACGTTATAGAATCAAGTATTGTTTTCAATAAATTTTTATAAAATATAAACTTAATTATTTCCATTCCCATTAAACGTCCATTAACAAGGCTAATATCTTTTATATATTTAACCTATACATGCACATAATTCTATTGTGATACAAGCTACATAAACTTGTAATATATAGATTAGTAACAAGAATTGGGCCTTAATAAACAACACTATACATACAAACATGTAATCGAACAAACTAATTAACCCTAAATTAGCAAATCTAATTATTAAAAAATGATTAGGGTTTATACCTTGATTGGAGGAGAATTGGAGACTAGAGAGGAGGAGAGGAGGCTTCAGGCGGTGGAGAGGCTAGGGGCGGCAAAGGAGGCAGTGGTTGGTGAATTCCGAGAACGGAGGAGGATTTTGGGAGGTTTCGGGGAAAAACATAATGGTGAAGAAGGAAGCGGGCTGGGCAATTTCTTTTTCATATGAAGTCGTATGGTTATATAACTTTAGGGAACTACTATTGGGGTCATTTCCCATGTTCATGATTTTTGCCGATTTTTAAATGACCATTTTGCCCCTAGCGAATCTTGTTTCGTCTATAACTTTTGATTGGTAAGGAGTTTTGACTTGAAACCACATCCATTAGATCTGGATGATTGTTTACCTTTCTGTAGAGTCGTCACACTTGTCAAAGGGACTTACCATTTAGGAGATATGGCTAAATTAATGTTTAGAAGGTGAAAAACAACTTAATTAGGCTTAACCGGGTGATTAGCAGCTAGGCCAATTGGGGGATTTCAGGATTAGAGCTATATGAGGCCTGATTAGGGTTAGAGAAACCTTTTCTTTATCATTTTCCAGTTGCTACTTACCTCTCTTCAACCCTAACAATGGCCTCCACCTTCTAATTTCATCCCAAATTGCTCTCTAATCAAGGATTAAGCTAATCTATGCCAAATCAAGGAGAAATAGCATCAGATTAGAAGAAGAGCTGTTCTGTTGTCTTGGTATTCGAACCAAATCAGATGATAGTTCAGATTTAATATTTTATTTGTGGCCAAGGTGAGTGATTAGCATTATTTCTACACTTATTACGGCTAATTAGGGGTGATTAGTGTTAATTAATGAAATTATACACTATTAAATTCTGGAAAAATGTTTATAAATTTTAAAATATTATTTTAGACTTCTGTTAGGAATTTGGGTTAATTTGGATATGTTTTGCTAATCATATCATTAGTTATGCTTAAACATGATTAAGGGGAAAACATGGGTTATTTGGTATGTTTGATCTTTATATACATGTTAAATTATGGTTTTGGTGTTTGTGGATGATTTTACATGTTGCTACGACTAATTGGCATGTTTTATGGTTGTTTAGAACAATTAGAATGGTCGAAAACGTCGTTGTATGGCGTAAAAACAGTCGTTGGTAGTCGTAGGAAAGTTGTGCAGGAACCGAATCGGATCGCCACCTCCCCTACGAACCGATCCCGATCGTGACACCCCTCACGAACCGACCCGCTCACCTGGAGTTTGCCACGAACCGCCTGAGAAATCTAATCACGATCCGATGGTTGAAGAGGATTACTCACGAACCATAGAGCACGACTCGAACTGATGGGATCATCACGACCCCACCCAGAGGAGCATCGTGACCGAACCGAACCCAGTGAGGCACCACGACCCGAACCGATTTGGAGTGGTTGCTACAAACTGAACCGCTTGATGGCCACGTACAGGAGCTGCTGATGAGCCGATGGAGGGTCTGAGCCTAAATGATGATCACGAACCAGAGGAGACCAAAACCCTAGATGCAAAGTTAGCCCAAAGGAGAAGTTTTTACTCAGAACCTAGATGGGAACCAACGAGTTAACTTCATGATTAGGCTTTGCTGCGGGACGTGTGCTAAGGAGTTGTCAACGCCCATAGCTTTGATTCACCACTGAGAGATGAATGTTAGGCTACAGATCAGTGCAGTGGGGTAGTTATTAATCCATGGGGTAGAGTGATCGTAGCATGGCTATGAGCCAGTGCAGTGAAGTCGTCATGAATTCATGGGGCAGAGTGGACAAAGCAAGGACTAGTGGCGATGGATCAGTGCAGTGGAGATGCCATGGCTCCATGGGGCAGAGTGATCACAGCAAGGATTTGGGTGATCAAAGCAGTGGATATCGTATGTTTTACGCACTGAGTGAGAGATGTGAGGATGGTTACTATGCTTGATTGTTTGCCATCACTATGACATGCACACCTCCTCCATGTATCTTTACGCCATATGTAGTGTCACCTTAGAGTATTGTCCATCCTGTTGTGCTAACTCTTTGGTTGCAGGTCCAGGTTCAGGTATGGTTATGTATACCTGTATTGTTCTGTTTTGCTGCTTATCGCTCAAACCAGACTTTTGTCTGACCCAGAGTTTTACGTCTCTTCTTATTACTCTGAATGCTCTTAAGCGGGAAAACTAGAGACAGGTTAGGTGGTATGCATGAGTAGCTGTACCAGAGACAAGCAGGAGGCTTCCATCTATGATATATATAGATATTCTCCCTGTGTTGCTGCTGGTCACTACTTTGGGCATTGGTAGTGCAACTTTTTCTTTGCTTTAGAGACAGTATGTTAGAGTTGTAATAAGCTGAATTTTTGAATTTCCGTTGCTATGATGATTTTTGTTTAGTTTTCAGCTTATGCACTGTCTCGCCTGTTTTATGTCAAAGTTATGTCATTATTATATTTTATCCCATGCACTGTGAGACATTCTACAGGTCCCTTGTTAGTTCAATTTTTTTTATTTTCCTTTATTTGGCGACCTTCCCATGCTAGTCGGGCATCGGCACAGCGCACTTTAATTGGAAATGTCGGCTGCTGCGGGGCGGGCTGTCACACTTGGTATTAGAGCTCTAGGTTGCATAGTTAACCTAGGGAATGACACTAGGAGAGATAGTATACGTATATGAGAGCGCGTATTTGTGATATTTTTGCTTTCAAAAATTATATATATATGTGTACTATTAGTATATTTAAGAATGAAATCGCACTGCACTGGCGCCACTGAAGGGATGGTTAATTGTTTCCTCCTTACAGATTGAACGATGAGCCGATATACGAGGAATACTGGTTCAGGAGCCAATAAAAGGAATGCTCCTGATGTGAGGACGATGTTCACTGACTTCATGAGAGAGATGCTTAGGGATGTTCAAAGGGCAGCTCCTAATGCTGCGAATGGTGGTGGTGCAGCGGTGCAGGCGCCTAGGGCCGATTTTGCCAAGCTCTGTAAGGACTACACTAGTCTTGGTGGGAAGCCATTCTGCGGAATAGAATCGACCACAGAAGTTCAGGATTGACTTGATGGTTGTGAGCGTATCTTCGAAGATCAGGGAATCGAAGACACGATGAAAAGGAAGCTTGCATCCCATCAGCTGCAAGGAAGGGCTATGAATTGGTGGAATGCTATTAAGGCAGCTACCCCTGAGGATCAAGTTACTTGGGAACAGTTTAAGGACCAATTCAGTGATAAATTTATCCCAGCTGCTCAGAAATCAGAATTGTTTAGGAAGTTCTTGGAGCTTAAGCAGAGTGATAGGGCAGTCTCGGAATATATTGCTGAGTTCGATACTTTATCAAAGTATGGATTATCCCTTATTGACCCTCCCGAGAAGAAGAATGAGAAGTTCATAACTGGTTTAGATCAGTATTTGGGAGAAAGGCTTATAAACCATATTGATGAGACTTTTGAGTCGATTGTTGGGAAAGCATTGAGGTCAGAAAGCCTTTATTCTAAGCCCAAGACTGAAGTCGTTGTTGCGTCTACAGAGGGGCAAAAACCGCAAGCAAGCAGTGGAGGCAAGAATAATTCTCAAAACAAAAGGAAACAGAATCAGACTAAAGATGGTTAGAAGAAGAGTAAGAAAGATGTTGAGCGCTTTAGCTATGGCAAGAAGGGCCACTATGCTAAAGAATGTCGAGCAAAGCCAGCGGACAGGAAGTGCTTCAACTGTGGCCAATTGGGACATCACAAGGATAAATGTCTACAACCTCCCAAAGAGAAGTAGATTGTGAAAGCATATGCTATTAATGATGTTCCTTCTTTGTCGAATGCCCCAACCCGGCGGAGAAAGGAAAGAATGTCATCATTCAAGGTATGCTTTCTGTTTATGATGTTCCTGTTCGAGTACTGTTTGATACCGGGGCTTCCCGTTCCTTCATATTTAGTGATCTGGTAGATAGGGTGGGATTGGAACTCGAGATAGTCGATAGACCTTTATTAGTGGCGAACCCGATCGGCGCGACTAGCCTTAGTATGATTTATCGTAATGTGGTCTTATCGAGTCATGGATGTATGTTTGTTTGTGATTGTTTTGTTTTAGGCTTTACTGGGTTTGGCATTATTTTAGGTGTCGATTGGCTCCGAAGATATGGGGTGGTGGTAAACTGTGAGTGATTTTCGGTGACTATTAGGGCGGATGATAGGCGGAGGGTAGTGTTTGGTGGCCTACCCAGTGATGAGGTCATGGCTAGTTTTCTAAATTCCCTCGACATCCCGCAGGACGAGTTAGCAGGAATTCCCATTGTTGGCCAGTATCCGGATGTCTTCGAGGAAGTGACCGGTCTTCCACCACAAGGAGAGATTGAGTTTTGTATTGATTTAGTAAAAGATGCCAGACCTATAGTGATGCCACTTCGTCGTATGGCACCAAGAGAGCAGCGAGAGATTGAGGTGAAAGTGAGCGATCTTTTGAAGAAGCGATTTATCAGAAGAAGTATTTCTGAGTGGGGAGCACCAGTTGTGTTTACTACCAAGGCAGATGGTTCCCTTCGATTGTGTGTGGACTACTGCGAGTTGAATAAAGTGACGAGGAAGAATAAGTATCCTCTACCGTGGATAGATGATTTGTTTGATCAGTTGAATGGCGCAAGAGTGTTCTCCCAGTTGGATCTCGCGACAGGTTTTCATCAGCTCAGGGTGGAAGCTGAGAGTATAGCTAAAATGACCTTTTGGACACCGTCTGGATTCTATGAGTGGTTGGTCATGCCATTCAGGTTGACCAATGCGCCAACATATTTTATGGATCTTACGAATAGGCTATTCAGGGGTCAATTGAATAGGTTCGATCTTGTGTTCATGGATGATATACTTGTTTATTCGAGGACAGAGGAAGAACACAAGGAACATTTGAGGATAGTAATGGAGGTGTTGAGAAAACACCAATTGAAAGCAATGTTTTCTAAGTGTCACTTCTGGAGGAGGGAAGTAAGATTCTTGGGCCATGTTGTTTCAGAGAATGGTGTTGTTGTGGACCCTGCGAAGGTGGCTATGGTACAGGATTGGTCTACACTCAAGAATGCAACAGACGTAAGAAGTTTCTTGAGATTAGCTAGATATTATCGTAAGTTTATCCAAGACTTCTCCAAGATAGAGGCACTATTAACTCAGTTGACCAAGAAGAATCAAGCTTTCGTTTGGGACGAAAGGTTTGAAAATGCATTCAAGAGCCTAAAGGAAAAGTTGGTATGTGCACCAATGTTAGTCATTCCTAAAGGGAATGAAGAGATGACAGTATACACGGATGCATGTGGTACCGGACTAGGTGCTGTATTGATGCAAGGAGGTAGGGTTGTAGCTTACGCTAGTCGGCAACTGAAACTGCATGAGAAAAGATATCCTATCCATGATTTGGAATTGGCAGCAATCGTGTTCGCGTTGAAGATGTGGAGACATTATCTCTTTGGAGAAAGATTCGGGTTGTTTACCAATCATAAATCGTTAAAGTATCTCTTCTCTCAGAAGGATCTAAATCTTCGACAGTAAAGATGGTTAGAATTCTTGGCTTCCTATGATTTCGATATCGCATATACACCAGGAAAGGGCAATGCGGTAGCTGATGCACTGTGTAGAAGACATACCAATTAAGGGGCTATGTTTCTTGAATGGAAGCAACTAGAATATATCACAGGGTACGATTTCAGACCAAAGTGCGAATTGGATCCAGAAATGTTAGTAAGTTTGACGATCAGACCCACTTTGATTGAGCGGATTGGTTCCATTTAAAAGGACAATCCTAACTTATCGGAAATCATCTCCAAGTTAGAGATGGGTATCGATGAGAAGATGAAAAATTATGGGCTTGATCGAGATGGATGGCCTAGAAAGAATGGGAGACTAGTTGTACCCAATGTCAAATGGATTGAGAGATGAAGTGATTAGAGAATGTCATCACTCAAAACTGACTATACATCCCGGTGGTAACAAAATGTATCAAGACATGAAGCAGACCTACTACTGGGAAGGGATGAAAAGAGATGTTGGGAAGTTTATATCCAAATGCATGAACTGCCAGCTAGTTAAAGCTGAGCAAAAGAATTAGTTGTTTGTTGCAACCATCAGAAATTCCAGAATGGAAATGGAAATGGGAATAAGTCTCAATGGATTTCATTAATGGGTTACCAATGACTTTACCGGGCCATGATAGCATTTGGGTCATTGTGGACCGATTGACTAAGAGTGCAAGGTTTATACCCGTCAAGTCAAATAGAATGGCAGCTAAGTTAGTGGAACTGTATACGAAGTGGGTAGTGATATTTCATGGAATAAGAAAAGGCATTGTGAGCGGTCGAGATCCATTGTTTACTAGTGGATTTTGGAAGAGCTTACAAGAGGCGTTAGGATCAGAATTACATCTCAGTGCCGCATACCATCCTCAAACCAATGGTCAGACAAAGAGGGTGAATCGAGTATTAGAAGATCTCTTGAGAGCTTGCATATTAGATTTTGGTGGATCATGGGAAGACCATTTGCATCTAGTGGAGTTCGCATATAATAATAGTTATCAGTCCAGTATTGGTATGGCTCCATTTGAAGCTTTGTACGGAAGACCGTGCAACTCACCATCATGTTGGCTGGAAACCGGTGAGAAATTTGTGCTTGGGCTAGATGTAATAAGAGAAACTTCAGACAAGATCAAGGTTATCCAATATCGAATGGAGGCTACAGAAGATAGGCAGAAAAGTTATGCTGATAAGAGGAGAATAGAATTAAAATTCTCCATTGGCGACTTGGTGTTTGCCAAGATTTCTCCGCTAAAGAGCATGATTCGATTTGGTAGGAGAGGCAAGTTAACACCAAGATTTGTCGGTCCATTCCCAGTTCTCGAGCAAGTTGGGAATTTGGCATATAAAGTTGAGTTACCGGACAAGATGGCGGGAGTTCATAACGTGTTTCATGTTTCCCGGTTAAGGAAGTTCATGCACGACCCCGATATGACTATTTCACCGGATCAGTTGGATGACATCGAAGTAGAACCTGAGGCGGTTGGGAACCGCAAGACGATCTAGATCTTCATTGTCGAGAGCGATACGAAGCAACTTCAAAGGAAGGCGGTGAAACTGGTCAAGGTTCAGTTGGGCGAAAATGAGAGTGCCTGTACTTGGGAGACAAAGGAGAGTATAAGGGAGTCGCATCCAGAACTCTTTGCTTGGTAAGATT
Source organism: Allium sativum (assembly GCA_030737875.1). NCBI lineage: Eukaryota > Viridiplantae > Streptophyta > Magnoliopsida > Asparagales > Amaryllidaceae > Allium > Allium sativum. Next base: position 364,402,695 of record CM060916.1, on the reverse strand, counting down.
TTAAATTGCAATTTAGTTATTCCGCGTGCTAGGATATACTTGATGTGTTTGTAATGTATGTTTGATTAGTTGTAAATGGCTATTAGGCACGCAGGACCCGTCATGTGCTTTAATTAGGGAATTTCGGGGCGAAATTTCTTAAGGGGTGAGAGTGTAACGACCCGCATTCTACATACCAAAGGATCATAGAATATTTATTTCTTTTTCATATGAAGTCGTATGGTCGTATAACTTTGAAGAACGACTATTGGGGTCATTTCCCATGTTCACGATTTTTGCCAATTTTTAAATGATCATTTTGCCCCTGGCGAATATTGTTTCACCTATAACTTTTGATTGGTAAGGAGTTTTGACCTAAAACAACTTCCATTAGATCCGGATGATGGTTTACCTTTCCGTATTTTGTCACACTTGTCAAACGGACTTACCGTTTGGAAGATATGTCTGAATTAAGGTTTAGAAGGTGAAAAACAGCTTAATTGGGCTTAACCGGGTGATTAGAAGCTTGGCCCATTGGGGGATTTCAAGATTAGAGCTATATGAGGGATGATTAGGGTTAGAGGAACATTTTCTTTGTCATTTTCCAACCGCCATTTACCTCTCTTCAACCCTAACAATGGTCTCCACCTTCTAATTTCATCCCAAATCGCTCTATAATTAAGGATTAAGCTAATCTACGCCAAATCAAGGAGAAATAACATCAAATTGGATGAAGAGCTGCTGTGTTGTCTTGGTATTCAAACCAAATCAGAGGATAGTTCAGATTTAATATTTTATTTGTGGCTAAGGTGAGTGATTAGCATTGTTTCTATACTAATTACGACTAATTAGGGGTGATTAGTGTTAATTAATGAAATTATACATTATTAAATTCTGGAAAACTATTTAGAAATTTTAAAATATTATTTTAGGCCTCTGTTAGGAATTTGGGTTAATTTGGATATGTTTTGCTAATCCAATAATCAGTTATGCTTAAACACGATTAAGGGGAAAACATGGGTTTTTGAGTATGTTTGATCTTTACATACATGTTAAATTATAGTTTTGGTGTTTGTGGATGATTTTACATGTTGCTATGACTGTTTGGCATGGTTTTTGGTTGTTTAGAATAGTTAGAATGGTCGAAAACGTCGTCGTGTGGCATAAAAACAGTTGCTGGAAGTCGTAGGGAAGTTGTGTAGGAACCGGATCGGAATGCCCCCTCGCCTACGAACCGACCCCGATCATGACACCCCTTACGAACCGACCCACTCACCTGGAGTGTGCCATGAACCACCTGAGGAAGCTAATCACGATGCGATGCTTGAAGAGGATCACTCACGAACTAGAAAGCACGACCCGAACCGATGGGATCATCATGACCCGACCCAGAGGAGCATCACGACCGAACCAAATCCAGTGAGGCACCACGACCCGAACCGATCTGGAGAGCGTGCTACAAACCGAAATGCTTAATGGCAACGAACCGGAGCTGCTCACGAACCGATGGAGGACCTGAGCCTAGATGATGATCACGAACCAGAGGAGACCAAAACCCGAGATGCAAAGGTAGTCCAAAGGAGAAGTTTGTACTCAGGATCTAGATGGGAACCAAAGAGTTAACTTCATGATTGGGCTTTGCTGCGGGACGTGTGCTAAGGAGTTATCGACGTCCATAGCTTTGATCCTCCACTGAGAGACGAATGTTAGGCTACGGATCAGTGCAGTGGGGTAGTTATTACTCCATGGGGCAGAGTGATCGTAGCATGGCTAGAGCCAGTGCAGTGAAGTCGTCATGACTTCATGGTGCAGAGTAGACATAGCAATGACTAGTGGCTATGGATCAGTGCAGTGGAGTCGCCATGACTCTATGGGGGCAGAGTGATCGTAGCAAGGATTTAGGTGATAAAAGCGGTGGATATCTTATGCTTTGCGCACTGAGTGAGAGATGTGAGGATGGTTACTATGCTTGATTGTTTTCCATCACTATGACATGCACACCCCCTCCCCCATATCTTTACACCATATGTAGTGTCACCTTAGAGTATTGTACATCCTGTTGTGCTAACTCTTTGGTTGCAGGTTCAGTTTCAAGTATGGTTATGTATTCCTGTTATTGTTATGTTTTGCTGCTTATCTCTCATACCAGACTTTTGTCTGACCCAAAGTTTTATGTCTCTTCTTATTACTCTAGGTGCTCTTAAATGGGATGACTAGAGACAGGTTAGGTGGTATGCACGAGTAGTTGTATCGGAGACGAGCAGGAGGCTTCCACGTATGATATATATAGATATTCTCCCTGTGTTGCTGCTGGTAACTACTTTGGGCATTGGTAGTGCACCTTTTTCTTTACTTTAGAGATAGTATGTTGGAGTCGTAATAAGCTGTATTTTGAATTTCCGCTGCTATGATGATTTTGGTTTAGTTTTCAGCTTATGCACTGTCTCGTCTGTTTTATGTCAAAGTTATGTCATTATTATATTTTATCCCATGTGCTGTGAGACATTCTACAGGTTCCTTGTTAGTTTAAATTCCTTTCTTTTCCTTTCTTTGGCGACCGTCCAGTGCTAGTCGGGCATCGGCACAGCACACTTTCATTGGAAATGTCAGCTGGTGCGGGGAGGGCCATCACAATTACCCTCCGTTGGAAGTTATTTCCAAGAGTCGTTGGTTGTTGTTCCCTTTTCGTTGGTATATATTATATGTCTTGTAGTGCGATTATAAGTGCAATCTTTATAGTTTACAGAAAAGTGGAGAAAAGTTGTGAAGTGTTGGCTATGGCAAAGTCCATGCTTAGAGTCAAGAAGAAGATCCAAAAACCAAAGGAGATCCAAAAGTTCAAGAAGCCATGGAAGAATCTCTAAAAATGTCCTCCAACTAAAAGAATCCCAAGCCAAAAATAAGATCCAAGTACTAAGAAGAACAAAAAGCCATCCTCCTTCCATCTCTAGAAAAATGCGGTATTTATAGATGAGAACTAGAGGGAGAGTAGGTAGGAGAGCGGGAAACCACGACCCAAGATGCCCAATTCATATGTACTGAGATCGGTACCATACTCGGGATTGGTATCGATTTCCCATGCCTTGGCCAAATTTTCTAGTGTTTAATCTTTGATTCCATGAAGTTGATCCTAACTTCGTTCCCATATCCAAAAATTCGGAGTCCCGAGTCCAATTTGCCAAGTCCACCGATCCTGGTTTTGCGCCAATCCCGAGGTACGAAATTTCCAGACTATCCTGTGATACCTAGCGAGTCTTGAACCATTCGTGAGTAATACCGATTCTAGTATACTTAGAGTAAATAATGAGTATGTGGGCGTGTTGATTAATTTATACTGACCCTTTACTAGTCCAAACAAATATGGATCCCAGGATGCCTATGGATAAATACCGATCTCAGAAGTTGACTAAAAAAATACTGATCCCTCATGGGATTTTATTTTGATCCCACATACTACACCTAAAATCCAAATTTTGGTGACTTCAACCAAGTTCTCGTGAGTTTGTCCAGATTTTCCCAAGTTAGTGCTCAAGTCTTGAGCACTTTGATAGCAAGAAATCCAAAGTGTGACGACCTTGTAAAAAGTCGGGTCAATACCTGCCCTCCGAAACATGTCTTTCTATGGAAGATGTATTTTGTACAGTCATAAATCCATGAATCCAGACATCACAATCCAAGAAAAGTCTAAATAGAAATCCAAATCCGAAGACCAATAAAATCACACGATCACTCCGGATTGTATTATAGGAGAACATCAAGTCCAGAATATCTCAAATCCGACTCCAAGAAATCCAAGTATATATCCAGGATACCAGAGAAATCTGAAATTTAAAAAAAATCAGAGTATCCAATCTGGAATCCATGGCCTCACCGAGCCTAACTAGAGTAAGTATAATCCATACCTCCAAAAAACTAGGTGAATATCTTTGCCAAGTCTTGACAAAACAACCCACATCCAATTGAGTATAGTCCATACACAAGTCTTAACCGAGCGATCTGGCCAAGTCCTGATATGACGGTCCGGTTCTTCGCAAGCCTAGTCCATATTTGTGGGCCAGTTTTAAGAGTTTAATACTCAACGAGCATATTCTATACTCACCAAGTCGTTAAAGTTTGAAATTCCAAAATTTGATTCCATACTTCACGAGTATAATCCATACAAAAGTTCTAATTTATTATAAGTCCAAATGAAGACCAACGTTTTATAATGGGCATCGAGCACACGTGGAGATTACAGCCTAGTCTCGTACGTGAGTGAGTCAACATAACCGTTTTCAGTTACAAGTTTATTAATTAGAAGGTGTAGTTTAACGTCCGTAAAGAGCATGTCTAGGAATCTCACTGGATTTTATACACGGGTAAGCAACTTAGCTGTCCAAAACCAAAAGTTAGAAAAGCAAAGAGCCAACATCCAAAAATTACAAGTTTAGATTGACAAATGAAAATTACGACATCAAAATTTTTATAACTAACATTAAAGATATATTTAATATTTACTAGTATATTTATCATAACAACCATGCCAGCCCATATATAAAACATTTTTTTTTTCTATATTTAAACATAAAATTGTTTTCCAGAACATTATCAACTCGCTAGAGTAGATTAGATCATGCATGTAATATATCTATATGTATTCAATACATGACAAGTGGATCAGATAATGCATTCTATTTAAAAGACTTCATTATAGAGTACACACAAATAACATAAGCTAATAACCAACTTGAGTGCTGTAATGTGTCAAGCAAGCAATGTTTGTACAAAGTTTGAGGCATTTGGAACAAATAGGATTATTGTTCATAGGGTTGTATAATAAAACCATTAGACTTGAATTTATGGTCATACTTATTTTTTGCACTATTTTCTTATTTATTCTTATATAATTTTCGAGAAAAATACATGAAAATCTAGCACTGAATTTACATTGCAATTAAGTAGCACTAATACACCTTGCATGTATTAAACCTTAGAATTCTAGGTATGTACATAAACCAACAATGGATAATAAATAATATCAAAGTACATAATCAACACTCTATATATCGTCACTTGCATGTAGGTCTGTGTCCATTCTCACATTAAAATCTCTACAAGACTAGTTTTTAAAAGATGATGAAAAAGGGTCTAAATGTCTTATTCATAGTGACTTTGATAATGATCAAATGTTCAAGCAACGATCTTGAATTGCATCAAAATAACAACAATGGAATAGTCCCAGACTTCGAGCAAAGGTAAAGGTGTATTTGATGCCTTTGCATGCTCCATGCTAAACTAGCGAGAACTTTCCTAATGTATTTTTTGAGTCACTTTCAACTCAAAATGCTTTCGATCCCAAACAATTTCCATGTCCAGAATCTTCTTTTCTTCTCCAAGGTTTTTCATCTCTAATTCTGCTGTTAATCTCAATTTAACTTTTTGATTTCTTACTTATCCTTAGAAGCATTGAGCATATCATCCACATACAAAAGTAAATACACCAAACAATCATTTATTCTTCTTGAAACAAAAAACAAGCGTCGTTGATGCTTCTTTCAAAGCCAATTTCAAGTATAAAATGGTCGAACCTCTTGAACCATTGTCTAAGTGCTTTCTTTAAACCATATAGTGATTTGTTTAACTTGCAAACCAATTTCGACTTACCATCTAATGAGGCGGTTTTCACTTCGAGTTGCTCCAACTCCAAGTCATGAATAACAACTACAACAAGTACTATTTGGATATAAGTATGCCTCAAAATCAATGCAAATATTTCATCATACTCCTTTCCTCTGTTCAAACTCCCTATCCATTAGCCTAGCTGAATCTTCCATTATTCTTCACCTTGTATATCCATTTGCACCCAATAGCACAGTTTCCTTGAGGAAGTGGAACCAAATCCCAAGTTTGGTTCCTCATTAATGATTACATCTCTCCCACCTGGCACAAATCCATTTTGATTTATCATTCAAACCCATGACATCATCAAGGTCCATCAGCTTATCTTGGACTACATGAAGGGCATAGTCCGACTTATCACAAAATCTAAGATAATTCTAATCACTATATCTTTCGGATGGCCTTATAGTACGGGGATCAACCCAAGCAGCAATTTTTCCACCCAGTCTTCCTTCAGCTCCATCTTGAACTGACACTTCTCTAAGGTCGTTCACATCACCAACTGTACTAGAGGAACCATATGGACTATTTAATGTACCATCAACCGCTACCTCCTCCCAAGCACCTCTAACTACTCTACTCTCTTTAGGCCTGAAAGTGGGAATACTTTCCTTCTTCTTTGATTCACGATAAAGCAAATCCGAAACATCCGGTAAGCCTTCATTCTCCTTGAACATGGCAGATTTTTCAAAAGTAACATGACGAGAATTCACATCCTTCTTCATTTCTGGATTACAAATCCGATAACCTTTAACTCCATCTATATAGCCAAGAAAAATCCCCTTGAAAGCTCTAGGTGTAAGCTTATCACTACAAGGATCATGCACACAAACTGGACTGCCAAAAATACAAAGATAACTCAATTCAATGCTCTTTCCTTTCCACACATCCTCTAGAATTTAGTTTCAATAGCCGAGCACGAAATTCAATTAATAATGTGCACTGTGGTTAACAAATTAAGGTCTAAAATCCGTTAGACAAACCTGATATCAATCTCATGCATCGAGTTTTCTCCAATAGAGTTTGGTTCATTATTTCCACTACTCCATTAGATTGCGGATCCCCAAGTGTAGTAAAATGCTTCTAAATACCATGATGCTTGCTAAATGACAGAAAATTTCTAGAAACATATTCTCCGCCATTATCGGACCTAAGAACCTTAAAGAATTTTCATTCTCATTCTTAAAAAGAGCCTTACATTCTTTGAATTTGCAAATGCTTCCGACTTAGCCTTCATTACATAAACCTAAACTTTTCGAGAAAAATCATCAATAAAAGAAATATAATATCTTACTCCTTCCAAAGAAGCTACTGGTGCCGAACCCCAAACATCTGTGTGCTTATACTCAAGAATCCCTCTTGAATCATGTTTTCCTTCACCAAGTGGTACTATAGTTTCAACTTCTGCAGTCACTCCTTGAAGCCACAGCATAATTTCTGGCAGTCTTCATACCATAAGCGCACCCTTTGAAACCCCCAATCTATTACTCTCAATAACGATTTTGAACACTAAAGAATCCAGTTGTCCTAAAGATATACTTGACTTATGTAGTCCTGGAACATAGTGCACATTAGTTAGAGTACGAACCACTCCGTCAAACATTCAAATTTGAACGGAACCAATGCCCTTCGAATTACAAGCAACACCATTCCCCATAAAAATTGAATTTCCTTCTTTATCAGCATAAAAGAAAAATAAATACTATTTGGAACCATATGATATGAAGCTGTAACGACCGTATTTTTAGCGATATAATAATTAATTTATTTAATTATTAAATAATGGTTTAGTAATAAAAAATGGCCGTTTAATTTAATAATATTGAATTTTTAATTATTATAAATAATAGAAAAATAAATTTAATTTTTGAAATAGTAGGAAATAAGGGAATTCACAATATTATGTGTATTGGATCATTCATAATATATAATTCAGTATAGAGTTGAATTATATTAACGAATATATTATATAATCGAAGTTTGAAGGTACAATTATATTATAACTATAATCGAGCCCGTAATGGCGCGGCAGTTCGTAATTTGGCGATTCGAACTTCAAACGAACATATAGAATCTGTTATAAGTCGGATTTCCATCAAACAAGAAACGCTCGGAGCTGGTGAAGTATATTTTTCTAATAGAAGAGAAAAATCGAGATTTCGTCATGTAGATTTTGATTTATGTCCAAATCAAATTTTAAAATAGTCCCTGTGGAACTCCTTTATAATTTATAATGATTTATTAACATTATAAATGGATTTATATATATAAATTGAATACTGGATTTAATCTGGACTTGAAATATTGAGCTATAAATCCAGATAGGTATATTATGGAGCTGTATGATATCGTATGTGAATATATACGATAATATTTATTTATAGATATTAATTTAAATTATTTTTAAATATATATTAATATTTAAATGGGTTATTTAAAGCTTTAAAAATAGCCAGTTTTGCAAACAATCTCCATTTCCGAGGAAACTAATTTTGTTGGATCCAGAATATTAAATTATTGCTAGATTTCAATTTTCGTGATTTTTGGAATCATTATTTTGCCGTACGAGATTTTAATGTAAAATATAGTCAATAATTTAACTTTAAAAGTACACTGTGTGAGCAAATGAAGTCGGAATTCGATGAAACAAGTTTCGTTGGGTACGTAATGTCGAAATATAGCTGCATGTCCATTTTCGTGATTTTGCGTATCGTATGTGATCAAACCGGATTTTTAAGGACAAATATAAGCAGTGTTGGAATAAAAACAAATAATATAATCAATATAAAAATTTATATTCATCCTATAAATAACCCTCACCATCCCTAAACCTAATTCTATTCATCCACTGGTCAAGGAAAAATCGCGCCTCCAGTAAACAAAAGGATAAGCTGATTATCGATCTTCATAATTCAAATCAAATCCCGAATAAATCTATAAATTATACTATATATGTATATGAACTCGTATCAACGTTGGCAACTATCTCATATGGGTTTTATTAGGTTTGAACTAGTTTCGTTCGCTGGTTATTTTAGCAACGGTAGCCTAGGATTCGCGTTTGAGGAAGATTAAAGATTTATTATGAGGAATGGATGTAGGATTTGAGTTAGTGGTGGTGAATGATGTCCTATGTGAAATTTTGGGGTGGTATTAGAAAAAAAATGTCAATGATGTTCATCGTACTGTGCGTGTAAGAGCTGAAGTCGCGACTTCAACAGATGTGACGAGTTGATTATAATGGACATAGAAAGGAGTGGATTTGGAAACAAGGGATTTTGGCGGATTCCGTTTGGTCTTCGATGTAAAAATGATGGTGCGATGTGGAGTTGAAGTTGGGGAAATGGTGTGTTTGAAGTACTAGAGTGAACTGTCATCTGGGAAGAAGTGAGGACGTGCAGTATTTAGGGGATCAGCCTTGCGTGTTAATAGTTGTGAAAGCAGAAGGAGTCACGGGTTTTAGTGAGTGCGAGTGTGATTAAATGTATGGTTATCAGGTAGTGGTTTGTGGCAAGAAGAAGGAGTACTTTTTGAATGTAGAATTGAAGGAGGAAGTTAATTCGAAAACGAAGTCTGTGTATGGGGTTCCATGACATAACGCAAGTCAGGAACGAATGGTTAGAAGTAGAGAAGTTAATGAGGGGTTGAGTGGTGAAGTATTGTTATTATAGTGGGACAGGATGATTTCAGTGAAGTGAAAAGGAAAAGATGGTGAGCCTTGTATGCGGTTTCATGAAGGAGGGACTGAGGAAGTGAAGGTGCAGCTGAGTTTGGTGATGGGTTAATGGGTGATTTCGAATATTTAGAAAAAGAAATGAAGCTCGGGGATAAATATGGCGACAGTAAGCTGCTAGAGAAGTGTAAAGTGGTTTTGAAAATCATAGGAGATTATACGATGAAGTTTTTTCGAGAAGAACACACAATTTAGAATGGATGCAAGATCACGGCCGACTCAAACATGTAAAGCTACGCAGTAAAGCGATATTGGGACAATTTTGAGCTCGTCGGAGTTATAGAAAAATAAAACACTCGATTCAAACTATCGACCGTAAATCGTTATTCAACGATTAATGAACCAACGTGAGTAAATCTCACTAACTCTGTACAGTTATAGTTTTTAAAATATAATCTAGTATCGATAAATGATGATTGATTATTGTGTGTTAATTGTTTGGTTGAATTGCTGATGTATTGGTTGCAATTATAAATAACGATATATATATATATAAAAATCGTTAATCAAATATTGATTCTGTTTATCAGAATATTTCATATTGAAATGAAATTGATGTTATTTATATTGTTTAACATCTGTGATGCAGGTAAACAGGTTGGAGGGATCCAACTGGATTCCTCAATATTTATAATACTGTTTGTTTTCATATATTGTGATATATGATGTGATATGTAAAATGTGATTGATTATGATGACACTGTTATATTATTTGGTATTTTAAATACCATATGAAATACTGGAATGTAAAAAGGAAAGTTTCAAAGTGAATACGAAAATGAAATATTTATATATAAAGTGAATAGGATTATATAAAAGGATTTATATAAAATAAATAGAATTATATAAAAGGATTTATATAGAATAAATAGAATTATATAAAGGAAACTATAAATGAGATGTAAGTGTTAGAAATAAAAAGGAGATTTGTAGGAATAATTCTGCAAATAAAAATATAAATAGAATTTGGGTTTGAGATATTGATTTTAAATACGAAATCAAACTGTTTTGATTTTATAAAGAAATAGTTTTCACATTCCATGTGAAAATTAGATTAAAATAAATATTTTACTAATAAATATTTATAAAGGAAATAGTGTTTGAAATAGGAATTAAAATGGAGTTAAAGGAATTAGAAACTGACCGGAGATATGTTAAGTTGAACAACTGTCTTGGTATTGATCTGATATTGGTTTCGGCCTTAGTGGTTAATACGTAAGGGTTGCTCTCTTACTAGTTTACAGTTAGAGACTGATATATATGAGAAGATAGTGATGCGTGAATCAGAAATGGAAACGTTTTCCAAAGTTAATAATATATATTTTCTAAAATTAGAAAATAAGGATATGATGAATATATGGAAACGAGAAATGGGGAAATGAATAAATGTTGATTGATGATTGATCGACAGAATTTCCATCTGGAAGTAATATCGTTGTTTTCACACATGTTTTTCTTTGATAGTTAAAACACCGACTATCAAAGTTTTTGACCATTTTTCCGTCGTCAATACGGAGAGACCGGGATCAAATTCATTATCTGAAAACCACTCGTATGGGCGTTACCATTGCAATCAAATATGATGAAGATAATTGAAGACGAAGTTATGCAAGGGTTGTCCTGTTTACAGAATAGTACCTTCGGTCTGTCCAGTCCCAGGACGATCTGTATGGAAGAATGTCTAACAGAGTATACTTAATATATCACGTAAGTTGATCTCTTCAAACGTACTTATGTTTGGTGGCGGAGGAATTCGTTTCTCTTAGCTGTATACCCATTGTATTTTTGAGGAAATCAAATTTGTGATTTGGCGGGTATGACGATGTGACATTCAAAGTAAATAAAGGTGTGATCTGTACATTTTGGCCTCAAGCCTCACAAACCGGAATGGTATAAAATCGGGTAGGTCGCATGGCTAAGTGGTTAGCTGCCAATTAGGGTGTATTGTCACCTGATCTAGAGAAATTCCATTTACTTATATAATCTATTTCGATGCTGTCCCTTTTGGGAAACGGTTGTTGATCCCAACCATTGGTGATAATACATTCGGTACACTCAAGCGAAATGAGTGATCGGTCATGTTTAGCCTGGGGTTACAAGATGTTCTTGTTGAATCCGGTGTATTCCTCTCTAGAGATACACTGTCAGATGGTGGTCCCATACCTTGCTAGTTGGAATCCATTACCCAATAAACACCCACGATTTTTGATCATATATTACGTATGTGGAACGTGAGATGAAAGCGTTTTGCTAGATGATTCTTATATTGTGATTGATAGACATTATTATAATATCCAAAGAGTTTTGATATAAAGATCGTCGTTGGTTTCAAAAGGATTTTGAAAGTTGAATCGAATGTTTTGGATTCTCATAAAGGAAAAACCCGTTCCGTTATGCGGTGTGGTCTTATGAGATATCGTTTAATTGCTCAAACTGTTTTAAATTGTTTACTCATACCAGTCCCATGACTGACCCGGAGTTTATTTTGTTTTGTTTTACCCTAAACTCTTGGGTGCCCGAATTTGTACGGGCAGTCAAGTAGTCAGGTTTTACAGATATACTTTGAGAGCTTGGAGCAGGAGGCTTCAGGATTATATAGCTATTGTTTATTCCGCTGTGTTGTAAGTGTTGTATTCTGATAATGTAACTGTATACATATACTGATTTTATTTCAAAGATATGTTATCTATTATATGTTGTTCATTCCGTTATGAGATTCGTGTTACTCTGATATTGTATGTTCTTCTTCTTCTTCTGTTCTAAGTTTCTATCTTATTTATTCTCACCCTCTATTTTCTTTAACTATCGGATATTTTCGATGCTTAAATAGTCGACATTGAGTTTATGTCGGTTACTCAGGATCGCGAAAACCTGGGTCGTTACAGTGGTATCAGAGCTAAAGGTTAAGTAATTACCTTGGCTCTATGGCATAACTCAGCAGAGATGGGGTTAGAAATACCCTAGAGTGAGTTGAGTGTATATATACAAGTGAACATGTTTGTTATTTGATATAAAATGGTTTTATATTATGGAGATTTATTGGTTGAGTTGCTTATAGGTTTTGATCGATCAGTTTGATCCACTGTATCGGCAGGAGTTTCTAAACACTCGAATACGATGAACCAACATAGTATGTTTTGAAAAGAGGGTAAATGAAATAATTTTATCCAAATTATATATTGATATAAAGGGATTTATATTGGAATGATTATAATATGTTGGATATATTGGTTGTTATTATAATCGAGTAAGATTATAAATTAAATGGTTACGTAAATAACCAATCAAAACATATAAGTGTAATATATGAAATCAGATGAATTAAATCTAAATTTAAATCAGAATTGGATTTTAAAATTCTGAAGAAAAAAATGAAAAGTGTTTGTAAATGGAATAGAATTAAATATATGGGAATTTTAAAATCCTGGGAGATTTTAAATTGTTTTACAAGCATTGTGAATGATATTTTGAAATGTATTTCAAAATGGAAGTGTTTAGAAATGGCTTTGAAAGTGATATAGTATTGAACTCACTTCGATCGCTGGAAAATAGATTCCGATGATGACAGCTGCATCATCGGTGTTCATTTTCGAGTTGCTAAGTGACGGATTACTACCAAGGATTCTGTATTTGAATTGTTCTGTGAAAAGCAAGTTGTTTTCAATCCTGAAAAGGGATATCTGGTTTTAGAAAAGCTAAACTGTTTGATATTCCCTGGGGAAGGTTGTTTGAATTAAAACAATTTAAATTAGAATGTGTAAAAGCAAATAAAAATAGAAATTGAATTGAAGCCCGTTAAATGGAAATTGAATTGTATTAGAATGATATCGAAAAACATTAGATCTGTGATGTAGGAAATTGGAATGTTATTGGATGGATGAGTTGACAATTTGGAATTGAGGATAAAATTGGTTGGTGATTGATTGGAATGACATTAGTATATGTCGAATTGGTAACAAGTGCAAAGGATATAATGATATGCCCGACAAAAAGGTAGAAGTTTATATTTCTATTGGGTATGAGATTTATGAGCCGAATTGGCAAGCCGCTCGACTGTTTGATTTTCTTTTGGGTTGGAAAAGGCCTAGAGAGGCGAGTTGTAGTTGTACCGATTGACCAATAAAAAAGAGGTGCTGGCGAAATTTTCCAAAAATTTAAGGTGTTAGAAAATTTTCAGAATTTTTGAAATTTTTTGTTAGTAGGAATAAATTAATTATTTAATTAAAATTTATTGGTTCAGTTGAAACTGAAGTTAATAAATAAACAAATAAATTTTAAACCAACTAATAGGGTTTGTTTTCGACCTTCGCAATTTCGAGGACGAAATTATTTTAAGGGGGAAGAATGTAACGACCCGTATTTTTAGTGATATAACAATTAATTTATTTAATTATAAAATAATGGTTTGGTAATATAAAATGGTCATTTAATTAAATAATATTGAATATTTAATTAATATAAATAATAGAACAATATATTTAATTTTCGAAATAGTCGGAAATAAGGGAATTCACAATATTGTGTGAATTGGATCTTTTATAATATATAATTCAGTATAGAGTTGAATTATATTAACGAATGTATTATATAATCGAAGTTTGAACGTATAATTATATTATAATTATAATCGAGCCCGTAATGGCGCGGCAGTTCATAATTTGGCGATTCGAACTTCAAATGAATATATAGAATCTGTTTTAAGCCGAATTTCTGTGAAACAAGAAATGCTCAGAGCTGGTGAAGAATATTTTTCTAATGGAAGAGAAAAATCAAGATTTCATCGTGTAGATTTTGAGTTATGTCCAAATCAAATTTTAAAATAGTCACTGTGGAATTCCTTTATCATTTATAATGATTTATTTATATTATAAGTGGATATATATATATATAAATTGAATATTGGATTTAATCTGGATTTGAAATATTGAGCTATAAATCCGGATAGGTATATTTTGGAGCTGTATGATATTATATGTGAATATGGACAATAATATTTATTTATAAATATTAATTTAAATTATTTTTAAATATATATTAATATTTAAATGGGTTATTTAGAGCTTTAAAAATTGCCAGCTTTGCAAACGACCTCCGCTTTCGACAAAACTAATTTTGTTGGATCTGGAATATTAAATTATTGTTAGATTCCAATTTTCGTGATTTTTGGTATCAGTATGTGGCCGTGTGGGATTTTAATGTAAAATACATTCAATAATTTGACTTTAAAAATACGATGTGTGAGCAAATGAAGTCGGAATTCGACGAAACAAGTTTCGTTGGGTCCGTAATGTCGAAATATAACTGCATGTCCATTTTCATGATTTTTGGGTATCGTATGTGATCATACGGATTTTTAAGGACAAATACAAGCAGCGTTGGAATAAAAAAAATCAATATAAAATTTTTATATTCATCCTATAAATAACCCTTACCATCCCTAAACCTAATTCTATTCATCCACTGGTCAAGGAAAAATTGTGCCTCCATTAAACAAAAGGATATGCTGAAAATCGATCTTCATAAATTCAAATAAAATCCAAAATAAATCTATAAATTACATTATATATGTATACGAACTCATATCAATGTTGTCAACAATCTCATATGGGTTTTATTGGGTTCAAACTAGTTTCGTTCGCTGGCTGTTTTAGCAGCGGTGGCCTAGGGTCCGCGTTTGAGGAAGATTAAAGCATGCATTATTGTGAGGAATGGATGTCGGATTTGAGTTTGTGGCGGTAAATGATGTCCTGCATGAAATTTTGGGTGGTATGGGAAAAAAATGTCGATGATGTTCATCGTACTACGCGTGAAGGAGCTAAAGTCGCGACTTCAACGGAGGTGACGAGTTGATTATAATGGGCATAGAAAGGAGCACATTTGGAAGCAAGGGATTTTGGTGGCTTCCGTTTGGTCTTCGATGTAAGAATGATGGTGCGATGTGGAGTTGAAGTTGGGGAAATGGTGTGTTTGAAAGTACTGGAGCGAACTGTCATCTAAGAAGAAGTGAGGACGTGCAGTATTTGGGGGATCAACCTTGCGTGTTAACAGTTGTGAAAGCAGGAGGAGTCACGGGTTTTAGTGAGTGCGAATGTGATTAAATGTATGGTTATCAAATAGTGGTCTGCGGCAAGAAGGAGTACATGTTGAATGTAGAATTGAAGGAGGAAGTGAATTGGAAAGGAAAGGCTGTGTATGGGGTTCCAAGCCATAACGCAAGTCAGGAATGATTGGTTGGAAGTAGAGAAGTTAATGAGGGGTTGAGTGGTGAAGTATTGTTATTATAGTGGGACGGGATGATTTTAGTGAAGTGAAAAGGAAAAGATGGCAAGGCTTACATGAGGTTTCGTGAAGGAGGGACTGAGGAAGTGAAGGTGCAGCTGAGTTCGGTGACGGCTTAATGGGTGATTTTGAATATTTGTAAAAAGTAATGAAGGCCTGGGATAAATATGGCGACAGTAAGCTGGTTGGGAAGTGTAAAGTGGTTTTGAAAATCATAGGAGATTATACACTGAAGTTTTATTCAAGAAGAACACACTGTTTAGAACGGATGCAAGATCGTGGCCGGCTCAAACAAGTAACGCTACGCAGTAAAGCAGTGTTGGGACAATTTGGAGCTCGTCAGAGTTATAGAAAAATAAAACGCTCGATTCAAACCGTCGACCGTAAATCATTATTCAACGATTAATGAACCAATGTGAGTAAATCTCACTAACTCTGTACAGTTATATATTTTAAAATACAATCTAGTATCGATAAATGATGATTGATTGCTGCGTGTTGATTATTTGGTTGAATTGCTGATGTATTGGTTGAAATTATAGATAACGATATATATATATATATATATATATATATATCGTTAATCAAATATTGATTCTATTTATCAGAATATTTCATATTGAAATGAAATTGATGTTATTTATATTGTTTAACATCAGTGATGCAAGGAAACAGGTTGGAGGGATCAAACTAGACTCCTCAATATTTATAATGCTGTTTGTTTTCATATATTGTGATATACAATCTATGATTGATTATGATGACACTGGTCATGTTAATTGGTATTTTAAATTCCATATGAAATACTGGAATGTAAAAAAGAAATTTTCAAAGTGAATACGAAAATGAAATATTTATATATAAAATGAATAGAATTATATAAAAGGATTTATATAAAACAAATAGAATTATAAAAGAGGATTTATAAAGAATAAATAAATTATATAAAGGGAATTATAAATGAGTTGTAAGTTTTAGAAATAAAAAGGAGACGTATGGAAATAGTTCTACAAATAAAAATATAAATAGAATTTGGGTTTGAGATATTGGTTTTAAATAAGAAATCAAACTATTTTGATTTTATAAAGAAATATTTTTCACATTCTATGTGAAAATTAGATTAAAGTAAATATTTTGCTAATAAAATATTTATAAAGGAAATAGGGTTTGAAATAGGAATTAAAATGGAGTTAAAGGAATTAGAAACTGACTAGAGATTTGTTAAGTTGAACAGCTGTCTGGGTATTGATCTGATGTTGGTTTCGGCCTTCGGGGTTAATACGTAAGGGGTTGCTCTCTTACTAGTATACAGTTAGAGACTAATATATGTGAGAAGATAGTGATGCGTGAATCAGAAATGAAAACGTTTTCCAAAGTTAATAATGTATATTTTATAAAATTAGAAAATAAGGATATGATGAATATATGGAAACGAGAAATGAGGAAATGAATAAATGTTGATTGATGATTGATCGACAGAATTTCCATCTGGAAATAATATCGTTGTTTGCACACATGTTTTTCTTTGATAGTTAAAACACCGACTATCAAAGTTTTTGACCATTTTTCCATCGTCAATACGGAGAGACCAGGATCGGATTCATTATCTGAAAACCACTCTGTATGGGTGTTAGCGTTGCGAGCAAATATGATGAAGATAATTAAAGACGGAGTTATGCAAGGGCTGTCCTGTTTACAGAATAGTGCCTTCGGTCTATTCAGTCCCAGCACCACCTGTATGGAAGAATGTATGACAGAGTATATTTAATATATCGCGTAAGTTGATCTCTTCTAACGTACTTACGTTTGATGGCAGAGGAATTCTTTTCTCTTAGCTGTATACCCGTTGTATTTTTGAGGAAATCAAACTTGTGATTTGGAGGGTATGACGATGTGACATTCAAAGTAAATAAAGGTGTGATCTACACTTTTGGGCCACAAGCCTCACAAACCGGAATGGTATAAAATCGGATAGGTCGCATGGCTAAGTGGTTAGCTGCCAATTGGGGTGTATTGTCACCTAATCTAGAGAAATTCCATTTACTTCTATAATCCATTTCGATGTTGTCCCTTTCGAGAAACGGTTGTTGATCCCAGCCGTTGGTGATAATATACACTCAATCGAAATGACTGACCGGTCATGTTTAGGCTGGGTTACAAGATGTTCTTGTTAAACCCGGTGTATTCCTCTCAAGAGATACACTGTCGGAAGGTGGTCCCATACCTTGCCAGTTGGAATCCATTATCCAATAAGTGCCCGCGGTTTTTGATCATATATTATGTATGTGGAATGTGAGATGAAAGCATTCTGCTAAATGATTATTATATTGTGATTGATAGACATTATTATAATATCCAAAGAGTTTTGATATAAAGATCATCGTTGGTTTCAAAAGGATTTTGAATGTTGAATCGAATGTTTTGGATTCTCATAAGGGAAAAACCCGTTCCGTTATACGGTGTGGTATTATGAGATATCATTTAATTGCTCAAACTGTTTTAAATTGTTTACTCATACCAGTCCCATGACTGACCCGGACTTTATTTTGTTTTGTTTTACCCTAAACTCTTGGGTGCCCAAATTTATACGGGCAGTCAAGGAGTCAGGTTTTACAGATATACTTGGAGAGCATGGAGCAGGAAGCTTCTGGATTATATAGCTATTGTTTATTCCGCTTTGTTGTAAGTGTTGTATTCTGGTAATGTCACTGCATACATATACTGATTTTATTTCAAAGATATGTTATCTATTATATGTTGTTCGTTCTGCTGTGAGATTCGTGTTACTCTGATGTTGTATGTTTTTCTTCTTCTTCTATTCTAAGTTTCTATCTTATCTATTCTCACCTTCTATTTTCTTTCATTAACTATCTGATACTTTCGATGCTTGAATAGTCGACATTGAGTTTATGTCGGTTACTCAGGGTTGCGAAAACCTGGGTCGTTATAAAAGCCCTCAAATCAAGCATCCATTCGCTATCAGAAACATCTAATGCTACCACTGACAAAACATTTACATCTCCCTCACCAACACCTCTTTTCGCGACAACTGACGAAGATGCTGCTTCCTTCTTTCCCTTCTCCTTATTTGGACACTCATTCTTCCAATGATCAAGTTTCTTACAAATGAATCACTAGTTATTTTTTCTTTCAACTTTCCTCTCCAACCGGGCTTTCTAGACTTACGTATTGTTTATTTTAGAAAAAAGTGTTTTTTGAAGTGCTGAATGAGATTGCTTAATATATTCAGCAGTATTACTCATGTTTGGTTGAAATGCTCAGTCAGTAAAACCAGCAAAAAATCATTAAGCAAAAATGCAAAGCTTATTCGAGCTGCTGATTTGATGGTGATACTTTTACAATGGACACCCCCAATTTTTTTTGCTGAAGATTGAAGACCAGTTTTATCACAAAAGAAACAGCTTTCTCTCGACACCTCTACACAGCTTTATCTTTCAACTGTACCAATTAAAATAATTTTCCTCCTTTCATCTTGAAATGGGTAGACATTTTGTTTGCTAGTAGTTTGTTGTCACGTGAAAGAGATGTTATTTTTACAGCTATTACTATACTCTGAAAATGGATGTCATGCACTATGTGAATTGATTTTATAATGTACCGATGTTCCTGTAGAGAACTTGTTCTACATTTGAATTGCTTCTACATGCTATATGTATATGTAGATACATGTGGAATTATCTTATTAGGGACTTCTTTTACAGTACTATTTTTTTACTTGGAAGGCACACTGTGTTAGAATTTAATAAGAAATGGATTTTTTTTATTCTTTATTGACCTTTTTATTTGTTCATGAAATAATAAACGGTAGCATATTTGATCCTATATTTCCCAAAATATTATATGTTTAATGATAAATCACTTCTATTTCCTATACAGCAATGTAGTATACTTTGTTTCAACACTGCCTACTTTAAGTTTACTCCATTTTTTATGCATTATCCATCTATTTTCAAAATTTATTGTTTTCGATAAATCCAAATGTAAAGCCAAACATGACGATAAATACAAAGTGAAGACCGACTATGAGTGGGAAATAGTGACTTTTGAAGCTAAGGTGACCTTCTAGAAAATGTTTTACAGTTTGATTAGGCTGACCCAGAAACCTGATCAGATGATCATTGTCGCCCAGCTGGAAATGTTGCTACTATACACTTTTCTATTATATAATATATGAGTATTATTAAACTTTTTGCATTTATAATTGGTAAATGTGCAGCATTACAATTAAATATGTTCAAAAATATTCTTGAATTCTTAGCATTTTTTATATTTGTGTCTAAAAGTAGCAGATGTTAATTTGTGCATAATAAACCATGAAGGATAAATTTGGTAGCTAACAACTTATTACAATAAAATGTATTTACAATCATCCCGTAATCAAACAACATTTTGACAATCAGCAATCAACATTAAGCATCTACATTTCAGTATTCAGCATTCAACATTCAGCAATCATCATTTAACATTTAACATTCAACATTCAGCAATTTTAACTAACGAAGCCTTAGTTATCCTTGGTTTCCCTTCTTCTCATATTTCTCCCTTTCCATAAACAAATCATGACCATTACCAACGCCACCTCCCTTTCCATAAAAAAATCATGACCATTACCTACACTACTAATTCCATCACTCATCTCCTTCATCTGATCTCGCATTGCCTCACTAAGAAATTCTGTCATGACATCATCAAGAATCAATGTATCCCGACCATAGTTCAAACTATTTGAGAAATTCGTATAATAGCTTGGCAACGAACGCAATAATATCATGGCCTTCTGCTCTTCCCCAATTTTAAAATCTATTGTGTAACGTCCCGGATTTTCAGCTCTTTTATAACAAATATTTAAATTGGTTTTAAATATTTAATTCGAATTATAAATGAATTTTTGTATTGAATTTATCGATTTAAAATCGACATACAAATTAATATCGAATATATTGAATAATTGAATGCTGAAATTAAATTAAACCAAAATGGTTTCTATTTTTAAAAAAAAAGGGATTTTTTTGTTGGTACTTAAGCCTACACAAAGGCCGACATACTTTGTTAATCAGGCAGCAATATTGTCTTCTCGAGCCAACAAAATGTTTCACTTATTCGATACCTAAGGGAGCAAGATTTTAATGGCTTGGGTACGGTCTGTTCCTCGCGCATCTATAAATTTAGCTAGTCTTCATTCTGAAACTCACAAAACCATTTCAGTTCCTTCCCTCGTCTCGTTCTTCAATTGAAACCAAAGCCTCAAAAATGGCCAGGCACAAAATCTCAAATCAAATTGAGTATCGCAATGGAAACCGCGATTTGGAAATCGCCAATACCTAAATACTTCGAAGCCACTTCCTCCTTCATTCAATTACTTAATTCGTTCGAAAAACAAAAGGGGAAAATCGAAACCGAATTCGTGACTGAGGCTAGGATGGTGCGAGGTGGAGTTGACGAGCACGGTTCCGATAGTCGCGATAGGCACTGAAGTGAATTTCGAAGCCGTTGTGGTGGTTCAGGGGGATGTGACTGCAAGTCGAAGAGGGATTTAGGTTGTAGTTCGGATCTGTATTTGTGGGGGTGGTGCGATTCAGCAGTTGAACGCGATGAGGAGGCAAATGGGTGGCGCAGGTCATTCAGGCGAGCACGACACACTTGTGGACAGTGCGATGGTGGGGTGTTGACTAAGTTGAGGAGTGCGGACCTGGGATTTCTTGATCTGGGAAGGTGCGGTATTGCTGAGGAACTGGTGATACAGTGGTATTGGAGAAGTTTGGGGTTGGATACTAGTGAGGCTGATGTTTGGAGCCGACAAAGACATTACAATGAAGGTTTGAGTGATGCAATATACGGTGATGGACTAGGGTGATTAATGGGAGTTCGGTAGTGAAAGTTAAGGGTATTTGCGGCATGGCGGTAACATGGTAGTTGTGATAAGGCGATGGTCCGATAATAATGGCGACTAAGGTAAATTAGAAATTCAATTTATTTCAATTGAAGTAGTCAATAACATTTAATTTATATCGATCTTATAACATTGTATATAAAAAAAACTCATACGATATCCGATATCGCAGAATTTCAATGGATTCGCATAAACAAAAGCTATGCTATGGAAATGATTGGGATTTTGCCTAATGTTAAAACAACCGTTAAGTTGGAAAAAAAACAGCGACAAATCATCGAAGAATAAGAAATCTCGGTGAGTAAATCTCACTCACCTTTAGAATTATTTTTATTTCATTAAAAATAATTGTTTGTTGCTTGTGTGAATATTTTCTGGTTGTTTTATATTTATTAGTTATTTAGGCTATATATATATATATTGGGTTGATTGATTGGTTGGATTCACTATAACAAAAACACCATATTACAACTTTAATTTTACAACGGTGGTAAACGCACCGTTGTAATAAATGGGTTTTTACAACGCTGGTAAAAGCACCGTTGTAATAAATGGTTTTTTACAACGGTGGTATAAACACCGTTGTAACTACAACAAAAACACCATATTACAACTTTAATTTTAAAACGGTGGTTAAAGCACCGTTGTAATAAATGTTTTTTACAATTTTTTTCCAGAAAAGTTGTAATAAATTTATTTTTAACAACTGTGTTATTTTGACAGCTGTAATAAAAGCCTATCACAACTTTTATTTTTTGACTGTTGTAATATATGACTATATTTTAATATTAATTATTTTCATTAAATAATTTTTAATAATTAATATTTACAACTAATTTGTAATTGACAACCAATTAGTAATTATTAATTAATAATCAATAAATACATATTTAATATTTAATTAAAAATACATCAATCAATAAATAAATAATTCCTACTAATAATTACTAATTAACAACCAATTAGTAATTATTTAATAATAATCAACATATAAATATTAAATATTTAATTAAAAATAATTATTTATAACTACTTCATTATTAAGTACTAGTAATTAATTAGTAAGTAATAACTAATGAGCGGTTAATAATCAATTAATTAATAATCAATAAGTAAATAACAATTAATAAATATTTAATTTATAATTAATCATGACTATTAGTAGTAATTAATATTTAGTATATAATATTTTTTAATAAGTAATCGTTGTTGAAAGTTTTTCCAAAATCTTTTGTCAAATATGATCCCTACGGAGGGGGGGTCCAGGGGGGGTGGCAACCCCCCAAGGTGGGGGTGCGGGGGCAACGCCCCCGCTAACGGGGTTCGACCTGCCCGGTCAGGTCGCGGGGGTCCAGGGGGCAGCGCTCCCGGCGGGGTGCGGGGCAGCGCCCCGTCCGTAACGGTACATTTTGTGTACTGTTTAGTTGTAAATATTAAAACTTAAACCTGGGGCATGAAATTTAAACGCATGAAACTTAAACCTGAGTACCAATAATCAGACCAAGGATAACTATACTAAAAATTTAAACTTAATTTCAGCCCAGTTTCAGAATCCAACCAATTATTAACGTGCACCCCTCATTTGATTTACCAAACCCTAACACGCAAGACTCACTCAACAAGGAGCCGCCGCCTATACCTTTTGCATTCCAATTCGCTTGAAAAAAACCCTAGTTCCAAAAGAAAAAAATGGCGATTACTCTCATTCGTTTTCGATTTCCTGCGTCTCTAAGCATTTTCATCCCCCCTTCGATTTCCAGCATCTTCATCCTCCTTCGATTTCCAGCATCTTCGAGTTCCGAGCTCCTAGCAATCGAGCATCCAACGAGGAAGGACCCGTTTACTGGTTTATTTATTCCCAGCAATCGAGCATCCCAGCAATCTCCGACTTTCGATTTCCAGCGACGCTATTATTGATTTTGAAGACGACGATGAAACTTGGACGGGTGGTGCCAGAAGACTCGATTTTGGGGATCAGAAAATCGACTTTGGGAGAGTGACCAGGCAAAGGCTCGATTTTGTTTACTGGTTTATATATATATATTCTTGTTTCTTCTTCAATTCATTAGTTTAGTTCATTTTAAATTCCTGCCTTACTTTCAGTTAATTGTAGGTTGTTTTTCCATTCCTAGTTGATAGTTAATCATAGTTCATAGTGGATAATCATAGTTAATATTCCTAGTTGGTGCACAATACCGATTTAGATTCAACTATATTTGGAACTGGATTCTTCACTAATGTAAATAATTTTTATAGAGGAAAACCTGTAAACATTCAAAACCAAGTGATGACCTCAATTATGTGTCGTTGCTTTTTGAGAAAATTGTGTTACGTTCAATATTCTTGTTCAGTTTTTCAACTGAATTTATGCTTTCTCTTTACACGAGCTGAAAAAAAAGTGTTGTTTTTTATTAACTGCAATGGTGTTAAAAGAAAATTACTCATTGTTCAAGATTGGTTGCAGGAAAGAGATTGCTTTCATTGATTGCTTTCATTTAGTGGTTGATTTTGTTTTACGTCTCCAGTTGTTTATAATAATAGTAATAATTTTTGCTATTATTTTGATAGGAAGTGATAAAATCATTTCAAGTTTACAAATATCGGAAAGGATTGGTTCTTGGCAGAGATGAGTCATGGTCACAAAGTTCTATTTGAAGGTATGGATATGAAACCATAAGCTATATAATTTTGTTGATGTGCAAAATTATGAGTTATCTCCATCCACATGCGTACTCCAGTTAACAAAATCGCTACATGAGTTGAAATAATTTGTTATAAAAGAGCTAACATGATTGTACACTATTTGATATGTGGCTAGTGCTTCATCCAATCTCTTTTTATTTCGTCTACTCTTTTCAATTTCCTTATAAATTATCTGTTCATTACAGAAATAGTGTAAGACTTATCTAAGAGAGTAATAAAAGCTAATATTTAGTGATTCCGGTCAAGCCAGATCTTATACTGAACTTCCTAGTTTGGATATCTGCCAATTAGCCTTGGACATTTGGACTTGTATCATTTCTTGTCACGTTCAGTCCAACTTGAAATCTATCATTTTGTACAGCTTCAGTTCAACTAAGATCGCTTATATAGTTCTTGTTCAATCAAGTTCATTTATAAAGAAAACTTATTAAATGAGTCCAAATTAGTTGTGGTTGATGTAAATATGTGAGCTGCTACAAGTAGAATGTGTGGACTGCTTGTTAGGTGATATTATCACGTGCTTGTTAGCTGTTTATTTTGTGCACTCACATGTTTTCAATTTTCGTTACATGCATAAATCTATACTGCAGCACTAACAGTTTGATAATTTCTTTCTTAGGAATGGATATTAAGGAGAAAAAGGAGCACAAGGAGATTAACATGAGCAGAAGAAAGTTAGAACTGTTATAAAGTCTTTGTATCTTCAGTTTTGTCGGTGTATTATCTAAAAAAAATGATGAGTTTGAAATTAATAATATATTGTTTTCGTTTATATTTTAAGTTTGTTTGATATCTTCAGTTTTTTTAGATAATATGTTCTGCAATGAATTCTTTTATTAGTAATATGTATATAATTTGTGGATATATTACAATTGTAAAATATAAAAATTGTAAAATATAAAAATTGTAATAAAATATATCACAACGGTTATAATTAGTTGTAAAAATTAAAACAACAACGGTGCATAACTGTTGTAATAAACTTATTACAACGGTGGAAAAAAGTTGTAAAATATACATATTACAACGGTGTTGCAACAGTGCAGAAAAGTTGTAAAAAATATTAGGCTATTACAACTTCTTAATACACGACGGTTTGCCCACCGTTGTAAAATGTATATTACAACGGTGTTCCACCGTTGTAATAGGGTCATTTTGTTGTAGTGATTCCCGCAGTCTCATTAGCGGATGCCCGCAGTTTCATAGCGGATGATTACCCTATACGCCCCACGCTATGATTAGTGGATGACCTTCTATACCGCGATATTCTGCCACGAAGCAGAATGGGTATTATTTATGTGCTAACATCTGTGGATGCAGGAAAACAGGTTGGAGGGATCCAACTGGATTCCTCAAAATTATATTATCTGTTTGTTTATTTGTTTGCATATATATTTTTATATATATGATGTGTTAGAAAAATAAATAATTCGTTGCTTTGTGTGTTTAAATATCACTGGGCTTAAGTAATGATATTTAAAAATATCATGAAAGGATAGTGGAGATTTAAAAAGGAAAAATTCTATTTTTAAATAGAATTTGAATTTTTAATGGGAATAAAAGTATAAACTTGTTTTGAAAAATAAAACAAGTAGTTTCTTTATAAACAAAGTTTATAAATAGTTCTTTTATAACGAAGTTATAAATGAAGTGAAAAGAATTATCATTTGATAATTCAGAAATAGAAATACAAGTGTGAAATAAAATTTTAAAATGAAATTTCAAAATAGAACTTGAAATAGAACTTGAAATAGAACTTGAAATAGAATTTTTAAGTAGAAATTTAAATAGAATTTAAATTTTAGAAAGGAGTTGAAATATTTGAAGTACAAAAGAAATTTTCAAACAGGATGTGAAATGAAATTTTTAAAATATATAACTCAAATGAAATTTGATTATAACATTTGAATTTTTAAAAGGGAGTTTACATATTTGAATTTAAAAGGAGATTGAATATTAGAAATTCAAATAGAAGTTCAAATAGAATTTGAATAGACGAAATTGGAATCAAAATAGAATTTGAATTCAAGAAATTAAAATAAAATTTGAATTCAAAGGAATTGGAATAAGAAATTCAAATAGAGATTTGAATGTAGAATTTCAAAACAGACTTTGAAATATAGAATTTCTAAGAAGAATTTCAAAATAGAATTTGAAATATAGAATTTCAAAGAAGAATTGAATAGAATTTGAAATATAGTATTTCAAAGAAGAATTCAAATGTGAAATTTGAATAGAGATTTGAATGGAATTTAAATATGAAATTTGAATGGAATTTAAATATGAAATTTGAATAGAGATTTGAAATAGAAATTCAAGTATTGAATTTGAACATGAAATTGAATATAGGAATTCAAGTAGAAATTTGAATATGGAATTTCAAAATAGAATTTGAAATAAGCTTTGAAAGTAGGATTTCAAAGTAGGATTGAAATAGGATTTCAAAATAGGAAATCCAAATAGTTTTGAAATAGAATTTGAATTCAAGGGAATTGAAATAGAATTTGAATTCAAATGGGATTGAAATAAAGGAAATTCAAAAATGGAATTTCAAATAAGAGAAGAATGTAATTTGAAATTTTGGGAATTTCAAATAAGAGAAAATGGAATTTGAAACATTTAGAATTTCAAATAGAATTTAAATGGAGTTTGAATATTTGAATTTCAAATAGAGTTGGGATATTCGAGAATTCAAATAGACTTTGAATATAGGAATTTCAAACAAAATTTGAGAATGGAGTTTAAATCCAGAATTGGAATTCAAGAGATATAAATCTAGAATTTGAATCCAAGGGATATAAATCTAGGATTTGAATTCAAGAGAAATTTAAATATGGCATTTGAATTCAAAGTGAAGTTTAATATGAGATTTGAAATTCTAATAGAATGAAAATAGATTTAAGTATAGAAATTTAAATGGAGATTGGAAATGGGATTTGAATAAGGAAATTCAAATGTAAAATTTCAAAGTAGAACTTGAATTAAAACTTTGAAAATAGAATTTCAAATAGAACTCGAAATAGAATTAACTATGGGATTTGAATATGGAATTCAAATGGAATTGAAACTATGGATTTGAATATATTAAAATCAGAATGGAATTGAATTTCATTCAAACGAAGTTTAAAAGTTTATATATATAAATATAATTAAACGAACTCGCTGCAGCGCGGCAGTTCGTAAATTGGCGACTCGAACTTCAATTGAGTATACAGAACCCAATTGGGGTCGGAATTCTTCGAAACAAGAAACGTCAGGACCGGTTTGATAATAGTTTCCTAATGAAGGAGAAAAATATGAATTTCGTCGTATAGATTCTGAGTTATGTCAAAATCAAATTTTCAGAAAAGCAGCGCCAGAATCATTTTGAAACCATAATGGTTTATTTAAGGTTATAAAAGGATTTTTAAGAAAATAAAAATCCGAATTTCCTATTTAGAAAATCTCAGAGTTGAGTTGTAAAATATATGCGAATTCAAGTTGTGTAAATGAATATGATTTTTGAAACAGAAACCAGATCTTGATTTATTGAATAGAATTAACTAAATTGAATAGAAATTAGTTAACGAGATTTCGAATGAATATTGGGGTTTTAATAAGTAAATTCGATTTGAAAATTTATATTCGAAATCAAAAAGGGAAACTAGAATTGAAATTGGAATTCAATTTGGTTATGAGCAAGTTAAATATTCTATTTGAACATGTTATGTTCAACAAAGAAGTGAAATAGGCAAAATGGCTAATTAAATGGGCGAAACTGAATTCAGACGATTAGGAATTGTTGAATTGATTTGGAAACAGGTGAACAGGTGTTAAACAGATATGGGATGGAATATATGAAGATTTTTATTTATGTGCCCGACAAAAAGGTACATGTTTAAATTCATATATGGGTTTTATGCGCCGTATCGGCAAGCCGCTTGGCTTTTTCTTTTTCGTTTTGAGATTAGAAGGACCGGGAAAGCTATTTGAAATTTCCCGATGCTCCCGATACAGGGGAGGTTATGGCGAATTTTTCCGGGAATTTAAGGAGTTAGAATATTTTTAAGATATTTTGATGATTTGAAATCATTGTATCGACGTATTGAATTCGATAGGAAAGTGAATATAAAAATCGAATGTTGTAAACAAAAAGGAATAGAGATAAGTGATTGGAATTGTTTCCAATTGCAAATAGAGATTTTTCTAATATATAGAAAATAAAAGAAGTTGATATTGGGAAATGTTTCCAAATAGCGTAAAGAGCCAAGATGATTATTGAAAATATTTGGTTAACAAATATTGATAGGGAAATGGAAAAGTGATTTAATTGATGAAATATTAATTAAAGAGCCCAGTGATTTGTTTGATATGTTGATTGAACACTTGTTTTTATTCGATAGTTAAATCACAGACTATCGAAGTTTTTGACCATCGTTGTCAATATGGAGAGACCGGTTGGATTATTATCCGAAGAACCACTCCGTATCGGCATAAGCGTTTATGAACCAAGTACGCTGAATATATTGAAGACGGAGGAAAGTGCAAGGGCTTTTCTATTTATAGAAAAAGTGCCTTCGGTTTCGTTCAATCCCAGAACGAACGTAAATGGACGAATGTCTGACAGAGTATTTCCAATGATCAAAAGGGTTGGTCTGTATGAATATATATGGTTGCAACGGATTTATCCCTTAGCATAACATCCAGAATATTTGTGCAAACTCGACTAGTGATTAACGGATCTGACAATGTGGCATTCAAAGTGATTCTGCCATCAATGAATGGTAAGTATTCGTAGCCTCAGGCCTCAACAACCGGGAAAGGACAAAAATCGGGCAGGCAGCATGGCTATGTGAGTCGCTCCCATTAGGGTGTATAATCACCTATCTAGAGAAATTCCTTTTGTTTCTTAATCTATCGATTCTGCCCATTCGGGAAACGGTGGTTTGAGTCCAACCGTTGGTGATATACATTCGATACACTCAAGCGAAATGAGTGGTCGGTCATGTGTGGACCGGGTTAAAAGATGTTCTTGTTGAACCCAGTGTATTCCTCTCTAGAGATACACAGTCGGAAGGTGGTTCCATACCTTGTCATGTTGGAAATCAAATCTCCAATAAGCGCAATGGGGTTTTTGATTTTATACTATATATGTGGAGCGTGAGATGCAAGCGTTCTGCTATTTGGTTATTTATTTGATGTAGACATTATTATAATATCATTGGATTTGATATCAAACTGTTTTGGGTTATAGTAAGGTAAAAACCGTCCATGTTTATGTGTGGGCTGCTCTTACTATTATCTTTTCTTTCGAAAAGGGTTTTGAAAGTTAAACAAGTGGTTGGAGTTTACTCACACCAGTCCCATGACTGACCCAGAGTTTATTTTGTTTTGTTTTCCCTAAACTCTTGGGTGCCCAAAATTTGTACGGGCAGTCAAGTAGTTCAGGTATTTTACAGATACCATTGGAGGAGCTTGGAGCAGGAGGCTTCAGCGTTAGTTATCTAGTGTTATTTCCGCTGTATTGTAAGTGTGCACTCTGATAATGATGTATGTATATAGTGTCAAAATTTTGTATTTCAGAAGCTATTCTATATATTATATTTTATTCCGCTGCGATGTGAGGTTCTGTGTTGTGTTTATGTTCTTCTTCTTCTTCTATTCTAAGTTTCTATCTCATCTATTCTCACCCTCTAACTTCTTTCTATTAATGGTTCGTATTTCTGTGTTATTTGGGTTGGACGTGTGGTGTATTTAGTCAACTCAGATAGCACAGATTTGCGGGTCGTTACAGGTGGTATCAGAGCTGGTTGCTTAATTGGTACGGATGATAGGGGGTTCTCGCTTCGCGTTTGGTGGCGAACGGGAGACTCTTACCCCTACATCTCCCGACAATGTGGGTTGGTCGAGTCGAGAGGCTGGCCGTAAAAGCAGTTCTGAGGTATCTCTGTAAGCCACGCTGGGAGGTTAGCCCAGTGCCGAGGGAGGAGAGGATGGTTGAAAAGCCTACTCGAATCCCGTGGTCGTTACAGGTGGTATCAGAGCTTAGGTTGAGCGAACACCTAGGCTTGTGTGACATGTGCTCATTAGAGATAGGGTCAGTAGCACCCTAGAATGAGTTGAGTATATATATATGAGAGAGCGTATTTGTTAGTTGATATAAAAGTTATTTTATATTGTGTTGGCTAGTCTGTTGAGTGGTTTATGAATTCTGATCGAATAGTGGGACGCCACAAAGTCGATAGGAATTTCTAAACACTTGAACAGGGGATTGAACACGATATTGTTTTAAAGTGGGTAAATGAAATAATTTTACCCAAAAATTTCTATTTTGATATAGAAGGAATAATTTTCTGAAATTATTATATTATATGGATGTGTTGATTATTAGGATTATAATCCAATGAGATTATAAAATTGGAATGGGTAATTATAACCAAATAAAATTTGTATATGAATGAAATATATACAAATGGGATGAACTGGAATTAAGTTCAAACCAGAATTGGAATTTAAATCCTGGGAAGTTGAAAAATATTTTTCAAAGTATATTAAAATAATATAGATTTGTTTTAAAGGATTTAAACGAAAATCATTTTAGATGAATTTTGAAATAATAAGGCACTGAACTCACTTCAGTGGCTGGGAAATTATTCTGATGATGATTGCAACATCATCGGTGTTCATTTCCGAGTTTCTAAGTGATGAATTGCTACCTTAGAAAAAGTTTTTGATGGAAATTTGTTTGAAAGAAAACAAGTGGTTTGAAAATTCAAATGTTTTGAATTTGAAATGAAAAAAAATATATGTATGTATTTATGGGATCTCAATATTGATTTGAAATAAAAACCCTGCGATGTGGATTCTGGAATTTAACTGAAGCAAGTTAAATGGTTCGAGGTGAATAAATTGACTAGAATCAATTTGAAATAAATTGAAATGAATATGAATTAGAATGCATATGAATGGAAACCAAAAGTTTTGGTTGAAATTAAAGTCATAGAAATATGAGGAGTTGAGTTTCAACATAAGTGAGATTTTGAAAAGTAACGAGTCTGTAGCGTTTTCCTACCTTAGTAATTTCGGGGACGAAATTCTTTTAAGGGGGAAGGAATGTAACGTCCCGGATTTTCAGCTCTTTTATAACAAATATTTAAATTGGTTTTAAATATTTAATTCTAATTATAAATGAATTTTTGTATTGAATTTATCGATTTAAAATCGACATACAAATTAATATCGAATATATTGAATAATTGAATGCTGAAATTAAATTAAACCAAAATGGTTTCTATTTAAAAAAAAAAAGGGATTTTTTTGTTGGTACTTAAGCCTACACAAAGGCCGACATACTTTGTTAATCAGGCAGCAATATTGTCTTCTCGAGCCAACATAATGTTTCACTTATTCGATACCTAAGGGAGCAAGATTTTAATGGCTTGGGTACGGTCTGTTCCTCGCGCATCTATAAATTTAGCTAGTCTTCATTCTGAAACTCACAAAACCATTTCAGTTCCTTCCCTCGTCTCGTTCTTCAATTGAAACCAAAGCCTCAAAAATGGCCAGGCACAAAATCTCAAATCAAATTGAGTATCGCAATGGAAACCGCGATTTGGAAATCGCCAAAACCTAAATACTTCGAAGCCACTTCCTCCTTCATTCAATTACTTAATTCGTTCGAAAAACAAAAGGGGAAAATCGAAACCGAATTCGTGACTGAGGCTAGGATGGTGCGAGGTGGAGTTGACGAGCACGGTTCCGATAGTCGCGATAGGCACTGAAGTGAATTTCGAAGCCGTTGTGGTGGTTCAGGGGGATGCGACTGCAAGTCGAAGAGGGATTTAGGTTGTAGTTCGGATCTGTATTTGTGGGGGTGGTGCGATTCAGCAGTTGAACGCGATGAGGAGGCAAATGGGTGGCGCAGGTCATTCAGGCGAGCACGACACACTTGTGGACAGTGCGATGGTGGGGTGTTGACTAAGTTGAGGAGTGCGGACCTGGGATTTCTTGATCTGGGAAGGTGCGGTATTGCTGAGGAACTGGTGATACAGTGGTATTGGAGAAGTTTGGGGTTGGATACTAGTGAGGCTGATGTTTGGAGCCGACAAAGACATTACAATGAAGGTTTGAGTGATGCAATATACGGTGATGGACTAGGGTGATTAATGGGAGTTCGGTAGTGAAAGTTAAGGGTATTTGCGGCATGGCGGTAACATGGTAGTTGTGATAAGGCGATGGTCCGATAATAATGGCGACTAAGGTAAATTAGAAATTCAATTTATTTCAATTGAAGTAGTCAATAACATTTAATTTATATCGATCTTATAACATTGTATAAAAAAAAAAACTCATACGATATCCGATATCGCAGAATTTCAATGGATTCGCATAAACAAAAGCTATGCTATGGAAATGATTGGGATTTTTCCTAATGTTAAAACAACCGTTAAGTTGGAAAAAAAACAGCGACAAATCATCGAAGAATAAGAAATCTCGGTGAGTAAATCTCACTCACCTTTAGAATTATTTTTATTTCATTTAAAATAATTGTTTGTTGCTTGTGTGAATATTTTCTGGTTGTTTTATATATATTAGTTATTTAGGCTATATATATATATATTGGGTTGATTGATTGGTTGGATTCCCGCAGTCTCATTAGCGGATGCCCGCAGTTTCATAGCGGATGATTACCCTATACGCCCCACGCTATGATTAGTGGATGACCTTCTATACCGCGATATTCTGCCACGAAGCAGAATGGGTATTATTTATGTGCTAACATCTGTGGATGCAGGAAAACAGGTTGGAGGGATCCAACTGGATTCCTCAAAAATATATTATCTGTTTGTTTATTTGTTTGCATATATATTTTTATATATATGATGTGTTAGAAAAATAAATAATTCGTTGCTTTGTGTGTTTAAATATCACTGGGCTTAAGTAATGATATTTAAAAATATCATGAAAGGATAGTGGAGATTTAAAAAGGAAAAATTCTATTTTTAAATAGAATTTGAATTTTTAATGGGAATAAAAGTATAAACTTGTTTTGAAAAATAAAACAAGTAGTTTCTTTATAAACAAAGTTTATAAATAGTTCTTTTATAACGAAGTTATAAATGAAGTGAAAAGAATTATCATTTGATAATTCAGAAACAGAAATACAAGTGTGAAATAAAATTTTAAAATGAAATTTCAAAATAGAACTTGAAATAGAACTTGAAATAGAATTTTTAAGTAGAAATTTAAATAGAATTTAAATATTAGAAAGGAGTTGAAATATTTGAAGTACAAAAGAAATTTTCAAACAGGATGTGAAATGAAATTTTTAAAATATATAACTCAAATGAAATTTGATTATAACATTTGAATTTTTAAAAGGGAGTTTACATATTTGAATTTAAAAGGAGATTGAATATTAGAAATTCAAATAGAAGTTCAAATAGAATTTGAATAGACGAAATTAGAATCAAAATAGAATTTGAATTCAAGAAATTAAAATAAAATTTGAATTCAAAGGAATTGGAATAAGAAATTCAAATAGAGATTTGAATGTAGAATTTCAAAACAGACTTTGAAATATAGAATTTCAAAGAAGAATTTCAAAATAGAATTTGAAATATAGAATTTCAAAGAAGAATTGAATAGAATTTGAAATATAGTATTTCAAAGAAGAATTCAAATGTGAAATTTGAATAGAGATTTGAATGGAATTTAAATATGAAATTTGAATAGAGATTTGAAATAGAAATTCAAGTATTGAATTTGAACATGAAATTGAATATAGGAATTCAAGTAGAAATTTGAATATGGAATTTCAAAATAGAATTTGAAATAAGCCTTGAAAGTAGGATTTCAAAGTAGGATTGAAATAGGATTTCAAAATAGGAAATCCAAATAGTTTTGAAATAGAATTTGAATTCAAGGGAATTGAAATAGAATTTGAATTCAAATGAATTCAAATGGGATTGAAATAAAGGAAATTCAAAAATGGAATTTCAAATAAGAGAAGAATGTAATTTGAAATTTTGGGAATTTCAAATAAGAGAAAATGGAATTTGAAACATTTAGAATTTCAAATAGAATTTGAATGGAGTTTGAATATTTGAATTTCAAATAGAGTTGGGATATTCGAGAATTCAAATAGACTTTGAATATAGGAATTTCAAACAAAATTTGAGAATGGAGTTTAAATCCAGAATTGGAATTCAAGAGATATAAATCTAGAATTTGAATCCAAGGGATATAAATCTTGGATTTGAATTCAAGAGAAATTTAAATATGGCATTTGAATTCAAAGTGAAGTTTAATATGAGATTTGAAATTCTAATAGAATGAAAATAGATTTAAGTATAGAAATTTAAATGGAGATTGGAAATGGGATTTGAATAAGGAAATTCAAATGTAAAATTTCAAAGTAGAACTTGAATTAAAACTTTTAAAATAGAATTTCAAATAGAACTCGAAATAGAATTAACTATGGGATTTGAATATGGAATTCAAATGGAATTGAAACTATGGATTTGAATATATTAAAATCAGAATGGAATTGAATTTCATTCAAACGAAGTTTAAAAGTTTATATATATAAATATAATTAAACGAACTCGCCGCAGCGCTACAGTTCGTAAATGGCGACTCGAACTTCAATTGAGTATACAGAACCCAATTGGGGTCGGAATTCTTCGAAACAAGAAACGTCAGGACCGGTTTGATAATAGTTTCCTAATGAAGGAGAAAAATATGAATTTCGTCGTATAGATTCTGAGTTATGTCAAAATCAAATTTTCAGAAAAGCAGCGCCAAAATCATTTTGAAACCATAATGGTTTATTTAAGGTTATAAAAGGATTTTTAAGCAAATAAAAATCCGAATTTCCTATTTAGAAAATCTCAGAGTTGAGTTGTAAAATATATGCGAATTCAAGTTGTGTAAATGAATATGATTTTTGAAACAGAAACCAGATCTTGATTTATTGAATAGAATTAACTAAATTGAATAGAAATTAGTTAACGAGATTTCGAATGAATATTGGGGTTTTAATAAGTAAATTCGATTTGAAAATTTATATTCGAAATCAAAAAGGGAAACTAGAATTGAAATTGGAATTCAATTTGGTTATGAGCAAGTTAAATATTCTATTTGAACATGTTATGTTCAACAAAGAAGTGAAATAGGCAAAATGGCTAATTAAATGGGCGAAACTGAATTCAGACGATTAGGAATTGTTGAATTGATTTGGAAACAGGTGAACAGGTGTTAAACAGATATGGGATGGAATATATGAAGATTTTTATTTATGTGCCCGACAAAAAGGTACATGTTTAAATTCATATATGGGTTTTATGCGCCGTATCGGCAAGCCGCTTGGCTTTTTCTTTTTCTTTTTGAGATTAGAAGGACCGGGAAAGCTATTTGAAATTTCCCGATGCTCCCGATACAGGGGAGGTTATGGCGAATTTTTCCGGGAATTTAAGGAGTTAGAATATTTTTAAGATATTTTGATGATTTGAAATCATTGTATCGACGTATTGAATTCGATAGGAAAGTGAATATAAAAATCGAATGTTGTAAACAAAAAGGAATAGAGATAAGTGATTGGAATTGTTTCCAATTGCAAATAGAGATTTTTCTAATATATAGAAAATAAAAGAAGTTGATATTGGGAAATGTTTCCAAATAGCGTAAAGAGCCAAGATGATTATTGAAAATATTTGGTTAACAAATATTGATAGGGAAATGGAAAAGTGATTTAATTGATGAAATATTAATTAAAGAGCCCAGTGATTTGTTTGATATGTTGATTGAACACTTGTTTTTATTCGATAGTTAAATCACAGACTATCGAAGTTTTTGACCATCGTTGTCAATATGGAGAGACCGGTTGGATTATTATCCGAAGAACCACTCCTTATCGGCATAAGCGTTTGTGAACCAAGTATGCTGAATATATTGAAGACGGAGGAAAGTGCAAGGGCTTTTCTATTTATAGAAAAAGTGCCTTCGGTTTCGTTCAATCCCAGAACGAACGTAAATGGACGAATGTCTGACAGAGTATTTCCAATGATCAAAAGGGTTGGTCTGTATGAATATATATGGTTGCAACGGATTTATCCCTTAGCATAACATCCAGAATATTTGTGCAAACTCGACTAGTGATTAACGGATCTGACAATGTGGCATTCAAAGTGATTCTGCCATCAATGAATGGTAAGTATTCGTAGCCTCAGGCCTCAACAACCGGGAAAGGACAAAAATCGGGCAGGCAGCATGGCTATGTGGGTCGCTCCCATTAGGGTGTATAATCACCTATCTAGAGAAATTCCTTTTGTTTCTTAATCTATCGATTCTGCCCATTCGGGAAACGGTGGTTTGAGTCCAACCGTTGGTGATATACATTCGATACACTCAAGCGAAATGAGTGGTCGGTCATGTGTGGGCCGGGTTACAAGATGTTCTTGTTGAACCCAGTGTATTCCTCTCTAGAGATACACAGTCGGAAGGTGGTTCCATACCTTGTCATGTTGGAAATCCAATCTCCAATAAGCGCCATGGGGTTTTTGATTTTATACTATATATGTGGAGCGTGAGATGCAAGCGTTCTGCTATTTGGTTATTTATTTGATGTAGACATTATTATAATATCATTGGATTTGATATCAAACTGTTTTGGGTTATAGTAAGGTAAAAACCGTCCATGTTTATGTGTGGGCTGCTCTTACTATTATCTTTTCTTTCGAAAAGGGTTTTGAAAGTTAAACAAGTGGTTGGAGTTTACTCACACCAGTCCCATGACTGACCCAGAGTTTATTTTGTTTTGTTTTCCCTAAACTCTTGGGTGCCCAAAATTTGTACGGGCAGTCAAGTAGTTCAGGTATTTTACAGATACCATTGGAGGAGCTAGGAGCAGGAGGCTTCAGCGTTAGTTATCTAGTGTTATTTCCGCTGTATTGTAAGTGTGCACTCTGATAATGATGTATGTATATACAGTCAAAATTTTGTATTTCAGAAGCTATTCTATATATTATATTTTATTCCACTGCGATGTGAGGTTCTGCGTTGTGTTTACGTTCTTCTTCTTCCTCTATTCTAAGTTTCTATCTCATCTATTCTCACCCTCTAACTTCTTTCTATTAATGGTTCGTATTTCTGTGTTATTTGGGTTGGACGTGTGGTGTATTTAGTCAACTCAGATAGCACAGATTTGCGGGTCGTTACAGGTGGTATCAGAGCTGGTTGCTTAATTGGTACGGATGATAGGGGGTTCTCGCTTCGCGTTTGGTGGCGAACGGGAGACTCTTACCCCTACATCTCCCGACAATGTGGGTTGGTCGAGTCGAGAGGCTGGCCGTAAAAGCAGTTCTGAGGTATCTCTGTAAGCCACGCTGGGAGGTTAGCCCAGTGCCGAGGGAGGAGAGGATGGTTGAAAAGCCTACTCGAATCCCGTGGTCGTTACAGGTGGTATCAGAGCTTAGGTTGAGCGAACACCTAGGCTTGTGTGACATGTGCTCATTAGAGATAGGGTCAGTAGCACCCTAGAATGAGTTGAGTATATATATATGAGAGAGCGTATTTGTTAGTTGATATAAAAGTTATTTTATATTGTGTTGGCTAGTCTGTTGAGTGGTTTATGAATTCTGATCGAATAGTGGGACGCCACAAAGTCGATAGGAATTTCTAAACACTTGAACAGGGGATTGAACACGATATTGTTTTAAAGTGGGTAAATGAAATAATTTTACCCAAAAATTTCTATTTTGATATAGAAGGAATAATTTTCTGAAATTATTATATTATATGGATGTGTTGATTATTAGGATTATAATCCAATGAGATTATAAAATTGGAATGGGTAATTATAACCAAATAAAATTTGTATATGAATGAAATATATACAAATGGGATGAACTAGAATTAAGTTCAAACCAGAATTGGAATTTAAATCCTGGGAAGTTGAAAAATATTTTTCAAAGTATATTAAAATAATATAGATTTGTTTTAAAGGATTTAAAAGAAAATCATATTAGATGAATTTTGAAATAATAAGGCACTGAACTCACTTCAGTGGCTGGGAAATTATTCTGATGATGAATGCAACATCATCAGTGTTCATTTCCGAGTTTCTAAGTGATGAATTGCTACCTTAGAAAAAGTTTTTGATGGAAATTTGTTTGAAAGAAAACAAGTGGTTTGAAAATTCAAATGTTTTGAATTTGAAATGAAAAAATATATATGTATGTATTTATGGGATCTCAATATTGATTTGAAATAAAAACCCTGCGATGTGGATTCTGGAATTTAACTGAAGCAAGTTAAATGGTTCGAGGTGAATAAATTGACTAGAATCAATTTGAAATAAATTGAAATGAATATGAATTAGAATGCATATGAATGGAAACCAAAAGTTTTGGTTGAAATTAAAGTCATAGAAATATGAGGATTTGAGTTTCAACATAAGTGAGATTTTGAAAAGTAACGAGTCTATAGCGTTTTCCTACCTTAGTAATTTCGGGGACGAAATTCTTTTAAGGGGGAAGGAATGTAATGTCCCGGATTTTCAGCTCTTTTACAACAAATATTTAAATTGGTTTTAAATATTTAATTCGAATTATAAATGAATTTTTGTATTGAATTTATCGATTTAAAATCGACATACAAATTAATATCGAATATATTGAATAATTGAATGCTGAAATTAAATTAAACCAAAATGGTTTCTATTTAAAAAAAAAAGGGATTTTTTTGTTGGTACTTAAGCCTACACAAAGGCCGACATACTTTGTTAATCAGGCAGCAATATTGTCTTCTCTAGCCAACAAAATGTTTCACTTATTCGATACCTAAGGGAGCAAAATTTTAATGGCTTGGGTACGGTCTGTTCCTCGCGCATCTATAAATTTAGCTAGTCTTCATTCTGAAACTCACAAAACCATTTCAGTTCCTTCCCTCGTCTCGTTCTTCAATTGAAACCAAAGCCTCAAAAATGGCCAGGCACAAAATCTCAAATCAAATTGAGTATCGCAATGGAAACCGCGATTTGGAAATCGCCAATACCTAAATACTTCGAAGCCACTTCCTCCTTCATTCAATTACTTAATTCGTTCGAAAAACAAAAGGGGAAAATCGAAACCGAATTCGTGACTGAGGCTAGGATGGTGCGAGGTGGAGTTGACGAGCACGGTTCCGATAGTCGCGATAGGCACTGAAGTGAATTTCGAAGCCGTTGTGGTGGTTTAGGGGGATGCGACTGCAAGTCGAAGAGGGATTTAGGTTGTAGTTCGGATCTGTATTTGTGGGGGTGGTGCGATTCAGCAGTTGAACGCGATGAGGAGGCAAATGGGTGGCGCAGGTCATTCAGGCGAGCACGACACACTTGTGGACAGTGCGATGGTGGGGTGTTGACTAAGTTGAGGAGTGCGGACCTGGGATTTCTTGATCTGGGAAGGTGCGGTATTGCTGAGGAACTGGTGATACAGTGGTATTGGAGAAGTTTGGGGTTGGATACTAGTGAGGCTGATGTTTGGAGCCGACAAAGACATTACAATGAAGGTTTGAGTGATGCAATATACGGTGATGGACTAGGGTGATTAATGGGAGTTCGGTAGTGAAAGTTAAGGGTATTTGCGGCATGGCGGTAACATGGTAGTTGTGATAAGGCGATGGTCCGATAATAATGGCGACTAAGGTAAATTAGAAATTCAATTTATTTCAATTGAAGTAGTCAATAACATTTAATTTATATCGATCTTATAACATTGTATAAAAAAAACTCATATGATATCCGATATCGCAGAATTTCAATGGATTCGCATAAACAAAAGCTATGCTATGGAAATGATTGGGATTTTGCCTAATGTTAAAACAACCGTTAAGTTGGAAAAAAACAGCGACAAATCATCGAAGAATAAGAAATCTCGGTGAGTAAATCTCACTCACCTTTAGAATTATTTTTATTTCATTAAAAATAATTGTTTGTTGCTTGTGTGAATATTTTCTGGTTGTTTTATATATATTAGTTATTTAGGCTATATATATATATATTGGGTTGATTGATTGGTTGGATTCCCGCAGTCTCATTAGCGGATGCCCGCAGTTTCATAGCGGATGATTACCCTATACGCCCCACGCTATGATTAGTGGATGACCTTCTATACCGCGATATTCTGCCACGAAGCAGAATGGGTATTATTTATGTGCTAACATCTGTGGATGCAGGAAAAAAGGTTGGAGGGATCCAACTGGATTCCTCAAAAATATATTATCTGTTTGTTTATTTGTTTGCATATATATTTTTATATATATGATGTGTTAGAAAAATAAATAATTCGTTGCTTTGTGTGTTTAAATATCACTGGGCTTAAGTAATGATATTTAAAAATATCATGAAAGGATAGTGGAGATTTAAAAAGGAAAAATTCTATTTTTAAATAGAATTTGAATTTTTAATGGGAATAAAAGTATAAACTTGTTTTGAAAAATAAAACAAGTAGTTTCTTTATAAACAAAGTTTATAAATAGTTCTTTTATAACGAAATTATAAATGAAGTGAAAAGAATTATCATTTGATAATTCAGAAACAGAAATACAAGTGTGAAATAAAATTTTAAAATGAAATTTCAAAATAGAACTTGAAATAGAACTTAAAATAAAATTTTTAAGTAGAAATTTAAATAGAATTTAAATATTAGAAAGGAGTTGAAATATTTGAAGTACAAAAGAAATTTTCAAACAGGATGTGAAATGAAATTTTTAAAATATATAACTCAAATGAAATTTGATTATAACATTTGAATTTTTAAAAGGGAGTTTACATATTTGAATTTAAAAGGAGATTGAATATTAGAAATTCAAATAGAAGTTCAAATAGAATTTGAATAGACGAAATTAGAATCAAAATAGAATTTGAATTCAAGAAATTAAAATAAAATTTGAATTCAAAGGAATTGGAATAAGAAATTCAAATAGAGATTTGAATGTAGAATTTCAAAACAGACTTTGAAATATAGAATTTCAAAGAAGAATTTCAAAATAGAATTTGAAATATAGAATTTCAAAGAAGAATTGAATAGAATTTGAAATATAGTATTTCAAAGAAGAATTCAAATGTGAAATTTGAATAGAGATTTGAATGGAATTTAAATATGAAATTTGAATAGAGATTTGAAATAGAAATTCAAGTATTGAATTTGAACATGAAATTGAATATAGGAATTCAAGTAGAAATTTGAATATGGAATTTCAAAATAGAATTTGAAATAAGCTTTGAAAGTAGGATTTCAAAGTAGGATTGAAATAGGATTTCAAAATAGGAAATCCAAATAGTTTTGAAATAGAATTTGAATTCAAGGGAATTGAAATAGAATTTGAATTCAAATGGGATTGAAATAAAGGAAATTCAAAAATGGAATTTCAAATAAGAGAAGAATGTAATTTGAAATTTTGGGAATTTCAAATAAGAGAAAATGGAATTTGAAACATTTAGAATTTCAAATAGAATTTAAATGGAGTTTGAATATTTGAATTTCAAATAGAGTTGGGATATTCGAGAATTCAAATAGACTTTGAATATAGGAATTTCAAACAAAATTTGAGAATGGAGTTTAAATCCAGAATTGGAATTCAAGAGATATAAATCTAGAATTTGAATCCAAGGGATATAAATCTAGGATTTGAATTCAAGAGAAATTTAAATATGGCATTTGAATTCAAAGTGAAGTTTAATATGAGATTTGAAATTCTAATAGAATGAAAATAGATTTAAGTATAGAAATTTAAATGGAGATTGGAAATGGGATTTGAATAAAGAAATTCAAATGTAAAATTTCAAAGTAGAACTTGAATTAAAACTTTGAAAATAGAATTTCAAATAGAACTCGAAATAGAATTAACTATGGGATTTGAATATGGAATTCAAATGGAATTGAAACTATGGATTTGAATATATTAAAATCAGAATGGAATTGAATTTCATTCAAACGAAGTTTAAAAGTTTATATATATAAATATAATTAAACGAACTCGCCGCAGCGCTGCAGTTCGTAAATTGGCGACTCGAACTTCAATTGAGTATACAGAACCCAATTGGGGTCGGAATTCTTCGAAACAAGAAACGTCAGGACCGGTTTGATAATAGTTTCCTAATGAAGGAGAAAAATATGAATTTCGTCGTATAGATTCTGATTTATGTCAAAATCAAATTTTCAGAAAAGCAGCGCCAGAATCATTTTGAAACCATAATGGTTTATTTAAGGTTATAAAAGGATTTTTAAGCAAATAAAAATCCGAATTTCCTATTTAGAAAATCTCAGAGTTGAGTTGTAAAATATATGTGAATTCAAGTTGTGTAAATGAATATGATTTTTGAAACAGAAACCAGATCTTGATTTATTGAATAGAATTAACTAAATTGAATAGAAATTAGTTAACGAGATTTCGAATGAATATTGGGGTTTTAATAAGTAAATTCGATTTGAAAATTTATATTCGAAATCAAAAAGGGAAACTAGAATTGAAATTGGAATTCAATTTGGTTATGAGCAAGTTAAATATTCTATTTGAACATGTTATGTTCAACAAAGAAGTGAAATAGGCAAAATGGCTAATTAAATGGGCG
Source organism: Allium sativum (assembly GCA_030737875.1). Classification (NCBI taxonomy): domain Eukaryota; kingdom Viridiplantae; phylum Streptophyta; class Magnoliopsida; order Asparagales; family Amaryllidaceae; genus Allium; species Allium sativum. Next base: position 364,359,840 of record CM060916.1, on the reverse strand, counting down.
AAACTGAATTCAGACGATTAGGAATTGTTGAATTGATTTGGAAACAGGTGAACAGGTGTTAAACAGATATGGGATGGAATATATGAAGATTTTTATTTATGTGCCCGACAAAAAGGTACATGTTTAAATTCATATATGGGTTTTATGCGCCGTATCGGCAAGCCGCTTGGCCTTTTCTTTTTCTTTTTGAGATTAGAAGGACCGGGAAAGCTATTTGAAATTTCCCAATGCTCCCGATACAGGGGAGGTTATGGCGAATTTTTCCGAGAATTTAAGGAGTTAGAATATTTTTAAGATATTTTGATGATTTGAAATCATTGTATCGACGTATTGAATTCGATAGGAAAGTGAATATAAAAATCGAATGTTGTAAACAAAAAGGAATAGAGATAAGTGATTGGAATTGTTTCCAATTGCAAATAGAGATTTTTCTAATATATAGAAAATAAAAGAAGTTGATATTGGGAAATGTTTCCAAATAGCGTAAAGAGCCAAGATGATTATTGAAAATATTTGGTTAACAAATATTGATAGGGAAATGGAAAAGTGATTTAATTGATGAAATATTAATTAAAGAGCCCAGTGATTTGTTTGATATGTTGATTGAACACTTGTTTTTATTCGATAGTTAAATCACAGACTATCGAAGTTTTTGACCATCGTTGTCAATATGGAGAGACCGGTTGGATTATTATCCGAAGAACCACTCCGTATCGGCATAAGCGTTTGTGAACCAAGTATGCTGAATATATTGAAGACGGAGGAAAGTGCAAGGGCTTTTCTATTTATAGAAAAAGTGCCTTCGGTTTCGTTCAATCCCAGAACGAACGTAAATGGACGAATGTCTGACAGAGTATTTCCAATGATCAAAAGGGTTGGTCTGTATGAATATATATGGTTGCAACGGATTTATCCCTTAGCATAACATCCAGAATATTTGTGCAAACTCGACTAGTGATTAACGGATCTGACAATGTGGCATTCAAAGTGATTCTGCCATCAATGAATGGTAAGTATTCGTAGCCTCAGGCCTCAACAACCGGGAAAGGACAAAAATCGGGCAGGCAGCATGGCTATGTGGGTCGCTCCCATTAGGGTGTATAATCACCTATCTAGAGAAATTCCTTTTGTTTCTTAATCTATCGATTCTGCCCATTCGGGAAACGGTGGTTTGAGTCCAACCGTTGGTGATATACATTCGATACACTCAAGCGAAATGAGTGGTCGGTCATGTGTGGGCCGGGTTACAAGATGTTCTTGTTGAACCCAGTGTATTCCTCTCTAGAGATACACAGTCGGAAGGTGGTTCCATACCTTGTCATGTTGGAAATCCAATCTCCAATAAGCGCCATGGGGTTTTTGATTTTATACTATATATGTGGAGCGTGAGATGCAAGCGTTCTGCTATTTGGTTATTTATTTGATGTAGACATTATTATAATATCATTGGATTTGATATCAAACTGTTTTGGGTTATAGTAAGGTAAAAACCGTCCATGTTTATGTGTGGGCTGCTCTTACTATTATCTTTTCTTTCGAAAAGGGTTTTGAAAGTTAAACAAGTGGTTGGAGTTTACTCACACCAGTCCCATGACTGACCCAGAGTTTATTTTGTTTTGTTTTCCCTAAACTCTTGGGTGCCCAAAATTTGTACGGGCAGTCAAGTAGTTCAGATATTTTACAGATACCATTGGAGGAGCTTGGAGCAGGAGGCTTCAGCGTTAGTTATCTAGTGTTATTTCCGCTGTATTGTAAGTGTGCACTCTGATAATGATGTATGTATATACAGTCAAAATTTTGTATTTCAGAAGCTATTCTATATATTATATTTTATTCCGCTGCGATGTGAGGTTCTGCGTTGTGTTTACGTTCTTCTTCTTCCTCTATTCTAAGTTTCTATCTCATCTATTCTCACCCTCTAACTTCTTTCTATTAATGGTTCGTATTTCTGTGTTATTTGGGTTGGACGTGTGGTGTATTTAGTCAACTCAGATAGCACAGATTTGCGGGTCGTTACATATTGCCTTCATCTTCATTTGCAAATCATCAAACACATTCAAGTGTGCCATTAGGGAAGTTCCTTCCTTTATCTTGTAAGTAAATAAAGTTTGCAACAATATCAATCAATTTGTGAGTAGCTTCTTCATATATAACTCCTCTAACTTGTCTCAAATACTCTTGCCAGTTGTCTCACCACTAATTTGGGAGATAACATTCTCCTTTATAGCAAGTCGAAGTGTAGTGAATGTCCACTCTTCCATTTCCTCTCTTTCGACATTTGAGATATTTACCGATAATAAACATATATCAAACGCTACCTGATGCATCCAACCGCTTTCATCTTTCATTGCCACTCTTCAAAATCATAATATCCATTCCACTTGACAATAACCAATTGTGATCCAGAAGCTGCATTGGAACCACATACATAAGAAGTTGCACCACTTGGCCTAAATGTTGAGACATTATTTGAATACTATTTCGGCATTTCTACAACTATCTATCAACACCAAATGTTATGGATAATTTTGACTTTAAGAGCATTCAAATCAAACAGTCAAACACAGCGGAAGATGCGATCGTAGTAAACGTGCAAAAACAACCAATCAATATCTCAAGAAAATCTCATCCCATTCCGATAACTAATCACAATTATCAAATAAGAGGAATTGTAATGACATAAGTATTTTCGACCCTGAACATCGACACAACACACCTTGTCGACTATTCATACATCGAAAATACCGGACCATTTATTTCAAAGAAGTTAGAGGGTGAGATATAGAAAGAAAGAAATTTAGAATAGAAGAAGAAGAAGATCACAATAGAACAAAATCAAAGTAACACGAATCTCATAGCGGAATGAATAAAATATATTATATAACAATTTTGAAATACAAAACTATATTTTGTACTTACATATCATCAGAGTACATCACATTTAGACCACAGCGGAAACTATATATACATCTAACATGGAAGCCTCCTGCTCTGAGCTCCTCCAAGTATATTTGAAAAATCACGACTACTCGACTGCCCTTACAAATTTGGGCACCCAAGAGTTTAGGGAAAACAAAACAAAATAAACTCTAGGTCAATCATGGAATGGTGTGAGTAAACTTCAAACGTTTGGTTTATCTTTTGAAAATCCTTTAAAAAGAAATGATAATCGTAAGACCGATCCACACATAAACACAGATGGTTTCTACTTATGATAACCCTAAACATTTGTAAAACAATATTATTATGATACTATAATAGTGTCTAACACAAGTAATATCAACCTTGTAGAACGCTTTCATCTCACGTTCTACCTATGTAATATATAATCAAAAACCGTGGGCTCTTATTGGGTAATAGATTTCCAACTATGACAAGGTATGGAACCACCTTCCGATCTGTGTACTCTAGAAGAGATACACTGGAGTTCAACAAGAACATCTTGTAACTCGGCCACACATGACCAACCATTCATTTTGCTTAAATGTTCCGAATATATTGTCACCTTATGGTTGGTATACCAACGTAACCGTCCCCGGGAGATATAGAAATAAAAAGAAGTAACAAATATGAATATTCTCTAGATGGTGACAATACACCCTAATTGGGTGCGACCTACTAAGCCATACTGCCTGGCCGATTTTGTCATTTCCGGGTTGATGTGGCTTGAGGTCATAACATATCTTTATACAGATCACATCTTTATTTACTTTGAACGCCACATCGTTATACCCACCAAATCACAAATTGATTTCCCCAAAAATACCATGGGTATAAAGCTAAGAGAAACGAATTCCTCCAGCACCAATGTAAATACGTTTGAAACGATCAATTTACGTGATCTATTAGATATACTCTGTCAGACATTCATCCATACACATTGTCCAACGACTAGACAAATCGAAGGAATTATTCTGTAAATCCATCTTAGGCTATTTCTACCTACGATCGTCAGAATAACCCTTGCATAAACTCCGTCTTCAACTGACTTCATCATATTTGATTCGCAACGCTAATACTCATATGGTGTGGTTTTCAGATAATAAATCTGATCTCAGTCTCCCCGTATTAACAATGGAAAAATGGTCAAACACTTTGATAGTCGGTTATTTAACTATCAAAGAAAAGGGTACAAACAACGGTCGTATTTCTAACTGGAAATCTTACCATTCAATCATCAATCAACATTGATCCCCTTTAATTTAATTTATCACAAGATTATTCATTTCCCAATTTCCTTTCAATATCTTTACTCAAATATCCCTTCAACTCGTTTATCCTCTCACGATTTCTTAAAAAAAAACATTCCCCTATATTCATAACTCCTTGTTTCTCGTATTTCGAAAATATATGTTACTAACATTGGAAAACATTTCCATACCTTATTCATGCATCACTATCCATCAGTCCCTAGCCGTAAACCAGTAATAGAACAATTCCCTAAATATAAACCCTGAACGCCGAAACCAACATCAGATCGATACTCAAACAACTATTCAACATAATTAATTTCCAGTCAGTTTCAAATGTTCTTAACTCCATTTCTTAATTTCTTATTTACAAAACTATTTGCACAACTCTATATTCAGTTTACGAATCCACTTCTTTATGGAAATCTTTGATTATAACGATAACGTTATAATATCTACTTTTGAAATATCTATTTTCAAATTATAACTTTTATTTAAATAAATAATTAATTAATTAAATAGATAAATAAATAAATCTTGATTATTACTGGAAAGTAAATGGTACTTTCCTAAATTCAATAGAATCGAATTCCATCATATAACTCACTTTTGAATACTCTTTATTCAAACAACGTTCCGATCGTCGGAATAAACTCACCGTTTTAGGTTAACTTGGTTTATGAATTCATGTTTGAGTTTATCACTTCAATATTCATCAGTTTCTTTTTATAACCCATTTAATCTACAAAGTGTTTGCTTTTAAATCTTTATTCATTTTAAAATGTTAATAACATTCCATTACAGGAACTGGACTCATTTTATCAAAGAAAAACTTGATTTATTTTTAAATACCATTACAGGTTAAATTCCTATTTACCAATTTATTTTATAATTCCATATTTATATTTAACTTTATGTACTCCATTTATAAATCAACTCCTTGTTAATTATATACCAAAGTTTATAAATAAATCCCGACTTCATATTCTATTATAATCTATTTAATCTAAACTAAATCTTAATTTATATAATATATAAATTCTAAAATTAAATCATTTTAATTACATTCAACATCGTCGAATTACGAATCGTTATGGTTTTTATTTTGTTCTATTTATATTTCTAATAATGAAATAAATCTTATCGTTTTCCTTTTAAAATGATTTTTCATTTCCCATTATATTCATTCTTGAATTTAAAATTCCCCATTTATTTAATCACAATTATTTCATATCATTTATAAACATCATTTATAAATGAAATCACTTGTTTTAATATAATTAAAACAAGTTATTATACTCTAGCCTGACCAACATTCAATTTCTATTTTAAAATAGATTATCCTTTTTAAAACCCCAAATTCTTTTCTAATATATTTGACCATATTTTATGGTATTTAAGTACCAATTATTTTTGGTCAACGTTGTTTAAACATCCTAAAATACACAATAATCAACACAGGATTATTTGTAACATTATATAATGCAATATATGAAAAACAATAATATAATTGTTGAGGAATCCAGTTGGATCCCTCCATCCTGTTTCCTTGCATCCACAGATGTTAATCAATATAAATAACAATAATTTCATATCAATATGAGATATTAAAATAAATAGAATCAGTATTCAACTAACGACTTATACATATAATTGTATCTATATTTTAAACCAATTAATTAGCAAATCATCCAACCAACCATCACACACAACATTCAATCATTTTCGTCAATATTAAATAACGTTTATAAAATTATAAAACTGGACAGAGTTAGTGAGTTTACTCACCTTGGTCGTTAATCATTAAATACCAATGAATGGTCAATCAATCCAGTCAGCCGTTTAAATTTTGCCATAAATCCAAACCAGCTCCAAATGGTTCCATACTGGCTTTATAAGATAGCTTACATCCACATGATTCCAACGTGACAAGTGGTTCACAAAACTGAGTGCGTACGTTCAAGATATCATTATTTCAAGTTAATATATATTTAATTTAAATAGAAATTTAAAGTAATTTAAACATTGGGCTTTACCCATTCTTGTTGGCCCAACGTCACTACCTGCAAACCCGCATATTAAAACCTCCTACAATAGTACACCGTCTATTTCTCCTTACGCTTGTACACTGGCCAGCGTCAGTTTTTCTTTTTTTATATATATGCTATATTCTCTTCTACCTATATTCTAGCTAAAGCCATCCACAATGCACACGCGTATCCTGTGCAAACTTACAATACCTTACCGGAACAACCATGCTTCCACCCGCTTTATCCATGAAAATTCCTAAGACAAACACTCCTCATCCTCTCCTCTTTATTCCATCACCATTAACCCATACTGCCATGAAACAATACAACAAACAAGATGTCATCTCCTCATCTCGCTCACTATCCAGCTGCACACACCCACCATCCAAAAGAAACCACAACCTTCCCCCTTACAACACACGCTCCGTCCTTCCATGCAAAATGAACAAACAAGTTTCCATCTCCACTCTTCACGTTTTTTCCCCAACCCCTTTTAAATCCGATGCGTTCACTTGTATTGCTCCATACAACATACTCATTTTCCCCCCGTCAAGACTCCATGCCTTGCTATTGCATGCTTCTCTCTTCTTTGTTAATAAAAATCCGCACCCTGAAAGCTTTACTCACAAAATCCATGACTGACTCTTATTTCTTCCACCATACACTCATCGTCCTTCCTCGATAACGGCGTCTCAGCAATATCTACTATTACAGTAAGAACATTTCGAATTATATTCTCACTAAACATTGCAGAAGAGTTAAATTAGACCTCTTACTCGTAATACACACAACGAATTTCTTTTCCAAATCTCCTTCACGTCAACACCTCGGATCCAGCTACAACTCCTTGTGTTTCCTTTTAAAAATGGAACCTTGCTCATGCAGTTGCTTACGTCGAGCTTTTACATGCAGAAAGGAATTTGTTTTCATTTTATTTCCATCATAAGAAGAGCATGCATGGAAATTCCTAAAGAAGGTCTTGTGTTTCTAAATATGTTGCAGAAGAACAGAAATGAATGGCGGCTTTTGTGTGTTTGTGTATATATATATATATATATATATATATATATATATAGTGTTAGAAACTTAGTGGTTAAGAAATGTGTAGATAGTAGGTTTGCAGACTATTTAGTGTAGGCTTGTAGTGTATCTCTTCCTTCGCCATGAAGTTATAGGATTTTAGCTTAAGGTATGGCTTTTCTAGTGTACGCATTCCTATTTTAGTAACCTACATGGTATATAAAATCCTTAGCTATTAAGGTATGTGTATTTTCTTTGGTTTAGTTATTCATAACAACTTTAAGGGCACATCTTATAAAAGCAATAAGGACGGACAGCCGTGTTACATTCTTGTGATCTTTCAACAATAGAATTCTTCATAAAAAGTCTATTTTTTCTTTTACATTGATGGCTTCCTACTTAATTTAGATAATTAACACAAGGTATAAATGATTGGTGAATGCGAGCACTTATCTGTGTACTTTAATCTAGAAAACATTGTATTCAAATTATACTTTGCATTGCAAAAGAAGAAAAAGAGGTCGCATATATAATTATACGTATATCAGTTTATTTTATATCAAATATATCTTTATTTGTAACGACCCGAATTCGCTAACCTCCGAGGGGACTGGAAAACATGAATTGTAATGAGAACACGACAAATTGGAATGCAAACAGAAGAACATTTCATTGCTATCACAACAATTACATCAGAGTACAAGAACATAACAGAGTATGAACAAAAAATATACATCAGAAAATAACAAAGATTAAATACATTACATAGCAGTGGAAAAATAATATATAACACAACTAAAAGAGATATACGAATACAAAGCTTTCTGAATATAGCTCCAGCTTTAAACCAGGATCCTGAAAAATAGAAATCTGCAAAACGAAAAATACTAGTTGCCCGTATGAAAAATAGGGGCACCTAGAGTTTAGGTTAAAACAATAAAATACAGGTCAGTCATGCGACTAGTGTGATAACTAAAACAGTTATTTAAAACTTTACTTTAAAATAAAGAAAATCAAGGGACCACGCCATATAACACAGAATGGGGTTTCTCCCAAGAATACCAGTGCATAAAATAAACAGCACATTGATTTTTTGGAAAAATGAAGCTATTATAAGACTAAGGTCCCATCACACAATGCAACGCAAGCCGGAGGATAGAGTTTTACCTTATAATAGCCAAACATGCTTTTTACATTTAAAACAAATCATTTTGATATTACTATAAGTGTATAGTATATAAAACAACTTCAAATATAAATGTATCAATCATAGACGACATAATTACTATATACTATGTTGCCATGCTAGTTCTGCAATTAAAACTGAAATGTCGCATGTTGGAAAATGGATTTCCGTCATGAGTCGAGGCCAGGAATGGTCTCCTCACCGATTCGGATCACATCTAGCAAGATAACCTAGGATCCCCCGCAGTGAACCCTTGGATCCTCCAAGGTCGGTCCTCCCTTACGTTTGAGGATTAGTTATTCCTGAACACACGTTTCCCGGTCCTATCGGACCTACCTATCACTTGGCCATTAGGGACCAATATCTGAGGCGCCTCACATTCCATCATCCACACAAGTAAAAATAAATAAATGTCTGGGCTCCATACCATGACATCACCCATAGCAAGAAAGAAACATCGTGCACTCCTTGGGTCCCTTATCCCGTTTTTGACTCTTACCTAGGTGTGAGGCTAGCGAATTAACGCTATACACAAAGTTATGCTATTTTAAGCCATGCTTTGATCATCAACCACAAGACTCTGCTTTTCAACAGAAGCCTTGAACACTTGCATCTCAGCATTCCACACTGACAATTCACACCATGCAACTGATGTTTATCAATATATAACCTCTAAGCTTGTACATCTCAGAGAAGGGTGTTAAGCAAGAGAATAAATTCTCCTCTACCAAACAGATATATATTTAATAGAGATCAATTAACACAGAATAAAATCCAATGTCAGACACACATCCATTTACTAATCCGTTCTGGGTCTGAACGAAACCGGAGGCACCTTATTCCTCGTTCCATATGTCTAATACATGGGAGTGGTCCTCACATATCCGGTCGATCTCCAAGTACTTCTAGACCATCAACACTTATTACCTTGTCTTGGGTGTACAGCCCAATCAAAACATCAGTAATCATCCAAACGATGTGAAGATCTCCGGTCTTAAACCACCGTCTTCAACGTCGACTTGTCGTCGAATCAGTTATTCAGAATGGGCATAAACCTGGTATTTCTGAATAACTCGCGTATCTCATAAACAAGTGCTACACAAACAGAACATATGCCTCATTCTAATCCAGAATATTCTTTTATTCAAATATTCTTTTCATAGTTTAAACCAAATTAAGGTTTTTCAAACTAGTCGGGAATTGCAAACCTTATCAAAGTAATCATTTGTTTTATTTCCCAATCCCAACCTATTCATCCCATGGAGCAAAACTGACAATACTCTATATCTAATAACATGGTGTTATCCGTAAAATTGATTACCATTTCCCTTTCGAATCTAAATAAAGATTTAACTATTGCCTGGAGTAAAACTGGTGGTACTCCATTCTCGATCATTCCCTAAATTTGATAATTTAAATTATCACATTCACATGTAAATCTAATTAAAGATTCATTAAAACTTCACTTAGTTTTATTCATCCAATAATCATTATTTAATGATTATTTAACTTTGGAAACCCAAACATGTCACATCGACAATCTACACCGTACCACTGATTTCTGCCGATATATAACTTCTAAGCTCGTACGTCTCAGAGAAGGGTGTTAAGCAAGAGAATAAATTCTCCGCCACCAAACAGATATATATTTAGCATAGATTGACAATATAGTTTGAAATACAATGTTAGACATGTAATCCTTTCTTTAATGGGTTAAAGAACCAATGCCATTTAAGACACAGTTCACGTAAAACCCGAAATCATATTCCATTAACAATGGAATCATCACGGAAAACAAATCAATATATAATCGATATTAATTTCCGTATCCGACTAATAATATAAATGGAATAACGGCTAAGCCTTTTAAATTCCATATATATTAACAGTCTTCCTCCATAGAAGCTCACTTCGATTATTACCAAATCGAATTCCATTCCATTCCAATTTATTTTATTAAATTGGAAAAACTTTACTTTGGAAAATTTCCATATTGAATCTTAATAAAAGATCTATATATTCTACATCACATTTCACTGCTAATCAGGTTAAAGAATGAATGTCGTTAAAACAGAGTTCATGATAAACCCAAAATCACATTCCATTTTATTCAAATTACTAAATATAACTGGAAACTCTAATAATCTTAATTAAAAGATTTATTCTTTTCACACGAGGTTTAAGAACAGTGTTATTGAAGGCACCATTCATGACAAACCCAAAATACCCTTTGATATTAAATATAAGGCTCTAAACAGAAATTATATTGGCTTACATTCAATATCAAATTCTGAAACCAACACATATCGTATGGGGAATAACGATATATATCTATCTTCCAAATTCCTCCACAATATCGGTATAATCACGGAATCCAATATCGAAATATCCTGAAGATGATTTCTATCCAAATCCATACCAATTCATACATTGGAAAATTCTAGTTAGATTAAAACCATTCACAAATCCAATTTATTTATTTAAAAACGTTGGATTATCTTTCTAGTTAATAACTAGATCATTTTGATAAAAATATCTTTTATCTTTACAAATATGGAATTTTTCATCCAAATTCTTTCCTAATCATTTATTATGATTTTACACAAATTGTTAATATTTTTAATAATTTTACCAAGGCCCGTACAGTTGGTTTCCAATAACTGCCACCAAACTGCATCCATAACGACCTTTTCCAAATTTAATTTGGATATATTCGAAATGCAACCGTAAGATTTCAAATCTCTTATATTCATTGGAAAGCTCTTTCCGATACGAACCCAATGGTTCTGTTTTTAGGAGAATCTGACGGGCGGATCTCCCGTAATGTCAATTCGAAGCTAATGGCCGAAATTCACGAACGGTCGGAGCGCGGCACGTTCTATTCAAGCCATTAATATATATATATATATATAATATTTTTCGTTCAAACGTATTTTATAAATTCATTTCAAAAACGATTCTCACTTTTATTTAAATTTTAAATAAAAATTGAATACACCTTATCATTATAATGTTTATATGATAATATTTTCAAAATATCAGATTTTGAAATCATTTCCTTTTCGATATTCATTATAAAAACGAATAAATTCGATATAAATATCGTTCGCGTTAAAATTGCGCATATCTAATCAACACGACTTCATACTTCAATATTTTCGTGTCTATCCAAAATCGGACATCAAATTCACATTTTAATCCTTTTCTGAATATTATTTTAAAACATTCTTTATTTTAAAATATTCGTTCTTTTAAAATATTCGTTCTTTCTGAATTGGAATCAGACCTAATCAATTACCATATATTGTTATTTATATGGATTTCATACAACACATGTACACAACAACAGTGATAACCAATCATCCATCATCCAGAGTGCATTACGCGACTGCATAAGCATTAAATATAGATAATTAATGCTTACCACAGTCTGTCAACCAATCGATTGACATACAACTAAATAATTGGGATTAGTGTACGTCAAATATCCTCCCAATAACCGTGTGGGATTTCAACCAACAAATACTAAATATTATTTGTGCCATTGGGCGATGTGTAAAATTTATCGTCCCAATCCTTGTCAGTTAAATGGGTGTACATAAACAAATCATCCGATTTGTAAATGAATATTTATTTTCATTTCAGGAGAATTTTACGCCATTCATTTATACGTTAAAAATTATATTTTTAACAATAAAATATTTGTTTCAACACTTGACTATTTTATATAGTTCATTTATATAATAAACATGATATTTTTATTGTTCAAACATTTTATTCAACACATGAATATTTTATATAGTTCGTTTACACATTAAAAATTATATTTGAATGAACAATATTTGTTTCAGAAAATTTTGGCATTATAACGGCGCGATATTAGAACCGGAGTAATGTCTAGTGTAACATACCATCTTTCTTCCCGGTTTTCGCTGGTAATTAAACCAACTTATACTGTTCACAAATGCGGTTTGTTATGGGTACTAACATATATTGAACAAAACAACAGAACTTTTTATATTATGATTCAATATTTCATCGGAGTTACATAGAATATAAGAGTTACATACATATAGCAATGGAAACATAAATATACTCTCAGCGGAAGAAGTAGTGTGATATAGCGGAGGCTTCAAACTCTAGCGTGGACTCCAACTCAGAAAGTGCTCTGAATCTTGCTCCATGATCTATAATTGTAAAACTAAACTACTAGCTGCCCGTGTGGAAATTAGTGGGCAGCCAGAGTTTAGGAAGGAATAATAAACTCTAGGTCAGTCATGGGATTGGTGTGAGAACATAAAACAGTTATTTTCGTTAGGGTTTATTTTAAAGTTGGGAAATTCACCAGACCACGCCGCTAATGCGAAACGGGTTTATTCCATGTGAATGCCTGTGCATATCAATTCGCAATGACTTTTGGAAAAATGAAGCTTTCATAAGCTTGTCCCTCATCACACAATGCAATCGCACAAAAGATGGGCGAGTTTTGCCTTATGATAACCAAACTTGCTTTCATATGTGAAAATCCACTTTTATATTATTATTAGTGCATAGCGTGGAAAACAATTTCAAAAGTAAATGTATCAATCTTAGACGGCACAGTACTCCATTATACTATGTTGTCGTAAGTATTCAAATGAAATCGTAGGGGCGCGTATTGGAGATTGGGTCTCCAACTTGATGATTCCTGAAACAAAAAATCAAACGGAGTACAAACGAAGTGTAACACGACTTTTCCATTCAGACACGGACACTAACCACAAATCGCGAGTTAGATCAACGGTTTTTATCCAGACACGGACCCCCAAACATACCCTACTCCCAAAATTCAAAAAGTGGTACCACCGCCGCAGCTATCAGTCACAAAATCATGTATATATGTCAACAACCTAACGGCCAATTTCTCATCATTCGGGGTGTGAGGCTTGACGATGTCGTGGTATACACAAAGCTTCGCTTAAATAAGCCATGCTATGATCAACAGCCCATTCCATAACTTGAGTATATCACATAGTCAATCTTCCATGGGTCACTGATTTCAAATCAATACATAACCTCTAAGAATGTAACTTAGAGACGGGAATAGTCAATTCCACAAATTCGATATATATTCACAGGAATCAGGGCTACGCGGTCAATTACAATATTAGACATACAATCCATACAAGTCCATTCTAGGTCTGAATGGAACAAAATCCGAAAATCCTCAAATATATTCGGATCTCGTGCCACTTATAACCTCGTTTCAGGTGTACATCCCAATTCGAGACATCGGCAATCAATCTAAATAATCCAAAGATTCCCAGTCTTCCAAGTCTTCAATTTTGCTTTACAGCGTCTTATTATTACTTGGAATTGTTTTCGGATTTAAATCTGATCCCGGTCTTTCCAAATATTAAGCGTAATTTAATACAAGCTATGGACTATACCAGTTTCAATCCAAATCTCCTTCCAATGTTTGTTATTTCATTTGGATTCATTTCAAATTCCTTAAATATTGTTATCATCTTACTTCTTCTTTACAAATCCATATTCTTTATTCTTTGCTATCATTTTCATTTCTAAATTTGGATTTGAAAGCTTCGTACCTGAATGTATATCACTTTAAAACCTTTCGGCATTTTTAGAAACCCTTTCTAATGTACATAAAAATTCTTGATATAGGGATCTTAAACCAAGTCATTTCAAGGAAATGTTAAGCGTTACTCAAAGTGCTAAAAATAGCCATTCAACCCTCATGGGTTCAAATCATTTAAAGGTTCAAATCCTTTACTCAAATCATTCTAATTAATAAATAACGCTTATTTCAAATTCCAAAATATTCTAAATAAGGGGTTTAATTAAATTTTAATTTTTAATTTCAAATAACCATCCCGTCCATCGGATAAGTTAGTGATAGCCAGGGAGAGCAGGAAACTGTATTTTCCAAACCCAAGCCTTAGACACTATCCTCTCTGTCACCCTAGAACTTTCCGGTATATATTATTGAAAAAGGTTTGTCGTAAATATGTATTTACGCATTTGTCAAATTTCGTCCCATTTATCAAATTCACCCTTTAGGTTTCATAGCCTTAAACAAAACTATTTTCAAACTTCATTGGAGCTTAATATGATACTACCCAATCTGTACAATTGTTTATGTCTTGAAAACGTTTACTTAATAAAACTAATTTTTGATTATAAACTCAAATCCTTCCTTTAGTTAAATCCCATGCAAACTAAATGGTAGCCAAAAATCACATTTTCCTTCAAATAAATTCCAAAACTTATGTAATTGATTCCAAGATAACAAATGGTCCTAAAAGTAATGGAACCAAGTGTATTAATAAACCTATGTTCAGTAAAATAATTCAAATCATTCTTCTAATTATATTTTCAAAACTTATAAACAATAAGGAACCCAAAATTAAAACTTATATTTGAAAACTTATTTAGATCTTGAGGTCAAAACCAAGTATATATGTATTTTTCAAAAATCATTTTGGCTTTCAAGGAAAGCGTTTAATTTTCCATGGCTTAGATTTTCAACTCATTTCAAATATAAATTGAAAATTTACTTGAAGATTTTATTTATTTTATTTTTAATACTCGTTATTCACATAAGAAGGAGATCTTAAATCGACTCCAATATACTCCACAACTATAGTGTGTGGGAAATGCAACAAAATCAACATATACAAACACGAGTTCATTCATCAATATGGCAACATCCAAACGGTTATAAAAACGGTGCTGAAGCATTACAGTAAATAAAGCTTAGTGTTCAGAGTTAAATTTTCAAACATGCATCAGTCATTACAATAATAGCAACCATTTATAAGCAGTCAAAACCATGGATTAACCGATAAGTTGGAATTAACGCTTCCTACCAAATCAAAATAATTTAAATTAATGTTCTCACCAATTATTCCATTCCAAAGCGTCGGTTTAATATTTTCATCGGCGTCAGTTCTATTCCTCATCATCCTACTTCTGTTGTCACCCTATATTCCATATCACTCTCGGTGTCTCTACTCCCACGTCATTCCTGTACATCGCGGTCCTTTCCCTGAACTGGAGTTGGAGCTTATGCATGCTAGTGCACGACATGCGGCGGTGCATGGCTCGGGTATTGCCTATGCATGCATGGCTTAGTTACGACTTCAGGTGTTTAGTGAGGAACAGTGAAGGTTCAGGCATGGTTCATGTTGGCTATAAAGATATATAATTGGATACCTATATGTGCATGGACTGTGTTGACAAAGAAAACTCACACCTCTCTTGCTTTGCTCGTTGCTGGAGCTTAGGGATGGATTGTGGAGTCAACATGAGGTGACACAAGTTGTTGAGGCTCATAAGAGTGAACCGGTTGCTGCTGAGTGGACAAGAGGAAGGGAGGCATGACTTGATGAAAAAGGGAACTAGTCTCAGCGAAGGGGTATGGTGCTGAGTGGTTTTGGCGGTGGTGCATGCAGGGTGGAGGAGTCGGATGCTAGAGTTACGGCAAAGCGATGAAACAGCTTGAAGGCCAACGAGGGAGACAGCAGCAGTTCTTTAGAATGGTGGAGAGAGAAAGTGAGGACAGTGGAGGAGAAGAATCTCCAGCCGGGGATGGTGAACTGACTGGGTGTGACACGGTGGTCTGTCAGTTGTGAGGAGAGAGAAGGTGAAACGACCCAACTCACCCTTACGGGAAAGTACAGATTGCTTTGAGAACAACACACATCAGAACACAAACAGAAGAACATTTCATTGCTTATTACAACAATTACATCAGAGTACAAGAATATCACAGAGTATAACTAAATAATATACATTGGAAATACAATATCAGAGAGTAAATTACATTTAAATAGCAACAGAAAAATAATACAAAACACAACTGAAAGAAATACATGGATATAGAGCTTTCCGAATCTTGCATCATTTGTAAACCGGGATCCTGTGAATATAATATTTGCAAAACCAAAACTACTAGCTGCCCATGTGGAAAATATGGGCACCCAGAGTTTAGGTTAAAACAATAAACTCCAAGTCAGTCATGGGACTGGTGTCAGGACAAAAAAAATTATTAGCTTGATTTTAAAGTTGGGTCAATCACAGGACCACGCCGTATGACACGGAACGGGTTTACTCCACATGAATCTTAGTTTAAAATGAAACAACGCAATGCTTTTTGGAAAAAATGAAGCTATTATAAGACTCAGGTCCCATCACACAATGCAACATAAGCCGAAGGATAGAGGTTACCCTTATAATAGCCAAATATGCTTGATACGCGAAATTTCATCTTTTATTATTATTACTATATGTGTATAGTGTCAAAAACAGCTTCAAGCATAAATGTATCAATCATAGACGACATGGGTACCATATATCATGTCGCCATACTAGTTCTACAATCAAAACTGCATGGTGTTGTATTGGAAGTTGGATTTCCATCTATGAACCAAGGCAAGAGATAGTCCTTACCGAATTCGAGACACTCTAGCCCGTGCCTCAGGAACAGAACGCATCGTCCCTTAGAGCCACAAGGCCGGTCCACAACTTACGTTAGTGGATTATACATAACTCCTGAACAATATGTTTCCTTACCCTATGGGGCATAAAATGTGAGCCACTAGGGACTCAATATCCGAGGCGCCTCATTCCATCATCCACATAAGTAAAAATGTCTGAACTCCATACCATGACATCACTTCTAGCTAGAAAGAAACGTATGTCCTCCTAGATCCTTCTCCCGTCTCTGGTTCATACTAGGGTGTGAGGCTCGCGAAGTAACGCTATACATAAAGCTATGCCTAAATAAGTTGTGCTTTGATCATCAACCACAAGGCTCTGCTTTTCAACAAAAGCCTTGATCATTTGCATCTTAGCATGCCACATTGTCAGTCCATACCATACCATACCATTGATTTCTGCAAATATAACCTCTAAGCTCGTAAGTGTCAGATAAGGGTGTTAAGCAAGAGAATAAATTCTTCGCCACCAAACGGATATATATTTAGCAGAAATCAATGAATACAGCATAAAGGAATACAACGTCAGACATACCATCCATTTACAAGTTCGTTCTGGTATGAACGAAACCGGAGGCACCTTATTCCTTGTGACATATGTCCAATACGGGAGAGAGGTTCTCGCATATCCGTCGATCTCCAAGTACGTTTGGACGATCACCACTTATTACCTTGTCTTGGGTGTATGGCCCAATCAAGACATCATTAATCACCCAAAGGATGTGAAGAACTACGGTCTTCAACCACCGTCTTCATCTTCGACTCTTGGTCGTCGTAGTAATTATTCAGAATGGGTTAAACCCGGTCTTTCCGAATAATTCGCGTATTTTATAATCAAGTGCTATAAAAACAATCATACACCTCATTCCAATTCAGAATATTCTTTTAATAAAATATTCACATTATTAGGGAAAGGTTCCCATTAATTTTATCAAAGATAAATTCTTTTAAATTTATTCTTTAATCTTCCAGAAATTAACAAGATACATTAGAACACCAATTTGGTTTTAATCTCCAAAAACCATTACTTAATGATTATTCAAATTTAAGAAATTAATCTTATCTTTAACTGGGTTAAAGAACCAATGTTTTTAAAAACACAGTTCACGACAAAACCAAAATCATCTTCCATTAAATATGGGATCTTCACAGAAACCATATCAATATATAATCGATATAAATTTTTGTATTAGACTAATAATATAAATGGAATAACAGCAACGCCTTTTAAATTCCATATATAGAACAGTCTTCATTCACAGAAGCTCATCTCGATTATTACCAAATCTAATTCCATTTAATTCCAATTTAATATATTAAATTGGAAAACTTTACTTTGGGAAATTTCCATATTAATCTTAATAAAAGATTTATAAATTCCATTTAAATCTTTAATAAAAGATTTATAAATTCCATGTAAATCTTAATAAAAGATTTATAAATTCCAGATTATATTTTCACTGTTAATTGGTATTAAAGAACAAATGTCATTTAAAACATAGTTCACGATAAACCCATAATCAACTTTCATTTCAATTCTAATTAATTAATAATTAATTAGTAAACTTCTCTAATCTTAATTGAAAGATTTATTCTTTTCACATGGGGTTTAAGAACAGTGTTATTGAAGACACCATTCATGACAAACCCAAAATCCAATTTGACCTTAAATATAAGGTTCTGAATAGGAATTATATCGGCATATATTCAATATCAAATTCTGAAACCAACAAATATTGTATTGGGAATAACGATATATATATATATATATATATATCTTCCAAATTCCTCACAATATTCATATGATAACGGAATCCAATATTGAAATATTTGGAAGATAATTGCCATTCAAATCCATTCCAGTATATATATATATATTGGAAAATTTTGGTTATTTTAAAACCATTTTCAAATCCAATTTATTTATTTCCAAATTAAATTATTATTTTAGTTAATAACTATTTTATTTCAATAAAAATAATTTTTTTTATCTTTTCAAATATTGAAATTTCATTCAAAATCTTTCCAATTGTTAAAATTTTACATAATTTTTCCACATTTTACTATTTTTATTATTGCTCGTATAGTCGGTTTCTAATAACGGCCACCAAACTGCATTTACAATGACCTTTTCTAAAATTGGTTCAGATATATTTTAAAATCTGACCGTTAGATTTCAAATCTTTTATATTCGTTTGAAAGCTCTTTTCGATACAAACCCAACAGTTCCGGTTTTAGGAGAATCCGACGGTTAGTATCCCATTACGCCAATTTGAAGTTAACGGTCGAAATTCGTGAACGATTGCTGCACGGCGCGTTCTATTCAGGCCATTAAATATGTATAATATATATTATAATAGATATATATTTCATCGATTTCCTTTACAACGTATTTTTTAAATCGTGTATAAATTCGTTTTAAAATGATTTTAACTTCATTTTCAATTTTAAATCAAAAATGAATATTCTATATCTTTATCATATTAAAATGGTAATATTTTCAAAATATTATATTTTGAAATCATTTCTTTTCGATATTCATTATAAAATGAATAAAATCGGTTGGTAAATCCGTTCAGGTTAAAATGTCGTTTCTATACTTAACCCAGCTTCATATTTTTATATTTGTGTGTCCATTCAAAGACGGATATCAAAATTATAATCTTATTCTTCACCATATATTATTTTAAAATATTGTTTATTTTAAAATATTCTTCACTTTAAAATATTCTTTATTTTAAAATAATCTTTTACATTAAAATGTTCTTTACATTGAAATGTTCTTGTATATTCTTTTACATTAAAATGTTATTTTACATAAAAATGTCCTTTGCATTCTTTTACATTAAAATGTTATTTTACATAAAAATGTCCTTTTACATTCTTTTACATTAAAATGTTATTTTACATAAAAATGTTCTTTTACATTCTTTACATTAAAATGTTATTTTACATAAAAATGATCTTTTACATTTTTTACATTAAAATGTTATTTTACATAAAAATGATTCTTTTACATTCTATACATTAAAATGTTATTTTACATGAAAATGTTCTTTTACATTCTTTACATTAAAATGTAATTTTACATATAAATGTTCTTTTACATTCTTTACATTAAAATGTTACTTTACATAAAAATGTTCTTTTACATTCTTTACATTAAAATGATTCTTATATTTTATTGATAATTCTATTTCAACAAAATGATTAAAAATGATTCTTATATTTTGTTGACAATTCAATTTCAACAAAATGACTAAAAAGTGACAACTTCGTTTTGTTAACAATTCTATTTTAGAAAAATGAATTAAAATGATAACTTTATTTCATTTACAATAATCCAATTCAACAAAATTGGCATTTTTGTTTTAACACAAATCTACTTAACAAAAATGTTATTTTTATTTTGAAACAAATCTATTTAACAAAAGTGTTATTTTTGTTTTGACTATTTCATTTACAAAACAATGTGAATTTCATTTACAAAACAATGTGAATTTCATTTACAAAACAATGTCATTTTAATTTGCAAAACAATGTGAATTTCATTTACAAAACAATGTGAATTTCGTTTACAAAACAATGTCATTTTAATTTACAAAACAATGTGAATTTCATTTACAAAACAATGTCATATTTATTTATTTTATTTGTGCTATATTGTATATTTTAAAAATTGATTTTATAATTTCTATTATATATTTTAAAACTGATTTAAAAACAATGTTTTTCTATAATTAAAACTGATTAGTTTTTAAAAGTAAGATAAAATAGAAACTAAACCTTCACTGTTATCTTTCCAGGTCTCGACCTCGTTCAGACCCCTCTCCATCTCGTTGACCTCAAATCGTCTTCAGCATATGCCGCTGACCGTTGATCAAATCCCACCCCGAGCCTCGCCTCCAAGTCGCCATCCAACGCCCTGAGTAGGGCCCAGTTTGAGGCCCTGTCGAGCCCCCAAATCCATTTGAAATTTCGTCACTTCCCGGCCAAAATCCGATATCTACATGACTCCATCATTGATCAAATTCATATAGGGTTGAAGTGCAAACAAATCTCTTCCACTTTGGTTTAAACATCGTAGGTAAATTCTAAATAGATCAGGAGAAATCGAGGGATTAAAATTCGTATGTTTCTGGCCTTTGAATCATATAGGCGATGGCTTCAATATGAATGATTTAGGGTTTTGAGAAATACCGTATGCGGCGTATTGAGGTTATTTATACTAATATATAATATTTATTTTATTTTATTTATTTCCCAAAAATACATGTTTATTATTACGAACTCCAAATCGAACTCAACGACCGCCGCCTCTAGTCAAATCCCCCCACTCCGGACACAATGGAATGTGCTTCGTAAGCCAATTCGACTGTTTGAATCAGTTTTTATCAAAATTAAAAATATAAATCAATATATTTTAAATTTGAATGTACATTTAAATTACCAGGGCCGCATACTGACTCCAAAAATTACAGAAAAATTATATCTAGCTATGTTTTGACGATACGCTCCTAACACAATTAATTTCTTCGAATTTGGAGACCGTTTGAAAAATGGTCATTTTTTGGTCGATTCAATTTAACTGAAATTAACCAAACACATTTTAATTTACTGCGCTAACATATTAATTCCAAAAATTTTGAAAATTGGAATCTAGTAATAATTTGACATTTCGGATCCAACCAAAGTGGTTTCATCGAAAATGGAGGTAGTTAGTAAAATGGCTATTTTTAATATTAAAATATATGTATAAATTCCAGGGCGACTATTCTGAATTTTAAACTGGGCATAACTTTTGATTCCTGTTATGAAATTTCAAATTTTCAGATTCGTTGGAAAGATATTTTTAAACTGATTCTAATATTTAGTTTCACTGAAATCCGATTTATTTTGAATCAAGTACATTCAGTCAAAGTTCAAATTCAAATATTCAAATTACCGTGCTATTTATAACTCCTTTTATAATTAAATTAAATTAATCTGTTCTAACTTCGATTTAAATAAATTTTCCGTCGTTATTATTTAAAATAAATTATTTTAAATATTAAAATCCATTAAAATTGCTAAAATAAAAATTTTAAATTGGTTCCAAATTTCTGGTTTGTTACAGAAGGGAAGAGCAGCAAAGGGTGTGTGAGTTTTAACAGAGGGTGATGATTGTTTTGGAGAGGAGAGAGGTGACTGCGGAAGGTGCTACTATGGTGGGGAATGGCACGGTGGAGTATGGTGGAATTTTTGGGCAGTCAGTGGTATCCGCGAGGAGGAGTTCCGGTTAGAAGGTGAAAGATGATGGCCTGAAAATTGAGGGAGGTAGGACCGGTCGTAGGTTTTAAATGGAGGGAGTTTTCAGTCGTTGCCGGGAAGGATTAAATAATGTCTGGCATGATTTAATTAGCAGAAGCAAGAAGGAAGCGTTGCTTGAAGATAGAATTGTGGTGGGGATCAATGAAGAAGGAGATGTGTCCCTTTTATAGCGGAAGAAAAGGAAACAAAGAGAAGAACAAAAGAAATATCACGTATAAAATAACATAAAGAAGTGGACAGATGAACAATATAGATTCCTTGCACATGAGCAGTTCAAAATCTTTGGTTACTGTTCATAATCTTCGTGTTGATATGGTAGGATTTTGGTCTGCTATCATATCTTAGACCAGATTTATTTCAGATATTGTTGTCCTCATATGTCTTTAAAGGAAAAAACTTGGTTTGCTTCTTATGAACGGTACGTGAACGCTAGATAAAAATGTGAACTGACAACAGCGTTGTTTACGTTATTTCCAACACGTTATAAATTAACCATTATGAACCATAAATTAAATTTAAATGGTAATGCAAATTGATCACACCGTTTATTTCTTTACTTTTATTACTCATTCCTTACATAAATATGCGTTATATTTTTAGTTAATTACACCATTTGTACTTCAAAATCATTCCTTGCTTACATTATATAAATTGTATCACCATTAATATCATAATAAATTTAGATTCTAATGGTTTATTCAAAACAAAATTTATTACTATTTATATTAAAATTTCAACTTATAATTTGAAGTTGGTTTAAGCTTCAATACACTTTCTACTTAATGCTTTGATTTGAAGTGAATTGGTCTCGTTGAAGTTTTATTGCACAATAAATTCCTTGTCAAGACAAATTTAAATTGCATGCTTTAGTTCAAAGTTGATATTTGTTTCCACAGTTACATTTCAACACAATTTTTGTAATAATGTTACTTATGGCAGAAAGCTTAAATTGAGATTTTATTTGCAAATGCAACTTCATGTGAATGTTATGTTTGAAATAAATAAAAGTTCATGTTCACATTTGAATTTCAACCATATATTTCCCTTCTTAGCTGAATCACATAATTAATATTAAATCACAAAATAAATTAACTAAGGTAAAACTCTTGTTTCCAAAATGTCCATATTTCACTCAATAGAGGGGTTTTAACGTTTAAGGTCGAAATCGGTTACATATGTAAGTCTTGTTTTAAAATGTTTATAAATCCACGACGAAAGTCTTCTTAAATTTTATCAAAAATAGATAAAATTACCAAATATAAATATTTATTTTATGTTAGTTCCTAATTTATATTTATATTTTAAATCTCAAAGTTTTTAGGTCGTTACATCTAGCATTACCCGTCTCCTGTTACTGGTTCGCGATATACACAATAATCAATCCAATCAACAAAACCACAATACAATCAATAACCACAACACAGTCAATTTTCCCATAATACAATCCAAACAAACAACCACGGTTTGTACAATAAATAGTGTCAGGGGCTACTAAGCCCCTTCTGCAACCTATGATATAATAATTGTAAAATAATTTGAGTGAGAACGAGTTCTCACATTGGGATCCACTTCGCCGTTGTTTTCTGACGCTCTGATTCGCTGTTCTGGATTTAGAATTTGCAAACGAGCTCTAATATTCACACGGTCTTCTTCTAGCCTAAACGTGCCATTCCGGACAACTTTCGCCTACTGGATTTTTTCTCGAAAATGCTCCATTTCGCCGGAAATCGTGAAAAGACAGTATTTGGACATCAAATTTTGGACTCGTTTTCTGAACAACTCTGCAATCAAAAATATGACATCCATATACTCAAATCGAAGAGAAAATTATGCTCTTTGTGTAACAACCCGTATTTTTGAATAACATGTTATAACATAAATGGAGGCAGAATTAAACTGTAAAATCTGAATCAAGGGAAACGGGCTATGCCATTACGTTCGTCTCGGAAAAATACGCGAAATAGAGTCCGAGTTTTCGAAAATCGGAGTCCGTATGACCAAGGTATGGCCTCGCGAAGTTTCACGAAAAATTCCCAAATTAAAGTATACTTAATTAAGTGAAATGGGTTGTGCAGAGAAATATATATATTGATATATATATATATATATATATATAATTGAAAATTAAATAAATAAATATGCAAAAATGTTCAAAACAGCGAATTGGGAGAGGGGAATAACCGAACCGGCCGATTTTTGAGGTCGACCCAAGCCCGCTGGGTCGACTAGGGGTTAATCCAGGGTGTTTGGCTGTCAACCCGTGGGCCGATTCGCTCAAATGCAGATTTTGCATTTGAATGGTTCTCATGGTCCATCTTTAATCTAAAGGCCCTAGATGGTTCCTACACTTGACTTCTTCCCCAAGACATGCTTTGATGGCTTGGATTGAATCTAGGGTTAATCCTATGGCCTAAAACACTTGCCTAATCTATAAATAAGACCCTAAGCTACCCTAAATCATCATTATTCATTCATACAACAAAACTATGGCAAAATCAATCCTCTCATGGCCTCCACTCTCTTCATAAAATTCCTAAATAAATTCCTATGTGATTTTCCATGCATACAAGTGTTTTCAAACTTGTATGAGCATCATTAGCTTGCATTCAAGTCAAGTTTATATATTTGCATCATAAAGAAAGAGTCTTGATCATTTTGGCTCAAGGGTTTTTCTTGCATTTTGGGTTTAATTGATTTCATAAGGGCTTTGTCATATTTTTGTGACTTCTTAAGCATTGTAAGCCCCATTCCTTTCATACTTAAACTCTAAAGTTAAATGTATGATATGCAAGTTTACTATGATGTGTTATGCAAGTTTACTATGATGTGTTATGCAAGTTTACTATGATGCTATATGCAAGTTCATCAAGTTATGTTATGCAAGTTTGATATGCAAGTTGTCATATGATATGCAAGTTATGTTATGCAAGTTTGATATGCAAGTTGTCATATGATATGCAAGTTAAGTTATGCAAGTTTGATATGCAAGTTGTCATATGATATGCAAGTTAAGTTATGCAAGTTTGATATGCAAGTTGTCATATGATATGCAAGTTATGCTATGCAAGTTTGGGATGCTCATTTGGTTCATGTTATCATGTTATGCAAGCTTATCTTGGGTTTATGAACATAAAAGCTTCAAGCTTTATGCCAAAGGTTGCATTTTGGCAACATGTAAGTTATCATATCTCTTATGATAACTTGCATGTGAGGCTAAATGCGAACTTATGGCCATTTCTACATGTCATTTAGCACCATGTATCATGAATATGACAAGTTTGGTTTTATGAGGCCTAAAAATGTAATATGCAAGTGTATGAACACATGAACATTTCATATGCCACCATGTTGAACTTGTGGATTCAACATTTTTATGTCATAATTATGCCAAGTTCCCTCTTTCTATCCTTTATGCGCTATTGCGATATGTAAGCGATGGGATTGCGTTTGGGGTTGGGTAAACTTAAAAGACATAAAAACATGAGCTTGGGAATTTACCTATTAAGTTAGGTCTACCCATTGGGAATTTACCTATTAAGTTAGGTCTACCCAATTGCTTGAAAACTTGTAAGGTGTTTTGGAAACATGATGGACATGACACTTAGAAAAGATAAGTGTGGCCAACTCGAGGTTGGGTTGAGTTTGTAGCGTAAACCTACCCGGAACCGACCGGCTTAACTAGTTGCTACAGACAATAGGACCCAATGTGAGAAGTTGGTCATGTTGTACCTTGAACCCGAGGTTAGACCAAGTTGTGGTGTAAAGCTACCCGGACCCGCCCGGCTTAACTAGTAACCACAACAAGGTCTAATGTGAGAGGTTAAGGCGCATTAAATTAATTAATGCCTCGTGATTAGGGTTAAGTCATGGTCCACTTAATACTTAACCAATCTGAACTCGGTAAATTAACGGGGTTAAGTTAACCTACACTTAACCAATCTGAACTCGGTGATTTAACGGGGTTAAGATGAACTATACTTAACCAAATCAATTCAGTAATTTGGTAAGGCTGAGAACCAATTTGATATCTGGTCTGGATAAACCAACTTGGTTGATAAATTAAACGAACCTGTTTTGCGGATCTGTAGGACCCACACTAAGTTAGGCAAGTTTGTAAATCTGTTATCTGATCCGTTAGTCTGAAAACTAATCGTCTGAACTTAGTATGTCTGAACTCTGTCAATAAGTTAATCTGAATCTGATAGTCTGGGGACACAAGGGGGAATACTTGTGTCATTTGTTGTTTGGGACCCATATTAGTCAGTAACCCTTTCTGGTATCAAAACTTTGACCCAACTGTAGGTAGGGTCCGGGCACGCTTACTGAACTAATTATAAGTGGTTCATTCTGATAATGGCGATGGGTGTTGATGGTGCGTTCCAACCGGGTCATGTGCGTGCATGGATCCCGGTCTGCCTCTGAGGATGTAAGACGCCGTGACATCTGTAAATATGCCTGTGCCAATTGGTTGCCACTTTAGGGAGTGATACACCCTATCGTGGGGCCGACACAGGATATTTATGTATTAGGGAGCCGATCGCTTGGGTAGGATTTAGGGTACACTTAGTTCTGTCTGATTCTGTTGGTACCGTCTGTTTTGTTGGGTGGCAACACCCGTCTGTTTCTGCGTGGTACCGTTCTGTTAGGGTGGTAAAGGCCCATTTTTGTTAGCATTCCGTTTCTGTACTTTATCTGTTAGGGTGGTTAAGGCCCATTATAGTTAGTATTCCGCTTCTGTACTTCATCTGTTAGGGTGGTAAAGGCCCATTATTGTTAGCATTCCGTTTCTGTACTTTATCTGTTGGGATGGTAAAAGCCCATTTTTCCCAAACTCTATTTCTGTATGGACCATTCTGTTCCGTCCTGTTTCGATGTGAACATTGGGGTAACACCTAATCCTGTTATACTAGAATTGGTACCAAGAAGTTAGATCTTGGTTTGAGTCAAATACCTGATACTGGGCCAAGTTTAGGTCTAGGGATAAATTCTGGATTATACATGACATGTTAGAATGTTAGCACACCTGTGGTGCAAAACCTTAAACCGGATTATGCGATGACACCTTTATCTGCCTTGTTAGTTAATCAACATGCTAGTATGTTGTTATCCCTATGTTCATACCTGCTGCTCATGCCAGTTAACTTTATCAGTTTACATTGATTGTAGTAGGGCTTACTCAGTCTTTTTGACTGACCTGTTTTCTTTCGCCACTTTTCTTTCGTTCCCCCCCCCCCAGGTTTACAGGGTGGGAATACCGGTACTTAGCTTGGATCTTAGCTGCTTTTCTTGGATAGCTCACGTATGCTTTGGATTTGAGCTTGCTATTGTTTTCCACTTTAGGGATAGCTACATTATGTTTTCCTTTTCAGCTTCCAGTTTTATGTACTAGAATTGTTTATTTGGAAAATTGACATTATGTTGTACCAGACTTGTTTTGAAATGGTTTAAAATCTTCCGCTGTTTTATCTATGTTATTTACTCTGTTTACATATATACATATGTTCTTGTTCTGCCTTGATATATCATTATGCATGTTTACCTGATTCAAACGCCCCTCCAAAGTCAGAGTGCTTGCAAGAGCCACCCTGGCGGAGGTGGGGTGTTACATTTGGTATCAGAGCATATGGTTTACGAGAGGGAACAAAAAGGTTTTTAGAAAACTTTTGGAAAACTATTTTCAAAACCAAGTATAAAGTATTTTCCAAAGAAAAGTCTAGTTTATTTTAAAGGCTAGTCCCCAAAAAGCCATTAGCAAAATTCCTTCGTTTTTCTCCATTCTGAATCTGTCTTTTTCTTCATTTTTAGTATGGCCGATAACTTTGCTATTCCGGAGGGAGTGCACGTACCTGTTTGGTATAGGAGACTTTTGGAGGCTAGGGCGACCGAAGCCGGCCCCGCAGATGTCCCTCCTCCTCCTCCAGTAGTTAATATTCCTCCTCCTCCTGTCGCTAATGTTCCTCCTCCACCTGTTGCTGAGGTCCCTCTTCCTCCTCCCCCTCAGCATCCTCAACCTGACTTCGCAAAGACTTGCAAAGATTTCAAAGCAATGGGTGGCAAGAACTTTCAAGGCACTGAGACTTTTGTGGAGGCCAGAAATTGGTTGAAAGAGACCGAGGATTTATTTGCCATCTTTGGGTTAGATGATCAGAGAAAGATCTTGTTGGCGGTTTGGCTTATGAGGGATGAAGCCGCTTATTGGTGGGAAGTCACCAATGGTACTAGGCCCGTTGAGACTTGGGCCGATTTCAGGACAAGATTCGGGCTTAAGTTTCTGTCTTCTGCTGAAGAGAATTTGCAAATGGAGAGGTTTATTGCTTTGAAGCAAGGAGACATGTCCGTCAAAGAATATGTGAACAAGTTCAATCAGTTAGCTCGTTTTGGCTTGGATATGGTGAGTACTACTCAGAAGAAGGCTCTTCGTTTTGCTAGAGGATTGAATGAGCCGTTACAGGAGTTAGCTGTGTCTCATGTGCCCATGGGGGCCACGTTTGAGAGTTTGGTAGATATGGCCCTACTCCATGAAGAAAAAAAGAGTGCAAAGAAGGAGGTCAAGGTGAATGAGTCTCAAAACAAGAAAACGGGGCCCAAAAAGGAAATGCAAAAGAAGGAGGAGAAGTCTGAAGATAAGAAGGAAAAGAAGTGCTTTACTTGTGGAAGCTCAACTCATCTAAACAAGGATTGCAGAAAGAGGAAGGGCACTTGCTTTAACTGTGGAGAGATGGACAATTCACTATGGACTGCCCGAAGAAGAAAGGGACTACATCGGAAGGAACGGTGAATACTCGCATGACGGGTGAATAGATTAGGGCTAGAATAATTTGTCTGTAGGATGTTTAATTTTCCTTGTCTGATTTTCAGTTTGAAACTTTTTTTTTCTGGTATTTTGATTCTGTAATAGAAACTCGGTACTTTAATGCTAGTTTTGCTTCTGATCTGGTAATAGTCTCAAACTCCCTGAGAGTTATAACTCATCTGTTTGTGATAAATTGGGATTTGAGAGTATCTGTGACTATGACAAATACATTCTGGGTTTCTACCATGCTTAGTTTCCTAAGAATCATTTGGGGAAAACTGATCTATACTAGTAGTCTGTAAGTATATGTACCAAGTTTTTGTTTTATCTGTACTCGCTTCCATCACTCGACTGTATCTTGTTGAGATAGGAATCCTATGGATGTAAACATGTGTTTGAGACATTTTATGTTTGATGGTTGCAAGTGATTGCTAGTGGTTGCTCGTGGATGCATAAACACACACTAGGCACTAGATCGGCTTGAAATACACTCTCATATTGCATATGGACGTGTGTACATTTTCAATTCTTATGGTTGCAAGATGGTTAATTCAGCACGTGGATGTTGCATATGGATGACTGTTATGTGCACTCATGTAGAGATTATAAATTATGTTAGGAATTTGCATACATATGGACTCATTTCACTAACATATTTTGCATTAAGGGGGTTTACTGAATCAGTAACCTCCTGATTTTCGCATTAGATAAGTACATATACACACACCTTTGCATATGATCATACAGCATTTAGAACCTTTTAAGGACAATGATTGCTCGTGGATGATGTTTTGAGTAGATGGATGATGGATGGTAGGATACGTTCTTCCTAACTTGGAGATTTCGGGGACGAAATCCTTTAAGGAGGGAAAAATGTAACAACCCGTATTTTTGAATAACATGTTATAACATAAATGGAGGCAAAATTAAACTGTAAAATCTGAATCAAGGGAAACGGGCTATGCCATTGCGTTCGTCTCGGAAAAATACGTGAAATAGAGTCCGAGTTTTCGAAAATCGGAGTCCGTATGACCAAGGTATGGCCTCACGAAGTTTCACGAAAAATTCCCAAATTAAAGTATACTTAATTAAGTGAAATGGGTTGCGCAGAGAAATATATATATATATATATATATATATATATATATATTGATATATATATATATATATATATAATTGAAAATTAAATAAATAAATATGCAAAAATGTTCAAAACAGCGAATTGGGAGAGGGGAATAACCGAACCGGCCGATTTTTGAGGTCGACCCGAGCTCGCTGGGTCGACTAGGGGTTAATCCAGGGTGTTTGGCTGTCAACCCGTGGGCCGATTCGCTCAAATGCAGACTTTGCATTTGAATGGTTCTCATGGTCCATCTTTAATCTAAAGGCCCTAGATGGTTCCTACACTTGACTTCTTACCCAAGACATGCTTTGATGGCTTGGATTGAATCTAGGGTTAATCCTATGGCCTAAAACACTTGCCTAATCTATAAATAAGACCCTAACCTATCCTAAATCATCATTATTCATTCATACAACTAAACTATGGCAAAATCAATCCTCTCATGGCCTCCACTCTCTTCATAAAATTCCTAAATAAATTCCTATGTGATTTTCCATGCATACAAGTGTTTTCAAACTTGTATGAGCATCGTTAGCTTGCATTCAAGTCAAGTTTATATATTTGCATCATAAAGAAAGAGTCTTGATCATTTTGGCTCAAGGGTTTTTCTTGTATTTTGGGTTTAATTGATTTCATAAGGGCTTTGTCATATTTTTGTGACTTCTTAAGCATTGTAAGCCCTATTCCTTTCATACTTAAACTCTAAAGTTAAATGTATGATATGCAAGTTTACTATGATGTGTTATGCAAGTTTACTATGATGTGTTATGCAAGTTTACTATGATGCTATATGCAAGTTCATCAAGTTATGTTATGCAAGTTTGATATGCAAGTTGTCATATGATATGCAAGTTATGTTATGCAAGTTTGATATGCAAGTTGTCATATGATATGCAAGTTAAGTTATGCAAGTTTGATATGCAAGTTGTCATATGATATGCAAGTTAAGTTATGCAAGTTTGATATGCAAGTTGTCATATGATATGCAAGTTATGCTATGCAAGTTTGGGATGCTCATTTGGTTCATGTTATCATGTTATGCAAGCTTATCTTGGGTTTATGAACATAAAAGCTTCAAGCTTTATGCCAAAGGTTGCATTTTGGCAACATGTAAGTTATCATATCTCTTATGATAACTTGCATGTGAGGCTAAATGCGAACTTATGGCCATTTCTACATGTCATTTAGCACCATGTATCATGAATATGACAAGTTTGGTTTTATGAGGCCTAAAAATGTAATATGCAAGTGTATGAACACATGAACATTTCATATGCCACCATGTTGAACTTGTGGATTCAACATTTTTATGTCATAATTATGCCAAGTTCCCTCTTTCTATCCTTTATGCGCTATTGCGATATGTAAGCGATGGGATTGCGTTTGGGGTTGGGTAAACTTAAAAGACATAAAAACATGAGCTTGGGAATTTACCTATTAAGTTAGGTCTACCCATTGGGAATTTACCTATTAAGTTAGGTCTACCCAATTGCTTGAAAACTTGTAAGGTGTTTTGGAAACACGATGGACATGACACTTAGAAAAGATAAGTGTGGCCAACTCGAGGTTGGGTTGAGTTTGTAGCGTAAACCTACCCGGAACCGACCGGCTTAACTAGTTGCTACAGACAATAGGACCCAATGTGAGAAGTTGGTCATGTTGTACCTTGAACCCGAGGTTAGACCAAGTTGTGGTGTAAAGCTACCCGGACCCGCCCGGCTTAACTAGTAACCACAACAAGGTCTAATGTGAGAGGTTAAGGCGCATTAAATTAATTAATGCCTCGTGATTAGGGTTAAGTCATGGTCCACTTAATACTTAACCAATCTGAACTCGGTAAATTAACGGGGTTAAGTTAACCTACACTTAACCAATCTGAACTCGGTGATTTAACGGGGTTAAGATGAACTATACTTAACCAAATCAATTCAGTAATTTGGTAAGGCTGAGAACCAATTTGATATCTGGTCTGGATAAACCAACTTGGTTGATAAAT
The DNA here is from genome assembly GCA_030737875.1 of Allium sativum. NCBI lineage: Eukaryota > Viridiplantae > Streptophyta > Magnoliopsida > Asparagales > Amaryllidaceae > Allium > Allium sativum. Next base: position 364,327,694 of record CM060916.1, on the reverse strand, counting down.
TAAACGAACCTGTTTTGCGGATCTGTAGGACCCACACTAAGTTAGGCAAGTTTGTAAATCTGTTATCTGATCCGTTAGTCTAAAAACTAATCGTCTGAACTTAGTATGTCTGAACTTAGTATGTCTGAACTCTGTCAATAAGTTAATCTGAATCTGATAGTCTGGGGACACAAGGGGGAATACTTGTGTCATTTGTTGTTTGAGACCCATATTAGTCAGTAACCCTTTCTGGTATCAAAACTTTGACCCAACTTTAGGTAGGGTCCGCGCACGCTTACTGAACTAATTATAAGTGGTTCATTCTGATAATGGCGATGGGTGTTGATGGTGCGTTCCAACCGGGTCATGTGCGTGCATGGATCCCGGTCTGCCTCTGAGGATGTAAGACGCCGTGACATCTGTAAATATGCCTGTGCCAATTGGTTGCCACTTTAGGGAGTGATACACCCTATCGTGGGGCCAACATAGGATATTTATGTATTAGGGAGCCGATCGCTTGGGTAGGATTTAGGGTACACTTAGTTCTGTCTGATTCTGTTGGTACCGTCTGTTTTGTTGGGTGGCAACACCCGTCTGTTTCTGCGTGGTACCGTTCTGTTAGGGTGGTAAAGGCCCATTTTTGTTAGCATTCCGTTTCTGTACTTTATCTGTTAGGGTGGTTAAGGCCCATTATAGTTAGTATTCCGCTTCTGTACTTCATCTGTTAGGGTGGTAAAGGCCCATTATTGTTAGCATTCCGTTTCTGTACTTTATCTGTTGGGATGGTAAAAGCCCATTTTTCCCAAACTCTATTTCTGTATGGACCATTCTGTTCCGTCCTGTTTCGATGTGAACATTGGGGTAACACCTAATCCTGTTATACTAGAATTGGTACCAAGAAGTTAGATCTTGGTTTGAGTCAAATACCTGATACTGGGCCAAGTTTAGGTCTAGGGATAAATTCTGGATTATACATGACATGTTAGAATGTTAGCACACCTGTGGTGCAAAACCTTAAACCGGATTATGCGATGACACCTTTATCTGCCTTGTTAGTTAATCAACATGCTAGTATGTTGTTATCCCTATGTTCATACCTGCTGCTCATGCCAGTTAACTTTATCAGTTTACATTGATTGTAGTAGGGCTTACTCAGTCTTTTTGACTGACCTGTTTTCTTTCGCCACTTTTCTTTCGTTCCCCCCCCCCCCCCCAGGTTTACAGGGTGGGAATACCGGTACTTAGCTTGGATCTTAGCTGCTTTTCTTGGATAGCTCACGTATGCTTTGGATTTGAGCTTGCTATTGTTTTCCACTTTAGGGATAGCTACATTATGTTTTCCTTTTCAGCTTCCAGTTTTATGTACTAGAATTGTTTATTTGGAAAATTGACATTATGTTGTACCAGACTTGTTTTGAAATGGTTTAAAATCTTCCGCTGTTTTATCTATGTTATTTACTCTGTTTACATATATACATATGTTCTTGTTCTGCCTTGATATATCATTATGCATGTTTACCTGATTCAAACGCCCCTCCAAAGTCAGAGTGCTTGCAAGAGCCACCCTGGCGGAGGTGGGGTGTTACACTTTGATTTTGGTATTATGGATTTTGGGCCAGAAGTGTTCGGATTGGAAGTTATTGAAGAAATACGGATAGGGGCTTATGTACAAAATTGGAAATTAGTGTAAATTGGGTTTTTTGGAGATGGAGGGGGCCATGGTCGGAGGTGGCACTGAGGAAGGCGGCGTCGGGGTGCTGCAGGCCAGGGAAGGTGGCGGCTAGGTAATGGCGAGCCCAGAGGGTGGCAGCGGCTGATTTCTGGTGGTTTGGGGCTAGGGTTTTACGGTTTGGGGGCTTCGATTAGAGGGAGAAGGAGACGCGGCGGTGGTGGGGGTGACCTACAGCGGTAGCAGTGGCGCCTGGCGGGGGGCGACGGCTGTAGCGGGTTCGATCGTTTTTTTTTAAGTTTGAACGGTGGGAGAGAGCAAGGGGTTTGACCAATTTATATATTTATTATTTTTAATTCCAAAAAGTTAAATTTTCTTTCAAACTCTAAATTGAACCCAACAACTATCGCCTCTAGCTAAATACCCCCCTCCCGAACATAATGGAATATGTTTCGTAAGCCAATTCGACTGTTTCGATCAGTTTTCATCAAAATTAAAATATAAATTAATATAACGTTCCAAATTGAATTAAACGTAAATTTTAATCTACCGGGGCCACAAACTGACTCCAAAAATTCCCAAAAAAAAAATCTAGCTATGTTTTGACGATACGGTCCTAACAAAACTAATTTCATCTAATTTGGAGACACGCTCGAAAATGGTCATTTTCCAGTCAATTAAATTCAAACTTAAAGTACCAAACGCGTTTAAATTCACCACGCTCACATATTAATTCCAAAAATTATGAAATTGGAATATAACAATAATTTGACATTTCGGATCCAGCAAAAGTTGTTTCGTCAAAAACGGAGGTCATTTGCAAAATGGCTATTTTTAAGGGCTATATATAATTTAAAAATATATTAAATTCCACAGCGACTATTTTGAATTTTAAACCAGACATAACTGTTAATTGATATTATGAAATCTCGATTTTTCACATTTGTTAGAAAGACAAAATTAAACAGATTCAAATATTTCTTTTTCTACTGAAATCCGATTTATTTTGAATTATGTGCATTCAATTGAAATTTAAAATCGAATTTTCAAACTACCGTGCCATTTCAGGCTCGTTTTATAATTAAAATAAATTTATATATTCTAACTTCGATTTAAATAAATTTTAAATCGTTATTATTTAAAATAAATCATTTTAGATATTCAAAATCCATTAAAATGGCTAAAATAAATTTTTTTTAATTGGTTCTGAATTTCAGGCTTGTTACAATCTCCCCCACTTAAAATCTTTTCGTCCCCGAAAAGGAACGGAGCTAAATGTTGTTTAACTAACCAACTCAACTTTCATTTTGGCTTTCATTCTTCAACTTTTCAGTTTCTAAGAATTTTTCCATTTCTCAAAAATTTGGCTAAAACCTTAAATTTTTGAAAAATTTCGCCATAACCTTCTTTGTACAGGTTGATATTTAAAGCCGCAACTTGCCTCACACAGTCCTCATCAATCTAAAAGAAAAAGGCAAGTGGCTAGGCAATCGGCTCATAAAATCATCAAAACCCAAGAAATACAATATACATGTACCTATTTGTCGGGCATACAATTTTATTCCTCATCTTAGCTTGCATGGTATGACCTATTCATTATATATACATGTACACATATGCAATTCAAATCAGTTTTCAATTCAGTTCAAATTGGATTCACTTTGGCTAAATTTCACCTTTTGTTCGCTTATTGGTCAAACATTTTAATTAGTCAAACTAATTATCATACAACAGAACCAGCAATCAATTTGTGAATTAAACTTCCAAAACATATAACTTTTGTATATATATTTAATAATCATATTTTTAGTGTCAAATCACAAATATTAACCCTATCTACTTTTGGTTCTCACACCAATCAATTGGAAATATATAGATATCACACTTTCGAGACTCGAACATAAATACTGGTGATGGCGCGCCATCATTAGAATCATGCCCGGGTGACTAGAGTGTGATTTCTATATCTATCCAGTATATTTGAGGCTTCGTATGCACGTGGATCAGACGTATATTAAAATCTCGATATATCCAATAGTCCAAAATCAATTTAAAATAAAATACTCACATACATATAATAAGGTTTAAATTTTCAAAACAAAATTTGTTTTTCATTTTTATTTAAAAGTAATACTCTTCATACTCATTCTAGGGTATTACTAACACTGTCTCTAATGAGTCATTCTCACTGGATATTACTAATCCAATCTCTGATGAATTCTTTCGGTCGGTTCTAATGTGTCTTGTTCTCGAGCTGTGTAAACTAGAGCTCTGATGCCACAAATGTTACGACCCGTATTCGCTAGCCTCCGAGGAGACCTGAAAACACGAATTGTAATGAGAACACGATAAATTGGAATGCAAATGGAAGGACATTTAATTGCTATTACAACAATTACATTAGAGTACAAGAATATAACAGAGCAAGAATAAATAATATACATCGCAAAAATATCAGAGATTAAAATACATTACACAGCAGTGGAAAAATAACACATAACACAACTGAAAGAGATACACATATATAAAGCTTTCCAAATATAGCTCCAGTTGTAAATCAGGATCCTGAAAAATAAAAATCTGCAAAACCAAAACTACAAGCTGCCCGTATGGAAAACGAGGCACCCAGAGTTTAGGTTAAAACAATAAACTCCAGGTCAGTCATGGGACTAGTGTGATAACTAAAACAGTTATTTAAAACTTTACTTTAAAATAGAGTAAATCAAGGGACCACAACGTATAACACGGAACAAGTTTTCTCCCAAGAATACTAGTGCATAAAACAAACAGTGTAATGCTTTTTTGGAAAAATAAAGCTACTATAAGACTTATGTCCCATCACACAATGCAAGAAAGCCGGAGGATAGAGTTTTACCTTATAATAGCCAAACTTGCTTGGTATGTTGAAAACAAATCATTTTGATATTACTATAAGTGTATAGTGTAAAAAACAACTTCAAATATAAATGTATCAATCATAGACGGCATGGCTACCGTATACTATGTCGCCATACTAGTCCTGCAATTAAAACCAGAATGTCGTGTATTGGAAATTGGATTTCCATCATGAGTCGAGACCAAGGATGGTCTCCTCACTGATTCAGATCACCTCAAGCAAGATGACCTAGGATCCCCCGCAGTGAACCTTGGATCCTCCACGAACGGTCCTCCCTTATGTTTGCGGATTAGTTATTCCTGAACACATATTTCCCGGTCCTATCGGACCTATCACCTGGCCACAAGGGACCAATATCCGGGGTGCCTCGCATTCCATTATCCACACAGGTAAAAAAAATTGTCTGGGCTTCATACCATGACACTGCCCATTGCTAGAAAAAAACGTCGTGTAACGACCGCCCATAACCCTCGCACTATACAAGAGAAATAATGCGCTGAGAGGTGTGCAAGGCAGTCATGGACGATCACCAGAGTAGGTAAACACAAGCGGAACCTGTCGTAAACTCACAGCGCAAGGATAAAATATAGTAGAATATATACAACAGGTAATGATAGTGAAGCAGAAAACGCTAAACTTTCATGACAACTAGAAAGTATTCCCATACATGTGGATAACAACAGTAGTGTTTGTACAATTTGCCTCACTACAACACTCATAGAAATAGCACACAGAGGAAACAAATACTAAATAGTAGTAAAGATAGTACACCAGCCTCTTGCTCGCCTCCAAACAGCAACACCGTCCTCACTTAAGCTACCTGTCACCTGCTGCTTAGTCTGCCCATCCAATAATTGGATAAAAAGCCCCAGGTCATAAGAGGAAACAAAAAACCTTGAGTCAGACAACAGTCTTAGTGAGCTATAAAACAGCTAACAGACTTCAACAATAAAGTATATGAGAAGGGATAGATAAGCATACTAATCTACCCATGACACCAGAGAAGAACTCAACCTTATCTTCCCCACATCGGACAGTGATAGCCTTTACTGCAAACAATTCAATCATTCATCCATGGAAACTAAAACACCCATTCAATCACGAAAAACACTCATAACATCCAGATTATATATATCTCATGTAGACCATCCTAATCAAATTCAACATCTCTTAAGTACAAGCCACAGAGGCCTAAACCAATATCAGACAAGCACCCACGAAACATCTCCTTCGACTTTGGACAACCCACATGAGACGGTACAAATAGAACAACCAATCATCCATGATTGACTCTGGCTATCACCTCCAATCCTGCTTTGAAACCATCGTTAATCATATGACGGCCAACCTTGCCAAGGGCCAAGGGCTAATGGTAACCCCAGTTCTAGCATAAGCTCCATATGTCCAACCTTGACAATGTCCAACCTTGACAACTAGGCCTTTCAATGTTACCCATGGTACTCGACCTACAACCCATCTTTTGGGTGCCCCCATCGTACCCCTGCTTTGAGCATGCTAGAACTTACGACAACGATAATCTCTCGGCCTTCAATTCCTCTAGTCATCCAACCTTGACGGCTATTTACTGCTCAAGCGATCTTCTCGAGCAAACATTATCCACCAACTCACGACCTTTGAGTTGTCTGCCTATTCGTTGCTTTTCACCGATCAATGAACATATCACATCACTTCGAACATCCCTTTTTGGACTCTTGTCGAAGCCACCACCATCATTGAACCAACCAACATCCTTATAAGGTTCAAAGCAATCCATAGCATTATTTCAGCACTTCCTAACTTCCCAATTGAATTTATTATGAAGTCACATCATCACTGGAAATGTCCGACTAGAAAAACTTGCCCAGAAATGGCAGAAATGGCTGTCCACTTTGGTCCGATCCGAACTTTGGTCCGATCCGATCCACTTTGGTCCGATTTGATCCACTTTGGTCCGGTCCGAACTTTGGTCTGATCTACTTTGGTCCGATCCGATCCACTTTGGTCCGATCCGATCAACTTAGTCCGATCCAATCCACTTTTGTCCGATTCGATCCACTTTGGACCGATCCAATCCACTTTGGTCCACTCCGATCCACTTTGGTCTGGTCCGATCCACTTTGGTCTTATCCGATCCACTTTCGTCCGGTCCGATCCACTTTGGTCCGATCCACTTAGTCCGGTCCGATCCACTTTGGTCTGATCCGATCCACTTTAGACCGATCCGATCCACTTTGGTCCGCTCCGATCCACTTCGGTCCGGTCCAATCCACTTTGGTCTGGTCCGATCTACTTTCATCTCGTTCGATCCACTTTGGTTCGATCCAAACCCTGCATATTGCAATTCAACTTCGATTTCGACCAAAATTTTGCCAAACGACGAATCCGATGAAACCAACTCAACCAAAATCATCAAACACAATCATAAACATATCATAACACAACTAACCACATGAATATAACGATTACTACAAAAATGGTGTAAATCTCACCAAAAACCATTAAAATGAACATATGATCAAAATGATAGATCTAACTAACATAAACATGTAAAAATGACATGAAATTAACGATTAAAACTTGTTAGATTAGATCATAGGTTGATGCATATGAAAATGAACATGTAATGGTGTAAATCTGTGGTAAAACATCTCAATTTGATGAGAAACACGCACAAACACTCATATAGTTAATTGCATTCATGTGAGAGATGTAAATCATTCACCGGTTTGCCGAAACAATCTAAAACGATAAAAATAAGAATCCGGACAGCGAGCACTCCAAATCAAAACCCTCGATATGATGAATTCGCCTTTGAAACGATGTAGATCTAGCCTCGAATAGTGTATATCTTCGATTTCCCTCCTTGGATTTGGATTTTTAATGGTGGAAAGGTGATAGAGGAAGAAGATGCACAGGTCTCCAAATGAGAGAATGGGAGAAGTAACCTATTCTCCATACCCCTCACTCTCTATTTATAGTTTCCAACAACCCACTAATGGGCCTTCCCAATTCAGCCCATTAGGCTCTCCAAACCTGAACAACCAATTGAAAAACCTTAAAACAGCGATTTCTCCCAAACCGCTACGCCAAATCCTTAATGTAACCACTCTACGGAAAGGCAACCATCAATTTCTTTCCAATGGCACAGGGTTCATCCTATGATTCGACCTGAGTCAAAAGTTATACCCTGTATAAGACTGACAGGGGAAAATGGTCACAAACAAAATGGGTAAAAATTATGGACATGTCTCGCATCCCCATAAGCAACATATTAAAAGATGGGAATGATCCAACCCTCAGAGAATAAAATAAAAATATTTTACGATCTTCCGATACATAAAATGCGGGCTGTTACAATCTCCCCCCTTAAGAATTTCGCCCCTGAAATTCCAAACAAACACAAGTAATCACAACAATTCCGCATGCCTATCATCCATAAGAAGTCAATTCTATCATCCAAACCAGCAATCATCAAGCCATGCATCCATAACCTTATCCTTGCACGCGGAATTCTATCAAACAACCACAAAGATAACAACAAAATCAACAAGTAATAATGATTGCATGATATCAATGGGTCATATGGGTGAAGAGTTTTTGACAGGTCGTCTTTATACTCTTCCCCGTCTTCCTCGTAACATCGTCGCCATCCCTACTCCATTGTACCTTAACTAAACTAAACGTCTTTTATCCTAGGTTGTTTCGTGTCATTCTCGACAACACAAAGCGGCTTATGAGGTTTCTCCATTACGGTCTCAACTATAAGGTCGACGTACTACACTGGAGGTACTACCACATCCGGATCATGCGAATATTTTCGCAAAACAGACTGACAAATCATTGTGCACACTCTACATCCCTCGTGTAAAATCACTTTATACGCGAACTTTCTTATTTGCTTGTCTATCGGAAACAGTCCAACAACCCATAGCACTTAAGCCACCCACCACAGCGTTTAGAAGCGCTGCTGAAAACTCCTTCAACTTGACCAACCCAATCACCCCTTCAACACCTCAACTTCTGAACCGATCTGTTTCCTAGTTTGGTTCTAGGTAGTCCCTCGATAATATCCATCGATACTTGCTCCCACTTCCACGTAGGAACTTCCAATGGCTAAAGCAAACCACTCGGCTCCTTCTGTTCAACTGTCACCAACTGACAGTTCATAGACTTGGAAATGAACTTCCCAATATCTCGCTTCATCCCTTCCCAATAGTAGATTCTCTTCATGTCCTGATACATCTTATTACCACCGGGATGAATCGTTAGCTTCGAGTGATGACATTCTCTCAGAACCTCATCCCTCAATCCATCGATATCAGGAATAACTAATCGTCCTTTCTTTCGAAGCCAACCTTCTCGATCGACCTCGAACTCTTTATCTTCTGGTTCCAGTTTCTGAATAAACTCAACAAGCTTCACATCTTTCCTTTGGCTCTCGCTAATCCTTTCAATAAGAGTAGGTCTTATTGACAAGCTTGCCAACATTTCAGGTTCCAACTCACACCTTGGCCTGAAATCGAACCTCACCAAGTACTCAAGGCTCTTCCATTCCGAAGACATCGCCCCCAAACTTGCGTGTCTTCGACTTAACGCATCTGCAACCGCGTTACCCTTGCCCGGAGTATAGGCTATGCCAAAATCGTATGATGCCAGAAACTCTAACCATCTTTGTTGCCGAAGATTTAAATCCTTTTGGGGGGAAAAGATACTTCAACAACTTGTGATCCGCAAACAACTCAAATCGAACTCCCAACAGGTAATGTCTCCATATCTTCAGAGCAAATACAATTGCTGCCAACTCCAAATCATGACTTGGGTATTTCCTCTCTTGTGGCTTAAGTTGTCGACTCGCATAGGCCACAACCATAACCTTTTGCATTAGTACTGCTCCCTGTCCAGTACCACATGCATCAGTATATACCACCATCTCTCTTCACTCTCACTTGGAATGGTCAACACAGGTGCACTCGTCAATCTCTCCTTCAGGATTCCGAACGCTTGTTCGCACTTTGCATCCCATGTGAACACTTGGTTCTTCTTCGTCAATCCTGTCAATGGTGCAGCTACCTTGGAGAAATCCTTGATAAACCGTCGGTAATATCCTGCCAACCCAAGGAAACTCTGAATATCCATTGCATTCTTAGGTCTATCCCAGTCCTGGATTGCTGCCACTTTAGCGGGGTCAACTGCTATCCTATTTCCAGAAACTACATGGCCTAAGAATTTCACCTCATCCTTCCAGAAGTGAAACTTCGAGAACTTAGTTTCAATTGATGCTTTCGCAAGATCTCTAACACAACTCTCAAGTGTGTCTTGTGTTCTTCCTTATTCCTGGAGTAAACCAGAATATCATCCATGAATACAGGCACAAACCTATTCAACCAATCTCTGAACACTCCATTCATAAGATCCATAAAGTACACCGGCGCGTTAGTCAACTCGAATGGCATCACCAACCATTCAAAGAATCCGGATGGTGTCCTAAAAGCAGTCTTCGGCACACTATCCTTAGCCACCCTCAACTGGTGAAATCCCGTTGCCAAATGCATCTGAGAAAACACTTTGGCTTCCTGAAGCTGATCGAACAAGTCATCAATCCTTGGCAACATATACTTGTTCTTCTTAGTCACCTTGTTCAGCTCACGATAGTCTACACACAATCTTAACGAGCCGTCTGCCTTGGTTGCAAATACGACATGTGCACCCTATTCGGATACACTCCTCCGAACAAATCCTTTTCCCAAAAGGTCACGAACTTGCACCTCTAACTCTCGCTGTTCCTTAGGTGCCATCCACCTAAGAGACATAACGATTGGTCTAGCACCTTCGACCAAGTCGATCCTAAACTCGATCTCACGATGCGATTATAATCCTTTGATCTCGTCAAAGACATCTTTATACTCCTTAGCAATTAGCACAGATGACAAGTCTTCTTGTGGAATCACAAGCGAATATAACAACTTATAAGAACACCGTCTTCAGGTTACCTCGAATCAACACCTTTCGCCCTTGCACATCCCCGACTGTCATCTCTAGCTTTTCGTAACTTACTTTTTCCGCACATCTCTTGAGCCAATCCATGCCCAAGATGATTTCAAACCCAATGAAAGTTACAACTAAGCAACCAGTCATAAATGAGCATTCATGATCAATAATACTAGATCCACAAAGCTTGCATAGAGAAGATGAAAACATGCTAGATCAATTACAACTAAAGGTCTAATGCAACTTCAAGTTCCGAACCTATTCAACATACAATCTTATTATAGGTAAAAGATGACGATCCTCTAGTACCAAATAGAACTCAAACAACTTCACTGGTTGGAAGCCCATCCAGACAATAACTTCTCCTAGTTCTCTTCAGGAATACAATAGGAAATTGGAATTGCTTCCACAACACATGCTTCCTCTAGTTGCCTGTTCTTTGGAAGGTCCAGACAGTCTTTCTTCTTATGTCCAGGCTTGCCGCATTCAAAGCACTTCCTTTCGGTTTCGGTTTCTCACAATTGTTGGCATAATGACCCTCCAATTGGCAATTAAAGCAAGTGACATTCTTCTTATATCTCTTCTTCTTGCTTTTCTTCTTATTAGTACTAGGGCCAATAAAGGTTTCTTCATCTGTAGGAGAATATTCCCTTTGTCGCTTAATAGAATCCCTTTTGGGGACTTGCACAGGAACACCACGCTCTACTGACGCTTCTGGAATGCACATCCTTAACATGGCTATCGCCATCATGGCCGCCCCAAACATAACTAGATATTCAGGTGCAACAGCTAATGCAATCAATCGTCTTCTTCCATCTCCTATTCTTCCTATCTCAAGCTCACTCCTAGAGATTTGATGACTCATTCTGAATCTAAAATAGAATGATTAGTCCACTTACAAGATAAACCGCTAAAGGAAAACAACCGCTACTACTATATATGCTTATATATATAGTAATCATCCAACTGAAATCTACAAGTACGTCTCTCATACATAATTATATCTTCGAACTTTGGCCACAATGTTGACCAAAGCTCTGATACCAAATGTGACGACCGCCCATAACCCCTGCACTATACAAGAGAAATAATGCGCTGAGAGGTGTGCAAGTCAGTCATGGACGATCATCAGAGTAGGTAAACACAAGAGGAACCTATCGTAAACTCACAGCTCAAGGATAAAATATAATAGAATATATACAACAGGTAATGATAGTGAAGTAGAAAACACTAAACTTTCATGACAACTAGAAAGTATTCCCATACACGTTGATAACAACAGTAGTGTTTGTACGATTTGTCTCACTACAACACTCATAGAAATAGCACACAGCGGAAGCAAATACTAAATAGTAGCAAAGATAGTACACCAGCCTCCTGCTCGCCTACGAACAACAACACCATCCTCAATTAAGCTACCTGTCACATGCTACTTAGTCTACCCATCCAACAATCGGATGAACAACCCAAGGTAATAAAAGGAAACATAAAACCTTGAGTCAAACAACAATCTTAGTGAGCGATAAAACAGTTAACAAACTTCAACAATAAATTATACGAGAAGGGATAGATAAGCATACTAATCTACCCACGACACCAGAGAAGAACTCAACCTTACATCGGACAGTAATAGCCTTTACTATAAACAATTCAATCATTCATCCATGGAAACTAAAAAACCCAGTCAATCACGGGAAGCACTCATAACATCCAGATTATATATATCTCATGTAGACCATCCTAATCGAATTCAACATCTCTTAAGTACAAGCCCCAGAGGCCTAAACCAATATCAAACCAACACCCACGAAACATCTCCTTCGACTTTGGACAACCTACATAAGACAGTACAAACAGAACAACCAATCATCTATGACTGACTCTGGCTATCACCGCTATTCCTGCTTTAAAACCATCATTAATCGTATGATGGCCAACCTTACCAAAGGTCAAGGGCTAATGGTAACCCCAATTTTAGCATAAACTCCATATGTCCAACCTTAACAACTAGGCCTTTCAACGATACCCATGGTACTCGACCTACAATCGGTCTTTTGGTGCCCCCATCGTACCCCTGCTTTGAGCTTGCTAGAACTTACGACAACGATAATCTCTCGGCCTTCAATATCTCTAGTCGTCCAACCTTAATGGCTATTTATTGCTCAAGCGACCTTCTCGAGCAAACATTATCCACCAACTCCCGACAATTGAGTTGTCTGCCTATTCATTGCTTTTCACTGATCAATGAACATATCACATCACTTCTAACATCCCCTTCTGGACTCTTGTCGAAGCCACCACCATCGTTGAACCAACCAATATCCTTATAAGGTTCAAAGCAATCCATAGCATTATTTCAGCACTTCCTAAATTCCTAATTGAATTTACTTTGAAGTCACATCATCACCGTAAATGTCCGACCAGAAAAACTTGCCCAGAAATGGCTGGCCAGAAATGACTATCCACTTTGGTCCGATCCAATCCACTTTGGTTCGGTCCGAACTTGGGTCCAATCCGATCCACTTTGGTCCGGTCCAATCCACTTTGGTCCGATCCGATCCACTTTTGTCCGATTCGATCCACTTTGGTCCGGTCCGATCCACTTTGGTCCGATTCGATCCACTTTGGTCCGGTCCGACCACTTTGGTCCAATCCGATCCACTTTGGTCTGGTCCGATCCACTTTGGTCTAATCCAAACCTTGCATATTGCAATTCAACTCCGATTTTGGCCAAAATTTCGCCAAACGATGAATCCGATGAAACCAACTCGACCAAAATAATCTAACACAATCATAAACATATCATAACACTACTAACCACATGAATATAATGATTACCACAAAAATGATGTAAATCTCTCCAAAAACCATTAAAATGAACATATGATCAAAATGAGAGATCTAACTAACATAAATATGTAAAAATGACATGAAATTAACGATTAGAACCTGTTAGATAAGATCATAGGGTGATGCATATGAAAATGAACATGTAATGGGGTAAATATATGGTAAAACATCCCAATTTGGTGAGAAACACGCACAAGCACTCATATACTTAGTTGCATTCATGTGAGAGATGCAAATCACTCACCGATTTGCCGAAACAATCTAAAACGATAGAAATAAGAATTCGGACAACAAGCACTCCGAATCAAACCCCTCGACTGATGAATTCACCTTTGAAACTATGTAGATCTAGCCTCAAATGGTATAGATCTTCGATTTACCTCCTTGGATTTGGATTTTTAATGGTGGAAAGGTGTTAGAGGAAGAAGAAGCACAGGTCTCCAAATAAGAGAATGGAAGAAGTAACCTATTCTCCATAACCCTCACCCTCTATTTATAGTTTCCACCAACCCACTAATGGGCCTTCCCAATTCAGCCCATTAGGCTCTCCAAACCTGATCAACCAACTGAAAAACATTAAAACAGCGATTTCTCCTAAACCGCTGAGCCAAATCCTTAATGTAACTACTCTACAGAAAGGCAACCATCAATTTCTTTCCAATGGCATAGGGTTCATCCTATGATTCGACCTGAGTCAAAAGTTATGCACTGTACAGGACTGATAGGGGCAAAAAGGTCACAAACAAAATCGGTAAAATTTATGGACATGTCTCACTTCCCCATAAGCAACATATTAAAAGATTAGAATGATCCAACCCTCAGAGAATAAAATAAAAATATTTTATGATCTTCCGATACGTAAAATGCAGGCTGTTACACGTCGTGCACTCCTTGGGTACCTCATCCCGTTTTTGACTCATACCGAGGTGTGAGGCCCGGGAATTAAGGCTATACACAAAGTTATGCTATTTAAAGTCGTGCTTTGATCATCAACCACAAGACTCTGCTTTTCAACAGAAGCCTTGATCACTTGCATCTCAGCATGCCACACTGACAATTCATGCCATGCAACTGTTGTCTATCAATATATAACCTCTAAGCTCGTACATCTCAGAGAAGGGTGTTAAGCAAGAGAATAAATTCTCTGGCACTAAATAGATATATATTTAATAGATATCAATCAATATAGAATAAAATCCAATGTTAGACACACATCCATTTACTAGTCCGTTCTGGGTCTGAAAGAAACCGGAGGCACCTTATTCCTCGTCCCATATGTCCAATACAGGAGAGAGGCCCTCGCATATCCGGTCGATCTCCAAGTACGTCAGGACAATCACCAATTAATACCTTGTCTTGGGTGTACAACCTAATCAAGACATCAGTAATCATCCAAACGATGTGAAGATCTCCGGTCTTAAATTTATGTCTTCATCGTCGACTCATCGTTGTATCACTTATTCAGAATGGGATAAACCCGGCCTTTCTGAATAACTCGCATATCTTATAAACAAGTGCTATGAAAACACAACATATGCCTCATTCCAATCTAGAATATTCTTTTATTCAAACATTCTTTTCACAATTTAAACCAAATTAAGGTTTTCCAAACTAGTAGGGATTAACGAACCTTATTGAAGTAATCATTTGTTTTATTTCCCAATCCCAACCTATTCATCCCATAGAGCAAAACAGGCAATACTCCATATCTAACACTATGGTGTTATCGGTAAAATTAATTACCTTTTCCTGTTTAAATCTAATTAAAGATTTAACTATCACCTGGAGTAAAATTGGTGGTACTCCATTCTCGATAATTTCCCAAATTTGATAATTTAAATTATCACATTCACATTTCAATATAATTAAAGATTCATTAAAACTTCACTTAGTTTTATTCTTCCAACAATCATTATTTAATGATTATTTAACTTTGGAAACCCAAACATGTCACATCGACAATCTATACCGTACCACTGATTTCTGCCGATATATAACCTCTAAGCTCGTACGTCTCAAAGAAGGGTGTTAAGCTAGAGAATAAATTCTCCGCCACCAAACAGATATATATTTAGCGGAGATCAACAATACAGTTCGATTTACAATGTTAGACATGTAATTCTTTCTTTAACTGGGTTAAAGAACAAATGTCATTTAAAACACAATTCATGATAAACCCAAAATCATATTTCATTAATTATGGAATATTCACGGAAAAGAAATCAATATATAATCGATATCAATTTCCATATCCGACTAATAATATAATGAAATAAAATGGCTAAGCCTTTTAAATTCCATATATATTAATAATCTTCCTCCACAGAAGCTCACTTCGATTATTATAAAATCAAATTCCATTCCATTCCAATTTATTTTATTAAATTGGAAAAACTTTACTTTGGAAATTTTCCATTAAATCTTAATAAAAGATTTATATATTACAAATCACATTTCACTGATAATTGGGTTAAAGAATGAATGTCGCTAAAACACAGTTCACAATAAACCCAAAATCACATTCCATTTTATTCCAACTACTAAATATAACTGGAAACTCTAATAATCTTAATTAAAAGATTTATTCTTTTCACACAAAGTTTAAGAACAGTGTTACTGGAGACACCATTCATGACAAACCCAAAATCCACTTTGATATTAAATATAAGGCCCTAACAGAAATTATATCGGCTTACATTCAATATCAAATTCTGAGACCAACACATATCGTATGGGGAATAACGATATATATCTATCTTCCAAATTCCTCCACAATATCTGTATAATCATGGAATCCAATATCGAAATATCCCGAAGATAATTTATATTCAAATCCATTCCAATTCATACATTGGAAAATTCTGGTTAGATTAAAACCATTCACAAATCCAATATATTTGTTAAAAACGTTGGATTACCTTCTAGTAAATAACTAGATCATTTTGATAAAAATATCATTTATCTTTTCAAATGCGGAATTTTTCATCCAAATTCTTTCCTAGTCATTTATTATGATTTTACACAATTTATTAATATTTTTAATATTTTTATCAAGGTCCATACAGTCGGTTTCCAATAACGGCCACCGAAGTGCATCCATAGCGACCTTTTCCAAATTTGATTTGGACATAATTCCAATCCAACCATTAGATTTCAAATCTCTTATATTTGTTGGAAAGCACTTTCTGATAGGAACCCAACGGTTCCGGTTTTAGGTTAATCCGACGGTCGAATCTCTCGTAACGTCAATTCGAAGCTAATGACCGAAAGCAGCGCGGCGCGTTTTATTCAAGCCATTAATATATATATATATATATATATATATGTATGTATGTATAATATTTCATTCAAAACGTATTTTATAAATTCGTTTTAAAAATGATTCCCACTTTCATTTCAGTTTTAAATCAAAATTGAATACTCCTTATCGTTATAATATTTAAATGATAATATTTTCAAAATATCAGATTTTGATATCATTTCCTTTTCGATATTCATTATAAAAATGAATAAAATTTATATAAATATCATTCGCATTAGAATGGCGCATATCTAATCAACATGGCTTCACATACTTCAATATTTTCGGGTCTACCCAAAATCAGACATCAAATTCACATTTTAATCCTTTACTGAATATTATTTTAAAATATTTGTTATTTTAAAATATTCATTCTTTTAAAATGTTCGTTCTTTCTAAATTGGAATCAGACTTAATCAATTACCATATAATGATATTTATACGGATTTCATACAATACATGTACACAACAACAACGATAACCAATCATCCATCCAGAGTGCATTACATGACTGCATAAGCATTAAATACAGATAATTAACGCTTACCACGGTCTGTCAATCGAATGACATACAACTAAGCAGCTGGGATTGGTGTCCGTCAAATATCATTCCAATATCTGTGTGGGTTTTCAACAAACAAATACTGAATATTATTTGTGCCGTTGGGCGATGTGTAAAATTTGTCGTCCCAATCCATGTCAGTTAAATGGGTGTGCATAAACAAATCGTCCGATTTGTAAATGAATATTTATTTTTATTTTAGGAGAATTTTACACCGTTCATTTATACGTTAAAAATTATATTTTTAACGATAAAATATTGATTTCAACACTTGACTATTTTATATAGTTCATTTATACAATAAAATGATATTTTTATTATTCAAACATTTTATTCAACACATGAATATTTTATATAGTTCATTTACACATTAAAAATTATATTTTTAATGAACAATATCTATTTTAGAAAATTTCGGCATTATAATTGCGCGATATTAGAACTAGAGTAATGTCTAGCATTACCCTTCTCCTGATACTAGCTCGCGCCATACACAATAATCAATCCAATCAACAAAACCACAATACAATCAATAACAACAATACAGTCAATTTTCCCAAAATACAATACAAACAAACAACCATGGTTTGTACAATAATTAGTGCTAGGGGCTACTAAGCCCCATCTGCAACCTATGATATAATAACTGTAAAATAATTTGAGTGAGAAGGAGTTCTCACATTGGGATCCACTACGTCGTTGTTTTCTAACGCTCTGATTCGCTGTTTCTGTTCCAGAATTTGCAAACAAGCTCTAACTTCACATGATCTTTTTTTCTAGCTTAAATGCGCTATTTCAGACAACTTTCGCCTAATGGACTTTTTCCCAAAATGCTCCATTTTGTCGAAAATTGCGAAAAGGCATTATTTGGACAGCAGACTTTGGACGCGTTTTCTGAACAACTCCGCAATCCAAAATATGACTTCCACATACTCAAATCGAAGAAAAATCGTGCTCTTCGATTCTGGTATTGTGGAGTTTTGGCCAGAGTTGCTTGGATTAGAAGTTATTGAAGAAACACGGACAGGGGCTTATTTACAAAAGTGGAAATTAGTGTAAATTGGGTTTTTTTGAGATTGAGGGGGCCATGGTCGGAGGTGGGGTTGAGGAAGGCGGCTCCGGGGTGCTGTAGGCCATAGGAGGTGGCAGCTAGTCAATGGCAGGCCCAGGGGTGGCGGCGGCAGATTTCAGGTGGTTTGGGGCTAGGTTTTACGGTTTGGGGGCTTCGATCGGAAGGAGGAAGGAAGGAGAGGCGCAGCGGTGGTGGGGGTGACCTCCGGCAACGGCGGCAGTGCCAGCGCCTGGAGGGGGCGACGGGGGTAGTGGGTTTGATCAAGGTTTTTTTTTACGTTTGAACGGTGGGAGAGGGAAAAGGGGGTTTGACCAATTTATATATTTATTATTTTTAATTTCAAAAAGTTATTTTTTCTTTCAAACTCCTAATCAAACCCAATGTCTATGGCCTCTAGTTAAATACCCCTATTCCGAACACAATGGAATATGTTTCGTAAGCCAATTCGACTGTTTCAATCAAATTTCATCAAAATTAAAATATAAATTAATATAACGTTCAAAATTGAATTTAACATACATTTTAATTTACCGGGGCCACATACTGACCCCGAAAGTTCCCGAAAAATAAATCTAGCTATGTTTTGATGATATGGTCCTAGCAAAACTAATTTCGTTGAATTTGGAGACCGTTTGAAGAATGGTCATTTTGCAGTCGATTAAATTCAAACTAAAAGTACCAAACACGTTTAAATTCACGACGCTCGCAAATTAACTCCAAAAATTGTGAAAATTGGAATATAACAATAATTTGGCATTCCAGATCCAACAAAAGTGGTTTCGTCGAAAACGGAGGTCATTTGCGAAATGGCTATTTTTAAGGGCTATATATAATTTAAAAATATATTAAATTCCATAGTGACTATTTTGAATTTTAAACTGGACGTAACTTTTAATTGATACTATGAAATCTCAATTTTTCACATTCGTTAGAAAGATATAATTAAACAGATTCAAATATTTGTTGTTTTACTCAAATCCAATTTATTTTGAATTATGTACATTCAATTGAAATTTAAAATCAAATTTTCAAACTACCACGCCATTTCAGGCTCGTTTTATAATTAAAATAAATTTATACATTCCAACTTCGATTTAAATAAATTTTAAATAGTTATTATTTGAAATAAATCATTTTAGATATCAAAAATCCATTAAAATAGCCAAAAAAAATATATAAATTGGTTCTGAATTACTGGGTTGTTACATTATTTAAGAAAAATGTAAGTATGCATAAATTTATATTAAAGAAAATAGGTACTGCATTACACCCTACTCTGTTCCCACACAAGCCACGGACAACAAAACTAAAAATACTATTGTGTCGAATGATGCGCCAGGATCACAGAACAATAATAAAATAGACAAGATAGCTCATTTTGTGAAATACCAAAATGCTGATATAGGGTGTAAAATACTCCAAATAAAAAGTGGTTTATTTTCCAAATTAAAAATTACAACAAAATTCTAAAAATTAAATTACAACTATGTCTCAAATATCTTCTCTAAATTCGAAACCAATATTTAATTATAATTAAATATACCATTATGGTATATAAACGAATCCATATCGGCTATTTAAAAATTTGATTTGGACATAACTTACAATCTATAATATGAAATCTCCAGTTTTCTCTTCCATTAGAAAAATACCGTTCAGTAGATTCAAACGTTTCTTGTTTCGAAGAAATTCGATTAATAGTGGATCCTATACACTCAATTGAAGTTCAAATCGTAATACTACGAACTACTGCGACGTTATGGGCTTGATTATAATTTATATTATAATTAATACGTTCAACTGTCGTTTAAATAATATATTCTTTATTATAATTTGAATTTAAATAAAAATAAATATCGTATAACATCCAAATAACGCAATACTGCATTTTAACCATTTCCGAACATTTTTGGAATTTAAATCTATTATCCCATTTATTATATATTAATTTAAATATTCAAACATTTGAATTCAAACCATTATAATTATCCAATATATATAAATAATTAAATAAATTAACTATTAAGTCACTATAAATTACGGGACATTACATTCTTTTCCCCATAAAAGAATTTCGTCCCCGAAATTACTAAGGCAGAAAAATAGCTGCAAACTTTTATTATCTAGGTTAAAATAATTTTTTTATTTCATTCCTTAACTTCTGTTTCAACTAAATCATTTAATTTCAATTAAAATATTAATTTATTTCTTCTAACGAAAAGTTTCAAAAATTCTGAAAATTTTCTAACACCTTAAATCTTCGAAAAATTTCGCCAGCGTCTCCTTTGCACGGCTCAATCGATATAGCTACAACTCGCTTCTCTAGGTCATCTCCAATTTAAAATAAAATCAAACAGCCAAGCGGCTTGCAACACAGGCCCATAAATCTCATACTCAAAATAAATATAAATTCTTACCTTTTTGTCGGGCAGCTCAACTCTATCACTTCTGTCTGCTATCAATCCAGCATATACAAATGCATTTCCAGTTTGGTCTTTACTCAGTTCATCCTTGAACTGGATCATTTGCTTATAATTAAGCCAAATTCCATTCAAACTCCAATTCCAGTCTAAATTCTAAAATCTTACTCTACAATTGAATTCCCTTCCAGATTATATCTAATCCAATCCAATTTTATTTAACTTAGTTTAAGTTAAATTCCAAATTTTCCTCATTCACTCTTACCAGTTCAAACTGTTTAACTTCATACATTAAATTTTAAATTTCGGAATTTAAATTCCTAGGTTTTATTTCAAATCAGTTTTAACCCATATAATATTCACATAACAATAGTAATTCAAAACAATTGAATTTCTGATTAACTTATTTTCTCAAAATAATTCAAAAACAAAATCTTTGGTAGTAATCTGTCACTTAGAAACTCGGAAATCATATCGATGATGTCCAGATCATCGGAATTATTTTCTAGCCATCGAAGTGAGTTCAATACTATATCACTTCCAAAATTTATTTTAAAACACATCCTTTTTAAAATCACTTCAAATATCCTTTTTCAACACTTGGGAAACATTTCAAATATTTCCAGGATCTGAAAATTTCCATATATTTAATCCAAAATTCAATTTCAAACACTCTTCAAATTTCCAGAGTTTTATTTCAATTCTGGTTTTAAATCCAAATTTAATTCATTTAAATATACTCTTATATGAATTCTTATTGGTAATTTGTATAACCAACTTAATTATAATCTTACAATATATATATATATACTTCTTTATATCAAAATATATTTTGGGTAAAATTGTTTCATTTACCCTCCTTTCAAAAACTTATCATGTTGGTTCATCGTATTCGAGTGTTTAGAAATCCTCATCGGCATTATGGTACCCCACCATCGACCAGAATTCATAAGCCACTCAATCAATAAATATAGACAATATAAAACAATTTTTATAAAATCTACAAATACGTTCACTCGTATATGTACAATCAAACTCAATATAGGATATTACAAATCCCATCTCTATTGAGTTATGCCATAGAGCCAAGATAATTACTTAACCTTCGCCTCTGATACCACTACAACGACCCAAGGATTTTCGACCCTGAAAATCGACACAACACACCATGTCGATTATTCAAACATTGAAAATACCGGAACGTTTATTTCAAAGAAGTTAAAGGGTGAGAAATAGAAAGAAAGAAATTTAGAATAGAAGAAGAAGAAGATCACAATAGAACAAAATCAGAGTAACACGAATCTCACAGCGGAACGAATAAAATATATTATATAATAATTTTGAAATACAAAACTATATTTTGTACTTACATATCATCAGAGTACATTACATATATATCACAACGGAAACTATATATATATATATATATATATATATCTAACATCGAAGCATCCTGCTCCAAGTATATCTGAAAAATTCCGACTACTCGACTGCCCATAAAGATTTGGGCACCCAAGAGTTTAGGGAAAACAAAACAAAACAAACTTTAGGTCAGTCATTGGACTGGTGTAAGTAAACTCCAAACATTTTATTTAACTTTTGAAAATCCTTTAAAAAGAAATGATAATCGTAAGACTAATCCACATATAAACACAGATGGTTTTACCTTACGATGACCCTAAACGTTTGTAAAACAATATTATTCTGATTTTATAATAGTGTCTAACACAAGTAATATCAATCTAGCAGAATCCTTTCATATCACGTTCTAACTATATAATATATAATCAAAAACCACGGGCTCTTATTAGGTAACTGATTTCCAACTATGACAAGGTATGAAACCACATTCCGATCAGTGTACTCTGGAAGCGATACACTGGAGTTCAACAAGAACATCTTGTAACTCAGCCACACATGACCGGCATATCATTTCGCTTAAATGTTCCAAATATATTGTCAACTTACGGTTGGTATACCAACATAACCATTCCCAAAAGATACAGAAATAAAAAGAAGTAATAAATATGAATATTCTCTAGATGGTGACAATATACCCTAATTAGGTGCGACCCACGTAGTCATGCTGCCTGCCCGATTTCTGTCATTTCCGGGTTGATGTGGCTTGAGGTCGTAACATATCTTTACATAGATCACATCTTTATTTACTTTGAATGCCACATCGTCATATCTGCCAAATCACAAATTGATTTCCCCAAAAATATCACGGGTATAAAGCTAAGAGAAACTAATTCCTCCACCACCAATGTAACTACGTTTGAAATGATCAATTTACGAGATCTATTAGATATACTCTGTCAGACATTCGTCCATACACATTGTTCTGGGACTGGACAAACTGAAGGAATTATTCTGTAAATCAATCTTAGGTAATTTCTACCGAGGATCGCTAGAATAACCCTTGCATAAACTTTGTCTTCAATCGTCTACATCATATTTGATTCGCAACGCTAATGCCCATATAAATGGTTTTCAGATAATAAATCTGATCCCAATCTCTCCGTATTGACAATGGAAAAAGGGTCAAACACTTTGATAGTCGGTTATTTAATTATCAAAGAAAAACATACATACAAACAATGGTCGTATTTCCAAATGGAAATCTTACTGATCAATCATCAATCAGCACTGATCCCCTTTAATTTAATTTATCATTAGATTATTCATTTCCCAATTTCCTTTCAATATCTTTACTCAAATATCCCTTCGACTCGTTTATCCTCTCACGTTTTCTTGGAAAAACATTCCCCTATATTCGCAACTCCTTGTTTCTCGTATTTCAAAAATATATTATTAACATTGGAAAACATTTCCATACCTTATTCACGCATCACTATCCATCAATCCATAGCCATAAACTACAAATGGAACAATTCCCTAAGTATACACCCTGAAGGCCGAAACCAACATCAGATCGATACTCAGACAACTGTTCAACATAACTAATTTCTAGTCGGTTTCAAATGTTCTTAAATCCATTTCTTAATTTCTTATTTACAAAACTGTTTGCACAACTATCTATTCAGTTTACGAATCCAATTCTTTATGGAAATCTCTGATTATAACGATAACGTTATAATCTCTACTTTTCAAATATCTAATTTCAAATTATAACTTTTACTTAAATAAATAAACAAATAATTAATTAATTAGATAAATAAATAAATCTTGATTATAATCGGAAAGTTAATGGTACTTTCCTAAATTCGATAGAATCGAATTCCAGCATATAACTCACTTTTGAATACTCTTTATTCAAACAACATTCCGATCATCGGAATAAACTTACCATTTTAGGTTAACTTGATTTCTAATTTCATGTTTGAATTTATCACTTCAATATTCATCAATTTCCTTTATAACCCATTTAATATGCAAAGTGTTTGCTTTTAAATCTTTATTCATTTTAAAACGTTAATAATATTCCTTTATAGGAACTGGACTCACTTTATCAAAAAAAACTAGATTTATATTTAATAATACCATTACAGGTTAAATCTATATTTATCGTGTTATTTTATAAGTTCCATATTTATATTCAACTTTATGTACCCCATTTATAAATCAACTTCTTGTTAATTATATACCAAAGTTTATAATTAAATCTCGACTTCATATTCTATTATAATCTATTTAATCTAAACTAAATCTTAATTTATATAATATATAAATTCTAAAATTAAATCATTTTAATAACATTCGACATCGTTAAATTACAAATTCTTATGGTTTTTATTTCATTCTATTTATATTTCAAACAATGAAATAAATCTCATCGTTTTCCTTTTAAAATGATTTTACATTTCCCATTATATTCATTCTTGAATTTAAAATTTCCCATTTATTTAACCATAATTATTTCATATCATTTATAAACATCATTTATAAATAAAATCACTTGATTTAACATAATTAAAACAAGTTATTATAGTCTAGCCCGACCGACATTCAATTTCTATTTTAAAAGGGACTATCCTTTTTAAAACCCAAAATTCTTTTCTAATATATCTAAATATATTTTACGGTATTTAAATACCAATTGTTTCAGGTGAATGTTGTTTAAACATCCCAAAATACACAATAATCAACACTAGATTATTTGTCACATCATATAATGCAATATATGAAAAACAATAATATAATTGTTGAGGAATCCAGTTGGATCCCTCCAACCTGTTTCCCGGCATCCACCGATGTTAATCATTATAAATAACAATAATTTCATATCAATATGAGATATTAAAATAAATAGAATCAGTATAACGACTTATATATATATAACGGTATCTATATTTTAACCAATTAATTAGCAAATCATCAAACCAACCATCACATATAGCATTCAATCATTTTTATCAATATTAAATAACATTTATAAAATTATAAAACTGGACAGAGTTAGTGAGTTTATTCACCTTGGTCGTTAATCATTAAATACCGATGAACGATCGATCAATCCAGTCAGCCATTTAAATTTTGCCATAAATCCAAACCAGCTCCAAATGGTTCCAAACTGGCTTTATAAGATAGCTCATGTCCACGTGATTCCAACGTTACAAGCGATTCATAAAACTGAGTTCGTAAAGTCGAGATATCATTACTTCAAGTTAATATATATATTTAAGTTAAATAGAAATTTAAATTAATTTAAACATTGGGCTTTACTCATTCTTGTCAGTCCAACGTCACTACCTACAAACCCGCATACTAAAACCGCCTACAATAGTACATCGTCTATTTCTTCTCGCGCGTGTACACTGACCAGCGTCAGTTTTTTTTTATATATATATATATACACTATATTCTCTTCCACCTATATGCTCACTAAAGCCATCCACATTGCACACGCATATCCTGTGGAAACATACAATACCTCACCAGAACAACCATGTTTCCACCCGCTTTCTCCACGAAAATTCCTGAGACAAACACTCCTCACCCTCTCCTCTTTTTTCCATCACCATTAACCCTTACTTCCATGAAACAATACAACAAACAGGATGTCATCTCCTCATCTCGCTCACTATCCACCTGCACGCACTCACCATCCAAAAGAGACCGCAACTTTCCCCCTTACAACACACGCTCTGTCCTTCCATGGGAAATGAAAAAACAAGTTTCCATCTCCACTACTTCACATTTTACCCCAACCCCTTTTAAAGCCCACGCATTCACTTGTATTGCTCCATACAGCATACTCATTTTCCCCCCATCATGACTCCATGCACTGCTTTTGCATGCTTCTCTTTTCTTTGTTAATAAAAATCTGCACCCTGAAAGCTTTACTCACAAAACCCATGACTGACTCTTATTTCTTCCACCATACACTCGTCTTCCTTCCTCGACAACGGCGTCTCAACAAGATCTGCTGTTATAGTAAGAACATTTCGAATTATATTCTCACCAAACATTGCAGAAGAGTTAAACTGGACCGCTTACTGGTAATACACACAGCGAATTTCCTTTCCAAATCTCCTACACGTCAACACCTCAGATCTAACTACAACTCCTTGTATTGCCTTTTAAAAACGGAACCTCGCTCGTGCAGTTTCTTATGTCAAACTTTTAAGTGGAGAAAGGAGTTTGTTTTCATTTTTTTCCCGTTATTAGAAGAGTACGCATGGAACTTCCTGCAGCAGGTCTCGTGTTTTTTAATATGTTACAGAAGAATAGAAGTGAATGGTGGCTTATATATATATAGTGTTAGAAACTTAGTGGTTAAGAAATGTGTAGATAGTAGGTTTGTAGACTATTTAGTTTAGACTTGCAATGTTTCTCTTCCTTCGCCATGAAGTTATAGGATTTTAGCTTAGGGTCTGGCTTTTCTAGTGTCTGCATTGCTATTTTAGTAGCCTGCGTGGTATATAAAATCCTTAGCTGTTAAGGTATGTATATTTTCTTTGGCTTAATTATTCATAACAACTTTAAGGGTACATTTTATAAAAGCAATAGGGACGGACAGCCGTGTTACTTTCTTGTAATCTTACAGCAATGGCTTTCTTCATAAAAAATCTGTTTTGGCTTTTACACTGATGGATTCCTTCTTAATTTAGATAATTAATACAAGGTATAAACGATTGGTTGATGCAAGCACTTATCTATGTACATTAATCTAGAAAACATTGTATTCCAATTAGACTTTGCATTGCAACAGAAGGGAAATAGGTCGCATATACAATTATGCATATATCAGTCTATTTTATATCAAAAATATCTTTGTTTAAGAAAAACGAAAATATGCACGAATTTATATTAAAGAAAATAGGTACTTCATTACATCCTACTCCGTTCCCGCATGAGCCATGGACGACAAAACTAAAAATACCGTTGTGTCGAACGATGCGCCAGGTTCACAGAACAATAATAAAATAGACAAGGTAGCTGATTTTGTGAAATACCAAAATGCTGATATAGGGCGTAAAATACTCCAAATAAAAAATGGCTTATTTTCCAAATTAAAAAGTATAGTAAAATTTTAAAAATTAAATTATAACCGCGTCTCAAATATCTTGTCCAAATTCGAGCCAATATTTAATTATAATTAAATATATCGTTATGGTTTATAAACGAATCCATAGCGACTATTTGAAAATTTGATTTGGACATGACTTACAATCTATAATACGAAATCTCAATTTTTCTCTTCCATTAGAAAAATACCGTTCAGTAGATTCAAACGTTTCTTGTTTCGAAGAAATCTGACTAATAACGGATCCTATACACTCAGTTGAAGTTCAAATCGTAGTATTACGAACTACCGTGACGTTATGAGCTTGATTATAATTTATATTATAATTAATATGTTCAACTGTCTGTAAATAATATATTTGTTATTATAACTTGAATATAAATAAAAATAAATATCGTATATCATCCAAATTACATAATACTGCATTTTAACCATTTCCTAACATTTTCGGAAATTAAATATATTATCCCATTTATTATATATTAATTTTGATATTCAAATATGTGAATACAAACCATTCTAAATTATCAAACCAATATATATATATATATATAATTAAATTAATTAATTATTAAATCGATATAAATTATGGGACATTATAGAAATACTAGAGCAATAATGAAAAATAAATCACACAGCGATTTATTGTGGTTCCACCAACGTCTTATAAGAAAATATCGACTTTGAGAGAGAACTTTCATTATATACCAATAGAAGAGTATAACAGATTGGATACAATGATCAAAATTCTCAATAAAAAGGAAAGATGAGAATTGAAGAAAATTAGGATCGACAAAACTTAATTAGAATAAACCTAATCAATCTCTTGATTAATCTCTTAATCACCTACTGAATTTAAGAATAGCTTATATAAGGGAGACTAATATTTGACAATTTCCAAATTGCCCCTTGAACCTTCACAAATCAGCCTACTGAGTTCATTGCCTGAAATAACTCCAAAAGTTGCCTTAGATGTCTGTCATATAAGTAAGATGTTTGTCCCGAGGCTCGGGAAAAATTCTTGCTTCAGCTCAGACGTTTGTCCCCTTCATCAGACATTTGTCGTTGCACACAGCTTCAGCTCATAGGTTTGTCCAAAGGGGTCAGACGTTTGTCGCAACTCTCTAATTGCATAGCTTAGACGTTTTGTAACACCCCACGTCCATTAATGTCACTCAAAAAAAGAATGCATTAACTTCCATGGAGGTTTTAAGTGAGTATAGAACAGTAAAATTACAACAAGACAGATATAAAATAGTGCTTGGAAATTTAAAACTTTATTTCATTGCAGCAGAAGTCAAAACATGTTTGATTACATCATAATACCCTAAATCAGAGTCAAGTACAATATCTATCTTGATAAAACAAAATACATAATCCCATTACATAAATAGCCATTAAACAAAAGATAACAAGCTGGACTTTACTTTAGCAGTCCAAGCTCTCCAAAAGAGATAAGCAAACCAATCAAACACCACTAGAGCTGGGCCCAACCTGAGGACCTGGAGGGGGGAAAAAGATAGAAATAGAGGGGGTCAGATATAAAGTCTGGCGAGTATGACAATTCTAACAATACTATTTTCAAAGTAATCAGACTAAGGCATAAGCTGGAGAATAAGGAAATGCCTATGAACTATTGGGTGTGACAGAACAGGCAAAGGAAATGAGGTTAACCATGGTAACATTAAAGGCATACCTACTAAAGAATAATTACTACGCTGCACCACACCCGTTACTAATCACTAACGTTAATGACGCTTCCTAATCAATATAGGATAATTACTATACTCTACCGTACTGTACCGTGTTGTACTGTACTAGCACTAACTGCACCCCTACTAGTCACTTTGATCCCTAAATAGAATGATGATAGCTTCGTGTACTACTAGATGTACCCACTCCACGTTTGACTGTGTATCTCTAGTTTCTATCCTAGGTACCCAACATGTACCTATCCCTACTAGACGTACCCCCTTAATAATGGTAATTCCACGTACTCCTAGCTGACGTCATAGGTGCCGTCTGCCCCTATCTCCACTAGGTGTACCCTTTTAATACTTAATTAATAATGGTAGCTTCGTGTACTACTAGGTGTACCCACTACCATGCCCCATTCGATCGGCTCCCTAACTCGTAGATACCCGTGCTGGCCCCACAGTGGGGTGTATCACTCCCCTAAAGTGGCAACCCGATACAACTTAAGGATGCACGGCTTATACCTACACGATGCAACAACGTCTTACCTACCAGCCCGGGTCCACTCACGCATATGAACCCGTTGGACTTGCGTTGCCACCGCTAACCCGTTTTGGCCTCTTATAGTCAAGCCCAGTATGCGTGTCCCGTCCTCGACTTGGGTCGAGCTCACAAAGATACGTTTGGGATACTGGTTGAAATGGGCCTCCCATCAAGCTTCCCACCTAAGCTTGGTCCCCTCTAACACATTCCACTTAACCCCCTTCATGTCCACTTACATGTTTTAAATTTGGTTAAGGGTTTCTATTAGTAATTCCACATGCCTACCAAAGCACCCATTTAACCCCTATGTCTCACTTACATATTTAATTTGGTTAAGTGTTACTAATCGTATTTTCTCATGCCACCCAAGGCACCTACTTAACCCTCTTCTTAGTCATGTTCATTTGCATGTGTGTTTGGTTAAGTCTTACTAATCGTATTTCAAATGCCACTAAAGGCAACCACTAGATTCCTCATGTCCCACCACATGTTTTCTTTCTAAATTCAAGACCATCCTGTTCATTGGGTCAGTTAGGGATAGCCAGGGAGGGCAGGAAACTTGTTTTCCAAACCCAAGCCTAGACACTATCCTCTCTGTCACCCTAGAACCTCCTGGTGTATGTAGATAGAAAGAATGTTAATTATAATTATCTTAAGTGATTAATTAATTGATTAATCTTTCCCAAATTTGAATTAACTTCCCTATCCAAATTAATAATTTATTCAAAATTTAATGATGTCCATAATTGACTCAATTATGTCCATCCATTTATGGTATGATAAATCATACCCTTTTTCACCACAAATTCATTATATGCCATTAAAGGCATTTTATACCAATTTCTCAATCCCTATTCAAATTCAAATTAATCCATAATTAACTTATGACCATTTCTACACATTAATTTTCCAATTAATGTCTTAATTCCATTTTTCGCCTTTTAAGGCAATTCACATATCTCAAATTTGTTATATGCCTTTTTAAGGCTATTTCGTGCAAATTCTCAATATTAATTCTTTTAATATCACCCCTATCCCACGTTGTACGTTCATACGTTAAACGTAAAATATACGTTAGACTTGAATAGTCTAACTCATAGCACAAAGATAAATTATCACAACAACAACATATATGTATATGACTAAAATAGATCTACTCATAAAAAGGGGTGAAACTTGCATATGTGATAGAGGTCCAACACTTAAACTTGCATAGGCTAAGACTATAACTTGCATAAGCTACACATGTTAAAGGTGTCAACTTGTTTGGTTAAATGTCACAATCTACATAATATAACCCAAATTCATGTATAAACTTGCAACATAATGGTGGTGTGAACTAGTATAGAACTCACACATGTCATGGATCTAATTTTAGATCTAAAATAAGTGTCATGAAACCTACACAATTTTTATTAATCAGTGCCAAAAATTGCATAGGTACATGTATGAATCATCATAGCCCAAACATATATAATATCATGATTTGACTAACATGAACTAACCAACATGGATACTAACATCGTGACTATGTATCATATGTGACATCATTTACAACATATCATCATCTAACTTAATAACATAGGTTCGTGTATATGGGTACATCTAACTTAATAGACAAATTCCCATAATAAAAATTCATTTAGTCATAGATTCATGCATATGGGTACACCTAACTTAATAGGCAAATTCCCATAATCATGATCCATTTAATCTTTAGAAAAAAAACATAAACTTTAAAACATGATCCAATTTGCATAAATAACAACATCATGATTTTACAACTTGTACGATTCAACACAACTTAACATGATATCATAATCATATAACTTATGGATTTCCAACATATGTGTTAACATGAGATCTACAACATATATAAGATTTATGACATAATATAGCATGATTTACACATAGCATAGCATGATAGCATAACATAGCATGGCATGATTTTCATCATAGCATGGCATGATAGCATAACATAGCATAGCATGATTTTCACCATAGCATAACAAAACATTTAGAACATACATGATAACATAAGATTTTACAATAACATATATGACAATTCACATCATTTTCTTATGTTCCATTTACATCTTAATCAAATTAGTTTGCTAATAATCTTGTGAGAATCATCATACTCACAATTTAAGAAGAAAGAGAGAGTCTAGATTGCTTTTAGAATTGATTAGAATTGGATTAGATTAGCTTTCTTCTACTTTGATTTGCGGCGGCTACTCGGAGTTCCATGGCGACGGCATGGCGGCGGCTTCTCTAATTTTTCATATGAATTAGAATGAGAGACTACCCACTTATTTATAGAATTTAGGATTCATTTAGGCCATTAGATTTAACCTAGAAATAACCGCAGCCGTTCAGACAAGATGGGGTTTATCTTATTGACTCAGCAATGAGTCAGAAGTGACTCAGCAAACACTCAGCAAATTAATAAACTTCTATTCATGTTTACATTAACTGCCCATATATATATAAATATATATATATACACGCACCTATTCATGAATTCAAATAATGCAAATTAATTGCTTGCCTGAAAAAAAGGAAATCAAGCATATAATTTAATTTCCCCTTTTTTTTCTCTACTTTCCTTGCAACATGCAAAATCAATGCATAATGAAGTTACCTACATACATACATATCTACTTATGCATAAATCTTTCCCTCCAAATAAATTGACTGTATTTAACTTCTCAATTATATATATATATATATATATATATATTCAATATATATATATATATATATATATATTTAATTTTTTTGAACCGCGTTCACACTAAGCCGCTTTTTAGCCATTCCCCTAAAACAAAAATAAGGCGTTGGCGGGGATCGAACTCTGCACCTCTTGTATACAAGTCACATGTTCCAACCAAATGAGCTATTATGTCTTTTGCTTACAATTCTTAGAACAATGCTAAATATTATTCTTTTCTCATTCCTCTTTTTCCATGTTTTGCTGCAATATTTAATTTAAGGATATCTTTTTCATACGGAGTCCAATTTGCGCAAACTTGGACTCTGTCTCAAGCAGAATTCCGAGATGAACGCCACGGCGCAACTCGTTTCACCTAATTATTTTTCTAAAATTTAATTATATCTTGATATTTTTTTTATGTTCACAGAAAATACGGGGTGTTACACGTTTGCCATTTCGCTCAAACGTCTGAGCTGAAATTCGACCGAAACTTAAAGGACCTTTTCGCTACTGACATCCTCCTATGAGCTCTGATTTTACGAATCATCTTTTCTATTAAGAAACTACTTCCAACCACTTCCACTTCAATTCTAGCCAATATTATGTCACAAAATTTAACAAAGTAAAGTTCAAAACTTTATCCTTTAGTTGGTCTGTACATGTCTTATAAAGACTAGATTATCTAGCTAAAGACTAAACTTTCTAACTAAAGACTAAAAATTTCGTTCATTATACAAAAAAAAAAAAAAAAAAAAAATTAAAAGTGCTGTTGTGTTATCAATTGCATCACCAGCTTGAGTTCAAGTGTGTTTCTAGCATAATTGTTTTCATAACAAGTTATATATAATGCACAGTTATACTTTAATAATTTAAGTCACATCTGATTTTTTTTTTGCTAAAGTCAATATTTAAGTTACATCTAATTTTTTTTATTAGTTTGAAATTTTATTTATATAATTATTAAAGATATAATTTGAAATTGAAGTTTATTCACCGAATCTTATCTTGAATTTATATTAAAACTTATTAATATTTGTAGAAGAATGTTTTGAAATATAAAAAGAAATCAAACGTTAGATAATTTTTGGTGACATTAAGATTTTTTTAAATACTTGTAAAAAGGACATTTTAAATAGGTAAAAATATATAGTTGGTATATCCTGGTCATACTAAAATTTGATAATACAATGTACATTTTTGATAGTTTACACAGACAAATAAAAAGTATGACATCAAATTATTACATCTATTATTAAAGATATGTTTAATTTTTAGCAGTACATTTATCATAACAACTATGCCACACCATATATAAAAATTAAAGACAAATCTATATTTAAATGTAAAAAAAATTTCCAGAACATTATCAGCTCACTAGAGTAGATTGGATTATGCATGTAATATATTCATATTTGTATTCAATCCATCACAAATGGATTAGATAATGTATCCCATTTAGACAACTTCATTATACAGTACAAGCAAATAACGTAGGACCAACTTAAGTGTCACGTAATGCATGAAGCAAGTTTTGCTTCTTTGCACAAAGTTTGAAGTATTTGGCACAAATGGGACTATTGCTCATATATTTGTGCTAATAAACTATTAATCTTGAATTTATCATGATATTTATTTTTGTACTATTTGGTTTTAACATATTTCTGTGCAAACCTTGAAAAATAGTGGTATAAGTCTCGTTAAATATGACTTTAGCATTTAATTAAGTTTAGTATTTTTTTCCAGAAAAATATATGAATATCTAGCATTGGATTTACAATGCAATTAAGTAGCACTAATACTACTTGCATGTCCCTTAGAATTCCAAGTGCGTACATAAATCAACAACCAGCTGCGGATAATAAATAATATCAAAATACATAATCAACACTATATATATCTTTACCTGCATGTCGGTCAGTCCATCTTCACATTCAAATCTCTACAAGAGTTGTTTCTTAAAGATGATGAAAAAAGCACTAATTGTTTTCTTCATAGTGACTTTAATAACAATTAAATGTTCAAGCAGCGAACTTGAATCAGATCAAAACAATAACAGTGACGTAGATTTCCAGCCGGAAGAATGCTGGAAAAACATACTTGCAACAAAAGGGTGCTAAAATGAACTAATGGAATCGCTGTGACAATTTAAGATTGAAATTAGTCCTAGATGCTGCAAAGCTATTCAAGGCATTAGCGAAAGTTGCTTAGATGATATATTCTCTCGTTTTCCATTTACCCGTGCTTTTGCTGATCTCTTGTTGAGCTTTTGCTCCTCCCGTGCTCCTTCCGACTCCAATTGATCATGTATTCATTCATTCATGCATGATGCTTGAATGTTGTAGCTTTCACGTTGGTTTCTGATCAAACCAATTGAATTGAACAATAGTTATGCTTTCTATGAATTTATGGATGTTCTACATTAATGTTTTCACCACCTTCTTTGTTTATTGGATTGTGTATGTAGAAACTAAATCAACCTGCATGCCTACAAACTCATGACAAAATATGGTTACATAAATTTGTTCTGTAAGTGATTGTAAATAAACCACTAAAACGATTAAATGAATGATAAGTTAACTCATGATAAATAAGTAGATGAGAATTTTTTTTCTGTAAGTGATTGTAAATAAACCAATAAAATGGAAGAACAAACTTGTTGTGTTGTGTTTATATCGATCCCAACAATTGCTTGTTGGGGATTTCGTGGTTTGAGGCTATTGGATGATGACTATTGTTGTACTTCAGGCTTTAAGAATCTATGAAATATATTCTTTCAAACAATAGTTCAACCCACAAGGTACAAACAGGTTATCGAACTATCAACTTTCAGAATTCAATAATGCTTTGGAATAGCGAAATCAGATTCAAAGTTTTATACGGCTTGGGGATCAAGAACAATCTGGAAATTTAGATTCTGATGATGCAGTTAAAAGATAGAACGAAGAAGAGAAGAAGAATGATTCTGCGACACTATATCGGCGTTGAAAATTAAAAAAAAAATCAACAGTTTAATGGCTAAGAAAATGCAGTGCGCAGAATTTTGAGAGGAAGAAGAAGGGTGAATTTCAAGTGATTGCAACGTCTTTGAGTGCTGCTATTTATAGGCAGTGATTTGCAACAGCCACATCCGTTTCGAATTGAAACATCGCGTCCATTCATTCAAATGTTGCAATGGTTTGTAGCGTTTCAAACGAAACGCCATGTATCTTCATTTGCAACGTTTATGATATGTTGCAATTCCTGCCCCAATTCAAATTTCAATACTTTAAAACTGCCGCCTTTTATTTAAATCCAAATTGGGTCCGTAATAGGACTAATTCGGCCCGTTACCATTTATAAAATTTATCCAAAAATTAAGCTTATTGGATCTTGACCCGAAACCCGTACCCATCCCGGTTAGGTTTGGTGGGACGGCCGGCGGCGCGCGCGTATGTGGTATAGTTATGCATGGTCACGCTCCTCACAACAAAGCAAACATTTGGGTGCCCGAAGGCCCCAACATACTCATGAGAAAGCCCATTAAGTAGTGGCATACCTATGCATAATCCGTGATGTGGGACAAAACTCTACACCTTCTGTGATGGCCCGCCCCGCACCAGCCGGCATTTCCTCCGAAAGTGTGTTGTACACCTGCCCAACTAGCACGGGGCGGTCGTCAGAAGAAAGGAAAGAAGGGAATTAACTAAAGAGGAACCTGTAGAATGTCTCACAGTGCATGGGATAAAATATAATAATAACATACTTGACATAAAATAGGTGAGACAGTGTATAAGCTGATAACTAAAACTAACATCAACATCAGAGCAGCGGAAATCCAAATACAGCTTATTACAACTTTCCAAATTTACTGTCTCTAACCAAAAGAAAGCTAAAGTAGAAGATGCACCACTAATGCCCAAGCAGTGATCTTCAACAACACAGGGAGAATACTATATATATTACATGGAAGCCTCTGGCTCGTCTCCGGATCATTTACCCGTGCACCACCAGCTAACCTGTCTCTAGTCTGCTCGTGTGAGCACCCAGAGTAATAAGAGGAGACATAAAACTCTGGGTCAGACATAAAGCCTGGTATGAGCGATAAGCATCTAAACAGAACAATAACAGGTATACTAAACCATACCTGAACCTGGACCTGCAACCAAAGAGTTAGTACCACATACCGTACAGTACTCTAAGGTGCCATAATAAATAGTGTAAAGAATACGGGGGTGGGGTGTGCATGTCATAATGATAGCAAACAAATCATCCATAGCAACCATCCTCACATCTCTCACTCAGTGCGTAAAGCATACGATGTCCACCACTGTCAATCACTAGACCCATCGAAGTAGTGACGGAGTTCAACTTGTACAACTACTGCTACTACCAAGCTTACCACATGGAGTCATGACCAAATCTTTACAAATGACCCCACTTCATTGGTTTATAGCCCTTTAGTCGTACCTAGGCCATTTCAGCCCTGAATCCGTTCACGTACTTCCCATACATAGTGATCCAAAGTCATAAACATCGGCTGCCCCTTGGCACACGTCCCGCAGCAAAGCCCAATCATGAAGTGAACTCATCGGTTCCCAACTGGATCCTGAGCTCTAACTTCCCATATTGGACTACCTTTGCATCTCGGGTTATTGGTCAATACTGGGTCGGGTCGGGTTCCTTTCAAGCCATCGGTTCGGGTCGGGTCCACTGCGTTGCGTTGGTGCATGGTCTTCCTCTGATAGCGGTTCGGTTCGGGTCCACTCCATCGCATCGGTTCGGGTCCGGTGTCCCACCTCCGGGTCGGGCGGGTGCCATCTCCCTTCCAGCTCGTGCTTCCGCTCCGATCCGCTCCCTCGTTCTTCATGTGCTCCGATCCGATCCCTCCTTCGTCCGATCCGATCCCAGTTAGCGTGACCTTCCTTCTTGCCAGTTCTCCCCAGGGTCAAGTTCCGATCCGAGCCCTTCGTCCTTAAGTCGATCCGATCCCCAGCTTAACCAACATGGCCTTCCTTTTTGCCAAGTCTCTTTTGTGCCAGACTCCAGTTCGGGTCAGGTTTCTTGCCCAGGTCTCCAATCCGATCCGAGCCCATATCCGATCCGATCTGAAACCCTGCACAACTTTCTGCAACTTTTTCCAGCAACTTGTTTACGCCATTCGACGACGTTTTCGACAAATCTAACTATACTAATCAATCACAAATCAGGTCAAATAGTCATAGCAAAATAGCAAACTAACCACAAACACCAAAACAATGAATTCATATGTCAAAATGGATCAAATATACCCAAAACCCCATAATTTCCCTTAAGCATGTTTAAGCAAAACTAATCATAGGGTTAACAAAACTTAATCAAATTAAACCAAATTTCTACCAGAGGCATAAAATATTATTTTCGAATTTATAGACATTTTTCCAGAATTTATTAGTGTGTAAATTCGCTAATCTTCACTAATTACCCTTAATTAACTGTAATTAGTGTCAAAACGATGCTAATCACTCACCTTTGCCACAAAATAAAACACCAAATCTGAAATACTCTCTGTTTCGGTCGAATTCCTATGTATAGCGGCAGCTCCAACCTTGCTCTGTTGCTATTTGGCCTTGTTTTGATGTAGTTTAGGCTTAATCTTCACTAAAAATGTGTTTTGGAGTGGTTTTAGAGGATGGAAGCCATTACTATGGTCTCAAGAAGGTTTGTGACGGCTCAAAACTGAAATGAAAGTGATTTCCTAACCTTAATCAGCCCTCCTATGCCTCTAAACCCGAAATTCCCCTCTGCGCCTAGCTGCTAATCACCCGGTTAAGCCCAATTAAGCTGTTTTTCACTATCTGAAACTTGTTTCAGCCATATATCCCAAACGGTGAGTCTGTTTGGCTAATGTGACCACTCTACGGAATTGTAAACCATCATCTGGAGCTAATGGAAGTGGTTTCAGGTCAAAATTCCTTTCCAGTCAAAAGTTATGGCCAAAACAGTACCAACTAAGGGTAAAGTGGTCATTTAAAAATCGAAAAAAATCATGAACATGGGAAATGACCCCAGTAGTCGTCTCCCAAAATTACATGACCATACGACTTCGTATGTGAAAGAAATAAATATTCTACGATCCTATGATACGTAGAATACGGGTCGTTACACTCCCCCCCCCCCCCCCCCTTAAGAAATTTCGTCCCCGAAATTCCTTATCCCAAAACATACAAAAGATCCCGCATGCCTAACAGCCACATACAACAATCAAACAAGCAAACAAGCCTATCCTAGCATGCGGAAAACTAAATCGAAGTTAAAATCTTACCAGGCAAAGAGTTCTGGATATGTCTTCCTAATGTTCTCCTCTGTCTCCCAAGTACAATCATTCTCGTCCTCGCTCCACTGAACCTTGACTAGCTTCACCGCCTTCCTTCGAAGTTGCTTCATGTCGTGTTCGACAATACGGGCCGGCTTGCGGTTCCCAACTGCCTCGGGTTCTACTTCGAAGTCCTCTAACTGATCAGGTGAAATAGTCATATTTGAGTCGTGAACGAACTTCCTTAGTTGGGAAACATGAAACACATTGTGAACTCCCACCATCTTCTCCGGTAAGTCAACTCTATATGCCAAATTCCCGACTGGTTCAAGAACAGGGAATGGGCCAACAAACCTTGGTGCTAACTTGCCTCTCCTGCCAAATCGTATTATGCTCTTCAACGGAGAAATCTTGACAAACACTAAGTCACCAACGGAGAATTTTAAGTCTCTTCTCCTCTTATCAGCATAACTCTTCTGCCTATCTTGGGCAACTTTCATTCGTTGTTGAATGATCTTGATCTTATCTGAAGTTTCCCTCACCACATCTGGTCCAAGCATAAACTTCTCGCCAGTCTCTATCCAACATGATGGTGAGTTGCGTGGCCTTCCGTACAAAGCTTCAAATGGAGCCATACCGATACTGGATTGGTAGCTATTATTATATGCAAACTCTACTATATGCAAATAGTCATCCCATGATCCACCAAAATCCAATATACATGCTCTCAAGAGATCTTCCAAAATACGATTCACCCTCTCCGTCTGACCGTCGGTCTAAGGATGATATGCGGTACTGAGATGTAACTCTGACCCTAGAGCCTCTTGTAAGCTCTTCCAAAACTCACTAGTGAACAACGGGTCTCGATCACTCACAATGCTTTTAGGTACTCCATGAAATCTCACTACCCATTTCATATACAATTCTGCTAACTTAGCTGCCGTTCTGGTCGATTTGACTGGTATAAATCTTGCGCTTTTAGTCAATCGATCCACAATTACCCAAATGCTATCATATCCCAACTTAGTCCTTGGTAAACCATCGATGAAATCCATCGAGACTTACTC
The DNA here is from genome assembly GCA_030737875.1 of Allium sativum. NCBI lineage: Eukaryota > Viridiplantae > Streptophyta > Magnoliopsida > Asparagales > Amaryllidaceae > Allium > Allium sativum. The sequence continues at coordinate 364,288,175 of CM060916.1, read as the reverse complement.
CCATTTCCATTCGGGAACTTCTAATGGTTGCAACAACCCACTAGGCTTCTTTTGCTCGGCTTTAACTAGCTGGCAATTCATGCATTTGGATATAAACTTCCCAATGTCTCTTTTCATCCCTTCCCAGTAGTAGGTCTGTTTCATGTCTCGATACATCTTGTTACCACCGGGGTGTATAGTCAGTTTTGAGTGATGACATTCTCTAAGCACTTCATCTCTCAATCCATTGAAATTGGGTACAACAAGCTTTCCATTCTTTCTAAGCCATCCATCTCGATCAAGCCCATACTTGTTCATCTCCTCATCGATACCCATCTCTAACTTGGAGATGATTTCCAATAAGGTAGGATCGTCCCTCTGACTAGAGCCGATCCGCTCAATCAAAGTGGGCCTGACCATCAAACTTGCTAACATTTCTGGATCCAATTCGCACTTTGGTCTGAAATCAAACCCAGCGATGTATTCCAGTTGCTTTCATTCTAGAAACATAGCCCCTAAGCTGGCATGTCTCATACTCAATGCATCAGCCACCGCATTGCCCTTTCCCGATGTATATGCGATGTCGAAATCATAGGAAGCTAAGAACTCTAACCATCTCTGCTGACGGAGATTCATATCTTTCTGAGAGAAGAGATACTTCAACGACTTATGATCTGTAAACAGATCAAATCTTTCTCCCAAGAGATAGTGTCTCCATACCTTTAATGAGAACACGATCGCTGCCAATTCTAAATCATGGGTAGGGTGTCTTCTCTCGTGCGGTTTCAATTGCCGACTTGCATAAGCTACAACCCTAATGCCTTGCATCAATACAACACCCAATCCGGTACCACAGGCATCTGTGTATACCGTCATCTCTTCATTCCCCTTAGGAATGACTAACACTGGTGCGCATGTCAGCTTGTCCTTTAGACTCTTGAATGCATTCTCGCACCTTTCATCCCAGATAAAAGCTTGATTCTTCTTGGTCAACTGGGTCAATGGTGCAGCTATCTTGGAGAAACCTTGGATAAACTTACGATAATATCCAGCTAACCCCAAGAAACTTCTTACATCTGTTGCATTCTTGGGCGTAGGCCAATCCTGTACCATAGCCACCTTTGCCGGGTCCACGGAAATACCATTCTCTGAAACAACATGGCCCAAGAACCTCACTTCCCTCCTCCAGAAGTGACACTTAGAAAACTTTGCTTTCAATTGGTGTTTTCTCAACACCTCAATCACTATTCTTAAATGTTCCTTGTGTTCTTCCTCTGTCCTCGAATAGACCAAAATATCATCAACGAACACAAGGACAAACTTATTCAACTGATCTCTGAATACCCTATTCATAAGATCCACAAAATACGCTGGGGCATTGGTCAGCCCGAATGGCATGACCAACCACTCATAAAATCCAGACGGCGTTCGAAATGTCGTTTTGGCTATACTCTCAGCTTCCATTCTAAGCTGATGAAAACCTGTCGTGAGATCCAACTGAGAAAATACTCTCGCGCCACTCAACTGATCGAACAAATCGTCTATCCGCGGTAGAGGATACTTATTCTTCCTCATCACTTTATTCAACTCGCGGTAGTCTACACACAAACGAAGGGAACCATCCGCCTTGGTAGCAAACACAACTGGTGCTCCCCATTCAGAAACACTCCTTCTGATAAATCCCTTCTTCAAAAGATCGCTGACTTGCACCTCGAGCTCTCGCTGCTCCCTTGGTGCCATACGACGAAGTGGCATCACTATAGGTCTGGCATCTTTTACCAAATCAATACGGAACTCAATCTCTCGGTGTGGTGGAAGCCCGGTCACTTCTTCGAAAACATTCGGATACTGGCCAACCACAGGCAAACCTGACAACTCTCTATGCGGAATGTCGAGGGAGTTTAGAAAACTACCCAATACCCCCTCACTGGGTAGACCACCAAACACTATCCTCCGCCCATCATCCGCTCTAGCTGTCACCAAAAAGCCCTCACAGTCTACCACCACCCCGTATCTTTGGAGCCAATCTACTCCCAAAATAATGCCAAACCCAGTAAAGCCCAAAACAAAGCAATCACAAACAAACATACATCCATGACTCGATAAGACCACATTACGACAAATCATGCTAAGGCTAGTCGAACCACCAATCGGGTTCGTCACCACTAAAGGTCTATCGACAATCTCGGGCTCCAATCCTAACCTATCTACCAGGTCACTAGATATGAAAGAACTGGAGGCTCTGGTATCAAAAAAAAAACTCTAATAGGAACATCATAAACAGAAAGCATACCTTGAATGACGACATTCTTTCCCTTCTCCGCCGCGGTTGGGGCATTCGACGAAGAAGGAATAGCATTAAGGGCATATGCTTTCACCATTTGCTTTTCTTTGGGGTGTTGCGGACACTTGTCCTTGTGATGTCCCATTTGGCCACAGTTGAAGCACTTCCTATCCGCTGGCTTGGCCCGACAATTACTAGCATAATGGCCCTTCTTACCACAGCTGAAGCACTCAACATCTTGCTTATTCTTTTTCTTCTGGCCATCCTTAGTCTGATTCTGCTTTCTCTTATTCTGGGAACCACCCTTGCCTCCACCACTTGCTTGTGGTTTTGGCTCTTCTGCGGATGCAACCTCAGTCTTTAGCTTAGGGTAGAGACTTTCTGACCTCAATGCTTTCCCCACAATCGATTCAAACGTCTCATCGATGTGGTTAATAAGCTTTCCCCCAAGTACTGATCCAAACCAGTTATGAATTTCTCATTCTTCTTCTCGGCAGTATCAATAAGAGATAACCCATACTTCGACAAAGTGTCGAATTCAGCAATATACTCCGAGACAGCTCTGCCATTCTGCATGAGCTCCAAGAATTTCTTAAACAGCACTGACTTCTCAGCAGCTGGGATGAACTTCTCGCTAAAGCAGACCTTAAACTGCTCCCAAGTAATCTGATCTTCGGGAGTAGCTGCCTTTATAGCATTCCACCAATTCATTGCCCGCCCTTGAAGCTGACGGGACGCTAGCTTTCTCTCCATCGCATCCTCGATACCCAAATCCTCGAAGATACGTTCACAACTATCCAACCAATCCTGAACATCCGTAGCCAACTCCGTTCCGTGGAACGGCTTCCCACCAAGGCTAGTATAATCCTTATTCAGCTTGGCGAAGTCGACTCTCGGCGCCTGCACTATTGGACCACCACCATTTCCACCATTGGGAGCTGCCCTCTGTACATCTCTAAGCATCTCTCTCATGAGGTCAGTAAACATCGTCCTCATGTTAGCAGCATTCCCATTATTGGCTCCCCTACCAGCACCTCTAGTATTCGGCTCATCGTCAATCTGAAAAGGGAAACAATTAACGACCCCATAGTGGTGCTAGTGCAGTACGACTTCATTCTTATACTACTAATAGTATATATATATAGCTTTTAAAAACCAAAGTAATCACAAATACGCTCTCTCGTATACGTATACTATCTCTCCCTGATAACTTCCCTAGGTTAACTACGCAACCTAGAGCTCTGGTACCAAGTGTGATGGCCCGCCCCGCACCAGCCGACATTTCCTCCGAAAGTGCGCTGTACACCTGCCCAACTAGCACGGGACGGTCGTCAGAAGAAAGGAAAGAATGGAATTAACTAAAGAGGAACCTGTAGAATGTCTCATAGCGCATGGAATAAAATATAATAATAACATACTTGACATAAAACAGGTGAGACAGTGCATAAGCTGATAACTAAAACTAACATCAACATCAGAGCAGCGGAAATCCAAATACAGCTTATTACAACTTTCCAAATTTACTATCTCTAAACAAAAGAAAGCTAAAGTAGAAGATGCACCACTAATGCCCAAGCAGTGATCTTCAACAACATAGGCAGAATACTATATATATTACGTGGAAGCCTCCTGCTCGTCTCCGGATCATCTACCCGTGCACCACCAGCTAACCTGTCTCTAGTCTGCTCGTGTGAGCACCCAGAGTAATAAGAGCAGACATAAAACTCTGGGTCAGACATAAAGCCTGGTATGAGCGATAAGCATCTAAACAGAACAATAACAGGTATACTAAACCATACCTGAACCTGGACCTGCAACCAAAGAGTTAGTACCACATACCGTACAGTACTCTAAGGTGCCATAATAAATAGTGTAAAGAATACGGGGGTGGGGTGTGCATGTCATAATGACAGCAAACAAATCATCCATAGCAACCATCCTCACGTCTCTCACTCAGTGCGTAAAGCATACGATGTCCACCACTGTCAATCACTAGACCCATCGAAGTAGTGACGGAGTTCAACTTGTACAACTACTGCTACTACCAAGCTTACCACATGGAGTCATGACCAAATCTTTACAAATGACCCCACTTCATTGGTTTATAGCCCTTTAGTCGTACCTAGGCCATTTCAGCCCTGAATCCGTTCACGTGCTTCCCATACATAGTGATCCAAAGTCATAAACATCGGCTGCCCCTTGGCACACGTCCCGCAGCAAAGCCCAATCATGAAGTGAACTCATCGGTTCCCAACTGGATCCTGAGCTCTAACTTCCCATATTGGACTACCTTTGCATCTCGGGTTATTAGTCAATACTGGGTCGGGTCGGCTTCCTTTCAAGCCATCGGTTCGGGTCGAGTCCACTGCGTTGCGTTGGTGCATGGTCTTCCTCTGATAGCGGTTCGGTTCGGGTCCACTCCATCGCATCGGTTCGGGTCCGGTGTCCCACCTCCGGGTCGGGTCGGGTGCCATCTCCCTTCCAGATCGTGCTTCCGCTCCGATCCGCTCCCTCGTTCTTCATGTGCTCCGATCCGATCCCTCCTTCTTTGTCCGATCCCAGTTAGCGTGACCTTCCTTCTTGCCAGTTCTCCCCAGTGTCAAGTTCCGATCCAAGCCCTTCGTCCTTAAGTCGATCCGATCCCCAGCTTAACCAACATGGCCTTCCTTTTTGCCAAGTCTCTTTTGTGCCAGACTCCAGTTCGGGTCGGGTTTCTTGCCCAGGTCTCCAATCCGATCCGAGCCCATATCCGATCCGATCTGAAACCCTGCACAACTTTCTGCAACTTTTTCCAGCAACTTGTTTACGCCATTCGACGACGTTTTCGACAAATCTAACTATACTAATCAATCGCAAATCATGTCAAACAGTCATAGCAACATAGCAAACTAACCACAAACACCAAAACAATCAATTCATATGTCAAAATGGATCAAATATACCCAAAACCCCATAATTTCCCTTAAGCATGTTTAAGCAAAACTAATCATAGGGTTAACAAAACTTAATCAAATTAAACCAAATTTTTACCAAAGGCATAAAATATTATTTTCGAATTTATAGACATTTTTCCAGAATTTGTTAGTGTGTAAATTCGCTAATCTTCACTAATTACCCTTAAATAACTGTAATTAGTGTCAAAACGATGATAATCACTCACCTTTGCCACAAAATAAAACACCAAATCTGAAATACTCTCTGTTTGGGTCGAATTCCTATGTATAGCGGCAGCTCCAACCTTGCTTTGTTGCTATTTGGCCTTGTTTTGATGTAGTTTAGGCCTAATCTTCACTAAAAATGTGTTTTGGAGTGGTTTTAGAGGATGGAAGCCATTACTAAGGTCTCAAGAAGGTTTGTGACCGCTCAAAACTGAAATGAAAGTGATTTCCTAACCCTATTCAGCCCTCCTATGCCTCTAAACCCGAAATTCCCCTCTGGGCCTAGCTGCTAATCACCCGGTTAAGCCCAATTAAGCTGTTTTTCACTATCTGAAACTTGTTTCAGCCATATCTCTCAAGCGGTGAGTCCGTTTGGCTAATGTGACCACTCTACGGAATTGTAAACCATCATCCGGAGCCAATGGAAGTGATTTCAGGTCAAAATTCCTTTCCAGTCAAAAGTTATGGACAAAACAGTACCAACTAGGGGTAAAATGGTCATTTAAAAATCGACAAAAATCATGAACATGGGAAATGACCCCTATAGTCGTCTCCCAAAATTACATGACCATACGACTTCGTATGTGAAAGAAATAAATATTCTACGATCCTATGATACGTAGAATACGGGTCGTTACACCTTCCTTCTTCTTTTCTTTCTTTCTTCTTCAAAACAAACCACATACCTAAAACATGTTTTGAAAATTTACATCAGTCTCCCCCAATTTTCAAAATAAAGAAAATAAATAATTTCGATGGCTGAATAACTAGTGTGATCTCCTACATACCCAAGTGGGATCAAGCCTATGTAGTTCTAAGATCTAGTTTTGCATCATTGTGGAAACATCACATAAATAAAAGGTAACTTTTGGATTTGAACCTTTAGTGTAAGTCGTTCTATGGTGAACGAATCTTGAACCAAGTATCCCTTAATGATAAAAGAGGAACAATCACACATATTGATTTCCTTATTTAGACTGTTCTATATTGCTTAGCACGTTAATGGCTATGTGCTTTATTCCTGGTTTATGGGTCTACTTTAGAAAGCAGTCTTTTTTTCATAGGAAATGACTAGATTTCCATACTCGTACAGGTAAATCTCTTAAGGTGTTTCTATGATACACCTTTTAAGGTTTCTAGACTTATTAAGGACATTTCTCCATCCTTTGTTCTTGCAAAATCCAACACCAAAAATTATGGATTATTGATTTAGTGTTCCATAATAAGACTCTTAACTTGTTGATACCTATTGAACTTTGTCAATCCTTTTCAAGACATAAGTTGCGTTTCTATTTAGGATGATCAATCTTCATTCATAAACCTTAGTCCCATTTCTTTTGACTTTATAGAAATCATATCCTTAGGAAGACCTTTTGTAAGTGGGTCAGCCAAGTTTATTTTAATTTCTATGTAGTCAATAGTTATAACTCCATTTGAGTAATTGTCTTACCATTTGTTGTCTTAGACTCAAATGTATAGACTTTCCATTATATGTCTTATTAGAGACATTATATATCGTTACTTGATTATCACGGTTAATCAAGACTGGAGATTGCTTCTTCCACAATGGGATTTTCATTAGCAAATTCCTAAGTCATTTCGCTTCCTTACATACATCTGCTAATGCAACCAATTCTGACAACATAGTTGAATCAGATATACAGGTCTGTTCTTAGAAGCCGAAGACACAACAACGCCTCCTAATGTAAATATCCATCCAGTCGTAGACTTGGATTTGGATTCTACATTGTTCCAGGTTACGTCACTATATCCTTTTATTACAACAGGATATCCTTTATAAGATAAACCATAGTTAATGGTTCCTTTCAAATAAGCTAAAACACTGAAAATGGCTTTCCATTGTTCAAAACATGGGTTACTCATACACCGACAAAATACACTTATAGCATGTGCGATGTCGGGTGTAGTGCAATGCATAACATACATAAGACTCCCAATAACACTAGAATACTCAAGTTGAGAAATGGTATGTCCAGTGTTATTTTCTAACTTGATACTTTGATCTAAAGGAGTTGGTGCGGTTTGTTATTATAATGACCATACTTCTTTAGGAACTTCTCAATGTAATGATATTGGGTTAGTAATAACTCCCCCGCTTTCCTAATAATTTTAATTCCTAAAATTACATCAGCCTCTCCTAGATCTTTCGTATAAATTTAGAAGATAGAAACTTCTTAGTTTCATTTACACATGATATATTGGAACCAAATATTAGCATGTCATAAACGTATAAACATATTATAACATAACCGTTGTTATCCTATTTTCTATAAATACATTTAGCTGCATCATTAACAATGAATCCAAATGACATTGCAACTTTATCAAACTTCTCATGCCATTGCATGGAAGCCTGCTTCAGGCCATAAAGAGATTTGACTAATTTACAAACTTTCTTTTCTTGGCCCGGGGTTATAAAACCTTCAGGTTGTTCCATGTATATCTCTTCTTCTAAATCTCCATTTAGAAAAACTGTCTTTATGTCCATTTGATGTATGACCAAATTATGAATTGATGCAAGTGCTATTAAACAGCATATGGAAGATATGCGAGCAACTTGAGCATATGTATCAAAATAATCTACCCCTTGTTTTTGTTTATATCCCTTAGCAACTAATCTGGCTTTGAACTTATCAGTGGATCCATTTGTATTCAATTTCTTCTTGTATATCCATTTACATCCTATAGGTTTAGCACCATGAGGTAAATTAGTTAAAACCAAAGTTTGGTTTAACATTATGGAATTCATTTCATCCTTGATAGCTTCTTTCCAGGAATAAGAATCTCTAGAACTCATAACTTCAGAATAAGTTTTAGGATCATCATCGACGTTCAATACTATCTTGTCACATTAAGGATTTCGTCCATATTGCCTTCTACGATATATGTTATGAAGTCAGGACCATAGTCCTTATCTATTCTCGCTCTTTTACTTCTTATGTGTTCAGTACAATTATCTGGTATTGTCACTTCCTTGCTGTTTTGAGCAGGAGCATATTCATCATCATTGATATCATTAGTCTCAGTTGGTTCCGGACTAGGTGATCTTAATGGATTCTCAATAATTTGATTTTCAAAGAATTCTACATCTACAAATTCTATAACTTCTAAGGTGTCAAGAATAAGGAACCTATAAGTTATACTATTAAGAGAATATTTTATGAAAACACACTTAAATGCTCTATTACCTAACTTTGGTCGCTTGGGATCAGGTTTTCTAACATATGCTAAGCAACCCTAAACTTCAAGTCTAGTAAGGTTAGGTTTTCTATTAAACCATAATTCATAAGGGGAAATATTATTCTTTTTAAGTGGTACTCTATTTAAAATGTAACATGCAGGTAACATAACATCAGCCTATAGGTTATAAGGTAAATTAGAACTTATGGCGTTAACCATTTCTACTAAAAATATATTTTTCTTCTCAGCAACACCATTTTGTTGTGGTGTATACGGGGCGGTACATTGGTGAACTATACCTTTTTTTTGCAAAACAAAGTAAATTCATTTGAAAAATATTCAGCACCACGATCTGAATATAACACTATAATTTTAACTCCTAATTGTGTTTCGACTTCTGCTTTGTAAATTTTGAATTTATCAAAGGCCTCATCTTTCAATTTCATTAGATATACATATGCATATCTAGTATACTCATTAATAAATGTTACATAGTATTGGTTACCACCATATGTGATATGAGTTTTTATGTCACCAACATCACTATATACCAAATCAAGCAAACCAGTTTTCTTTTCTACAGATTTAAAGGATTTCCGGTATATTTTTGCTTGAACACATATTTCACATTTAGAGATGGAATCGAAATCATAATCAGAAATTAATCCTTGTTTGCGCCAAATTCTTACATATATCCAGAAACCAGATTCTTACACATATCAGGTACATAAAATACATTGACTAGTGTGAGAACTTTCCTAGAGGTGAATGTAAGTTTAGTTGTGCCTTTTCCCATAACTTTTCTTGCAACCATGTTCGCGCCAGTAACTTCGTTGGATTCTCCATTATTTTCTTCGTAAGTCTTAAACATATTACGGTCTTTGCAAACATTAATGGTTGCTCCAGTATCGAGCTACCAATCATTAAAAATGCCACTAACGGAGTTCGCCTATAGTACAAAAGCCATAAGCTTTTCTTCGACCATATTTGCTTTTTGTTGTTTCTTCCGAAGACGACAGTCTCGGGCATAGTGGCCGGGTTTATTACAATAGTAACAGGCACCCTTCTTTTTGTTCTTGGAATTCTTCTTCTTCTTAAACTGTGTCATTCTTAGGCTTCAATTTTTCAGTATTTTCAACATTATTTTCCTTAGGCTGGGACTCAGTTTGTGGATTATCATCTAGTTCGCATTTACGAGAATCCACTTCAATACGAAGATGACGCTGTAAACCGTCTAAATTATAATCTGTTTCCGCATGTTTCAATTTTTTCTTATAATCATTCCAAGAATTCAGGAGCTTCGCAACAATAACTCCAACAACAAAAGATTCAGGAAGATCAATACTGGCATCTTTAAGATGATTCACCAATAGTAGTATTTCACTTACTTGTCCTACTATGGACTTGTTAGCGACCATTTTGAAATCCATAAAATTACAAATAAGAAATTTTTTATTACTTACGTCGGATATGTGATACTTGCTCTCTAATGCATTCCAGAGGTCCTTTGTAGTTTCCAAGGTTTTGTGAGCGTTGTAGACTGAAGTAGATAATGCATTCAGAATATGCCCTCTGCACAAGAAATCATCCTCTTTGTGCTTTGCCCCTTTTTCCTTCAGAGCAGCATCCTCGTCAACAGTTTCTTCTGGTATAACTTCCAATCCATCTTCTAAGATATAGAACAATTTCATAGTGATCAAGAAGAAATTCATGGTCTCTTGCCAACGAATGAAGTTTTCACCATTAAAACGCTCCAATTTCGTTAAATGTTGATTCATAACTTGCAATGTGCTCGAACCTTCCACGATTAAAGATACTGTCTGAAAATTTGTTGGGGATTTTGCGTTTTGAGGCTATTGGATGATGAACATTTCCGTACTTCAGAATTTAAGGATCTATGTAATAGATTCTTTCAGACAATAGTTCAACCCACCAGGTACAAGTGGGTTATCAAACTATCAAATTTCAGGATTCAATAGAGTCTCGGAACAACGAAATCAGATTCAAAGTTTTGCACGGCTTTGATCCGATGAAGAACACTCTGGAAATTTAGATTATGATGATGCAATTAAAAGATAGACTAAAGAAGAGAAGAAGAATGATACTGCGACACTATATCGGCGTTGCAAATTAAGAAATTTGCAACACCTAAATGGCATAAGAAAATGCAGTGCGCAGAGTTTTGAGAGGAAGAAGAAGAGTGAATTTCAAGTGATTACAACGTCTTTTAGTGCTACTATTTATAGGTAGTGACTTGCAACAGCCACATCCGTTTCGAATTGAAACATCGTGCCCATTCATTCAAACGTTGCAATGGTTTGTAGCATTTCAAACGAAATGCCATGTCTCTTCATTTGCAATGTTTTTGATACGTTGCAATTCCGGCCCGCATTCAAATTTCAACGCTTTAAAACTGCCGCCTTTTATTTAAATCCAATATGGTTCAACAATGGGCGCAATTCGACCCGTTATCATTTTTAAAATCTATCCGAAAATTAATGCTTATTGGATCTTACCCAAAACCCGTACCCGGTCTGGTTCGGTCTGGTCCGACGGCGGCGCGCGTGTGTGGTATAGTTATGCATGGTCTCCCTCCTCACAACAAATCAAACATTTGGGTGCCCTAAGGCCTTAAAATGCTCAAGAGAAAGCCCATTAAGTAGTGGCATACCCATGCATAATCCATGATGTGGGACAAAACTCGACACCTTCCTTCTTCTTTTCTTTCTTTCTTCTTCAAAATAAACCCTGTACCATAACATGTTTTGAAAATTTACAACATTGCTCAGATATATAACATCTTTTACTATAGAAAAACAAAATTCCAATAAAAAGAAAGGAAAATTAAAACAAACAAGGACTTACAGGAAATAATAAAAATGTAAATGGAACAATGAAGTAGTGAATTTACTTTGTTTAATGTTAAGTGTTTTGAGTTTTCTATATTAATTGCAGAAAATAAAAAGAGTGAAGGGATGATGGAGGAGGCGGGATGAGATAGAAGGGAGGATGGAGAAATTGGAGAGAAGGGAGATGATGAATTGTCTCTCGTCATTTCATTATTTTTCAAAGTACCAAAAATAACAAAATGTTGTTTTTCATTTAATTTATATGTTGAGTTTATTTTGAAAAACGGTCGTTTTTCACGATATACATACGCTGCTTGCATTTTGTATGAGTGATAACCAAAAATTAAAAAAAAGTAAGCCAAATGCGGTCTAATATTTTTGTTATTTATCAAAAAGTTAACATTATAAACGATAAAGCTTCTTTGTTTTAATTTCTTTTTCCTTTAAAATGGAAAAGAGGACGCATTCTAGAAGTAATCCACTTAATTAAACAAAATATTCTTTTTAGGTCGTTGACGTGCGATTTCGGTTAATCGAACACCAACATCCAAATCCAAATAATACAAAAAGTGAAGCAGTAAATCCAGACACAGAGTGTAGAAAAAGTAAAGATCACCGAGAATTTATAGTGGTTCGCCAAGCGAGCATACATCCACTATGATGTAATCTTGCTTATTTATAATGTACGATTACAAGTACAGTCTTTATAGTTTACAGAAAAGAGGAGAAAAGAAGTGAAGTGTTGGTCTGGCAAAGTTCATGCTTAGAGCCCAAAATAAGATCCAAAAACCAAATGAGATCTAAAAGTTTAAGAAGCCATGGAAAAATCTATAAAAAAGTCCTCCAACCAAAAAAAAAATCCCAAGCCAAACCAAAAATAAGATCCAAATGCCCAAAACAAAAAAGAAGCCAACCCCTTTCCATCTCTAGAATGCGGTATTTATATATGGGAACTAGAGGGAAAGTAGGTAGGAGAACGGGAAACCACTACCAAGATGCCCAATTCATATGTATCGAGACCAGTACCGAACCCGGGATTGGTACCGATTTTCCATGCCTTAGCCATATTTCTTGGTGTTTTGAAGCTTTGGTTCCATGAAGTTGATTCTAACTTCGTATCCCAGAACCGAAAATCCGAAGTTTTGAGTCTAATTTGCCAAGTCCACCAATTCTGGTTTTGCACCAATCCCGAGGTACAAAATTTCTATACTGATCCTATGATACCTAGCGAGTTATAGCAATCCTTGAACCTTTCTTGAGTAACACCCATTCTTCTATACTTTGAGTAAATTCTGAGTATGTGGGTGAGTTGAGTAATTTATACCGACCTCTGTAATAGTCCAAAAATATACCGATCCCAAGATGCATGTGGATAAATAATGATCCCGGAAGTTGATTAAACAAATACTGGTCCCACATAGGATTCTATTTTGATCCCCGATCCCCACATACATCACTTAAAGTCCAAATTTTGGTGAACCCCAAGACTTCAACCAAGTTCGTGTGAGTTTGTCCAGGTTTTCCAAGTCCGTACTCAAGTCCTGAGCACTCTGATAGCCAGAAATCCAAAGTGTCACAGTCTTATAAAAAGACGGGTCGACAATTTCCCTTCGAAATATGTCTTTCTATGGAAATGCATTTTGTATAGTCTAGAAATCCATGAATCCAGACGTCGGAATAAAAAAAAGTCCAAATGGGGAATCAAATTCGAAGACCAAAAAAATCACATGATCACTCTGGATTGTATTATAGGAGAACACCAAGTCCAGAATATCCGAAATCCGACTCCAAGAAATCCTAGTATCCAGGATACAAGAGAAATCCGAAATCTAAAAAATCAGAGTATCTAATAGAGCATCCATGGCCTCACCAAGACTAACCTGAGTAAGTATAATTCATACCTGCAAAAAACCATGTGAATCTCTTTGCTAAGTCTTCACAAAATAACCCACATCTAAACGAGTATAGTCCATACTCAAGCATTAACCAAGCGATCTGGCTAAGTCCTGATATAACGGCCCGGTTCATCGCAAGCATAGTCCGTACTTGGGGACTAGCTAGTTTTAAGAATTTTGTACCCAACGAGCATATTCTATGCTCATCAAGTCATTAAAGTTTGAAATCTCAATTTCTAATTCGATACTTCAGGAGTATAGTTCATACAAAAGTTATAATTTATTATAAGTTCAATGGAAGACCAACGGTTTATAAACGGGCGCAGAGCACGCCTGGAGATTACATCCTAATCTCGTACGTGAGTCAGCTGACATAGTCGTTTTCGATTACAAGTTTATCAATTAAGAGGTGGATGTTTTATCGTCCGCAAAGAGCATGCTTAGGAATCTTGTTGGATTCCATACATAGTTACGCAGACTTAGCCATCTAAATCAAAAAGCTAGAAACCAAAGAGCCAACATTCAAAAATTGCAAGTTTAGATTGACAAATAAAAAACACGATATCAAAATTATTACACCAAACATCTAAAATATACCATGCCAGCTATTTAGACATAAAATTGTTTTCCAGAACATTATCAACTCATTAGAGTAGATTAGATTATGCATGTAATATACCTATATGTATTCATTACATCACAAGTGGATCAGATAATGTATGAAGCAAGCAATGTTTGTACAAAGTTTGAAGCATTTGGCACAAATGGGATTATTGTTCATATAGTTGTACTAATAAAACCGTGATATTTAAATTTATGGTGATACTTATTTTTTTGTACTATTTAGTCTTATATGATTTTCAAGAAAAATACATGAAAATCTAACACTGAATTTACAACGCAATTAAGTAGCACTAATACTACTTGCATGTATTGACTTTCCTGGTATGTACCTAAATCAACAACCAACTGCGGATAATAAATAATATCAAAATACATAATCAACGCTATATATATCTTCACCTGCATATAGGTCTTCCCATTCTCACATTCAACTAGCTGCAAGACTAGTTTTTTAAAGATGATGAACAAAGCTCTAGCTGTCTTCTTCATAGCAACTTTATTAACAATCAAATGTTCAAGCAACGAACTTGAATCAGATCAAAACAACGACAGTGGCATAGTCCCGGACTTCGAGCCGGTAGAATGCTGGAAAAACATACTTGCAACAAAAGGGTGCTACAGGGAAGTAATTGAATCGCTACTACAGTTTAAGATAGAAATTAGTCCCAGATGCTGCAAAGCTGTTCTAGGCATTGGTGGAAGCTGCTTCGAAAATATATTCTCTCGGTTTCCATTCAACCGTTCTTTTGCTGGTCGCCTGTTAAGGTATTGCACCTCCCGTGCTCCTCCCATCTCTGACTGATCATGTATTCATTCGTTCATGCATGATGCCTGAATGGTGTAGCTTTCATGTTGGTTTCTGATCAAAAAAATTGAATCGAATAAGAGTTATGCTTTCTGTGAATTTATGGATGTTCCATATTAATCTTTTCACCACCTTCTTTGTTTATTCGATTGTGTATCTAGAACATAAACCAGCCTACATGCCTACGTTTTTATTTATTTATTTGAGTTCGATTCATGTTGTAATGATTTGTTTCCGACAAATAAGAATCATTCCAAACTGACCCAAATAACAAGTGAGAAAAGAGTTGGATCAAATTTGGGAATTCCTGATTCCTCAAAGTTTTTATGTGGTTTATAAGATTTGAAGCAAGAATGTTGTAAAAATGAAGAACTGAATTGTATTATTGTTATTGTAATGACATAATGATAATAAGTATAGTGATACCGTGTATTTATACACACGGTATAGTAATTTGCAATACAACATGATATTTGGGCTTTAGCCCGGGCCCATGAAAGTTACACATAAAGATATACACGGATGAAAGCCTGAAGCCTATCTTTCATTTGTATACTTTATATCTCCCCGCAAATGAAAGCTAGGGTTTCTAATGTCCGCCGCCACATCTTAAGGAGATGAAATCTGATAAATTTCCGCAAAAAATGAGCTTGAATCAGCCTCGATCTCAAAATATTTGCAGACGATGGCGAGGATTCAGCCCATGAGAGCTTGTACTTGCTTCGTTTGAGTGGTCTCTGACTTTGAATGCTCTCGATTTCTGGATGTGAGATGCTGATTTGCTTTGCAGGCTTTGGGTCTTCAATACTTGGAATACCAGCATGCTTTGGCCTCCATCTAGGTTTGTCAGACATTACATGTTTCGGATCTGAGTTTGTGAACATTGCTTTCTCCCCAAGGTTTGATCTTTCAATTACTTTGAGTTCAGATCTCAATCTGGCAAAGTTTTTACTTGATAATGGCTTTGTAAGAATATCTGCTATCTGGTGATTTGCTGGAACATGATTTATTTGAAGTTTTCCCTTGATTACTTGTTCTCGAACAAAATATAAATCAATTTCCATATGCTTGGTTCTTGAATGCAATATAGGATTAGATGATAATGACACTGCACTTAGATTGTCACACCATAGTACTGGCTGCTTTGAAACAGTAACTTTGAGTTCACTTAGGAGTGACTGTACCCACATAATTTCAGCAGTAGCATTAGAAATGCTCTTGAATTCAGATTCAGTACGGGACCTTGAGACTATAGATTGTTTCTTAGCACACCATGATATAGGGTTATTTCCTAAATAGATACAGTAGCCTAAAGTTGATCTTCTGTCATCAGGATCAGTTGCCCAGTCTGCGTCACTATATCCAGTAATATTGAGTTGATTGCCTTGTGTAAAGTGTAAACCATAGTCCATAGTTCCCTTTAGATATCTGAGCACTCTTTTCATTGCCTTCCAATGGTCCTCTTTTGGTTCCTGCATAAATTGTGAAAGTTTGTTAACACAGTATGTTATTTCAGGTCTAGTAATGGTAGCATATTGTAATGCTCTAACTAGACTTCTGTATTGTCTGATATTGACAATGTTTTCTCCCCTGTATTTAGATAATTGATGATTTGTTATCATTGGTGTAGGCAAGGCATTAGCAGCCTCCATCTTTGCTCTAACAAGAATTTCATTGATGTATTTCCTTTGATTCAAAAATAATTCTGATTTGGATGTTTTAGTGACTTCAATGCCTAAAAATAATTGAGTTCCCCCAAGTCTTTGATTGAAAACTGTTTGTCCAGAATCTGAATGAGCTTTCTGATTTCAGTTTCACTATTTCCTGTAATGATTAAGTCATCCACATATATCAAAACAAAAATAGTTATATTATCAGTAATTTTGACAAATAGAGAGTGATCTGATTTAGTAGATTGAAACTTTAGTTTTGTTAAAACAAGTTTCAATTTATCAAACCAGACTCTGGGAGCTTGTTTAAGCCCATAAATTGCTTTGTTTAGTTTGAAAACAAGCTCTCCATTGTTTTGATATCCTTAACGTTGACTCATATATACTTCCTCTTTTAAGTCACTATTCAGAAATGCATTGTTGACGTCCAGTTGTTGTATCCTCCAGTTGTTATGTAGGGCTATAGTAAGAACTATTCTTATGGTTGTTGGTTTAACAACTGGAGAAAATGTCTCTTCAAAGTCAAAACCATATTGTTGTGTGAAGCCTCTAGCGACAAGTCTTGCCTTGTATTTATGTATTGACCCATCAGCATTTCTTTTTAGTCTGTATGTCCACTTGCTATCTACTATATTCTTATCTGTTGGAGCTTTAACAATGTCCAGGTTTTGTTCTTTATCAAGGCTTGATATTCATCATCCATAGCTTGTTTCCAGTTCTGGTTGCTAATGGCTTGATTTTAATTTGCTGGTTCATCTGAATTACTGATAACATTATACACTTTGGGCTTGAAAATACCCCTTTTTGATCTAGTGATCATTGGATGGCCTGTCTGAATTTGCTCACTCTGTTGTTCATGAGTTTCATTATTATCATTCCTAGTATCTGATTGATTATTTCTAACTTCTGAACTTGAGTCATGCTGCAGATATTCATGTTGTTGCTGATTGTTACTGGGTTGATTGGAAGGCTCAGATGTCTCACTGCTTGATGATGATGCATGCTGTTGAGAAGAGTCTGAGCTACCATCGCCAGTATCTTCAGTACTGTTGTCAGAATACAGAGGTATTCCTAGTATTGACTTCTTTGGATTGTATATTTTTTGTGTAGTAGCCATGTCTTTACCTTTGAAAGGAAATACCTGTTCATTAAATACAACATGTCTACTAATGTAGACTTTGCCTTTTTCATCAAGACATTTGTAACCCTTCTAATCACTTGCATACCCTATAAAAGTGCATGTTGAGGATCTAAAATTTAGTTTATGAGTATTGTATGGCCTTAAGTATGGATAGCATAGACAGCCAAAAACTTTGAGCCTATCATAATCAGGTTTAAAATTATATAAAGATTCTAGAGGACTTTTGTTGTTCAGAGTTTTGGTAGGCAGCCTATTTATTAGATATACAGAAGTGTTAAAAGCATCAGGCCAAAATTTCATAGTTAAGTTACTCTGAGCTAATAAAGTAAGACCACAATCCACAATATGCCTATGCTTTCTCTCAACTAAACCATTCTGCTCAGAGGTGTATGGACAACTTATTCTGTGAATTATACCTTTCTTTTGAAAGAATTCACCTAAAGGTTTAAATTCTGTACCTCCATCAGTTTGTAGTATTTTTAAACTTTCACCTGTCTGTTTTTCAGCTTGATTAATAAAATTAATAACAACTTTACTGGTTTCAGACTTGGATTTTAAGAAATATATCCAAGTATATCTAGAATAGGAGTCAACAAAGGAAATATAATAGTTAAAGCCATAATCTGAATTTGTTGAAGAAGGACCCCATAGGTCTGCTGCAACAAGTTCAAGTGGTTTAGTGTAATTAGTTAAAGAATTTGTGAATGGTAACTTGTGACTTTTGCCCATTTGACAAAAAGTGCAGACATATGGCATAGGGACATTATCATATGAGATGTTGTTTGTGTCTAAAACTTTCTTGACAACATTTACATTAGCATGACCAAGCTTTATATGCCATAGATCAAATACACTGATTTTATCATTAATTTCTGATAGGTAGCAACTGTTTTCCTCTTGCCCATTACTTGCAGAATTCACATCATTGAATTTGTACAGTCCATTGCATGTTTTACCCTGCAAAATGGTTTCATTAGTCAATAAATCTTTAACTAAACAATGATGTGGATGAAATTCAAAGTACACATTATTGTCTTTAGCAAACTGTGATACACCGAGTAAATTCTTTTTTATATGAGGAACCATAAGTAGATTATTGAGGTATAGTTGCTTTTTACCTTTTATGCTGCCAAAGCCAATATGTGTAATGTTTACACTGTCACCATTACCCATAAGTAAAGAATTCATACCTTTGTACTCCCTTTGGCCTAGATTGAGATTATTTGTGATATGATTAGTAGCACCTGAGTCTGGATACCAATTATCATCTCCAATGTCATATGTTTGGTTGTTTCTTGACATGTTGCTTTGACTGTCAGTTTCAACATTTGCCAAATTTGCTGTAGGATTTGTTTTTCTTTGACTATTTTGTGTTTCACCACCAACATAATTGTTATTAAACCTAAAATAGCACTTCACAGCTGTATGCCCTATTTTTCCACAAATTTGACACTTAGGTCTGTTATTACTATTGCTCCACCTTCCTCTTCCTCAGCCTCTACTAGAGGAGCCTCCTCTTTGATTAAAAGAATCACCTCTGTTTTGATTCTTGTTTTTGGTTTCAGCAACATTAGTAGATAATTCATTTAATTGTGACCTTTTTGTTTCAATTCTTGCCTCATGAGCAAGAAGAATAGAGTGTACATCTTCCATAGAACTAGACACTTTTGAGATGTGATAACTGCTACAACAGCTTCATACTCCTCACCCAGTCCATTCAGAATTGATAAAATATGCTTAGAATCACTGATTCTTTGACCTGCTACCTCAAGATGATCACATATTCCTTTAACTTTTGTTAAGTATTCTCTCATGGACAAG
Source organism: Allium sativum (assembly GCA_030737875.1). NCBI lineage: Eukaryota > Viridiplantae > Streptophyta > Magnoliopsida > Asparagales > Amaryllidaceae > Allium > Allium sativum. The sequence continues at coordinate 364,268,748 of CM060916.1, read as the reverse complement.
TTATCTTTTCTGGCAGTCTGTAATTGGTTTCTATAGAACATTGTCTTTGCTGATGATTGAGTATTAAAGGACTTTTCTATGGTTGTCCAAATATCATAGGCTGTTTTACACCCAATTACTTGAGATAAAATCTTTTCACTTATAAATGATAATAACCATGCACAGATTAGTCTATCCTGCCTATGATATTTGACATAATCATCATTGCTAACTACCATATTATCAGCATCAGTTATGAACTTAGGTGGGATAGCAATAGTACCAAGAATGTACCCTTCATGACCATAGCCTTGAATGGCTGTCTCTACTTGCAATTTCCATAGCAAGTAGTTGTTTTCTTCAAGGTGAATGGTAATTAGTTGAGTTTGTGGATTTATACCCGTTTTAACAAGAGATTCTGCACTGGACATGTTTTGATCCATTGATGTTGACTGGTTTTGATTTGCAGATGAATTTCTAGGAGGAATTGGTGGTTGATTTCCTGGAGGAATCGTTGAGGAGTTGTGACATCCACCATGATGACGACAAAACAACATTGTATCTTGAAGCATTGAATTGAGAAATTCTTGAAAAGATTATGTGGCTGCAGATGTTGCAACCTGAAGAGCTTCAGGTGATGATTGTTAAACCTTTGGGTTGTTTCTTTCTGATGGAGCACTCTGTTATGGCACTTCTTTACAGCAATTTCTCTTTTCTTGAATTTATTGATCGATTTCAAGACTTCAGAATTTTTTCTTCGCAAAACTTAATATGATGGTTTGATGCAGCCTGAAATGATAGGCGAGGCACAAACTATTATAACTGAGTAGCAACTCCTAAATGATGAAACAGAAATTCTGTTTTTGATAGGAGGGGTTCAGATGATGATATCAAAGTTGACGGGTCTCTGTTTTTAAAACAGAATTGTAGCTACTCTGATTTGTTTTTGATTTCTTGATTGCTATTAAGCTTGTATGCTCTGATACCATATAAGATTTGAAGCAAGAATGTTGTAAAAATGAAGAACTGAATTGTATTACTGTTATTGTAATGACATAATGATAATAAGTATAGTGATACCGTGTATTTATACACACGGTATAATAATTTGCAATACAACATGATATTTGGGCTTTAGCCCAGGCCCATGAAAGTTACACATAAAGATATACACGGATGAAAGCCTGAAGCCTATCTTTCATTAGTATACTTTATATCTCCCCGCAATTGAAAGCTAGGGTTTCTAATGTCCGCCGCCACATCTTAAGGAGAAGAAATCTGATAAATTTCCTCAAAAAATGAGCTTGAATCAGCCTCGATCTCAAAATATTTGCAGACGATGGCGAGGATTCAGCCTATGAGAGTTTGTACTTGCTTCGTTTGAGTGGTCTCTGCCTTTGAATGCTCTCGATTTCTGGATGTGAGATGCTTATTTGCTTTGCAGGCTTTGGGTCTTTAATACTTGGACTACCAGCATGCTTTGGCCTCCATCTAGGTTTGTATACAAAATTCATTCGAGTTAGAAAAAATTAAATAAATGATAAGTTAACGCATGATAAATGAGCTGATAAGAAAATTTGAACATGTTCCTTAAGTGAATGTAAATAAACCAATAAAATGGAAGAACAAACTTGCTGTGTTTATATCTTTCCTAATAATTGCTCAGATAATATCTTTTACCACGGAAAAACCAAACCACAATTCCAATGAAAAGGAAGGAAAAGTAAAATAAAACGTGACTTGCAGGAAATAATAAAGATATGAATGAAACAATGTGGTGTTTGCTTTGTTTAATATAAAGTGTTTTGAGTTTTCGATATATATTAACTGCAGAAAACAAAAAACAATGAAGCGATGATGGAGGAGGCAGAATGAGATAGATGAGACGACGGAGAGGTTGGAGAGAAGCAAGATGATGGATCGTCACTCATCCTTTCATTATTTTTCAAAAGACCAAAAATAACAATATGTTGTTTTTCATTTTATATGTTGAATTTGTTTTTCAAAACGGTCGTTTTTAATGATATACATACGTTGTTTTTGCTATTTATCAAAAGTTAACATTATAAACAATAAAGCTTCTTGGTTTTAGTTTCTTTTTTCTTTAAAATGGAAAAAATTACATGTTTTAGAACTAATCCACTTAACTAAACAAGCTAAACTTTTGAAGTCCGTTGACATGCGATTTTAGTCAATCGAACGCCAACTCCCAAATTCAAATAATCCAGAAAGTGGAGTAATAAATCGAGGCACAAAGCGCAAAAAAAGTTTAAAAAACCAAAAATTTAAAGTGATTTGGCAAGTATGCCCATGTGTACTATGAGGTAATCTTGTTTATTTATATTGTATGATAACAAGTACAATCCTTATAGTTTACAAAGAAGTGGAGAAAATAAGTGAAGTGTTGGTCAAGACAAAGTCCTTGTTTAGAGCCAAGAAGAAGATCCAAAAGCTCAAGAAGCCATGGAAAAATCTCTAAAAATTCCTCAACCGAAAAGAATCCCAAACCAAACCAAAGATAAGGTCCAAGTGCCCAGAACCAAGAAGAAGAAGCCAACCCCTTTTCCGTCTCTGGAATGAGGTATTTATATGTGAGAACTACAGGAAGAGTAGGTAAGAGAGTGGGAAACCATAACCAAAGAGGCCCAATCCATATGTACTAGGATCAGTACCGATCCCTCATGCCTTAGCCAAATTTCCAGGTGTTTTGAAGCTTTGATTCCATGCAGTTGATCCTAAGTTTGTATCCTTGATCCCAAAATCCGAAGTCCTGAATCCAAATAGCCAAGTGCATCGATCCTGGTTTTGCACCAATCCCAGTGTACAAAGTTTCCATATCGATCCCATAATACCTAGCGATTTATAACAATCCTTGAGCCTTTCGCAAGTAATACTAATCCCGGTATACTTAGAATAAATTTTGAGTATGTGGGGAAGTAGAGTAATTTATACCAACCCCTATAGTATCCCAAACAAATATTGATCCCGGGATGCCTATGGATCGATATCGATCCTGGGATTTGATTAAATAAATACTGATCCCACCTGAGATTTTATACTGATCCCACATAATCCACTTAAAATCCAAATTTTGGTGAACTCTCCAACATCGACCAAGTTCATGTGAGTTTTCCAAAGTCTATATTTAAGTCCTAAGCACTCCGATAGGCAGAAATCCAAAGCATGATAGTCTAAAAGGCGAGTCAACACTTATTCTCTCCCCCCTCAAACATGTCTTTTTATGGAAAACGAGTTTTATATAGTCTAGAAATCCATGAATCAAGAAGTTGTAATCCGAGAAAATTTCAAATAGAAATCCAAATCTGAAGGCCAATAGAATCTCATGATCATTGTGGATCGTATCATAGGAGAAGACAAAGTCCAGAATATACGAAATCTGACTCTAAGAAATCCTAGTATCCGAGATACCAGATAAATCCGAAATCCAAAAAATTAGGGTACACAATCAAGAATCCATAGTCTCACCAAGTTTAACTTGAGTAAGTATAATCTGTACCTACAAAAAACCACCTGAATCGCTTTCTCAAGGCCTAACAAAATAACCTACATCCAATCGAGTATAGTCCATACTCGAGTCTTAACCAAGTGATCTTTACAAGTCATGATAAGACAACCCGGATCTTCCCAAGAATAATCCATATTTAAGGACTAGTTTAAGTGTTTTATACTCGATGAGAATAGTCTATGCTACCCAAATCGTTGAACTTTGAAATTCCAATTTATGATTTCATACTTCACGAGTATAATCCATACAAGTGAAATAATCTTATTAAAGTTCCAAAAGTTTTAATTTATTATAAGTCTAAAGGAAGACCAACCATTTATAGTTGGGCACATAACACGCTTAGAGATTACATCCTAATCTTATACGTGAGTAAGCCAATGTAGCTGTTTTCGATTACAAATTTATTAATTAAGAGGTGGAGGTTTATCGTCTGCAAAAAGCATGCATCCAAGAACAAGAAAAGCTAAAATTCATCTAAAACCAAAAGCTAGACATAGTCATCTAAAACCAAAAGCTAGAAAACTGAAGAGCCAACATCCAAGAATAAGAAAACGAAGTGCCAGAATCCAAAAACTGAAAAACCAAAGAGCCAACTCCAAAATGCTAAATCCAAATAACTAAGATACAAAAGCGAAGAGTCCAGAATCCCTAGGAGATCCAAATCAGTTAATTATGATTCCACGCGAGCCAGGTCCTGGCTCATTGCCAGTTGCCGTAGGAGGTTATTCCTACTTTGGTATTGTGGTCTGATTCCTAACATACTACGCCAGCTCCCGACGCCTGACACGTTCCTCAATCGTATCCCAAAGATGCTTATACTCGTTTGTATTGCGGCCATCTAGATCATAAAATAAATAGTGTATACCAAAATCCCTTTCCTTCTAATTTGGCTCACACTTGAGAGGATTTCTGGAGGGAGCAGTCCTTTGAACAACCAAGTAAATCTCTTTTAGAGAAGAAGTGAGCTACATGTACGAAGGGAATTTGGGTTCCCTCCAGTACAATACATTTCGATCATTTCCAAATGAAACCTTTCCTTTACCCTTAACCTTGCCAGATTCGGACGATCCTTTGTCCTCTTCTCGCAAAAATCTATCCACTTCAAAGTAAAATTCGCCAAGGTTCCTTGGTGGATCCCGTTGAAGCAATATTTTGAAATACGTCTTATCCAGAATTCCGGAAACAATAGCCGCTAATACCATAAACGGTTCTGGTCAATCTACCGATGCCAACACCACATTAGATCTTTACAACAACTTCTGCAAAGTTTCTCCAGACCTTTTCTTGATCCTTGTGAGAGTCATAACATTCTTACATAGAGAAATATGGACTCTGAACTGCTCAATGAACTTTTCAAGCAAAACATTCCATCTTCCTAAGCTTACTAATTCTAGCTACCAAAACCACATGATTGTAATATCCATAAGGTAAAATTGGAAAATCTTTGCCATGACATTGCCTGCCACCGCCAGCACTTCCATATGGTGCATATAACAATTCAAGTGAACGGTATGATCCTTTGTACTATCATAAGCATAAAAAAACTGGCAACTTGAAATCCAGTGGGTCCTGAGAATTCCTGATATCATGAGAGAATGAGCTACGATAAACATAGTCCAAATTTAAGTGAGATTCTCTGTCTCGAGTAAACCATTGAATCACATTTGAAATTCAATTTCCACGTCCAAACAAATGGCTTCAATCTTCCAAGCCTACACCGGTGCCTCCGGTGTCTAACCAGCATGAGCCGTTTGTTAATTCCCAACATAAACATACGGCTTGGCCCTGACCTAAAGGGCTGTAACAACCCAAATTTCAGCATACCCATAGTATTGCAAAAAGCTAAAATCCAAGTCTGCTAAAACTCAATTAATTTGTCTGGTATCCCGCAGAAAGAAAAAGATAAATATGTAACGTCCTGCATTTTATCGGGTTGTATTTTGAATTCAGTTTAAATATTGAATTCGTAATATAAGTGAATTTATAACAAATTTGAACATATAAAAATATATATTAAATATAAACGAGCCCGTAATATCGCGGCAGTTCGTAATTTAACGTTTTGAACTTCAACTGAGTGTACAAGATCCATTATTAGTCGGATATCTTCGAAACAAGAAACATTGGAATTCGTTAAACTATATATTTTTAAAGAAGTGAAAAATCAAGATTTCATCTTATAGATTGCAAGATATGCCCAAATCAAATATTCAGAAAGTCGCTATAGAATCGTTTATCGACCGTAACAGTTTATTTGATATAACTAGATATCGGTTTCGAATTTAGACAAGATTCTTTTGAGACGTAGTGATAATTTAATTTTTAGAATTTTACTGTAAATTTTAATTAAATAAATACGCAACTTTTTATTTGGAACCCTATATCAATATTTTGGGGTTTCACAATATGAGTTAAACTACCGATATTATTATATTTTTGGGACCGTGGCAGCTCGCTGGGCACGGCAGTATTTTTATTTTTGTCGGTAACAGTATGTAAACAGACGAAATTTTACGAAACATATAGCCTTAATAAGTATCACATGCAAACGTCCATCCTTTTCCACTGGAATGAAAGGAAAAGAAGCCGCACAGCTACACATGCCTAACGTATGTAGATATGCAACTATATTTGAAGATGTATAGTCACTTTTAGAGGAAATTCGTGCTTATGCTACTTCCACTGTACTACAAGTTATACATAAGTTTGGATGGCAGATTCGTGTATAGTCAATCTATTGTAGTTTCTATAGCTTCAACTTTTCTGCCCTTGGTTGTCCACATATGTGAAAATGATCTCAACCATTAAAGTGTTACATCTGTATGTTCACAAATATGCCAACCGGGTTCATTTACATGCCTAATCACCACGTAATTAACGTAAGATTTGATTTATGAAAATAATACCTTATACACACTTATTGGTGTTTAACCCAATTTGGGAACATACCAAATGATGTTTAGTTAGTAATTTATATATGGGATGGTGTTAACAAGTAACGTCAAGGAATAATTACAAAAAGGCATGAGTGGACTCACGGATAACCAATGTGCAACTTACCCTTATTTTGCCTGGAAGTAATATAATGCCTAGTTACTTTTAAACATGGGCTAATTATTTACGCGCAGTTCGGTTGTGGGAATTAAAGGAAGTGGGACTGTTTTGTTCCTCCAACTCAAATGAAATAATGGTATAGTTCGAAATCTTACAACAGCCAGAAAGGATATTTTAACGTGGCCAAAATGTGTTAGGCGCACGACGTAACGTTAGCATATTTAGTTAAGGTGTATACGAAAACCAATCTATTTCCGTACCTAATCAGATTAAACAAATGGAAATTTTAGATAATAATTGATTTTAAGATATTTATAATGTTAATTTATGAAAAGAGAATGCCGTATTAAAGTGTAACCATGTCATGCAGTTCGAAATCAGACAAAACCGCGAACGTGGAACCGTACTGGCAAACGTAACAATCTGGAGCTGGTTTGGTCAGGGTTAGCGACAACTAGGATTTTTAATTAAATTAAACGCCCGTTTAATTTAATTAAAACAGACTGTTTCAGAGACAACAAATCAAGGTGAGTTCAACTCACTCAGTTTTGTCTCACTTATATTTTGTATAAGTTGTTTTTTTTTAAATATTTATGTGCTATGATTGTTAATTGGTTGATGGATGTTCAGATTGCTGTTATTGTTTGATGGTTGAATTTTTATCTTTTTATTGAAATGATATGGTTAAGATAACATATTTGGATACAGGGAAAACAGGTTGGAGGGATCCAACTGGATTCCTCAAAATTATTATTTATTTTCATATCGCATTTATATGAACTGTTTAACCAATATGATTGGTTGATTGTTTGATCATTGTTGTTGAATCTAAATTCAACGGTTGTGTTGTTTTAACCAATAAAAAGTATTGGTTAAGCAATTGGCAACAGTTGGCCCAAAAATAAATGGTGTTACAAATATTGATTTATCGTCGGTTGAATCGACGGTGATAAAGTTATGAAAATTTATTTATATCCAAGATAGATTTTTAATCTATATACTTAAATAAAAGTTTAATAAAAAAATTAAGGTTTATTATATTATTTTATAGGTTTTGAGTATTATTTATAAGTTTACAAATCAAAGTTTTGCATTAAAAGGAGACAAGTAGAAATTGATGCAATATTTAAGAGCTGATTAATTGTTTGAAGAACAATTAAATGGATTATATTTAAATTTAGTATGTTATTAAATTTAAATGGATGAATACTTTAATTTGGTTAACGAAATGATCATGTTTTAACTTAGTTTGGTATAAACTAATCTAGTGAAATAGATTAATGAATATTGCTAGGACTTTAATAAAATTTTGAAAAGAAGTTTACGGTTAAATAAGAAGTAATTATTTCTACTGTAGTCAAAGTTAATGTAAATTATTTGGAATAATAACTTAGGTGATTAATTCGTAAATAGGATTCATTAAGGTAAGCGATCCAAGTTGAGATTGAATATATTTAAATTTTTGGAAAGAATTGATCAACATTTAAACCCGAGATTTATAAACAAAGTTATAAAAGATATTTTTATCCAATACGATAGCTTAAAATAAGTGTTTGAATTAAGAGAGAAAGGGAAGCGAGATAAAGTGGTGTATATAAAACCTGAGTTTTATAAACGATGTTTATAAAAGAGGAGCATGAGGCCAAAATATTAAGTTTTAAATTAACGTTACTTGACAATGGAATTTGAAGTGAGCTTCCCAAAGTGGAAATGGGTAAATGAATTAGAAGTAGGATAATATGGGGCTGATAACTAGTTGAGTGTTTTCCCAACTAATGGAGATTTGAAATGGTTTTGAGAATATTATTGAGAGTTAATACCATATTTTAAAACATTATAAGACTTAGAAGTTATTTAATCAACCGTTGATTATTTATAATTTTAAAAGGGCCAAATGTTGCTGAGTACCGAATCAATGAATTCATTTTGTTTTCATGATTGAATGGTTGTCCATTTGATAGTTAAATAACCGACTATCAAATCTGGCCAATACGATTGTTGGTACGGAAAGATCGGGATCAGATTTACATTCGAAAACCATTTCGACCAAGGAATACGTAAACGTTAAAGATACCAGACGCTGAGCGAGATAAAGCAATTGAAGACCATGGATCTTCATAAGCGGAAGGGTTGCTGTCGAATATTCTCTGGATGTACAGCCAGAGGTATTCTGACGTGATTCGGTCGTAAGTGAGATTATACGGATTGCAAGGACTGCTCGCTACTGATCCATACGGTAATTTAAGGATGCAATAATAGAGTGCCTTCGGTTTGTCCAGTCCCAGGACAACTTGTATGGATGGATGTCTGACAGAGTATTTCCAAAAGGGATTACGTACGTTGATTTCCTCAAATGTATTTCTATGGCGGCGGAGAAGACACCTCCTCTTAACTTATCAACCTGATTATTTTTGTGGAAATCAATTAGTGATTTCTGGCGGATCTGATGATGTGGCATTCAAAGGGAATGGTGGACAAGTGTTCCAAAAGATAAGTTATGACCTCAAGCCTCATAACCGGGAAATGAAAAAAATCAGGCATGCAGCATGGCTATGTAGGTCGCTCCCATTAGGGTGTATAACCACCTATCTAGGGAAATTCCTTTTGCTTCTGAAATCTTTTGATGCTGTCCCTTTTCGGGAAACGGTTGCTGATCCCAACTGTTGGTGATATACATTCGATACACTCAAGCGAAATGAGTGGTCGGTCATGTGTGGGCCGGGTTGCAAGACGTTCTTGTTAAACCCAGTGTATTCGTCTCTAGAGATACACTATCGGAAGGTGGTCCCATACCTTGTCATAGTTAGAAATCAAATCTCCAATAAGCACTCGTGGTTTTGATTGTATACTATATGTGGAGCGTGAGATGCAAGCGTTCCACTAGATTGATATTTATTTGTATTTAGACACTATTATAATATCAGAGAAATATATGATTTCAAAAATGGCTTGGGTTATAGTAAGGTAAAAACCGTCCGTGTTTATGTGTGGACTGGTCTTACACTTACTCTTTTATTTTGAAAAAGTTTTGAACTTTAAAATCAATATGGATGACCCCCTTAAAATTTGTGAGTTGTTCTCACTCTGGTCCACCAGACTGACCCGGTGTTTGTAATGCTAGGGTTAGCCCGGGATATATAAGTTTAGGCTATCAAATACTGTGAAGAGACGAGCTGGAAGAGTTCAGACATATGATGCTATATTATTCCGCTGTGTGTTGTATCTGGGGACAGATTATTATAACTGTCCAGATGTGTTGGCTGCAAGCTGTACTCTGATATTTGCAAGTATTTTCAAGTTCTCAATAAAGATCATTTCTATATTATATTTTATTCCGCTGCGATATGATACTCTGTGTTGTGGTATTTCTTCTTCTTCTTCTTTTCTAATATTTCTTTCTTTCTTATCTCACCCTCTAAATTCTTTCTAATAACTATCTAGTGTTTTAGATACTTAGATTTCGGCAAATAATACAGGTTTTATGTATTATTGTTGAAGTCCGGGCGTCGAACCCGTTGGGTCGTTACAAAATATATCGAAACTTATAATAAATATCTTACGGTGGAACTATACAAAATATGATAATAGGTAAATGCTTACTATAATAATGATACTGACTAGCAAATGTCTCTAAGCTATAAAATCTCTGCTACCAGTCTAATCTTTGGGTTTGTTATGAGGAGGGGGTCGGAATAAAAGTTCTCATGAATGGACAAATTATACTTTCTATAAATAACACTACATATACCTTTTTATCACTTGTTTACCTTTATTAAGTTATTTGGGTTTACTACACATTACACTGTTAGATTTACACATAAATCGTATCCATCTACTCTTAAGTAGATCAATCTAATAAAGCATAAATATGTAGCTATATGCCCAATATATCAAGATACTTCCCATAGTACCCTCCTCGAAATGTCTCCACCTCCGCGCTACGGAAGCATACTAGATCTTTATCGCTATGCTACGAAAGCGTACTAAGCCTCCATCGTCACATTATGAAAGTGTACTCTCTACCATATGCGTTCCACTATGGAACTCGGTTACGATATTTCTATATAAATGTAGCTAAGGCATACTCTATGGATGGAACCATACAAACATTCCTTTTGGGATACAGCTTCGTTAGGCCCACCCCAAAGGGATATCTCAAATTATCATCACATCCCGTAGAAATCCCGAACTTTCTTTTAGTCCCATTAAATATTAAGTTGGATGTGCTCCTACAGTGTCTCCTAACAGCTATGATGATTTTCCCATATTGGGCTCTTCATTCCTTTGGACTGGTCGAAATGCATATCGCTATTTTATTAGACCCTATGTCTAATTTACCATTATGCGTTTTACTTACTATTCAGTGATTTATAATATTATTCAGTCCATTTAATCTAACTTTTAATTACTTGTTTATCAAACTTACTACTTACCATAGAACCATCGAATAACCATATAATTGGCTAATCACATGGTCAGCATAGAACCATAGAATTTCCTGATCATCCGGCGACCATAAAAACATAGAATTGCCTAATCACAAGACCGCCATAGATAGTTTGCTTATTAAACTTAATTCATAATTATAAGCTTATCCATAAAAAGATTCCCTTATTTTATTTCACTTTTTAAATTATACGTATAATGTTATAATCTTATTTTCACCATAGAACTATTGCCATAAAGTTACATACCATTGTCGTAGAATTGTGCTTGTTAAATTTACAATTGTAGGTTTTTTTAATAAGCCTTTCTTATTATAACCTTGCTTACACATATATTGAAACTGCCAATTATGATTCAATTTTGTGTCCACAAAATTATCAAAATAGAATACTTCTTTCTCTTCTTGTTATCAAGTGTTTTTACTTGATTTCTTATTTCGGTTCTTTACATATCGCTTTTTAGTTATGTTACACTTTTTCTTTCTGTCTTTGCAAATTTATTATTTAGGAAGTTAGGCATGTTCCTACTTGATTGGTTATTAAAACTGCCAAAAAAAATCTATTTTCATAGTTTAAGGTAATTTCGATAATAGAAACCCGTAATGGGAAGACATTTCTTTCAATTACTTTTAGGAAGTTCAGTAGTGTGTAATATGGTTAAATCCCTATTTCGCACTAATCCATACATTTATTTCTTTTTATACTTGCAATTACGTTTTTCGTTTTTCTTATAAACTGAACTGTTGTAACACCCGAATTTTTAATGACATTAAAGAGAATACATTAAATAATAATTAATTTAATATTCAGAATTAGAGGAAACAGAGTGCACTATTGCGTCCGTCTCGAAATTCTGGTCATGATAGACATTTGGTTTGCATAAAACGGACACCGTATGAAGAAGTTATAAGGGTTTTAAGTTTGTATACGCACAAAAATATTTTATATATACACATGAGTCAGGGGTGAGTCAGAGATGAGTCAGAATTCTATCCATAGGATTCAAATTCGAAAAAATCCTCTGAGTGGCAAAATTCCCGTTCTAGGGGGTCGACCCCTCTCTCTAGAGGGGTGTCGACCTAGGGGTCGACCCACCCACAGGGGTGTCGACACCCCTAGGGCTGACGTGGCACTCGGTTTCAAGGGGACTGGCAGCTATATATACGTGTCATATTTCTCATATTTTCTTCATTGGAAGTCATGGAGACCATATGCTACTGGAATGCGAACTGAACCGTTTTCTACAACAACATATTCTACAAAACCAATTCAAAAATTCTAGATCCATTCTTCCTCAATTCTCTAAATCTAATGCTGTGAGTTCTAGTTGTTTTTAGGTTTAGATAAATAAAAGTATATTTTGAAAGACTATGAATTGGATATGTTGTAAAGTATGATTCTGTGTTAATGTGAAATCCTATACTATGTAATGACAAATCTATTTTCCTAGATCTAATAAAATTGTGGTTATTCGATTATGTTGCTTATATGGATCTTGACTTGTAACCATGTTATGGTGGATGTACATCTATTAATTTGGATAGTTGTAACATTACTTAGATCTAGATCTTTATGTTAATTACCTTTCACCTGTCATATTGTGATCCATTGAGATATGTTGTAAAATTGACATGTAAATCCATCTTTAGATCTAAACATGTTACTATGTCACCCTAACTATGCTAGATCTAAATAGTTGGACACCTTACGTTAATTTAGATCTCATTATGTTGCGTTGACATCAGAATTGCTACAAGTTCATCACTTTTATGCCTACCTTGCCATAATGATTACATGACCATTCACCTTGTTATCATACCAGTTTATGTTTATGTTTATGCCAAGATATGTTGAAACTATCACCTTCGTCATATTACCTTTTCATTGTTGTAGCTAGGCTACTTTATAGCCTAGATGCCACCAAAATACGTATGAATACGTTATAGAAGAAACGGGGAAAAAGGGATTATAATTGGCATAATCTATGTAATATTTATATGAAATGGGAAATGTAATTCAAATGGGGAAAACATAGAAATAATTACCAATAATGACATAGGTAGACTTGGATTAATTTGGAATGTTTAGTAATTTACAATTAGGAATTGTAAATTGTACTTATGACACGAGGTTAGGTTACATTAGTGGAAGTCTGCCCGGACCCGACCGGCATATCCAGCAGCCACTAAGGTTGAACATAATGTGGGAGGTCTAAGTACGCAAATAAGAATCAGGCTAAGATACGAGGTTAGGCCCAAATGTGGAATAAGACTTCCCGGACCCGACCGGCATATCCAGCATCCACATGTTGTAGGCCTAATGTGGGAGGTCTAGCCTATTATAAAACCATAAATGGACATGGTAAAGAATTGGACTACTTAACCTAATTTAATCCTCAAAGATTATATGACTATGAACTTAAGTTAGGTTAATTAAAATTGGGTGGGTTAAGTAAATTAGAGGGAATGATTAATATTTACATATAGGCCTACGAATTTAACCCAATAAGGTTATGTAATTAAAGACACCTTGTGGTATACATAACCTGTAGATACCGTAATAAGGTTATGTAATTAAAGACACATAGTGGTATACATAACCGATAGATAATGTAATGAAGTTATGTAATTAAAGACACCCTTTAGGGTAAGCATAACTAGTATACGACTATGTAATTAAAGACACCTAAAGGTATACATAGTCAGTGGAAAACCTAGTGGGGATACAAGACAAGGGGGAGAGCTTGTATCATATTGTGTCGGACCCATTTCAGTCAGTAACCCGGAGTTGGTATCAAGTAAAGAACTCCATACTAGGCGAAGAAGGGGCACGCTTACTGATTGATTGTAAGAGATCCAAACGAGACGGATGGTGTGTGCGGCGCAAACCGATCGGGGGCATGTGTGTGCATAGGCCGGGAAGAGGGGGCTAAGACGACCGTGACACCAGTAGATATGGTTGTGCACACCATGAGTTGCCAGTTTAGGAAGTTATACCTCCTACTGTGGGGCCAACACAGGATATCTACAGGGTAGAGAGCCGATCGATTAAGGTAGTGGTTAGGGTATACTTGGACGTATGACCTAAACCTACCAACTCATAGTGGAAGGGATCATCTCATTTCAGTTATACTAGTAATAATTCAGAGTAATCATTAGTGAGGCACATACACCTTACCTTGCTTACCTTGTCACACCTTTCATTTATGTAGTGATCATGCCTATCATGTTGCTTTTATTTATCTACTGGCTAAAAATAACTATACTCGCCAGACTTTATATCTGACCCTGTTGTTTCTCCTTCTTTCTTCCATTCTCCCCTCCCCCAGGTTCTCAGGGAGGAAACACTCAGACTTAATCAGGAATCAAATATCATCTTGTTTGGAGCTACTTCTGAAGTATGGCTCAAGTTCTTGTCTCTACTATGGCCTAACTCTTTTAATTGGGGGAATGATGCTTTTTATTTACTTATGTACTCTGATGGTGCAAGATAGAAGTTATTTTATTGTAATGGTTTTTGTAACTTATGAAATTGTGGACCACGGTATTATGATTTAGCTTGAAATAGAAGTTTAAATTTTCCGCTGCTGCCTTATTTATATCTGTCTTGTAATTATTCTGCGTCTGTTTACCTATAGCGCTTCACGAAACTTAATGCATTCCCTTAGTGAGTGACATTAACGGACATGGGGTGTCTCAACTGTGGAAATATATTATATTTTCCTAACTAAACAATCTAGGCTATTTCCAAATTTCTATTTTAATAGATATATGTTAACTCATGTTGTTCGATACTTTCTCCAAATTTGACATTTTTTTGTAAGTTTGAACACAATTTTGCTTAAGCCTTTTTTTTATTCTAACCAAATTTTTTATTTATCTAATTCTAAATTTAAACCATAGCCTCCGCAATTAGAAATGGGAATTCTCTGATTTACAACTCAAATTACAAATTCATTATACACGAAATTTCTTATATCGTTCCAACATGGATTTACAATAAGAAATGAACTACTGTAAATAAAATTATACTTAAATCGCATAGGAAATAAATTACCATAAATAAACAATTCTTAATTAGCAAAATTTCTTCATTTAACAGGAATAAAATGCTATCATATACCATTACATAAAAATATAATTTAAATCCAATCACCAGAGGCGCTTTTAAGGTCTGAATTCGACTTGGATCTAGATTTACTTTATGTAGTCATTTCTGTCCAAATCTACGAATTCGTTTGCATAGGAAATTTGGACGTTAAATCTTAGACCTACTCCCTCTGCCTCCAAACCTCGATTCAGATGACCTAAATATAGTGTTTTCTGTTTTTGAAGAATTTGGAGGAGAAAGGGGATAACAGGACTTTAACGCCCTCCTCTAAGAAAATATGAGTTTGATGGTTAGCCCTTTATTGGTTTAGTTTATAGATGTCCAAACTAATCGTTTCCAAATGATATAAAATAATAAAATCCAAACCTCTTAAACGAAATAAAATACGTTGTCAATACGTGGTTTGATTTATTTTTGGCCCATTTTATTTCTTTGCATATTTATTCTTCCAACCATTTTATTTTATTTTCCTACTTTACTTCGTACATATTAATTTTTCAAACCTTGCTCATTTTTTGTTTCCTGTTTTATTTGGTTTCCTTATGCTTTCGACACACGCCTAATTTCAAAATTAAATGTTTGTTGTTTATGCAATCAATACACATATATTTTTTTTGAATATTTTTATGTATATTTACAATAAATTTAGAACGTTACAAAATTTTCTAATTCCTGCTTGTTAACTCTTGTGACCATTATCTAAAGTATTTATTTCTATTTTCGATTTTATAAATGTTCTTGTCTTTTCCCTACACGCTTCTAACTTTCAAATTCAATCTTTAACTTTATTACTATTTATACCACTTTTAATGTCATTAATGACGTGCATTGTTAGTTAAAGGACTATTGTAATTTAACATTAATTTTTTCCTTGATTTAATTCCTTTTTATGACACGCGTTAACTTCCAAATTTAAACGCGCTCTACTTTTGTAATTTATACATATAATATATATATATATACATATGAGATAAATATATATTTACACGTGATTTTTTTGGCAGGGCCGGCTGATTTTTATAATGCTCCATAACACTTTTTATTATATTAAAATAATAAAACAAATGAACCAGGAGATACACAATGTGCGTATCTACTACAAAAGAAAAACACAAAAGGTTTCCATGTTGGGAAACAAGTTGGAAACAACACATCCAGCATGACTTAAAAAGATACAAACTTGACAAATAACAAACCTATCTCAAAACATTACAACACATGACTAACAAAACAGTTACAAGTTTAAACTTTCCTGAGACACAACAGACTCTAATAGCATCCAAGTAACAAAGGCCTTAAACCATTGTCTAAATTACCTCTCAACATCTCTTTCTTCCTGCTACGCGTGATAGGTAAGTTGCCACCAAGCATAACATATGTAGGAGAGCAGGAAGAAGGAGCAGCGACTTCAATAGCGCGTGGAGGTGGCGATTTATATGCTGCAGGAGGAGCCAAGTGAGCATACGGACTAGCATTCACAATAATTGGCTTAGACTTTATCTTTTCTTGTAGTGGTCTATTCTCACTACTAAATGAAGTAAATTTGGGAACTACTAACGGGTTATTACAGTTTGAAAATCCAGGCTTGAGTGGTAAAGGAGAGCACTGCTAAGAGCTATCCATTATATAAGGCAGAGCACCAAAGTTCTCCAAACTATTAGAAGTCATTTTCTTACGAAATGAGAGGACATCATTGAGAACTTTTTCAAGTGAGTCACACTTGCCATCAACACTGTTATTCATTCTAGCTAGTTCATCTCGAATGTGGTCAGTTACCAAATTTAGTTCGCCTAATTCCCACATCTGTTACTTACACGATTCACTTGTTGTTCACTACTAAAAATAGCTTCCTCCTCAACCTGAAAAATATCAACACATTTAAAGTTATCTAGTAGGAAGTCATCTAGATTTTCAAAGGAGCTCGAAGGTCATTCACCTGATGTGTTGCCAGTAAAAGAAACATTAATTTTGACTGACGAAATGTCCAGGACAATCTCTTTACCCTTGTTCAAGTATACAGCCGAAGGGTGAATGCTACCAATACTGATGTGCATAGGATTTTCTTGTAGAGCACGATCATTTTCATCCAGTTCAGTTATTTCCTCTTCACTATTACAATAACAAGTAGTATGATCTTGTTTTATTTTTCTACCTAAATTTCCAGTAGAGTCGGTAACCTTTGTGATGTCTTTTAACTGCATAACAAAACTTCTGGAAATTTCTCCTTCCTCTGAAGCTTCTTTCCTTCCATTGTCTTAATTGGCTTCAGATATGGCACTTGAACTTATTGCTCTCAAGGAAGCTAACAATTCTTGCTAGTGACATAGATTTCTTGGCCAAAGTTTTATAGTTCACACCAGATTTGTCTTTACATAAACCGTCATGGGAATCCACTTTATCTGATTCCAATGTCATGTCCAGGTTCAAGTTCATCTCAAATTCCTTCTCCTTAACACTAGTCCTTCCTGCTTTATGTCACATCTTCTTACTGCCCTTAGTTATTTTCCTCCATTGTTGTCTGATCGAAGGGACAGTCCTAACTGTAGATTTGACGACATGCCTCTGTTCAGTACTGCATCATAAACCTTCTCCTTGGTCTTACCTTCTCTACTAACATCTATCGTGACACTACCCTCTTTACTAGCCCTCTTAGCACAGTTGTCCAATACATACACAAACTCCTCGTAGAGGGTACAAAACTCTAGTTTCCATAGATAGGTGATCCTCACAGTGTGCTCAGATCGACCACCCAACAATAAAGGGAATGAATCAGGCATGTCATTTCCAGGAGTCACTTCTACCGTGCACTTAGAAAATCCTAACCTCTCCATACTTTCTGTATTCGAATCCATACACAAAAATCTTCCTACCTGAGTTGCTAACCCACTTATGCCTAGATTCGACCAAGCAATCAGAGATAAGTTAAAAAAACTTAATCCATATGGGAACTCTCCTTATACTTCTCGAATTACCCAATGTAGCATCCCAATTTTTAATTACGAAAATCTAGTTCTTTATGATGATCGAATCAGCCTCAAACAATTCTTTTTCGATCATCTAAACTAGAAAGTAAAAGGAAAATATCTTACTATTAGATTTGACCTTAATGGAACCATGAGGATATCAAATATATGAGCTACCGAATAATCTCACAGTGATATAAAGCAAAAACAAAGAAAGAACACATCACAGTGACATAAAGAAACACACAGAAGGAACACAATAGGAAAAACAAACTATAATTTTTCTTTTATTACTTTTAGTTTCGTTCTTACCTTCTGAACAAACAACAGCTACATATATATAGACTTATGAATGTTATAAAATAGGATCATATTATTGAATCATTATTGATCACGCTAGAATAGGATCTTGACTCTTTCTTTTAGTACCTTCCTGAAAACTTGCCCAACATGCTGAGATTAATCGTCAGCATATTCCTCCTTTAATCTCAAGCATTTACCATCCTTTATTCCAATCATCTTCTTGCAATTTTCAAACAACAGCTTTGGCAATGGCTTAGTGAAGATGTCAGCTACTAATCACGACTCGTAACATGATTTAGCTGCACATCGTTTTCCATAACATGCTCACGAATGAAGTGAAAACGAACATCTATATGCTTGCTCCTTTCATGCTGGACTAGATTCTTTACTAACTCGATTGCAGAATTGTTATCGACCTGTATCTCGGTCATCTCATGTTGTGGGAGCTATAGCGTGGATAGCAATTTTCTCAACCATATTGCATGGCACACATAGGAAGAGGCTGCAATATACTCTTCTTTGCAAGTTGATAGTGCCACTATTGACTGCTTCTTTGAGAGCCATGTAAAACCTGTGTCGCCCATGTAAAATATATATCCGGATGTCCTTTTCCGATCATCAATATTACCACACCAATCACTATCTGAATAACCGACTAGTCTGTACTCATTTGTTTTCGAGTAAAATAACCCGAGTGACTTTGTCCCTTGTATGTATCGAAGAATTCTTTTGATAATTTTTCAATGCGAGTAGCACGGGTCTTCCATAAATCAACTTACAATGCCAAACTGTATGCTATGTCCGGTCTTGTACACACGTGATATCACAGACTTCCGACTAGACTTCAATATCTACTTGTATCGACTTTTTCACCTCTCTCAAATCTAGAAAGCTTTGCACCAGGTTCCATTGGCGTTGCAACTGGGTTGCAATTCTCCATTTTGAATCTCCTTAAAATATCATTTGCATAAGCTTCCTGCGACACAAAGATTCCTGATTTTCCTTGCTTGACTTCCAGACCAAGGAAATATTTCATTAGCCCCAAGTCTGTCATCTCAAACTCACAAGTCATGGAGCTTTTAAAATATTTGATCATCTCCTCATTATTTCCCATGAAAATGAGATCATCAACACAGAAAGCAATAAACAACAATTTTTTTTTCTTCTTTTTCATATATAATGCATGCTCTTAAGGGCATTGCATAAATGCATTCTTTTTGAAGTAAGTGTCAATTTGGGTATTCCATGCTCGCAGTGCTTGCTTTAGTCCATATAGCGCCTTCTTCCACTTCAAAACTTTTCTCTCCTACCTGTCTTTTATGCATCAGGGTAGCTGCTCTACATATGCTTCTTCCTCGAGCATACCATTCAAAAATGCAAATTTCACGTCCATCTAATATATTGGCCATTGGAACTGTGCTGCTTGAGATATAAGAAGTCGAATTGTTTCCAGCCTTACTACTGGAGCAAAAACTTCTCATAATCAATCCCCGCCTTTTTCCTATAGCCTTTAGCAACAAGTCGCGCCTTGTATCTTTCTCTCACCTCGGGCATTCATCTTTTTTTCATATACCCATTTTACTCCGACCAGTCTATGTCCTTCTGGTAACTCAATCAAGTCCTAAGTTTCATTTTTCTGAATGGATTTGATCTCCTCATCGATCGCTTCCTACCATTTCTTGTTCCGCACTGCCTCTTCGAATGTAATATTTTCTGCATCTTCCAAAAGGCATACTAAGTGAACCTCCATCACTGACTCATACAGATCTTGCAAAGTCCGCATTCTTGGTTGTCTTTGATGATCCTCATCATCGGACGTGGACGGGATAGCAGGTGTAAATGTCGGTACAGGAACAGATGCTACAACTTTTTCTTCCTTGTGCATTATTTCTTTTTGATTATTATAATCCCATGCATTTTCTTCATTAACATGTACATCTCTGCTTACTACTACTTTATTCTCAACTGGATCAAACAACTTAAAAGCCTTAGTCTTCGTGTCATATCCGATAAACACAAACTTCTTGCTTTTATCATCTAGCCTGGTTCTCTTCTGATCTGGTACATGTGCATAAGCCATACTACCAAATATCTTTAGATTTGACACGGTTGGCTTTTGTCCACTCCAAGCCTCCTTAGATTTTCCAACTTTGCATGTGGGCAGCGATTTTGTACATACACATCGCACTGTACAGCTTCAGCCCAAAATTCCTTCGGCATGATTTTAGTTTTCAACATTGACCGAACCATATCAAGAATAGTTTGATTCTTCCTTTCAGCCACCTTGTTTTGCTGAGGTGAGTAGGTTGCGGTCAAGAACCTCTTTATGCCTTGCTCCTCGCAGAACCTTATGAATAGTGCTGACATATACTCTTCTCCTCTGTCAGACCATAAAGCTTTTATATAACGACTGGTTTCCTTCTCTACCGACAATTTGAACTTCTTGAATGCCTCCAAAGCCTCAGAATTTTTTTTAGAAAATAAACCCATGTCTTCCTCGTGTAGTCATTGACAAATGTGATAAAGTATCTCTTCTTGCTAAAATACTTAGGTGTGATCGGACCACATATGTCGGTATGTATTGTCTCTAGAGGCATCCGTGTTTGATATTCAACCATCCTTTGGAAAGTATTCCTTGCGTGCTTGCCAAGCACACAACCTTCACAAAATTTTCCAGCATAATCCATGGCAGGTAGCACGTGAACCATGTCCTTCTTGGCTAATTCTGTTAGTCCGCCAAAGTGTAAGTATCCAAACCGCAAATGCCATAGCAAAGATTTGTCCTCTAGGTCGACTTGTAGCCATTTTTCTCGTATGCTTCTCAAGTTGAGTTTGAACATACGATTATCGGTCATTTCTACACGTGCAATCAATCGACCTTTCTTGTCCTTCAAGTGCATAAACTTGTCTTTCATGATAACCAGGTATCCTTTTTCAAGTAGCTGCCCCATGCTAATAATATTGTTCTTCATGTCTGGAACATAATATACATCATCAATTAATCCTACTCGGCCGTCTACTTGCGAAAAACGAATTTTACCTTGGCCCTTTACCTGGACCTTTGAAGCGTCTCCAAAAGATACTTGTCCGCACTCTATGTCTTGCATCTACATAAATAGATGTTTATGTCCGGCCATGTGATTTCTTTCTCTGGTGTCAAGATACCAGACCATGTCGCTGAATTGGTCGGTATCTTTATAGGCCATCATTGGAACACCATCTTCTATTGTCTCCTCTTTCTCGACTAGATTAGCATCTTCTTTAACCTTCTTGTCTAACGAACACTCTCTAGCATAATGTCCATACTTTCCGCAATTATAGCATTGGATATTTGATCGATCTAACTAGCCGCCATTTTGACGTCCGCGTCCTCGGTTATGCCAACTTTGTTCACTCGGTTGTCCCCTTTCTTCGAAATTGTTGTCTCCACGTCCGCGGCCTCTGCCGCGACAAAAACGGCCGCGTCCTCTTCCTTGGTTCTACTGTGCAAGTATTGACTCCTCATCTTTGATTTTCACCTTGGCCTGTAAAGCTTCCTCAAGTGACTCATGTTTCTTCTTTTTACGTTGCTCATGTGTCACGAGAGAACCTGCGAGTTCATTGATGGTTAACTCCCTTAATTTTTTGATTCCTCAATAGCACATACGATGTTCTCAAAATTCTCGGTTAACGACCGCAAGGTCTTTTCCACAACCTGAGCATCAGTCACAGCCTCTCTATTACGTTTGAGTTGATTTACAACCGTTTGAACCCGAGTGATGTAATCAGATATTGCTTCAAACTCCTTCATCTTCATGATTTCCAATTCTCCTCGTAGAGTTTGAAGTCTAATTTGTTTAACACGATTGACACCCTTACAGGTCTTTTGCGAAGTCTTCCACGCTTCCTTAAACGTCTTTGCACTAGCCTTTTTTTTCAAAACCTGACTCATCCACTGCTTGATACATGAAACAAAAGGGATATTTTGTCTCTCTTACGCGACTCTTTCAATGCCGTTAACTAGGCTGGTGTGTAGATACCGGTATTCTCCGATTCCGTGTAGCCATTCTCGACTATCGGTATTCTCCGATTCCGTGTAGCCATTCTCGACTACCGGTATTCTCCGATTCCGTGTAGCCATTCTCAACTATCTCCTATGCATCTTGTGCACCGAGCAATGCTCGCATTTGTATACCCCAGATATCATAATTTGTCTTCGCAAGGCACAGCAACGACAGATGCCCCAACGACGTGCCCCCGGAACTTGTCTTCAGCTCTGATACCAATTTGTTAAATATATGAGCTACCGAATAGTCTCATAGTGATATAAAGCAAAAATGCAGAAAGAACACAACACGGTGATATAAAGCAACACGCAGAAGGAACACAGCAGGAAAAACAAACTCTACTTTTTCTTTTACTAGTTTTTGTTACGTTCTTACCTTCTGAGCGAAAATTAGTTACATATATATAGACTTATGAATGCTATAATGTAGGATCATATTATTGAATCATTATTAATCATGCTAGAATAGGATCATGACTCTTTCTATTAGTATATTCCTGAAAACTTTCCCAATATGCTGAGATCAATCGTCAGTAGAGGATACTAGATCTTCTTTAAGTGATTGACGACAACCGCGTATGACAGAGGCAGGTCTAGAAAGAAGCCGACCAGGTAATCTTTCCAGACGTCGACACAAGTTTGGGTGATGTCTTCAGCAGGCACGAGCCTTCTACTAGAATATTTCAAAGAGATAAGATGTGGTGAAAATACTCCAGCATTGCATGGTTTCGTAGAAAAAAGAGAGGACCATTTCACTGTTGGGAGAACTGGGATCTTGCGATTCGAAAGTGAAGAAGAAGAGATGGGAGGTGGATCGGAGGAAGGTGGAATGGGTGCAGGAGGGCGATGGAAGAAACTGTTGAGCAGGGTATGCTGAGTTGAGAAGAGAGGATTTAAGAGGAGAAGGACCAGAAGAAGTCACCATTGAAGGGCTCAAGGTGATTTTAGAGGCTAAATAAATTATTTTTTTGTTTACACACGCATGCATGCATGTAACTATTAATTAGCTTTTTCCACTTTTGAACCTTAGCATTACATTCTATTTATCAATTTATAACATGATTTTAATTAACTTCTGTGACAATCATCCATAACCCTCGCACTATAAAAGAGAAATAATGCGCTGAAAGGTGTGCCAGGCAACTATGGACGATAATCAAGGTGTGATACAAAAGCGGAACCTGTCGTAAACTCATGGCGTAAGGATAAAATATATTAGAACATATACAACAGGTAGTGATAGTGAAGCAGAAAACACTGTGGTTTCATGACAACACGAAAGTATTTCCATACACCAGGATAACAACAATAGTGTTTGTACAATTTGCCTCACTACAACACTCAGAGAAATAGCAAACAACGGAAATTTAATTATTAGATAGTAGTAAAACTGGTACGTGAGCCCCCTGCTTGACATTGATCAGCATCATCATCCTAACTAAAGCATCACCTCTCACTTGCTACACAGTCTGCCCATCCACAACCGGATGAACAGCCCAAGGTAATAAGAGGAAACATAAAACCTTGAGTCAGACAATAGTCTTAGTGAGCGATAAAACAACTAACAAACATCATCAATAAAGCATATGAGAATGGGTAAATAAACGAACTAATCTACCCTGCTCCAGAGAAGAACTTGCACCTGCCTTCTCCATAACATGACAGTGATGGCCTTTACGATCCATAAACCCAAAAGGGATAATAATTCAGCCATAGTAACCAGAATGACCATTCGTACATAGCAATAGCAACTCAATCATGAACACAACATGCATTCAAACGTCCATGACTGACTCTAGCTATCACCGCCATCCTTGCTTTGGAACTCTGGTTATCGTATGACTGGCTAACAACTTGCCATCAACTGTCAAGGACCGTACACGACTCCCTGGTTCTAGCAAAACTCCACACAGTATACTCAACACGTGTTTAGGCCATACATGATGTCCAAGGCACTCGACCTACAACTGGTCTTCAACTGTACCCCTTGCTTTGAATCCGCTAGAACCTACAACAACTATAGTTCCTTGGCCTTTACGTCTCTAGTTTTTATCGATTACGACTATTAATTAGCTCAGAACACCTTAGAGGCATCACTCCACATGAACTCAATACACCCTCGAGTTGTCATACCATTCGTTGTTCTACGCCGAACAACGAACACTTTTCAAGACTTCTAAATTTCTCAATTGAATTCACTTTGAAGTCACATCATCACCAGAAATGTCCGACCAGAAATGGAAGAAATGGCTGACCAGAAACGGCTGACTAGAAATGGCCGACCCAACTTTATGCCGACCCACTTTATGCCGACCCACTTTATGCCAACCCAACTTTAGGCCGACTTAACTTTATGACGACCCAACTTTAGGCCGACCCAACTTTATGGCGACCCAACTTAGTGCTGCCCTAAGTTTGTGCCGACCCAACATTATGCCAACCCAACTTTAGGAAGACCTAACTCTATACCAACCTCACTTTAGGCCGATCCAACTCTATGTCGACCCAATTGGTGACTAGGCCGACCCAAAACCTGCATATTGCAATTCAACTCCAATTTCACCAAAATTTCGCCAAACGATAGATTCGACAAAACCAACTCGTCCAAATTATCAAATACAACCATAAACATGTCATAACATTGCTAACAACATAAATATGATGATTATCACTAAAATGATGTAAATTTGACCAAAACCATTAAGATGAACATATGATCAAAATGAGAGATCTAACTTACATAAATGTATAAAATAGCATGGAATTAATGGTTTAAACTTATTAAATTAGATCATTGGGTGATCCATGTGGAAATGGACATATAATGGTGTAGATCTATGAGAAAACACTTAAATTTGATGAAAAACATGATCTAACATTCATATACTTCATTGAATCCATGTGAGAGATGTAAATCGCTCACCGATTCTCCAAAACAAGCTAAAATGATAGAAATTTGAATCCGAACAGTAAGCCCCTCACACCAAACCTCTTGATCCGATGAACTCTAGCCTCAATTGATGTAGATCTAGCCTCCAATGGTGTAGATCTATGATTTCCCTCCTTAGATTTTAATTTTTAATGGTGGAAAAGTGTTAGAGGAAAGAGGAGCACAAGACCTCCTAATGAGAGAATGGAAAATTCAAACCCTTTCTCATATCCCTTACCCCCTATTTATAGTTTTCACCAACCCCCTAATGGCCTTCCCAATTCAGCCCACTGAGGCTTCCCAAAACCTGAACAGCCAACTAAAAAACTTAAAACAACGATTCCTCCTAAACTGCTAAACCGAATCCTTTATATAACCACTCTACGGAAAGGCAAACATCAATTCCTTTCCAATGGCACTGGTCTCACCCTCTGATTCGACCTGAGTCAAAATTTATGCCCTGTGCAAGACTGACAGAGCAAAATGGTCACAAACAAAATTGGTAAAAATTATGGACATGTCTCACATCCCCACGAGTAACATATTAAAAGATGAGAATGATCCAGCCCTTAAGGAATAAAATACAATTATTTTACGATCTTCCGATACGTAAAATGCGAGCTGTTACATTCTCCCCCTTAAGAATTTCGCCCCCAAAATTCCAAGTAAACATAAGCAATCACAACAATTCCGCATGCCTATCGTCTATGAGAAGCCAATTCTATCATCCATACTAGCAACCATCAAGCCATGCATCCATAGCCTTATCCTAGCATGCAGAATTCTACCATATAGCAACAAGATACAATGATATAACGATGATACGATATCAAAGGGTCCTACCGACGAAGAGTTCTGGATGAGTCGCCTTCATACTCTCTTCCATCTCTTACGTAAAATCTTCACCATCTTCACTCCATTTTACCTTGATAAGCTTAACCGTCTTCCTCCTAAGTTGTTTCGTGTCCTTTCCCACAGCACGAAGCGGCTTACGAGGTCTTGCAACTACGATCTCTACTTCTAGATCTTCGTACTGCTCTCGAGATACCACCACATTCGAATCATGCACGTACTTCTGTAGAAACGACACATGGAACACATTATGCACACTCGACATCTTCTCGGGTAACTCCAATCTATATGCGAGCTTTCCAATTCGCTTGACTTTCGGAAATGTTCCAACGAACCTAGGAGCCAACTTTCCTTTGCTTCGAAATCGAACCACATGCTTCAATGGTGAAATATTCATGAAAACCATATCACCAACATCGAATTCCAAATCCTTACGAAGTTTATCGGTATAACTCTTCTGACGATCTTGGGCTGCCTTCATTCATTACCGAATGATCTCGATACAATCCGAGGTCTCTCTTATCATTTCTGTCCCAAGTGCCAACTTATCTTCAGTTTCTAACCAACATGCTGGAGTGTTGCACAGTCTTCCATACAACGCCTCGTATGGTGCCATCCCAATGCTCGATTGGTAGCTATTATTATATGCAAACTCAACCATATGTAGATGGTCCTCCCACGATCCTCCAAAGTCTAATACACAAGCACTTAGGAGATCTTCCAAAACTCGATTGACTCTCTCGGTCCGACCATCAGTTTGGGGATGATATGACGTACTCAAGCACAATTCGGTTCCCAAAGTTTCTTGCAAACTTTTCCAAAATCCACTCGTGAATAGTGGATCTCGGTCACTCACTATACTCTTTGGGACACCATGGAATCAAACTATCCATTTCACATAAAGTTTAACCAGTTTCGACATCGTCCTAGTCGATTTGACAGGAATGAATCTTGCACTATTGTTCAAGCGATCCATAGTGGCCCAAATCTTTTCATTTCCTTCCCTGGTTTTAGGTAGTCCCTCGATGAATTCCATCGATACTTGCTCCCACTTCCACGTAGGAACTTTTAATGGCTGAAGCAACCCACTCGGCTTCTTCTGTTCAGCTTTTACCAACTGACAATTCATGCACTTGGAAATGAACTTTCAAATATCTCGCTTCATCCCCTCCCAGTAGTAAATTCTCTTCATGTCCTGATACATCTTATTACCACCGGGATGAATCATCAACTTTGAGTGATGACATTCTCTCAGAACCTCATCTCTCAATCAATCGATATTAGGAACAACTAATCGCCCTTGCTTTCGAAGCAAACCTTCTCGATCGACTTTGAACTCTTTATCCTCTGGTTCTAGTCTCTAAATAAACTCGACAAGCTTTGCATCTCTCTTTTGGCTCTCGCTAATCCTTTCGATAAGAGTAGGTCTTATCGATAAGCTTGCCAACATTTCAGGTTCCAACTCACACATTGGCCTGAAATCAAATCTTGCCAAATACTCGAGGCTCTTCCATTCTGAGAACATCACTCCCAAACTTGCATTGGTCTTCGACTTAACGCATTTGCAACTGCGTTTCCCTTTCTCAGAGTATAGATTATGCCAAAATCATACGATGCCAGAAGCTCTAACCATATTTGCTGTTAAAGATTCAAATCCTTTTGGGAGAAAAGATACTTCAATGATTTATGGTCCGTAAACAACTCGAACCGAACCCCTAAAAGGTAATGTCTCCACAACTTCAGAGAAAACGCAATCGCCGCCAACTCCAAATCATGATTTGGGCAACTCTTCTCATGTGGCTTCAGCTGTCGACTCACATAGGCCACAACCTTATCCTTTTGCATTAGTACTGCTCCAAGTCCAGTACCACATGCATCAGTGTATACCACCATCTCTTCGTTTCCACTTGGAATGGTCAACACAG
Source organism: Allium sativum (assembly GCA_030737875.1). Lineage (NCBI taxonomy): Eukaryota > Viridiplantae > Streptophyta > Magnoliopsida > Asparagales > Amaryllidaceae > Allium > Allium sativum. The sequence continues at coordinate 364,240,617 of CM060916.1, read as the reverse complement.
GTGCACTCGTCAATCTCTCCTTCAGGATTCCAAACGCTTGTTCACACTTCGCATCCCATGTGAACACTTGATTCTTCTTCGTTAATCCCATCAATGGTGCAATTATCTTGGATAAATCCTTGATAAACCATCGATAGTGTCCTTCCAACCCAAGGAAACTCCAAACATCCGTCGCATTCTTAGGTTGATTCCAGTCCCAAATTGCTGCCACTTTAGCAGAGTCAACCGTTATACCATTTCCAGAGACAACATGGCCAAAGAACCTCACTTCATTCTTCCAGAAGTGATACTTCGAGAACTTAGCCTTTAGCTGATGCTTTTGCAAGATCTCTAAAACAACTCTCAAGTGTGTCTTATGTTCTTCCTCATTCCTGGAGTAATCCAGAATATAATCCACAAACACAAGCACGAACTTGTTCATCTGATCTCTGAAAAATCTATTCATAAGATCCATAAAATATGCTAGCGCGTTAGTCAACCCGAATGGTATTACTAACCATTCAAAAAACCCAGATGGTGTCCTAAAAGCAGTCTTTGGCACACTATCCTTAGCCACCCTCAACTGGTGAAATCCCGTTGCCAGATCCATCTGAGAAAACACTTTGGCTTCGTGAAGCTGATCGAACAAGTCATCAATCCTTGGAAACGGATACTTGTTCTTCTTAATCACCTTGTTCAGCTCACGATAGTCCACATACAATCTTAATGAGCCATCTGCCTTGGTTGCAAACATGACTGGTGCTTCCCATTCAGAAACACTTCTCTGAATGAATCCCTTCCTAAGAAGGTCTCGAACATGCACCTCCAATTCTCGCTGTTCCTTAGGCGCCATCCGCCTAAGAGGCGTGACGATTGGTCTAGCACCCTCGACCAAATCAATCCTAAACTCGATCTCATGATGCGGCGACAACCCTTTGACCTCGTCAGAGACATCCTTATACTCATTAGCGATCAGCACAGATGACAAGTCTTGTGGAATCACAAGCGAATATCAATAGCTAACGAAGACACCCTCTTCGTGCTTACACTTTATCAACACCTTTCGCCCTTCCACATCCCCGACTCTCACCCCTAGCTTCTCGCAATTCGCCCTTACCGCATACCTCTTGAACCAATCCATGCCCAAGATAATCCCAAACCCAACGAAGTTAATAACAAAGCAATCGCAAATAAAAGAGCAACCATGACTCGACAACACTAGACCATGGAAATTCATGCAAAGATTTGATGAACCCCCAACTGGATTAGTCACGATCGATGGTCTATCACAAATCTCGGGTTCCAAACCCAAGCGACAAACAAGCTCAATGCAAATGAATGAATGCGATGCTCCAGTATCAAACAAAACTCAAACTGAAACACCAATAATAGAAAGAGTGCCTTGCTCCACGACTCCCTTTTCCTTCTCCTCTGCGGTAGGAGCTCTTGAAGAAGATGGTACAGTCCCTAAAGCATAAGCCTTAACCACTTGCTTCCCTTGAGCTGATTCTGAACAATCTTTCTTCTCATGTCCCGGCTTTCCACACTTGAAGCTCTTCTTTTCAGCTTTTGGATTTTTACTTTCACTAGAAAAATGGCCCTTCTGCCAATAATTGAAGCAAGTCACTTCTCCCTTCTGCTTCTTTTGGCCATCTTTTCCTTTCTGTTGTTGTTGCTTCCTCTTCTTCTTATTACCACCCTACTGTGGTTTCTGCTCCTCTTTGGATGCAATAATAGACATCTTCTTAGGAAACAGACTTTCATGCCACAAAGACTTCTCGACGATCTTCTCAAAGCTATCATCGAGGTGATCCACAAGCTAGCTCCCAAGATATTCATCCAACCCTAGGACAAACTTCTCATTCTTTTGATAAGGAGTATCCACATATGAACGAGCATACTTCGACAAAGTCTTGAAGTCAGAAATGTAGGATCTAAATTAACCCTAGAGGGGGGGAATAGGGTTTATCGTAGATTTTCACAGAGTAATTAAATAATCACAGCACGGATAATAATCAAAATAAATGCGGAAAATAAATAACACACAGATATACCCAGCTTCGGCAAAACCCTGCCTACTGCTGCATTCCCCAAGGTTTCTACTAGGAGTTAAAACAATCTATATGCTTACAATCCCCTGTAAACTCGCGACACTCGCTCCCAACTGTTCTTAACCCTGCGCTCAAAACCTTGCACTGGTTTCCATCCCCGAAACCAGATTTCCCTGAATTAATCCCGTAATTCGTCTCCCTAGTTTAAGAGACAAACTAGAAAACTATCACTTGATTGCGAATTGAAATTAAAGACGAATAAAAATCAAACAATAAAAACCCATTTTTTTTTAAAAACTTTGAAAACCGTAGGAGTTAAAATAAGGGTTATCCCCTTTTTAAAAAACTTGGCCGGCCTCTTCTATTTGCCCTAGCCCCTTTATTCTTTGACCCGATTTTTTTTTCTTTGTGAAAAAAAAATGGCGGCCTAGGGTTTTTTCTACTGTCCAAATCACGATGGTGATCCAGCTAGGGTTTTCAATCTCCTTTGATTTTAGGCGGCTGCTCTCTCTCTCCTCTGATATGCTCGAACTTCTGGTGGTTATCCTTGTTTAATTGGAGTGGAATACTTTGATTTCGATCCAAGCGATTTTTTGTGTTCTCTGGTATGATTTTAGATTAGAATTTATGCTTTAATTTTGCTTGAACTTGGATGCTTTGCCTGTGATGAATCAGTGGTTATTTATAGGATTAAAATCCTAAATGTATGCTCTGATTTCGTGTTAGACTCGGTTTGATCTTTGAGTAATTTTTGGGCTTTTGAGATACACGACTTCCATTAATTTTTGGCACCAATTTGTGAGATAAGTTCTGGACTTTTAATCAGGTTTGAAATCTTCAATCTTTTTGAAAAACTTACGTGAGAATTTCTTGACTTTGAATTGGTCTTTGATCCTTTCGGCTTTGAGTTAGTTCCTTAATTTCTGGAATTATAATCTTGTAGATAACTTCATACTGATGTTACACTAGGTCTGCCTTTGAACATATTTAATATCCTGATTTGAACTGATGCTTTACATGATTTCTTTTCCGTGAATGGTTGTGTCAAATAAAACCTGATAAGAATAGCAACTATACTTCCGATTTGCATTGACTTTGATCTTGTAGATGGCTTAAAAAAATGTGATATAAGTACTTGACTTGAGTTTTGCCGTTGCTTGTCTTTGTCCATATATGTTCTTTTTTGCTATTGTGCATTACTCTTAAATATGATGCATTTGATATTCTTGTGTGTCTTCATCTAATTCCATAATGTGAATGAGTTCATGCACCATTTTGTGTCATTAATAGCTCGACCTTTAGCTTGCCACTGTGGTGCTTGATCCATATCCTTGAGTTCTGAATAGTCAATCAGATTTAACTTGATAAGAGCAGAAACTATGCTTGTACTCTATAGTCGAACTACCTTCAATCTTGTGGTATATGCATTAACCCAGTCTTCATTTGTAAATTGTTTTAGCCATTGCATCCTCGACATTGACCATATTGTTGCACCACTTTCTCCTGAAACCTGAGCTTTGATCTGAACTGTTGTGTATTTGCTGAGCCATCCATGTCTCTCATACTTCATGCACTTGCTGCTATTATGATTAATGTAGTTGAGCTCGACCACTTTGGTTATACAACTTCTTTAACCTTGTGTCACTATGATTGGACTTCACCTATGTTCATATGAAAACAGAATGTATGCTTTTGTACTTGTACACCCCTGTAGCTCTTGTGCTTGCTCCATTCTGTTTGTATTTGTTTGAAAACCTTGTTCTTGCTAAATCATGTTTGTTTAGTTTTGAAATCTAATTTGATCCCGACCACTTTGGCTTTGTGTCATTTCAGTTTTCTACTTTTTGCATACAGAACTTATGGAACATGCCTTCACGCAGAAATATGTGCACTCCATTTGCTGTGTACTTGACTTTCATATATTAACCTGCTTTCATGCATTTGTGTATTCAGCTTTATATTTCTTTAGAATTTATTCCTGCATTCTCATCCTTGCTAGTATTTTTGAATTTGAACATGTAGCTTTAAATTTGAGGAATCCGACTTGACATTCTTGTGTATTCTCATAGTTCACCATTGCAAGTTTGTATTTTGTAGTCATATCCATGTAACCAGATTCACATATAAGACTTGCCCATGCTTGTTGAATTTCCAAATTGATTCTTCACTGATTTTTACTGTTTTGTTTTTGAACCATGCTTTGACTTCTTGTACATTTGCACAAGGACTGCTTTGCACCACTTTACACTCCATCTTGTATAATCATTGTAGTTCACTGTCTTGAATCATGATGCATTGTTTCATCCATTTTTGGCCTTTTTTTTATTTTTATATTATTTGCACTTTTGGCTCGACCATTTGCACATTGATTTGCACTGAGTTGAGACGGTCCTTGTGGCTACTCCTCTATTGCTCACTGTATTGGAAAGGCAGTGCACACGTGTATATACACGTGTGTATATGCAGCCAACCAGACAATTTTTCCTGTCCCTGCATATCAGACCAAGTCTAGAAAAATGATGAGAAACACACCGTAATTCTGAGGCAAATAAAATTTAAAAATACTATTTTATTTTATTTTATTTTATTTATGTTGCAGTCTACTGTGTGTGTTCTTCTGTATGTGACAGGTTTGAAGATGAAGATGACTGGATTGGAGAGCAATGAAGACAGAAGAGGGAAGACAGAAGACTTGTGCCATTGATTTGTTATTATAACTGAGTGTGAGTGTTAGTGTGTAGAAGTGATTGTATAAGTGATGAATGAACTGTAGTGAGGAGTTGTGAGAGAATTGTACTGATTGTATGTAATAAACAGATTTTGTTGTAATAAAATATTATTTTATTGTGTTCAAACAAATTTGTCTATCACTTTTAAATAGTGGAGTTATAGATAGTTGTACTGTTTGAATGTTTGAAATATAATATTATTCTTTCTCAGTTTACTTACAAGTACATATTTCTGTGATGTGTTTAAATAGTGGAGTTATAGATAGTTGTACTGTTTGAATGTTTGAAATATAATATTTATACTTAAATAAAATACTGTATGAATATATGAATGTCTGTACATTCGTACTCTATTTAATATAAATATTATATTCATGTCTGTGATGTATATATAGAACATGTTAAATCAAAATTTGGACCTAACACCCAAATTGTTCTGATTCGTAAAGAATCATAACTGAAGAATGAAGAAAAAGCAGAAAATACACAGAATTTATAGTGGTTCGGCGTTAACGAGCCCACGTCCACTTTATATGTTATCGATTATACTTTGAATGCTAGTACAATCAATGATTTCTCTCAAACTCACTCTTACAATTATGATTTCTCTCAGTAATCTCGAAGTAAAACTGATGAGAAATAGTGGTATGACAGCAATGGTGGAATCAGTGCTCAATACTGCCATAAGATCCTGAAAAATGCCAATCTCTGGGCTATTTATAGCTGATTTTGTCAGGCGGTTCGTGGTCACACGTGGCGTAAATCCCGAGAAAATCGGATCGGATCGAGTAATGAGGAGGAATTGGTCAATATGACAGTTATGGACACGTGTCGCTGGATCCATTCTTTTCGGATCGCTGAAGACTAGCTCGCGCTTGAACAGGTCAGTGGCTTCGATGCGCCTTCTGTGATGAAGTCGGATCGGGTCGAGTCGCTGAGGAGGGATCGGATCGGTCTGATGTAGGTGGTTCGGTTCGTGCTAGCTGGTAGCGATTCGAGGGGTGCGTAGCAATCCGATAAGGGCTGAGCAACTACGACCAGATTTCTGGAGATTAGAGAAATGGAGCATCATATTTCCTTCTTGTATGTGAACCTTGGTGGTTTGGTCAAAAAGCTAGCCAACATTTTGCCCCCTCGAAGTATGTTTTATCGAGGATGGAACATGCTTCGAAGTTGCAGAGATGTCTTCTCGCGAAGCGGTGCAATCAAATAGTCGCGCCTGTCTGAAAAACCTTGTCACTTCAAAAAGGTCGTATCTTTTGACGAGTATAAATATCGGTACAGTCTTCGATCATTTCTCGTTCATTGGGCAATTCTTTTCTTGGAATCTTTGGAGACCTCATTGTCGTGTGTACCAGGTAAATTTCTGAACTTTCCTTCTCTTCTCCCTTCTTTTTTTTTTTTTTTGGTTCGGATTGCTCCATGTCCCCGCGATCCGTAAGTACATCCTTCGTCACGATCCAGTGATCGAGCGGGCTTCTTCACGAAGCGTGATGGGCCTTGATTCGCGGCCCGTTCGGAATGAGTAAGACAAAAAGGAGAAGGCGAATGGTCACTGCTTTCCCTATATAAACCAAGCCTTCCTCCTTCTTTTCCCTTCTTCTTTTCGCCGCCACCAGCCTTCAGCTTCTTCTTCCAATCTTCAGTTCGCAATTCCTTCTCTCATTTAAAACTAAAACAAACAGCTAATCTTGCTAGAAATGTTCCAACGCATCTCCCCCCTTTGTTTCCTTCCGATTTGACTAGTCTAAGTGGGAAAATGGTGAGTTTTGTCGGTGGCTAAGGCTCTAAAGGACGACGAGGAGCCATTAGTCTCATCATTTTAGCTCGGAGGTGGAGAGGAGACTGGAGGAGGAAGAAGAATAAGGGCGAGGAGTTGAGCAGGTCGGATCGTGAGCGAGGTTTGGGCACGGATCGTGGGTGAGGAGGAAAGAGGAAGTAAAAGAAGGTCAGCGGCGAGACAAGGGACCGTGATGATGGCGGAGGCGCGGATCGTGGCAGTGGCCAGGGAGCGGATCGTGGAGGGAGTAAATGGAAGGAGTTGGAGTTGGAGAGCAAGCAGCGAATCGCGGTGATGTGATGAGGGAGCGGATCGCTACGAGCATATAGCGACCCAATCCGGAGCATTCCTGGGAGTTAGCGTCTGTCTCTGATTCATGCTTCTCTCGTGAATCCAGCCATATGCCACGATCCGAACCCCAATCTCGCGATCCGAAGAGGTATCATGAACCGATGTTGCTTTCCAAGAGGTAACGGCTTCACGATCCGAGGATGCATGCGATTCCAGTGAGTGCGACCTGAATGAGAGCGATCCATCCGTCCCGCGATCCAATCGTACCCCTCTAGCGAAACGAGTCTTCAACCCACGATCCAAACATGTTTTTAACTTCAAACAATACACTGTTATAACAAGAATCTGGACAGTTAGGCTAGAGCCTTGATGTTGGGCTTTCTGGACTGGATGACAACATAATTGAACTGCACAATTTGACTACATATGATGACTAATATCTTGACGATCTTGTTGACTTTTATGTTTTTTCCTTAAGACATGCACAGGCACACACCGGCACTTGCACACACAGGGGGGATGGGTAATTACAATCTTATTTCTTATGTTTACTCGCCTAAACAGTAATGTCGGATAATCATTCCCCTTCAAGATCTGACACAAAGATGGATCCCGAGGTGTATGAGCATCTCAACCTCGAGGTTCTTCCATCTAATCCAGAGGGTGCGGATTCTGGATCCGAATATGAGGCAGAAACAGAATCGAATCCGTCTGAGAGTACCTCGCTTGATGAAGAGTCGGAGGTAGATGGCCGAGCTCCCGACGAAGTCCCTGGTGCAATAGAAATAGAGAAATTCACAGACTCTCTAGCTTCCAAACTCGATGACATAAAGCTTAAGAGAATTTGCTTGAGACATGGGATCCCCTGGGATGATGTGAGGACACCCGACAGCGAAGATAGACCTCACTTAGATCCGGAAGGGTATATAACAGTCAGCCGACTCATGTGCTGGGTAGGAGCTATTCCTCCGTTTCCTCCAATCGTCATTGAGACCTTAAAATGATTGGGTATTGCTCCGATGCAGCTTCATCCCAATGCCTACGCGGCTCTATACACTTTATATATCGCATACACGGAAATCCTGCATACCGAGCTCACATTCAAAGATTTAAAATTCTTTTATCTTTTCAAGCATCGCTCCTCGGCAACCCCAAATTTCTCTTTCTTCGAATCAGTAGCGAATAGGAAGGTTCTGTCTGACGGATATAGCAACATAGGGGATCCCAAGGCCGATTGGTTCTATATAAAGAGACGGGCTGGGTGTTCAAGAAGATGGCTTAAATCAAGTAAACTTTAAACTTTTGACTGAATAACTTATTTAAGAAATCGAAGCATTAACATGCCCCTTCTTTTTTTTTTCTCTAGGCAGATCATGCCTTTCCCAAGATGGAAGGCTCGATATACAATAATCGACTATCTCTTCTTCTACAAAGCAAATCCGATTTTCTAAAGATCAAGAAGTGCATTACTGATGAGAACCTTCACAAGCATCGCCTTCTGGATATAAGGTTTGGACTTGGTGCAGGCGGCAAACCCCACAAGTACGTGCCCCCAACGGAGGGAGAAGGAACGTCATGGGCAGCAGAAACAATTAAATTTCGTAAGAGTCCTTCCCCGATAATCATCCAGGACGACGAGGACCTAAACATACATAGAGGAGATGAGGCCCGTGGTGATAAGTCTAAGGAAATCCCAGTTTCTCCGGGGGGTTTCCCCTCAAGGGCCTCTCTTTCGATTGAACCTGCTGCTCCCGATGATTTAACAGAAGAACAACTATTTAAAGAGCTGAGCAAAATTCATTTGCCTGATGATGTATACACACAGGGAGACTTTGAAGGGGAGCCATTTTTCCCTGTTTCTGAGGAAACAACTATTCCAGTTGGAGAACGAGAAACTACTCAGATGAGCCTGACTTCGGGCCCTGGTCTGTTAGGGGGGAATTATATGGAATGCACAAATCACACGCACTGCATGACCCCACACTTTCATATCAACAGTATTCAGGGTTTTAATATGCTCTTTTTTCTTTTGCAGGGAAGATGTCTCATAGGCGATCTTATTCCTATCGCTCTCTCCGTGAAGGTACACCCAGTCTTCATCCAAATCCTGAGCGTTCTCGCGGCCCTTCTAACAAGCCTACTTCTTCACAATCCCGGTCTCCATCAAAACCAACCTCTGGCAAGCTTCCCAGTTATTCGGTGCCACCTACAGGGGGAAAACAACTTCCCAAAGAATTAACCCCTCCGAAGAGTGCACCCTCTCACAGCAGGTCATCAAAAAGACACTACGAGCCCAAGGATAAAAGAAAGGATCCAATCAAGGATTCTGAGAAGGAGAAAATTGACATTGTCCCTTCCAGCCAGCAAGATTTGGTTGCCCCCGGGTCACGAGATTACATCCATGGTCCCGAGACTCAGGCTAAGCTGGAAAAGTTGCGAGAACAATTCCCTGACATCTTCTTCGAAAGGATGATGTTTGTTCCAGCCTTGGAACCAGTCCCTAGGAACTGGGATACTGAAGTCATCGGGCACATTCACCATGTAGCCAGGTAGTATGAAGTAATGAAGAAACATGTTGTTAATCTTTCAGAGGTCATCCGAACGCTTGAGATGGAAGCACATAGATCCAAAGTGAATAGATAACAATGAAAGGGCCAGGACAAAAATGGAGAAGGACTTGGAAGACGCTCAATCCCAACTTGCCTTAGCGCGGAGAGATGCTGAAAATTATAAGACTGAATTGGAGAATGCTAGGAAACGCTTTCATTCTGAACTCGACTCAAATAGTCAAGAGAAAATGGCCTTAAAGAAGGAGGTATAAGATCTTAAAATGGCCAACATTGAGTTGAACACGGCACAGGGCCATTTTGAAGCTGAGAGAGCTGCTTGGGAGAAAGAAAAAGCAGGTTTGAAAGAAAGTCTAGCTTTGGCCGAAGCAGAGAAGGTGATTTTGAATGATCAAGTTGTGGATGCGGAGAGGCGCGCGGCTATTGCTGAAAAGAACGTAGAAAGTGCCATTGAAATGGCTACTGCTTCTAACAACAAGCTCCTCGAGAGAGAAAAGAATATCGAAGGGTTTGAAGAGATGATATTTGACTTCCTCGGCCACGTCCTCAAAACCCGTAACATCTCGTGGATCCCGGACTACCACGTCACTTTAGCCAACATATGGGACGCCATCGTCGAGGGTGAGAAGCGGAGATTAGGAGTTGAAGAGATTGACGAAGATGAGCTGATAAGGACCATTCTGAGGGACAACGAGCCCGAGGATCTGGCAGAAGGCCGGCGCCTAATTCAAGAAGAAATGGAGAAGGAGAGGACCTTGGCTAAGGGCAAAAACAAGATTGACGAAGGTTCGAGCTCAGCTGTAGAGCCCAAGGCTTCCGGAGTTGAGGAATACAATCCTGATGATCCATTAATTCCTTTGGGCCTGACTCCTGTGGTTGTCGGAGCTTCTGCAGCTAGCCTGGATGGAGGGTCAGCGGAAGGTATCTCCCTTTTTTCCCCACAATTTGTCAAAGCAATTGTGAGTTGTCGTTGTCTGGTGGAGCAACCAATCGAATTAATAACATGTGTTCCTCATAATACAGGTGGCGAGCCCGTCGACAAGGATGTCGAGAAGAGGACAGAGGCAGAGAAGATTGTCGTCTCGCCTAGTGCCGGTGTTGATATACTGAAGCAGGCTGAAGGTACAAAAGCTGAGAAGGGCGTCCTTGTACCCAGAGCTGATGCTCCAAAGGATGACGAAACCATCGATGCCTTGAAAGATATGGATGGGCGCCATGTAGATGATGAGGAGGATACCATTAGTACCAAAGAAGTCAAAGGCGATGACGACGAGAATTTGGCTAAAAGAAAGGCTAGGCAGGAAAAGCAGTTGGATTTAAAGAAGGTGGGTCAAGAGCCTTTGAACGTAGCTCCTATCTAGGAGTTTGACCCCAAAACTGGGATGGTTCTGAAACTCCAGCCCAAATCGATCACTAAACAGCTTCATTTTGAGAATCCCGATGATTTCCCAGCTTCCCTTACTGATAAAAGAAAGAGAAAGAAGGATGAGGAAGAGTCTTCGGATGAACCTTCAGCTCCTCTTATAGACAAAAGGAAGAGAAAGAAGGATGATCAATCTGATACTAACAAGGCGGAGCTGGAAAAGCAGAAGAAGGAGAAAAAGTCCAAACGTAAATAGGATACTGCCGCTTGTCTATATTTTGTTTTTAAGACTCCCACTGGCCATGAAATGTAGTTGTGAGACTGGCCCTCACTTTTGTTTTAGGTTTCCTTTTACGTTTTGGCTTGCAGTTCATGAATGAAAGTTTATTTCTTTTGCATTAACGTGTACCTGCATTTAATAAACTTTTCATGTTTAGTCATAAATTATTTACTTATAACCACAAATCATTCAAGCAACAAAAATACTTTAACAGTATTGTATCACATCAAGATACACCTATGCATATATCTACCCCCAATCAATCGTTAAAGATTGATTTGAGTTGCATGCACGTTGCCCCCTGTTTCTGAACATGGGGGACTTGGAAATTTTTGTAGGGTTAGAGTTCTTGCGGTGCCCGGCTTTTGGCACTTCGATACTCTCCCGATCCATCTGCGGGTCAGAGTTCGGACTCATGTCATAGGCTACGCACCGATCCTTCAGCGGGGTAGAGATCCTGTGGGCGCTGAGTCTCCAGCACCGTTCTTAGCGCTTAATCATAGACGCTTTTATACTCTCCTAGCAGTCGCCGAGGTTAGAGTTCGAGCTCAGTAGTTCTGTCGCTCCCCGATCCTTCAGCGGGGTAAGAGCTCTTTCTCAGCGCTCAGTCGGAGACGCTTTTATACTCTCCTAGCAGTCGTCGAGGTTAGAGTTCGAGCTCAGCAGTTCTGTCGCTCCCCGATCCTTCAGCGGGGTAAGAGCTCTTTCTCAGCGCTCAGTCGGAGACGCTTTTATACTCTCCTGGCAGTCGCCAAGGTTAGAGTTTCGTCAAGGCGGTTCCGATCATGGTGCACCGCCGTGTGTTATGGACATCTCCTTCATGTCCGATATGCTCTCTCTCGACTCTGGAGAGTTAGTGCGCTATCAGTGATATGATTTACTCTATCGCATCCTCAGAGTTTTGCCTGGTGATTGCATTCCATTCTGATGGAAGGCACCTATAATTATACGCTTCTGTGATCGTTGCATGGTTCACAGCAATTTCCATAAAAATAGAAAGGCAGATAAATAATAGTGTAATAAAGTAAACGACACACAATATTTTTATAGTGGTTCGGTCGAATCATGACCTACGTCCACTTTATAATTTTTTGCTTAAGAAATCGGACTGTTCTAGGCAAGTCGTGCCTTGTACATGGTCCTTAATAAAGCAAAAGAACAGATCTAACATCTTTACGTTAGATACGGCCGTAAATGTTGGGCATTCCACACTCTGGAGATTTCCTTTCCATCTACGGTTGCTAGCTTGAAGGTTCCATTATCAAGCTTGCACAGAATGGAGTACGGTCCTTCCCACTTCGCACCCATATGAGTTGGGGCTGGAAAGACACGCTTCAGAACCAAGTCTCCGGGTTCAAAGGTTCGGGCTCGAACCTTTTTGTTGTAGTATCGAGCGACCTGTTGCTTGCATCTCAAGGCACGCAGGTCTGCTTCGTCCCTCTTTTCCTCGATCATATCCAGGGATTCAAGGAGCAATTCGTTATTAGTCATCGGATCGTAATAAGTCACTCGGTGAGAAGGTACTTTTATCTCAACCGGGATGACTGCTTCTGCTCCAAAAGCAAGGGAGAAGGGGGTATGGCCTGTTGCCGATGTATACGTTGTCCTGTAGGCCCATAGTGCTAAGGGTAATTCATCAACCCACATGGCTCTGGCCCGTTTCAGTCTTCTTTTCAGAATGGACTTAATCACTTTATTCGCCGCTTCGACCTGTCCGTTCGACTGCGGATGCGCCACAGAGGTGTACCATTTCTCAATGTGATATTTCTGGCTGAAGTCTCTGAATTCAGTGCTATCCTGAGTTCCGTTGTCAGTTATAACAATCTTTGGAATCCCAAATCGACAGATGATGTTTCTAACGACGAAATTGATCACTCGTTTAGTTGTGATTGTAGTCAGTGGCTAAGCCTCGACCCACTTAGTGAAGTAATCTACAACTACAATAGTGAACTTCGCTCCGCCCTTAGCTATGGGGAGACTCCCGATGATATCAATTCCCCACATAGCGAAAGGCCATGGGCTCGTCATCGTTTTTTACTGACTAGGAGGTGCCCTAGGTATCTTTGAAAATCTCTGGCATGCATCACACCGTCGTGCGTACTTCGCCGCATCTTTGTTTATGGTAGGCCAGAAATAACCATGCCGCAACACCTTTTTTGCCAATGTTTGCCCTCCAGTGTGACCGCCACATTCGCCCTCATGCACCTCCTGCAGTACACGCTTGATGTCGTAATGAGCTATACACCGGAGAAGGGGCATCGAAAATCCCTGTCTGTAAAGGACTCCACCTTGCAGAACGTATCGGGAAGCTTTACGAATTACTTTACGCCTCTTACTCTCCTTGGTAGGAAGCGTTCCATTCACCAAGAAATTCTTTAGAGGGGTCATCCATGACTCCCTTTCTGGTTCTGTCTCTAGTACCGGATCAATTTCCATCTGATCTATACTAGGAGACCGAAGTACTTCAACTGGGGCTAGTTCAGTCTCTTCAGGATCGTCGGAACTAGCCATCTTTGCCAACTTATCCGCCTGTTGATTCTCTGACCATGGAATATGAGATATGCTGTAGTGATCGAAGCCGTTCAGCAACTCCTTTACTTTCTCCAAGTATAAAATCAATCTTGGGCTTTTGGCTTGGAATTTTCCAGTGACCTGGTTTACAACTAACTTGGAGTCGCAAAAGATGTCCAGCTTTGTGATTTCCAACTCCTTTGCGATCCTTAGCCCGGCTATCAGGGCTTCATATTCAGAGTCGTTGTTAGTGGCGTGAAACTCCATCCGGATAGCATAGGATATCAGCCGTTTCTCGGGAGTTTCAAGCACTACTCCAGCGCCGGATCTCTTGTCATTCCTAGTGCCATCAGTATACAATCTCCAGGCACTGGGGTCGAGAAGTAACTTTGAGGGGTCAACTTCTTCGTTCGCTATATCTTCCTCCGGGACAGTAAACTCTGCTATGAAGTCGGCTATCACTTGCCCCCGTATTGACCGCCGGGGCTGAAAGTTCAGATCAAATTGACTCAACTCAATGTTCCATTTGAGTAGTCTTCCAGATGCTTCAGGTCTCTGTAGAACTTGCTTGAGTGGATGATCAGTGTATACGGTAATGGGATGAGCCTGAAAATAATGTCGAAGCTTTCTAGAGGCAATCAGCAAACTGTACGCCAACTTTTCTATCCTTGGATAATTACGCTCTGCTGCCGTCAATTTTTTGCTCACGTAATACACTGGCCTTTGAACTTTATCTTCTTCTCTCACCAATGCTGAGCTGATCGCGTGGGACGACACTGCCAAGTACACAAATAAGTCCTCGTGATCCACCGGCTTAGATAATATCGGAGGTTTCTCCAGGTGACTCAGCAGGTCCTGAAATGCTTCTATGCAGTCAGGCGTCCATTTGAAGTGGCGTTTTCCTCGCTTTATCAATTCGAAGAGTGGGATGCATTTGTCCGTAGCCCTGGAAATGAATCTGCTTAGTGCGGCTACTTTCTCTGCAAGGCTTTGCACATCTTTAATTTGCCTAGGCTCCTGAATGTCTCTGATTGCTGCGATCTGATCTGGATTAATCTCAATCCCACGAGAACTGACGATGAATCCCAAGAATTTTCCGGAGGCGACCCCGAATGAACATTTTGTTGGGTTGAGTTTCATCCCGTACTTTCGAAGAATGCCAAACATCTCTGCCAAGTCCGTAGTATGATTGGAGGATCGCCTGGATTTTACCAACATGTCGTCGACGTATACTTCCATTGTTTTCCCAATCTGGTTATAGAACATTCTGTTCACTAACCGTTGATACGTAGCACCTGCATTCTTCAAGCCAAAGGGCATTACCACGTAGCAGTATAATCCCAGATCCATAATAAAGCTAGTGTGTTTTTGATCTGGAACATGCATTGGAATCTGGTTATATCCTGAATAAGCATCCATAAAGGAGAGAAGTTCATGACCCGTCGTTGAGTCCACCAACTGATCGATCCAGGGTAACGGAAAACTGTCTTTTGGGCAGGCTTTATTCAAATCCGAGAAATCGATACACGTTCGCCACTTCCCATTGGCCTTCTTTACCAGAACTGGATTTGAAATCCAGTCTGGATAGGTTGAATCTCTGATAAATCCATTACTCTTTAGCTTTCCAACTTCTTCTTTCAAGGCAGCGGACCTCTCTAGGCCCAGCATTCGCCTTTTTTGTTTTACCGGAGGATGCTTAGGGTTAATGCTTAATGAATGTCTCATGATTGATGGAGATATCCCACACATGTCTGCGTGGGTCCAAGCAAATACATCCAAATTATCTTTCAAGAAATCCGTCAGTTCTTTAGCTAAATTCGGATTTAACTGGGATCCAATCTTAAGGACCTTCTCTGGGTCACTATCATTGATCGGTACATCCACAGTTGTCTCGTTGGGAGTCGCCACTCTGCGCCCAGGTTCTTTATCCTCTCTGGGATCTATATCCTCGGCAACTCTCTGGGCGACTCACCCACGGTTATCCTCTTTAATTGCTATGAGGTCTCCGCCCTTGTGGGGGGAGAAGCGCCCTTGGTTTCTATGTCTCCTCCGTTGCGGAGTAGCTTTAGCCCTGCAATATAACATGCTCGTGCGGCAACCTGATATCCTCTGACAATTCCAACACCAGCTTATGGAGGACACTTCAATAACAAGCACCTGGGGGCTATACAGGCTCTGAACTTTGCTAGGGTTTGTCAGCCCAAGAAGGCATTATAGGGTGATTCAATACCCAAAACCACGAAAGGAAGAATTCTCACTCTCTGGCGTTCTCCTTCCCCAAGTGTAACTGGTAGCTCTACATATCCCATTGGAGCGGTGGATGCTCCGTTAAATCCACGGATCCATCCCTCACAGGGCTTCAAGTTTTTTATCTCGAGATTCATCTGGTCGAATGTCTTTTTGAAAAGAATGTTGACGAAACTCCCATTATCCACCAAGACTTTATGAACAGTGGCCGGGCCAATAGGAACTGTGATTACAAATGGATCTTCGGTCGGCGCATGGACTCCAACGCTTTCTCGTTCGCTGAAAACGACGTCGTCGGACATCATCTTTTGTTGCTTTACCGGGACGTTGTCCTTAGGGTTGCTACACTCCCCTACCCCGAGGTGCTGCTTGGCTGCATTGACATACTGATCCAATGCCTTGAAACCGTGCCCGGCGAGATAAAGCCCTCCGATTATGGTATTGATAACAAGGTCCTTTCCCTTTTGCTGGGCTGTTGGCCTGACATCAGGTTGATTTTGGTTCTGATTTGGGGCCTGTACGGTTTTCCCCCTGTATCTGGGTGTCACTCTGTATTCATCCAATTTTCCTTCTCGGAGAAGCCTCTCGACCACATCTCTTAGGTTACAGCATTCATTTGTTGAATGGCCATGATTCTTATGGAAGAGACAAAACTTCCACGTTTCACGTTCTTTCTCCGTCGACTCTCTGGGAGGAGGCCTTTTATTTTGGAGGACGTTGTACGAATCCATGAAGATATTCTCCAAAGTATCGTTTATTGGCGTATAACACTCAAAAGACCTGGGACGAGTCCTTCTCTGGGAGTCGTTCCCTCGATTCCTCTTCCGGTTGTTGCCATTACTGTTATTACCATTGTTTCCTGACTGACGACCACCCTGGTTCCGGTTTCCGACATTAACCTCGACCTTCCCCGAGCTGTCTCCTGTCTGCTTAATGGCGACATTGCTCTGGATTTCCTCTTTATCGGCCATTTTTGCCTTTCGGTTAGCATATACTTCCTCCCGGCGTAAGTGCACGTTAGCTTTTTCGTAGAATAATTCTCTAGTATGAGGTGGCTTGCCGGCCAGGTATCTCCCAAATTCGGTGTCTTTATCTACCCCATCAATTAGGGCTGCCACAACAGTTGGCTCATGAGGATCTTTGACTTCAGTAGCGGCTAGATTGAAACAGTCTAAATACACCCTCAAACTCTCGCCTGGTCGTTGCTTGACAAGGAACAAGTCAATCACACTCTTCGTCTTTTATGCATAGATGCGGAACTGTTCCACAAACCTTTCACTCAACTCCCTGAAGCTAGAAATTGATCTTACTGGTAAGCGAGTAAACCATAATAACGCTACATCCTCCAGGAATATGGGAAATGCTTTGCACTTGACAGCGTCAGAAGCTGCGGCAGCGGTCATTGACCAAGAATATCTCATCAGATGTTGGATGGGATCAGATCTACCCGTGTAACGGTTCATCTGCGGCATGTTGAAGCGCCTCGGGAACGTCGCATCTAAAATGTCATCAGTGAAAGGGGTGTGACTGCGGTCAATTCCCCAATCTTCATTCCATTGTCCATGGCTATCTGCTAGAATTTGATGGATCATAGCTGCAACATTTGTACTGGTCAGCGGAGGCTCGGGATCAGCGCTTCTTGCTCGGTGGAATTCTCTAATCTCCCTTCTAGGAGCGATCACGAAATTCGGGGCTTGGATTGGGCTTCGCTGCCCCCTGTTACCATGAGCATTTGTACGGCAAAGGGGCTGAGGTAGTCTATTCTGAACAGGGTTGTCCACACCTCGAGCTCTGGGAGTTGCGGCACGATCATTCATATTGCGGTTTGAGGGCCCTGCACCCAGTGCCTCTTCTTCTCGTGATGGCAGGGTTCCAAATCGAAGCTGCTCTATGTTTTCAGGTCTCTCATATGGTCGCCGCAGAGGTCTTGGCGATTCCTCTGACGAAGAAGAGTACTCTGGGGTGAGCGGACGAACTGGGGGCATCCTTTACCTTGCAAGATCATTGAGCCTTCTATCCATAGCAGTCAAGTTCTGTTGCAGAACGGAGCTCTCCTGCCTTTGAGCAGCCAATTCATCAAACAACCTCTCCCACATTTCAGAAAAGAGAGAAAGATCTCCCTCAGTAATGGGAGCAGAAGGGTCATATTGATCATCATCATTTTCTCTTATGCGCAAAGGGCTTGAGCCAGGTCGAGCGGAGGGGCCAGGATGGTAGAAGCGAGCTATAGGCTCCTTTCCAGGTCGAGTCGTAATCTGGTCATCACTTCGGATCGTGGTGGATCGGTGCCTGTGATTCGTTACGCCCCCCTGGGGTTGGTTCGTGGTCACGGTATGAGGAGGATTCGGGGCGTTAACACGAGATCGAGTAACAACCCCTCCAGCTTCTCGGTTCGCAGCGCCTCCCTCAAGTCGGATCGTGGCACCCTGATTGGTTCGGGGCGCCCCCTGTCCTCGCGATCCGCGGTCCCCTCGACGACCTGCTCGTGTGCACTTTCGCCAACCACTTCATTCGTGACTTCATTCGCTTGCGAAGCTCGCACTTCCTTAGACTTCTTTCCAGCCATGATATCAGATGTCGCTGGAATCTTCAGAAATCTGAACAGTGAAAATTTGAGACTGTTTTCTTCGGACTTTCAAATCCAAATAGTAGAATAGCAATCCGGTAGGCTGAGAATTCAATTCTCGGTGAAAGCACCAAAATGTTAGATCAAAATTTGGACCTAACACCCAAATTGTTCTGATTCGTAAAGAATTATAACTGGAGAATGAAGAAAAGGCAGAAAACACACAGAATTTATAGTGGTTCGGCGTTAACGAGCCTACGTCCACTTTATATGTTATCGATTATACTTTGAATGCTAGTACAATCAATGATTTCTCTCAAACTCACTCTTACAATTATGATTTCTCTCAGTAATCTCGAAGTAAAACTGATGAGAAATAGTGGTATGACAGCAATGGTGGAATCAGTGCTCAATACTGCCAAAAGATCCTGAAAAATGCCAATCTATGGGCTATTTATAGCTGATTTTGTCAGGCGGTTCGTGGTCACACGTGGCGTAAATCCCGAGAAAATCGGATCGGATCGAGTAATGAGGAGGAATTGGTCAATATGACAGTTATGGACACGTGTCGCTGGATCCATTCTTTTCGGATCGCTGAAGACTAGCTCGCGCTTGAACAGGTCAGTAGCTTCGCTGCGCCTTCTGTGATGAAGTCGGATTCGGTCGAGTCGCTGAGGAGGGATCGGATTGGTCTGATGTAGGTGGTTCGGTTCTTGCTAGCTGGTAGCGATTCGAGGGGTACGTAGCGATCTGATAAGGGCTGAGCAACTACGACCAGATTTCTGGATATTAGAGAAATGGAGCATCGTATTTCCTTCTTGTATGTGAACCTTGGTGGCTTGGTCAAAAAGCTAGCAAACAGAAAAGTACAGTAACAAACACATTTAAAATAATATTTATTTATTTGGTTGTTATCATCAAACAAAAATCATATAGTTGTTTATACAACTACGTTATATACAACAATCTCCCCCTTCTGATGATGACAAACAAATAAAAGATTTTGAATGTGTTTGAACGTGAAATATATTACTCCCCCTATTTGTATGCTCCCACTACAACTGAACTCCCTCTATATATGTGGAAAATATGAATGATGAAATCCAATTGACCATTCTCCCTCTAGATATTTAATTTCCAATCTTAAAATATTTTTGAATTATGTACCCATTAATCAAAATCTTGACCATTCTCCCCCTTTTGTTATCATCAAAAGGATAATAGAGATCGAAATAGTGATGAATATAGACTAAAAATATATATTCAGATTAAGTGAGAGAATATATATCGCAAATCCCATTTAATCAAACAAAAATCATAATAATCTTTAAATCAGAAGCAAATTTCACTTTTAGAATGAATGGATTTATGATGGATTTTATAGAATGAGGAGAGTTCAATAAAAATTTAATATTTGAATATGAATTTTAAAGATTTTAAATATGCTCAAAAAATGTGTTAAGCACCTTCTAACCACGCATAGCCCAAAGGTCTTTTAAATGGGGTAGTAGTAACTTAACTTTATCCTCTCTAATGAGTTCCATCCATGCACAGCCCAAAGGTCTTTTAAATGAGAATGGAAGCACATAGAGATTAAGGTAATTCACCCACGCATAACCGCGAGGACTTTTAAATGGGTGTGAATACCAAGGATAAATTATTTATTTATTTATTACTATTTTATTTTTTTAAATTTCAAGAATAATTAGAACTCCCCAAATTAAATAAAACCATGATGAATGACAGAAATATGGTAGATATAGAAGATGGTCGCGAAATAAGCTCTAATTCAAAGATATTATAAAATCTGTCCAATCATCATGAGATTTAAAATAATATCTCCTCTAGTTATGAGTTATACCATAGTCACAACTCATCATAGTTTCATAAATCTATTAATAATTTTGATGAGTCTCAAAACGGTTCAAATTAATCAATAATTTCAATTTTTGAATAAATAATCAAAAATAATTTTAAAATTGAAAATATCAATTTCAAGAGGAGTTTTTGAAAATATCAATGCAAGTTGAAAATCAGTTTCAAAAATCAATCAGTAGAATATGAAATTATTTAATTTTTCTAATGCTGATTGTTCCTAGACAATTTTGAAACAACTTATATATTTAATTCAAATTGTCTATGGAATTTTAAAGATATTTAGTTACTGATTTTTCAACTCATCGTCCAATCACCAAATCAAATCAATTTCCTTATCAGAGCAGCATAAGATGATTTTTAAAGCAAGAATCATGAGTGAAATTTTCAAAGAATTTTAAGACAAACACAAGAAACAGTCAACAATCAAATCTGAAGATAATTATTTGAAATCACCTAAGGAAAAAAAATCAATTTTTATAATCAAAGAATTTCAACAATCCATAACGAATGATTTCAAAAAACAACCAAGTAAAAATTAAAGAGAATAAAAGAAATATAACTAAAAAAGAAAATAAACTAAAAAGGAATAAAAAATGAGTTTAGAGATCATACCTGACTTACCATAATCGATGTGATCCAATGAATCTCCAACTCTGAATCTATGGCTAAGGAACTTCAAACAATTCAATAAAGTGGAACAACTTGAATTATATCTCTTTTAAGCACAGTCGTTCCTTAGCCTCCCTCGGTACCTAAATGATTATAGAATCGAGTGGTCTAACAAAGATTGTTTTACCACTCTTATCTTTGTTTACACGTTTTGGTACCCAAATCCGTTTATATAACAATCCATTACTATTCATTAGCGTACCCTTTGGAACCCAAATTCATTTAGATTTATTTAGATTTATTTTGTTATTTTTTGGAATCCAAACAGATTTAAATGAATTGTTTTTAAACGAGTTATCAATTTGTTTATGATTTAAAAACCCTTTGAAATTATTAAATTTTAAAAATTCAATTTGATCATTTTCAAAACCATTTAAAGAATTTTTAAAATCATTATAATTTTGTTTTTCAACTTGATCAGATCCAAAGCCAAGTCCATTTTTATTTTGAACAAAAAATTGGTTTTTTAACAACATACTCAAAAATTTCTCTCCTTTCGAAAATTTAGTCAAAGTTGACTGAAGTCGTTGAATTTTAAATTTAAGGTTGTTATTTTCTTTCATTAAATTTGAACAATGATTAATAGCGATTTTCCTCTTTTCAGCATCAGTTTGTTTCAAAACCACATTTTCGTTTTCAAGTGCTTTGATTTTAGCATTGGACTTAGAAAATTCAATTTCAAATTGTTTTCGCTTTTCAAAACCAAGTTTTTCAGATTCTCTAAGCTTTTTAATTTCCTTTTCAAAATCACGATTTTCATTCTTTAAATTCACATTTTCACTTTTAAGTAACTCAAAATCAGTTTTGAATTTCAAAGAATCGTTACTCAAAAATTGACATTTTTCGCATTCTGAAGACGGTGAATTCTTAACCTTTTCAAGTTCTCTTTCTAAACTGTTATTTTCTTGAACTAGTTTTAACCTATCAGATTTCAATTTCTTAACTATTAGTTCAAGAGAATCAACGGTTTTTGTGAGGTCGTGACACATTAAAATTAATTCTTTACAGGAAAAATTCGATACCTCACTAGAATCCTCTTCACTTCCTTCCGAATCAGATTGAGCCATAAGACACAAATTAGCTTCATTTTCATCACTTTCAGAAACTTCTTCTCCTTCCTCGTCATCCCATGTAGCAGCAAAAGTCTTCTTCTTCCTTCTGAACTTCTTCCTCTTTTCATTTTTAAGATGTGGGCAATTTGGTTTGATATGTCCGGGTTTCTTGTAATTGTAGCAAAACACTTCATCGTCTGAACTTTCTGAACTTTCGGATTTGACAGTTTTCTTCTTTTGTGGCTTGTATTTTCCTTTGGTCCACTTTCTCAAAACCATGGCTAGCTCTTCAGTGAGATCATCATCATTACTTTTAACAGAATCATTTAAAGCAGTCATCTTTTTCTTTGATTCTAAATCCTTTCATTCTTCTCTTGCTTTTAACTCCATCTCGTAAGTAATCAGATTTCCGATCAACTCTTCCATGCTTACTTTATTCACATCTTTTGATTCTTGTATCGCCGTCACCTTAGCTTCAAAATTCATCGGTAGCACTCTCAATATTTTTCTGATCAATTCCACTTCAGTATAGGTTTTGCCAAGAGATTTTGCATTGCAGACTAGTGACGAGAAGCGTCCATACATCTCTTTTATATCTTCATCTTTTTGCATACAGAAATTTTCATATTCGTTGTTGAGAAGAGCGAGACGAGATTCCTTCACTTGAGATATACCTTCATGTGTAACCTCCAACGTATGCCATATTTCCTGCGCAGTCTCACAATGAGAAATTCGATTAAATTCAGTTTTGATCAAGAGCACAAATTAAAGCATTCATCGCTTTGGCATTAGTTGAAAATAAATTTTTACCATTAGCATCCCACCTGTCTTTTGATTTAGGAATTTCAACACCACTAACAATAACGGTGGGAGATCTATAACCTATTTCAATAATATCCCATACATCATAGTCGACTGAACTCAAATAAATTTTCATCCTAGGTTTCCAATACGCATAATCAGTTCCACTAAACACTGGTGGCCTAGCTATGGACTGACCCTCAGAAAAAGCGTTATTAGACAAATTCATGACTCTAGAGTTAAAATAAAATAAAAAATACCTTCTCTGATACAACTTGTAGGATCTAAATTAACCCTAGGGTGAATAGGGTTTATCGCAGATTTTCACAGAGTAATTAAACAATCACAGCACAGATAATAATCAGAATAAAGGCAGAAAATAAATAACACACAGACATACCCAGCTTCGGCAAAACCCTGCCTACTGCTGCATTCCCCAAGGTTTCTACTAGGAGTTAAAACAATCTCTAAGCTTACAATCCCCTATAAACTCGCGACACTCGCTCCCAACTGTTCTTAACCCTACGCTCAAAACCTTGCACTGGTTTCTATCCCCGAAACCAGATTTCCCCTAATTACAAATCCCGTAATTCGTCTCCCTAGTTTTAGAGACAAACTAGAAAACTATCACTTGATTGCAAATTGAAATTAAATACGAATAAATATCAAACAATAAAAACCCTTTTTTTTTAAAAAACTTTGAAAACCCTAGGAGTTAAAATAAGGGTTATCCCTTTTTTTAAAAACTTGGCCGGCCTCTTCTATTTGCCCTAACCCCTTTATTCTTTGACCCGATCTTCTTTTTCTCTGTGAAAAAAAAATGGCAGCCTAGGGTTTCTTCACCTGTCCAAATCACGATGGCGATCCAGCTAGGGTTTTCAATCTCCTTTGATTTTAGGCGGCTGCTCTCTCTCTCCTCTGATATGCTCGAACTTCTAGTGGTTATCCTTGTTTAATTGAAGTGGAATACTTTGATTTCGATCCAAGCGATTTTTTGTGTTCTCTGGTATGATTTTAGATTTGAATTTATTCTTTAATTTTGCTTGAACTTGGATGCTTTACCTGTGATGAATCGGTGGTTATTTATAGGATTAAAATCCTAAATATATGCTCCGATTTCGTGTTAGACTCGGTTTGATCTTTGAGTAATTTTTGAGCTTTTGAGATACACAACTTCCCTTAATTTTTGGCACCAATTTGTGAGATAAGTTCTGGACTTTAAATCAGGTTTGAAATCTTCAATCTTTTTGAAAAACTTGCGTGAGAATTTCTTGACTTTGAATTGGTCTTTGATCCTTTGGGCTTTGAGTTAGTTCCTTAATTTCTGGAAATATAATCTTGTAGATAACTTCATACTGATGTTACACTAGGTCTGCCTTTGAACAGATTTAATATCCTGATTTGAACTGATGCTTTACATGATTTCTTTTCCGTGAATGGTTGTGTCAAATTAAACTTGATAAGAACAGCAACTATACTTCCGATTTGCATTGACTTTGATCTTGTAGATGGCTTAAAAAAATGTGATATAAGTACTGCACTTGAGTTTTGTCGTTGCTTGTCTTTGTTCATATATGTTTTTTTTTTGATGTTGTGCATTACTCTTAAATATGATGCATTTGATATTCTTGTGTGTCTTCATCTAATTCCATAATGTGAATGAGTTCATGCACCATTTTGAGTCATTAGTAGCTCGACCTTTAGCTTGCCACTATGGTGCTTGATCCATATCCTTGAGTTCTGAATAGTCAATCAGATTTAACTTGATAAGAGCAGAAACTATGCTTGTACTCTATAGTCGAACTACCTTTAGTCTTGTGGTATATGCATTAACCCAGTCTTCATTTGTATATTGTTTTAGCCATTGCACCCTCGACATTGACCATATTGTTGCACCACTTTCTCCTGAAACCTGAGCTTTGATCTGAACTGTTGTGTATTTGCTGAGCCATCCATGTATCTCATACTTCATGCACTTGGTGCTATTATGATTCATGTAGTTAAGCTCGACCACTTTGGTTATACAACTGCTTTAACCTTTTGTCACTATGATTGGACTTCACCTCTGTTCATATGAAAACAGAATGTATGCTTTTGTACTTGTACACCCATGTAGCTCTTGTGCTTGCTCCATGCTGTTTGTATTTGTTTGAAAACCTTGTTCTTGCTGAATCATGTTTGTTCAGTTTTGAAAGCTAATTTGATCCCGACCACTTTGGCTTTGTGTCATTTCAGTTTTCTACTTTTTTCATACAGAACTTATGGAACATGCCTTCATGCTGATATATGTGCACTCCATTTGCTGTGTATTTGACTTTCATATATTAACCTGCTTTCTTGCATTTGTGTATTCAGCTTTATATTTCTTTAGAATGTATTCCTGCATTCTCATCCTCGCTTGTATTTTTGAATTTGAACATGTAGCTTTAAATTTGAGGAATCCGACTTGACATTCTTGTGTATTCTCATAGTTCACCATTGCAAGTTTGTATTTTGTAGTCATATCCATGTAACCAGATTCACATATAAGACCTGCCCATGCTTTTTGTAACACCCCGGATTTTTGAATAATCGAACTAACTAAATTAAAGAATAAATGTTTAGCATTGTTCTAAGGTTTGTAAGCAAAAGACTAAGTAGCTCATTTGGTTGGAACATGTGACTTGCATACAAGAGGTACAGAGTTCGATCACCACCAACGCCATATTTCTGTTATAGGGGAATGGCTAAAAAGCGGCTTAGTGTGAACGCGGTTCAAAAAGTAGTTTAGTGTGAAAATGGTTAATTAGGAAGATAGAAATATATATAGATATATTTATAAAAATAAAATTCAACCTAAAATTTAAGAAAAAAATCAAAACAGCGGAAGAGGGAAGGCAAAATACCAAACCGACCTATTTTATGGGTCGACCCAGACCCGCTGGGTCGACCCCAGGGTCGACTCGGGAGGTTTGGAATTGGTCCCCTCGGCCCTAAATGGTCTATGACGAAATTTTATGTTTTAGGGCTTAGGTGGCGATTTCTGGTTGGTCTGTTGACATCATTACTTGGTTTCTAAGGTCTAGATGGATTCTAGAGTGATCCGACGGCTGTAAATAAATTCAAAACTCTATAAAAAGACCCGTAGACTCAAACCCTAAATCAAAATTAAAACTAAAACTATGGCCGTCATGCTGTCGTCTTGAACCCTAGAGCAGCCGCCACCAATTAGAGAGGAAGAACAACAAATCAAATCAGTTCTATTCAACCCTAACAACGAATCTTCTTCAAAGGAGAGCTAATACAACTTCAGAAATCAGAATTCAGAACTCAAGACCGCTTTTGAGTTGTGAGTTCGATCGCTTTAACAAAATAATTGCTTAATTAATTATGATGTGATATGCATTGGATTATAAGTTGTGGTTGTGAATCTAATTCATATGTTTAATCATGTATGTTAACTTGATTCATAGTATATGATGTTATGCAAGTTTTATATATGATGTTATGCAAGTTTCATGTATGATGTTATGCAAGATTAATATGATTATGCAAGTTAATATGATTATGCTAGTTTCATATATGATGTTATGCAAGTTAATATGATTATGCAAGTTTCATATATGATGTTATGCAAGTTAATATGATTATACAAGTTGTACATATGATGTTATGCAAGTTAATAGTATCACACAAGTTGTATGCGAGTTATATGATGTTATGTAAGTTTGGATCTAAAATATATGCTAGTAGTTTATGATGTTAACTTGTGCCAATGAATCCCTTTTTATAATCCAATCACCTAGGTTTATAACATCAATTTTTATGCGAATATGGATGTGGAACATATGCTAGTTCGTATAAGTATTATGTTCATATGCATGTTTAAGTGATAATTGGATTCACATATATACAAGTTCACACCTTTAAAGTTTA
Organism: Allium sativum; assembly: GCA_030737875.1. NCBI lineage: Eukaryota > Viridiplantae > Streptophyta > Magnoliopsida > Asparagales > Amaryllidaceae > Allium > Allium sativum. The sequence goes on along the minus strand of CM060916.1, from coordinate 364,213,938 downwards.
GATCCATATTCAAGTTGACATTTTTATGTCGAAACTATGACGTGCATAGTTATGCAAGTTTACACCTTTATGTGGATCCATAGTTTACTCAGGTTAACACCTTTTATTAGATCCATAGTTATGCAAGATGACACATTTATGTTTAGGTTGACGACATACATAGTTTATGTAAGTTTGTGATAATTACCTAGGCTAGTTGGGTGTAAAACTGTGTTCATACATGCAAGTTCACGCCTTTTAGATCTATGATTTTTGGATCCTTGATAATACAAAGACTATGCAAGTATGTTGTAATTCTTAATTGCAAGTTAGATGCAAATTAGATCTATTATTGTGTGTATGTGACTTTGTGACGTTTATTCCCTTTTTTTAAGTATTATACTATTTGCTAGTCTAATATGTATATGTCATGTTAAGCGAACGAAAGACGGGGGTACGATGGGGATAATAGTGGACACACACATATTGTGAATTTGGCATGTAATGGCCTAAAAAGGCATGTAATTAAATTTAAGGAATAAAATTAATTAGTGATGAAATTGGTATAATTTATATACCATAAATAGATGAGCATAATTTAGGTGATAAATTATGGACATAAATAAATATGGAAATTTGAATAGGGAAAGTAATTCAAATTTGGGGAAAATTAATTATGTATAATTAATTGCCTAAGACACGAGGTTGGACTCATTTGTGGTGTAAAACTGCCCGGACCCGCCCGGCAAATCCAGCAGCCACAAATGGTAGCCCAATGTGAGAGGTCAAAGGCCCAAACTAAATGCGTAACAATTGTATGGACACGAGGTTAGGCTCGTTTGTGGTGTAAGACTGCCCGGACCCGCCCGGCAAATCCAGCAGCCACAAATGTCAGTCTAATGTGAGAGGTCCTATAGGGGTTATGGTAGTAATAAATTAAGAAATACTTAACCAAAGTAAAACATGTGGTGGGGCATGGGGGTTAAGTGTGTGCCTTGGGTGGCATGAGGAAATACAATAAGTAACACTTAACCAAGGTAAAACATGTAAGTGGGACATAGGGGTTAAGTGGGTGCCTTGGGTGACATGTGGAATTACTAATAGAAACCCTTAACCAAATTTAAAACATGTAAGTGGACATGAAGGGGGTTAAGTGGGATGTACTAGAGGGGACCAAGCCTAGGTGGAAAGCTTGTGTCAAGCATGGGGGGCCCTTTTCAGTCCAGTAGCCCATTAAGTATCTTTGTTAAAACACCCCACCTCCGTTAGGGTCACTCTCAAAGGGAATGCCCTAATTTTGGTGGAGGTTTATAAGTATAAGTCACAGATACACAAGACATATATAAATACACATATTTTTGAACAGCGGAAAACAACAGCAACTTTTATTTCATCAAAATACGTGTTACACAAACCATGCCATAATTGTCTTACAATACTTCCATAACCATTACATTTTCATAACTGTCTTGATTTCATAACTTAAAGAAGCATAAAAAAAACATAAGTAAACTGCATAAGTCCCCATAGTTGCTATCCAAAGCCATAGTCCAAAATGAAAGAGATCCAAGCAATACATTCTTTCTCTTCAAGCTGGATGTGAAAACTGGTCAAGCTACGGTATTCCCTCCCTGTAGACCTGGGGGGGGGGGGGGAACGAAAGAAAAGAAGACGAAAGAAAAGTTGAGCCAGACATAAAGCCTGAGTAAGTCTAGGACTATTCAGTCTATGAATAAGGAAATGAGCATGATAAGTACAAACTGGAAATGGGAAAGCACTGTAAGCTAAGTTAAGTTGTCTAGAGTCGAATATACTATCGTACCCCATATTAGTCTCTACATCCATATAAACTAGTTCCCAACAGGCACCCCATAATCAGGGTGAAGTGATCCATTTCTAATGATCGGCTCCTACTCGCATAGTTACATGTGTCTTACGGCCCCCGATGTTTGTAGTTACCTATGCTGGTCCCACCATGGGGTGCATCAAGTCCTATGGTGGCGGCCCGACACAATTCTAGAATGCACAGGTATACTACTAGTGCCCAGTGCCTAATTTTTCTGCGCCGGAGTGTGTGCATGCCCGCACCCCGTTAGAACCTACACTGCTGCACCACCGCCGTCGATTTGACCTCTTACAGTCAGCCCAGTAATCGTGCCCCACCCTGCCTAGTTCAGGGTATCCTGATACACCTTGTAGGGTTACTGGTGAAAAGGGTCCCCCGCTACTAGGTTTTCTATTTCTAGCCAACATGCTAAGTTGGTTAAGTGTTCTGTATAAACCTAACCCCCCAATCAGTCTGTATAGTTTAGCATGTTCAGTTTGATTAAGTATTAATTCAATTTACTTAATCCTATCAATCCTGACTCAGCCTTAATTGTCTTATTAAAGCCTCGACCTCTCACATTAGACAGGTATTGTTGTGACTGCCTGTTGCCGGTTGGTTCCGGGCAGTCTTATGTCACAACTCAGTCTAACCTCGGGTCTTATTGGGCTCAATGTTTAACCACCGACATCGGATAGGTATTGTTGTGACTACTGGACAGCCGGGCGGTTCCGGGCAGGTTTACATCACAACGCAATCCAACCTCGGGTTAAACGCATCGTATTTTCTAAGTTTACATATTTTGTCTCTTTTCTTTTTATATGTAAATATTTGTAGCCCATTATTCAAATTCATCTTTATTGGGTAAAATTAACTTATACCACTTAAATGTTCTCAAGGTCGTTGGCATGTGTCCAACATGCCAACACATATGTTTTATATTTTTAACCCAACGTCATTACCCCCGTTTTATACGTTCGCTATAATATAACATATGTTGGGTTTAACATTTAAACCCAACTTACCCACATGAAAAAGGGGAGGCTTAGAACATGGTGTTTATATATTCTAAGTAACATCAAAAGAGGTGTGTGAACGCATGAACTTGCAACATAACGATCTAATTAACATAAATTAGGCACTTGTGAACTTGCATTGTAATAGCATATAATCTTGACATGAAACATACCTAAACATGAATCATGGTTTTTATCTAGTCATGTAAACATGCATTTAAAATGTGAATCTAACTTAATTATGTGGCACATGTATTATCATATGGTTTTGATAACAACATAGGCCTAAAACATATGTTCAATTAGGCAGAACACCAAACGTAATCTAGTCATGTTTATAGGGTTAACACAAGTTCACAAAGATGCTTACTTTTTGTTACTAATACAAAAGTATGTCTTTTTTTCACTAGAATCATAATTCCTATTTCAACATAAATTCATATAAATCATAATACCCAAATGGATCCAACTACACTAAACATGATCATAAAAATATACATAGAAGGGTCTAAAATCATGTTGGCATAATAGTGAATCACATACTTGCATGAATCTCAACTTTGTTGTAATAAACTACCACAAATATATAGTCGTTAACTTCAACATGAATCATATACTTGCAAATATCCAATAGGTCTAACATCATTATGCCACAACATTCCAAATCTATTCATAATTAGAATCATAGCAACATACAATTATGAATTATCATCACCACAAATTACGTACAATTCCATTTCTCATTTCACACAAATCAAAACTCAATTATTCATTCATATCGGAATAGCACTCTACTTACAACGTACGACGAATCTTCAATTCAGGATTCTGAATTCTGAATTTGGAGATGCTATCCTTTGTTGTAGGCGTTGTTTTGATTTAGTTGTCGTTGCTTTAAGCTCTTAAATCGATTCCTAATCATCTCTCAATTTTGACGGCTGCTCCTAGTCTTTCTTCAGCAGCATGACGGTCTCATTCTCATTTTTATTTGTGTGAATTAGGTGGAGTCTTAGGTCCTTTTTATAGAGTTTGTGAATTGATTAGAACCGTCGATGGAGCTTAGATTAATATTAGCCGTTCGTTTGAAAGAGAGACCAATCAGGAGCTAACACCTAGCCCTAGTGACAAGACAAAGCTTAGAAATTCGGCCAAGCACTGACCAGGCCAACCAGGAGGGGCTGGGTTCGACCTGGCTCAGGGGCCAGGTCGACTACCCAGTCGACCCCCAGGTCGACTACCCAGTCGACTTGAGTGCCTTGGGCGGGAAAATTCCCGCCCAGCCCAATCTGGGTCCAATTTTTTTTTGAAATTTGAATTCGTTCTGAACTGTTTCTGTCTGTTTGAATTTTAAACCGAATTCTGAAACTTCCGGAGGTCATATCTCCCTCATACGGAGTCCATTTTACGCAAACTCGGACTCTATCTCAAGCAGAATTCCGAGACGAACGCAATGGAGTATCCCGTTTCCCTTAATTCTTTGATTTGAAATTAATTATTCTTTAATTTGTGAATTTCACTGTTGTAGAATATACGAGGTGTTACATTTGTGAGGTTGACCCAAGTCGAGGGTCTGATTGTTAGAGGCCAAAACGGATTAGCGGTGGCAACGCAAGTCCAACGGGGTCACGTGCGTGCGTGGGTCCGGGCTAGTAGGTAAGACGTTGTTGTATCATGTAGGTATAAGCCGTGCATCTCTGGTAGTATTGGGTTGCCATTTTGGGGAGTGATACACCCTACTGTGGGACCAGCACGGTTATCTACGAGTTTGGGAGCCGATCGAATGGGGCAGAGTAGTGGGTACACCTAGTGGAGATAGGAGCAGACGTCACCTATGTAGTTAGCTAGGGGTACACGAAGCTACCACTATTATTAATAATTATTAAAGGGGTACACCTAGTGGAGATAGGAGCAGGCGGCACCTATGACGTTAGCTAGGAGTACATGGAATTACCATTATTACTTATTGAAGGGGTACATCTAGTGGGGATAGGTACTCGCTGGGTACCTATGATAGCAACTAGAGATATATGGTCAAACATGGAGGATAGTGGGTACATCTAGTAGTACATGAAGCTATCATCGTTCTATTTAGCCAAGAGGGATCAAATTTCTAGAGTGACTAGTAGGGGTGTAGTTAGTGTTAGTACAGTACAGTATGGTAGAGTATAGTAATTATCCTATATTGATTAGGAAGTGCCATTAACGTTATCTCTGTTTCTCTTGATTTCCTTGCCATACCCATGTGGTTCACACAGTCATTACCTTATTCTCCAGCTTATATCTTATCATATTGCTTTAATAATTATGTTGTTAGAGTTATCGGACTTGCCAGACTTTATGTCTGACCCCCTTTGTTTCCACCTCTTTTCTTCCTCCCCCCCCCCAGGTTCTAAGGGAGGGACTAGTACTAGTGGAGCTTGATTGGGATCTCTTTGGGAGCACTTGGATTTGGATTGCTGAAGTAAAGTTCAGCCTATCATTTTCTTTATGAATATTTGTAGTAGTGGGATTATGTACTTTGTTTTATCAAGATGAATATTATGTACTTGACTTTGATTTATAGTTTTTGATGATGTAACCAAACATATTTGCCTTCTGCTGCAATAAATAAAGTTTTAAATTTTCAAGTGCTGCTTTATATCTGTCTTGTTGTGATTTTCTGTTCTATATTCACTTTGCTCCATGGAAGTTAATGCATTCCCTTTGCGAGTGACATTAATGGACGTGGGGTATTACACTTGTTGAATTTCCAAAGTGATTCATCACTGATTTTTACTGTTTTGTTTTTGAACCATGCTTTGACTTCTTGTACATATGCGCAAGCACTTCTTTGCAAACCTTTACACTCCACCTCGTATAATCATTGTAGTTCACTGTCTTGAATCATGATGCATTGTTTCGTCCATTTTTGGCCTTTTTTACTTTTATTTTATTTGCACTTTTGGCTCGACCATTTGCACACTGATTTGCACTGAGTTGAGATGGTCCTTGTAGCTACTCCTTAGTTGCTCACTGTATTGGCAAGGCAGTGCACATGTGTATATACACGTGTGTGTATGCAGCCAACCAGACAATTTTTCCTGTCCCTGCATATCAGACCAAGTCTAGAAAAATGATGAGAAACACACCGTACTTCTGAGGCAAATAAAATTTAAAAATATTTTTTTATTTGCTTTTATTTAATTTTATTTCTGTTGCAGTCTACTATGTGTGTAACACCCCGTAATTCTGTTAATATTAATATTTAAAAATTAAAGAATAACTAATCTAAGATGTAAGAATTGTGGGAAACAGGTTGCGCCATTGTGTTCATCTCGGAATTCTAGTGGAGATAGAGTCCGAGTTTGCGGGAAACGAGTACCAGATGAAAAAGTTATGGACGAACGAAGTTTGGTGGCAAAGAAAAAAATAAAAATAAAAAATAAATGCACCGGCGCACATGGAAGTGCGCCAGTACATATTTGCACTGGCGCACCTGCCAAGTGCACCCAGGCCGAGGCTGGAGCCTGCACAGCTTTCTGGTTCAGGCTGACCCGTGTTGTTGAGTCCATTCTGACTCCTTGCTGAGTCATTAGGGCTGACTCATCACCCTATCATAATTAAATGGTTTTGATTAACCCTAAGAACATCCGACGGCTTAAATTAATTTAAAACTCTATAAAAAGACCCCTATACACAAACCCTAAATCAGAAAATAAACAAAGACCATGGCTGTCATGCTGATATTTTGAGACCTAGAGCAGCCGCCATCAAATTAAAGATAAAGAACAACAACCAAATCAGAACTACCCAACCCTAACAGCGATTCTTCATCAAAAGAGCGCTAATTCGACTCTCTTTCTTCTATAATAGTAGTATGATAGTCTTAACAAGATTATTATCATTTTAATTAGGTTAAGTCATGAATGGATTGTGAGTAGATGATGTGAATTGTCATATGCTATCATGTATGTTATTAATCCTATGCTATGTGGTGATGATATACTATATGTTGTAAATCATGCTATGTATGTTGAAAGTTTCTATGCTAAGTTGTGATGAATCATACATGTTAGAAAGCCATTTATGCTAGTTAGTTCATATTAATTAAATCATCATGTTTGGGCTAAGTTGATCTATATGACAAGTTACAAATGTAAGTTAAATTGATTAGATCAGTTATGAACATATGCCATGACATCTATTATGACATCTAGAACTATGCTATGACATATGTGATATCCTATGCTAGTTCACACCATCATTATGTTGCCTAAAAACCCCATATGCAAGTTTATGTACAGATTTGGGCTATGATCATATCATGTGAATTGTGACATTTAACAAGTTGACACCTTTTGATCCTTAACATGTGTAATTTATGCAAGTTTCACCCCTATCATGATTAGATTTATTTTATTATCTATATGTTAATTTGGCTTTCTGCTGTGTGTTAGACAATTCAAGTCTAGCCTATATTATGCGTTGAATAAGCGAACGTATAAACGTGGGGTAGGGGTAATATTAAGGATTTAATAATAAGATGTTGGGTGCAATTGATATGATTTTGCATACCATGAGTGGATGACTATAATTGAGTCAATTATGGACATCAATAAAAGTGGACTTAATTAATAATTTTGATAGGGAATTATTAAAACTGGGGTAAAAGATTGAAAGTTGTCAATCAATGCTTAGGACACGAGGTTGGACTCGTTTGTGACGTAAACATGCCCGGAACCGCCCGGCAAATCCAGTGGTCACAAATGTTAGCCCAATGTCAGAGGTCCTAGGCCTAAACTAAAGCATAACAGTTGTAAAGACACGAGGTTAGACTCTTTTATGGTGTAAGACTGCCCGGACCCGCCCGGCAAATCCAGCTGCCATAAATGCCAGTCTAATGTGAGAGGTCTTTATGAGGTTATGGCCTGAATGAATTAAGAAATACTTAACCAGATAAACATGTAAAGTGGGACATGGGGGTTAAGTAGGTGCCTTGGGTGGCATGAGGAATCTAGTGGGTGCCCTTAGTGGCATGTGAAATACGATTAGTAAGACTTAACCAAACACACATGTAAATGAACATGACTAAGAGGGTTAAGTGGGATATATTAATGACAAGCTTAGGTGGGTAGCTTGTGGGGGCCCATTTCAACCAGTATCCCAAACGTATCTTTGTGGGCTCGACCCAAGTCGAGGACGGGACACTCATACTGGGCTTGACTATAAGAGGCCAAAACGGGGAGTGGTGGCAACGCAAGTCCAACGGGTTTCATATGCGTGTGTGGACCCGGGCTGGTAGGTAAGACGTTGTTGCATCGTGTAGGTATAAGCCGTGCATTCTCAGTTGTATCGGGTTGCTACTTTAGGGGAGTGATACATCCCACTGTGGGGCCAGCACGAGTAACTACGAGTAGGGAGCCAATCGAAAGTGGGTAGTGGGGTACACCTAGTGGATATAGGGGAAGACGGCACCTATGTAGTCAGCTAAGAGTACACGAAGTTAGTTATAAAATTTCTAAGAGGGTAGTGGGGTACACCTAGTGGAGATAGGGGCAGACGGCACCTATGTAGTCATCTAGGGGTACGCAAGGCTATTTATATAGTTTCTGTGTGAAGCATGCGGGATCAACCTTTAGGGTGACTGGTGCGGTGCAGTATAGTAATTGGCGCGGTGCAGTGTAGTAATTGGTGCGGTGCAGTGTAGTAATGTGCAGTGCAGTATAGTAATTATTCATTAGTAATTAGGTGTGCCTTTACCATTGTCTTTAACGTCATCTTAAATGCTATCTTTATCTTCCAAATAGTTCATAGACATTTACTTATCTTCCAGCTTATGCCTTAGTCTAGTTATTTTGATAATAGTATTGTTAGAATTATCATACTCGCCAGACTTTATGTCTGACCCCCTCCATTTCTATCCTTTTCCCCCTCCACGTCCTCAGGTTGGGCCCAGCTCTAGTGAGTTTGATTGGATTGCTTTATCTCTCTTTGGAAAGTTTGGACCCTTGGAGTAAAGTCCAGCTTGTTATCTTCTTTAATGGCTATTTGTGTAATGGGATTATGTATTTTGTTTTATGAAGATGGATAATGTACTTGATTCTGATTAATGGTTTTGTGATGTAATAAACATGTTTCCACTGCAATAAAATGAAGTTTTAGTTTTCAAGTACTACTTATTATCTGTCTTGTTGTAATTTTTCTGTTCTATATTCACTTATAACCTCCATGGAAGTTAATGCATTCCCTTTGTGAGTGACATTAATGGACGTGGGGTGTTACACGTGGTATCAGAGCTTAAGGTTACCAGAATAGATAAAAATACTTTAGAAAAATAGTTGTTTTTGGAAGAAATGTTTTCAAAAACATGTTTTAATGAGAAATTTAAAGAGGAAGTTTTTATGAAAAACATAATCCCCAAATAGCCATCTTTCGAATTCTCCATTTTGAATGTTTCCTTTTTCGTTTCAGCATGGCTGAAGATCTTAACCTACCGGACGGTGTAACGATACCAGGATGGTATAGGAGGCTGTTAGAGGCTAGGGCCGCCGCAGGTCCGGCCAACCAGTTGCACCCATCCCTTCTCCTCCTCCTCGCGTAGATACTTTTGCAAAGACGTATAAGGAATTCAAAGCTATGGGTGGAAAACCATTTCAAGGGTCAGAAACGTTTGTGGAAGCTAGAGATTGGCTTAAGGAGGTGGAAGAATTGCTAGAAATCTTTGAAGTAGAAGAAGGGAGGAGAGTTCGTTTAGCATCTTGGTTGATGAAGGGAGAGGCCTCGTTTTGGTGGGAGGTCACTAATGGGGAGCGTCCTGTTGACTCTTGGGCGGATTTTAGACGTAGGTTCGAGGCGAAGTTTCTCTCTAGGGCGGAAGTAAATCTATATATGGAAAGGTTCTTGACATTGAAGCAAGGAAGCTCATCAGTGAAAGAATATGTCAATAAATTTAATCAGTTAGCAAGGTTTGGCTTGGACTTAGTAAACACGTCGGAGAAGAAGGCTCTAAGGTTCATGAATGGCTTGAATGAACCATTGTAAGGGTTGGCTATGACCCACATCCCGATGGGGGCCACCTTTGAGAAGTTAGTAGAAATGGCGCTTATGCATGAGGAGAAAAGCGCTAAAGCTGATAAGGCACCCGAGAAGAAGGGGGATCAGAAGAAACCACAACAGCAAAACAAGAAGGGTGGAAAAGACAATAATGGCAAGGGAAAGAAGTAGTGCTTCAACTGTGGAACCCCAGGCCATCTCAGCAAGGATTGCCGAAAGAAAAAGAAGACAGGTTGTTTTCATTGTGGCGATGCGGGACATTTAGTGAAGGACTGCCCAAAGAAGGGGCAGAGGGTAGGAGCTACCTCGGGAGGACAGGTGCAGGCTCTTATGGCACCAGGGCAGGCAAGGGGACAAGTTCAGGCTCTCGCGGTCCCACCGCTGCAAGAACGAGGTAGAACCATTTTTGTTGAAAGCTTAGTTTTTCTGTTTGATCATCCTGTCCGTACCTTATTCGATTCGGGCGCATCGCATTCGTTTATCTCTACATCATTAGTTGAAACACTGCACCTAGATACTAGTATTGTTACTAATCCCTTAGTAGTCTCAAATCCTATTGGTGGTTCGGCTCATCTTTCTATGATTTGTCGGGATTTGAGAGTGTTTATCTTGGGCATTGAGTTTAAATGCAACGCCTTTGTCCTTGGTTTCACCGGCTGTAGTTTGATTCTAGGGGTGGATTGGCTAGCCAAGCGGGGTGCCATCCTAGACTGTGAAAGGAGGGTAGTTAGACTATTGATTCGTTGTAGAAAAACCTAGAATCTTTTGACGCATCTAACGATGATTAGGAACCTGTTTGTGTGGTCCGTGAGTATGGAGACGTCGTTGATAAAGCGCGGGGTTTACCCATAGGCGCGGAATAAGTTTTCGTATATGCTTAATAGATTAAGCAAAGCCCGTTATGTAATCAGCGGTAGTTTTGGAGCAAGACTGGCAAGGACGGCCAGAGTCGGTCAAGTGCTCAATTGATTGACCATCTTACTAGTATCATCTCACGTAGGTCGTCTGAATTCGAAGGAGGTATCCCTTGGGTGTTTGTCTGATATTGGTTTAGGCCTTTGGGGCTTGCACTTGGGGGATGTCGAATTCGACTAGGATGGTCTGCGTGAGAGATGGATAGTTGTGACGATTTTACATGGGATAATATCCTGGTTTTCTCTAGAAGCAGAGAAGAGCATGCCCTATGTCTTAGGGAAAGCTTAGGGACCCTACAAGTGCACTAGCTTAAAGCTAAGTTCTCTAAGATACCATTTTTGGAGGAAGGAAGTGAGGAATTTAGGGCATGTGGTCTCTAGGGAAGGGAGATATGTTAAGGTGGATGGAGTTATTAGCATCCTACGACTTCGAGATAGCATATACCCCTGGCAAGGGTAACGTGGTGGCGGATGCCTTAAGTAGAAAAAGGTTATCCTTAAGTCCTTTGTTTGTGGAGCAGCGCAGCTTAGAATTTATTTCGATGTTTGACTTTAGACCTTCCGTTGACTTCGTACCCGGTTTGCTAGCATCCTTGGAGGTCAGACCTACGCTTTTGGGACGGATTGGCGAGGCACAGCGAGACGACCCGAAATTAGTTGAGTTAGTAGAAAAGCTCAAAGGAGGGGAGTCATCAAGCCATCTCCATAGATATACCCTAGATGATAAGGGTTGGTTACGTAGGGACGGTAGACTTTGTGTACCAAAAGACGATGACCTAAGGAAGACTATTCTTGACGATGCACATCGTTCGAAGATGACCATTCATCCCGGCGGGGACAAGATGTACAAAGACATGAAGCGAGTTTTCTTTTGGGCCGGTATGAAGAGGGACGTAGCCGAGTATGTCGCTAGATGCTTGGTGTGCCAACAAGTAAAAGCAGAGCAAAAGAAACCCGGTGGGTTACTCCACCCATTGGAGGTTCCACTATGGAAGCGGGAAAGCGTCTCGATGGACTTTATTGACGGATTACCGAGATCAAGAATGGGTAATACGGGGATTTGGGTTATAGTAGATAGACTTACTAAGAGCGCCCATTTCATTCCCGTGAAGAGTAAGAGGACTACTCCATGGTTAGCTTCTGTATACGTCCGAGAAATAGTTCGTTTGCACGGTGTTCCTTCTAGCATAGTGAGCGACCGCGATCCTATTTTCACTAGCGAATTTTGGAGAAGCTTACAAGAGGCGGTAGGGACTCAGTTATGTTTGAGCACCGCATATCATCCTCAGACGGACGGCCAGACCGAGAGGGTGAATCGCATTCTAGAGGATGTTTTGAGGCTATGTATCCTAGACTTTGGGGGTACAAGGGAAGAGCATCTTCCACTGGTGGAGTTCGCATATAATAACAGCTTTCAGTCTAGCATTGGTATGCACCATTCGAAGCTCTTTATGGACGACCTTGTCATTCACCTACATGTTGGTGGGAATCTACCGATAAGATCTTACTTGGGCCCGATATGATTTGGGAGACTTCAGAGAAGGTCGACTTGATTCGAAGGAGGATGAAAGCAGAGCAAGATAGGCAGAAATCATATGCGGATAAGAGAAGGACGGATCTTGAATTTGAAGTTGGGGACATGGTCTTTGTCAAAGTGTCTCCATTACGAAACGTAGTTCGCTTTGGGTCCGTTGGGAAGTTAGCACCAAGGTTTGTAGGGTCGTTTCCTATTAAGGAAAGAATTGGACAAATGGCGTATAGAGTGGAGTTGCCCGAGAGACTTAGTGGTGTACACGACGTATTCCATGTGTCACATTTGAGGAAGTGCTTGCACGAGACCGCGGAAGTGGTAGAGCCGAGCTTGCTTAGAGAGGTGGAGATCGAGCGAGATGCGACGATTCGACAAGCTCCTACGCGCATTCTTGAGTCAGAGATTAAGAAGCAGAGAAATCGAGAGGTCAGACTGGTCAAAGTACAATGGGGAGATGATGAGAGCAACGCTACTTCGGAGACAGAAGAGAAGATGCATTCACGATACCCTTTCCTTTTCGAGGGTATGTCCTTTAATTTCTCCTTTATCGCTTATCTTGTACTTATCTTACCTTTAGAGTATCCTCTCGCTAGTATCCGTGACCTTTAGTTAGGATAATCCTATGGTTGAAACATGTGTTTGAGACATGTTATGTATGATGAATGCAAAGTGGATGCAAGTGTTTGCTAGTGGTTGCTCGTGTACGCATATACACACACCATTAGGCACTAGATCGGCTTAGTCACTTCATACTGCATATTGCATATAAATGGCTATATTTAGTCAAACGGATGTATAATGGTTGTACTATCATATGGATACCGCATTTTGGTGAATGGTTGTGCACGCATGTAGAAATAATATGTAGCATTAGGGAATTTTTGCATACATAATGGACGCATGGCACTATCATGAATTGCATTAAGGAGGTCAACTGAATCAGTGGACCGCCTGATTTTGCATTAGATATGGACATATACACACACTGTGCATTTAAACATGAAAGCATTAGAAGTCTATAAGGACAATGGACGCCTGTGTTTGATGGTTGAGTAGATGGTTGTTTAGATGTTAGGATATACATTCTTCTTAAACTTGGAAATTTCGGGAACGAAATCCTTTAAGGAGGGGAGAATGTAACACCCCGTAATTCTGTTAATATTAATATTTAAAAATTAAAGAATAGCTAATCTCAGACGTGAGAATTGTGGGAAATGGGTTGCGCTATTGTGCTCGTCTCGGAATTCTAGTGGAGATAGAGTCCAAGTTTGCGGGAAACGAGTACCGAATGAAAAAGTTATGGACGAACGAAGTTTGGTGGCAAAGAAAAAAATTAAAAAATAAATGCACTGGCACACTTGGGAAGTGCGCCAGTACATATTTACACTGGCGCACCTGCCAAGTGCGCCCAGGCCGAGGCTGGAGCCTGCACAGCTTTTTGGTTCAGCCTGACCCGTGTTGTTGAGTCCATTCTGACTCCTTGTTGAGTCATTAGGGCTGACATCACCGTATCATATTAAATGGTTTTGATTAACCCTAAGAACATCCGACGGCTTAAATTAATTTATAACTCTATAAAAAGACCCCTATACACAAACCCTAAATCAGAAAATAAACAAAGACCATGGTCGTCATGCTGATATTTTGAGACCTAGAGCAGCCGCCATCAAATTAAAGATAAAGAACAGCAACCAAATCAGAACTACCTAACCCTAACAGCGATTCTTCATCAAAAGAGCGCTAATTCGACTCTCTTTCTTATATAATAGTGAGTATGATAGTCTTAACAAGATTATTATCATTTTAATTAGGTTAAGTCATGAATGGATTGTGAGTAGATGATGTGAATTGTCATATGCTATCATGTATGTTATTAATCCTATGCTATGTGGTGATGATATACTATATGTTGTAAATCATGCTATGTATGTTGAAAGTTTCTATGCTAAGTTGTGATGAATCATACATGTTAGAAAGCCATCTATGCTAGTTAGTTCATATTAATTAAATCATCATGTTTGGGCTATGTTGATCTATATGACAAGTTACATATGCAAGTTAAATTGATTAGAAAAGTTATGAACATATGCCATGACATCTATTATGACATCTAGAACTATGCTATGATATATGTGATATTCTATGCTAGTTCACACCATCATTATGTTGCCTAAAAACCCCATATGCAAGTTTATGTATAGATTTGGGCTATGATCATATCATGTGAATTGTGACGTTTAACAAGTTGACACCTTTTGATCCTTAACATGTGTAATTTATGCAAGTTTCACCCCTGTCATGATTATATTTATTTTATTATCTATATGTTAATTTGGCTTTCTGCAATGCGTTAGACTATTCAAGTCTAGCCTATATTATGCGTTGAATAAGTGAACGTATAAACGTGGGGTAGGGGTAATATTAAGGATTTAATAATAAGATGTTGGGTGCAATTGATATGATTTTGCATACCATGAGTGGATGACCATAATTGAGTCAATTATGGACATCAATAAAAGTGGACTTAATTAATAATTTTGATAGGGAATTATAAAACTGGGGTAAAAGATTGAAAGTTGTCAATCAATGCTTAGGACACGAGGTTGGACTCGTTTGTGACGTAAACCTGCCCGGAACCGCCCGGCAAATCCAGTGGTCACAAATGTCAGCCCAATGTGAGAGGTCCTAGGCCTAAACTAAAGCATAACAGTTGTAAAGACACGAGGTTAGACTCTTTTATGGTGTAGGACTGCCCGGACCCGCCCGGCAAATCCAGCTGCCATAAATGCCAGTCTAATGTGAGAGGTCTTTATGAGGTTATGGCCTGAATGAATTAAGAAATACTTAACCAGATAAACATGTAAAGTGGGACATAGGGGTTAAGTAGGTGCCTTGGGTGGCATGAGGAATCTAGTGGGTGCCCTTAGTGGCATGTGAAATACGATAAGTAAGACTTAACCAAACACACATGTAAATGAACATGACTAAGAGGGTTAAGTGAGATATATTAATGACAAGCTTAGGTGGGTAGCTTGTGGGGGCCCATTTCAACCAGTATCCCAAACGTATCTTTGTGGACTCGACCCAAGTCGAGGACGGGACACGCATACTGGGCTTGACTATAAGAGGCCAAAACGGGGAGCGATGGCAACGCAAGTCCAACGGGTTTCATATGCGTGTGTGGACCCGGGCTGGTAGGTAAGACGTTGTTACATCATGTAG
Organism: Allium sativum; assembly: GCA_030737875.1. NCBI lineage: Eukaryota > Viridiplantae > Streptophyta > Magnoliopsida > Asparagales > Amaryllidaceae > Allium > Allium sativum. The sequence continues at coordinate 364,198,419 of CM060916.1, read as the reverse complement.
GTATAAGCCGTGCATTCTCAGTTGTATCGGGTTGCCACTTTAGGGGAGTGATACACCCCACTATGGGGCCAGCACGGGTATCAACGAGTAGGGAGCCGATCGAAAGTGGGTAGTGGGGTACACCTAGTGGAGATAGGGGCAGACGGCACCTATGTAGTTAGCTAGGAGTACACGAAATTACTTATTAAATTTCTAAGAGGGTAGTGGGGTACACCTAGTGGAGATAGGGGCAGACGACACCTATGTAGTCAGCTAGGGGTACGCAAGGCTATTTATATAGTTTCTGTGTGAAGCATGCGGGATCAACCTTTAGGGTGACTGGTGCGGTGCAGTGTAGTAATTGGCACGGTGCAGTGTAGTAATTGGTGCGGTGCAGTGTAGTAATGTGCGGTGCAGTGTAGTAATTATTCGTTATTAATTAGGTGTGCCTTTACCATTATCTTTAACGTCATCTTAAACGCTATATGTATCTTCCAAATAGTTCATAGACATTTACTTGTCTTCCAGCTTATGCCTTAGTCTAGTTATTTTGATAATAGTATTGTTAGAATTATCATACTCGCCAGACTTTATGTCTGACCCCCTCCATTTCTATCCTTTTCCCCCTCCACGTCCTCAGGTTGGGCCCAGCTCTAGTGGAGTTTGATTGGATTGCTTTATCTCTCTTTGGAAAGTTTGGACCCTTGGAGTAAAGTCCAGCTTGTTATCTTCTTTAATGGCTATTTGTGTAATGGGATTATGTATTTTGTTTTATGAAGATGGATAATGTACTTGACTCTGATTAATGGTTTTGTGATGTAATAAACATGTTTCCGCTGCAATAAAATGAAGTTTTAGTTTTCAAGTACTACTTATTATCTGTCTTGTTGTAATTTTTATGTTCTATATTCACTTATAACCTCCATGGAAGTTAATGCATTCCCTTTGTGAGTGACATTAATGGACGTGGGGTGTTACAATGTGTGTTCTTCTGTATGTGACAGGTTTGAAGATGAAGATGACTGGATTGGAGAGCAGTGAAGACAGAAGATGGAAAACGGAATACTTGTGCCATTGATTTGTTATTATAACTGAGTGTGAGTGTTAGTGTGTAAAAGTGATTGTATAGGTGATGAAAGAACTGTAGTGAGGAGATGTGAGAGAATTGTACTGATTGTATGTAATAAACAGATTTTGTTGTAATAAAATATTATTTTATTGTGTTCAAACAAATTTGTCTATCGAATTCAGTTAATTTACAAGTACATATTTCTGTGATGTGTTTAAATAGTGGAGTTTTAGATAGTTGTACTGTTTGAATGTTTGAAATATAATATTATACTTAAATAAAATACTGTATGAATATATGAATGTCCGTACATTAGTACTCTATTTAATATAAATATTATATTCATGTCTGTGATGTATATATAGAACAATACAGTAACAAAAACATTTAAATAATATTTATTTACTTGGTTGTTATCATCAAACAAAAATCATATAGTTGTTCATACAACTACGTCATATACAATAAGAAATATAGTCAAGAACTAGACGACCATTCTGTTTAAGCTCCACGAATCTCTTAAACAGAACAGACTTCTGCACGGTGGAGATGACTTTTGCTTCAAAACCTAGCTTGGAACAACTCCCATGAAATATCCTCTTCAGGAGTCTCAAGTGTGACAGAGTTCCACCAGTCCATGGCTTTGCTCACAAACTGCCTTGATGCAAGTTTCCTCTTTATTGCATCATCAATACCCATGTCCTTGAAGATTCAGACACAAGTATCCATCCACCTTTGAACCTCTTCAACTGGTTCAACGCCCTTGAACTGTTTCCCTCCCAATACTGTAAAGTCTTTGCATAGCTTTGCAAATTCTACAGCTCTGGGCACTGGAACTTCAACATCAACCATAGCTACTACTGGAGCGGGGTTCCTTCGAAGGCATGCTTCGATCATAGCTTCAAACATGGCCGAGTAATCAAGTGCCCCGCCATTACCCCCTCCAGGCACAACTTCTTCCCTAACAGAATGCCTCGTATAACGTCGACTCTAAAATCTGCAAATTAGAATGATTAGCCAACTACAAGAAAAACTGCTAAAGAAGTATAAACGCTACTACTATATATGCTTATATATAAAGTAAACATCCAACTGAAATCTACAAGTATGTCTCTCATATGTAATTACGTCTTCAAACTTTGGCCACAATCGTTGACCAGAACTCTGATACCAAATGTGACGGGACCGCCCAAAACCCCTGCACTATATAAGAGAAATAATGCACCGAAAGGTGTGCCAAGAAGCTATGGATGATCATTAAGGTATGATACATAAGCTGAACCTGTCGTAAAATCATGGCATAAGGATAAAATATAATAGAACATATACAACAGGTAGTGATAGTGAAGCAGAAAACACTAAGCTTTCATGACAACTAGAAAGTATTTCCTATGCACGAGGATAACAACAATAGTGTTTGTACAATTTGCCTCACTACAACACTTAGAGAAATATCAAACAGCGAAAATCCAATTACTAGATAGTAGCAAACTGGTACATGTGCATCCTGCTCGCCATCGATCAGCATCATCGTCCTTACTAGAGCATCACCTGTCACCTGCTACTCAGTCTGCCTATCCACAACTAGATGAGCAGCCCAAGGTAATAAAAGGAAACATAAAACCTTGAGTCAGACAACAGTCTTAGTGAGCGATAAAACAACTAACAAACTTCATTAATAAAGCATATGAGAATGGGTAAATAAACGAACTAATCTGCCCAGTTCTAGAGAAGAACTTACACATGCCTTCCCCACAACATGACAGTGATAGCCTTTACGATCCATAAACCCAAAAGGGATAATAATTCAGCAATAGTAACTAGAATGACCATTCATACATAGCAATCGCAAATCAATCATGATCATAACATGCATTCAAATGTCCATGACTGACTCTGGCTATCACTGCCAACCTTGCTTTGGAACCCTAGTTATCGTATAACTGGCTAACAACTTGCCATCGACTATCAAAGACCGTACATGACACCTCGATCCTAGCAAAACTCCACACACTATACTCAACACGTGTCTAGGCTATACACGACGTCCAGAGCACTCGACCTACAACTGGTCTTCAATTGTACCCCTTGCTTTGGATCCACTAGAACCTGCGACAACTACAGTTCCTCGGCCTTCACATCTCTAGTCATTATCGATTACGACTATTAATCAGCTCAGAACACCTTAGAGCCATCACTCCATACGAAATCAATACACCCTTGAGTTGTCATACCATTCGTTGTTCTACGCCGATCAACAAATACTTTTCAACACTTCTAAACTTCCCAATTGAATTCACTTTGAAGTCACATCATCACCAGAAATGGCCGACCAGAAATGGCAAAAATGGCTGACCCAACTTTATGCCGACCCACTTTATGCCGATCCACTTTAGGCTAACCCAACATTATGCCGACCCACCTTTAGGCCGATCCAACTTTATGATGACCCAACTTAGTGCTGCCCTAAGTTTATGCCAACCCAACTTTATGCTGACCTAACTTTAGGCCGACCCAACTCTATGCCGGCCCAATTTTAGACCGATCCAACTCTATGCCGACCCAATGGTGACTAGGCCGACCCAAAACCTGCATATTGCAATTCAACTTCGATTTTGACCAAAACTTCACCAAACGATAGATTCGACAAAACCAGCTCATCCAAATTATTAAATACAACCACAAACATGTCATAACATTGCTAACAACACGAATATGACGATTATCACTAAAATGATGTAAATTTCACCAAAACCATTAAGATGAACATATGATCAAAATGAGAGATATAACTTACATAAATGTATGAAATAACATGGAATTAATGGATTAAACTTGCTAAATTAGATCATAGGGTGATTCATATGAAATGGACATATAATGGTGTAGATCTATGCGAAAACACTTGAATTTGATCAAAAAACATGATCTAACATCCATATACTTCATTGAATCCATGTGAGAGACGTAAATCACTCACAGATTCTCCAAAACAAGCTAAATTGATAGAATTTTGAATCCGGACAGCAAGCACCTTGCACCAACCCTCTTGATCCGATGAACTCTTGCCTCAATCGATGTAGATCTAGCCTCCAATGGTGTAGATCTATGATTTCCCTCCTTGGATTTTGATTTTTAATGGTGGAAAGGTGTTAGAGGAGGAGGAGCACAGACCTCCCAATGAGAGAATGGAAAATTCAAACACTTTCTCATATCCCTTACCCCTATTTATAGTTTCCACCAACCTCCTAATGGGCCTTCCCAATTCAGCCCACTAATGCTTCCAAAAACCTGAACAGCCAACTGAAAAATCTTAAAACAACGATTCCTCCCAAATCATTGAACCAATCCTTAATGTAACCACTCTACGGAAAGGTAGACATCAATTCCTTTCCAATGGCATAGGTCTCACCCTCTGATTCGACCTGAGTCGAAAGTTATTCCCTGTGCAAGACTGACAGGGGCAAAATTATCACAAACAAAATTGGTAAAAATTATGGACATGTCTCACATCCCCACGAGCAACATATTAAAAGATGAGAATGATCCAACCCTTAAGGAATAAAATAAAAATATTTTACGATCTTTCTATATGTAAAATGCGGGCTGTTACAACTTCCATTCATTCTTTTATACTTTACATTTTATTTAATTTTATTTATACCTTTGTAAAGTTATGTTTGCATAATTGTAACATTTTATTTACTTCTCATTTATTCTGCGCGTTTGGTTTTTCAAATTCAAATGCATACTGTTTATGAAATAGTGTGTGCGTATATTCTTGAAATAAATATATTTACGCACATTTACACAAGACTGTGAACATTACTAACTTTTCATGTGAACTCCATTCGGAACATATTATATATGCAAATTAATCATAAAATTGCTACGAACTCAATGGTATAAGTTTCCAAATTCCAACAATCCAAAAATGTTTATTTTTCATTAATAATTATTTATGAGATTATTTTGGTAATCATTATTATTTAAAAAGCGAGGTGTTACATTCTCCCACCCATTAGGAAATTTCATCCCTGAAATTCAGCAAGGATAAAATTATGTAATTACTCTCATAATTTACAGCCATTATGTGTACATCCAATTTTTCAACCATCCGTGTACTTGTGCAAAGTGTAATAGATCATAAAAATCTTTGAATGCAATGAATGTCTAAGCAATACCTTCTATATATATGCTCTTTTCTTTTAAAAATCTTTTGAAAACATGATGCACACAACTTAAATGCACTAGCAGTTCTACATTAATGCAATAATTTTAAAAATAAAAATATCTTTTCATCTAACTTTTTCCCATATCCTTGTTGAACAAGGGCATAGTTCATCCAATTTTTGCATCCAAACCCTATTAACCAACTTTTAAATTCTCCAATTTAATAAAAAATCTAATTTTCCAAATTTGATTTCTTATGTTTGTAAAATGTAGAAATTAGGAAATTATGTATTTTCCAATTCACTATTATGCATATTTTCCCAATACTTGAAACTTTCCATCGCTGCTCTATTAAAATTTCTGTTTTCCATTCCTATCACAGTATACGTAAGAAGATTTTTTTTTTCAATACGCTAAACTTATTTTGGAGAATTTATTTTCTCTTGATGTTCTCAGTTACTTCAGTTATCGCCTTGTTTGTTTTCTAAATTTTTTGTTTGTTCTTCTTTTAATTATTTACCTTTCGCTTTCATATTCATTCTATTTGCAATATTTTATGTCTTTATTATTTTCTAGAGATCAACACAAGCACTTAGAAAGTGAATGTCATACTAAACTATTCTATTTTTCAATAAAAGAATACTACATAGGGGTGCAAATCTAGACTAAAAGAAAACTTGCTCTACTGTAGTCCTAGTTTTTATAACCAGACCGGGCCGGCGATCCAACCTTAAAAGCTTGAACCATAAGGCAAAACTGCTCAGAATGCATAAAAGCTGAAATTTCCAACCAGCCATAAAAGCCGTGGTTAAACCACGAATTTTGTAGTGGTTGAACCATGAAAGCCATGGTTTTACTGCCACGTACTACCAAATGCTTCAATTTTTAAATGGGCGAAAACTAAGTAGGCAACGCACTGGTAGACCTTATTGCCGACCCTACTTGAATTCCTACAGGCATTGCTCTTTTATAGCTAAATAATCAAAAGTTATTTTTCATCCAATCGATGTGGGATGTAAATTGAACAAATGTCCTTAGCCTATATGTACCAAGTTGCAGATTAGTGAATTGACAAGACATGGTGATCACGACTATGCTATTAGATTAAGAGTGGACTTTATAGATAAATAATATATTTATGCGATGAATAATGAGAATTAGAATTATCACGGCGATGACGGTTCGACCATTTCAACCTTCAAACCTTTCGACCATGAGCAATCACTGTTGGAGAATGGAGTTTTGATGACAACAAGCTTATTTCAATATTAATTGATTACAAAATATATACTAACACTTTTGTCTAGAATATATATATATATATGCAGGATTTATATACAGGAATTATTACCGAAGACTGTATAGTTTAAAGATATTAGAGATTTAGAATTTAGAGATGATTCAAGACTCATGAGTATTCATTCAAGACAAATATTGTAATGGAGTCTAGATTATGTAAGATTCTGAGTAGCACTCCAGGTTCAAACTCAAATTTAAATTCAAATTTTATTTTTCAATTTCTGATTTCAAATTCCATTTTCAAATTCTATCTTTTCTCTCTGTCTTATCTATTTTCTTTTCTTTACTTTACTTTTGATTTCAGACTCGAGTTTTATGAGTTTTATATATTTATACTTTTATATACTTTATATTTATATAATTTTAACACTATAATTTTATAAATATGTTTATATAGTTTATATTTATGTTTTCATATGAGTTCCTACTTTATAATATATCAAACACCTTGAAAAATGCTCAAAAATCAATTTTGAACCAGAGTATGTCGACATACATTTTGCCCTATGTCGACATATAACTATCATTTTTTCAAAATTAGAAGGAAATGTCTTTTCACTCTTTATGATGGTTCAGAAACATTGCAACCTTTCAAATGTTATAAATAAGGGTAGATTTCGAGTTTTATTATCATTATTTTTCTTTATCTTCATTCCCTTTCTTTACACCATTATGTCTTCTCATTTTTATGATTCTACACTTATACTCTACCGAACTCAATTCTATTTTCATTAAACTTCTTCTTCTCACTCTCTACTCCATAGTCTCTGAATCAAGTGTTATTGAAGAGTTATAGGGTTGTTTGTAATTGTTTGGGTTTTGCGAGTAATCGGTGGTGTCCCTTATAGCCGTGAAATCAAGGAGGATATACTTGATCAAGTGTGTGTAGAATCGGTGGTATCCCTTGTAGCCGTGAAATCAAGGAGGGTTGAAATTGGATATTGATATAGTAATAAAACTCTACGCAACTCAGTTTTGCGTTGGACTGGAGGTAGGAGCAATTCCGAACCAGTATAAAATCTGATGTGATCTTTCCTTTATTTGCACTTTATTTTTGTTTATCTCTGTGTTTGTGTTTGATTCTGTGTCTGTGATTGTTTATTTGGTGTTTGATTCATATAATAGTTCACATAAGTTTTATATTTTTTTTAAATTATCAAAAACACTATTTACCTCCCCTCTAGTGTTTGTTTTGCATTAACGATCCATTCCACAATCCCTAGCAATTGGTATCAGAGCAAGGTATTTCAAAAAGTTCATAATCTGATTTTAGAAAATAGAGATAATGGCAGCCAATACTGGTAGCAATAATAGTTTATTTGTAGAAGGGTAGTCCACTGCTGGACCACCACTGTTTAATGGTGGTAATTATTCATATTGGGCATGTAGAATGAAAATATATTTACAATCAGTAGGATTAGACACATGGAATAGTATAAAATATGTATTTATTGAACCCACAATTACTTTTGCACAATGAACAAATGAATCTGTTCATTAGATAGGAATGAGTTTAATAGAGTGTCAATATGTAAAACTGCTTATGAAATTTGGAGAATTTTACATGTCACTCATGAAGGAACTAGTAAAGTTAAACAAACTAAAATAGAAATGTTAATTAATCAGTTTAAGTTATTCAAAATAAACGAGAATGAGTCTATCTCAGATAAGTATTGCAGACTTCAAGAGATAATTCATTCATTAACAGCACTTGGAAAAACTAATTCTAAAGTAGATCAAGTCAAAAAAATAATGAGTTCATTAGCTCCAGAATGGGATCAGAAAACTTTGGCAATTGAAGAAGCCAAAGATGTCAATGAAATGAAGATTGAGTAGTTAATCGGAAATATGATGTCATATGAAGTCCAATTACAGAAGAGAAAAGAAAACAGGGCAACTAAGAAGAAATCTATTAAATTAAAAGCAACAGAAAATGATTCTGACTCGAGTAGTGAAGATGATAAAGAAACAACTCTTATGACAAATCATTTTAGAAAATTTCTGAGATATAGAAGGAAAAAATTTAACCAAGGAAGTTCAAGAAGTAATGATGGTCGATGTTATAAGTGCAACAAACTAGGTCATATAAAGAAAATATGTCCATATCCAGATAAATCGAGTCAACAAACAGACAACAAAAATTCATCAAGAAAGAGAAAGGAAGTATATGCGATAACTTTAGATGATTCAGGTTCGTCATCAAGTGATGAAGAGCTAGAAACCGGAAATTAGAATATGTGCTTTACGGCAATTCAGAATCTTTCAAAGAAAAGGGTCTAAAAACCAGGTATGCCTTAATTAATTTTTAATTTTATTTAGTTGAATGGTTGCTTTGTTTTTAATTTGAAAACTTAAAAAAAAAAAACGTGAAATTCAAATTTTGAATTTTGAAATTCAAAACAATATTATAATAATTAATAACAAATAAAATAATAAAATAAATTATTGAATGTTTGTTAAGATTAGAATTATTTCAGGAAATCGTTAAACTTGAAATATAAATCGATGATTTTAATTACATTTCACAAAAATTAAATTCCTTTGAAAATAGGCACATATGTCGACGTACATATGTCCATATGTCGACATATATAGACCAGAATTTTTAAATTTAAAATTTGAATTTCAAAGGTTTAAACTTTCAAACTTCCCTCCAACTTTTCACTAACTCCCAATGTTTGAAAATGTGTCATTTAAGTCTGAAAAGTTGTGCCTATTCAATACATATTCAATCAATTTCTGTATATTCACCTATTCTCTCTGCTTTTCATTCACAACACAAATCAATATTCTTCATGTCTATTCTCTTCAAAACTATCAATTCAATGGCTTCCTCAAGTTCAACTCAGAAATTGAAGTTTATCAAAACCATCAAAGGTTATCTTCATAATGACAAAGAAGCTATCAAGGCTTATGTTAACTATGTAGCGAATGGTAACGTTAACACGGGTGCTTTCGCCGTCTTTAGTGATTTTCCCTCTTATGATCTTACATCTCTCTTTCAGCAAAACGAAGTCGTGAGTCTAATTGGCTCACGGGATAATGACGAAGTATGTTATCCCTAGTTTGTCAAGATGTTCTATGCAAATCTTAATCGTGGATTTTACGAATGCAACGAAGACCAAATATGGAGTCGCGTCAAAGGCATGCAATTATTCTTGATGCCGAACTCTTAGGAAATATCTTGAATTGTCAAAGAATAGGCTCGGATCGGATTTCATTATCAATGAAACCGATTTAGAGACCTATCATGACATATTCGAAAGCAATGCTCACATGGACTTCAAAAATCACTTTTTCCGTCCAAAAACAAGAACTGTCGGTCTCCTCCTTCAAAATAACATCACTCCCTGCTCTGGAAACTTTAATAATCCAACTCTTGAAGTCCAAAAGGTCATCTTTGCTATTATGGGTGGCTATAACATAAATTGGGCTGATATGATCCTAAATGAAATCAAGCCCATAGAACTATCATCAAGAGAAAACACTCTCTACTATGGTGTTTATCTCACCCATATCTTCAAATATTTTCGAGTTGATCTTCATGAAGAAGAATTTGTTTCTAGAAAAATGTTTGACTCATCAAACATACATCTCATGCAAATTCCTGACGCTTTCCAACCATATGAGACATTCGAAGCCAAATAAGCCCACATGCAACAAGAACAATCGCCAACGGAAGTCGAATAGAAGAAGAGACTTCTCTGGAAAGTGTTGAGTCTCAAACCAACATTAGACACATTTCCAAGGAGATGATTGTTCAAAATCAAGTAAAGATTGCCAATAATAAAAAAAAGCTTAAGAAAAACTTTTCAAAAATGACCAAGCTCATGGTTAAGATTGGAAGAAAGCTTGGAATCTCACCTCCCTCATCACCATCCGAAAACTTGTCTATCTAGTTTAAATTTATCTTTATGTATTAGCTTATGTATTTGCTTATGTTTTGCTTTAGAACCTCATATTTAGTGTGTCTTAATTAGTTGGATGTATTTGCTTCCGACTAAGTAATGAATGAAATTTTATTTGTGTTAAAAATATCTTTAAGTTACTGTAAAAATTTTAGAATTAATTATAATATAATGTAAGATCAAAAGATTCAAAATTCGAAAAAATTAAAAAATTTCAATAACATATGTCGACATACATTTATGTATACGTCGACATATAAGTGCCAGATTATAAAAATTTAAAATTAAATAACTACTCATATCCATTCAAAATCCAACGAATTCCAGACCCTATTTAAGCCTATTTCTTCCAGAAAATTTCATTATTTCATTTCTCCTTCTTCCTTATTCATTTCCTCTCAAATTCGTGGAAATTCCAATTCATAACATAAATAAATAATCTTGAAGATTCTTTGAACTCTTTCAAGAAAATTCTCTCTATAATATTACGTAATCAGCGCAAACTAGAGTTAATTCAGATGAGAATAGTTGAATAACAAGAAAAACATTTTGATGTGATTCGTTGGTCAATCTCTTCTCATTTCAGAGATAAAAACAACAAAACATCACTTAATAATGAAGAAGAATGGAAGGACATCAAGATGAACACAATCACTGGACAAGGTGAATGGGTTGAAGTCCCAAGAAACATTTAATTAATTGGTATGGTTGATTTGTTTGAATCGAATTCTATGGCTTGAAACTTGTATATATATTAAAACATATGGTGTGGTGTGATTTGAATTGATTTGGTATGTATATTTCACGTAAAACGTATGTAATTATAATACTTGGATTGGTTTGTATTATGATGTTAGGAATTTCTATTATAAGATTATATAGATTAAGGGGGAGTATTCTACTTCGATTTAGGAATTACTTAGTTACTTATAGATTGTATTTGGATAATTATACGATTTAAGGGGAGTAGTTTTTGAATTTCCTTTTGATAATGCCAAAGGGGGGGAAATTATAAAATATAGGCATAGTTTATGGACAAGGGGAGTATTTTAAAGATAGGGGATATTTTAAAGATCATCATCAACAGGTATATATAGGTATGATATTTTATAAACTAGGGTTGTCATCATCAAAAAGGGGGAAATTGTTGGAGAATGGAGACAACAACCTTATTTCAATATTAATTGATTATAAAATATATACTGACACTTTTGTGTATAATATATATATACACATGTGCAGGATTTACATACAGGAATTGTTACCGAAAACTGAACAATTTAAAGATATTAATGATTCAGAATTCAGAGATGATTCAAGACTCGTGAGTATTCAAGATTTCAAGACAAATATAATAATAGAGTCTAGATTATGTAAGACTCTGAATAGCACACTAGGTTCCAATTCAAATTTAAATTGAAATTCTGATTTCAAATTCTATTTTCAAATTCTATCTTTTCTCTCTATCTTCTCTATTTTATTTTCTTCACTTTACTTTTGAGTTCAAACTCAAGTTTTATGAGTTTAATATATTTATACTTTTATATACTTTATATTTATATAGTTTTAACTCTATAATTTTATAAATATGTTTATATAGTTTATATTTATGTTTTTATATGATTTCCTACTTTATAATATTCATTTATAATACTATGTTTTAATTCAAGAATTTCCAGAATTATATATATATATATATCAAAACACTTGAAAAACACACAAAAATCAATTTTGAACTAGAGTATGCCGACAAACATTTTTCCCTATGTCGATATATAACTGTCATTTTTTTCAAAATTGAAAGGAAGTGTCTTTTCACTATTTGTGACGGTTCTGAAACGTTGCAACCTTCCAAATGGCTGATTTCGAATTTTATTATCATTCTTCTTCTCCATCTTCATTCCCTTTCTTTACACCATTATATCTTCTCATTTTTATGAGTCTACACTTATACTCTGTCGAATTCAATTCTATTTTCATTAAACTTCTTCTCTTCTCACTCTCTACTCCATACTCTCTGAATCAAGTGTTATTAAAGAGTTATAGGGCTATTTGTAATTGTTTGGGTTGTGTAAGTAATCGATGGTTTCCCTTGTAGCCGTGAAATCAAAGACTGGTAATTGATAATATCCCTTATAGCTGTGAAATCAAGGAGGACATACTTGATCAAGTGCGTATGGAATCGTTGGTATGCCTTGTGGCCGTGAAATCAAGAAGGATTGTAATTGGATATTGATATAGTAATAAAACTCTATGCAATCCAGCGTTGTGAGGGACTGGACGTAGGAGCAATTTCGATCCAGTATAAAATCTTGTGTGTTCTTTTCTTTTATGCGCTTTATTTTTCTATATCTTTGTGTTTGTGTTTGATTCTGTGTCTGTGATTGTTTCTGCGGTTTTTGATTCATATAGTAGTTCACATAAGTTTTAGATTTTGTTTAAATTCTCGAAAACACTATTCACCCCTCTAGTGTTTGTTTTGCCTTAATGATCGATTCTGCAATCCCTGACAATCATGGTTCAACTAACGACACGGTTATAAAAACTATGACTGCAGTAGGTAAAAGACACATTGGCTAAATGTGGCTAACCACTAGGACTAGGATGTAATGACCTGACTTTTCGACCGCTTCAAATCGGTAATTAAACCAACTCAAACCGTTCGAAATGGTAGACTGTTATTTCTTATGAGATTTAACAAAACCAATACACAGAATCATAGAACATAATAACATGAAGAGGAACAATTTTTACAAAAATATCGGAGTTTTTACAATATTTTTACACAGCGGAAAATACATGGCTTTTACATAAAATAAATTTTACAGCAAAATTTTCAAATCTATGTGTGTGCGCTTCACGTGTCTCAAACTTCACTAGCTGAAATCTTTAGATCTGCAACACTCGGGTCTGATCCGAGCATTTCATGCAAAACACGAAACACTCAAGTCAGGATTAATCATTGTTCAAGTAAATTAACATCAATAAAATACTAAACTATAACAATTAATCCTATCTTAGATAAGTGGTTCAAAAATTTACGTGTGGATGGTTTGACTGCTAAGCAATCATGATCAATAAAAATAACTATCAATTAACATGCATTTCCAGTTTAACACTTGACAAAAGTATATGCTCAGGATGTACTAGTATTCTGAAAGCAATATAAAGTCCGACAACATGCATTTTTAGGCAAATAAGACAATACATCAAATTTATAGATAGTGAAGCATAAATGTGTTTCAGGGCTCAAATATACAAAGGCCACAACATGCGTTCAGAAGTAGTACAGGCACATGCCTGAAGTAAAAGCCAAGATGTCCAACTAATATTTTTTTTAGATAAGCCAACATATATTTATATGTAGTTTGCTAACAAAATTTTCAGAATACGACAGTATATTTTTATATATGTTTTTCTTATCTTTCCAGTCAGACAAGTGTAATTTCTGGTCTCTAATTGGTTGTACACAAAAGGGATGGATATATATATATAGAGAGAGAGAGAGAGAGATCAAAATTTGCATGTACACAATTATATTTCAAATCTCAACTAAGCAGGGTCAGCATAAAACTAAAAATACTAACGACCATAAAACACATACAACAAGTTCAAATTGAGATAAAACAAGTACAGCACTCTAACTATGTACATATGAAATTCGAATTCAACTATCAATAATCCCAACCAATTGAAAAATCAGGGTGCTCACTATCATACTTTCAGTTTGATATTGAGGTTAATCTACTTAAAATAAAGTGAACCGTGAGCTAATAACTCACCTTAAACAGTGGTGTAGATTTTGATTGTACTAGAATACGAGATTGACGGCGATGGAGGTTGCAACTTCGATTTGCGGTGGAGGGAAGAAATAAAATGGGAAGGTGGGCACATTATCATGTTATAACGAGGCGAGGAAAAATGCAAACGGGAAGGCTTTTGAGCTTCATATCTTTCATCTACACACACGACACTTTTTTTTCTGATCCGAATTGTTTGTTTTGAGGAATGATGAAGAAAAATATGGAAATGAGGAAACCCCCTTATCTAATTAAAGGTTGATATATGTAAATTCAGAATAATTTGTACCCCCTTTCATGCATTCTTAGATGGCGGAAGAACGGGTATTTACAGTTACTAATTCCAAGATTTGAACGATATTTACAAAATTGTTAATGTGCCCATTTATTTCTCTTTAATCAACGTATGTACGGATTCATGAAATGCAACGTGCCAAATATAATGCACGTTGTTAATGTGGCCATTTATCAAATTGAAAAAGCATGTCAAATATAATGCATGTTGTTAATATGCCCACTTATCAAATTGAAAAAGCATGCCAAATATAATGCATGTTGTTAATGTGCCCATTTATCAAATTGAAAAAGCATGCCAAATATAATTTATGTTGTTAATATGCCCATTTATCAAATTGAAAAAGCATGCCAAATATAATGCATGTTGTTAATGTGCCCATTTATCAAACTAGAAAAGCATGCCAATATAATCAAGCATTCATGAAATGCAGCATGCCAACGGAAAAATTCTTACCCATTTAAACCTTTTTTTTAATGTATGTAAACACGTGCATGAAAGGTTGAAAGGATAAATATTGGAAAGTTGTTGCAGAAATGCAAAAAAAGGGACGAGATAAGAGGTAAGATGCAACATAACGTGGGTTCTTGTTTCATGCAATTCATTCCTTTTATTATTATTATTATTATTATGTCCAAACATTTTACTATGATGGGGTAAGAAACACATGCATGCGTGAAAATGAAATGAAGGAAGAGAAACTAATAGAATGAAAGGAAATAAATAAATATATAAAGGAATGAAATGAATGCATAATTAACATTGAAAATTAAATTTATTAATTAAGGTCTAATTGGATATGTAATCCACGTTCTGAATTCCTAAAAATTACATTTTGAACAAACAGGGAAAGAATTAAAGACGATAGCTAAAGATATATACATGTATATATTTATTTCATCTAGAATGCACACATTATTTCAATCTATCTTTCAGCAGAAATTAATAAATTTCATTAATAACATCATAGTTTTATTTAAAAACCATTTTAAATTCAGGAATTTAATTTAATTTAACAACTTAAATGGTCAAATATTACGGGATGTTACATAGGAGGCCTAGGACCATGTCTCTCTAATGTAAAAGGGTCCTCATCGTCGAAGCTAGACAATCATAACACCATCTTTCCCATCTACTACTCCCAACCACTACACCAAAACAGAGTATTCCCAACAAGTATAAGTGTTGCAAATAATTTTTGTAACACTTTTTTAAGTGTGACTAATGGATTATGGGGAATTAGCCGGCTAAATTTGTAACAGTTATTAGTATTGCAGACTGACTAATTGCTAACACTTATAAATATTGGTACTGTAAGATATTGTAACACTTATAAATGTTCGAACCATAAGATATTGTAACACTTATAAATGTCGGAACCATAAGACGTTGTAACACTTATAAATGTTACAAACATATTCATTGCCAACGCTTAGAAATGTTGGAACCATAAGATATAGTGTAATGATCCGCATTGGCAGAGGTATTATAATTAATTTATTTAATTATATTAATAGTGATATAGTGAATTTAATGGTCGTGGAATTAAATAATGGTTAATATTTAATTAAAATAATAAATTAAATAATATATTTAATTTTGAAATAATCAGAATTGGCTGAAATGGCGATATGGTGTGAACTGGATCATCTGTGATATTTAATTCAGTTTAGAATTGAAATAGAATAACGAATATATTATATAAACGACAGTTTGAACATAGAATTATAATATAATTAAAATCGAGCTTGAAATGGCGCTGCAGTTCGTAAATTGGTGATTCGAACTTCAACTGAATGTACGGGATCCGTTTTAAGCTGGATTTCTGTGAAACAAGAAACGTGTGGAGCTGATGGAGTATATCTTTCTAGTGGAAGAGAAAAATCGGGAATTCGTCGTGTAAATTTTGATTTATGTCCAAATCAAATTTTAGAAAAGTCGCTGTGGAATTCCTTTATAATTTATAAAGGAATTATTTATATTTTTAAAAGAAAATTCAATATAAATCGAATATCGGGTTGACCCAGGAGTGAATATCGAGTTAGAAATTCATATAGGAATATTCTAGAGCTCTATGGTATTCCACTGTGAATATAGACTATAATATTTATTTTTAAATATTAAATTTAATTATATTTAAATATATTTATATATTTAAATGGGTCATCCAAAGCTTTAAAAATACGTTGTGTGAGCAAACGGAGTCGGAATTCGATGAAACCAGTTTCGTTGGGACCGTAATGTCAAACTGTAGTTGTATGTCCATTTTCATGATTTTTGGATATTGTATGTGGATATAGGAATTTTTAAAGTGATAATTAAGCTAAAAATCAAATATAAAAATATATATTTATTTCCCTATAAATGCATCAAAATTCCCCCTAACCCTCATTTTTCTATTCCGCAGTCAACCATCTCTCTGCCGCCAGTTATTTCCTTCCAGGAAAATGATTCCAGCTTCATAAATTCAAATAAAATCGAAGTAAAATCCTATAAATCAAAATTCTTATATATCTGAATTCCCCTATCTCTTCTCTTCAATCCAGTATGTGTTGCGCAGAGCTCGGTGGAGTTCGCTCGCGGTTTTGTTTCCAGTAAAATTAGGGTTCATCAATTTTTCGGTTTTGGAGTTTGGATCCACGAATTTCATTGGTATAGATGTATTCATGAGGTCGAATGCCAGCTTGTGAGGATACTCGATGGGATTTCTCGACAAAAACTGTCGCACTCTGTAAAGCAGCGAGAAGAGTTGTTGTTGAACGTAAATATGGAGAGGCTGCGAAGAATTGAGCAATGGTGACTGGGTTTTGCGAGTCGATGAAGGATTTAGGGGAGCTAAGAATCGACTTTAATTCTAGAAGGTGTTTTGAAATACTGGAGGGAGACGAGCGGTTAAAACGTTGAAGTGGTGGGTGTATACCTGGTTGAAGACGCAAAATGGCTTTGGGATACTGAGATGTTTATCGCATGAATGAGACGAAGAGGTAGGAGATGAGCAACAGGGTAAGTTCTTAGCTGAAGTTTAAATGTTATGATTTACATAATTTTTCATGGGTTTCCTGTTGGCCATGGTTTTGGGTTTAGGCACGTTTGTGATAGTTTGGTATTAAGCAGTTCAGCGGGGTAATCAAAAAGTCGGTTTGCCTTAACATGTTTGTGATGGTTAAAGGAAGGGAGGATGGTGAATGTAAGGAAGCCGTGGGATTTAAGTTTGGGAAGGACGGGATTTTCGGAAAGTAAAAGAATGGTGAAGTGGTGAATTACTGGTTTCGTTTTACTGGGGGACGGAGGTGTTTTCAGGCTTTAGGGAGAGGGTTGGTATTTTTACGTTGGTGAAATGAGGGGATAAGAAGGAGATTTCGATGTTGATTTGTTTGGTTATATTCGGTGATGTCTAAAAGAAGAGGACAGCAGTTCAAAACGTGGAAGAAGCAGATGTGGATAAATTATCGGAGAAGAATTTTGTAACAACCCGAAAATCTGGGCCAGTTTAAAATTTTTATTTTGGCAATTATAGCGAGTTTTGATTATTTAAAATGAATTATTTTAAATAATATCGACGAGAAATTTATTTTGAATATAATTCGAACGTATATATTATACGCGTCGTCGTTAGAATATAAATATTTATATATAATTATAAATAGAATTGAAAATGGCGCGGTAGTTCGATAATTCGATTTCAAACTTCAATTGAATGTACCGGGTGCAAAACAATCCGGATTTTAGTGAAACCAAAAATAATGGAATCTAATAGTGAATATCTTTCCAACGAATCCGAAAAATCAAGATTTCATATCGGGAATCAAAAGATATGTCCAGTTGAAAATTCTGAATAGTCGCTATGGAATTCAGGCCCTTAAAAATGGACATTTTGCAAACGACCTCGGATTTCGACGAAACCAGTTTTGTTGGGTCCGTGATGTCAATTTATTGCTAGATTCCAAATTTCATAATTTTCCGAATCAATATGTGAGCGTGGCAAAGGAAAACGCATTTTGACCATTTCAGTTGATTTTAATCGACTGGAAATTGGCCATTTTTCAAACGGTCTCAGAATTCGACGAAACTAGTTTTGTTAGGACCGTATCGTCAATACGAAGCTAGAAAATATTTTTCTGGAATTTTTCTAGTCAGTATGTGGCCCCGGTAATTTGAAAAGTACGTTTAAAATTCAATATAGTGATTTAAATGAAAATTCAAAAGGAAACCGATTGTAACGATCAAACCAGCTTGCGATACATATCCCATTGTGTTCGGAATGGAGGTTAAACGCTATGGACGACAGGCAGTGGGCCTCGTTTCGAGGTCGTGGATGAAAGTCAACCTTTTTGCGAAATTTAATAATTAAATAAAAAAAAAAAACCTCTTCCCTCCTTTATCATCTTCCTGGCCCCCCCCTTTTTCATTAATCAGAAATAACAAAAAAAAAAAACCCCGAATCCCTAATCGAACCCCCTACCCTCCGCCTCGTCGCCGATGGCGAACCCCCAGCCGCCAACCGAGCTGCCTCCCCAGCTTCGAAGACCGCCGCCGCCTCATGAAGACCCCCACCCTCTATCGCGACGCAGCCCCAACGGCGCGACAACCGCCTCCCTCGATCGAAGATCCGCCACCGTCCTGCTTCCGCCACCACGCCAGAACCCCGATTCGAACGACGCGCCGCCGCCATCGTTCCAATCCCCTCCAGCCGAGTTCGACAGATCAAAGAAAATGAACGGTAAGATTTTTATTAAAGTGTTAAAACTGATTTTTTTTTTTTTTTAGTGTTAAAACAGATTTTTATTAAAGTGTTAAAACTGATTTTTTTTTTTAAGTTGCATAAACTGATTTTTATGAATTTTTAAAACTGATTTTTAGGAGTTTTAAAACTGGATTTAAAAAGAAAGTTAAAAACTGATTTCTTTAAAAAGTAAAAATCATATTTTTATTTATTGAAAGTCAAAGTAAAAATCATATTTTTATTTATTGAAAGTCGAAGTAAAAATCATATTTTTATTTATTGAAAGTCAAAGTAAAAATCATATTTTTATTTATTGAAAGTCGAAGTAAAAATCATATTTTTATTTATGGAAAGTCGAAGTAAAAATCAGATTTTTATATATTGAATAACATAGTAAAAATTCGATTTTTACATATGTAGAGAATACGGGTGAAAGCGACAAAAGGCGAAGATTTCTAGTAAAGAAGAATCGTGTGAGTGGATAGCTATTGGTGAGGATTTCTCACTCTTCAATTTCGTTTTATAATTTTATATATATGTGTTGAAAGTGGAAGTGAATTGCTATATATAAATATCTATATATATATATATACGCCCCTCGTCCACAAACCATGGACGATATTTATTGGTTGAAATTTTTGTGAAAATTGATTGATAGCGAAGTGAAATAACATATATATGAAAAGTGAAATTAATATATATAGCGAAGTGAAATAACATATATATGAAGAGTGAAATTTATATATATATAGCGAAGTGAATATTGAATATATTGAAAGTGAAAATATTGAATATATTGAAAGTGAAAATATTCGAATTGAAAACAATGTATATGAAATATTCGAATTGAAAACGATATATATATATGTATGAATTGAAAACGATGTATATGAAATATATATATGAATTGAAAACGATGTATATGAAATATATATATGAATTGAAAACGATGTATATGAAATATATATATGAATTGAAAACGATGTATATGAAATATATATATGAATTGAAAACGATGTATATGAAATATTCGAATTGAAAACGATATATATATTGAAAGTGAAAATATCGAATATATCGAAAGTGAAAATATTGAATATATTGAAAGTGAAAATATTGAATATATTGAAAGTGAAAGTATCGAATATATTGAAAAGGAATATATCGTATGTATTGAAAATGAAAATATCGTATATAGTGAAAGGTGAATATATATATATATATATATGAATTGAAAACGATGTATATGAAATATATATATGAATTGAAAACGATGTATATGAAATATATATATGAATTGAAAACGATGTATATGAAATATTCGAATTGAATTGAATAGAAAACGAATTCGAATTGAATTGAATAGAAAACGAATTCGAATTGAATTGAATAGAAAACGAATTCGAATTGAATTGAATAGAAAACGAATTCGAATTGAATTGAATTGAAAATTGAATTGAATAGAAAACGAATTC
Source organism: Allium sativum (assembly GCA_030737875.1). Taxonomy (NCBI): domain Eukaryota; kingdom Viridiplantae; phylum Streptophyta; class Magnoliopsida; order Asparagales; family Amaryllidaceae; genus Allium; species Allium sativum. The sequence goes on along the minus strand of CM060916.1, from coordinate 364,177,698 downwards.
GAATTGAATTGAATAGAAAACGAATTCGAATTGAATTGAATAGAAAACGAATTCGAATTGAATTGAATAGAAAACGAATTCGAATTGAATTGAATAGAAAACGAATTCGAATTGAATTGAATAGAAAACGAATTCGAATTGAATTGAATAGAAAACGAATTCGAATTGAATTGAATAGAAAACGAATTCGAATTGAATTGAAATAGAAAACGAATTCGAATTGAATTGAAAATTGAATTGAAATAGAAAACGAATTCGAATTGAATTGAATAGAAAATGAATTCGAATTGAATTGAATAGAAAACGAATTCGAATTGAATTGAAATAGAAAACGAATTCGAATTGAATTGAATAGAAAATGAATTCGAATTGAATTGAATAGAAAATGAATTCGAATTGAATTGAATAGAAAATGAATTCAAATTGAATTGAAAATTGAATTGAATAGAAAACGAATTCGAATTGAATTGAATAGAAAACGAATTCGAATTGAATTGAATAGAAAACGAATTCGAATTGAATTAAATAGAAAACGAATTCGAATTGAATTGAATAGAAAACGAATTCGAATTGAATTGAATAGAAAACGAATTCGAATTGGATTGAATAGAAAACGAATTCGAATTGAATTGAATAGAAAATGAATTCGAAATGAATTGAATTGAAAACGAATTCGAATTGAATTGAAATTTGAATCGAATAGAAATGAATTTTAAAACGAATCTATAAAGAAGAATTCAATTGTGATTTGAATTGAAAAGGAAGTTGAAAATGTTTTTGAAACGAATTCAAAACTATTTATATAATTCGTTTTAAATAGAAATCGACGAAATATATATTATATATATTATATATATAATAAATGGCCTGAATAGAACGCGCCGCGCTGCGGCAGTTCGCGAATTTCGACCATTTATTTCAAACGGACATTACGGGAGATCCGACCGTCGGATTCTCCTAAAACCGGAACCGTTGGGTTCGTATCGAAAAGAGCTTTCTAACGAATATTAGAAATTTGAAATCTAACGGTTGGATTTGGAATTATGTCCAAATCAAATTCGAAAAAGGTCGCTGTAAGTGCAGTTCGATGGCCATTGATGGAAATCGACTGTACGGGCCTTGATAAAATTATTAAAAATAGTAATAATTTGTGTAAAATCATAAGAAATGATTTGTGAAGAATTGGGATGAAAAACTCCATATTTGAAAAGATAAAAATGGATTTTTATCGAAATGAACTAGTTTTGAACTAGAATTATAATTCTATTTATTTTTAAATAAATAAATTGAATTCGAAAAGGGTTTTAAAAGTAACCAAAATTCCAATGATTGCATTGGAGTGGATTTGAATCGAAATTGTCTTCGGAATATTTCGATGTTGGAATTCGTGATTATACAGGTGTTGTTATGGAAATTTGAAAGATATATATGTATATCGTTATTTCCAATACGACATTTGTTAGTCGTAGAATTCGATATTGAATATAAGCCGATATATTTTCTATTCAGAGCCTTGTATTGAATATCGAATGTGATTTGGGTTTGTCGTGAATGGTGTCTTCACTAACACTGTTTTTGAACCCAGTTGAGAAAAGATTAAATCTTTTATTTAGATTTAATGAAGTGTACCAATTAAATGATATTTAATTGGAATTGAATTGATATTGATTTTTGGGTTTATCGTGAACAGTGTTTTAAATAACACTCGTTCTTTAACCCGATAATTAATGGAATGATTTTTGGGTTTATCGTGAACAGTGTTTTAAATAACACTCGTTCTTTAACCCGATAATTAATGGAATGATTTTTGGGTTTATCGTGAACAGTGTTTTAAATAACACTCGTTCTTTAACCCGATAATTAATGGAATGATTTTTGGGTTTATCGTGAACAGTGTTTTTAAATAACACTTGTTCTTTAACCCGATAATTAATGGGATGTGACTTTGGGTTTATCGTGAACCGTGTTTTAAATGACACTGATTCTTTAACCCAGTCACAGATTAAAACTAAGTGGAGTTTTAATGAATCTTTAATTAGATTGAAAAGATCGAGAATGGAGTATCACCAGTTTTGCTCCAGGCGATAGTTAAATCTTTAATTAGATTTGAACGTGAAATTTAGAAACTAACTGTCGGTTAGCCAAGCAGAATGGTTTTCTGGATATTGATCTGATGTTGGTTTCGGCCTTCGGGGTTAATATTTGGGGAATTATTCTCTTGATTAATTTACGGTTAGTGACTAATGAATTGGAATGAGGCGTATGTTAAATTTGATTGATTGATGGTTTGGATTGTGCTCGACCAGTTTATGAGCAGAATATGCTTTTACATTTAGCATTGGGTTGGGTTGAAAATATCTGTGTGCTAACGCCTTGTGAAACACTTCACGATTTGACGATAAGGTGTTTAGCGATGTTGTGTTCATTTCAAATTTAACGAATGATTGTGAAATGATATTTTTCTTAAGTGAAAAGAAATGTATTCCCGATTTTGGACAGGGAATGTTTTATAAAAATGTTTTATAAAACAGAAAGGATTTCGAGGCCCAAAACCCGATGATTTCTAAAGTGATTTAGAAATGTATTATATGTTACATTGTGATTATTATGTTGTGAAATGATTTTCCCTACTTCGGGATATGAAATGATTTAGTATGTGACTAAAGATTCGGGTAACCCTGAGACTAAAAGTATGGGTGAGAGGGCGGTGTATGCTCTCCTGAGTGGGAGGTGCATCGTCGGTGTAGCCTACTCCTATGTGGGGTAGGTGCACATATATATATCGAGTTGCGAGGTGCGTACCCTTTGCCTTGTCGATGGGGAGCACGATATTTGGTTGCATACTTGTTTGTATGCATTGTTATGTTTTGGAATTCATATTTCCAAATGATTTGATTTGAGATCCCGAAGTGAAATCTACTTTGATATAGAAAGTTAGATATGTATTTCAAATGATTTGAAATAAGAAATCGGGAATAAAATCCAAAGGAATAATTTCTGTAAATTGAATTGGATTTGGAAAATCTAAGTGTGGTGATTAATCTAAATGGGTAGATTGGGATATTGCATGTTGATTGATGCATAGTAGATCCATATATCTATATTGATTGTTGTTTATACACTGGCTTTCATGGGGGTAAACCCGTTCCGCGAAAGTGGCGTGGTCCCGTGATTTGCCTTATTTTTGAACAAAGTTAACAACTGTTTTTGAGTTCTCACACCAGTCCCATGACTGACCTGTAGTTTGCTTTTCCCTTGCGAACTCGGGTGCCCCTATTTTCCACACGGGCAGTCGAGTAGTTTTATTTTGCAGATGTTTTGAGCAGGATTCTGGATTGAAGCTTTAAGCTGTGTCCAGACATTTACAGTCTTCCGCTGTGTAGTTTATATTTCCGCTGTGCACTGTTTTACATTTATGTAAATTTATCTTCCGCTGTGTAGTTTATATTTCCGCTGTGCACTGTTTTACATTTATGTAAATTTATCTTCCGCTGTGTATTATATTTCGATATACTCTGATATTCTGTACTCTGATGTAACATTATTATGATGTTTATTGAAGTCTTCTGTTATTTGTTCTGATGTGTTGTATACCCAAAGTTAGCGTATGCGGGATTCGAACGGTCTTGGTCGGTTTAACGATCGATTAGGTCCGGGCGAAATCCGTGTCGTTACAACGTGGTATCAGAGCTTTGGTTAAACTCAAATCTTTGGGGTACAACTCATTAGAACTGAACAAAAGACTCATCAGAGGTAGGATTAGTAATGTCCTATAAAAGAATCCTCATTAGAGATAGAATCAGTAGCATTCTAGGATGAGTGACTCGTTAGAGATGGGGTTAGAAATGCCCTAGAATGAGTCGAGAGTTATTTGCTTATAAATAACGTATCTGTGATTATATATATAATCTGATTTTAGAAAATATGATTTTTAAATATATAAAATTATATATTTGAAAATATAATCAACTAATTGATTGATGTTTGTGTGGTTTGTTTATTTGGTTGCTAAATTTTAACCATTTTGCCTAATTCAACCAAATATTGAATTGTATTGGAATTTGGTCGCATCTGCTTGCATATACATGTATATCATTGAACAGGTCATAGCAAGGAGGCTAGAGCCAGAGAATAAAATTTGTTTGCCCGACAAATAGGTACATGTTTACTACATAATTTCCTGTTTTGTTTGGGTGATGATGATTTTGTGAGCCTATTGGCTAGCCGCTTGGCTTTTTCTTTTTCTTTTTGAGATCTGAAGGACCGGGGAAGCTATTTGAAATTCCCCGATGCTCCCGGTGCAGGGGAGGTTATGGCGAAATTTTTCAAAAATTTAGGGTGTTAGCCAAATTTTTGAAATTTTGAAAATTCTCAGAAACTAAAGAGTTGGAGAATGGAAGCCTGGTCGGGCGTAGTGTTGATTAATCAAACCACTTTCGACTTTGTTCCTTTTCGGGGACGAAAAGTTTTAAGTGGGGGAGATTGTAACAACCCGAAAATCTGGGCCAGTTTAAAATTTTTATTTTGGCAATTATAGCGAGTTTTGATTATTTAAAATGAATTATTTTAAATAATATCGACGAGAAATTTATTTTGAATATAATTCGAACGTATATATTATACGCGTCGTCGTTAGAATATAAATATTTATATATAATTATAAATAGAATTGAAAATGGCGCGGTAGTTCGATAATTCGATTTCAAACTTCAATTGAATGTACCGGGTGCAAAACAATCCGGATTTTAGTGAAACCAAAAATAATGGAATCTAATAGTGAATATCTTTCCAACGAATCCGAAAAATCAAGATTTCATATCGGGAATCAAAAGATATGTCCAGTTGAAAATTCTGAATAGTCGCTATGGAATTCAGGCCCTTAAAAATGGACATTTTGCAAACGACCTCGGATTTCGACGAAACCAGTTTTGTTGGGTCCGTGATGTCAATTTATTGCTAGATTCCAAATTTCATAATTTTCCGAATCAATATGTGAGCGTGGCAAAGGAAAACGCATTTTGACCATTTCAGTTGATTTTAATCGACTGGAAATTGGCCATTTTTCAAACGGTCTCAGAATTCGACGAAACTAGTTTTGTTAGGACCGTATCGTCAATACGAAGCTAGAAAATATTTTTCTGGAATTTTTCTAGTCAGTATGTGGCCCCGGTAATTTGAAAAGTACGTTTAAAATTCAATATAGTGATTTAAATGAAAATTCAAAAGGAAACCGATTGTAACGATCAAACCAGCTTGCGATACATATCCCATTGTGTTCGGAATGGAGGTTAAACGCTATGGACGACAGGCAGTGGGCCTCGTTTCGAGGTCGTGGATGAAAGTCAACCTTTTTGCGAAATTTAATAATTAAATAAAAAAAAAAAACCTCTTCCCTCCTTTATCATCTTCCTGGCCCCCCCCTTTTTCATTAATCAGAAATAACAAAAAAAAAAAAACCCCGAATCCCTAATCGAACCCCCTACCCTCCGCCTCGTCGCCGATGGCGAACCCCCAGCCGCCAACCGAGCTGCCTCCCCAGCTTCGAAGACCGCCGCCGCCTCATGAAGACCCCCACCCTCTATCGCGACGCAGCCCCAACGGCGCGACAACCGCCTCCCTCGATCGAAGATCCGCCACCGTCCTGCTTCCGCCACCACGCCAGAACCCCGATTCGAACGACGCGCCGCCGCCATCGTTCCAATCCCCTCCAGCCGAGTTCGACAGATCAAAGAAAATGAACGGTAAGATTTTTATTAAAGTGTTAAAACTGATTTTTTTTTTTTTTTAGTGTTAAAACAGATTTTTATTAAAGTGTTAAAACTGATTTTTTTTTTTAAGTTGCATAAACTGATTTTTATGAATTTTTAAAACTGATTTTTAGGAGTTTTAAAACTGGATTTAAAAAGAAAGTTAAAAACTGATTTCTTTAAAAAGTAAAAATCATATTTTTATTTATTGAAAGTCAAAGTAAAAATCATATTTTTATTTATTGAAAGTCGAAGTAAAAATCATATTTTTATTTATTGAAAGTCAAAGTAAAAATCATATTTTTATTTATTGAAAGTCGAAGTAAAAATCATATTTTTATTTATGGAAAGTCGAAGTAAAAATCAGATTTTTATATATTGAATAACATAGTAAAAATTCGATTTTTACATATGTAGAGAATACGGGTGAAAGCGACAAAAGGCGAAGATTTCTAGTAAAGAAGAATCGTGTGAGTGGATAGCTATTGGTGAGGATTTCTCACTCTTCAATTTCGTTTTATAATTTTATATATATGTGTTGAAAGTGGAAGTGAATTGCTATATATAAATATCTATATATATATATATACGCCCCTCGTCCACAAACCATGGACGATATTTATTGGTTGAAATTTTTGTGAAAATTGATTGATAGCGAAGTGAAATAACATATATATGAAAAGTGAAATTAATATATATAGCGAAGTGAAATAACATATATATGAAGAGTGAAATTTATATATATATAGCGAAGTGAATATTGAATATATTGAAAGTGAAAATATTGAATATATTGAAAGTGAAAATATTCGAATTGAAAACAATGTATATGAAATATTCGAATTGAAAACGATATATATATATGTATGAATTGAAAACGATGTATATGAAATATATATATGAATTGAAAACGATGTATATGAAATATATATATGAATTGAAAACGATGTATATGAAATATATATATGAATTGAAAACGATGTATATGAAATATATATATGAATTGAAAACGATGTATATGAAATATTCGAATTGAAAACGATATATATATTGAAAGTGAAAATATCGAATATATCGAAAGTGAAAATATTGAATATATTGAAAGTGAAAATATTGAATATATTGAAAGTGAAAGTATCGAATATATTGAAAAGGAATATATCGTATGTATTGAAAATGAAAATATCGTATATAGTGAAAGGTGAATATATATATATATATATATGAATTGAAAACGATGTATATGAAATATATATATGAATTGAAAACGATGTATATGAAATATATATATGAATTGAAAACGATGTATATGAAATATTCGAATTGAATTGAATAGAAAACGAATTCGAATTGAATTGAATAGAAAACGAATTCGAATTGAATTGAATAGAAAACGAATTCGAATTGAATTGAATAGAAAACGAATTCGAATTGAATTGAATTGAAAATTGAATTGAATAGAAAACGAATTCGAATTGAATTGAATAGAAAACGAATTCGAATTGAATTGAATAGAAAACGAATTCGAATTGAATTGAATAGAAAACGAATTCGAATTGAATTGAATAGAAAACGAATTCGAATTGAATTGAATAGAAAACGAATTCGAATTGAATTGAATAGAAAACGAATTCGAATTGAATTGAATAGAAAACGAATTCGAATTGAATTGAAATAGAAAACGAATTCGAATTGAATTGAAAATTGAATTGAAATAGAAAACGAATTCGAATTGAATTGAATAGAAAATGAATTCGAATTGAATTGAATAGAAAACGAATTCGAATTGAATTGAAATAGAAAACGAATTCGAATTGAATTGAATAGAAAATGAATTCGAATTGAATTGAATAGAAAATGAATTCGAATTGAATTGAATAGAAAATGAATTCAAATTGAATTGAAAATTGAATTGAATAGAAAACGAATTCGAATTGAATTGAATAGAAAACGAATTCGAATTGAATTGAATAGAAAACGAATTCGAATTGAATTAAATAGAAAACGAATTCGAATTGAATTGAATAGAAAACGAATTCGAATTGAATTGAATAGAAAACGAATTCGAATTGGATTGAATAGAAAACGAATTCGAATTGAATTGAATAGAAAATGAATTCGAAATGAATTGAATTGAAAACGAATTCGAATTGAATTGAAATTTGAATCGAATAGAAATGAATTTTAAAACGAATCTATAAAGAAGAATTCAATTGTGATTTGAATTGAAAAGGAAGTTGAAAATGTTTTTGAAACGAATTCAAAACTATTTATATAATTCGTTTTAAATAGAAATCGACGAAATATATATTATATATATTATATATATAATAAATGGCCTGAATAGAACGCGCCGCGCTGCGGCAGTTCGCGAATTTCGACCATTTATTTCAAACGGACATTACGGGAGATCCGACCGTCGGATTCTCCTAAAACCGGAACCGTTGGGTTCGTATCGAAAAGAGCTTTCTAACGAATATTAGAAATTTGAAATCTAACGGTTGGATTTGGAATTATGTCCAAATCAAATTCGAAAAAGGTCGCTGTAAGTGCAGTTCGATGGCCATTGATGGAAATCGACTGTACGGGCCTTGATAAAATTATTAAAAATAGTAATAATTTGTGTAAAATCATAAGAAATGATTTGTGAAGAATTGGGATGAAAAACTCCATATTTGAAAAGATAAAAATGGATTTTTATCGAAATGAACTAGTTTTGAACTAGAATTATAATTCTATTTATTTTTAAATAAATAAATTGAATTCGAAAAGGGTTTTAAAAGTAACCAAAATTCCAATGATTGCATTGGAGTGGATTTGAATCGAAATTGTCTTCGGAATATTTCGATGTTGGAATTCGTGATTATACAGGTGTTGTTATGGAAATTTGAAAGATATATATGTATATCGTTATTTCCAATACGACATTTGTTAGTCGTAGAATTCGATATTGAATATAAGCCGATATATTTTCTATTCAGAGCCTTGTATTGAATATCGAATGTGATTTGGGTTTGTCGTGAATGGTGTCTTCACTAACACTGTTTTTGAACCCAGTTGAGAAAAGATTAAATCTTTTATTTAGATTTAATGAAGTGTACCAATTAAATGATATTTAATTGGAATTGAATTGATATTGATTTTTGGGTTTATCGTGAACAGTGTTTTAAATAACACTCGTTCTTTAACCCGATAATTAATGGAATGATTTTTGGGTTTATCGTGAACAGTGTTTTAAATAACACTCGTTCTTTAACCCGATAATTAATGGAATGATTTTTGGGTTTATCGTGAACAGTGTTTTAAATAACACTCGTTCTTTAACCCGATAATTAATGGAATGATTTTTGGGTTTATCGTGAACAGTGTTTTTAAATAACACTTGTTCTTTAACCCGATAATTAATGGGATGTGACTTTGGGTTTATCGTGAACCGTGTTTTAAATGACACTGATTCTTTAACCCAGTCACAGATTAAAACTAAGTGGAGTTTTAATGAATCTTTAATTAGATTGAAAAGATCGAGAATGGAGTATCACCAGTTTTGCTCCAGGCGATAGTTAAATCTTTAATTAGATTTGAACGTGAAATTTAGAAACTAACTGTCGGTTAGCCAAGCAGAATGGTTTTCTGGATATTGATCTGATGTTGGTTTCGGCCTTCGGGGTTAATATTTGGGGAATTATTCTCTTGATTAATTTACGGTTAGTGACTAATGAATTGGAATGAGGCGTATGTTAAATTTGATTGATTGATGGTTTGGATTGTGCTCGACCAGTTTATGAGCAGAATATGCTTTTACATTTAGCATTGGGTTGGGTTGAAAATATCTGTGTGCTAACGCCTTGTGAAACACTTCACGATTTGACGATAAGGTGTTTAGCGATGTTGTGTTCATTTCAAATTTAACGAATGATTGTGAAATGATATTTTTCTTAAGTGAAAAGAAATGTATTCCCGATTTTGGACAGGGAATGTTTTATAAAAATGTTTTATAAAACAGAAAGGATTTCGAGGCCCAAAACCCGATGATTTCTAAAGTGATTTAGAAATGTATTATATGTTACATTGTGATTATTATGTTGTGAAATGATTTTCCCTACTTCGGGATATGAAATGATTTAGTATGTGACTAAAGATTCGGGTAACCCTGAGACTAAAAGTATGGGTGAGAGGGCGGTGTATGCTCTCCTGAGTGGGAGGTGCATCGTCGGTGTAGCCTACTCCTATGTGGGGTAGGTGCACATATATATATCGAGTTGCGAGGTGCGTACCCTTTGCCTTGTCGATGGGGAGCACGATATTTGGTTGCATACTTGTTTGTATGCATTGTTATGTTTTGGAATTCATATTTCCAAATGATTTGATTTGAGATCCCGAAGTGAAATCTACTTTGATATAGAAAGTTAGATATGTATTTCAAATGATTTGAAATAAGAAATCGGGAATAAAATCCAAAGGAATAATTTCTGTAAATTGAATTGGATTTGGAAAATCTAAGTGTGGTGATTAATCTAAATGGGTAGATGTAACAACCCGTAAAATCTGGGCCAGTTTAAAATTTTATTTTGGCAATTATAGCGAGTTTTGATTATTTAAAATGAATTATTTTAAATAATATCGACGAGAAATTTATTTTGAATAGAATTCGAACGTATATAGTATACGCGTCGTCGTTAGAATATAAATAATTATATATAATTATTTATATAGAATTGAAAATGGCGCGGTAGTTCGATAATTCGATTTCAAACTTCAATTGAATGTACCGGGTGCAAAACAATCCGGATTTTAGTGAAACCAAAAATAATGGAATCTAATTGTGAATATCTTTCCAACGAATCCGAAAGATCAAGATTTCGTAGCGAGAATCAAAAGATATGTCTAGTTGAAAATTCTGAATAGTCGCTATGGAATTCAGGCCCTTAAAAATGGACATTTTGCAAATGACCTCGGATTTCGACGAAACCAGTTTTGTTGGGTCCGTGATGTTAAGTTATTGCTAGGTTTCAAATTTCATAATTTTTCGAATCAATATGTGAGCGTGGCAAAGGAAAACGCGTTTGACCAGTTTCAGTTGATTTTAATCGACTGGAAATTGGCCATTTTTCAAACGGTCTCAGAATTCGACGAAACTAGTTTTGTTAGGACCGTATCGTCAATACGAAGCTAGAAAATATTTTTCTGGAATTTTTCTAGTTAGTATGTGACCCCGGTAATTTGAAATGTACGTTTAAAATTCAATATAAAGTTTTAAATGTAAATTTAATGGAAACTGATTCAAACAGTCGAATCAGCTTGCGATACATATCCCATTGTGTTCGGAATGGGGGTAGAACGCTATAGACGACAGGCGGTGGGCCTCGTTTAGAGGTCGTATTTGAAAGTCAACTCTTTAGGATAAAATAAATTAAAAAAAAAAAAAAAAAAAAAAAAAAAAAATTTCTCTCCCTTAAAACCTTTTGGCCCCCCCCCCGATCATTCTTCTGTAAAGGATAAAAAAGAAAAAAAAAAAAACCCCAGACATCGTCGAACTTCCGCCGCCGCCCTCCTCTCAGCGCGCCGCCACTGGCGCGACAACCCTCCCCCAAGTCAACCTCCGGCGCCGCTTCCTCCCACTAGCCGCAACCCCCGATCGAACCCCCCTCTCCTCCGCAGTCCCCTTTCCCCCTCGAAATAGCCGACGCAACCCCTTCATCCCCCCCCCCCCCCCCCGCGCCACCGCACTGGAAGCCGCTCCACCCCTCCTCCTCCCTCTTCGTACAATAACAGTAAGTTTTTTTCTTAATTTCGTTTTTATTTTAATTCTTTAAAGCATTTAAAAACTGATTTGTATTCATTTTAAAACTGATTTTTTATTCATTTTAAAACTGATTTTTATTCATTTTAAAAACTGATTTGTATTCATTTTAAAACTGATTTAAGGAAAATATAAAATCAAAATTTTAAAAGTAATTTGAAACTGATTTTTGAAAGGTGAAAACTTTTAATTTAAAAAGGTGAAAACTTTTAATTTAAAAAGGTGAAAACTTTTAATTTAAAAAGGTGAAGACTTTAATTTAAAATGGTGAAAACTTTTAATTTAAAAAGGTGAAGACTTTAATTTAAAATGGTGAAAACTTTATTTTTATAAAGGCGAAATCAATATTTTTGAAATGAGATTATTGTCTATATATTAGCGGAATAAAAATTCGATTTTTAAGTATTGAACTTTGAAATAAAAATTCGATTTTTAAGTATTGAACTTTGAAATAAAAATTCGATTTTTAAGTATTGAACTTTGAAATAAAAATTCGATTTTTAAGTATTGAACTTTGAAATAAAAATTCGATTTTTAAGTATTGAACTTTGAAATAAAAATTCGATTTTTAAGTATTGAACTTTGAAATAAAAATTCGATTTTTATATATTGAACTTTGAAATAAAAATTCGATTTTTATATATTGAACTTTGAAATAAAAATTCGATTTTTATATATTGAACTTTGAAATAAAAATTCGATTTTTATATATTGAACTTTGAAATAAAAATTCGATTTTTATATATTGAACTTTGAAATAAAAATTCGATTTTTATATATTGAACTTTGAAATAAAAATTCGATTTTTATATATTGAACTTTGAAATAAAAATTCGATTTTTATATATTGAACTTTGAAATAAAAATTCGATTTTTATATATTGAACTTTGAAATAAAAATTCGATTTTTATATATTGAACTTTGAAATAAAAATTCGATTTTTATATATTGAACTTTGAAGTAAAAATTCGATTTTTATATATTGAACTTTGAAATAAAAATTCGATTTTTATATATTGAACTTTGAAATAAAAATTCGATTTTTATATATTGAACTTTGAAATAAAAATTCGATTTTTATATATTGAACTTTGAAATAAAAATTCGATTTTTATATATTGAACTTTGAAATAAAAATTCGTTTTTATATATATAGTGGCCTTGGGCAACGAAGGTGACAAAAAGGCGAAACGACGAAGACTTCTGCAAAAGAAGAGTCGAGATGGTTGGATAGCTAAAAGTGAGAATTTCTCACCTTTCTATTTTATTTCTAGTTATATATATATACTAGGATGCAGACGGTGCTTAGTAGCACCCGACACAATCGTCCACAGACCATGGACTTGTTTGTTTGACTGTTTGGTGATTGATTGCGATATTGGTTTGAATGTGGTTTGTGGTGTGAAAAATCGAATCGATAAATTGGTTAGGATTAGACGTGCGCCGTTATAAGGCGAAGGAGTAAGGCTAGGTTAGATCCTTACTTCAAAGTTTGTGGTTTGCATAACGAATTGATTTGATTGATGTGTGAATGGCGTGGGCCTTCACTAGACCGGGGATAAGGCTAGGCCTTGTCCCGTTTCTAGTATCGTGCCGTTATGCCGCCGAAATTTTCTAAAATAAGTTAGAAAAAAAAAAATAAAAATAGCATTTTATTTAACGAATGAACTGAATAGAAATTCATATGTTAAAATAAAATGTGTTATCGTTAAAAATATAATTTTTAACGTGAATGTGAATAAATAAATATTCATTTACAAACCAGACGGTTTGTTTATGTACACCTATTTGAATGACGTTGATTGGGTCGATAAATTTTTCACATCGCCTAACTGCACAAATAAAATATGTGTTTGATTGTTTGAAACCCCACACGGGTGTTAGGATGAAATTTGAAGTTCACTCATCCTGATTGATTAAATATGTCGATCGATTGATTGACAAGCTGCTATAAGCGTTAAATGTCTATATTTGATGCTTATACAGTGTAGTGCACTTTGGTTGATGGTTGATTATTCATCGTTGTTGATATATACATGTGTTGTAGAAAATCCATATAATTAACATTATATGGTAATTGATTGGGCCTCATTCCAGTTTCAAAAAAAAAAAAAAAAGAAATATTTGAAATAGAAATATTTGAAATAGAAATATTTGAAATAGAATATTTGAAAATAGAAATATGTGAAGCCGTGAGGATTAGATTGACGCCATTTTGACGTGAACGATATTTATATCGATTTTATTCATTTTAAAATGAATATTGAAAAGTGATTTCGAAATCGAATATTTTGAAATGAATTGAAATCAAATATTTTGAAATGAATTGAATAAAACGATTTCGAAATGAATTGAAAATAAAACGATTTCGAAATGAATTGCATTGAAAACGATTTCGAAATGAATTGAATTGAAAACGATTTCGAAATGAATTGAATTGAAAACGATTTCGAAAAGAATTGAATTGAAAACGAATTGAAATGGATTCAAATTGAATTGAAATTTGAATTGAATAGAAATGAATTTTGAAACGAATTTATAAAGAAGAATTCAATTTTGATTTGAATTGAAAAGGAGGTTGAAATTGCTTTTGAAACGAATTTAAAACTATTTATATAATTCGTTTTAAATAGAAATCGACGAAGTATATATTATATATATTATATATATAATATAATGGCCTGAATAGAACGCGCCGCGCCGCGGCAGTTCGTGAATTTCGACCATTTATTTCAAACGGACATTGCGGGAGATCCGACCGTCGGATTCTCCTAAAACCGGAACCGTTGGGTTCGTATCGAAAAGAGCTTTCTAATGAATGTTAGAAATTTGAAATCTAACGGTTGGATTTGGAGATACGTCCAAATCAAATTCGAAAAAGGTCGCTGTAAGTGCAGTTCGATGGCCGTTGTTGGAAATCGACTGTACGGGCCTTGATAAAATTATTAAAAATAGTAATAATTTGTGTAAAATCATAAGAAATGATTTGTGAAAGTTTGGGATGAAAAACTCCATATTTGAAAAGATAAAAATAGATTTTTATCGAAATGAACTAGTTTTGAACTAGAATTATAATTCTATTTATTTTTAAATAAATAAATTGAATTTGAAAAGGGTTTTGAAAATAACCAAAATTTCCAATGATTGCATTGGAGTGGATTTGAATCGAAATTGTCTTCGGAATATTTCGATGTTGGAATTCGTGATTATACAGGTGTGGTTATGGAAATTTGAAAGATATATATTTATATCGTTATTTCCAATACGACATTTGTTAGTCGTAGAATTCGATATTGAATATAAGCCGATATATTTTCTATTCAGAGCCTTGTATTGAATATCGAATGTGATTTGGGTTTGTCGTGAATGGTGTCTTCACTAACACTGTTCTTGAACCCAGTTGAGAAAAGATTAAATCTTTTTATTTAGATTTAATGAAGTGTACCAATTAAATAATATTTAATTGGAATTGAATCGATGTAGATTTTTGGGTTTATCGTGAACAGTGTTTTAAATAACACTTGTTCTTTAACCCGATAATTAATGAATGTGATTTGGGTTTGTCGTGAATGGTGTCTTCACTAACACTGTTCTTGAACCCAGTTGAGAAATGATTAAATCTTTTTATTTAGATTTAATGAAGTGTACCAATTAAATAATATTTAATTGGAATTGAATGAATATTGATTTTTGGGTTTATCGTGAACAGTGTTTTAAATAACACTTGTTCTTTAACCCGATAATTAATGAATGTGATTTGGGTTTGTCGTGAATGGTGTCTTCACTAACACTGTTCTTGAACCCAGTTGAGAAAAGATTAAATCTTTTGATTTAGATTTGATGAAGTGTACCAATTAAATAATATTTAATTGGAATTGAATGAATATTGATTTTTGGGTTTATCGTGAACAGTGTTTTAAATAACACTTGTTCTTTAACCCGATAATTAATGGGATGTGACTTTGGGTTTATCGTGAACCGTGTTTTAAATGACACTGATTCTTTAACCCAGTCACAGATTAAAACTAAGTGGAGTTTTAATGAATCTTTAATTAGATTGAAAAGAATCGAGAATGGAGTATCACCAGTTTTGCTCCAGGCGATAGTTAAATCTTTAATTAGATTTGAATGTGAAATTTAGAAACTAACTGTCGGTTAGCCAAGCAGAATGGTTTTCTGGATATTGATCTGATGTTGGTTTCGGCCTTCGGGGTTAATATTTGGGAAATTATTCTCTTGATTAATTTACGGTTAGTGACTAATGAATTGGAATGAGGCGTATGTTGTGTTTGTGTAACACTTTTATAATATATACGCGAGTTATTCGGAAAGACCGGGTTTATCCCATTCTGAATAACTGATACGACGATAAGTCGAAGATGAAGACGATGGTCGAAGACCGGAGGTCTTCACGTCGTTTTGGGTAATTACTGATGATCTTGATTGGGCTGTACACCCAAGAAGATGGAAACAGTTAGTGATCGTCCAGACGTACTTGGAGATCGATGGATATGCGGGGTACTAGGTGCCTCCGGTTTCGTTCAGACCCAGGACGGACTTGTAAATGGACTGTGTGTCTGACATCGGATTTCATTCTGTGTGACTGATATCGGTTGCATAGGATGGTTTGCCTGTGTGGCATGCTAAGATGCAAATGATCAAGGCTTCTGTTGAAAAGCAAAGTCTTGTGGTGATGATCAAAGCACGGCCTTTGTGGCGTAGCTTTGTGTAACGTTTACCTCGCGTGTTTCACACCAGGTATGAACCAAAAACGGGAGACGGACCTCAGGGAGGACTTGCGTTCCTTTCTAGCTAAAAGTGGCGTCAGTGGTTTTACACGCCCTGACGAGTTTGACTTATGTGGTTGTTGCTGTTGCGAGGCGCCTCGGATTGATCGGTCGTTCTCGAACCGATGGAGTCATTCGTTGGCTCGTTTGCGCCCCAAAGGGCGGGGAGACGTATTGTTCAGGCATAATAATCCACATCGGTGGACCGGCCCTGACGATCCAGGGGGCAGTTGCGGCTGTTCCTGAGACATGGTAGGCTAGATTGTCTCGAATCGGTAGAGGACGATCCCTGGCCTCGGTTCATAGACGGAAATCCAATTTCCAAATACGTGACTTTGCGGTTTTATTTGTAAACCTATATATGGCGACATGATATATGGTACCCATGCCGCCTATGATTGATACTTATGATTTGAAGTTGTTTTATACAATATGCACTTATTATAGTATCAAATGATTTGTTTTAAACGTATCAAGCATTCTTTGGCTGTTATAAGGGAAAACCCTATCCCCCGGCTTGCGTTGCATTGTGTGATAGGACCTGGGTCTTATAACAGCTTCATTTTTCTTTATTTAGCATTGCGCTGTTTGTTTTATGCACTGGTATTCTTGGGAGGAAACCCGTTCCGTGTTATACGGCGTGGTCCCTTGATTTACCTAATGATTTAGAATAAAGATTAATAACTGTTTTAGTTCTCACACCAGTCACATGACTGACCTGGAGTTTATTGTTTTAACCTAAACTCTGGGTGCCCCTATTTTTGACACGGGCAGCTAGTAGTTTTGGTTTTGCAGATTTATATTCACAGGATCCTGGTTTACAGCTGGAACGATATCCGGAAAGCTTTGTATCCGTATATCTCTTCTAGTTGTGTATTGTATTATTTTTCCGCTGCTATGTAACTTATTGTTAATCTCTGATATTTCTGTGTAATATTTATTCATTTATACTCTGTATATTCTTGTAATCTGATGCATTGTTGTAATATACGATGAGATGTTCTTATGTATGCGTTATGTTGTGGCTTGTTCTCGAACTATCCGACGCTTTCCCTTACGGGGAAGTTGCGGGTCTTTACACGTGGTATCAGAGCTTTGGTTTACAAAGCTCAGAGAACAAGACACATTAGAACCATACGAAAGAATTCATCAGATGTTGGATTGGTAATATCCAATGGGGATGACTCGTTAGAGATAGGATCAGTAGTATCCTAGAACGAGTGTGAAGAGTATATTTTTCAAATGAAAACAAATTTTGTTTTGAAAATTTAAATCAATTATTCGTATCTGATTATCTATTTATATTGAATTTGGACAGTCCAGTATATATATAGTCTTTGCGTATGCGTCTGATCCACGTGTATTTGAAGTTTTAATATACTGGATAGATATAGAGCCACACTCTAGTCGCCCGGAGACGATTCTGATGATAGTCTAGACATCATCAGAATTGGTATTCGAGTTTCGAAGGTGTGATTTTCTATATATTTCCATTAGACTGGTGTGAGAACCAAAACTTATATAGCTAGATTTATTTGTTGTGATTTGGCATCAAAAATCTGATTTTTGACTATGTATCAAAGTTATGAATTTGAAACTCTAATTCACTAATTGATTGATGTTTGGGTTGTTTGTTTAATTTTTTGATAATTTTGAACCGTTTAGCCTAATTATATCAAATATTGAACGATATTGAAAATTGGTCGCATCTGCTTGCATATACATATATATCTTTGAACAGGTCATAGCAAGGAGGCTAGAGCAGAGAATAAAATTTGTTTGCCCGACAAATAGGTACATGTTTACTACATAATTTCCTGTTTTGTTTGGGTGATGATGATTTTGTGAGCCTATTGGCTAGCCGCTTGGCTTTTTCTTTTTCTTTTTGAGATCTGAAGGACCGGGGAAGCTATTTGAAATTCCCCGATGCTCCCGGTGCAGGGGAGGTTATGGCGAAATTTTTCAAAAATTTAGGGTGTTAGCCAAATTTTTGAAATTTTGAAAATTCTCAGAAACTAAAGAGTTAGAGAATGGAGGCCGAATCGAGCGTAGAGCTGATTAATCAATCCACTTTCGACTTTGTTCCTTTTCGGGGACGAAAAGTTTTAAGTGGGGGAGATTGTAACAACCCGTAAAATCTGGGCCAGTTTAAAATTTTATTTTGGCAATTATAGCGAGTTTTGATTATTTAAAATGAATTATTTTAAATAATATCGACGAGAAATTTATTTTGAATAGAATTCGAACGTATATAGTATACGCGTCGTCGTTAGAATATAAATAATTATATATAATTATTTATATAGAATTGAAAATGGCGCGGTAGTTCGATAATTCGATTTCAAACTTCAATTGAATGTACCGGGTGCAAAACAATCCGGATTTTAGTGAAACCAAAAATAATGGAATCTAATTGTGAATATCTTTCCAACGAATCCGAAAGATCAAGATTTCGTAGCGAGAATCAAAAGATATGTCTAGTTGAAAATTCTGAATAGTCGCTATGGAATTCAGGCCCTTAAAAATGGACATTTTGCAAATGACCTCGGATTTCGACGAAACCAGTTTTGTTGGGTCCGTGATGTTAAGTTATTGCTAGGTTTCAAATTTCATAATTTTTCGAATCAATATGTGAGCGTGGCAAAGGAAAACGCGTTTGACCAGTTTCAGTTGATTTTAATCGACTGGAAATTGGCCATTTTTCAAACGGTCTCAGAATTCGACGAAACTAGTTTTGTTAGGACCGTATCGTCAATACGAAGCTAGAAAATATTTTTCTGGAATTTTTCTAGTTAGTATGTGACCCCGGTAATTTGAAATGTACGTTTAAAATTCAATATAAAGTTTTAAATGTAAATTTAATGGAAACTGATTCAAACAGTCGAATCAGCTTGCGATACATATCCCATTGTGTTCGGAATGGGGGTAGAACGCTATAGACGACAGGCGGTGGGCCTCGTTTAGAGGTCGTATTTGAAAGTCAACTCTTTAGGATAAAATAAATTAAAAAAAAAAAAAAAAAAAAAAAAAAAAAATTTCTCTCCCTTAAAACCTTTTGGCCCCCCCCCCCGATCATTCTTCTGTAAAGGATAAAAAAGAAAAAAAAAAAAACCCCAGACATCGTCGAACTTCCGCCGCCGCCCTCCTCTCAGCGCGCCGCCACTGGCGCGACAACCCTCCCCCAAGTCAACCTCCGGCGCCGCTTCCTCCCACTAGCCGCAACCCCCGATCGAACCCCCCTCTCCTCCGCAGTCCCCTTTCCCCCTCGAAATAGCCGACGCAACCCCTTCATCCCCCCCCCCCCCCCGCGCCACCGCACTGGAAGCCGCTCCACCCCTCCTCCTCCCTCTTCGTACAATAACAGTAAGTTTTTTTCTTAATTTCGTTTTTATTTTAATTCTTTAAAGCATTTAAAAACTGATTTGTATTCATTTTAAAACTGATTTTTTATTCATTTTAAAACTGATTTTTATTCATTTTAAAAACTGATTTGTATTCATTTTAAAACTGATTTAAGGAAAATATAAAATCAAAATTTTAAAAGTAATTTGAAACTGATTTTTGAAAGGTGAAAACTTTTAATTTAAAAAGGTGAAAACTTTTAATTTAAAAAGGTGAAAACTTTTAATTTAAAAAGGTGAAGACTTTAATTTAAAATGGTGAAAACTTTTAATTTAAAAAGGTGAAGACTTTAATTTAAAATGGTGAAAACTTTATTTTTATAAAGGCGAAATCAATATTTTTGAAATGAGATTATTGTCTATATATTAGCGGAATAAAAATTCGATTTTTAAGTATTGAACTTTGAAATAAAAATTCGATTTTTAAGTATTGAACTTTGAAATAAAAATTCGATTTTTAAGTATTGAACTTTGAAATAAAAATTCGATTTTTAAGTATTGAACTTTGAAATAAAAATTCGATTTTTAAGTATTGAACTTTGAAATAAAAATTCGATTTTTAAGTATTGAACTTTGAAATAAAAATTCGATTTTTATATATTGAACTTTGAAATAAAAATTCGATTTTTATATATTGAACTTTGAAATAAAAATTCGATTTTTATATATTGAACTTTGAAATAAAAATTCGATTTTTATATATTGAACTTTGAAATAAAAATTCGATTTTTATATATTGAACTTTGAAATAAAAATTCGATTTTTATATATTGAACTTTGAAATAAAAATTCGATTTTTATATATTGAACTTTGAAATAAAAATTCGATTTTTATATATTGAACTTTGAAATAAAAATTCGATTTTTATATATTGAACTTTGAAATAAAAATTCGATTTTTATATATTGAACTTTGAAATAAAAATTCGATTTTTATATATTGAACTTTGAAGTAAAAATTCGATTTTTATATATTGAACTTTGAAATAAAAATTCGATTTTTATATATTGAACTTTGAAATAAAAATTCGATTTTTATATATTGAACTTTGAAATAAAAATTCGATTTTTATATATTGAACTTTGAAATAAAAATTCGATTTTTATATATTGAACTTTGAAATAAAAATTCGTTTTTATATATATAGTGGCCTTGGGCAACGAAGGTGACAAAAAGGCGAAACGACGAAGACTTCTGCAAAAGAAGAGTCGAGATGGTTGGATAGCTAAAAGTGAGAATTTCTCACCTTTCTATTTTATTTCTAGTTATATATATATACTAGGATGCAGACGGTGCTTAGTAGCACCCGACACAATCGTCCACAGACCATGGACTTGTTTGTTTGACTGTTTGGTGATTGATTGCGATATTGGTTTGAATGTGGTTTGTGGTGTGAAAAATCGAATCGATAAATTGGTTAGGATTAGACGTGCGCCGTTATAAGGCGAAGGAGTAAGGCTAGGTTAGATCCTTACTTCAAAGTTTGTGGTTTGCATAACGAATTGATTTGATTGATGTGTGAATGGCGTGGGCCTTCACTAGACCGGGGATAAGGCTAGGCCTTGTCCCGTTTCTAGTATCGTGCCGTTATGCCGCCGAAATTTTCTAAAATAAGTTAGAAAAAAAAAAATAAAAATAGCATTTTATTTAACGAATGAACTGAATAGAAATTCATATGTTAAAATAAAATGTGTTATCGTTAAAAATATAATTTTTAACGTGAATGTGAATAAATAAATATTCATTTACAAACCAGACGGTTTGTTTATGTACACCTATTTGAATGACGTTGATTGGGTCGATAAATTTTTCACATCGCCTAACTGCACAAATAAAATATGTGTTTGATTGTTTGAAACCCCACACGGGTGTTAGGATGAAATTTGAAGTTCACTCATCCTGATTGATTAAATATGTCGATCGATTGATTGACAAGCTGCTATAAGCGTTAAATGTCTATATTTGATGCTTATACAGTGTAGTGCACTTTGGTTGATGGTTGATTATTCATCGTTGTTGATATATACATGTGTTGTAGAAAATCCATATAATTAACATTATATGGTAATTGATTGGGCCTCATTCCAGTTTCAAAAAAAAAAAAAAAGAAATATTTGAAATAGAAATATTTGAAATAGAAATATTTGAAATAGAATATTTGAAAATAGAAATATGTGAAGCCGTGAGGATTAGATTGACGCCATTTTGACGTGAACGATATTTATATCGATTTTATTCATTTTAAAATGAATATTGAAAAGTGATTTCGAAATCGAATATTTTGAAATGAATTGAAATCAAATATTTTGAAATGAATTGAATAAAACGATTTCGAAATGAATTGAAAATAAAACGATTTCGAAATGAATTGCATTGAAAACGATTTCGAAATGAATTGAATTGAAAACGATTTCGAAATGAATTGAATTGAAAACGATTTCGAAAAGAATTGAATTGAAAACGAATTGAAATGGATTCAAATTGAATTGAAATTTGAATTGAATAGAAATGAATTTTGAAACGAATTTATAAAGAAGAATTCAATTTTGATTTGAATTGAAAAGGAGGTTGAAATTGCTTTTGAAACGAATTTAAAACTATTTATATAATTCGTTTTAAATAGAAATCGACGAAGTATATATTATATATATTATATATATAATATAATGGCCTGAATAGAACGCGCCGCGCCGCGGCAGTTCGTGAATTTCGACCATTTATTTCAAACGGACATTGCGGGAGATCCGACCGTCGGATTCTCCTAAAACCGGAACCGTTGGGTTCGTATCGAAAAGAGCTTTCTAATGAATGTTAGAAATTTGAAATCTAACGGTTGGATTTGGAGATACGTCCAAATCAAATTCGAAAAAGGTCGCTGTAAGTGCAGTTCGATGGCCGTTGTTGGAAATCGACTGTACGGGCCTTGATAAAATTATTAAAAATAGTAATAATTTGTGTAAAATCATAAGAAATGATTTGTGAAAGTTTGGGATGAAAAACTCCATATTTGAAAAGATAAAAATAGATTTTTATCGAAATGAACTAGTTTTGAACTAGAATTATAATTCTATTTATTTTTAAATAAATAAATTGAATTTGAAAAGGGTTTTGAAAATAACCAAAATTTCCAATGATTGCATTGGAGTGGATTTGAATCGAAATTGTCTTCGGAATATTTCGATGTTGGAATTCGTGATTATACAGGTGTGGTTATGGAAATTTGAAAGATATATATTTATATCGTTATTTCCAATACGACATTTGTTAGTCGTAGAATTCGATATTGAATATAAGCCGATATATTTTCTATTCAGAGCCTTGTATTGAATATCGAATGTGATTTGGGTTTGTCGTGAATGGTGTCTTCACTAACACTGTTCTTGAACCCAGTTGAGAAAAGATTAAATCTTTTTATTTAGATTTAATGAAGTGTACCAATTAAATAATATTTAATTGGAATTGAATCGATGTAGATTTTTGGGTTTATCGTGAACAGTGTTTTAAATAACACTTGTTCTTTAACCCGATAATTAATGAATGTGATTTGGGTTTGTCGTGAATGGTGTCTTCACTAACACTGTTCTTGAACCCAGTTGAGAAATGATTAAATCTTTTTATTTAGATTTAATGAAGTGTACCAATTAAATAATATTTAATTGGAATTGAATGAATATTGATTTTTGGGTTTATCGTGAACAGTGTTTTAAATAACACTTGTTCTTTAACCCGATAATTAATGAATGTGATTTGGGTTTGTCGTGAATGGTGTCTTCACTAACACTGTTCTTGAACCCAGTTGAGAAAAGATTAAATCTTTTGATTTAGATTTGATGAAGTGTACCAATTAAATAATATTTAATTGGAATTGAATGAATATTGATTTTTGGGTTTATCGTGAACAGTGTTTTAAATAACACTTGTTCTTTAACCCGATAATTAATGGGATGTGACTTTGGGTTTATCGTGAACCGTGTTTTAAATGACACTGATTCTTTAACCCAGTCACAGATTAAAACTAAGTGGAGTTTTAATGAATCTTTAATTAGATTGAAAAGAATCGAGAATGGAGTATCACCAGTTTTGCTCCAGGCGATAGTTAAATCTTTAATTAGATTTGAATGTGAAATTTAGAAACTAACTGTCGGTTAGCCAAGCAGAATGGTTTTCTGGATATTGATCTGATGTTGGTTTCGGCCTTCGGGGTTAATATTTGGGAAATTATTCTCTTGATTAATTTACGGTTAGTGACTAATGAATTGGAATGAGGCGTATGTTGTGTTTGTGTAACACTTTTATAATATATACGCGAGTTATTCGGAAAGACCGGGTTTATCCCATTCTGAATAACTGATACGACGATAAGTCGAAGATGAAGACGATGGTCGAAGACCGGAGGTCTTCACGTCGTTTTGGGTAATTACTGATGATCTTGATTGGGCTGTACACCCAAGAAGATGGAAACAGTTAGTGATCGTCCAGACGTACTTGGAGATCGATGGATATGCGGGGTACTAGGTGCCTCCGGTTTCGTTCAGACCCAGGACGGACTTGTAAATGGACTGTGTGTCTGACATCGGATTTCATTCTGTGTGACTGATATCGGTTGCATAGGATGGTTTGCCTGTGTGGCATGCTAAGATGCAAATGATCAAGGCTTCTGTTGAAAAGCAAAGTCTTGTGGTGATGATCAAAGCACGGCCTTTGTGGCGTAGCTTTGTGTAACGTTTACCTCGCGTGTTTCACACCAGGTATGAACCAAAAACGGGAGACGGACCTCAGGGAGGACTTGCGTTTCTTTCTAGCTAAAAGTGGCGTCAGTGGTTTTACACGCCCTGACGAGTTTGACTTATGTGGTTGTTGCTGTTGCGAGGCGCCTCGGATTGATCGGTCGTTCTCGAACCGATGGAGTCATTCGTTGGCTCGTTTGCGCCCCAAAGGGCGGGGAGACGTATTGTTCAGGCATAATAATCCACATCGGTGGACCGGCCCTGACGATCCAGGGGGCAGTTGCGGCTGTTCCTGAGACATGGTAGGCTAGATTGTCTCGAATCGGTAGAGGACGATCCCTGGCCTCGGTTCATAGACGGAAATCCAATTTCCAAATACGTGACTTTGCGGTTTTATTTGTAAACCTATATATGGCGACATGATATATGGTACCCATGCCGCCTATGATTGATACTTATGATTTGAAGTTGTTTTATACAATATGCACTTATTATAGTATCAAATGATTTGTTTTAAACGTATCAAGCATTCTTTGGCTGTTATAAGGGAAAACCCTATCCCCCGGCTTGCGTTGCATTGTGTGATAGGACCTGGGTCTTATAACAGCTTCATTTTTCTTTATTTAGCATTGCGCTGTTTGTTTTATGCACTGGTATTCTTGGGAGGAAACCCGTTCCGTGTTATACGGCGTGGTCCCTTGATTTACCTAATGATTTAGAATAAAGATTAATAACTGTTTTAGTTCTCACACCAGTCACATGACTGACCTGGAGTTTATTGTTTTAACCTAAACTCTGGGTGCCCCTATTTTTGACACGGGCAGCTAGTAGTTTTGGTTTTGCAGATTTATATTCACAGGATCCTGGTTTACAGCTGGAACGATATCCGGAAAGCTTTGTATCCGTATATCTCTTCTAGTTGTGTATTGTATTATTTTTCCGCTGCTATGTAACTTATTGTTAATCTCTGATATTTCTGTGTAATATTTATTCATTTATACTCTGTATATTCTTGTAATCTGATGCATTGTTGTAATATACGATGAGATGTTCTTATGTATGCGTTATGTTGTGGCTTGTTCTCGAACTATCCGACGCTTTCCCTTACGGGGAAGTTGCGGGTCTTTACAGTAGATTGGGATATTGCATGTTGATTGATGCATAGTAGATCCATATATCTATATTGATTGTTGTTTATACACTGGCTTTCATGGGGGTAAACCCGTTCCGCGAAAGTGGCGTGGTCCCGTGATTTGCCTTATTTTTGAACAAAGTTAACAACTGTTTTTGAGTTCTCACACCAGTCCCATGACTGACCTGTAGTTTGCTTTTCCCTTGCGAACTCGGGTGCCCCTATTTTCCACACGGGCAGTCGAGTAGTTTTATTTTGCAGATGTTTTGAGCAGGATTCTGGATTGAAGCTTTAAGCTGTGTCCAGACATTTACAGTCTTCCGCTGTGTAGTTTATATTTCCGCTGTGCACTGTTTTACATTTATGTAAATTTATCTTCCGCTGTGTAGTTTATATTTCCGCTGTGCACTGTTTTACATTTATGTAAATTTATCTTCCGCTGTGTATTATATTTCGATATACTCTGATATTCTGTACTCTGATGTAACATTATTATGATGTTTATTGAAGTCTTCTGTTATTTGTTCTGATGTGTTGTATACCCAAAGTTAGCGTATGCGGGATTCGAACGGTCTTGGTCGGTTTAACGATCGATTAGGTCCGGGCGAAATCCGTGTCGTTACAAATTTGTGGAGCAGGCTCAGTGTTTTTGCTAAGGAAAAGAAGTGGCGGGTTGGACTGTTGGTGTGGTGGGCTGATCCGAGAAGAAATAAAACAAAACATGGGTCGACGTTTTAAAAGGTTATGGCCCAATTAAAATTAGAATTTTAAGCCTTAATTTAATTTAAATATTTGTATAACTTGTCTAATGTATAACACTATCATACGATATCAGAATCCGACAAATTCAGATCCGACAGGATCGTATGGATAAGACCAACAACATGGAACCAGTTGGGAATGATTCGGAGCTTGTCCGGATTTACGACAGAATATAACGTCAGTTTTGAATCAACGACGGTTACCATTATTCAACGATAAACCGACAATGTGAGTAAAACTCACCAACTCTGAACAGTTCTATTTTTATAACGTATATTTAGAACTGATAAATGATGACTGATTGCTGTGTGTTAACTGTTTGGTTGAATTGTTTTTGTATTGGTTGAAATCATAGATAACGATATATATATAAATCGTTGATCGAATATTGATTCTGTTTATCAGAATAGTTTATATTCGTATAGGTTAACATCTGTGATGTAGGGAAACAGGTTGGAGGAATCCAACTGGATTCCTCAACATTTATTTTACTGTTTATCACATATTGTGATATATGGTGTGTTATATAATCTGTTATGGATTATGTGTGTTAGAATGATATTGATCCTTGTTATTCGATATTTTAAATATCATAAAAAGACCCTGGGATGTAAAAAGAATTTTTTTAATGTATATTGAAATAAAGGGATCTTATAAAATCAACAGATTTTATAAAAGGAAATATTTCGAAAGTAAATAAAAGGGAAAAATGTTGATAAAACGAATAGAATAGAATAAAGGAATATTTATTTAGTAAATAAATAGGATTATAAAAGGAAATTGATGAGATAAAAAGGAGTTAATCAAACGTAGTTTATCAAAAGGAGTTAATCAAACGTAGTTTATCAAAAGGAGTTAATCAGACATAGTTATTTAGGATAAGTTACCATTTAGCACGACTGCTAGCGTAATTCGCAGGGCTGCAGATAGCCTACGACGGTCGGATGTTTTCCTGAGGGAATCAAGCGTAACCATTGTGATCGCTGCGATCTAGAGTTAAGCAAATGGAGTCAAATTGAACATAGTTATTCAAAAGGAGTTAATCGAACATAGAAATTAAGAAATGGAGTTAAACAAAAATTAGAAACTGACCAGAGATTAAAAAGCTGAATGGTTTCCTGAGTATCGATCTGATGTTGGTTTCGGCCTTCGGCGTTTATACTTAGGAAGCTGTTCTCTTGGTAGTTTATAGTTAGAGTCTGATAGATGTAGAAGAATAGTGATACGAAATTAAGCCATGGAAATGTTTTCCAGTATTAATGACGTATATTTTCTAAATGTAGAAAATGAGGAAATATATATTTATATATGTTTGATGATTGATTGATATAATTTCCATTTGGAAATAATATCATTGTTTGCACACGTGTTTTTCTTTGATAGTTAACTTACCGACTATCAAAGTTTTCTGACCATTTTAACATTGTTAATATGGAGAGACCGGTTGGATTATTATCCAAAGAACCACTCTGTATTGGCATAAGCGTTGCGAATCATATATGCCAAGGATAATTGAAGACGGAGTAAAGTGCAAGGGCTATTGTATAAGTCTTAGATAACAGTGCCTAAGATGGATGTACTGAATAGTGCCTTCGGTTCATCTTGTTCTTGGGTGACTTGTATGGATGAATGTCTGACAGAGTATTTCCAGAAAGGTCACGTACATTGATTTCTTCAACCGTACCAAGAGTGGAAGCGGAGAAGGAAACTTCTTTAGCCAACACGTAATGTACTGTTGTAGACGTCAATTAGTGATTTTCGATGGATCTAACAATGTGGCATTCGAAGTGAATCCGATGTGATGATAAGGCGTAACCTCAAGCCTCATCAACCGGTAAATGACAGAAATCGGGCAGGTAGCATGGCTAAGTCGGTCGCTCCGAAGTAGGGTGTATAATCACCTGATCTAGAGTTTCATTTACTTCTAAAAATCTATTGTTGATGCTGTCCCATTCGGGATATGGTTGCTGATCCCAACCGTTGGTGATATACATTCGATACACTCAAGCGAAATGAGTGGTCGGTCATGTGTGGCCGGGTTGCAAGATGTTCTTGTTGAACCCAGTGTATTCAGCTCTAGAGGTACACTAGCGAAAGGTGGTTCCATACCTTGTCATAGTTGGAAACCCATTACCCAATACGTGCTTGCGGTTTTGATTGTATACTATATATGTAGAAACGTGAGATGAAAGCGTTTCTGCTCGATGATTATTATATTGTGGTTGATAGACATTATTATAATATCAAAAGGTTTTTGATATAAAGATATTTTGGATTTTCATAAGGGAAAAACCCGTTCCGTTATACGGCGTGGTCTTAGGAGATATCATTTACTTGTTCGAACTGTTTTAAACTGTTTTACTCATACCAGTCCCATGACTGACCCAGAGTTTATTTTGTTTTGTTTTCCCCTAAACTCTTGGGTGCCTAAATTTGTACGGGCAGTCAAGTAGTTGGGATTTACAGATACTTGAAGAGCTGGAGCAGGAGGCTTCAGGATTACATAGCTATAGTTTATTTCCACTGTGTTGTAAGTGCTATACTTTGAAAATGATATGTATATTCAAGTACAGATTTATATTTCAAAGATATGTTGTCTATTATATGTTATTCGTTCCGCTGTGAGGTTCGTGTTACTCTGATGTTGTGTTCTTCTTCTTCTTCTTCTTCTATTCTAAGTTTCTATCTTATCTATCCTCACCCTCTGTTTTCTATCTATTAATTTCCTGATTTTCAGTTTAATTTGGGGTTGGACTTGTGTTTTTGGTCAGCTCAAATTTGACCGGATTTTCGGGTCATTACAGTTGGTATCAAAGCCAAGTTAAGTGAATTACCTTTGCTTTGTGGCGTGACTCGGTAGAGATAGGGTTAGTAATACCCTAGATTGAGTTGAGTGTATATATACGAGTAAACGTATTTGTTATTGATATAAAAAAATATTTTATATTGTGGAGATTTATTGGTTGAGTAGCTTATGAGTTCTGGTCGATCCGTTTGATCCACTGTATCAGTAGGGATTTTGTAAACACTCGAATACGATGAACCGTCATGGTATGTTTTGAAAAGTGGGTAAATGAAATAATTTTACCCAAATTAGATTTTGATATAAAGGAATTATATTGAAATGATTTTAATATATTGGATGTGTTGGTCACTATTATAATCGAGTAAGATTATAAAAGTAAAATGGTTATACATATAACCAAGTAGAATTCGTACAAGTGTTATAAAGCAAATTAAATCTGAATTTAAACCAGAAATTGAATTAAAAACTCTGGAGAATTGGATAAGTGTTTGTAAATGGATTTGGATTAAAAATAAGGAAAATTTAAGATCCTGGGAGATTTTAAATTGTTTTACAAGCTGTGTGAATTATATTTTGAATTGAATTTCAAAGTGGAAATGTTTAGAAATGGTTTTATAGTATTGAACTCACTTCGATCGCTGGAAAATAGATTCTGATGATGACAGTTGCATCATCAGTATTCATTTTCGAGTTGTAAGTGACGAATTACTACCAGAGATACTGTTTTGAAATTATTTTGGGAAAGACAAGTTGTGTTGAATTTCAAAAAAAGGAAATTTGATTTTTGAAAAGAGTAAACTGTTTAAAATTTCCCAGGGAAAGACTGTTTGAATTAAAAACAAATTTAACAGAAATTTGTGAAAGCAAATTTGAATTAAAGTAAAGCCAGTAAAGTGGTAATCGAGATTGAATTAGAATGATATCAAGACGATTTGGATTGTGAGATTCAAATTTGAAGTGTAATGGAATAATCAAGTTAAGAGTTGGGAATCGAGAAGAAACTCGAGTTAAAATGATATTTTGCTCGGATATAAGCGAATGGTGGTGTTGTGGATAAAAGCAGATTGGAATTTGATTGGGATAACATTGGTATATGCTGAGTTGATAGCATATGGAAGTGATAGAGTTGATATGCCGACAAAAGGTACAAGTTTATATTTCTATTGGATATAAGATTTATGAGCCGAATTGGCAAGCTGCTTGGCTGTTTGATTTTCTTTTGGTATGGAGATGGCTCAGAGAGGCGAGTTGGAGTTTGACGTATTGACCAGCACAAAGGAGGTGCTGGCGAAATTTTTCGAAGAGTTAAGGCGTTAGAAAATTTTCAGGATTTTTGAAAATTTTAGTTGATAGGAATTAAATAAATTTTTAATTGAAATTAAATTGGTTCAGTTGAAACTGAAGTTAAGAAGTGAACGAATATGTTCTAACCAGTCGATAGGGTCGTTCTCTACCTTAGCAATTTCGAGGACGAAATTATTTTAAGTGTGGAAGATTGTAATGACCCGCATTGGCAGAGGTACTATAATTAATTAATTTAATTATATTAATAGTGATATAGTGAATTTAATGGTCATGGAATTAAATAATGGTGAATATTTAATTAAAATAATATATTTAATTCTGAAATAACCAGAATTGGCTGAAATGGCGATATGGTGTGAACTGGATCACCTGTGATATTTAATTCAGTTTAGAATTGAATTAGAATAACGAATATATTATACAAACGACAGTTTGAACATAGAATTATAATATAATTAAAATCGAGCTTGAAATGGCGCTGCAGTTCGTAAATTGGCGATTCGAACTTCAACTGAATGTACATGATTCGTTTTAAGCCGGATTTCTGTGAAACAAGAAACGTGTGGAGCTGGTGGAGTATATCTTTCTAGTGGAAGAGAAAAATCGGGATTTCGTCGTGTAGATTTTGATTTATGTCCAAATCAAATTTTAGAAAAGTCGGTGTGGAATTCCTTTATAATTTATAAAGGAATTATTTATATTTTTAAAAGAAATTTCAATATAAATCGAATATCGGGTTGACCTAGGAGTGAATATCAAGTTAGAAATTCATATAGGAATATTCTAGAGCTCTGTGGTATTCCACTGTAAATATAGACGATAATATTTATTTTTAAATATTAAATTTAATTATATTTAAATATATTTATATATTAAAATGGGTCATCCAAAGCTTTAAAAATACGTTGTGTGAGCAAACGAAGTCGGAATTCGACGAAACCAGTTTCGTTGGGACCGTAATGTCAAACTGTAGTTGTATGTCCATTTTCATGATTTTTGGATATTGTATGTGGATATAGGAATTTTTAAAGTGATAATTAAGCTAAAAATCAAATATAAAAATATTTATTTATTTCCCTATAAATGCATCAAAATTCCCCCTAACCCTCATTTTTCTATTCCGTAGTCAACCATCTCTCTGCCGCCGGTTATTTCCTTCCAGGAAAATGATTCCAGCTTCATAAATTTAAAATCGAAGTAAAATCCTATAAATCAAAATTCTTATATATCTGAATTCCCCTATCTCTTCTCTTCAATCCAGTATGTGTTGCGCAGAGCTCGGTGGAGTTCGCTCGCGGTTTTGTTTCCAGTAAAATTAGGGTTCATCAATTTTTGGGTTTTAGAGTTTGGATCTGCGAATTTCATTGATATAGATGTATTCATGAGGTCGAATGCCAGCTTGTGAGGATACTCGGTGGGATTTCTAGACAAAAACTGTCGCACTCTGTAAAGCAGCGAGAAGAGCTGTTGTTGAACGCAAATATGGAGAGGCTGCAAAGAATTGAGCGATGGTGACTGGGCTTTGCGAGTCGATGAAGGATTTGGGGGAGCCAAGAATCGACTTTGATTCTGGAAGGTGTTTTGAAATACTGGAGGGAGACGAGCGTTTAAAACGTTGAAGTGGTGGGTGTATACTTGGTTGGAGACGCGAAATGGCTTTGGGATACTGAGATGTTTATCGCGTGAATGAGACGAAGAGGTTGGAGATGAGCAACAGGGTAAGTCTTTAGCTGAAGTTTAAATGTTATGATTTACATAATTTTTCGTGGGTTTCTCGTTGGCCATGGTTTTGTGTTTAGTCACGTTTGTGATAGCTTGGGATTAAGTAGTTCAGCGGGGTAGTCAAAAAGTCGGTTTTCCTTAACATGTTTGTGATGGTTAAAGGAAGGGAGGATGGTGAATGTAAGGAAGCCGTGGGATTTAAGTTTGGGAAGGACGGGATTTTCAGAAAGTAAAAGAATGGTGAAGTGGTGAATTACTGGTTTCGTTTTACTGGGGGACGGAGGTGTTTTCAGGCTTCAGGGAGAGGGTTGGTATTTTTCCGATGGTGAAATGAGGGGATAAGAAGGAGATTTCGATGTTGATTAGTTTGGTTATATTTGGTGATGTCTAAAAGAAGAGGACAGTAGTTCAAAACGTGGAAGAAGCAGATGTGGATAAATTAGCGGAGAAGAATTTGTGGAGCAGGCTCAGTGTTTTTGCTAAGGAAAAGAAGTGGCGGGTTGGACTGTTGGTGTGGTGGGCTGATCCGAGAAGAAATAAAAGAAAACATGGGTCGACGTTTTAAAAGGTTATGGCCCAATTAAAATTATAATTTTAAGCCTTAATTTAATTTAAATATTTGTATAACTTGTATAATGTATAACACTATCATACGATATCAGAATCCGACAAATTCAGATCCGACAGGATCGTATGGATAAGACCTACAACATGGAACCAGTTGGGAATGATTCGGAGCTTGTTCGGATTTACGACAGAATATAACGTCAGTTCTGAATCAACGACGGTTATCGTTATTCAACGATAAACTGACAATGTGAGTAAAACTCACCAACTCTGAACAGTTCTATTTTTATAACGTATATTTAGAACTGATAAATGATGACTGATTTTTGTGTGTTAACTATTTGGTTGAATTGTTTTTGTATTGGTTGAAATCATAGATAATGATATATATATAAATCGTTGATCGAATATTGATTCTGTTTATCAGAATAGTTTATATTCGTATTGATTAACATCTGTGATGCAGGGAAACAGGTTGGAGGAATCCAACTGGATTCCTCAACATTTATTTTACTGTTTATCATATATTGTGATATATGATGTGTTATATAATCTATTATGGATTATGTGTGTTATAATGATATTGATCCTTGTTATTCGATATTTTAAATATCATAAAAAGACCCAGGGATGTAAAAAGATTTTTTTTAATGTATATTGAAATAAAGGGATCTTATAAAGTCAACAGATTTTATAAAAGGAAATGATTCGAAAGTAAATAAAAGGGAAAAATGTTGATAAAACGAATAGAATAGAATAAAGGAATATTTGTTTAGTAAATAAATAGGATTATAAAAGGAAATTGATGAGATAAAAAGGAGTTAATCAAACGTAGTTTATCAAAAGGAGTTAATCAAACGTAGTTTATCAAAAGGAGTTAATCAGACATAGTTATTTAGGATAGGTTACCATTTAGCACGACTGCTAGCGTAATTTGCAGGGCTGCAGATAGCCTACGACTGTCGGATGTTTTCCTGAGGGAATCAAGCGTAACCATTGCGATCGCCGCGATCTAGAGTTAAGAAAATGGAGTCAGATTGAACATAGATATTCAAAAGGAGTTAATCGAACATAGAAATTAAGAAATGGAGTTAAACAAAAATTAGAAACTGACTAGAGATTAATAAGTTGAATGGTTTCTTAAGTATCGATCTGATGTTGGTTTCGGCCTACGGGGTTTATACTTAGGAAGTTGTTCTCTTGTTAGTTTATAGTTAGAGTCTGATAGATGTGGAAGAATAGTGATACGAAATTAAGCCATGGAATTGTTTTCCAATATTAATGACGTATATTTTCTAAATGTAGAAAATGAGGAAATATATATATTTATATATGTTTGATGATTGATCGATATAATTTCCATTTGGAAATAATATCGTTGTTTGCACACGTGTTTTTCTTTGATAGTTAACTCAACGACTATCGAAGTTTTCTGACCATTTTAATGTTGTTAATATGAAGAGACCGGTTGGATTATTATCCAAAGAACCACTCTGTATTGGCATAAGCGTTGCGAATCATATATGCCAAGGATAATTGAAGATGGTGTAAAGTGCAAGGGCTATTGTATAAGTCTTAGATAACAGTGCCTAAGATGGATGTACTGAATAGTGCCTTCGGTTCATCCTGTTCCTGGGTGACTTGTATGGATGAATGTCTGACAGAGTATTTCCAGAAAGGTCACGTACATTGATTTCTTCAACCGTACCAAGAGTGGAAGCGGAGAAGGAAACTTCTTTAGCCAACACGTAATGTACTGTTGTAGACGTCAATTAGTGATTTTTGATGGATTTGACAATGTGGCATTCGAAGTGAATCCGATGTGATGATAAGGCGTAACCTCAAGCCTCATCAACCGGTAAATGACTTAAATCGAGCAGGTAGCATGGCTAAGTCGGTCGCTCCGAAGTAGGGTGTATAATCACCTAATCTAGAGTTTCATTTACTTCTAAAAATCTATTGTTGATGCTGTCCCATTCGGGAAACGGTTGCTGTTCCCAACCGTTGGTGATATACATTCGATACACTCAAGCGAAATGAGTGGTCGATCATGTGTGGCCGGGTTGCAAGATGTTCTTGTTGAACCCAGTGTATTCAGCTCTAGAGGTACACTAGCGAAAGGTGGTTCCATACCTTGTCATAGTTGGAAACCCATTACCCAATACGTGCTTGCGGTTTTGATTGTATACTATATATGTAGAAACGTGAGATGAAAGCGTTTCTGCTCGATGATTATTATATTGTGGTTGATAGACATTATTATAATATCAAAAGGTTTTTGATATAAAGATAATTTGGATTTTCATAAGGGAAAAACCCGTTCCGTTATACGGCGTGGTCTTAGGAGATATCATTTACTTGTTCGAACTGTTTTAAACTGTTTTACTCATACCAGTCTCATGACTGACCCGGAGTTTATTTTGTTTTGTTTTCCCCTAAACTCTTGGGTGCCTAAATTTGTACGGGCAGTCAAGTAGTTGGGATTTACAGGTACTTGAAGAGCTGGAGCAGGAGGCTTCAGGATTATATAGCTATAGTTTATTTTCGCTGTGTTGTAAGTGTTGTACTTTGAAAATGATATGTATATTCAAATACAGATTTATATTTCAAAGATATGTTATCTATTATATGTTATTCGTTCTGCTGTGAGGTTCGTGTTACTCTGATGTTGTGTTCTTCTTCTTCTTCTTCTTCTTCTATTCTAAGTTTCTATCTTATCTATCCTCACCCTCTGTTTTCTTTCTATTAATTTCCTGATTTTCAGTTTAATTTGAGGTTGGACTTGTGTTTTTGGTCAGCTCAAATTGGACCGGATTTTCGGGTCATTACATATAGTAACACTAATAAGTGTCAGTGTCATAATCCTACAAACACTTATATTCGTTACTAAGTAAAACTATGTTTTTGCCTATTCTATGCACAATTTGTATTAAATTTCTCAAAACAAATGAATATAACATTTCTTTATGTTTTCCATAGGACATATATAATTCATCATACAAATCCAGTGCAAATTTAAAATGCCTCGCAGATAACATGTAGTTTATCATATACGATTATTAAAGATACCATAATATCACATATTCACGTATGACAAAAACATATGTTACAAAAAAATTAATTTAAAATACACTTAAGGTATTTACGGTCAACATAACCATCTTGGATTGTCCAATCTAAACTCTAGCGATTTTGCATATTTTTCAAAGTCTTGTACGAGAATTCAAAGCGTTCATCTACATGTTTCTGCATTAATATAAACACTCAATAAAAAAAACTAAAAACTTCAAAATGCAAAGTAAGATAAATCAGCGGAAAACTTAAGTGCAAGATAGTATCTACGAGTCATAATTTCATACACAAATCTTCAATTTTAGCTCTTTGGTCGTGCTTGCATGCTTCCCTTTCTACTCCATGTATAGACATAAACCATGCGTACCTCATTTAAAAAATCAAAACAGTGTAGATTCAAGAATTGGAATACGTACGTGTTGATGAGCATGTTCACAAGCTTGAATCTAAAATTGCATCAAGCTTACAGTGCTTGTTGTTGCAAGCTTTGCACTTGCAATAGCAAATGCACAAACTTGCAACAACAAGCATTGTAAGCCTGCGCACATGTATTTCTCTAAAGAGTAAAATTGCAATATTAATTAATTTAAAAGGAAAAAATTACGTTTCATTCGTTTCCTTAACATTAATCTTCTTAGTAGTTAGTACATAATTTCAATAGTGGCCTTATCAAATATGGGTTCCCATAATACAAGGTAAGGGTGTTTTATTCTAACGTACAAAATTGAGATATTCAATGCTAATGACCGAGACAGTGTGACAAGTCTAAATTTAGAAACCAACAATGCTTTATCAATAGAGATTGAGTTTGTTGACATGACTTTAGTGAAAATCAGAAGGACCCATATGCGTTCTTCTCGTTTCCACCAATAAGAAGGCGGTGTCATGTTGACACCACATAAAGTGGTGGCAACCAAATAGCATTCTTATCAATATCAGTGTGTGCAGGTGCCTTATGCCGAGCAACTGTCAGTACTATCCCTGAGCCATCAGAAAGTTCAAATAATGATTGTATTTTTTTTCACACAAATAGTGCCATTTTGATTAAAAGAAAAATAAATACATTCAAAAAATAAATAGATAGATACCCCTTCCCAAATGTGGGCACGCCATACAGTATTGCTCTCTTATTATCTTTCAATGCTCCAGCCATATAATATTGCTCATTTGCTCTCTTATAATATTTTAATGCTCCGGCAAGAATCTGACTTGCGCTAGTAGTTCCTTTGTTCACCTAAAACATATTACATAGAGAAAAATACATGTCTTCAAATAATGTAGTAGAGATATAATAGAATTCTTATAGAACATGATAAAATAAGCTAGAAATACACTTCCTTCCCTCTTATTTCCTTCTGAACTATTGTTCTTCCCCACGTTGTTTAAACGTTTTCACCAATATTGTTTTGATTTTTGCATTTCAGTCATTGTTAAAAATTGGCGATGTACTGGTCGCTGAACAAACAACGACAAAGTGGTAGAGTTGAATAAGAAAGATGTCGGGAAGACAATTGTACCATTACGGAACTACAGTCCCTAACTGAACACATATTTTCAGCAAAAATAAATAATCAAACCGATTTTTTCGGTTTTCTTAAACCTACGGCGGCTCTGAAAACTTACGACCCTTCCCTCCTCTTTCGATTTTCTTCTTGGCAAATTCTATTCGAACCTCCTAAAGTGCCGACTTGGGATTTTTCTCAATTTTTGGAGGGGGGGTGTTTTATATTTTAAGAGCACAACCAACAATGGCTTGTTCAGTTACTAAACAAGCCACGGAGCAACCAGGTTTGGCTTGTTCACTCACCCGTGGCTGGTCTATGACTAGTTTTGAGCTCCTCCGTGGCTAGTTCACCCAACAGAGACTGGTTCATATAACGGCAAACTGTTTGCCGTTATAAGATTATAACGGCAAACACTTTGCCGTTATAATCTTATAACGGCAAACAGTTTGCCGTTATAATCACTAGCCGTTGCAACCCCAACGGCTAGTTCACTTCCTCCCTATAAACCACCCTATCTCCTTCTTCTTCCTCCTTGACACAACCACTCCACCTTCCCAACTTCTTCATCAACAAAATGTCTTCGTCTGCACCCAAGCGAAGCGGGAAAAAAACCATAAACAAGAAACTCATGTCCCAGCCGCACTCGTCATCGTATGCGATGCAACGGTCAATCCAACAACAGCAATCGTTGTAGCCATCTCATGAATATGGCTACTCGCCGTATTCAAATTATCCATACCGTCCATCGTACCAACCGCTCGGTCCTCCTAATTTTCCTCCCATCCAATCGTCCGTCCCGCCACAGTTTTACCAACGACCGCCCGGGGTAGGCGTGTACGACGATCATTCGTCGTATATGTCAATGATGATGCAGACCGAGCAAAGTCAACAACCTCACCTAACTCCGCAATAGATTGAGATTCGTGACCGCGAAGCGATGCAAAATCTGCAAAGACAGTTTTCGTATGGGTATGTCTCTCCTACTACCGAAGAAAATGTTGGGACTTCTACGGAGGAGGAGGAGGAAGATGCAAATGAGGAAGTAAATGTTACAAATTCTGAAGAATTGAATGAAGAATACGTTGCACCTATCAGTCCCGAATATAACCAAAAGAAGAAGAAGAAGGTGAAGTCTTTAAGGAGCATTTTCAGTAAACGACACCAAACCGAAGTTGAATCGGAGCCGAATCACGGAATAGAAGATATTGAGGATGATAATGCTGAAGGGGAAGATATACCAGCGGATGGAAGAAGAAAACAATGTAAGTTTACTTCCGAGCAGTACGTTTCACTTGCTAAATCGTGGATACGCATTTCACAAGACAGCATTGTTGGAAATAATATGAAAGGTGAGAAATTTTGGGAAAGAGTAGCAGAGTTCTACAATTCGTTGGAAGCGAGGAATAGAACATGGGCATCACTTAGAGGCGGTTATAGAGTTATGAATGCCGCGTGTCAGAACTATCTTGCAATACTGACAGCCTTGGAGAACAGACAGCAAAGCGGTGCTTCACCTTATGACGTTGTAAGTACCGTAGATTACTTTGAAAAATAACTTACTATACTATGATCGATTAGTTAGAAATGACATAAGCTCATACAATATCCACTTTGTGTTACAGATTGAAGAGTCACGAAAGGCCTACCAGCAAAAGTATGGTCATCCATTTAAATTCCAAGACTGTTATGAGCTTCTATCTAGGTTACCGAAGTGGAAGAACCCCAGCAACTTCATGTTTGAGCAGCAGAAAAAAGCTAGAAGGATGAACTACTCTGATTCTAGTCCAGGAAGTGGCCCGAGTTCGCAAGAAAGAAACCCTTTATTTGGAAGTAGTGATGGACGACCTGTCGGCAGATCCAAGGCAATTCAGCTGGAGCAACGAGGTGCAGAGTTTGCTAGATTTATGGAAACAATGGAGAGTTCATCTAAGGCAACAAAAGAGCATAGAGCTCGATTTTCGGTGGAAAGAAACCGTAGCGACGAAGATTTCTAAAAGGCAGTTAGGGATGATCGAGAGCTCCGCAGACAAGAACATGCGGAGAAACAAGCCATGGAAGAAAAGAAGCTGGAGGAGCAGAAAGCTTTGGCGCGAGAGAATAATTATGTTAAAATGATTACATGTGATTTTAGTAAGCTTACCCCTCTACAGCAAGAACTAGTAACCGAGCAGATTGGAGAGTATAGAAAAAACAAAGGAAGCAGAAGCGGAAGCGTTAGTGGCTCGTATATGGACTAGCTATGTATGTTGGGTTAAGTTGTAATATGATTGTGAACTGTTTGTAGTATTTATGTGCTGGTGGGTGTTTATGTACTAGCTATATATGTTGGGGGTGAGTTGTAATATGATTGTGACCTGTTTCTAGTATTAATGTAGTAGTTGTTGTTTATGTACGAGCTGTATATGTTGGGTTGAGTTGAAATAATGATACAATCTACAATATGATTGGAAACCACATTTATTGACTCAAGTACGCACTGATAGATAGTTCAAATGATACATAGTACACGACTACACACTGATACATAGTTCTAGTACCAACTATTGATTCCGACTATTCCTTCCTTTACGCGCCCACAAATGTTCCACCAACTGGTCACGCAATTGGAAGTGTGCAGCTTGATCTTCAATGTGTTGAACCATATCAACATATTCTTCCATTGAGTTTACATCTTTATGGGGTTTTGCATTTGAGCCCGTAAACATGTCAGGATAATTAGACTTTTGATTCTTATATCCGCCTCTTTCAGACTCCACAATCATGTTATGTATTATTATACAAGCATACATGATTTCTGAAAGCACTCTTGCATCATGAAAACGAGTAGGATTTCGTAAAATATGAAATCGGGCTTGTAAAACACCAAACGTACGTTCGATGTCCTTTCTGTAGCTAGCTACTTTTTCAGTGAAATACCTTTCTTTATCATTTGATGGAACTTTGTACCCTTGCATCAAAGTTCTCCACTTTGGGTATATTCCATCGACTAGGTAGTACCCAGTTTTGTGTTCGATATTACCAAGTTTATATGAAACATCTGTTGACAATCCGTTAGCAAGTTCTGTGAAAAGATATGATTGTTTTAAAACATTTATATCATTCAATGAACCTGGGACTCCAAAAAAAGCATGCCAAACCCATAAATCGTATGTTGCTACTGCTTCAAGGATCATTGATGGCACTTTCTTATGTCCGGTGAACATTCCTTTCCATCCCGTTGGGCAGTTTTTCCAAGCCCAATGCATGCAATCTAAACTTCCAATCATACCTGGAAATCCTCTGGCTTCTGCCCTGCATAGTATCTTGGTTATATCGTTAGGTCCAAGCGTCCGTAGATACTCCTTCCCAAACTCTGCAACAACTGTTTTACAGAATTCTTTCAGACACTCTATTGCTGTTGATGCTGCGATTCTGAAATATTCATCCATTTGATCGCCAGATGTTCCATAGCTTAACATCCTCAACGCCGAGGTGATTTTGATGTGTGGTGAATGGCCGATTTCTTGTGCTCCGTTCAGTCTATAAGTGAAATATGGATTTGACTGGTGAAGTTTAAGATATATTTTTGAGAAAATAGCCGGACTCATACGGTAACGACGGCGGAACAAAGTTATATCAAAGGTTGGATTGTCGATGAAGTAATCCCTCATTAGTCTTTCATGTCCATCCTTGTAGTCTCTCTTATACCGTCGGTCAATCCGGCCATGCATGCTACCCCGATGGTTGCTAGTTGAGCCTTCAGCGAAATAATTGGAATACGCAACCATTGCGTGCTGTTCCAGCTCCTCCTCCGTCTCTTGCTCCACTTCTAGTTCGGAATTATCAGTTTGATTCTTCTTGTTTTTGTAGTAATGGTAGTATAGATTTGGATCCATTGCTTGCTTTTTTATAAGTTGAGTTTCGTTGTTATCTCTAAGCGTATCCGAACGAGAGATATATATAAGCAGGGATGGTAAACTAAATATCTCTGACATAGAGTACATGTAGGCAATAATGGGTGGCAATAATGGTTCCAACATGATGGTTCTGTCGTTGAGTAGTCAATTCGGATAGTTGTTGTGATGTGAAAGGTAGGCACTAAATGGTTGGCAATAATGGTTCTGTCATTGAGTACTCAATTCAGACTGTTGTTGTGATGTGAAAGGTTGGCACTAATTGGTTGCCAATAATGGCTCTGTCAATGAGTAGTCAATTTGGCCACTTGTTGTGATGTGAATTTTGGACATTTAAAATAGAATATTTTAAATAATATCTACGAGAAATTTATTTTGAATATAATTCGAACGTATATATTATATACGTCGTCGTTAGAATATAAATAATTATATATAATTATAAATAGAATTGAAAATGGCGCGGTAGTTCGATAATTCGATTTCAAACTTCGATTGAATGTACCGGGTGCAAAACAATCTGGATTTTAGTGAAACCAAAAACATTAGGATCTAATCGAGAATATCTTTCCAACGAATCCGAAAAATCAAGATTTCATAGCGGGAATCAAAAGATATGTCCAATTGAAAATTCTTAACAGTCGCTATAGAATTCAGGCCCTTAAAAATGGAAATTTTGCAAACGACCTCGGATTTCGACGAAACCACTTTTGTTGGATCCGTGATGTCAAGTTATTGCTAGATTTCAAATTTCATAATTTTTCGAATCAATATGTGAGCGTGGCAAATTTCATAATTTTTCGAAGGTGTTTGAGTGCGGTAAGTTGTGACTAAGTAACATATGTATATATAGCTGCAATATTAGTTATGGTGTGAATGGTCACTAGCTACACTTTGTGATTTTCAAAGCTTGTGTAGGTAAACAAACAAAATACTGATGTAACCGGTCACTGGTACGACTGTAGGGAACACTGTAGGGAATCTGCTTTTTAGTGATAAAGTGTATCGAGGACGACCCCCTATGGCTACA
This sequence comes from Allium sativum, assembly GCA_030737875.1. Lineage (NCBI taxonomy): Eukaryota > Viridiplantae > Streptophyta > Magnoliopsida > Asparagales > Amaryllidaceae > Allium > Allium sativum. The sequence goes on along the minus strand of CM060916.1, from coordinate 364,135,440 downwards.
GACTGAGAGCTGGACTATATTCCAATAACTCTCGACAAAGAGTGACATGACGCCACTGTCACATAAAAGATGACTGCACTATGCGAACTGTGCAAGACGTGACCAGTCAATGTGCTACAGTCCGTCGACCAACTACAGATGGTTACGAAACGTTAATACATTTCAAACAACACATACAGGAACTAGAACAGCAGAACATAGTAACATCAAATAACGATACAAGTGATACGATACAAGTGATAGGATGCGTAACGATACAGTACATATTAGCATAACATAAAATATTTAAATCCTAATTTAATCCACGTTGGAGTCGATAATTTGAATTACTTAGGTCGTTAACTTGATTTCGCAGCTTTCTTATTTCTTCCTCTAGTTCCAAAGCATACGTAATTGCTCGACGGGGAAAGCGATCATCTATCCACTGTCCGAACTCGCATCCGTTGTTTCTTACTGGACAAGTATAATATCGTCGTCCAACGTCTTTTCCATGACGTACGACTAATTGCGGTGCTTCAAAACCACAAAAGCATACAATATTTGCGGATTGCACCTCGCCTTCTTCAACCGTGGCTCTTACACGAGGAATTACAAGGTTAGCCCTACGGTCATGTTGTCGTGCTGGATTGTCTTGCTGATTGCTTATTTCCATTTCGTGCATTCCTGCTTCGAGCTCTAATTGTCGCACCTCGTCATTGTGTCGCTCTTCCATTTCAATATACCACTCGGTTGGTTCTCTAGATGCGGACGGATTAGGATTTGATGGTCCAGAAATAAGGTCCGTGTAATTGTAAGAAGATGGATAAGAAATTGGCATGACTACGCTCTAAGTAGATGGATAGGGTTTTAGTGAAACGACATTCGATATATGTAGGAGGAGATGCAGTTACCAATGCATAAAGGAGTTTGCCGTTATAAAAATATAACGGCAAATTGTTTGCCGTTATAAAAATATGACGGCAAACTGTTTGCTTTTTTATTTTATAGCCGTTGCGCCCCAACGGCTACTTAAACGGTCGCAATCCCTCCCATTATATATCAACCTACCTCCTCCTTCTTCCACACTAACAACTACCTTTTCAACTTCAAGTTGTACAACCCAAAAAATGTCTTCTTCTGCACCCAAGCGAAGCGGAAAAAAAGGTGTAAGCAAGAAACCCCTATCCCAACACCAACAGTATTCAAATGACGATGCTTATTCCGTTTATCAAAGAGCTGGAAAAGAAATTGTACGCGAAGGGAAGGTTTCCGAGCCACTAGGGACGATTGGATCCAACCCTGTTTGCTATTGTGGACAAGTGTCGGTCGTTGTTATTGACGAGACCGAAACAAATGCCGGTCGTCGATTTTTCGGTTGTGAAGCCTTCAACAACCACATGAATTATCCTGATGCCATTGATTATTGTTGCTTTAAGGAGTGGATTGACCCTCCCATTTGCGAATGTGGACGTCAGTATGCACTCGAAGCACAAGCAGAAATAAGACGCTTGAGCAAGATTAATGCCGGTAAGACAAGAGATGGTCCTTTCCCTAAACCATGGTAGGTGTACGTGTTTGAATTTGATGCTGGTGTGCTCAGTTGTTGTAGTTTGTATGATTATGGTTTGGCATTTCCTTCTGTTCTACTAGTTGTCATTGTTCCAGTTGTTTTAATTGCTCAATAGTTGTACTAGTTGTTGAAGTTTGTATGATTATGGTTTGTCAATAGTTCTACTAGTTGTCATGATATTATAGTTGTTTTCATTATGTCGCAAGCAGAAATAAGGCACCTGGGAATGGCCCATTTTTCGTAACCATTTCGTGAATTGAAATGGTTAAAGCACTGGTGGACGACCCTTTTTTTGGTGCTGGTAGTCTCTTCCGAATTAAATGACAACAGTATACGAAATTAATAGTAATGGCACCATTTTTCTTTCTGCAATGATGTGACTAGACAATGTAGAGAATCTAACATAATATCACGAGGTTAATAGTGTTTGCCGTTGTAATATTTATAACGGCAATATCTTTGCCGTTGTATCCCCACTCCCCAACCAGTCCGTGGCTGGTTCTCCCCTTCTGGGTGCTCGGCTCGTTGGACCAGTTTCAGAACATGAGAGAGAATAACTGAATAGAACGGATGGTTGGTTATGGTCTAAGAGGATTGAATATAATTTGCCTTTCTTCTTCAACGTTCTTCGCAGATTACCTACTCTTTCGATCCTTCCCTCCTCTTTCGCAAGTTAACCTGTCCTTCACTGCATATACCATTTCTTCTGATCATTCTTTCGTCCTCTTTGGCGAACGCACCCTATCTATTTCAGCGGACCCTTACTATTTTTATCCAATCCTAAATCCATCTTCAAATCCGACAAATCCGCTTAACGCTTAACGGCGGATTACTTTCACTCTATAAATTCTATGAATAACGAAGGCGGAGATGATGCCACTCGAGGGTAGGTCACGGATTACTTTCACTCTGCAAATTCTATAAATAACGAAGGCGGAGATGATGCCACTCGACCGTAGGTCGGATCTTTCTAAGTTGCATCCTCCAACAGAAGGTTTGTGATTTTATTTTCACATTTGATTAAATGAATATGTGATTTTAATCATTTTATTGATTGTTTTTTTTTATGTTCAACGAATTTCGTCGACCTTTACATCCAAAAAGTATTTAATTATTTGAACAATTTCGAACTCTGCAAACATTCCAAGTATGTCCATTTTGAGTACTTGATGCCTCAAAAAAAAAAAATGAGTTGTCCACACTGCAGCTTCATCTAACACTGTTTGGATATGTTCATAGTTAATTATAATAGCTGAAAACGAAACCTATACTGATAGTGGGTATGTGTTTGTTAGATTAAGTAAATCCATGTTGTTTTGTGCAAGGCATTCTGTTTTCCCTGTATAAAGCAGTAGGGAAATAGACATAAAGTAGTTCTATATGTTGAATTGAGTTTCCCAAAATTCATACAAATAAGGATCTGTGGTAATCCATGATTCGAGTATAGTAAGTTTTGTTTTTTGACATTGGGAAAATAAGAGCAACATTAATTGAAGAATCAACTTGCACCAGTAACATGATAGCCATGACATATTTATTTGAAGAGCAAATTTATTAACACAATACATGACAAGTGAGTGATACATATTGAAGTGCAAGGAGATCGGTTTGAACTGTAATAATATATACTATTGTTGGTATCTAATTTAAGGGAACTTTGTAATATCTGTAAAGTGCATGTGATTTTTAGTACATGTGACTATTTTAGATCTTAGTTACAATTACTGTGATTAAATGTTCATATGTAAATTTTTGATTCATTCATGATTGGTCAAAGTTTATTCATTTATTTGATCAAAGCTGGCACTAAATATAGCACACTAAATATAGCACTAAGATATGTATTATTCATTTATTTGAATCAAAATTGAACTGAATAAAAAAAAAATTAATACTCCACATGTTCAATACAAAATTTGCTATAAGGACACATGTTTACTGTAAGACAAATATGTAAGAATATAGATGGGAAAAAAAAATTTAACTAACAAATTAATTATTCAGTAAAAGAGAAGTCTATTTAGAGACAAAATCTTGACATAAATGGTGACACAGTTAATTTGCACCATTGGATTACCCCATGAATTCCACCTCTCCATATAAAGACAAAAAGATCCAACGGTTGAGGCTTTGTGTCACCATATTTATGTCTAATTTTGTGTCCAAATAGCCACCCCCATAATAAAACTTGGATGGATATAAAGTGTTAATTGTTTATGAAACTTGAGTGAAAGTAAAACGCTAATAGTACATTTAAGAAGGAGAACTTCTACATCACACCATCTAATTTGATCCTTTGTACCTTAATAACATGAAGAAAAAAAACAAAACAAAAATCTATATACCAAGTAGCAGCAAGATTCAGACTAAAATTGATTTAGGTTAACAAGACATTCCTTACTAATTATCGAAAGTTGCAGCAGATTCAAACTGATAAAATGCAAGAGATATATGATAGAAGCTAAAATTGCTGTAATTATTGGAAGTCTTCATAGAGATAATATAATATGAGTATCGTGACATTATTTTTATTTTATATGATATTTGCACTCGTAGATTAATGATTATTGTAGACTTATGTTCCTTATCATATCCTTTATTTTAATGTTACAACGTTTCAGTTCTAGAAAAAAAAAAGATTGGAGTGTGCTGCCTACAAGAAAAAAAGAGATAATATTTTCATCTACAGTCGATATCTCAGTGGGTTGAGTCTATTGATGTATGTCAAAGTGGAGAAGAGGGTATATTACGCGGGAAACATGCATTTTCTTGATAAGCTCTTAAAGACAAATGTGTATCTTACCAAAAGCAAAGTATCTTGTATAAATATAAATATATCTTAATTCTTATACAATAGTGACTTGAGTTGAATTGACTATTATAACTCACAAATCATTTTGTGCAGGCATTGCCTGTGGACAAATGGATGACTATAAAAACACAAATAATGATAGTCTTTCACTTTTTTGTTTTTTGGTTGTTTTTTTTTTATTGTATTTCCTAAAGGTTACGCTTTCATTATAACTAGGATTAATTGTTGTTATAACCTATATTAATTGTTGTTATTTTTTATACATCAATCCGCTCTTGCACTTTTTGCAAAGTATTTGCAGTTTTTTACAATTCTACTTAATACATGACAAGTAATTTCATTGGTAGCATAGTGCAAAACGAAAATCAATGACATATTTATTTATTATCGATATCGACTACCTTATTCACAAATCATTTTGTGCAGGCATTTCTTGTGGACAAATGAATGACTAGAAAGATACAAACAGTGATAGTTTTCTACTGTTTCCAGTATTAATTTCTCTCGCAATTGCACTTGCACTTATGCCTGTTATTTCCTTTTTTAGTGGTTTATTTATTACCTAAATGTTATGCTTTAGATTAGTATTAATTGCTCTTATAACCTGCATTAATTTCTTTTATAATTGCATTAATTGTTGTTCATGTTATTTTCTGTACTCAGTCACCGCTTACACTTCTTGTAAAGCATTTCATGTTTTTCAATTTTTAGTTAATGCACAACACATAGCTTGACTGCAGCATACTAGCATAGTGCAAAATGAAAACTGATGACTTATCTATTTATTATCTTTATCAGTTAATACTTTTTCTAGCAATCTTTTGTAGTAGGGCAAACTTTGTGGCAAAAAAGTTCTTAACTAGTTTGCACGTTGCAAATACAGTTTTTTCCAGACTACTTATTGTACATAAAACATTAATTTCCACAAATGATTTTGCATAATTTTGAGTTGTCATGCATGTGTTTAACTGTGGATCATACTGATTGAGCTTCATCTGACCCCTTGAATTTAAAGTTTGTTAGTTTTTTTTTTATGGTTTGAGCATAGAGAATTAACCACTTATTTCATGTAGACTCAATTCCATCTTCCTATTACTTGAGTTAATATATTTTGTAGAACTAACTATTTGAATTCTTTTTACTTTTCAGGAATGAATATTAAGAAGAAAAAGGGAAAAAAAAAAGATTAAAAAGAAGAACCAGAAGTGAATGCCAACAAAAGCAAGTATGCACTACTTATTAAATGTTTATGTTTTTGTTCCATAATGTACATTAAATATTTCGTAGTAGTGTGAAGTATGTATTAACTTCCTAGCTCAAAAGCTGAGCCTTTTTATGCATATCTTTGAATGCTGACATGTTTAATTTTGGTTTAAATTCAAATTGAAAACATGAAGTTGTTCAATTGTTTTATGTTTTTTTTTCTTTTTTTAAATTAATCATCACTTGTTACATTGGTAAGCTAATAAAAGTAGATGCAAATACAATGTAAGAAAGGATGACTAAATTTGAAAAAGTACTAATCGAAATAACAGTTCGGACAACATTAATTAGTTACAGTAATTCCAGTATTGCTTCATAATGGTAAAAGGAGGGAAAAAAAATCCAAAAAGCCCGTGTTTCCTACGGTTGCATTCCACCGAAGTGTTCTGAGTGCCAGGTTTTTTGTCACAAAGAAACCACTCTCAAAAGACACTGAACCAAGATGGATTTCACAAAAAACAAAGGTATTGCAGTTGTATAGTTTATGCTGCTCTTTAATGATCTCTCAGTTGCTGTCACTTGTATTGTACAACATTATTATTGTGTGCTTCGGTGGCTTAATTCAGATACATCACTATTTTGATTTCCATAAGTTACCGTTCATTTTTATATGAAATGTAAGCTGTAATAAAGCTGAAATAGTTGGAAATGCTGGCTTTGTAGTGATCTGAGTTTGGCACACTATTGGTGTATTATTTCCATAAATCTAAATATTGTAGAATTAACTTTTTTTCCCTTCCTTTTAGACTTGGATGTCATGAGGGAAAATGAGCATGGAAAGATGAGATGAAGAGGAGAAAGCCTACCTGCTAATAGGAGTAAGCAGCAGTTCTTGTGTTTCCACTCCATGATGTATACTTTACACTTTGAAGAACTATGTATTAACATCCAGTTTACCAAAAATAAAGATTTATTAGTTAACATCTGTTTATATTATAATTCCCACTAATCTTTAATGATTACTAATTGGTCCGACCGTAAAATACCCAAATTGCCCATATTTATCAAGGTCATTTAATTATTCTAACCTTTAGTCCGACCTTGAATTATTCTCACTAATCTTTAATTATTCCAACTTTGTAATGCTATAAAATTGATTAAAAATATTATTTTATTGTAGTTTTTTAAATTATTTGAAACTACATACGAATTACAATATATTAAAAAAATTACATGTATTGTTACAAATTAGGAATAATTATTCTAACTAATCAAGCACATGCAAATATTAAATACATAAATAAATATTCAACAAAAAGGTCTAAAAGGTTTGATATAATTGATTAAAAATATTATTTTATTGTAGTTTTCTAAATTATTTGGAACTACATACGAATGACAACATATTAAAAAAATTACATGTATTGTTACAAATTAGGAATAATTATTCTAACTAATCAAGCACATGCAAATGTTAAATACATAAATAAATAAATATTCAACAAAAAAGCCTAAAAGGTTTGATGTAATTGATTAAAAATATTATTTTATTGTAGTTTTTTAAATTATTTGAAACTACATACGAATGACAATACATTAAAAAAATTATATGTATTGTTACAAATTAGGAATAATTATTAAAAAAAATTACATGTATTTTTACAAATTAGGAAAATTACATGTATTTGGTCCGACCAACAAACGTAATTAATAATTTTTTTATTGTTCTTTACTTGATTTCTTATCACATGTATAATTAATAATTTTGTCTATTCAAATATTTCTGGAAATTCTTTATTTACATAATATACGTAAACTATTATTTCCAAAATGGCGTAAATTACAATAAATATTTCTGGAAATATTATGTAAAATTAACAAACATAATAATGTTTTCAATAATATACGTGATATGACGAAATGCATTTTAGTTCTTTTTATAAATGTATATTATACGTAATATACATAAATTTACTAATCTTTTAAGTTCTGGAAATAACATACATAATATACGTAAATTTACTAATCTTAAATTCACTAATCTTTTTTACAAATGTATATTATTTGTAAAAATAACATACATAATAACGTTTTCAGTAATATTTCTGGAAATGATTTACATAATATGATGATAATAATTTTTTGTATTGCTCTTTACTTGAATTCTTATCACATGTATAATTAATAATTTTGTCTATTCAAATATTTCTGGAAATGCTTTATTTACATAATATACGTAAACTATTATTTCCAAAATGGCGTAAATTACAATAAATATTTCTGGAAATATTATGTTAAAATAACAAACATAATAATGTTTTCAATTATATTCGTGATATGACGAATTATTTTTTAGTTCTTTTTACAAATGTATATTATACGTAATATACGTAAATTTACTAATCTTTTTAAATTCTGGAAATAACATACCTAATATACGTAAATTTACTAATCTTTTTTAGTTCTGAAAATAACATACATAATAACATACATAATATACATAAATTTACTAATCTTAAATTCACTAATCTTTTTTACAAATGTATATTATTTGTAAAAATAACATACATAATAACGTTTCCAATAATATTTCTGGAAATTCTTTACATAATATGACGAAAAACTTTATTAGTATATGGAAATGCTTTACATAATATATGTAAATTTAATATTTCTTACTAAATATGATGATGTTATTTAATACATAATATTTCTGGAAACACTGATATGACGAAAATTTTTCTTATTACATAAATAATATTTTTGGAAATGCTTTAGATAATATACGTAAATTTAATATTTCTTACTAAATATGATGATGTTTTATTTATTACATAATATTTCTAGAAACACTAATTTCTTAACCATTTATTCTTTATGTTGCCTGTTTAGCTTTCACATTCTTACCAATTATTTCAACATTTCTTAACCATTTGCATATATATGCTTATCATAGTAAAATACGCAAGTTTCATTCATTTGCAAGATTTTAACTAGAATCCATAAATTCTTTGAAAATAAAATATTTTTGAAATTTAAATATCTTCCTTTTTAAATACTAGAACATTTCTAATGCAGATGTTATAATTAGTTTCATAAAATTCTGATATAGCTATCTTTGTGTATTTAATTTTAATTGTTTAAATGTGTAAAATCTATCAACATATACATATATGCGTATACCTACAATTATCTTGCCTGATTTCTTTCCTTAATATTCAATGATTAGTACCAAATAACCTCTTGAATTTTGTAAAGTTATTAATATGTTTCAATTAGTATAATTAGAATATAGCTATTTTTTACCTTTTAGAAATTAAAATTTATCTTAGAATTTAATGTTGAAATTAATGCTTTTAAGTTAATTGGAATTCTATAGTTTAAATAGAACTAGACATAAATGCAATCAACGGTTTTAAAGAAATAAAAAGAAAAAACATATGATATGTTTAATACGAAATCTATTAAGTAATAGTAAAGCAGAAAAATTTTGTGCTACCTCCTTGATTCTTTCTCCTTAGTTCCCTCAGTTATGTCTATTCTCCTTAATTCCCTCAAGATATTTGTATTAAATCAAAATATTACACAATTTATACTATACTATAGTTACCCAATTCAAAATAAATAGATCTGAGATATTCCATGTCATACAAGAATTGAATCATCGGTTTTTCTTTTAATTCCTTCATGCGTCTCACCCCTGTTCTAACCCTAATTTCATCCAGCATTCCAAAGTCAAATTAAACTGGAAAATCGATCGTCGCCTTCTCTAATGTCTTCCACCAATTTGTAGTGGCCTATTTCCCTTTCTCAGATCTATTTGAGGTGTCATATTGCATAGTTTGTTCCTTCGCAATTTTTTTTCTTAGCTAATGACCATATTCCAACTAAAAATCCTTTTTCTGCTGGTTTTGTTGATTAGATTTGTTATGCATAACTAAACTTGGTTCTTCTTGGATTTTCTTTGTTTATTTCAACAATAAGGGCGGTGGATCTGGTACTGTTATCCAACCGGGGTCATTTGCAACAAAGATTGGTTGTTAACAAATTAAACTCAATTTCGCACTACTGCGATTTAAAAAAAAATGATGGTGGTGGATCTGGCGCAGTCATACAAACACTGAAATAGTTTAAGACCTTTGATTTTGCTCGTAAGTTCAATTTTTTTTTTTTGTTATTTTGAGTTTCTCTAAACATTTACAGCATACAAAATGCAGTTTTTGTTTTTCAGTTAAGAAGAACCGCTCATCCAAATATTGATAAATTTATTTATTCCTCAATATAGTACATGGAATAGTTTTATTTTTTTAGATTGCATGTCTGTATTTCAGAATTAATACTCTGGATCTATTTTGGTCTTTCAGATAATATTGACAGAAATGTCATTTTTAGTGTACCCATTTTCAATCAATGTGATGACCCACTGTTGGCTATTTGTAAACTATGATGGATGCAAGCAGTTAAAGAATTAAAACATAAATATTGTTTTGCGCTTTTTATTGACTTTTTTTGTATACTATTAACTTGGGAATGATTAGAAAAACTCAAGAATACTTTTTTTATTGAACATGTTGTTATCAGCAGTGTGTAACATGTTAACGTTTGTTTGAATATACTACCTGCTTCAATCTTTATTGGTTCAATTTTGTAATATATCTACCAATCATCCAATGTAAAATATATTTCATGTTTAATGTGTTGCATAATTATATTGCTAGACTGGCTTTTTTCCATATATACTATATATCATTCTTAGTTGCATATGTATACTTATTTCTATTATTTTTCGTTACTACAGTTCTTATTACCTTCAATTCTATTTCTCTCCGGTCATCAGTTCTTAAACCACTACTTTTACATTAAAAAAATTGCTTATAGTTGATGCCAAACAAATAGTCATGACAAAAACTAAGAAGAAATTAAAAGGTAATAACTATTAGAAATCTATATTTTTCCATCTATAATTAATAGAAATCTATATTTTAATCATGTTTTATTACTATTTATTGCTTCTACAAGGAAGGTAGTGTTGTTTGGACATTTAGATTTATCTTAATTCTTTCTTATATGTAGATTGCATTATATGGTTAACATACATCTTATGTTGTGTGTCTGAACACTTTATTAGAAACATAAACACTATAAAATGTTGTCACAACATTTTCTAAATTTAGTGCAAACATTCTATTTATGTTTATTGAATTTAATATAATTTATGATAATTTTTACTTGAAATAAATTTATATTGCTTCCAAATACACTTGTTACATTTTCTTAATTTAGTGCAAACATTCTAATTATGTTTATTGAATTTAATATAATTTACGATAATTTTTACATGAAATAAATTTATATTGCTTTCAAATACACCTGTTTGATAAACAACCAAAAATGCATCAAGGAATTGTTAATTCTATTATTGACATGAATTGATTATGAGTCATATTTATTGGCTCATGTAATGCTCAGGCTTTTAGTGGTATGTTATGACATTTTCCCTTCTTTGACAATTGTTCCCACATTATACTTGATTTACTTGAATTCTTAACTTATACACTTGCAATTAATTTCAGTTGTTATTTGTATATACTTTTTCCATATATTCTCGTACGTTTCGTTTTTTATTTCTTTTTATATTATGTACCACACTGATATAACACTAATACCTTTACACATTTGACTAAAATAGATACCAATTATTTGTATATAATTTTACAATGATATCTTAACATATGTAAGTAATATCTTAACATATAACATTTTTCCATATATTCTCATATGTTTCGTTGCTTTATTTCTTTTTATATTATGTATCACAGTGGTATAACATTAATACCTTTACTCATTTGACTAAAATAGATACCAATTATTTGTATGTAATTTTACACTGATATCTTAACATATAACATTAATCTAACAATATGGACCATAATGTTTGACCAGCTAAAGCGATTGTACATAGCACAATATAAATCACTTTTGTCCCTACTTCTCCATATTGTCACACCCTCCTCATCTCTAAGCCTCTATGTATTCTTAGGTTAGTACTTCTAAAAACTGTCAATATCGCACATAGACATGTAATATCTCTTTTATTTTTTTTCATCCATATATCATTGATTATCAAAACTTAGCTAATTTTTTTTTCATAAGAACTCAAATCAGCGGCATATATGGAAAGATTTGATAGCTTAAGCTTTCTAAAACCTATTAATAGTAAATATGATTGGAAAATCAAAGCTCGAGTTATTAGAATCTGGGAAAGTTACAGCAGTAAATGTGACAAGAAATATATAGGAAGAGATCTCCTATTGTTAGATGACAAGGTAAATAATTATATTTAAACAGTTTATTCTTTATATATATATATATATATATATTGCAATCTCATAATTATTCTTTTTTTTTAAATTGTTTTTATTGCATAATATAGCATACCCGAATTCATGCTTTTATATGGGCAAATCATGTTGAATACTTGAAGGACAAGTTGGAAGAAGGACAAATATATATTCTCAGCAATTTGTGTGTCAAATTCTACAAACCAGGATCTATAAAACCTATCCGCAACGATTTATAGATTTGGTTAACAAGACGCACCAAGGTAACCAAATTATTGAATTATGAAATGATGATACGGGAAAATGAATATGATTTCTTTGATATTGCTGATGTGAAAGAGTTATCACTAGAGAAAGACCAAGCTCAATTATTAGGTATGATCTACGATACTTTAGACATACATACACATCTGTTTTACAATAAGTAGCAAGTTTCATTTATTTATTGTTATTATTTATCAGATTTTATCGGAGTGCTCAAGTATAAGGATTGTGATATTTCAAAAGATGGTTTAAATGAGTTTGTGAATGCAAATGACGAAAAGCAATACAATTTTATATTTGAACTTATAGATGGGAGGTATGTATATATAACACGTTAAATATTATGGAATTAAAATTTTTATTTTGTTATATGCATAAACAATATTTTCCTTCCCATTTTTATTTTTTGACAGTTCCATTGTGAAAATTTGTTTTTGGGATGATTTTGCTAAATTGTTTGCCACCGCTTTAAAAGAAGCTACTGAGAAAACAGTTATCATCGTTGTGGCAAGTTGTAGGTTGAATTCATTTAAAGGTACAATTTTAGTATGACTTTTATGTTATTCATAATTGAGAAAATTTATTAAAATGTGTTTTGGTAGGATTTACCCCTTATTTCCATCATTCTAGCTCAATTCTCTCATCCATCGGTCCAATATGCTATCGACTATCAATTACTTTAATATGTGAAAATTTAATAACATGACATTTCTTATATTGTAGAGCAACCTAATATGACCAATGTTGATGCAACACGATTTTTCATCAACTATAATCATAGCAGTGTTGTTAAAATGAGAAAGAGGTAAATTTGAGTTTTATTGAAATGTAATATAATATATTTTTTAAATATAATATACATCAAAAATTAAACTTATAAAATATGTAGGTTGGATATTATTGATTTCAATGAAGGAAAAGTTGATGTTAACGATATGATTACCGGAGATTATCAAATACTGAGTCTTGGTGAGAAAATGAACTTGAAATCTGAATATATTGAGGTATGCTCCCTAGACTTTAATATTTTTTATTTTTTATTTGTCGTTCCTATTCAAGTACGTGAAGTTACTATATTTTATAAATTTTAGAAAGAAGTTATTCGTTAAGTAACCGTTAGGAATGTAAAAGAGGAACAAAGTTGGTATTATGGTGCTTGCTTAGCATGTAGTGATCTAGAAGTTGAGGAGAAAAATGGGAAGTATAAATGTCCTAATTGTAAAAGAAGCATACCCTGTCCGGACATGAGGTAATTTTCTGTAATGCTAGAATTTTTTTTACTTACTTTCCTACTAATTGTTTATATATATATGTATACATATATGTATATATATATATGGAAACCCGTGTGTTACACGGAAGCATAGAGTATGGGGTGTTGTAGTTTGCACGGGAGCATAGAGTACGGGGTGTTGTAGTTTGCACGCGCGTGGTTGTTTGACGCTCTTCGCGCGTGGTTGTGGCACACGCTTCGTGCGTGATCGATGTAAGTCATTTGCGCATCGATTGATGTTCATCAAATGTTATGTATATGTGGAGTAATTGTATATTGAAATTTTTATTTGTCGCAGGTTATTTAATGTAGTGGATGAATGTAAAATGTTGGAATTATTTCAGTTGAGTAGTAAAAGCTGCGCGAAGTTGGCAACAGAATAATAAATGAAAGGGAAAAAGTGTCATAATTAAAAACAAACTGCATAATACAAACTTATGCATACAAAGAAAAGACAGGTAAGTTTATACATTGGTAACACAGGTAGGAAGTGAATGTAATTTATTCGAGGGGAATACAAACGGAACTGGTGAGTGTGGAAAGAAGGAAATGAGGTTACAATGGAGAAGCAGGTTGATTAATTCCTTGAACGCCTTGCCAGATACTTTGCCTCGATCCTATCATAGTCTGCAAACTACAGTGAAGAAAAAAAATGGTTAGAAAAGCAGTTTGTATGAAGTCGTAGTGTTAAGGTACCAAATTGAATAAGTAATTGCGAAAACACTTGTAATAGTTAAGAAAATAAGGACTTGCAAACAAATAAACTAACCAAAAAGATGGACATTGGTGATCGCGTCGGTTGCAGGCCAAATATTTTTATTGCAAAGCATCTGTAGACAAAATAAAGGTGTAAAACTGCAATAAGAATTTTTTTTTAAAAAAAGTTTTAGAAAACTAACTTTTGAGGAGAAAAGTACGTACATTTGTACTCCAATTTTTTTTGTGAAATTACAGCAAACCTCAGGATAAACGACATTTGTTGTAGATGTTGTTGTGGTTGATTCTAGCAGAATTGAAATTCTACGGAATGCAGTGCATCTAGCTAGAGCAACATACAGTTGTCCATGACTAAACACTTCGGTGCGTAAATCAATACCGACGTACTTCACAGATTGACCTTGTGCTTTATTGATAGTTAATGCGTAAGCAAGCTTAATAGAAAACTGACGTCTTGACATGTTTATAGATAATTCTGAGGAAGATGGTTGAAGAGATATTCTAGGTATAAATACAAAATTGCCAGCTTTATCTCTAGTAAGTATTTGAGCTTCAATTATTCGTGTTGCACATCGGACTACTATTAACCTTGTTCCATTGCAGAGTTCTTCTTTTGGAGCTAGGTTTCTAAGCAGCATAATCGGTATCCAACTTTAAGTTCAAGATTGAATGGTGGTAATCCACTACACTCTAATGAATTCATAAATTCAGTTGGGTAACGATTATTTTCCTCATTTTCCACTAACTTGTCAGCAGAAAGGAAAATATGAACATCACCAGAGCATTTCTGCAGACATGCAGAATTTTTTGCGCTCACATCTTTGTTACGTGCTGAGAGAATAGTTCTGCCCCTTAAAAAATCTGGAGATACTTGGTTGACAGTAAGTCGTGGATAAACAGTGTCAATTAAGCTAGCAAGACTACTACATTTGTGCATCATTGATAGGTCAATGTGTTGTTCTGGCGTTGATCCGGTCTGTACAACATTAAATTTGATTAAAAGAACGATTATATTAAATAGACACAAAGTCGAACTATTGTTATGATAGTAGTAGGAAATGAAAATGTAGTACCCTGGTTAGATATTCAGTCAAAGCACCACTCTCAAAGTCGTTGGAACTTAGTCGCATATTTTTGTGTAAACATAAGACATGAACAACTACCCATAACGGTGATCGGCGTAATGTTGATGCAACAATATCTTCACGTGTTCCCTTTGGGATAACAGGTAAAATTTGGCGAAAATCTCCTCCTAAAACAACTGTCAGTCCACCGAAAGGCTGTGCGTTATCTCGAATATCTTTTAATGATCGGTCGACTATTTCAACACAAAATAGATGTTGCATTGGTACTTCATCCCATATAATGAGACTTGCTTGTCTTATGTGCTCGGCTGTTGATGATTGTTTTGTAAATCCGCAAGTTGAGTCCTCTAAAATATTTAATGGTAGGGAAAATGTTGAATGCGCTGTTCTACCTCCAAGAAGTAGTAAAGAAGCAATACCTGATGAAGAAACGGTAAGCACAACATGTCCTAGACTTCGACATTTGTCTGCAATTGTATTACATAAGTATGTTTTTCCAGTCCCAGCTCCACCATTTAAAAAAAAAAATATTCCGTCTCGATTTTGAACAGATGAAAATATTAATTCATATGCTGTTCGTTGATCATCGTTGAAAGTAAGAATATTTTTTTCCGCCTTCGCATATTGTCCTTCATATTGTAGTTGTTTGTGTTCCATTATAAGTCTGTTTTGCACAGCAATTTCCCAGTTTTTAGTTGGTAGAGGCATTGGTGGAAAATCGTGTAGACTTTTTCCTAATTCATGGAGTAATTTGTTAAGAATATGTAAACCATAATCTTGGATTTTATATTCAGTAGGATTCGTAATGTGGAACAGATTTGTGATAGTGTGCCCTAAATCATCACAAATGTGTGTAGCAAATTTTGTCCAAAGGTTATGCGGTCGTAAAGGGTAGAACTAAGTGAGAATAATGGAGAAAAGTCTTCTAAGTTGATATCCAGTGTTCATAATTGATGCCTCTTCCAAACATGTGACCCATTCTTCGTCATCTTCAAGCATACCTTTAGCAACGCATGCATCTTTAAATGTTTCATGAACTTCGCCATTAACTGTTCGTAAATCCTCCAAAGATGTTGGACCTGTACAAATGGTAAGTAGTAGTCGTTGAAAAAACAGCTCACCAGAGTTCGGACTTGCAAAATACATTCTCCCTATAGCTCTGGAACTTGCACTTCATGGGGACCATATATGTGTCTCTTTATTCCATGTATAAAACTCTGGAAATTGTTGATATGTATATTTTGTTGCTTCTGGATGTGCTGCATAAAATTTGAAGAACTCAATTAATGTGTAAGTTTGGTTTTCTGCCCTTAATTTGATTGCATCCACAGATTCTGTCGGATCGAAGGTGACCGGGTGGATTCCGGGTAGATGTAGCTGTAGACGAATAACTGCTGGTTTTTCCTCATGCATACGGTAACCAAAAATATCCTATGCAGCTTCAGGAGGGCTTATGTATCTGGAGTCAAGGTACTGCTTAATTTCATCTTCCTCACCCACAACAATAGTAGTTCGATCGTGACACTTATATATATATATAAATATATATTTATGTATATATTTTACAGCCTGTACACTTGCACATCCTTCAACATTTATATGATAGTTAAACATTTCAGAAAATTTTGGATTATAAGGAACTACGTCCCTATTATCCACAGAAATACCCCTTATTTCAAAAGATTTTCCGTCATTGCGCCAACGATATATTGGATATCCGTCTTTATCCATTGATGTATTATCAGCCTACTCCCTTGGATATCGCTTGAACATTTTCCATACATGGAGCGTGCATATTTCCCTTGCATGGTCCATGTATCATACACCTTCTAATGGTTTCAAAAAGTAATGGACGTTCCTTTTCGTTAGGAAACTCTGTAGAAATCAAACTATCTACTTGATCAACTGTTCTTAATTTGTCTGCAGATTGTAGAAAAAAAAAGTGCATGCATATGCGGCAATCCCCTTTTTTGGAACTCTATAGTGTACACATATGCAACAACTGAACCAAAAATATGATTTTTATAAATTTCATCCATCAAGCTTCTGCGTTTCAATTCAAATACCCGAGCGATAATGTCTGGACGATCGTTGGGTCTTTGGTTTGATTTCAAAGCTTGCTCAATTTCTGGCTAATTTGGATTCGCAGTCATTGTTAAGAAGATACCTGAGTGATTGTTATATCTTGTTATTGCTAGGGATTCTTGATATATTTCATATATATTTCTAGGAGTACCAATATAAGAGGACGGTAAGACAAATCGCTTACCAATTTGATCTGCTTGTAAGACGTCCGACTCTACATCAGTAATTCCACAGTACAGATCCCTACGAAGCTCAGTTTGATGAGTCCTAGCCCAATATAACTGATTTTGTTCGGTACATGCCCAAGCATCTACAACGAATTCTTGAAATAATTTACATGCACGTAAAATTGTGGAATATTCACCCTCTCTTTCAAAGAGCCGATAACTATAATATGGTTGTTGTGTCATTCACCCTCTCTTTCAAAGAGCCGATAACTATAATATGGTTGTTGTGTCAGTCTTTTGGTATTGGGAATTTTTAAAGAGGGATTCCATTTCATATGGTTAATATCCCAACCAAGATCACCATAGGGAAATAGAAGGACATATTGAAGTGGTAAGTACGCATGATGACATTCGCTGATCCATTCCAAATGTGAACCTCCTTTCAAGTGTATTACAATATCTCTAGTTCCACAAATTTGAGATCCATCTCCAGGTAAGATAATAGCTATTTCATCCGTTGTTGGCATGTTATAGACACGCTTGGCATTTGTCTGATTGTAATGAAGACGCAAGGGAAGATTTTGAGCTGCGTCAGTCGAGTTTTTCAAAATATCATAAGCATGACGATATAATTTTGTGAATTCATTGTCCCGCAAAAGAACACATTGTATTATTTCCAAAACTTGTCTATTAAGTTGTTGGTTTCTTTCATATCTAAATGTCAATGCAGCAGTAGGATCATATATATATATATATATATATATAGTTGAGAATATACAGGGGGATTGCCAATATCAGGCAGCAAAGCACCTGTTCTATGTCACAGTTCTCCATGTATTGTGAACGACTTTATCCCATGTGTATTGAGAGTTCTATCATCTAATTTGCATCCAAGACTTCTGAATGTTTTTGCAGAATTATACTCACGAATATGTTGCAAAAAAGAAGTAGATAAAGAGTCGTTTCCATCATATAACTATCGTAATTCCGCCGGAGGTTGTGATAATGGAGGTAACTTTACTTTTCCAGACTTACAACATGTTCCAAAAATGGGATTACATAAAGGAGATTTTGACAAACGTTTGTCAATCCAATGAAGTGCTCTACAAAATGGACATGGTATGTTCATTAAGCCAAGGGAATGACGTTCAATGTGTTGCGCGCGGTAAATCCTTTCTCGTTCCCTGCATAGCTTTTGAGCAATGGAGCGCTTTGATAACGGTGTAACCAAGCCATCTTCAGTTAACCTAATGGAGATGAATATATTATGAGTGAAGTGACAGTTGTGTGTATTTAGATTTTATGGTTGGAACATGGTATAGGCTCGAATTGATTGACTGCAAACAATAGTAGACTTACATTTGAGTGTTAAGTTGAGTAGATGAGGAGGGAAGAAGTGTTGGATTTTCACTGGATTTATTTTCTACACCACCGATCACTTGTAAAAATTGGGTTACACCATTACGTTGCATCATAGAAGCTGAAGAGGGGAGATAGAATACCGAGTTTCGAGATTCCGTTCCAGAAGTTGTTGCATTTTTTGTCAGTCTTTCTTTTTGTCTACGCAAAGTTTGAGCAATTGAGCGCCTTGATGGCCTAATTGCAGCAAAGATTAATTTTGCATGTATTAGAAGAAAATAAAATCAAAGATAAATACATAGCATGTTAATATGGTAGATTTAGTAAATAAATATGACAGAAAGTTTATTTCGTGAGCAAATACAGGAATTATGAGTAGAGTGTGCACATACATGTTGGTTGTAGTGCTTGTAGAGGTCTCAGTATCATTGTTATCAGTACCAATGAGCAAAGTGGTGTTAGTACTCTGCAGAACGGAACAAACGTGGTTAACGATTTGCATTGAATGTACATACATGATATATGTTTACCAAACCTTGTGACGCTTTCAATGTCCTATAGATGTAGTAGGGGTACGATTGGTTATATCAACCAAAATACATTTGTCCGCGTTTTCCATACCTACTACTGTCAGTTGCCAAATAAATTTGTGGTTAGTTATAATGAGTTAGAGCTGAAGGTAAAACAAATCTGAATCGGTGAACAATAATGTTAAATTCAATTTGTAAACCTTTATAGCAAACTGATTTAACAAAATGCATAATATGTATATCCATTTTTAGTTCGTAACATATAGAAGAACGTGCGGAGAAATATTTTTAGTAAAAATTGAACTATTAATGAGCACCAGGTCAGCAGCAATAGCAAACAGGTTATAACCATTGAAATATACAAGTAGTCGATGTATAAGCAATCAGTGAGAAAGAATACATAGGCAGACGGAAATGAATCCAGGAAAAAAAAATTGAAGTTCAAATAAGTAAATAAAAGTGTAATCTGGGTAGGAAGTTAACTTCAGTGGGTACACCGGTGATGGAGAATGGGAGCAGTAAAATGTTAGGTCGAAATAGTGGAGAAGACAAAGTAGGCAGGGTTTATGTATCTTGTTGGAGAGTATTGATTGGAAAATGAATAGTTTTTTGTGCAGTTAGGGAAGAAGAAAGCATGTAGTGGTGTATAGGAAGGAAGGGTGGGAGAAAATATTGGTAAATAGAAGACGTGGACTACAGAATATAATTTGGCTGCTGGTATGATAATATTTCACATCTGCAAGTATGATAAATAATAATTTATTTAGGAAGGAAACTGTTAAAATGACAACAGATTTTTATATTTACACAGTATAAGATACTGTTAATATGTCAATAATAGGATATATATATATATTAGTAATGAATGCTGTTGGATATATTTCTAATTTTAACACATGTTATTTTAATTGAAGGTACAAATGGTAATGAAATAATCATGGATAGCGGTAGCAACAGTTAATGATACTGACATAGAAACTTACGTTTTTCATGCACAGTTTAGACTTCTTTTCTGATTTCTGATTTCAGACTTGTTTTTATTCATATGTAGATTTAAAGTTAATATTACGTTAAGATGTGTGATCTAGAATTACATTGCTGTGGCTGACTATGTACACATAACTTCAGATGCATATAACTAATGAATCATTCCCTTTAATGTCCAAATTTACTGAATAAATGGCCATACATACAATATTTTAACTGATTAATTTAAAAGCATGTAACATGTTACGTATGCAACATAGAAACATCATACTATCAATGATATATAAACAGGCTGTCAACATAAAGGAAGCAAGTTCTCCATACCCCGTGGTAATCAATATACGAAGGCGTATGTGAAATATTTGTTATGTCAGCCAAGAACAATAGGATGAAACAAATGTCGTGGACCACAGAATATAATTTGGCTGCTGGCATGATAATATTTCATGTCTGCAAGTATGATATATAATAATTTATTTAGGTATGACACTGTTAAAATGGCAATAGATTTTTATATTTACACAGTATAAAATACTGTTAATATGTCAATAATAGGATATATATATATATATTAGTAATGAATGTTGTTGGATATATTTCTAATTTTAACACATGTTATTTTAATTGAAGGTACAAATGGTAATGAAATAATCATTGATTGCGGTAGCAACAGTTAATGATACTAACATAGAAACTTACGTTTTTCATGCACAGCGTAGACTTCTTTTCTGATTTCTGATTTTAGACTTATATTTATTCATATGTAGCTTTAAAGTTGATATTACGTTAAGATGTGTGATCTAGAATTACATTGTAGTTGCTGGCTATGTACACGTAACTTCAGATGCATATAACCAATGAATCATTCCCTTTAATGTCCAAATTTACTGAATAAATGGCCATACAGACAATATTTTAACTAATTAATTTAAAAGCAGGTAACATGTTACGTATGCAACATAGAAACATCATACTATCAAAGATAATTGATCTATAAACAGGCTGTCAACATAAAGGAAGCAAGTTCTCCATATCCCGTGGTAATCAATATACGAAGGCGTATGTGAAATATTTATTATGTCAGCCAAGAACAATATGATGAAACAAATGTTCATCATCAAGTTTTTATAGGTGGTCAGTTAAAAAAATACCCAAGATACAATGGCAAAGTAAACAAACAGTTATTGTATAGAACAAAAGGTAGAATGTACAAAAAATAAACGGCAATGACAAATAGTGAAACAACAAAAAGTGAAAAAAAATACAGTAAACATTAAACTGGATAAGTACATCATGAGGAATAAAAGTGTGCATAGGAAGTTAGAAACATAAAGTAAATATGAGTCGACAACATGAGCGGGTGCACAAACAAAACGACTAAAACACATTTTCCATAAACATTTGCTCAAGTACACGGAAAAACGTGTAGCAGAACACAAAATTATGCATGGGTGCACTTATGTATAAGAGTTACATAAGTGAAATGGGTACAAAGAGAAATACAGCTAGGTGTTTATACCGGAAATGCCAATGAGAAACAAATGTAATTTATTAGTGCAGTATACATCCTTAGTTTCATAAATTAAAAAAAAAAAAAAACTGACGCCAGATGCTCTCCCTGGATCCTGTCACAGTCCGCAAACTGCAGTTTAAAAGAATTTGGTTAGTAAAGGAATACGTATGATAAATATAGTTTTATGAATGGTTGGAAAAAAATTGTATCAAACCACTGCATTTCAATGAGCTTTGTCTTCATTATCCGTATGTTGTGGAGTAGTAGGCGGAAGATCGTGAGCTTGATTTTCGTTCTGAAAATTGTTGGGTTGCACTTGAGGAGCAGTAGGAGACGGAACATTAGTCACAGTTGTGGAGGTTTCATAGCTGGTTGATTTATGAGGTATAGTTAGACGTGTGCTTTCACGTTTATGTTTTTGTACTGAAATGGGTAATGGAGACTGTTTGGTTGGCACAGAAAGCTTGGACTGCACAATTTAATGTAAAATGAGCTAAGCAGATGTAAAAAAAAGTAGCAGTTACGTTAGAAGAAGAGAATTACCTTAGTCATGATGTGTTAGGAAGAGAACAAAATTGAGGAGTAAAAAAGAGATGCTACGAATGTGGAAGGAAGAGTATGTTAAATTTTACGAGTCTAACATAGTATATATTGAAGGAGTAATTAAAATAATGTCCATAACTGCATTTTTCTATAAAACTGATATTACATTTGATTTTCGTAATTGGAACAGGTTTAAAGGCTACAAACATGCAATGTCAGTATTTTTAATAGTTAATGCTAAATTATATCACCAAGATAATATAGTAACTTTTCGATAAAGACCCGATGAAGATGTAAACATACAGAACCTTTCCGATTATCCACAAATCTTTTGAAGTGCAATTTCACTCCATTGTACTAAAATATAAACAATTTCACGTATATAGCAACACCAAAATCATACCTAACATAAGGCAAGATTCCAGAAGTATTCACAACATGTTAAATTGAGCCATTTAATGCTAAATTATATCACCAATAATATAGTAACTTTTAGATAAAGACCCTATGAAGATGTAAATATACAGAACCTGTAACACCCCGCCTCCGCTAGGGTCACTCGCAAAGGAATGCACTAGCTTTAGAGGGGCATTTTTGGTAAACATGCACAGAAATATCACAAGACAGAACATATAACATAGCGGATGTAAAATCAAACTTTCATAAACATTAATAATTAAGGTCTAAAGCCTTTTACATCAGAGTACATCAAAACCTGTCTTGCAATAATAAAGAAGCATAAAGACTTTTTCATAAATTATTCCCCAAGTAAAAACAGTAAAGTAGCCATAGCCAAGGAAAGTCCAAGCCATCCATGATGACCTTCAAGCAGAAGAAGTCCGACTTTCCTCCCTGTAACCTGGGGGGGAAACGGAAGAAAAGAGGTGAAACAAAACAGGTCAGTCAAAAAGACTGAGTAAGCCCTATCTATTATTAGCGTAAAAACTAGTAAAGTTAACTGACATGAGAAACTGAGATGAACATAAGCATGATAACAAGATAGATAAGCTAAATCAAAATAACAGGATGAACTACTGAACTCAGATAAACTAAGGTGTCATGATAAATTACGATGTCAAGATAAAACAAGGTATCACATCGTCAGGTTTCTATCAAGTATAATATCCCCAAGATATCTATCACGTATAACGTCCCATGGTATCTATCCTATACATCTGCTCTGCACCTACCGTACTAGTATCCCAACTGTATCATGTGTTATCCGTGAATGACCCTTACTCAAAAGTCGTATAATGGTCCATGTCAACCTAATATATCGCATATATAGGTTACTCAACTCGTATGTTTTATTCCATGAAAGTGTTCAGTCCCTTGCCGTAGACCATACGGGCTTTCCCATGAGGTTCTATACTACTTTAACATAGTTCCAGGATCCTTAAGATCGGTTTGGACTGTTACCCTAAACCTAGCTAGGGTCTTCCAGCATGAATTATCGTTTGTACAACTAGGACTTATTCTACCTAGGGGTACTAGGGATTACGCTTACATATTGCACGTTTTCGTATCTCGGTTCTGGTTCAACCACCCAGGGCCACTGGGATTTACGCTAACCGTCAACCGCGCCCTTTTTCCCACGCATTCATCGTGAATCGTTTTCCATGACTGTATGCACATGTATCACATCGTGCCATCCGAGTCCTGTCACAGGGCAGACCAGGAAATACAGGACTCGGTCGGGAGCTTTCGATTTATCTGCCGATGTAGATGCTAAAGTCTGTTTTTCTATACGTGGCTATGGTCCCACGCGACCCCTCCCTCAACTAGTGAAAGACAAGTCAGGATAAATCCTGTATGAGAACACAACACTGGCCAACCCACATCCAAGCCTTACCGCAACCATAATTAGATAGCAATTATGGTCTATTGGGTGTTCTCTGCCTTTCCGTATGTACACGCTTGACCAAAGATGGTAGGTAGCCTGACGAAAATGCTATCTAGGGTACGACCGTGTATCATCGACTATCCCCTATCCATCCCCGTCTTTAGGTTGCTCGTATAGCAACCAAGGCATACTCTTGGTTCTTCTAACGCAGACCTTAACCTCTCATGAGCCTAGTATGATCACCTGGAAGCTCACAGAGGGATCCCAAGAATATCCTCACGTTCCCCCGAAGCCGCTGCTTCGCTACCCAGTTCGCTGGAGCCTTTATCTAAATCAGATACTTGCTCCTACTTGTATACTTAAACGATGACCTACCGTATCAGGTTACTCATTTATCTATGAACTGGTCCAAATTTCCTTGACTAAGAATCATTACTTAGTTATTCTTCAACTAAGGTTTACCACTTAGCCTTATTCCCGTTATCCTTGTTAACTACGGTTACCCACCTAATCCTCCGAATTAGGGTTTATATAACAGATTAAGTGTCACTTAAGTTCATGACTTAATCCCGTCTACAAATCATGTCAAAATTGGCTAAGTATCCAAGTTCGAGACTTAACCCGTCTACAAATCATGTCAAAATTGGCTAAGTATCCAAGTTCAAGACTTAACCCTACAAACCATGCTCAAGTTGGTTAAGTATATATTAACTTGACCCTATCAAATTACTTAGTCAAACCGGTCAAGTGTATTCAAGCGATTCATGACTTAGCCTTATCATGTTTTCACGTTATATTGGTTAAGTATGGGTTAACTTAACCTCAATAAATTCACGAGTTAGATTGGTTAAGTATAGATCACTTAACCACATCAAATTAACGAGTTAGATTGGTTAAGTTTAGGTCACTTAACCACATCAAATTAACGGGTTAGATTGGTTAAGTATAGGTCACTTAACCACATCAAATTAACGAGTTAGATTAGTTAAGTGTTTAACTTAACCCCATTAAACTACCAAGTGGGATTAATTAAGTCTAGGCTAACTTAACCCCATCCGATTTCCATGTTTAGACTAGTTGAGTCTAATCTTAACCCCATTCGTTAACCGTATTTTTCGGTTAAGCGTCATTAAGAAAACTTACTTAACCTTACCAAGTTATCGCGTTGGATTGATTAAGTGTTGGTTAACTTAACCCCATCCACTAGTCATATATAAATGGTTAAGTGTCATTAGGCAAATCAAGTTACTTAACCTACCCAACCTTGTCATGTTTTGTTAAGTATCATTAGCCTAATCAAATTACTTAACCCATTTGTCCATGTCATATTTGGTTAAGAGTCATTAATCAAATTAACTTAACCCTATCATGTGGCATTAATTACTTAATGCACCTTCACCTCTCACATTAGACTTTGTTGTGGTTACTAGTTAAGCCGGTCGGTTCCGGGTAGCTTTACACCACAACTTGGTCTAACCTCGGGTTCAAGCACAACATGACCAACTTCTCACATTGGGTCCTATTGTTTGCAACTACTAGTTAGGCCGGTCGGTTCCGGGTAGTTTTACGTTGCAAACTCAACCCAACCTCGAGTTGGCCACACTTATATTATCTAAGTGTCATGTTCATCATGTTTCCAAAACATGTTACAAGTTTTTCAAGCATTTGGGTAGACCTAACTTAATAGGTAAATTCCCAAAGGGTAGACCTAACTTAATAGGTAAATTCCCAAGCTTGTGTTTTTATGCATACTTACATGTCAACTTCCATGTTATATTTCAAGTCATGTTTTCAAGTATAAACACATGTCATATTTAACGTTACACGTTGTCATGTTTATACCCATTTACCCACATCATGTTCATGTCATTATGTTTTCCCATAATGTGACCCCAACGCTTTTAAACTCGCATATACGTTCGCAACAACGTAATGGATTAAAAGAAGAGACTTAACAAAGGCATGACAAAAATGGATATTAAGACACAAGTTAATCATCGTGGCAAATGAGGCACAAATGTGTTCATTAGCTTGCATGTTACATTCTTAAGCCTCAAAAACATGCATAAACCCAAACTTGGCACATAAACGAATCATGGTGACAAAAGACATGGAATGATGACTAGTAACTCGCATATATCATCATATAAGGGTTATGACTTCATATGCAAGTTGACATAAAGATTATGAAGGTTCTCATGTTGCATAATGCAACATTTTAACATAAAGGTTGTAGATTTTAGCTCATGAGATCAAGATAATGACTTCATAAACTTGCACGACATGATAGCATGTATCATTCTCAATGATCAAACCCAAACTTGCAACATGAACATTTAACTTCATAGTTAATATCTAAGAGTAGGGAAAGGGCTTACATTGCTATGAAGGCACAAATCGATTAGATGAAAGATTGAGACAAAGCCTATGCATGTCATCATCCTAAAACCCAAAAATGAAAGCTCCAAATCAATCAAAACACCATCTTTATGAACAAAGATCAAAGCTTTAGCCTTGAAATCAACTTGAGAGGCTCTCATACTAACATAGAAACTCTCTAACACTCTCATGATCATGAAACCTCTCATAGAAATGAAGTGGAGGCTAGGATTTTGAGTGGAGGCCATGAGAGGAGCAATTTTGCCATAGTTTAGTTGCATGAATGAATAATGAGGATTTAGGATAGGTTAGGGTCTTATTTATAGATTAGGCAAGTGTTTTAGGCCATAGGATTATAGATTCAATCCAAGCCATCAAAGCATGTCTTGGGGAAGAAGTCAGGTGTAGGAACCATCTAGGGCCTTTAGATTAAAGATGAACCATGAGAACCATCCAAATGCAAAATCTGCATTTGAGCGAATCGGCCCACGGGTTGACAGCTAAACACCCTGGATTAACCCCTAGTCGACCCAGCAAGCTCGGGTCGACCTCAAAAATCGGCTGGTTCGGTTATTCCCCTCTCCCAATTCGCTGTTTTGAACATTTTTGCATATTTATTTATTTAATTTTCAATTATATATATATATATATCAATATATATATATATTTCTCTGCGCAACCCATTTCACTTAATTAAGTATACTTTAATTTGGGAATTTTTCGTGAAACTTCGCGAGGCCATATCTTGGTCATACGGACTCCGATTTTCGAAAACTCGGACTCTATTTCGCGTATTTTTCCGAGATGAACGCAATGGCATAGCCCGTTTCCCTTGATTCAGATTTTACAGTTTAATTCTGCCTCCATTTATGTTATAACAGGCTATTGAAAATACGGGTTGTTACATTCTCCCCACCTTTTAGGATTTCGTCCCCGAAATCTCCAAGTTAGGAAGAACATATCCTACCATCCATCATCCATCTACTCAAATCATCATCCACAAGCAACCATTGTCCTTAGATGATTTCTAATGCTGTATGAATATATGCAAAACGTGTGTGTACATGTTCCTTAGCTAATGCTAATGATCAGGCCTGAATAATCTTTCTAATGCAAAATATGTATAGTGCCATGAATCCAACATGTATGCAAATAGTCCTAGCCATATAGATACTATATGCGTGCACAATCATTCATTCATATGCGACAACCGCATGATAATACATTCGATTTCATCCATAAACAAGTATAAATACTCGTGCATATGCAATATGAAATGTGACCGAGTCGAGCTAGTATCTAATGTGTATTCGCGCATCCACGAGCAACCACTTGCAACCATATCAATCATAACATGTTTCAAATACATGTTTACATCCATAGGGTTCTACCTAGGATTCCATGAAACAGGGTCGAGAAGATAAACAGGACAAACTCCTTACGGGGTTTGTAACAGAAAATAGGACCGAGAGGATGTCCACAAAAGATAGCCTACAAGTAAGCTCTACAGAATACAGGGATCAAGGATATACTCCCAAAAAGAGATATCATGCGCGTATCTAGTCTTTGACCATCAAAGTCGTCTTTTAACTTCGCGATTTTGTAGCTTCTTATTCCTGTTTCCATAACATGAGCTGGAACTCATTTCTTCGTCGCCTCTCGTTCCACTTGCACTTATCCTTTTCCTAGAATACTTGACGCAAATATGACTGCGTACTCATGATCTCATGCAAGCTTTCCAAAATTCACTAGTGAATCTCGGACCTCGTACCACAGGGTATTTCTCGTAGAAGAACTTCCTCTTGAAAGTAAACAGATGCCAACCAGGTTATTAAGCGCACTTACTAGGGTGATCTCTATAACCCATGCATAAATGAAGTAAACCATCCGTCTTATCGGCGAACACCACTCGATCGGGCTTCAAATTTCCAATAAAGGCATCAAGGGATTCTAAGTAACTAGTCATGACGGAACCTCAAAAAGGTTACACGATACTTCGAGGGTATTACCAAGGCTAGTCAAATGGTCTAACTACCCTCCTATCAAAAACCGAGAGTGGCACCCCCTACTGGATAACCACTTCATCCCTAGAATCCATCCATAACTTATAAACATAAGCATTATTTCCAAACTCAACACTTGGCATAGACATTCCCAAATCCAAACAAGTCATGTATAAATGGACTGATTCTCCAATAGGACTTTGAGACAAAAATGGGATTCTCTATTACGCTAGTACTTAAGGTGCAGAGACTCAACTATCGAAGCAGACTTAAATGATACGAACAACGAAGTCCTAACGGGATGATAGAGAAGAAAAGCTAAACCTTTAACAAGATCGTTACCCTCCTTCCGAGGTACTCTAGAAATGAGAGCATACTACTGCCCTCCCGATGATCTTGTCCTTGTCCCATAATACTTAACTATCCACCCCGTTTTACCATGCCAAAGGTACTCTCTCGTCATGGGTTTCGTTGTTCATCTTTCTCCCTCCTTTGAGGACTAAGCCATACCAACAAGTTGCTCATCCTTAAGCCAGTATCCTTTATCCTCTTTCTCACTATCCTTCCTTATAACGTGGCCACTGGTCTCCCGAGAACCACCTTCATCGCATGGAAAGCACTTTCGTAGATAGAAAAGACTAGTCGCAGTTAAAACCACTGTGACTACAGATGGAGGAAAGAAAGGAAAAGAGATTCAATTAAGGAAACGATGATAGTGCTAATGGCCTTTGGGGAATAGCCTTTCTCTTTTAAAAGAAAATTTTCTTGAAAAATGCTTCTTTGTAAACGATTTTCAAATAGTTTTCAGAAGGTCTTTAAAAACTTTTGCCCAGTCTGGTAACCTTCTGCTCTGATACCAAATGTAACACCCCGCCTCCGCTAGGGTCACTCGCAAAGGAATGCACTAGCTTTAGAGGGGCATTTTTGGTAAACATGCACAGAAATATCACAAGACAGAACATATAACATAGCGGAAGTAAAATCAAACTTTCATAAAACATTAATAATTAAGGTCTAAAGCCTTTTACATCAGAGTACATCAAAACCTGTCTTGCAATAATAAAGAAGCATAAAGACTTTTTCATAAATTATTCCCCAAGTAAAAATAGTAAAGTAGCCATAGCCAAGGAAAGTCCAAGCCATCCATGATGACCTTCAAGCAGAAGAAGTCCGAACTAAACAGCAGTATTTCCTCCCTGTAACCTGGGGGGAAACGGAAGAAAAGAGGCGAAACAAAACGGGTCAGTCAAAAAGACTGAGTAAGCCCTATCTACTATTAGCATAAAAACTAGTAAAGTTAACTGACATGAGAAACTGAGATGAACATAAGCATGATAACAAGATAGATAAGCTAAATCAAAATAACAGGATGAACTACTGAACTCAGATAAACTAAGGTGTCATGATAAATTACGATGTCAAGATAAAACAAGGTATCACATCGTCAGGTTTCTATCAAGTATAATATCCCCAAGATATCTATCACGTATAACGTCCCATGGTATCTATCTTGTACATCTGCTCTGCACCTACCGTACTAGTATCCCAACTGTATCATGTGTTATCCGTGAATGACCCTTACTCAAAAGTCGTATAATGGTCCATGTCAACCTAATATATCGCATATATAGGTTACTCAACTCGTATGTTTTATTCCATGAAAGAGTTCAGTCCCTTGCCGTAGACCATACGGGCTTTCCCATGAGGTTCTATACTACTTTAACATAGTTCCAGGATCCTTAAGATCGGTTTGGATTGTTACCCTAAACCTAGCTAGGGTCTTCCAGCATGAATTATCGTTTGTACAACTAGGACTTATGCTACCTAGGGCTACTAGGGATTACGCTTACCTATTGCACGTTTTCGTATCTCGGTTCTGGTTCAACCACCCAGGGCCACTGGGATTTACGCTAACCGTCAACCGCGCCCTTTTTCCCACGCATTCATCGTGAATCGTTTTCCATGACTGTATGCACATGTATCACATCGTGCCATCCGAGTCCTGTCACAGGGCAGACCAGGAAATACAGGACTCGGTCGGGAGCTTTCGATTTATCTGCCGATGCAGATGCTAAGGTCTGTTTTTCTATACGTGGCTATGGTCCCACGCGACCCCTCCCTCAACTAGTGAAAGACAAGACAGGATAAATCCTGTATGAGAACACAACACTGGCCAACCCACATCCAAGCCTTACCGCAACCATAATTAGATAGCAATTATGGTCTATTGGGTGTTCTCTGCCTTTCCGTACGTACACGCTTGACCAAAGATGGTAGGTAGCCTGACGAAAATGCTATCTAGGGTACGACCGTGTATCGTCGACTATCCCCTATCCATCCCCGTCTTTAGGTTGCTCGTATAGCAACCAAGGCATACTCTTGGTTCTTCTAACGCAGACCTTAACCTCTCATGAGCCTAGTATGATCACCTGGCAGCTCATAGAGGGATCCCAAGAATATCCTCACGTTCCCCCGAAGCCGCTGCTTCGCTACCCAGTTCGCTGGAGCCTTTATCTAAATTAGATACTTGCTCCTACTCGTATACTTAAACGATGACCTACCGTATCAGGTTACTCATTTATCTATGAACTGGTCCAAATTTCCTTGACTAAGAATCATTACTTAGTTATTCTTCAACTAAGGTTTACCACTTAGCCTTATTCCCGTTATCCTTGTTAACTACGGTTACCCACCTAATCCTCCGAATTAGGGTTTATATAACAGATTAAGTGTCACTTAAGTTCATGACTTAATCCCGTCTACAAATCATGTCAAAATTGGCTAAGTATCCAAGTTCGAGACTTAACCCGTCTACAAATCATGTCAAAATTGGCTAAGTATCCAAGTTCAAGACTTAACCCTACAAACCATGCTCAAGTTGGTTAAGTATATATTAACTTGACCCTATCAAATTACTTAGTCAAACCGGTCAAGTGTATTCAAGCGATTCATGACTTAGCCTTATCATGTTTTCACGTTATATTGGTTAAGTATGGGTTAACTTAACCTCAATAAATTCACGAGTTAGATTGGTTAAGTATAGATCACTTAACCACATCAAATTAACGAGTTAGATTGGTTAAGTTTAGGTCACTTAACCACATCAAATTAACGGGTTAGATTGGTTAAGTATAGGTCACTTAACCACATCAAATTAACGAGTTAGATTAGTTAAGTGTTTAACTTAACCCCATTAAACTACCAAGTGGGATTAATTAAGTCTAGGCTAACTTAACCCCATCCGATTTCCATGTTTAGACTAGTTGAGTCTAATCTTAACCCCATTCGTTAACCGTATTTTTCGGTTAAGCGTCATTAAGAAAACTTACTTAACCTTACCAAGTTATCGCGTTGGATTGATTAAGTGTTGGTTAACTTAACCCCATCCACTAGTCATATATAAATGGTTAAGTGTCATTAGGCAAATCAAGTTACTTAACATACCCAACCTTGTCATGTTTTGTTAAGTATCATTAGCCTAATCAAATTACTTAACCCATTTGTCCATGTCATATTTGGTTAAGAGTCATTAATCAAATTAACTTAACCCTATCATGTGGCATTAATTACTTAATGCACCTTCACCTCTCACATTAGACTTTGTTGTGGTTACTAGTTAAGCCGGTCGGTTCCGGGTAGCTTTACACCACAACTTGGTCTAACCTCGGGTTCAAGCACAACATGACCAACTTCTCACATTGGGTCCTATTGTTTGCAACTACTAGTTAGGCCGGTCGGTTCCGGGTAGTTTTACGTTGCAAACTCAACCCAACCTCGAGTTGGCCACACTTATATTATCTAAGTGTCATGTTCATCATGTTTCCAAAACATATTACAAGTTTTTCAAGCATTTGGGTAGACCTAACTTAATAGGTAAATTCCCAAAGGGTAGACCTAACTTAATAGGTAAATTCCCAAGCTTGTGTTTTTATGCATACTTACATGTCAACTTCCATGTTATATTTCAAGTCATGTTTTCAAGTATAAACACATGTCATATTTAACGTTACACGTTGTCATGTTTATACCCATTTACCCACATCATGTTCATGTCATTATGTTTTCCCATAATGTGACCCCAACGCTTTTAAACTCGCATATATGTTCGCAACAACGTAATGGATTAAAAGAAGAGACTTGACAAAGGCATGACAAAAATGGATATTAAGCCACAAGTTAATCATGGTGGCAAATGAGGCACAAATGTGTTCATTAGCTTGCATGTTACATTCTTAAGCCTCAAAAACATGCATAAACCCAAACTTGGCACATAAACGAATCATGGTGACAAAAGACATGGAATGATGACTAGTAACTCGCATATATCATCATATAAGGGTTATGACTTCATATGCAAGTTGACATAAAGATTATGAAGGTTCTCATGTTGCATAATGCAACATTTCAACATAAAGGTTGTAGCTTTTAGCTCATGAGATCAAGATAATGACTTCATAAACTTGCATGACATGATAGCATGTATCATTCTCAATGATCAAACCCAAACTTGAAACATGAACATTTAACTTCATAGTTAATATCTAAGAGTAGGGAAAGGGCTTACATTGCTATGAAGGCACAAATCGATTAGATGAAAGATTGAGACAAAGCCTATGCATGTCATCATCCTAAAACCCAAAAATGAAAGCTCCAAATCAATCAAAACCCCATCTTTATGAACAAAGATCAAAGCTTTAGCCTTGAAATCAACTTGAGAGGCTCTCATACTAACATAGAAACTCTCTAACACTCTCATGATCATGAAACCTCTCATAGAAATGAAGTGGAGGCTAGGATTTTGAGTGGAGGCCATGAGAGGAGCAATTTTTCCATAGTTTAGTTGCATGAATGAATAATGAGGATTTAGGATAGGTTAGGGTCTTATTTATAGATTAGGAAAGTGTTTTAGGCCATAGGATAAAACCTAGATTCAATCCAAGCCATCAAAGCATGTCTTGGGGAAGAAGTCAAGTGTAGGAACCATCTAGGGCCTTTAAATTAAAGATGAACCATGAGAACCATCCAAATGCAAAATCTGCATTTGAGTGAATCGGCCCACGGGTTGACAGCCAAACACCCTGGATTAACCCCTAGTCGACCCAGCGAGCTCGGGTCGACCTCAAAAATCGGCCGGTTCGGTTATTCCCCTCTCCCAATTCGCTGTTTTGAACATTTTTGCATATTTATTTATTTAATTTTCAATTATATATATATATATATATATATCAATATATATATATATATTTCTCTGTGCAACCCATTTCACTTAATTAAGTATACTTTAATTTGGGAATTTTTCGTGAAACTTCGCGAGGCCATATCTTGGTCATACGGACTCCGATTTTCGAAAACTCGGACTCTATTTCGCGTATTTTTCCGAGACGAACGCAATGGCATAGCCCGTTTCCCTTGATTCAGATTTTACAGTTTAATTCTGCCTCCATTTATGTTATAACAGGTTATTGAAAATACGGGTTGTTACAGAACCTTTCCGATTATCTACAAATCTTTTGAAATGCAATTTCACTCCATTGTAATGGAATATAAACAATTTCACTCCATTTTTATATGGTAATCTGTTGATATAGCATTTTTAAAATTTCAAATATATTTTGAAGCTTTTAGTTCCCAACCGATTTAGTGCTAATTTCATAGTTTAAATTGGGTATCATTAGAATATTGATAGTGATTGGCTCTTATATAGAATGAAATGGATTTGCACACTTTTATGTTTTCATTTAAGCTATTTATTGCATGCATGAGATGCTAGGAATGTGTATCAGTAAACAAAATTTAATTCATACAGCAGCTTATGTTATGTAACTTCTTTGCTATATACACGACCCATTTACATTAAATATGAGTATGTATGCTCACATGTCTCCAAAACGTATATAGCAACATCAAAATCATACGTAACATAAGGCAAGATTCAAGAGGTATTCACAGCATGTTAAATTGAGCCGTTTAAAG
The DNA here is from genome assembly GCA_030737875.1 of Allium sativum. Lineage (NCBI taxonomy): Eukaryota > Viridiplantae > Streptophyta > Magnoliopsida > Asparagales > Amaryllidaceae > Allium > Allium sativum. Next base: position 364,100,814 of record CM060916.1, on the reverse strand, counting down.
CTAAATTATATATAGTAACATCAAAATCATACGTAACATAAGGCACGATTCAAGAGGTATTCAGAGCATGTTAAATTGAGCCATTTAATGCTAAATTATATATAGCAACATCCAAATCGTACGTAACATAAGGCAAGATTCAAGAGGTATTCATAGCATGTTAAATTGAGCCCTTTAATGTTAAATTATATATAGCAACATCCAAATCGTACGTAACATAAGGCACGATTCAAGAGGAATTCACAGCATGTTAAATTGAACCCTTTAATGCTAAATTATATATAGCAACATCAAAATTATACGTAACATAGGGCAAGATTCAAGAGGTATTCACAGCATTTTAAATTGAGCCATTTAATGTTAAATTATATATAGCAACATAATTTCAAATATATTTTGAGGCTTTTAGGTCCTAACCGATTTAATGCTAATTTCATAGTTGAAATTGGGTATCATTAGAATATTGTTAGTGATTGGCTCTTATGATTTGCACATTTTTATCTTTTCATTTAAGCTAGTTATTGCATGCATGAGATGCTAGGAATGTGTATTAGCAAACAAAATATAATTCATACAGCAATTTATGTTATGTAACTTCTTTGCTATGTACACGACTGACTTACAGTAAAGATTTCGTATGTATGCTCAACTGACTCCAAAAGGTATATAGCATCAAAATCATAAGTAACATAAGGCAAGATTCAAGAGGTATTCACAGCATGTTAAATTGAGCTAACCACATTGCATGAAATTTTTTTTTCCACAGAAAGCAAATGCAGAGAGGACAAAAATAAATATGATAGACTTTGATACATGATATATATTAAAACTTATTATCAACATTTAAACATATTTTTAAGTACACGTTAAAAAGTGTAATTATCGATCACCACGTCCTTACTCCAATGTGCTAAGTGCAAGTTAAGCTGCAAAAAAGAGTAAATAAGCAGTTGGTTAAAACGAAAAATGTACTTATTTTAGTATTCAAAATATAAACAGTAGATTGTCTTACCGTAATTCTTTTTAATGGTCATTCAGTAGTTTGCCGATTATTCATTATATCCTCTTTATAGGCCAGTATTGCACTATCCCAAATCTGTAATTTGATATGAAAAATGTAATATGAATTGATAATTAAATTAAAGAGTTTACGAACACATGAGAAGAGGTTATACTTCACTTCCTAGACATGTTCTCTGTCTTGGACATGTGCTTCTCCGAATTTGCATAGGCCGGTCTGGGTAAACATGTCGACCCTTAAAGTTATGGGTAGATGTTATGTACTGATAATCTCAAATTAAAATATGTAATCGTATAACTAAAAGATAAATACTTACATGATTGTCAAACACAATGACATTAACCCCATATTCATGTAGAAAACATACAATTTTGGAAACAATATAATTTCCATCTGCCCAAAGATTTCCGTGAATGATGAGATTATTAAATATTTTTGCTGCTTGTCATCACGCATCGTGTACAGAGGGCATAATCATCGTGTACGATAAGTGAATTGGTAAGAGGAAAAATGTTGAGCGGGAAGATTAGAATGCGTGAATTGGGTGGAGATGGGATTAAATGAGAAGAGAAGGTGAAGTTGCGACTTGCGAGAAGAGAAGACAGAAGAGGTTATCTACAAATATATAAAAAGGGTTGGTGGAAGAAAGAATTTAGAACGGAGTGGAGGAAGACGTGGGAACGTGAAAGTGGAAGAGAAAAGTTACTGATACGCGTGATAACTAAATATAAGGCAAATGTGGATGAGGTGGCAATCAAAATATCAGGGGATGTGTTTAAATAAGGACGGTGGATTTGTTTTTACGGGATTAAATCTGAGCCACTCTTTGTCTTGTTATTTGTCCAAGGGTAGAATTTTATTATATAGATGTGCGTGTGTGACACGACCCGAACTTCCTCGTGAGGAAAAGCGCGGATAGCGTTCAGTACAAGACAAAATAGAACGCAGACGAAAGAACATTTCACTGCTATTACAACAATGCCATCAGATTACAAGAATATACAGAATATAAATGAATAAATTACATTCGATAAATATCAGAGATTACAATAAATTACATAGCAGCGGAAAAATAATATAAAACACAACTGAAGGTGATATACGGATACAGAGCTTTCCGGATATCATTCCAGCTGTAAACCAGGATCCTGTGAATATAAATCTGCAAAACCAAAACTACTAGCTGCCCGTGTCGAAAATAGGGGCACCCAGAGTTTAGGTTAAAACAATAAACTCCAGGTCAGTCATGTGACTAGTGTGAGAACTAAAACAGTTATTTAAAACTTTACTTTAAAAGAGAGTAATTCAAGGGACCACGCCGTATAACACGGAACGGGTTTTCTCCCAAGAACACCAGTGCATATCAATAAACAACGCAATGCTTTTTCGAAAAATGAAGCTATTATAAGACCCAGGTCCCATCACACAATGCAACGCAAGCCGGAGGATAGGGTTTTCCCTTATAATAGCCAAACATGCTTGGTACGTTTTAAACAAATCATTTGATACTATAATAAGTGTATAGTGTCAAAACAGTTTCAATCATAAATATAAATCATAGACGACATGGGTACCATATATCATGTCGCCATACTAGTTCTACAATTAAAACCGCAATACATGTATTGGAAATTGGATTTCCGTCATGAGTCAAGGCAAGGGGCAAGCTCCCCTCCGCGTTCGAGACACTCTAGCAAATGTCTCAGGGTTACGCACTCTGGGCAACCCTTGGATGCGGCTGGGCCGGTCCTCACTTACGTTAGAGGATTAGTTATTCCTGAACACACGTTTCCCGGTCCTTACAGACCTATAATCGAGGCGCCTCATTCCAACAACCACAAAGGTGAAAAGTATATAAATGTCAGGGCTGGTAAGTCACTAACACCACCATAGCTAGAAAGAAACGTCGAGCTCTCCCAGCGGTCCGTATCCCCTTTTTAACTCATAGAGGTGTGAGGCTCGCGAATTCACGTTATACACAAAGCTGCCACGTAGGCCGTGCTTTGATCATCAACCACAAGACTCTGCTTTTCAACAAAAGCCTTGATCATTGCATCTTAGCGTGCCACACAGGCAATTCATGCCATGCGACTGATGTCCATCGATATACAACCTCTGAGCTCGTACTTCTCAGAGAAGGGCGTTAAGCAAAAGAATAAATTCTCCGCCGCCAAACAGATGTATATTTAATAGAAATCAATCAACACAGAATAAAATCCAGTGTCATACACACAATCCATTTAGCAGTCCGTTCTGGGTCTGAACGAAACCGGAGGCACTTTCCTCGCATATCCATCCATCTCCAAGTACGTCTGGACGACCACCAACTATTTCCATCCTCTTGGGTGTACAGCCCAATCAGGATCGTCAGTAATTACCCAAACGATGTGAAGACTTCCGGTCTTCGACCACCGTCTTCATCTTCGACTTATCGTCGAATCGGTCATTCAGAATGGGTATAAACCCGGACTTTTCGAACAACCCGCGTATATTAAAACAAATGTTACACAAACACAACATACGTCTCATTCCAATTCAGAATATTTTTTTATTCACAAAATCACATTTTTAGGGAAAGATTCCCATTAATTTTATTCAAGATAAATTCTTTGAAATTTATCCTTTATTCTTCCTTTGGATGTCGTTTCAAACCAAAGTATGGTTTTCTGAACTAGTCGAGATTAGCGAACCACACCGAAGTAATTATGTATTTTATTTCCCAATCCCAACCTATTCATCCCATGAAGCAAAACTGGTGATACTCCATATCTAACACCATGGTGTTATCGGTAAAATTAATTACCATTTCACGCTCAAATCTAATTAAAGATTTAACTATCGCTTTGGAGCAAAACTGGCGATACTCCATTCTCGCTCATTTCTAAATTTGATAATTTAGATTATAGATTCACATTTCAAATCTAATTGCAGATTCAATAAAACTCCTTTTACTGGGTTAAAGAACTAGGTGTTATTTAAAACACAGTTCACGACAAACCCAAATCACATTCTATTTATTATCGGGTTAAAGAACTAGTGTTATTTAAAACATCGTTCACGATAAACCCATTTCAAATCCAATCAAATATATTAGAAATTCCTATTATTTAAAACCCCTTTTTAAATCTAATTTATTTATTTAAAAATAATTGGGTTTTAAATTTAGTTCAAAACTAGTTCATTTCGATAAAAATCTATTTTTATCTTTCAAATATGGAGTTTCTCACCCCAATTTTTCTCAAATCATTTTTTATGATTTTACACAAATTATTGATATTTTTAATAATTTTATCAAGGCCCGTACAGTCGATTTCCATCAACAGCCATCGAACTGCACTTACAGCGACCTTTTCCGAATTTGATTTGGACGTATCTCCAAATCCAACCATTAGATTTCAAATTTCAAATCTTCATTAGAAAGCTCTTTTCGATACGAACCCAACGGTTCCGGTTTTAGGAGAATCCGACGGTCGGATCTCCCGTAATGTCCGTTTGAAATAAATGGTCGAAATTCATGAACTACCGCGGCGCGGCGCGTTCTATTCAGGCCATTATATTATATATATAATATATATTTCGTCGATTTCTATTTAAAACGAATTTTATAAATAGTTTTGAATTCGTTTCAAAAACAATTTCAACTTCCATTTCAATCCAAAACAAAATTGAATTCTTCTTTATCAATTCGTTTTAAAATTCAGTTTCTATTCAATTCAAATTTCAATTCAATTTAAATTCATTTCAATTCGCTTTCAATTCAATTTGTTTTCAATTCAATTCGAATTCGTTTTCTATTCGATTCAATTCAAATTGGTTTTCTAATCGATTCAATTCAAATTGGTTTTCTAATCGATTCAATTCAAATTGGTTTTCTATTCGATTCAAATTCATTTTCTATTCGATTCAAATTCATTTTCTGTTCAAATCAAATTCGTTATATATTCAATTCATTTCGAAACCGTTTTATATTCAATTCATTTCGAAATCACTTTATATTCAATTCAAATTCAATTCGTTATATATTCAATTCATTTCGAAACCGTTTTATATTTAATTCATTTCGAAACCGTTTTATATTCAATTCATTTCGAAATCACTTTATATTCAATTCAAATTCAATTCGTTATATATTCAATTCGAATTCAATTCGAATTCGTTTCAATTCAAATTCTATTCGTTATATATTCAATTCGAATTCGTTTCAATTCAAATTCTATTCGTTATATATTCAATTCGAATTCGTTTCAATTTAAATTCTATTCGATTCAAATTCATTTCGTCTTCTATTTGAATTAAATTCATTTCGTCTTCTATTTGAATCAAATTTATTTCGTTTTCTATTTGAATCAATTCAAATTTCATTTTCTATTCGATTCAATTCAAATTTCATTTTCTAAATATTCTATTTCGAAATCACTTTTCAATATTCATTTTAAAATGAATAAAATCGATATAAATATCGTTCACGTCAAAATGACGTCAATCTAATCAACACGGCTTCATATACTTCTATTTTCAAATATTCTTTTTCAAATATTTCCTTTTCAAACATTTCTATTTCAAATATTTCATTTCAAATATTTATATTTCAAATATTTCGTTTCAAATATTTCTATTACAAATATTTCTATTTCAAATATTACGTTTTCAAATATTTTTACTTCAAATATTTCTATTTCAAATATTCCTATTATTAAAATATTTCGTTCAACACATGACTAATCTCAACGGATGAGTACAGTCAACACATGAACCTTTATTTCATATTGATAAAGAAGTAAATTCTATTATTAAAATATTTCGTTCAACACATGACTAATCTCAACGGATGAGTACAGTCAACACATGAACCTTTATTTTATATTAATAAAGAAGTAAATTCTATTATTAAAATATTTCGTTCAACACATGACTAATCTCAACGGATGAGTACAGTCAACACATGAACCTTTATTTTATATTAATATAGAAGTAAATTCTATTATTAAAATATTTCGTTCAACACATGACTAATCTCAACGGATGAGTACAGTCAACACATGAACCTTTATTTTATATTATTCTTTATCTTCTAAATTGGAATGAGGCCCAATCAATCACCATATAATATTAATTATATGGATTTTCATACATCACACGTATATAATAGCATTGAAAATTAATCAACCATCAACCAAAGTGCACTACACTGTATAAGCATCAAATATAGATATCTAATGCTTATAACAGCCTGTCAATCAATCGATCGACATATTTAATCAATCAGGATGAGTGAACTTCAAATTTCATCCCAAAACCCGTGTGGGGTTTCAAACAATCAAACACAGATTTTATTTGTGCAGTTGGGCGATGTGTAAAATTTATCGTCCCAATCAATGTCCTTCAAATAGGTGTACATAAACAAACCGTCCGGTTTGTAAATGAATATTTATTTATTCACATTCACTATATTCATATTCACGTTAAAAATTATATTTTTAACGATAAAACATTTTATTTTAACATATGAATTTCTATTCAGTTCATTCTTTAAATAAAATGATATTTTTATTTTTCTAACTTATTTTAGAAAATTTCAGCGGCATAACGGCACGATACTAGAAACGGGACGAGGCCTAGCCTTATCCCCGGTCTAGTGAAGGCCCACGCCATTCACACATCAATCAAATTAATTTCATTTCACCAAACAATTCCATTCAAACCAAATAATCTAACCAACTACACAACCAAACAATTAAACAAACAAGCCATCCATGGTCTGTGGATGACGGGTGTCGGGTGCTACTAAACACCGTTTGTATCCTAGTATATGTATATAACTAGAAAAAAAGAAATTGAAAGGTGAGAAATTCTCACCGAAAGCTATCCCAACTTCACGACACTTCTATTGTAGAGATCTTCGTCGTTTTCGCCTTTTGTCGCTTTCGTTGCCCGTAGCCACTACATATATAAAAATCGAATTTTTACTTCGCTATTCAATATATAAAAATCAAATTTTTACTATGCTATTCAATATATAAAAATCGAATTTTTACTATGCTATTCAATATATAAAAATCGAATTTTTACTTCGTTGTTCAATATATAAAAATCGAATTTTTACTTCGTTGTTCAATATATAAAAATCGAATTTTTATCCTTTTCTAAACTATAAAAATTATAGTTTTAACCTTTTTATAATATAAAAATTATATTTTTACTTACTTATATTATAAAAATATTTTTTTCTACAACTATAATTAAAAATCGTTTCTTTACCTCGCCTACTTAACATATATACAAATTGAATTTTCATCACGCTTTCTCCAATATAAAAATACGATCTTTTTCTTCTAAAAATTCAAATCTTCACTTTTAGAAAAATCACATCTTTTACTTTCGAAAAATCAAATCTTGCACCATTATAATAATTCAGTTTTTAACCATCATAAAAATTCAGTTTTTTAAAATCAAATAAAAATTCTGTTTTTAAAATCAAATAAAAATTCTGTTTTTAAAATCAAATAAAAATTAACAGATAAATGAAAATAAATAAATAAATAAATAAATAAAACAAAACTTACAGTGAACGGGGGGGGGGGGGGCTTCGAATCGGAGTGGCGGCTGGTGGTGAGGCCAGCGAGGGCGACGGCGTGAGGTTGGGGAAGCGATGGCGGGTGGCGACGCGACGAGGGGTGGGGCGATGCGGTTCTTCGCGAGCTCGAATCGGGAGAAGGAGGAGAAGTAGCGGAGGGGAGAGCGTGGCCAGGGGAGGAGCTCCTCCGCCTGAGTGCCGGCGGCGCAGGGGCGATGCGCCCTCCTGGAGGCGCGGCTCCGATCGTCAGGGCACAGCCCTTTTTTTTATTATTTTGAAAACTAATTGCAAATATCGGGGGGGGGGGGGGGTGGGCTCGTTAAGGAGAAGGGAAAGGGTTAATTTTTTTTATTATTTAATTTTCCACATAAAGCAACTTTTATTTTCGACCTCAAAACGAGGCCCACCGCCTGTCATCCATAGCGTTTTACCCCCATTCTGAACACAATGGGATATGTATCGCAGGCTGATTTGATCGTTTCGATCAGTTTCCGTTGAACTTACATTTAAATCGCTATTTGAATTTTAAACGCGCATTTCAAATTACCGGGGTCACATAACAACTCTATAAATTCCATAAAAATATTTTCTAGCTTCGTATTGACGATACGGTCCTAACAAAACTAATTTCGTCGAATTCTGAGACCGTTGGAAAAATGGCCATTTTCCAGTCGATTAAAATCAACTGAAACCGGTCAAACGCGTTTTCCTTTGCCACGCTCACATACTGATTCGAAAAATTATGAAATTGGAATCTAGCAATAATTTTACATCACGGACCCAACAAAAGTGGTTTCGTCGAATTCCGAGGTCGTTTGCAAAATTTCCATTTTTAAGGGCCTGGATTTCATAGCGACTATTCAGAATTTTCAACTGGACATATCTTTTTATTCCCACTATGAAATTTTGATTTTTCGGATTCGTTCGAAAAATATTATCAATTAGATCCTAATGTTTTTGGTTTCACTAAAATCCGGATTGTTATGCACCCGGTATATTCAATTAAAGTTTGAAATCGAATTATCGAACTACCGCGCCATTTTCAATTCTATTTATAATTATATATAAATATTTATATTCTAACGACGACGCGAATAAATATATACGTTCTAATTATATTCAAAATAAATTTTTTCGTCGATATTATTTAAAATAATCTATTTTAAATGTTCTAAAATTGCTAAAATAAAAATTTTAAACTGGCTCGGATTTTCAGGTTATTACAATCTCCCCCACTTAAAACTTTTCGTCCCCGAAAAGGAACAAAGTCGAAAGTGGTTTGATTAATCAGCTCTACGTTCGATCTGGCTTCCATTCTCCAACTTTTCAGTTTCTGAGAATTTTCAAATTTTTCAAAAATTTGGCTAACACTCTAAATTTTCGAAATTTTTTGCCATAACCTCCCCTGCACCGGGAGCCACTGGAAAATCCCGAAATTGCCATTTAGGCCTTCTGATCTCAAAAAGAAAAAGAAAAATCCAAGCGGCTAGCCAATAGGCTCATAAAATCATCATCACCCAAACAAAACAGTAAATTATGTAGCAAACATGTACCTATTTGTCGGGCAAACAAATTTTATTCCTCGGCTCTAGCCTCCTTGCTATGACCTGTTCAATGTAAGTACACGTATATGCAAGCAAATGCGTCTAATTTTCAATACAATTCAAAATTTGGTTATATTAGTCATAATGGTTTAAAATTGTCAAACAAATAAACAAACAACACAAACATCAATCAATTAGTGAATTAGAGTTTCAAATTCATAATTTTGATACATATACAGAAAATCATGTTTTTGATGTCAATTCACAACCATGTGTTCTAGCTATATAAGTTTTGGTTCTCACACCAGTCTAATGGAAATATATAGAAAATCACACCTTCGTCACTCGAAAATAAATGCTGGTGATGGCGCGCCATCAACATAATCATGTCCGGGCGACTAGAATGTGATTCTATATCTATTTAATATATTAAAACTTCGAATATACGTTCATGACGCGTATATGCAAAATCTTTATATACTAGATTGTCCATATTCAAAATAAATAAATATTCAAATACGTATAAAATGGTTTAAATTTTCTAAAAAAAATTGTTTTCATTTGGAAAATATACTCTTCACACTCGTTCTAGGATACTACTGATCCTATCTCTAACGAGTCATCCTAATTGGATATTACTAATCCAATATCTGATGAATTCTTTCGTATGGTTCTAATGTGTCTTGTTCTCGAGCTCTGTAAACCAAAGCTCTGATACCAAACTGACACGACCCGAACTTCCCCGTGAGGAAAAGCGCGGATAGCGTTGAGTACAAGACAAAATAGAACGCAGACGAAAGAACATTTCACTGCTATTACAACAATGCCATCAGATTACAAGAATATACAGAGTATAAATGAATAAATTACATTCGATAAATATCAGAGATTACAATAAATTACATAGCAGCGGAAAAATAATATAAAACACAACTGAAGGTGATATACGGATACAGAGCTTTCCGGATATCATTCCAGCTGTAAACCAGGATCCTGTGAATATAAATCTGCAAAACCAAAACTACTAGCTGCCCGTGTCGAAAATAGGGGCACCCAGAGTTTAGGTTAAAACAATAAACTCCAGGTCAGTCATGTGACTAGTGTGAGAACTAAAACAGTTATTTAAAACTTTACTTTAAAAGAGAGTAATTCAAGGGACCGCGCCGTATAACATGGAACGGGTTTTCTCCCAAGAACACCAGTGCATATCAATAAACAACGCAATGCTTTTTCGAAAAATGAAGCTATTATAAGACCCAGGTCCCATCACACAATGCAACGCAAGCCGGAGGATAGGGGTTTCCCTTATAATAGCCAAACATGCTTGGTACGTTTTAAACAAATCATTTGATACTATAATAAGTGTATAGTGTCAAAACAGTTTCAATCATAAATATAAATCATAGACGCCATGGGTACCATATATCATGTCGCCATACTAGTTCTACAATTAAAACCGCAATACACGTATTGGAAATTGGATTTCCGTCATGAGTCGAGGCAAGGGGCAAGCTCCTCTCTGCGTTCGAGACACTCTAGCAAATGTCTCAGGGTTACGCACTCTGGGCAACCCTTGGATGCGGCTGGGCCGGTCCTCACTTACGTTAGAGGATTAGTTATTCCTGAACACACGTTTCCCGGTCCTTACAGACCTATAATTGAGGCGCCTCATTCCAACAATCACAAAGGTGAAAAGTATATAAATGTCAGGGCTGGTAAGTCACTAACACCACCATAGCTAGAAAGAAACGTCGTGCTCTCCCAGCGGTCCGTATCCCGTGTTTAACTCATACCGAGGTGTGAGGCTCGCGAATTCACGTTATACACAAAGCTGCCACGTAGGTCGTGCTTTGATCATCAACCACAAGACTCTGCTTTTCAACAAAAGCCTTGATCATTGCATCTTAGCATGCCACACAGGCAATTCATGCCACGCGACTGATGTCCATCGATATACAACTTCTGAGCTCGTACGTCTCAGAGAAGGGCGTTAAGCAAAAGAATAAATTCTCCACCGCCAAACAGATGTATATTTAATAGAAATCAATCAACACAGAATAAAATCCAGTGTCAGACACACAATCCATTTACCAGTCCGTTCTAGGTCTGAACGAAACCGGAGGCACTTTCCTCGCATATCCATCCATCTCCAAGTACGTCTGGACGACCACCAACTATTTCCATCCTCTTGGGTGTACAGCCCAATCAGGATCGTCAGTAATTACCCAAACGATGTGAAGACTTCCGGTCTTCGACCACCGTCTTCATCTTCGACTTATCGTCGAATCGGTCATTCAGAATGGGTATAAACCCGGACTTTACGAACAACCCGCGTATATTAAAACAAATGTTACACAAACACAACTTACGCCTCATTCCAATTCAGAATATTCTTTTATTCACAAAATCACATTTTTAGGGAAAGGTTCCCATTAATTTTATCCAAGATAAATTCTTTAAAATTTATCCTTTAATCTTCCTTTGGATGTCGTTTCAAACCAAAGTATGGTTTTCTGAACTAGTCGAGATTAGCGAACCACACCGAAGTAATTATGTATTTTATTTCCCAATCCCAACCTATTCATCCCATGAAGCAAAACTGGTGATACTCCATATCTAACACCATGGTGTTATCGGTAAAATTAATTACCATTTCACGCTCAAATCTAATTAAAGATTTAACTATCGCTTTGGAGCAAAACTGGCGATACTCCATTTTCGCTCATTTCTAAATTTGATAATTTAGATTATAGGTTCACATTTCAAATCTAATTGCAGATTCAATAAAACTCCTTTTACTGGGTTAAAGAACTAGGTGTTATTTAAAACACAGTTCACGACAAACCCAAATCACATTCTATTTATTATCGGGTTAAAGAACTAGTGTTATTTAAAACACCGTTCACGATAAACCCATTTCAAATACAATAAAATATATTAGAAATTCCGATTATTTAAAACCCCTTTTTAAATCTAATTTATTTATTTAAAAATAATTGGGTTTTAAATTTAGTTCAAAACTAGTTCATTTCGATAAAAATCTATTTTTATCTTTCAAATATGGAGTTTTTCACCCCAATTTTTCTCAAATCATTTCTTATGGTTTTACACAAATTATTGATATTTTTAATAATTTTATCAAGGCCCGTACAGTCGATTTCCATCAACGGCCATCGAACTGCACTTATAGCGACCTTTTCCGAATTTGATTTGGACGTATCTCCAAATCCAATCGTTAGATTTCAAATTTCAATTCTTCTTTAGAAAGCTCTTTTCGATACGAACCCAACGGTTCCAGTTTTAGGAGAATCCGACGGTCGGATCTCCCGTAATGTCCGTTTGAAATAAATGGTCGAAATTCATGAACTGCCGCGGCGCGGCGCGTTCTATTCAGACCATTATATTATATATAATATACATTTCGTCGATTTCTATTTAAAACGAACTTTATAAATAGTTTTGAATTCGTTTCAAAAACAATTTCAACTTCCATTTCAATCCAAAGCAAAATTGAATTCTTCTTTATCAATTCGTTTTAAAATTCAGTTTCTATTCAATTCAAATTTCAATTCAATTTGAATTCATTTCAATTCGCTTTCAATTCAATTTGTTTTCAATTCAATTCGAATTCGTTTTCTATTTGATTCAATTCAAATTGGTTTTCTAATCGATTCAATTCAAATTGGTTTTCTAATCGATTCAATTCAAATTGGTTTTCTAATCGATTCAATTCAAATTGGTTTTCTATTCGATTCAAATTCATTTTCTATTCGATTCAAATTCGTTATATATTCAATTCATTTCGAAACCGTTTTATATTCAATTCATTTCGAAATCACTTTATATTCAATTCAAATTCAATTCGTTATATATTCAATTAATTTCGAAACCGTTTTATATTCAATTCATTTCGAAATCGTTTTATATTCAATTCATTTCGAAATCACTTTATATTCAATTCAAATTCAATTCGTTATATATTCAATTCGAATTCAATTCGTTATATATTCAATTCGAATTCGTTTCAATTCAAATTCTATTCGTTATATATTCAATTCGAATTCGTTTCAATTCAAATTCTATTCGTTATATATTCAATTCGAATTCGTTTCAATTCAAATTCTATTCGATTCAAATTCATTTCGTCTTCTATTTGAATCAAATTCATTTCGCCTTCTATTTGAATCAAATTCATTTCGTTTTCTATTTGAATCAATTCAAATTTCATTTTCTATTCGATTCAATTCAAATTTCATTTTCTAAATAATTCTATTTCGAAATCACTTTTTAATATTCATTTTAAAATGAATAAAATCGATATAAATATCGTTCACGTCAAAATGACGTCAATCTAATCAACACGGCTTCATATACTTCTCTTTTCAAATATTCTTTTTCAAATATTTCCTTTTCAAACATTTCTATTTCAAATATTTCGTTTCAAATATTTCTATTTCAAATGTTTCGTTTCAAATATTTCTATTACAAATATTTCTATTTCAAATATTACGTTTTCAAATATTTTTACTTCAAATATTTCTATTTCAAATATTTCTATTATTAAAATATTTCGTTCAACACATGACTAATCTCAACGGATGAGTACAGTCAACACATGAACCTTTATTTCATATTGATAAAGAAGTAAATTCTATTATTAAAATATTTCGTTCAATACATGACTAATCTCAACGGATGAGTACAGTCAACACATGAACCTTTATTTTATATTAATAAAGAAGTAAATTCTATTATTAAAAAATTTCGTTCAACACATGACTAATCTCAACGGATGAGTACAGTCAACACATGAACCTTTATTTTATATTAATAAAGAAGTAAATTCTATTATTAAAATATTTCGTTCAACACATGACTAATCTCAACGGATGAGTACAGTCAACACATGAACCTTTATTTTATATTATTCTTTATCTTCTAAATTGGAATGAGGCCCAATCAATCACCATATAATATTTATTATATGGATTTTCATACATCACACGTATATAATAGCATTGAAAATTAATCAACCATCAACCAAAGTGCACTACACTGTATAAGCATCAAATATAGATAACTAACGCTTATAACAGTCTGTCAATCAATCGATCGACATATTTAATCAATCAGGATGAGTGAACTTCAAATTTCATCCCAACACCCGTGTGGGGTTTCAAACAATCAAACACAGATTTTATTTGTGCAGTTGGGCGATGTGTAAAATTTATCGTCCCAATCAATGTTCTTCAAATAGGTGTACATAAACAAACCATCCGGTTTGTAAATGAATATTTATTTATTCACATTCACTATATTCATATTCACGTTAAAAATTATATTTTTAACGATAAAACATTTTATTTTAACATATGAATTTCTATTCAGTTCATTCTTTAAATAAAATGATATTTTTATTTTTCTAACTTATTTTAGAAAATTTCGGCGGCATAACGGCATGATACTAGAAACGGGACGAGGCCTAGCCTTATCCCCGGTCTAGTGAAGGCCCACGCCATTCACACATCAATCAAATTAATTTCATTTCACCAAACAATTCCATTCAAACCAAATAATCTAACCAACTACACAACCAAACAATTAAACAAACAAGCCATCCATGGTATGTGGATGACGGGTGTCGGGTGCTACTAAACACCGTCTGTATCCTAGTATATATATATAACTACAAAAAAAGAAATTGAAAGGTGAGAAATTCTCACCGAAAGCTATCCCAACTTCACGACACTTCTATTGTAGAGATCTTCGTCGTTTTCGCCTTTTGTCGCTTTCGTTGCCCGTAGCCACTACATATATAAAAATCGAATTTTTACTTCGCTATTCAATATATAAAAATCGAATTTTTACTATGCTATTCAATATATAAAAATCGAATTTTTACTATGCTATTCAATATATAAAAATCGAATTTTTACTTCGTTGTTCAATATATAAAAATCGAATTTTTACTTCGTTGTTCAATATATAAAAATCGAATTTTTATCCTTTTCTAAACTATAAAAATTATAGTTTTAACCTTTGTATAATATAAAAATTATATTTTTACTTACTTATATTATAAAAAAAAAAATTTCTACAACTATAATTAAAAATCGTTTCTTTACCTCGCTCACATATATACAAATTGAATTTTTATCACGCTTTCTCCAATATAAAAATACGATCTTTTTCTTCTAAAAATTCAAATCTTCACTTTTAGAAAAATCACATCTTTTACTTTCGAAAAATCAAATCTTGCACCATTATAAAAATTCGGTTTTTAACCATCATAAAAATTCAGTTTTTTAAAATCAAATAAAAATTCTGTTTTTAAAATCAAATAAAAATTCTGTTTTTAAAATCAAATAAAAATTCTGTTTTTAAAATCAAATAAAAATTAACAGATAAATGAAAATAAATTAAAAAAAAAAACAAAACTTACAGTGAACGGGGGGCTTCGAATCGGAGTGGCGGCTGGTGGTGAGGCCAGCGAGGGCGACGGCGTGAGGTTGGGGAAGCGATGGCGGGTGGCGACGCGACGAGGGGTGGGGCGATGCGGTTCTTCGCGAGCTCGAATCGGGAGAAGGAGGAGAAGTAGCGGAGGGGAGAGCGGGGCCAGGGGAGGAGCTCCTCCGCCTGAGTGCCGGCGGCGCAGGGGCGACGCGCCCTCCTGGAGGCGCGGCTCCGAACGTCAGGGCACAGCCCCTTTTTTTTTATTATTTTGAAAACTAATTGCAAATATCGGGGGGGGGGGGGGGAGGCCTCGTTAAGGAGAAGGGAAAGGGTTTTTTTTATTTAATTTTCCACATAAAGCAACTTTTATTTTCGACCTCAAAACGAGGCCCACTGCCTGTCGTCCATAGCGTTTTACCCCCATTCTGAACACAATGGGATATGTATCGCAGGCTGATTTGATCGTTTCGATCAGT
Organism: Allium sativum; assembly: GCA_030737875.1. Classification (NCBI taxonomy): domain Eukaryota; kingdom Viridiplantae; phylum Streptophyta; class Magnoliopsida; order Asparagales; family Amaryllidaceae; genus Allium; species Allium sativum. The sequence continues at coordinate 364,084,746 of CM060916.1, read as the reverse complement.
TTCCGTTGAACTTACATTTAAATCGCTATATTGAATTTTAAACGCGCATTTCAAATTACCGGGGTCACATAACAACTCTATAAATTCCATAAAAATATTTTCTAGCTTCGTATTGACGATACGGTCCTAACAAAACTAATTTCGTCGAATTCTGAGACCGTTGGAAAAATGGCCATTTTCCAGTCGATTAAAATCAACTGAAACCGTTCAAACGCGTTTTCCTTTGCCACGCTCACATATTGATTCGAAAAATTATGAAATTTGGAATCTAGCAATAATTTTACATCACGGACCCAACAAAAGTGGTTTCGTCGAATTCCGAGGTCATTTGCAAAATTTCCATTTTTAAGGGCCTGGATTTCATAGCAACTATTCAGAATTTTCAACTGGACATATCTTTTTATTCCCGCTATGAAATTTTGATTTTTCGGATTCGTTCAAAAAATATTATCAATTAGATCCTAATGTTTTTGGTTTCACTAAAATCCGGATTGTTATGCACCCGGTATATTAAATTAAAGTTTGAAATCGAATTATCGAACTACCGCGCCATTTTCAATTCTATTTATAATTATATATAAATATTTATATTCTAACGACGACGCGAATAAATATATACGTTCTAATTATATTCAAAATAAATTTTTTCGTCGATATTATTTAAAATAATCTATTTTAAATGTTCAAAATTCGCTAAAATTGCTAAAATAAAAATTTTAAACTGGCTCGGATTTTCGGGTTATTACAGTGTGTGTGTGTGTGTGTGTGTGTGTGTGCGCAGATTTAGATTCTGTGTTATTGTTGAAGATAATAGTGGCAGTGCTGCAATAATTTTGCAAGACCATGCGGTTTACAGAATAGTTAAGAAAAATGTTTATGACATAATGGGAGATCAAGAAAAGGTATGTATAGCTCCAAATATACTAAAAGAAAATTTTAATACTTTATTTTTTGACAAAATTAAATAAATTATAATATTCTTTCTAGCAAGGAAAGAAAAATGAATTTCCAACAATTTTGAAGTATTTGGAGGGAAGGCAGTATACAATTACTATATGTGTTGGTGAAAATAATGCACACAGAGGTTCAAGCATGTATATGGCCACAGACATATATGAAGGTTTTGAGTTGATTGGGAATTCTATGATAGAAAGTGAAGACGGTGCAGTTGCGTTACAAAGTTCACATGTATTTTGTTGTCACACATACACACATATACATATATATACATATACATACATACATATATATATACATATACATACATACATACATATATACATATATATCTATATAATAAAAATTCCCCCTTGAACAAACAAAAAGACAAAGAGTGGTTCAGATTTAATCCCGTAAAAACAAATCCACCGTCCTAATTTAAACACGTCCCCTAATATTTTGATTGCCACCTCATCCGCATTTGCCTTATATTTAGTTATCATGCGTATCAGTAACTTGGCTCTCCCACTTTCACGTTCCCACGTCTTCCTCCACTCCGTTCTAAATTCTTTCTTCCACCAACCCTTTTTATATATTTGTAGAAAACCTCTTCTGTCTTCTCTTCTCGCAAGTCGCAACTTCACCTTCTCTTCTCATTTAATCCCATCTCCACCCAATTCATGCATTCTAATCTTCCGCTCAACATTTTTCCGCTTACCAATTCACTTATCGTACACGATGATTATGTCCTCTGTACACGATGCGCGACGACAATTAGCAAAAATATTTAATATTCTCATCATTCACGGAAATCTTTGGGCGGATGGAGATTATATTATTTCCAAAATTGTACGTTTGCTACTTGAATATGGGGTTAATGTCATTGTGTTTGACAATCATGTAAGTGTTTATATTTTAGTTATATTCTTACATATTTTAATTTGAGATTATCAGTACATAACATCTACCCACATCTTGAAGGGTCGACATGTTTACCCAGACCGGCCTATGCAAATTCGGAGAAGCACTTGGCCAAGACAGAGAACAAGTCTAGGAAGTGAAGTATAACCTCTGCTCATGTGTTCGTATACTCTTTAATTTAATTATCAATTCATATTACATTTTTCGTATCACATTACAGATTTGGGATAGTGCAATACTGGCCTATAAAGAGGATACAATGAATAATCGGCAAACTACTGAATGACCATTAAAAAGAATTACGGTAAGACAATCTACTGCTTATATTTTGAATACTAAAATAAGTACATTTTTCGTTTTAACCAACTGCTTATTTACTCTTTTTTGCAGCTTAACTTGCACTCAGCACATTGGAGTAAGGACGTGGTGATCGATAATTACACTTTTTTACGTGTACTTAAAAATATGTTTAAATGTTGATAATAAGTTTTAATATATATCCTGTATCAAAGTCTGTTATATTTATTTTTGTCCTCTCTCCATTTGCTTTCTGTGGAAAAAAAATTCGTGTGATGTGGTTAGCTCAATTTAACATGTTGTGAATACCTCTTGAATCTTGCCTTATCTTACTTATGATTTTGATGTTGCTACATACCTTTTGGAGTCAGTTGAGCATACATACGAAATCTTTACTGTAAGTCAGTCGTGTACATAGAAAAGAAGTTAAATAACATAAACTGCTGTATGAATTATATTTTGTTTGCTAATACTCACTCCTAGCATCTCATGCATGCAATAACTAGATTAAATGAAAAGATAAAAATGCGCAAATCATAAGAGCCAATCACTAACAATATTCTAATAATACCCAATTTCAACTATGAAATTAGCATTAAATGGGTTGGGACTTAAAAGCTTTAACATTTATTTGAAATTATGTTGCTATATATAATTTAGCATTAAATGGCTCAATTTAACATGCTGTGAGTACCTCTTGAATTTTGCCTTATGTTACGTATGATTTTGATGTTGCTATATATAATTTAGCATTAAATGGCTCAATTTAACATGCTGTGAATACATCTTGAATCGTGCCTTATGTTACGTATGATTTTGAGGTTGCTATATATAATTTAGTATTAAATGGCTCAATTTAACATGCTGTGAATACCTCTTGAATCTTGACTTATGTTACGTATGATTTTGATGTTGCTATATATGATTTAGCTTTAAACGGCTCAATTTAACATGCTGTGAATACCTCTTGAATCTTGCCTTATGTTACGTATGATTTTGATGTTGCTATATACGTTTTGGAGACATGTGAGCATACATACTCATATTTAATGTAAATGGGTCGTGTATATAGCAAAGAAGTTACATAACATAAACTGCTGTATGAATTAAATTTTGTTTACTGATACACATTCCTAGCATCTCATGCATGCAATAAATAACTTAAATGAAAAGATAAAAGCATGCAAATCCATTTCATTCTATATAAGAGCCAATCACTATCAATATTCTAATGATACCCAATTTAAACTATGAAATTAGCACTAAATCGATTGGGAGCTAAAAGCTTCAAAATATATTTGAAATTTTAAAAATGCTATATCAACAGATTACCATATAAAAATGGAGTGAAATTGTTTATATTCCATTACAATGGAGTGAAATTGCATTTCAAAAGATTTGTAGGTAATCGAAAAGGTTCTGTATATTTACATCTTCATAGGGTCTTTATCTAAAAGTTACTATATTATTGGTGATATAATTTAGCATTAAATGGCTCAATTTAACATGTTGTGAATACTTCTTGAATCTTGCCTTATGCTAGGTATGATTTTGATATTTCTATATACGTGAAATTGTTTATATTTCAGTACAATGGAGTGAAATTGCATTTTAAAAGATTTGTGGATAATCGGAAAGGTTCTATATATTTACATCTTCATCGGGTCTTTATCGAAAAGTTACTATATTATTTTGGTGATATAATTTAGCATTAAATGTTAAAAATACTGGCATTGCATGTTTGTAGCCTTTGAACCTGTTCCAATTACGAAAATCAAATATAATATCAGTTTTATAGAAAAATGCAGTAATGGACATTATTTTAATTACTCTTTCAATATATACTACGTTAGACTCATAAAATTTAACATACTCTTCCTTCCACATTCATAGCCTCTCTTTTTTACTCCTCAGTTTTGTTCTCTTCCTAACACATCATGACTATGGTATTTCTCTTCTTCTAACTTAACTGCTACTTTTTTTAACATCTGCTTAGCTCATTTTACATTAAATTGTGCAGTCCAAGCTTTCTGTGCCAACCAAACAGTCTCCATTACCCATTTCATTACAAAAACATAAACGTAAAAGCACACGTCTAACTATACCCCATAAATCAACCAGCTACGAAACCACCACAAATGTGACTAATGTCCCATCTCCTACTTCTCATCAAGTTCAACCCAATGATTTTCAGAACAAAAATCAAGCTCACGATCTTCCGCCTACTACTCCACAACATACGGATAACGAAGACGAAGCTCATTGGAATGCAGTGGTTTGATACAAATTTTTTTCCAACCATTCATACAACTATATTTATCGTACGTATTCCTTTACTAACCAGTTTCTTTTAAACTGCGGTTTGCGGACTATGACAGGATCCAGGCAGAGTTTCTGGCGTCAGTTTTTTTTTTTTAAATTTATGAAACTAAGGATGCATTCTGCACTAATAAATTACGTTTGTTTCTCACTTGCATTTCCGGTATAAACACCTAGCTGTATTTCTCTTTGTACTCATTTCCCTTATGCAACTCTTATATATATGTGCACCCATGCATAATTTTGTATTCTACTACACGTTTTTCCGTGTACTTGAGCAAATGTTTATGGAAAATGTGTTTTAGTCATTTTCTTTGTGCACCCGCTCATGTTGTCGACTCATATTTACTTTCTGTTTCTAACTTCCTATGCACACTTTTATTCCTCATGATGTACTTATCCAGTTTAATGTTTACTGTATTTTCTTTCACTTTTTGTTGTTTCACTAATTGTCATTGCCGTTTATTTTTAGTACATTCTACCTTCTGCTCTATATAATAATTGTTTGTTTACTTTGCCATTGTATCTTGGGTCTTTTTTTAACTGACCACCAATAAAAACTTGATGATGAACATTTGTTTCATCCTATTGTTCTTGGCTGACATAACAAATATTTCACGTACGCCTTCGTATATTGATTACCACAGGGTATGGAGAACTTGCTTCATTTATGTTGACAGCCTGTTTATAGATCAATTATCTTTGATAGTATGATGTTTCTATGTTGCATACGTAACATGTTACTTGCTTTTAAATTAATTAGTTAAAATATTGTATGTGTGGCCATTTATTTAGTAAATTTGGACATTAAAGGGAATGATTCATTGGTTATATGCATCTGAAGCTACGTGTATATAGCCAGCAACAATAATGTAACTCTAGATCACACATCTTAACGTAATATTAACTTTAAAGCTATATATGAATAAAAACAAGTCTGAAATCAAAAATCAGAAAAGAAGTCTAAACTGTGCATGAAAAACGTAAGTTACTATGTCAGTATCATTAACGGTTGCTACCGCTATTCATGATTATTTCATTACCATTTGTACCTTCAATTAAAATAACATGTGTTGAAATTAGAAATATATCCAACAACATTCGTTACTAATATATATATATATATATATATATATATATATCTTATTATTGACATATTAACTGTATCTTATACTGTGTAAATATAAAAATCTATTGCCATTTTAACAGTGTCCTCCCTAAATAAATTATTATTTATCATACATGTAGACGTGAAATATTATCATACCAGCAGCCAAATTATATTCTGTGGTCCACGACATTTGTTTCATCCTATTGTTCTTGGCTGACATAACAAATATTTCACATACGCCTTCGTATATTGATTAACACGGGGTATGGAGAACTTGCTTCCTTTATGTTGACATCCTATTTATAGATCAATTATCTTTAATAGTATGATGTTTCTATGTTGCATACGTAACATGTTACATGCTTTTAAATTAATTAGTTAAAATATTGTATGTATGGCCATTTATTCAGTAAATTTGGACATTAAAGGGAATGCTTCATTGGTTATATGCATCTGAAGTTACGTGTACATAGCCAGCAACAGTAATGTAATTCTAGATCACACATCTTAACGTAATATTAACTTTAAAGCTACATATGAATAAAAACAAGTCTGAAATCATAAATCAGAAAAGAAGTCTAAACTGTGCACGAAAAACGTAAGTTTCTATGTCAGTATCATTAACTGTTTCTATCGCTATCCATGATTATTTCATTACCATTTGTACCTTCTATTAAAATAACATGTGTTAAAATTAGAAATATATCCAACAGCATTCATTACTAATATATATATATATATATATATATCCTATTATTGACATATTAACAGTATCTTATACTATGTAAATATAAAAATCTATTGCCATTTTAACAGTGTCCTTCCTAAATAAATTATTATTTATCATACTTGCAGACATATAATAGTATCATACCAGCAGCCAAATTATATTCTGTGGTCCACGTCTTCCATTTACCAATATTTTCTCCCACCCTTCCTTCCTATACGCCACTACATGCTTTCTTCTTCCCTAACTGCATAAATAAACTATTCATTTTCCAATCAATACTCTCCAACAAGATACATAAACCCTGCCTACTTTGTCTTCTCCACTATTTTGACCTAACATTTTACTGCTCCTATTCTCCATCACCGGTGTACCGACTGAAGTTAACTTCCTACTCAGGTTACACTTTTATTTACTTATTTGAACTTCAATTTTTTTTCTTTCCCGGATTCATTTCCGTGTGCCTTTGTATTCTTTCTCACTGATTGCTTATATATTTCAATGGTTATAACCTGTTTGCTACTGCTGCTGACCTGGTGCACATTAATAGTTCAATTTTTACTATAAATATTTCTCCTTATGTGCTTCTATATGTTACGAACTGAAAATGGATATACATATTATGCATTTTGTTAAATCAGATTGATGTAAAGGTTTACAAGTTAAATTTAACATTATTGTTCACCGATTCAAATTTGTTTTGCCTTCAGCTCTAACTCATTATAACTAACCACAAATTTATTTAGCAACTGACAGTAGTAGATATGGAAAACACGGACTAACGTATTTTGGTCGATATAACCAATCGTACCCCTACTACGTCTGCAGGACATCGAAAGCGTCACAAGGTTTGGTAAACATATATCTTATATGTACATTCGATGCAAATCATTAACCACGTATGTTCCGTTCTGCAGAGTACTAACACCACTTTGCTCATTGATGCTGATAACAATGATACTGAGACCTCTACAAGCACTACAACCAACATGTATGTGCACACTCTACTCATAATTCCTGTATTTGCTCATGAAATAAACTTTTTGTCATATTTATTTACTAAATCTACCATACTAACATGCTATGTATTTATCTTTGATTTTATTTTCTTCTAATACATGCAAAATTAATCTTTGTTGCAATTAGGCCATCAAGGCGCTTAATTGCTCAAACTTTGCGTAGACAAAAAGAAAGACTGACAAAAAATGCAACAACTTCGGGAACGAAATCTCAAAACTCGGTATTCAATCTCCCCTCTTCATCTTCCATGATGCAACGTAATGGTGTAACCCAATTTTCACAAGTGATCGGTGGTGTAGAAGATAACTCCAGCGAAGATCCAACACTTCTTCCCTCCTCATCTACTCAACTTAACACTCAAATGTAAGTCTACTATTGTTTGCAGTCAATCAATTCGTGCCTATTCCATGTCCCAACCATAAAATCTAAATACACACAACTGTCACTTCACTCATAATATATTCATCTTCATTAGGTTAACTGAAGATGGCTTGGTTACACCGTTATCAAATCGCTCTATTGCTCAAAAGCTACGCAGGGAACGAGAAAGGATTTACCGCGTGCAACACATTGAACGTCGTTCCCTTGGCTTAATGAACATACCACGTCCATTTTGTAGAGCACTTCATTGGATCGACAAACGTTTGTCAAAATCTCCTTTATGTAATCCCATTTTTGGAACATGTAAGTGTGGAAAAGTAAAGTTACCTCCATTATCACAGCCTCCGATGGAATTACGACAGTTATATGATGGAAACGACTCTTTATCTACTTCTTTTTTGCAACATATTCGTGAGTATAATTCTGCAAATGCATTCACAAGTCTTGGCTGCAAATTAGATGATAGAACTCTCGGTACACATGGGATAAAGTCGTTCACAATACATGGAGAACTCCGACATAGAACGGGTGCTTTGCTGCCTGATGTTGGCAATCCCCCTGTATATTCTCAACTTTATATATATTATCCTACTGCTGCATTGACATTTAGACATGAAAGAAACCAACATCTTAATAGACAAGTTTTGAAAATAATACAATGTGTTCTTTTGCGGGACAATGAATTCAAAAAATTATATCGTCAGGCTTATGATATTTTGAAAAACTCGACTGACGCAGCCCAAAGTCTTCCCTTGCATCTTCATTACAATCAGACAAATGACAAACGTGTCTATAACATGCCAACAACGGATGAAATAGCTATTATCTTACCTGGAGATGGATCTCAAAATTGTGGAACTAGAGATATTGTAATACACTTGAAAGGAGGTTCACATTTGGAATGGATCAGCGAATGTCATCCTGCGTACTTACCCCTTCATTATGTCCTTCTATTTCCCCATGGTGATCTTGGTTGGGATATTAACCATATGAAATGGAATCCCTCTTTAAAAATTCCTGATACCAAAAGACTGACACAACAACCATATTATAGTTATCGGCTCTTTGAAAGAGAGGGTGAATATTCCACAATTTTACGTGCACGTAAATTATTTCAACAATTCGTTGTAGATGCTTGGGCATGTACCGAACAAAATCGGTTATATTGGGCTAGGACTCATCAAACTGAGCTACGTAGGGATATGTATTGTGGAACTACTGATGTAGAGTCGGACGTCTTACAAGCAGATCAAATTGGTAAGCGATTTGTATTACCGTCCTCTTATATTGGTACTCCTAGACATATGTAGGAAATATATCAAGACTCTCTAGAAATAACAAGATATGACAATCACCCAGATATCTTCTTAACAATGACTGCGAATCCAAATTGGCCAGAAATTGAGCAAGCTTTGAAATCAAACCAAAGACCCAACGATCGTCTGAACATTATCGCTCGGGTATTTGAATTGAAACGCAGAAGCTTGATGGATGAAATTTATAAAAATCATATTTTTGTTTCAGTTGTTGCACATGTGTACACTATAGAGTTCCAAAAAAGGGGATTGTCGCGTATGCATGCACTTTTTTTCTACAATCCGCAGACAAATTAAGAACAGTGGATCAAGTAGATAGTTTGATTTGTGCAGAGTTTTCTTACGAAAAGGAACGTCCATTACTTTTTGAAACCATTAGAAGGTGTATGATACATGGACCATGCAAGGGAAATATGCACGCTCCATGTATGGAAAATGGAAAATGTTCGAAGCGGTATCCAAGGGAGTGAGCTGATAATACATCAATGGATAAAAACGGGTATCCTATATATTGTCGGCGCAATGACGGAAAATCTTTTGAAATAAGGGGTATTTCTGTGGATAATAGGGACGTAGTTCCTTATAATCCAAAATTTTCCGAAATGTTTAATTTTCATATAAATGTTGAAGGATGTGCAAGTGTACGGGCTGTAAAATATATACATAAGTGTATATATAAGGGTCACGATCGAATTACTGTTGTTGTGGGTGAGGAAGATGAAATTAAGCAGTATCTTGACTCCAGATACATAAGCCCTCTTGAAGCTGCATGGCATATTTTTGGTTACTGTATGCATGAGGAAAAACCAGCAGTTATTTGTCTACAGCTGCATCTACCCGGAATGCACAAGGTCACCTTCGATCCGACAAAATCTGTGGATGCAATCAAATTAAGGGCAGAAAACCAAACTTCCACATTAATTGAGTTCTTCAAATTTTATGCAGCACATCCACAAGCAACAAAATATACATATCAACAATTTCCAGAGTTTTATACATGGAATAAAGAGACACATATATGGTCCCCACGTAGTGCAAGTTCCAGAGCTGTAGGGAGAATGTATTTTGCAAGTCCGAACTCTGGTGAGCGGTTTTTTCTACGATTACTACTTACCATTTGTACAGGTCCAACATCTTTTGAGGATTTACGAACAGTTAATGGCGAAGTTCATGAAACATTTAAAGATGCATGCGCTGCTAAAGGTATGCTTGAAGATGATGAAGAATGGGTAGCATGTTTGGAAGAGGCATCAATTATGAACACTGGATATCAACTTAGAAGATTTTTCTCCACTATTCTCACTCAGTGCTACCCTGTACGACCGCATAACCTTTGGACAAAATTTGCTACACACATTTGTGATGATTTAGGGCACACTATCACAAATCTGTTCCACATTACTAATCCTACTGAATATGAAATCCAAGATTATGGTTTACATATTCTTAACAAATTAGTCAAAGAATCAGGAAAAAGTCTACATGATTTTCCACCAATGCCTCTGCCAACTAAAAACTGGGAAATTGCTGTGCAAAATAGACTTATAATGGAACACAAACAACTACTATATGAAGGACAAGATGCGAAGGCGGAAAAAAATATTCTTACTTTCAACGATGATCAATAGACAGCATACGAATTAATATTTTCGTCTGTTCAAAATCGAGACGGAAAAACCTTTTTTTTAAATGGTGGAGCTGGGACTGGAAAAACATACTTATATAATACAATTGCAGACAAATGTCGAAGTCTAGGACATATTGTGCTTACCGTTGCTTCATCAGGTATTGCTTCTTTACTACTTCTTTGAGGTAGAACAACGCATTCAACATTTTCCCTACCGTTAAATATTTTAGAGGACTCAACATGCGGATTTACAAAACAATCATCAATAGCCGAGCTCATAAGACAAGCAAGTCTCATTATATGGGTTAAAGTACCAATGCAACATCGATTTTGTGTTGAAACAGCCGAACGATCATTAAAAGATATTCGAGATAACACACAGCCTTTCGGTGGACTGACAGTTGTTTTAGGAGGAGATTTTCACCAAATTTTACCTGTTATCCCAAAGGGAACACGTGAAGATATTGTTGCATCAACGTTACGCCGATCACCGTTATGGGCAGTTGTTCATGTCTTATGTTTACACAAAAATATGCGACTATGTTCCAACGACGTTGAGAGTGGTGCTTTTGCTGAATATCTAATCATGTTACTACATTTTCATTTCCTACTACTATCATAACAATAGTTCGACTCTGTGTCTATTTAATATAATCGTTCTTTTAATCAAATTTATTGTTGTAGAGATCGGATCAACGCCAGAACAACACATTGACCTATCAATGATGCACAAATGCAGTAGTCTTGCTAACTTAATTGATACTGTTTATCCACGACTTACTGTCAACCAAGTATCTCCAGATTTTTTAAAGGACAGAACTATTCTCTCAGCATGTAACGAAGATGTGAGCGCAATAAATTCTGCATGTCTGCAGAAATGCTCTGGTGATGTTCATATTTTCCTTTCTGCTGACAAGTTAGTGGAAAATGATCGTTACCCAACCGAATTTCTGAATTCATTAGAGTGTAGTGGATTACCACCATTCAAACTTGAACTTAAAGTTGGATGCCCGATCATACTGCTTAGAAACCTAGCTCCAAAATAGGGACTCTGCAATGGAACAAGGTTGATAGTAGTCCGACGTGCAACACGAATAATTGAAGCTCAAATACTTACTAGAGATAAAGCTGGTAATTTTGTATTTATATCTAGAATATCTCTTCAACCATCTTCCTCAGAATTATCTATAAACATGTCAAGGCGTCGGTTCCTATTAAGCTTGCCTACGCATTAACTATCAATAAAGCACAAGGTCGATTTGTGAAGTACGTCGGTATTGATTTACGCACCGAAGTGTTTAGTCATGGACAACTGTTTGTTGCTCTATATAGATGCACTGCATTCCGTAGAATTTCAATTCTGCTAGAATCAACCACAACAACATCTACAACAAATGTCGTTTATTCTGAGGTTTTGCTGTAATTTCACAAAAAAATTTGGTGTACAAATGTACGTACTTTTCTCCTCAAAAGTTAGTTTTCTAAAACTTTTTTTTTAAATTTTCTTACTGCAGTTTTACACCTTTATTTTGTCTATAGATGCTTTGCAATAAAAATATTTGGCCTGCCACCGACGCGATCACCAATGTACATCTTTTTGGTTAGTTTATTTGTTTGCAAATCCTTATTTTCTTCACTATTACAAGTGTTTTCGCAATTACTTATTCAGTTTGGTACATTAACACTACGACTTCATACAAACTGCTTTTCTAACCATTTTTTTCTTTACTGCAGTTTGCAGACTGTGATAGGATCGAGGAAGAGTATCTGGCAAGGCGTTCAAGGAATTAATCAACCTGCTTCTCCATTATAACCTCATTTCCTTCTTTCCACACTCACCAGTTCTGTTTGTATTCACCTCTAGTAAATTACATTCACTTCCCACCTGTGTTACACTGTATAAACTTACCTGTCTTTTCTTTGTATGCATCAGTTTGTATTATGCAGTTTGTTTTTAATTATGATACTTTTTCCCTTTCATTTATTATTCTGTTGCCAACTTCGCGCATCTTTTACTACTCAACTGAAATAATTCCAACATTTTACACTCATCCACTTCCAATTTACATTAAATAACCTGCGACAAATAAAAATTTAAATATACAATTACTCCACATATACATAACTTTTGATGAACATCAATCAACGCGCAAACGACTTGCATCGATCACGCATGAAGCGCGTGCCACAACCACGCACGAAGAGCATTGAACAACCACGCGCGTGCAAACTATAACACCCCGTACTCTATGCTCCCGTGCAAACTACAACACCCCGTACTCTATGCTTCCGTGCAACGCACGGGTTTCCACTCGTACATATATATATATAGTCATGTTCATTGCAACAAGTTATTTTATTTCATTTATATGCAGATGTCTACACCAAATTTCAGCACTGAATTTAAAACTAACATCAATATGCAAAACCCCGGTACTGAAAAATCTACAAACACTAATAGTTTGAAGAGGAAAAGCAAAGAGATTGATAATCATGTCAAGCTGCCATGTATTTTTGACGACTTTAAGAATAAAAAAGATGATGAAAATGAATTTATTTCAAAACTGAAAGCAATTAAAAAAGAAAAAGTAAGTTATATATATTTGATGGTTATTTTATATACGGTGTACATATTATTATTATTATTTTGGTAAGGAATGACTAATTAATTGTTCATCTATTCAAATGTTTGATACACTACAGGAATGAAAACTATTCAAAAAAGTGGAAATCGTGAAGTTATGCTGGGAACAAGATTGGACTCAAACATAATTTTCACGTTTATTTTATTTGGAATGGAAACTACTCATGATCTTATATTTATTTTTCTCTGATTTTCATATTTGTTTTGTTTCGAAAGAAAACTACTCATGATCTTATATCTATTTTGCTCTGAAAACTGCTATTGATTAATGTATTTTTCTGTTATGGATGTTTATTTTTATGTTGTAATTTGAAATTTTAGTTAGAATGCCTATTATACATATAAAAACATATTTAAAACTTAATAACAAAGCATACATTGCATCGTATTATATATATATATATATATATATATATATATATATATATAGTGACATCATCACACTTTTTTGCTTCATCGAAAAAAGTTATCATATTGTAGTTTGTATATAATTTATATAATATTACTTGAATTGTATCACTTGTATAATTTTAATGATTATTTGTTCAATTTTTCACATTTAAAGATCACAAAATAAATTTAAATTGTAATGAATTAAGAACATGTTTTCAAAATAAAATCACAAATAATCAATTTTTTTATATCTATGCCAAAAAATAACCATTCATAACAAAAAAATTAGATGGATAACAGAATAATTAACCAAATAATCATCAACGACAAAATTATTGTTGAATGAACAACATGATAATTAACTATTGTCACTGCATAAATTAATTAGATGGATAACAGAACAATTAATCAAAATAATCATCCATAATAAAATTATTTTTGGATGAACAACAGAACAATTTATTATTGTTGCCGCATAAATTATACTATTTAAAAATATATATGTAACTATTTAATATTAATTACGTTACTTTAGTTTTCTTTTATTTTTGATATTTAATCATTATAGCTTTTTTTTAATAAAATAAATTTTAATGTCTAGCAAAGCGCGCAAAAAATACTAGTTCTTAATGATTTGTTATGTATTATCTTTGAATGTCGACATGTTTTTTGTTTAAATTTGGTTTCGCAAACTTTTGATATCAAGTACCTACACATTTAATTGTAGTTTTACTAAACATTTGAATTGGGTTGCATATGTCAATATTTTGCAGATAATCTATAAAAACAACAAATAAAGACGATCGGTGACTCTCTATCTAATTCAATTTCACCGTGAAAATAAAGTCGGTTTTCCTACCGTTATGCGGTTATACTAATAAATAAAAATACAAGTAGGGTCTTGAGGAAAATAGTTTATTCCTTGTGATATAACAGGAAAAGAACAATCGTATCGCACAGACTTTGCGTTGGGGGGACAGAGCTTACCGGAACTATACCGCACTTTACATATAAAACATAACATTGTTAACCAATATAAAAAAATATCCTTAAATAATATTTCTTAATATATTCCATAAGCTTAAATTTTATTTCACCAGTTCTATGGACTGTAGCTTGCATCATACATATAATTAAACTTAGGAAATGTTAGACATAAAACAACTCATTTTACTCTTACTCTTTGGAATAGTACACTTACACTACGTGTTATTGAATATTTTTAAGATGTCACGTAGTTGAGATTTTTTTTCTTCTACAAATACCACATTATGCACCAATTGTCTTTCTTTTCTTGCAAAGAAGCCATCTTGTACACATTAATTTAGATAATATCATAATAACATAGGAAAAAATAATAATATTTGTATCTTCATTACATTTTCGCATACATATCTTAATTGCCATCCATGTTTAGCAATTTCACTAAATCATGTAAGTGGACTGAATAAGTAGGGCTGTCAACGGATGCTTTCGGATACAAATAGTGACATATTTGTATCCGTATCCGAAATTATTTTCGGATATCGGATATCCGTATTTGTTTAATTTTCGGATATCGGATACCCGTATCTGCTTAATTTTCGAATACGGACGGATATCGGATATTTATTCGCTTTGTCTGTAATTAATAAATTTACGAGTATAAATAAAAAAAGTTTGGATCAACATAAAATAATTTTTGTATTATTGTTTATAGAAAACAAGGAAATAAGGAAGTATAATAAGGAAACATTGTTTTATACTAATATCCATAAGCATATCCAAAAATATTCCAAAATTAAACATTAAAACTACCATTTTTCACTAAAAATGGACAGAATTATATCATAGTGATATCCAACAGTTACAAAATAACCATTAACTTTATTTTTCTATTTTGAGTTGTATATATTACATCAATCAGTTAGACGGATATTTTTCGGATACAAATATCACCATAACCATATCCGTATCCGAAAAGTTTTTCGGATATCGAATATCCGTATCCGCTTTTCGAATAATGCCGGATAACGAATACTTCGGATATGAATTCAGACGAATATCGAATTTTTCGGGTATCCGTTGACAGCCCTATGAATAAGAAAGACATATCAAGTCTAAACTATTATGAATTGATATTTTTGGCTAATGACATAGAATCATAAAACCATACCAGCTTTACATATCAAAACAATAAAAAAGCTTCCTTTCCGTGAGAAACTGTAATGGCAACAAGGTCCACTCATTCTTCAATTTGCTTCTCCACGCTCCTTTTTCTCCTCGTAAGCCCTCTTTCCTCACCTCTCTGCCCCCCCCCCCCCCCCCCCAACCACTCGTCTGCTCTCTCTCCTTGCTTTCGCTCAACGTGGTTTCTCACTGATTTAACTCGTCACTACCAGATCTGAAGCTTTCGCCATGCAAATTTTCTGAGCACCTTTCTCCCCAAATTTCCTCAACCTCATCTTTAAACTTCAAACCACCTTGGAACCCTAATTGATTTCGTTCCCATCCACTGTTTGCGACCTTTCCAGGCAACCACTCGCACCTGTTTTCAGTCGCTTGTTCTTCAACTGAAGGTCATGGCATGGTAATCGTCACTAACGCGAAGCTTTCAGGTGAGCATTAGCGCCCTATTGTTATTATGTTTGTGACCTTTCTAATAGTATTATAACCTTCAGCTTTATCATATGCACATCCATTATATTTGAAACTAACATAATGGTCAGTGAAGTTGAACGTCGTGTATCTTTACTTATGTTTATGCTAGATCTATTTAAATATTTAATATAGGTTCTCACTCGTATGTTCAAGTCACGGAGCAATTTCGGTGTCATACGATTTTATGTTGTCCTGACAACAATAGTCGATGATAAGCTTCCAAAAAATCCAGCATACTGGTTTGGACTGCTTTACATTACTAGCTTTATTTCACCCAATGAGTAATGCAAAATCATTAGCTCCTTCAGATATGAAGTGTCAAAAAGTCTTGAAACCATGCATAATATATATATATAT
Organism: Allium sativum; assembly: GCA_030737875.1. Taxonomy (NCBI): domain Eukaryota; kingdom Viridiplantae; phylum Streptophyta; class Magnoliopsida; order Asparagales; family Amaryllidaceae; genus Allium; species Allium sativum. The sequence goes on along the minus strand of CM060916.1, from coordinate 364,068,054 downwards.
ATATATATATATATATATATATATATATATATATATATATATATATATATATATATATATATATAAAGTTAATAGGATGCCAAAGACAGTATACGTTTTATTTCGGGACAATTAACGACAAGGACAAAAGCTCACTAAATTTTATCCATAAGGACACGAGCTTAAAAATTTATCCAAAATGACATAACCCTAAAACTTTCCGTCGCTCCTTTCTCTCTTCTCCGATTTCAAATCCGCGGAAATTAACGAAATCAGCAAATCAAAATTAACGAAATCATCTCAACTGAAAATCGAATGAAATTAAATCAGCAGCATGTTGTATAATCGAACCCCAAACTTCAATCGAAACAGCGAAATTCATCACGAAATCATCTCAAAAAATCAACCTCGACTGAATTTTTGTTGTTGCTATAATCATTATAGTTTACTGTTCATCTGTGCGATTAGTTTTTTTTTTTTTTTTTTTTAAATTTCTATCGGTGATTCATGACTTCTCTTGGTTCTGCAATTTTAATGTTCAACTTTTCAACGCGTGGGTATCAGTTTTATTTTTATTTTTTTAGGTATCATTTTTGTTTATTTAACACTGTTTTATATTCGTTTTTTGTGTTTTAATGTTGTGTTTATTTTTTCGTTGTATTGTTGCATTATCTATGTATTACAGTCGAACTTATTTCGTTATAATCAACCAAACTGTGATGTAAGTAATTTTTGTGTTACTTTTTATTTAAAACATTACAAAGCAGTTTCTAGGTATCAATTTTATATTTTTTTAAGTATTAGTTTTATATTTTGTAGTTGAATTTAAATCATAGCAGTTTTTAGGTATCAGTTTTATATTTTCTAGTTCAATTTACATCATAGCAGTTTTTAGGTATCAGTTTTATATTTTTTTAGGTATCAGTTTTATATTTTCTTGTTGAATTTACATCATAGCAGTTTCTAGTTATCAGTTCTATTTTTTTTTTTAAGTATCAATTTTATATTTTCTAGTTGAATTTACATCATAACAGTTTTTAGGTATCATTTTTATTTATTTTTTAGGTATCAGTTTTATATTTTCTAGCTGAATTTATATTATTATGTTGGTATAAGTTTTGACTGTGTATGAAATTCTTGCAGATACTGCATGCTGCTGGAATTTACTTGAATTCAAGATTGGATTGAGTACAAGTAAAAGTAAATACATGAATGCATGCTTGGAATGGGGTGCAGTGTTGTATGTACTTATATTGTGTAGGAAAACAATGTATCCTAGTATATCAGTTATGTATAGTTGTAAGTATCATATGATACAAGTGGGTATTATTGTATATTATTGAGAATAATCTCATTTTTGTGATAATTAAATTAAATTGATTGTTATTTTTTTTTTAATCAGTAGGTATTATTGAGAATAAATATTATTTTTGTAAGAATTGAATTGAGTAGGTGGCTGTTATTTTTTTATCAGTGGGTATCAATTAGAATTAATGTTGTGCATCAAAAAAAGTCAATTACCAAAGCAAACAACACAAATCTACCTACTTGCCACAGTTCTCATACACAAAGCTATAAAAATGATACCTAAAAAAATATAAAAATGATACCTTAAAACTGCTATAATATTTTAACGACAAAAGTAATACAGAATATGTTTGAGTTACTATTTGATTGATTAAAATGAAATAAATTCAATTGAGTTGCAAATCTAATGCAACAGTACAAGTATACAACAACAAAATTAATACAGCAACAAAAAATAACTAAAAAAAACATAGCACGGTGAATACAGTAAAAATGATACGAAAAAATATATAAAAATGATACCTAAAAACTGTTGTAATCTTATAAATAAAAAGTAACACAATAATTACTTACATCACAGTTTGCTTGATTATAACGAAATAAGTTCGACTGTAATACATAGATAATGCAACAATACAACTACAAAATAAATACAACATTAAAACACAACAAATGAATATAAAACAGTGTTAAATAAACAAAAATGATACTTAAAAAAAAAAAAAAAAACTGATACCTAAAAACTGCTATGATCTAAATTCAGCTACAAAATATAAAACTGATAACTAGAAAAATATAAAACTGATACTTAAAAACTGCTATGATTTAAATTCAACTAGAAAATATAAAACTGATACCTAAAAAAATATAGAATTGATACCTAGAAACTGCTTTGATATTTTGAAGGAAAACTAATGCAAAAAATGTTTACATCCCACTTTGATTGATCAAATTGACATATTTTCGATTGAGTTGCAAATCTAATGCAACAGTACAAGTACAAAACTGATATAATATCAAAACTATAAACAAAACAGCATAACACTATTAACACAAGAAAAATGATCCCTAAAAAAATAGCAAAATGATACCTAAAAACTGTTGCTAACTTCACCACAAAACAAAAAGTTTTCAAGTGATTTTTTTCTCGTTCATCTCTCTCGTTCGATTTTCTACGATGAATTCACGAAATAAGAAAAAACACGAAATCATATTTACTGCCAAATGAATCATAGCAATCGAATTTTCCCTAATTTACCATAATTTCTTGAACGATTTTAGCAATCGAATACACGCGAGATCGAATTAATCAAAATTGAAAGTCGCGATTGATATGCATGTTAGAAGACGTTTGCTGACGATCAAATATGGAAAAGAAAAAAATTCGCGTTGGAAATCAGAGACGAGATCGAGAAATGTGAGATAGCCGATTACGGAGGAAGAAATAAGTGCACGTGAAGAAGAAAAGAAATAGTGTATTGTCCTTTTGAGTAAAATTTTAGTGGACTGTCCTTATGGTTAAAAAGGCCGTCAATTTTGTCTTTGTAAATATTTTCCTGCTTTACTTCCTGTTTTTCTTTAAAAGTTTGCCATCTTTATTGCCATGTAATGTTTATGTTGAAATATTTTGGTGCTTCTTCAACATGCTGAAGTCATAAAAATTTCGGCAGTAGACATGCACACTACACGATCATTTTCATAATCAAAAGTAAGCTTGTGTGTAGCAGATGTGGCACTATTATAGCATATGTAAATCAAAACGGAAAAATAAAGCCAGAAGAGAGAGAGAGAGAGTGCTAGTCTAACCCTAAGATCGCCTCTATGTGCATCTATACTATATAATTATCTAAAAAATAATCTCAATATTTGATTGATCGAAACAAATTACATATTTGTTTGAAATATATAATTGTCTTAGTGATAATCTGGATATTCGATTGACACTAGTTGCATACCAGATTATATTATATGATTATCCATATGAGATAATCTTGATATTATTTTAATAGCTTCCTTCTCGTCTACATTGCCCGATTGCATGAGAAATAAACTTGATAATGGATCAATTGTGTGTTTTCTTTGGCTAGTTGTTTTATTCATGTTTGTCTTGAGTATATATATTTTCTTACCTCACCCAGTTATGTTCTATGTTCAGTTCAATACTAGTTAGATTTGTTTGTTTCCACTGTGTGTGATGAATTTGCATTGTATTGTGTGGTATTGTATTTCGTTTTATATGGACGTTGTGCTCGTTTATATGTTAATGTACTTCATACCATGCTAGTTTACCTCACTTGCTTTTATCCATTTATTGGTTATATCATACTTTGGTTAATCTGGGATATTTCAAGTTCAGAGATTCACTTGCCAGCTTTAATACTTTAGGCACATCTTTTGGGGGCTTAGAGATATAGTAAGACCAAATGTTGTGTTTATATGTTTTTATGGTAACTTTATTATATGTTTCTATTAATATTTCTAGTTCATAAGTGCAAAGTGATCAAAATTTTCATCCCACATTTCGCAAAAACATTATTTTTAGGGTTTTGTTAATGACACCCCGGTTTTGATTAAGGTGTGTCATGAAAGTTTAGGTTTTAAAATTTTGTTAAGGGGAGTACACTACAGACTAAACCCCCCTTAACAATACACAATAACAAGACAAAATACCCTTAATATGAAAATGGCATACTCTTACCGTTTTCTTTGTTTTTTAAAGTTTGTTATAGAGATAGAAAAGATGGTCTAATGATACCGTTTTTATTAAATAAAAACGGTATACTCTTACCTTTTTTACAGGGTTATTTTTGTCCCTTAAAAGTATAATTGGTGTTGCCCCTTAACACTCAAATATTGGATGGGTGTGAACTTAAAATATGACACCCTTTAACCAAAAATGGGATGTCATTAACAAAACCCTATTTTTATTTTTGTATGAAAGACAATAATGTTTATAGTTATTTTTTTCTTTTAGGATTGCATTTAAGCGATCGATAACACACATATTAGTGCATTTGTGGTGGGAAAGGGGCAACTTCCACACAGAAGGAGAAAAAGTTTATCTATCCAGAATGTAATGTGCGAGTACGATTTTGGTATATCTCGCATACGCTGTAGCTGGATTGGAAGGCAGTGCAAATGATTCAAGAATATTGAATCTAATCAAAGTTTGATTGGAGTGGATTCAACTAAAGGGTAAAGACAAAATTTCAACAACAAAAGGGAACAAACACGAGAAAGCATGATGGTGTTTTTTCATTTGTTAAGGTTTAATATGCTTTTAAAAAATTTAAATATTCCGATTGTAATGCTTGAAATTTATAAAAAAGATTATCTTATATCTGTTGTATGTATTACTGTTTGATTTTGTAACTTAAAATGGATTTAATCACTTTGTTTATGTGCGACTAGCATGCAAGTATTATGTTGTGTTTCGATTCAATATTTTATGATTTATGTTTTGGAATACCAAATAGCCATTGTGAAAATTTGTTACTATCCATATTTACTTTTTATCTTTTTAACTTATAAGTCATTGTTTTGCCAAACAAACTTTTTGACTTTTCAACTTTTTAAAAGTAAAAACACTTATCATATAAGCATAAGCGCTTTTGCTTTGACTTTCCAAACAGGCTCTTAGGCTCGTGCTTTGTTGCTTTAATGGTACTTTCGATGTGTTCTTATGGCGTGGAGCTCAAGATATCGCTTTAGCAGCTTTGTTGTCACTTCTATATCCCTTGCCCTGCTGCTTGCCCATGCAGCTGCACACAACATTCTCAGAGTGGTCTTGTTTTATTTCAATGTTTGTCGTGTACTGTATGTATACGTGGTGAACATGAAAATTGAGATGTAACATTGCCTCCCTGTGTGGAGTGCTGAGGAAACATTCAGTGGACGACCCACTATAAATGTCGTTAACGGTGGACGTTCCACCTTAAAAACCGACTTATAGTTGATATGTACAATGCATATCACCTGAACTCATTTGTATTTTTTATTTTGTAATAAATAAAAGAGTGTTACAGAACACTATAAAAACCGGTCGGCATTGCTAAAAAAAGAAAACAATAACAAGGAGGTGCAAATCAATTTGTAATATAGTTATCTATATATTATTAAAACCTTAAAAATCAAACTAAATCGTTCCTGCTTTGTCCAAAAATTTGTTGAATTAAAGCATTTTATTTTAAAATGAACCGTAGCACAAAGTAGAAGGAATTCTGATGTTGTGATATGGTGAATCAGAATAGCACGAAATCTGAATTCACATCATTATGTAGTGTCGTCGTCGATGTCATTAGTAAAGAAAAGACTTGGATGTGCTGAATCGGAAGTTGATGCCGTGATTCCCATTATCATGAGTTATCATCCCGCCTAAGGAGATGGATCGTAAGAAACCGTCTTTCGTGTCACTCGGAGAAGAAGGGACACGCTAGAAGCCGTCGATCATCGCCGGTGTCATGAAAGTGAATTCGCCTCAAACCCTAGCTAAAGAAATTTATTTTTACGCGACCTGAAAAGAATAGAGATTTGGGAAAGCGAGAGAAGCTAAAATAGGCACAAAAACCATATGTTACCCCACTTTTACTTGATTATTTAAGTATTTACGAACTATTGTAACATTTACTTGTGTCATTGACAATAAGCACTAGGTTGCAAAATATAATGAAAAATTATTTTTGCCAACACTTTTTTAGATGCTATAACACTTTTTTATTGTTGTCATTTTATAACATTTGTAAGTGTTAGAGATCGACATGTTTAAAATGTTGCAATATCACTCATTTGGTGTAGTGTTCAAACTCATGTCGCGTACCCCTGGTTTTCATCCCACCATAGATTGGGACAACATGTGAAACCTACCTATTTCCTTAAGAAATACCAAAGAGGATTTTCATTAATTACAAACCATGTCAAATATTTACATACGAAATCTCAAATTTGCTCTTTCCAATCAAATTCCTCTTTTAGTCCAATTTTCTAAGTCTTAGGTCTTTCCTTTGAAAATTCAACCTTTTATCATTATGTTACTATATGATAAGCCAACTCTCATGTGAATTACCAAATGTTTCTACTTAACTTGTACCTTTTATTAAATCTGCATTTATGTGAAATCCATTTTTCTTTATCTTTTCCATATAAACCATGCAAGTGTTAAAGTTTCATTTAACTTCTATCACAAATACTAATAACTTGAGAGTCATCTTTTCAAAATTTTGTTTTTCTCAATCCTTATATTTTTTCTGAAACTATTGATTGTTGACTATTTCTTTTCTATATCTTAATTCCTCTCTTGAGGTTATCATTTTTTTTTCAATAAAAAATATTATGCACTTTAACTAAGTTGGAGCTACTTATCTATTTTAATACATATTTCTTTCAAGAGTAATTAATAAGATCAAGTTTTGCGTGAATATAATCCTTTCAAAGAGGACATTTATGTTCTTTGTAAAGCAACAAGGAAACTTCATTATTAATATATATACATTGAAATCTATAGCATAAAACATTGCGTTTCACTTATATTTTGTACACCTTTTTCGCTGCATATTTCCTTATTATTTTAACAAAACACGTTTACTTACAACTTATTGATTCGTGAAACTCACCTCACAATTTTTCTTGTTGCAATGAGTTAAAGAGTGTCACAACCTGTTCTTTATAAAAACTCTTATATTTTCTTTTCAATTTTTTCCCCTATTTTCAAATAGTCATATAAGATCATATATTTCTATACTAAAACTTGCCATAACCCATTTGTGCACAACATATATGTCTATACCACTCATATTCATCTTTTTCCCTTAAACACTTATATTGCATAACCATCTGTGCACAACTTGTTTGTGTTCTTCTTCTTCTTCTATTCTAACATTTCTTCTTTCTCACCCGCTAACTCATTTCTTCTAACTTTTTGGATTTTCGGTACTTGGGTTTGGACATGTGAATACAGAGAGTGTATTAGTGTCGAAATTCGAGAATCGATTTTCCCGGTTGTTACACTTGGTATCAAAGCGCAAGGTTAAGCGAGAACCTTGGCTCTATGGAGTTACTCTATAGGGATAGGATTATGAATCTCCCACATCCTGTTCTAAGTGTATATATGAATATAAAAATGTTTTGTATTATGTTTTTTATTCGTTGAGAGGTATATAAATTCTAGATGGACGCGTTTGGCCGACGTTGTGGATAGAGATTTTTAAATGCTTGAAGAAGGCAAATTGGCATAGTAGTGTTTTAAAGAGTTGGTAAATGAAATAATTTTACCAAGTTTATATATTTTATATATAAAGGAATTTTTGAACTAATTATTGCTTTACTGATGATTAGTTTGATTGAAAATGATAATATTCTATTATTATTATTATCATTTATTGTTGTTTAGTCGTGCTCACTTTTGAGCGTTGTCTATTATTGTTTGATTTGTAGTTATGCTCATTGCTTGGATAAGAGAAATCTTATCATTCTCTTGAATGGTTTGGGTAAGAATATACCCTGAGTATAGTGTTTAAGTTGGATTTAAACGAGAATAAAATTAAAGGAAATAATCTTATATAGAACTATAATTATATAAGTATAATTTATAAATGGGAAATGAATTTGAGTTGAGGATTGGAGGATTAAAATTTCTGGTAAGTTTGAAAAAATAATTTTTAAAGATTTCGATTAAATATTGAGATTATTTGAAAGCGTTTATGAAAATAAATAGATTTTTTTAAAGTTTTAAGGCACTGATCTTGCCTTTTTCACTGGAAAATAATTATGATGGCGAATGCAATATCATCGATGTTCATTTTCGAGTTCTAAGAAAGACTTGATACCATAGATAAATTATTGGATTGAAACGAAAGTTTGTTTTGAATCCAGAATTTATGACTTCGAAATCTAGAGTTTGATTCCAAAATTTTCAACTAAATTATAATATGGATGCATGTATACTAAGTGCAAGAATTATTAGATTATGCATCTAACTTGATATGAATATTCGATGATTTTGAATGGAATATTCAATGATTCTGAACAATTAAAATATCCAAGCTGAATTTGAAAACCTACCATAGTTTATTTGTGGTGCCCTTCCTTTTTGACCGCTTCAAGCTTATAATAAAACCAACCGGAACCATTTGAAATGAAAGATTGTTATTGCTATAGAGTTTTATAAATCAAATCACAGAATCACAGACAAAGAATAGCAGAATATCTCACAGCGGAATAAATAAAATACAATAATAGTTCATGAAGCTACTAAATAAAATTCAAAACTTATACACAATATCAGAGTTACAAAATTAAATACAACGGAAGTCTAAATACAAGAATTTATAATACAATATTATTAGTTATAATAAAAGGTGTTTGCGGCACCTAAAAAACCAGTCGGCTTTGCCAAAAAAAAAAAAAGAATTTATAATACAAAGTAGAAATAACCAAAACCAACAGATAGAGATAATGTCTTCAACATTCTTCAGCTTCAAAAGGTGAAATCTCAACTATAATACTTGATATGACCCGAGCAATAATACAAAACAAATAAATCGGATCAGGACTAACATTCTTATATAATGGATCAACTAAAGTGAAATATTCAATGAAATGCATCAGTAACTTAAAGGATGTTTGGGATTTCCATCCTCTAAGTATCTGTCAAACTAGATATCATATAGTATAATGTGCTATTATAATAATGTCTATTCGGTAAAGTAAAATATCAAAACAGTGTAAGCGAGATTACCATTATTACCCTTACTATATTTATACCATTGTCGTGTAGTTTGAATATAAAACATTGGTAAGCCGTCAGTGGATGGGAATGCATCATGATTCGAAAACATTAAATTAAAATCGCTAGGAGCTCGATTAAGATAATATGACAAGGCACACGAGGAATACACATGGTAGGATTCTACCGGATTGCAGACCCAGGCTAATGGTAACGCATAGCAATAACTACCACCCACCTCGATCGACACTCCCATAATCAAGGGTGGCCACCTGTCAATCACAAAGTAAGAGATATAGTATCAAAGAAGCGTGTCCGATGGGAGGTGCGGCGTAACAAACTGAGATTTCAGAACCAATTTAAAATTTTGTTTTAAGCTATTTTAAGCAATATGAGAATGTAAATTGGTTATTTTTGCTAAATAAAATCTGAGAATAATTTTTAAATTAGTTTTTATATTCTATTTGACTTAAAACAAACTTAATAAAATTATAAAATTGATTTATAAGCCTCGTATTTGAGAATTTTGAAAATTCGATTTTTAAAATCATCGCATAGCCCTTAAAAAGTAAAATTTTGCTATTGAGCTCAGAATTTGATGAGACTAATTTTGTTGGATTTAGAATAATAATCATGGCTAGATTTCAAATTTCACACGAAACAGAGTTAGTATGTGGCCGTGAGAGGCAAACCCATTTGGGACAAAACTTACAGTTAGTTTACAAAGTAACGTTATTGAAATGATCTCAGAATTTGATTTCACTTTGTTTTCTAGATTTGTATCATCAAATAATAGTAGAATCCAAAATTTCATAATTTTTGGAGTTAACGTGTGGGCATATAAGAAGAAAATATACGCTAAAATCGCATTTTTGTAGTTAATTTGAGCATAATTGAGAAATTAAATGGAAGGTCAAACGAACTCGAAATTTGACGAAACTTGATTCGTTGGATTCGTAATTCCGTACATTATCTTGTGCTGAAATTTCATGACAAACGGCGATAGTTTGCAATCGGGCGACCAGAGAGCAAAAGCGACGAAATCTCTTACTTATATTCTTTTTATCCTTTCCTCTTCATTATTTCCTCCTTGAAATAATGGCCTCCTCCCCCATGAAGGCTGCCGCGCCTCCTCCCACTACCATCACCCACTGCCATCTCCTTCTCCCCTCCGGACGGCTCCTCCTCTCCTCTCCTCTCCTCTCCTCTTTCTCCTCCACTCTAAAACCCTGAATCCCAATCCCTCCACTAAATCTCCTCTCTTGGCCCCACCATCGCCGCAGCCACCTCCCCTCCGGCCTACCTTCGGCCTATGCCATCTAAGCCGCCTGCCATCCTCCTCTCTCAGGCCGTGGGCCCCTTTTGCCCAAAAAACCTCATTTCCAAAAGTTCCCATTTGCAAAAAAGTCCCCTTCCCTTCTTTTCTTAATAACCGTCGATCCGGGCATTTCTGGCCAAGGCCCAATAAACAAAAGTCGTAGATCTCATTTTTCTTTAAAAATGTACATATCATAATCGAATTTTGGAGTTCGGAGCTTCTCTAAAAATGCAAATGAAATTCGCAGACAAGGAGTTGTTTTTGGCGATTTCTCATGAATCCGAGTGCTTTTGAAGGAAAGTGCACTAGGGAAAAGTTGTCTAGAGTGGTGTTTCTGTGTAGGTGACTATATTTGGTGAAGATTGGAGGTCGTATGCAAACAGTAGAGCCAGAATGGAGAATTTGAGTTGCGGAGAGTGTACAGCAAAAAATTCTACATAGGAAGTGAAACATCCCAAACTCGCCCTTTCGGGAAAGCCTGGATTAAGTTGAGAACACAACAAATTCTAACGTAAATGATAGAACATTTAATTGCTTATTACAACAATTACATCAGAGTGCAAGAATAGAACAGAGTGTGAATAAATAATATACATCAAAAAAATATCAGAGATTAAATTACAAAGCAGCGGAAAATTAATACATAACACAACTAAAAGAAACACACGGATACAAAGCTTTCCGAATATAGCTCCAACTGTTAATCCAGGATCCTGGAAAAGAAATATTTGCAAAACCAAAACTACTAGCTGCGTGGAAAATAGGGGCACCCAAAGTTTAGGTTAAAACAATAAACTCCGGGTCAGTCATGGGACTGGTGTGAGAACTAAAACAGTTATTTAAAACTTTACATTAAAATTTGGTAAATCAAGAGACCACGCTGTATAACACGGAACGGGTTTTCTCCCAGGAATACCAGTGCATAAAACAAACATCACAATGCTTTTTGGAAAAAACGAAGCTATTATAAGACTCAGGTCCCATCACATAATGCAATGCAAGCCGTAGGATAGAGTTTTTCCTTATAATAGCCAAATATGCTTGGTACATTTTTAAACAAATCATTTGATATTACTATAAGTGTATGGTGTCAAAATCACTTCAAATATAAATGCATCAATCATAGACGACATAGTGCCCCATCCCACTATGTCGCCATACTAGGCTCTACAATTAAAACCGAAATGTCACGTATTGGAAATTGGATTCCATCTATAAACCAAGCAAGGGATTGTCCTTACCGAATTCAAGACAATCTAGCTTATATCTCAGGATCAGAACGCATCGACCGTTGGAGCGTCAGGGCCGATCCACATTTGCGTTAGTGGATTAATGATTCCTGAACAATACGTTTCCCGCCCTATGGGGCGTAAATTTGGTTAGTTTGTCGACCATAGCATCCATCATCCCCGTAGTGATCGATATATCCGAGGCGCCTCGCTTTCCATCATCCACATAAGTAAAAATGTCCAGGCTCCATACCATGACACCACTCCTAGCTAGAAAGAAACGCATGTCCTCCCTGAGGTCCTCTCCCGTTTCTGGTTCATACCGGGGTGTGAGGCTCGCGAATTAATGTTATACACAAAGCTATGCTGCTTAAATCCATGCTTTGATCATCAACCACAAGGCCCTGATTTTTAATAAAAGCCTTGATCACATGCCACTCAGTATGCCACATTGTCAATCCATACCGTACCACTGATTTCTGCCAGTATATAACCTCTGAGCTCAAACGTCTCAGAGAAGGGTGTTAAGCAAGAGAATAAATTCTCCACCACCATACAGATACATATTTAGCAGAGATCAACGAATACAATATAAAGGAATATAATGTCAGACATACTATACATTTGCAAGTCCGTTCTGGGTCTGAACGAAACCAGAGGCACCTTATTCCTCGTCCCATATGTCTAATACATGAGAGAGGTCCTTGCATATCCGGTCGATTTCTAAATACGTCTGGACGATCACCACTTATTACCTCGTATTGGGTGTACAACCCAATCAAGACATTCGTAATAATCCAAACGATGTGAAGATCTCTGTAACGGCCCGCAGATCCGTACTATCTGAGTTGACTACATACATCACACGTCCAACCCAAATTGCACAGAAATACGAATCATTATTAGAAAGAAGTTAGAGGACGAGAGATAGAAAGAAAGAAATATTAGAATAGAAGAACACGAAGATCACAAACCCACAACATAACGAATAAAATATATTAAATAACATAACTTTTGAAATACAAATCAGTAACTTTATATACATACCATTATCAGAGCACAACAGTTATTCCTGGAACATTTATAAACACCTGTTTCCAGATATAACACAGTACACAGCGGAAATATGATAGTTTTTATCTAACTAGTGAAGCCTCCTACTTCCAGCTCTTCCAAGTGAATCTGAAAAATCTTGACTACTTGACTGCCCATACAAATTTGGGCACCCAAGAGTTTAGGAAAAACAAAATAAACTTGGGATCAGTCATGGGACTGGTGTGAGTAAACTTCAATAATTTGTTTAACTTTAAAAATCCTTTCGAAAGAAATGATAATCGTAAGACCGACCTACACATAAACACGGATGGTTTTTACCTTACGATAACCCAAAATATTTTTGACATCAAATCCAGTGATATTATATTAATGTCTACATCAAATAAATACTATCTAGCGGAACGCTTGCATCTCACGCCCATATATAATATAAAATAAAAAACCGTAGGGCGCTTATTAGAGATTGGATTTCCAACATGATAAGTATGGAACCACCTTCCGATCTGTGTACTCTAGAGAGGATACACTGGGGTTCAACAAGAACATCTTGCAACCCACCCCACACATGACCGATAACTCATTTCGCTTGAGTGTATCGAATGTATATCACCAACGGTTGGGATCAGATACCGTTTCCCGAATGGGACAACATCGAATAGAATAAGGAATTAAATGGAATTTCTCTAGATAGGTGATTATACACCCTAATGGGAGCGACCCACAGAGCCATGCTGCCTGCCCGATTTTTGTCATTTCCCGGTTGTTGAGGCCTGAGGCTGCGATTTCTTATCATTCATTGATAGCACAATCACTTTGAATGCCACATTGTCAGACCCGTCAATCACTAATTGTTTTGCACAATTATATTCTAGATATTATGCTAAGAGAATAAATCCTCGCCACTATATATATTTGTATAGAATAACATATGCGATCATTGGAAATACTCTGTCAGACATTCGTCCACATACATTCATTCTAGGACTGAACGAAACCAATGGCACAATTTCTATTAATAGAAAAAGTCCTTGCACTTTACTCCATCTTCGATTATCTTCATATAATCTGATTCGCAACGCTACTGCCATGACGGAGTGGTTCTCGGATAATAATCCAACTGGTCTCTCCATATTGACAACGATATTGGCAAACACTTCGATAGTCGGTTAGTTAACTATCCAAGAAAAATAAACATCCATTAAAAGCATCAAACAAATCACTGGGCCATTTAATTGATATTTCAATCGTTAATTAAATCACTACTCCATTTTCTTATCAATATTTGTTAGCCAAATATTTTCAACAATCATCTTGGCCCTTTTCACTATTTGGAAAACATATCCATATATCGCCTTCTTTTATTTTCTATACATAGAAAATATCTTCTATTTAAAATGGAAAACATTCTAATTACTTATCTCTTTCACGCCGTTCATTTCTACACTTAGGAAATATTTATTTATTATATTTCTAAATTTCCACTTACTTGGGTTAAAACGAATGTTGTGTAAAACATCATTACGACAACCGAAAATATTACATTCAACTAAAGTCTTTTAAACATTTATCTTCGAGATTAAATCATTTTATTTATCTGTTAAAAATGAAATCAATCAAGTTGGGGTATAATTACCTCTCAGACCTTGACCGAAAACATCCTTAACACCAAAATAGATAAGACTACTATTCTCGAATAATCAACATCATATTAAACCACTTATCCATATCTTTTAAATATGTACACGTTCTCTTTCTATTTTTATCAGATTAAATTTATTGATTTACTTTTTGTTTATAACATTTTATTTTAATTCCGTTTCCTTATCGAATTCTGTATATATTGATAAATAGATTTCTAATTATCAAATTATCTTAAAAATATTCTAACTCCTTAAATTTCCGGAAAAATTCTTATAACCTCCTTTGTACCGGCAAATAGTTCAAACCTCAACTCGCCTCTCTTGGCCCTTTCCATTCAAAATGTAAATCAAAAAGCCAAGTGGCTTGCCGATTCAGCGCATAAAACCTCATATGGAATTTAAACGTGTACCTTTTGGTCGGGCACATAAATTAAAATCTTCATCCTCTTCATTCCATACCTGTTTATCACACATACGTCTGTTCCCAATTTATTCTAACTCAATTTCAATTGTTTTTAACTTACTTCGCTAATTTATCCATTAAGCAGCTCTTTAGCCTATTTCACTTTTATTTGAATATATATCGTTCATAAATATATATCTTTTTTTTAATAAACCAAGCAAATTCCATTTTTCAACCCGGGTTTCGTATTCGAATTCGAATATAAATTTCTAAATCTAATTCACTTGTTCAAAGCCCAATTTCAATTCAAAATCTCGTTATCTAATTAATATTGAAATTAGTTAATTCTATTAAATAATAAATATCCGATCTTTGTTTCAAAAACAAATCTGTTTATTCCACTTGAGTTCATATTTATTTTATATCTCAAGTTTGTATTTTTCTAATGGACTTTCGGATTTTATTTATTTAAAAAAACTGTTATGGTTTTATAATGGTTATGGCGCTGTTTATCTAGAAAGTTGATTTTGACATAACTCAAAATCTATTCGATGAAATCCAGATTTTTCTCCTTCATTAGAAAACTATTATCAAATCAGTCCTGACGTTTCTTGTTTCAAAAAAATTATGACTTAAATTGAGTTCTATATACTCAATTGAAGTTCAAATCGCCAATTTACGAACTGCTGCGCTGCGGTGAGTTCGTTTTAATTATATTTAAATATAAATGTTTAAACTTCGTTTAGAAATAAATTTCAATCTCGTTCTAATATATATCTTAGTATATATTCAACCTGGTTTCAAATCCAACTTAACATTTATGATTTTCTCTAATTGTCGATTTTTCCTTACTCGGCTATAAATTTATTTATAACTTAATTTGCTATATTAAATTCCAACTCCCTTTATAAATAAATTATTTATAAAATTTGATATAATCGAATTTCAAATTTTAAATCCTTCTGATTTATCTCATCCCAGTTTATATTTCAAATTCTAGAAATAAACCCATCGTTCCCTTTTCTGAAACAAATTTCCAATTCACGATTAAATTCATATTTGAACTTAAATTTCTAAATTATCTAATGATAATTTATTTATCTTTAATTTATAAACATTGTTTATAACTTTAATTTCCCTTTTTTTATAATTAAAACAAGTTCCCATTTCGATTCTATTTCAAATTCTGTTTTCAAATTCTATTTTCGAATTCATATTTGAATTTAAATCTTTAAATTATCTAATGATAATTTAATTTACTAGATTTATAAATATCGTTTAAAAATCCAACTTCTTTGTTTTATATATAAACAAGTCTATTTCAAAATCTTTTTAAAACCAAAATATGATTTTGGAAATTTCTATTTATAATAACTTATATATATAACGCCCAATTTATTTCCATAATCAATTCGACATCTATTTAAATAAATTCGAATTAATCGAATTCAAATCATAAATACTTACGGATTTATTTCAGTTCAATTTATATTCTGAACATCATAATAAATTCCATCGTTTATTTCTTTAAAATGATTTCCCCATTTCTATTTTTAGATTCACATTTGAATTTAAATATTCAAATTATCAAATGATAATTTTTCCACTTTATTTATAAACACTGTTTATAATTTCAATTCAAATCTCGTATTACTAATTTATAAACAACATTTATAAATTCAATACTTGTTTTATTTATTCAAACAAGTACATATCTTTCTATAGCTCATTAATATTTCAAATTCTAATTTAAAAAAAAATACCCTTTTAAATCTCAAATATCCTCTTTACGATATATTAACAAATTACTATTTAGGCCCAGTGATATTCAAACATCCAAAATACCAAATTATTAATCACGGGTTTTTCTAACATATCATATAAGATATCATATATGAAACCAAACAGATGATAATATTTTTGAGGAATCCAGTTGGATCCCTCCAACTTGTTTTCCCTACATCCACAGACGTTAGTCACAAAAGTAATACCCATCCTGCTTCGAGGCAGGATATCGTGGTATAGAAGGTCATCCACTATCATAGCATGGGGCGTATATGGTCATCCGCTAATAATACTGCTTGCATCCGCTAATGGTACCGCGGGTACTATCCAATCACCAATATATATAAATATATAATAACGACAAACCAATCCTAAATAACTAATATATATTTCATAATAGCCACAGTAATATTTTAATGCAACTAAGCAACCATCAAACAATTATTTTAACAAATAAAATAATTCGAAATAAAATGAGTGAGATTTACTCACCGTGTTTCTATTTTCGATCCATTCTGATTTCGATTTTAATTCCAACTTATGAAATCCACACCTATAAACCCAACATGATTTACGGCTTTCGCATCTGATTTTTATATGAATAACATATTGCTTTTATAAATAACTAATTGAATCAACCATAATTAAATAAATTTAAATTCGATAAAGAAAATGATTGACGTTAATTACCTTAATCCCACAAAAAAATCCTTCTTCCTTAATGAAGTTTTGATCCCTCGGTAACCAGTGGAACTGTCTCCATGCTCCACGGCTTCAACCCCCTCGTATTGACCAAATTTCCATTGCCAAAATTCCAAAACAACCATAGTCACATTTCCACTGCAAAGTATTTTTTCATACGATCCCAATGGACTTCGTCTTTTTTGATTCTGATATATATAGGATATAAATATAGCTGTTATGAATTTGATATAAGTTAAACGTTACCAACTAATTAAATAAATAATTAGATTTACCTAGTTCCCTTACAAATAAATCTCCCCCAACGTCCAAATCACGTTCCAGTATCCAATAACACCTCAACTCCCTCTTCCCTTATAAGGCAGCGCACACATACTTAAACCACACGTCGAAAACCACTTATCCCTAAACCAAACCACTTGTATTTGAACTTGGACATACTGCATCACTGTGTTTCTAACCAAACTCGCCATCCTTTTGCCCATCGCGGCCCTATCTGAAGACTTGCAACAGTAATTAACATCGATAGATTTTTTTTTTCTACCTTCTTCTCTAAATTCCCAAATTTGTACACGCAAGAGGTATACTTTACCAAACTTCGATTTAGACATGCCACATCCACCCCGAGCCATCTCGTTGCTGCCCTGAAGTAACGCGATCTGGGTCCGTCTTCATGCCTGATAAGGAAGGTAGCATCAAACTTCCCTTTTCATTGATCGCACCCTTTTAAATCAACCTATTTATAAATCTAGCCCTTCTATGTTAACTCGGAATATTATAATCCTTACTATATCTAAGCAACAAATGCACGAATCGAACTCTACAACAATGAAGGATCACACTTTGTGGTCTTAATGGAAATTGGAAGCTTTCATTTCGTTTTGATTTCATTTAATGGAGCGGCTACTTTCGATTTGAGTCCTTCAAAGCTTTCGAATTGTTTTACTTTTAACGGGGAAGAGAAATTCATGGTTTTTGGGCTGAGTATGAACAAAAGAAAATAACGAAGAAAATAGAATTGAGATAGGGGTTTATGTCGCGATATTTATAAAGGATAATACTTAAGCACTAAGGAAATGTGGTATAGTATATTAATGTGATTTGAGATAAAGCGATTTTTATTTAATTTAAAAGGATTCTGATTTGATTTTTGATTTAATCTGATTTGAAATAAAGAGATTTTTATTTCTTTTAAATAGATATCGATTTGATTTCGAACCAATCCACAATCAAATATTTCGGGGTCCATTAATTTAAACCACGAACTGCTATTTTAGCATAACTACTGTTGTTTCAATAGTGTAACGCTATTCTGAACTAACTGATATATTTTGATATTTAATTTGAATGTAAATATAAATAACCAAAATAAATTATTACAACATAATTTAAATTCAAAAACAAATAAACTCCTTGAAAATAAATTATTATTATTATCGTTTAAATTCAAATAAAAAATTCATATTATTCATTTGAATCATTTTGACTCCATTTTAAATTCAAATTGAATTATTTAAGATCCTCGTATTACGATAATTATATCGATAATTTAATATAAAATTCAATTTATATTATCAACTCAATATTTAAAATAATGTTAAATATTCAAAATAAATCGACTAGAAAATCTAGGTCGTTACATTCTTCCCCTCTTAAAAGAATTTCGTCCCCGAAATTACTAAGGTAGGAAAATGCTACAAACCCATTAATTCTCAAATTCCACTTATGTCGAAACTCAACTATTCATATTTCAACAAATTTTTAGTTCTACCAAAACTTTCGGTTTTTCATTCATAGGTATTCAAATTCATTTCAGTTGATTTTAGTCAATTTATTCCTTTCAATCCATTTAACTTGATTAGGTAAAATTTAAATTTCAGAACTCAAATTCCCGGGTTTCTATTTCAAATCTTTTTTTGAAATCCCATAAATATATACATATATTTATAACCATCTCAAATTCAAAGCATTTGAATTTTCAACCCATCTTGTTTTCTTTCAAACAAATTTCCACCAAAAGTTTTCTAAGGTAGCAATCCATCAGTTAGAAACTCGAAAATGAACATTGTTGAAGCTGCAATCCTCATCAGAATTATTTTCCAGCCACTAAAGTGGGTTCAGTGCTTAAACAATTTCAAAACCCATTCAAAATCCTTTTAAAAAAAAGCTATATTGTTCTAATATACTTCAAAAAATAATTTTCAACACCCAGAATTTTTAAATTCTCAATTCAAATTCTGAATTCAATTTCAATTCAGCTCATTTGTATATATTATACATATACAAATTCTATTTGGTTATATATAACCATTTCAACTTTATAATCTCATTTGATTATAATATTAACATCCAACACACCCATATATTATGATAATTTCAGAGAATTATCCCATCTATATCAAAATATTGTTTGGGTAAAATTATTTCATTTACCCAATTTAAAACCATATTATGTCGTATCTGTTGTTCAAGTGTTCAGAAATTCCTATCGACTTCGTGGCATCCCATAATTCGATCAGAATTCATAAACCACTCAACAGACTAGTCAACACAATATAAAATAACTTTTATATCAAATTAAAAAATACGCTCTCTCGTATATATACACTCAGCTCATTCTAGGGTACTACTAACCCTATCTCTAATGAGCACATGCCACACAAGCCTAGGTATTCACTCAACCTAAGCTCTAATACCAACTGTAACGGCCTGCAGATCCTTACTATCTGAGTTGACTACATACATCACACGTCCAACCCAAATTGCACAGAAATACCAATCATTATTAGAAAGAAGTTAGAGGATGAGAGATAGAAAGAAATATTAGAATTGAAGAAAACAAAGATCACAAACCCACAGCGGAACGAATAAAATATATTAAATAACATAACTTTTGAAATACAAATCAGTAACTTTATATACATACCATTATCAGAGCACAACAGTTATTCCTGGAACAGTTATAAACACCCGTTTCCAGATGCAACATAGTACGCAGCGAAAATGTGATAGTTTTTAGCTAACTGGTGAAGCCTACTGCTTCCAGCTCTTCCAAGTAAATCTGAAAAATCCTGACTACTTGACTACCCATACAAATTTGGGCACCCAATAGTTTAGGAAAAACAAAATAAACTCTGGGTCAGTCATGGGATTGGTGTGAGCAAATTCAATCATTTGTTTAACGTTAAAAATCCTTTTGAAAGAAATGATAATCGTAAGACCGATCCACAAATAAACATGAAAGGTTTTTACCTTATGATAACCCAAAATATTTTTGATATCAAATCCAGTGATATTATATTAATGTCTACATCAAATAAATAGAATCTAGCGGAACGCTTGCATCTCACGCTCCTTATATAATATAAAATCAAAAAGTGCAGGGTGCTTATTAGAGATTGGATTTCCAACATGACAAGGTATGGAACCACCTTCCGATCAGTGTATTATAGAGAGGATACATTGGGGTTCAACAAGAACATCTTGCAACCCGGCCTACACATGACCGACCACTCATTTTGCTTGAGTGTATCGAATGTATATCACCAACGGTTGGGATCAACAACCGTTTCCCGAATGGGACAACATCGAATAGAATAAGGGATTAAAAGGAATTTATCTAGATAGGTGATTATACACCCTAATGGGAGCGACGAACATAGCCATACTGCCTGCCCGATTATTGTCATTTCCCTGTTGCTGAGGCTACGATTTCTTATCATTCATTGATAGCACAATCACTTTGAATGCCACATTGTCAGATCTGTCAATCACTAATTGATTTGCACAATTATATTCTGGATATTATACTAAGAGAATAAATCCTCCAGCACCATATATATTTGTACAGAACAACATATGCGATCACTGGAAATACTCTGTCAGACATTTGTCCATATACGTTCGTTCTAGGACTGAACGAAACCGAAGGCACACTTTCTATTAATAGAAAAAGTCCTTGAACTTTATTCCATCTTCGATTGTCTTCATATAATCTGATTCGCAACGCTACTACCAATACGGAGTGGTTCTCGGATAATAATCCAACCGGTCTCTTTATATTGACAACGATATTGGCAAATACTTCGATAGTCAATTATTTAACTGTCCAAGAAAAACAAACATCCATTCAAAGTATCAAACAAATCACTGGGCCATTTAATTGATATTTCATTCATTAATTAAATCACTACTCCATTTTCTTATCAATATTTGTTAGCCAAATATTTTCAAAAATCATCTTGGCCCTTTTCACTATTTGGAAAACATATCCATATATGGCCTTCTTTTATTTTCTATACGTAGAAAATATCTTCTATTTAAAATGGAAAACATTCCAATTACTTATCTCTTTCACGCCGTTCATTTCTACACTCAGGAAATATTTATTTATTATATTTCTAAATTTCCACTTACTTGGGTTAAAATGAATGTTGTGTAAAACATCATTACGACAACCGAAAAATACTGCATTCAACTAAACTCTTTTAAACATTTATCTTCGAGATTGAATCATCCTATTTATCGGTTAAAAATGAAATCAATCAAGTTGGGGTATAATTACCTCTCAGACCTTGACCGAAAACATCCTTAACATCAAAATAGATAAGACCACTATTCTCGAATAATCAACATCATATTAAACCACTTATCCATATCTTTTAAATATGTACACGTTCTCTTTCTATTTTTATCAGATTAAATTTATTGATTTCCTTTCTGTTTATAACATTTTATTTTAATTCCGTTTCCTTATCGAATTATATATATATATATATTGATATATAGATTTCTAATTATCAAATTATCTTAAACATATTCTAACTCCTTAAATTTCCGGAAAAATTCGCCATAACCTCCTTTGTACCGGCAAATAGTTCAAACCTCAACTCGCCTCTTTAGGCCCTTTCCATTCAAAAAAAAATCAGAAAGCCAAGTGGCTTGCCGATTCAGCGCATAAAACCTCATATGGAATTTAAACGTGTACCTTTTTGTCGGGCACATAAATTAAAATCTTCATCCTCTTCATTCCATACCTGTTTATCACACATACATCTATTCCCAATTTATTCTTACTCAATTCCAATCGTTTTTAATTTGCTTCGCTAGTTTATCCATTAGTAAGCTCTTTAGCCTATTTCACTTTTATTTGAATATATCTCGTTCATAAATATATATCTTTTTTTAATAAACCAAGCAAATTCCATTTTTCAACTCGGGTTTCATATTCGAATTCGAATATAAATTTCTAAATCGAATTAACTTATTCAAACTCCAATTTCAATTCAAAATCTCATTATCTAATTATTATTGAAATTAGTTAATTCTATTAAATAATAAATATCTGATCTTTGTTTCAAAAACAAATCTGTTTATTCCACTTGAGTTCATATTTATTTTATATCTCAAGTCTGTATTTTTCTAATGGACTTTCAGATTTTATTTACTTAAAATCTTTTTATTTATTTAAATAAACCGTTATGGTTTTATAATGGTTATGGCGCTGTTTTTCTAGAAAATTGATTTTGACATAACTCAAAATCTATTCGACGAAATCCAGATTTTTCTCCTCCATTAGAAAACTATTGTCAAATTGGTCCTGAAATTTCTTGTTTCAAAAAAATTACGACTTAAATTGGGTTCTATATATTCAATTGAAGTTCGAATCGCCAATTTACGAACTGTCACGCTGCGACGTGTTTGTTTTAATTATATTTAAATATAAACGTTTAAACTTCGTTTAGAAATAAATTTCAATCTCGTTCTAATATATATATATATATCTTAGTATATATTCAATCTGGTTTCAAATCCAACTTAACATTTATGATTTTCTCTAATTATTGATTTTTCCTTACTCGGTTATAAATTTATTTATAACTCAGTTTGCTATATTAAATTCCAACTCCCTTTATAAATAAATTATTTATAAAATTCGATATAACCGAATTTCAAATTTTAAATCCTTCCGATTTATCTCATCTCAGTTTATATTTCGAATTCTAGAAATAAACCCATCGTTCCCTTTTCTGAAATAAATTTCCAATTCACGATTAAATTCATATTTGAATATAAATTTCTAAATTATCAAATGATAATTTATTTATCTTTAGTTTATAAACATTGTTTATAAATTTAATTTCCTTGTTTTATAATTAAAACAAGTTCCCATTTCGATTCCATTTCAAATTCTATTTTCAAATTCTATTTTCAAATTCTATTTTCGAATTCATACTTGAATTAAATCTTTAAATTATCAAATGATAATTTAATTTACTAGAATTATATATATTGTTTATAAATCCAACTTCTTTGTTTTATATATAAACAAGTCTATTTTGAAATCTATTTAAAACCAAAATCTTATTTTGGAAATTTCTTTTTATAATAACTTATATATATATATATATAACGCCCAATTTATTCCCATATTCAATTTGACTTCTATTTATATAAATTTGAATTAATCGAATTCAAAACATAAATCCTTACGGATTTATTTTAGTTCAATTTATATTCTGAACACCAGAATAAATTCCAACGTTTATTTCTTTAAAACGATTTCCCCATTTCTATTTTTTGATTCACATTTGAATTTAAATATTCAAATTGTCAAATGATAATTTTTTTCCACTTTATTTATTAACACTGTTAATAATTTCACTTCAAATCTCGTATTCTTAATTTATAAATAACGTTTATAAATTCAATACTTGTTTTATTTATTCAAACAAGTACATATCTTTCTATAGCTCATTATAATTTCAAATTCTATTTGTTTAGAAATAAATTTCCCCTTTTAAATCTCAAATTTCCTCTTTACGATATTTTTATAAATTACTATTTAGGCCCAGTGATATTTCAAACATCCAAAATACCAAATTATTAATCACGGGTTTTTCTAACACATCATATAAGATATCATATATGAAACCAAACAGATGATAATATTTTTGAGGAATCCAGTTGGATCCCTCCGACCTGTTTTCCCTGCATCCACAAACGTTAGTCACAAAAATAATAGCCATCCTGCTTCGAGGCAACATATCGCGGTATAAAAGGACACCCACTATCATAGCGTGGGGCATATAGGGTCATCCGCTAATGATACCGCGGGCATCCGCTAATGGTACTGCGGGAACTATCCAATCACCAATATATATATAATAACCACAAACCAATCCTAAATAACTAATATATATTTCATAATAGCCACAGTAATATTTTAATGCAACTAAACAACCATCAAACAATTATTTTAACGAATAAAATAATTCGAAATAAATGAGTGAGATTTACTCACCGTGTTTCTATTTTCAATCTATTATGATTTCCATTCTAATTCCAGCTTATGAAATCCACAGCTATAAACCCAACGTGATTTACGGCGTTAGCATCTGATTTTTTATATGAATAACATATTGCTTTTGTAAATAACTAATTGAATTAACCATAATTAAATACATTTAAATTCGACAAAGAAAATGATTGACGTTAGTTACCTTAATCCCACAAAAAATCCTTCTTCCTCAATGTAGTTTTGATCCCCAGGTAACCAGTGGAACTGTCACCATGCTCCACGGCTTCAACCCCCTCGTATTGACCAACTTTCCATTGCCAAAATTCCAAAACAACCATAGTCACATTTCCACTACAAAGTATTTTTTTCATACGATCCCAATGAACTTCGTCTTATTTGTTTCTGATATAAATAGGATATAAATATAGCTTTTATGAATTTGATATAAGTTAAACGTTATCAACGAATTAAATAAATAATTAGATTTACCTAGTTCCCTTACAAATCAATCTTCCCCAACGTCCAAATCACGTTCCATTATCCAATAACATTTCAGCTCCCTCTTCCCTTATGAGGCAGCGCACACATACTTAAACCACACCTCGAAAACCAATTACCCCAAACCAAACCACTTGTATTTGAACTTGGTCATACTGCATCACTGTGTTTCTAAACAATTCGCCGTCCTTTTACCCATCGCGACCTTATCTGAAGACTTGCAATAGTAATTAACATCGATAGATTTTTCTTTTCTACCTTCTTCTCTAAATTCCCAAATTTGTACACGCATGAGGTATACTTCACCAGACTTCGATTTAGACATGCCACATCCAACCCGAGCCATCTCGTTGCCACCCTAAAGTAACGCGATCTGGGTCCGTCTTCATGTCTGATAAGGAAGGTAGCATCAAACTTCCCTTTTCATTGATCACACCCTTTTAAATCAACCTATTTATATATCTAGCCCTTCTAAGTTAACTAAGAATATTATAATCCTTACTGCATCTAAGCAACAAATGCACGAATCGAACTCTACAACAACGAAGGATCACACTTTGGGGTCTTAATGGAAATTGGAAGCTTTCGTTTTGATTTCATTTAATGGAGCAACTACTTTCGATTTGAGTCCTTCAAAGCTTTCGAATTGTTTTACTTTTAATGGGGAAGAGAAATTCATGGTTTTTGGGCTGAGTATGAACAAATGAAAATAACGAAGAAAATAGAATGGAGACAGGGGTTTATGTTGCGATATTTATAAAGATTAATACTTAAGCACTAAGGAAATGTGGTACATTATATTAATGTGATTTGAGATAAAGCGATTTTTATTTAATTTAAAAGTATTCTGATTTGATTTTTGATTTAATCTGATTTGAAATAAAGAGATTTTTATTTCTTTTAAATAGATATCGATTTGATTTCGAACCTATCCGCAATCAAATATTTCGGGGTCCATTAATTTAAACCACGAACCGCTATTTTAACATAACCACTGTTGTTTCAACAGTGTAACACTATTCTGAACTAACTGATATATTTTGATATTTAATTTGAACGTAAATATAAATAACCAAAATAAATTATTACAACATAATTTAAATTCAAAAACAAATAAACTCCTTGAAAATAAATTATTATTATTATCATTTAAATTCAAATAAAAAATTCACATTAACCATTTGAATCATTTTGACTCCATTTTAAATTCAAATTGAATTATTTAAGATCCTCGTATTACGATAATTATATCGAAAATTCAAAATAAAAATCGATTTATATTATCAGCTCAATATTTAAAATAATATTACATATTCAAAATAAATCGACAAGAAAATTTGGGTCGTTACAATCTCCGGTCTTCAATCACTGTCTTCATCATCGACTTATCGTCGTATCAATTATTCAGAAGGAGAGAAACCTGGCCTTTCTGAATAACTCGCGTATCTTATAAACAAGTGCTATAAAAACACAACATACACCTCATTCCCATCCAGAATATTCTTTCAAATTTAAACCAAATTAAAGTTTTCCAAACTAGTCGGGATTAGCGAACCTTACCGAAGTAATCATTTATTATATTTCCCAATCCCAACCTGATCATCCCATGGAGCAAAACTGGTAGTACTCCATATCTAACACCACGGTGTTATTAGCAAAATTAATTACCATTTCACATTCAAATCTAATTAAAGATTGAACTATCGCTTGGAGCAAAACTGGTGATACTCCATTCTCGAACATTTCCCAAATTTGATAATTTAAATTATCACATTCACATTTCAATCTAATTAAAAATTCATTAAAACTTCACTTAGTTTTAATCTTACTAAAAACATTACTTAATGATTATTCAAATTTAGGACATAAATCCTGTTGTTAATTGGGTTAAAGAACCAATGTCATTTAAAACACAGTTCGCGATATACCCTAAAATCATATTCCACAAAAATGGAATCTTCACGGAAAGCAGATCAATATACATAATTGATATAAATTTTCATATTAAACTAATAATATAAATGGAATAAAGGCAAAGCCTTTTAAATTCCATATATATTAGTGGTCTTCCTCCACAGAAGTTCACTTCGATTATTACCAAATCAAATTCCATTCAATTCCAATTTAATATATTAAAGTGGAAAACTTTACTTTGGAAAATTTCCATTAAATCTTAATAAAAAGATTTATAAATTCCAAATCACTTTTCACTGTTAATCGGGTTAAAGAACGAAAGTTGTTAAAAACACAATTCACAATAAACCCAATTCACATTCCATTTTATTACAATTACTAAATATAATTGGAAACTTAAATAATCATAATTAAAAGATTTATTCTTTTCACATGGGGCTTAAGAACAGTTTTACTGAAGACACCATTCACGGCAAACCCAAAATCCAATTCTTTTATTCAATTCCAATTTAATATTAATTAATTGGAAAACTTCACTAAATCTTAATTAAAAGATTTATTCTTTTCTCAACTGGGTTTAAAAACAGTGTTATTTAAGACACCGTTCACGACAAACCCAAAATCCAATTTAATATTAAATACAAGGCTCTGAATAGAAATTATACCGGCTTATATTCAATATCAAATTCTGAAACTAACAGATATTGTATTGGGAATAACGATATCTGTATCTTCCAAATTCCCATAACAATATCCGTATAACCACGAAATCCAATATCGAAATATTCCAAAGATTATTTCTATTCAAATTTATTCCAATTTATATATTGGAAATTTACGGTTTTATTAAAACCCTTTATATAAATCCAATTTATTTATTTAAAAATTATTGGATTTTAAATCTAGTTAATACTAGTTCAATTTGATAAAAATATATTTTTCTCTTCAAAAATGTGGAGTTTTTCATCTAAATTTTTTCCAAATCATTTATTATGATTTTACACAAATTATTAATATTTTTGATAATTTCATTAAGGCCCTTTCAGTCGATTTCCATAAACGGTCATCGAACTGCACTTACATCGACCTTTTAGACATAATTCCAAATCCAACCTTTAGATTTCAAATCTCTTATATTAGATGGAAAGCTCTTTTCGATATAAACCCAATGATTCCGGTTTTAGGAGAATCCGACGGTCAAATCTCCCGTTAGGTCCATTTGAAGTTAATGGTCGAAATTCGCGAACAGTCGATGCGCGGCGCGTTCTATTCAAGCCATTAATATATATATATATATATAATATTCGATTTCATTTTAAAACGTATTTTATAAATTGTTTTAAATTCGTTTTAAAAACGATTTCCACTTCCATTACAATTTTAAATCAAAATTTAATATTCCATTACATTATAATATTAAAATGATAATATTTTCAAAATATCAGATTTTGAAATCACTTTTCGATATTTATTATAAAATAAATAAAATCAACAGAAAATACCGTTTGTGTTAAAATGGCGTTTAACTACTTAACACGGCTTCACATTTCAATATTTTGAAATCACTTTTTGATTATTTACTAAATATTATTTTAAAATATTCGTTAATTCTGAACTGGAATCAGACTCAGTCAATTTCCATATAATTTCAATTATATGGATTTCATACATCGCATGTATACAACTATAATGATAAGGAATCATTAAAAATTCACACAACATCCAAGTGCATTCTACAATTGTACAAGCATTAAAATAAATAAATAACGCTTATACTGTCTGTCAACCCATCGATTGACATACCACTAATTATTAGGATTAGTGTATGTCAAATATCATCCCAATACCCGTGTGGGGTTTTCAAACAACGAATACGGATTATTATTTGTGCAGTTGGGCGATGTGTAAAATTTATCGTCCAAACCAATATCAGTTAAATGGGTGCACATAAACAAATCGTCCGATTTGTAAATGAATATTTATTTTATTTTCATTTCATGATAATATTTATATACAGTTTATATAAATAATTTTATACATGGACTGCATCAAACAATAACAATTCCAATCACAATCCATACAAATAATTAACCATGGTTTATATAGAAAAATAGTGTCAGGAGCTACTAAGCCCCGTCTGCAACCTATTATATAATAATTGTAAAATAATTTGAGTGAGAAGGA
This sequence comes from Allium sativum, assembly GCA_030737875.1. Taxonomy (NCBI): domain Eukaryota; kingdom Viridiplantae; phylum Streptophyta; class Magnoliopsida; order Asparagales; family Amaryllidaceae; genus Allium; species Allium sativum. The sequence goes on along the minus strand of CM060916.1, from coordinate 364,039,018 downwards.
GTTCTCACATTGGGTTCCACTCCGCCATTCTTTAATTCTGAATTGTTTTAATAAAATTAAACTGACCGTTTAATTTTATCAAAAACTCCATCAGTTCCCGTTTCTGTTCTGGTCAGTTCCATAATGTAGATCGTGTTGAGATGATTCCAACGCACCCAACTCGTCGGATTCTGATATTGCAGTCAAAAGTTATAGCAATTTAAATGTTAATTACATTAATGACAAGAATAATTAGTTAAATAATCAATAATCACTCTAATTACATTTAAAATCCCGTCATCTTCTTCGGCCAAACCTTCCTGTTATTCATGATAAAAGATCGCCACCCATCCTCACATCTCGCCGCCACCATAGTTGATGTGGTCACCATCGGAGAATGCCACCTCGATTGTAAGAGTCTCCTCTACCGGCGCCTCCACCAAGGTGTAACTCACACCTCTCTCCACCACTAAAAACCCCTCCAAAGTCACTGAGTTCGACCCTAAAATTCGTGATATCCCCAGCACAATTTCCTATCTCCTCTGTTCTTTAGTCAGATCTCATTAAGTTCTTCAATTATTGTTTTGAAATCGTGAATCTATTTCAAGTGTGTTGCGAGAATTTTAGGGATTTATTTCTGAGAATGTCGGCCCTTGATTGCTCCTGTCGGCGGTAGATAAGGGAGTGAGCAAATTAGGTTTTCCAATATTTAGGGGCATATATAATAAATATTATTATTATTATTTTAATTCCAAAAATACCTGTTTAATATCACGAACTCCAAATCGAACCCAACGACTGTCGCTCCTAGGTAAATACCCTCATTCCGGACACAATGGGATATATTTCGTAAGCCAATTTGACTATTTTGATCAATTTTCATCAAAATTAAAATATAAATCAATATATTGAGTTTTAATCATACATTTTAATTTACTGGGGCGACAAACTAACTCCAAAAATCCCAGAAAAATAAATCTAGCTATGTTTTGACGATACGATCCTAATAAAACTAATTTCATCAAATTGGGAGACCGTTTGAAAAATGGTCAATTTCCAGTCGATTAAATTCAAACTGAAATTACCAAACATGTATAAATTCACCACGCTCACATATTAATCCCAAAAATTATGAAAATCAGAATATAACAATAATTTGACATTTTGGATCCAACAAAAACGGAGGTCATTTGTAAAATGGCTATTTTTAAGGGCTAAATATTATATAAAATGTATATAAATTCCATAGCGACTATTTTAAATTTTAAACTGGATATAACTTTCAATTTATTATGAAACTGGGATTTTCACATTCATTAGAAAGATATAATTAAACAGATTCAAATATTTTCGGTTTTACTGAATTCCGATTTATTTTGAATTCTGTATATTCATTTGAAAATTAAAATCGAATTTTCAAACTACCGCGCCATTTCAGGCTCGTTTTATAATTAAAATAAATTTATTCGTTCTGACTTAATTTATAATAAATTTTTAGTTGTTATTATTTAAAATAAATCATTTTAAATATCCAAAATCCATTAAAATAGCTAAAATAAAAATATCAAATTGGTTCTGAAAATTCAGGTTGTTACAAGAAGTATCATGGCGTTTGGTTAAGCTATTGGGTGAGAACTTTCTCATTCAAACTATTTTTATAGTTATAGCTGTGACTGAATATACATTAATTGCATGTGATTACAATATTTGTTTGGTGATTGATGGATGTTTACAATTTTAATGTTATTATTATTAAACTATGATTGTAAGTGTTGATAAATAAAACATTTATATTATGAATTATTCTGGGATGACAATTTAACCACCCATCTCCCAAATAATAGATAAGTTCACATGGATTGTGACGTAAACCACACATAAGTATTAGGACGATAATTTCACACATCGCCTGAGTATACAAGTAATATCTATTTGTTGGTTGAAAACCCTACACGGGTATGGGGATAATATTTGATTTAACTAATCCCAAGTGTCGAGATTGAATGTTAATCGATTGATTGGCAAACCAATATAAGCGTTAAATGTTTATTTAAGGCTTATATGGATGTAGGTGCACTTTGCATGTGAATTAGTTGTTTATAACTATTGTTGAATACATGCGATGTAGGAAATCCATATAAATAAAGTTATATGGTTGTTGATTGAGCCACATTCCAATTCAGAAATAATGAATATTTTAATATAATGTTCAGTGAAGAATTAAAATATGGTTTAGATGTCCGATTTTGGATGGACATAAAAAGGGCCTATTTTTAAAATGATTAAAAATGGAGAAAAATTATGTTGAATCATAATAAATGGTTTGAAAAGATTTCTGGATGAAATGTTTCGCTTTTGTATAGATAAAAGATATTTTTATCTAAACAAGTTATTTATCAACTTGGGTAGAGAACTGAAAGGAATTATATGGTTTTGATATAACCAGAAATTCCAACGTTTGAATTGAAAATGATTTGAATGGAAATAATCTTTGGAATATTACTGTAACACCCCACGTCCATTAATGTCACTCACAAAGGGAATACATTAACTTCTATGGCGCGTTTTAAGTGAATACAGAACAGAAACTTAACAACAAGACATATATTAACAGTACTAATACTTTAAAACTTTATCTCATTGCAGCGGAAAATACATAAGTTTGATTACGTCATCAAAACCAGAGTCAAAGTACACAATATCCATCTTGACTAAATCAAAGTACATAAATTGAAAGACATAATCCCCAATACAAAATAGCCATAAATAAGAGAGGCTGAACTTTACTTCAGCGATCCAAGCAATCTTCTAAAATCAAGAAATACAACTATCCAAAATCAAGCTCCATTGGTGCTAGTTCCAACCTGAGCACGTGGGGGGAAAGGAAGAAAAGAGGAGGAAACAAAGGGGGTCAGACATAAAGTCTGGCAAGTGCGATAACTTTAACAATATAATTACCCAAAATAACTAAGCCAAGGCATAAGTTGGAAAATAAGGAAATGACTGTGAACAATTGAGTATGACAGAGTAAACAAGGAAATAAGGTTGAACAAAGATAATGTTAAAGCGCACCTCAACCACTATAAGATAATTACTATACTGCACCACCACTAGTCACCCTAAGGTTGATCCCACCTAGAGAACTTAATAATGATAATGGTACTTTCGTGCACCCTAGCTGCCTTCATAGGTGCCGCCTGCCCCTATCTCCACTAGGTGTACCCACTACCCCCAAGCGATCGGCTCCCTAACTCGTAGATACCCGTGCTGGCTCCACAGTGGGGTGTATCACTCCCCAAAGTGGCAACCCGATAATACCAATAATGCACGGCTTATACCTACACGATGCAACAACGTCTTACCTACCAGCTCGGGTCCACACACGCATATGAACCCGTTGGACTTGCGTTGCCACCGCTAACCCGGTTTGGCCTCTTATAGTCAAGCCCAGTATGCGTGTCCCGTCCTCGACTTGCGTCGAGCCCACAAAGATACGTATGGGTTACTGGTTGAAAGGGGCCCCCATTACTTGACACAGGTTGTCCACCTAAGCTTGGTCCCCTCTAAAACATCCCACTTAACCCTTTTCTTATTCATGTTCACTTACATGTTTCAATTTTGGTTAAGTGTTTCTAATCGTATTTCAAATGCCACCCAAGACACCCACTAGATTCCACATGCCACCTAAGGCACCCACTTAACCCCCTCATGTCCCACTACATGTTTATCTGGTTAAGTGTTTTTTAATTCATTAAAACCGTAACCTCATAAAAACCTCCCACATTAGACTGGCATTTGTGACAGCTGGGTTTGCCGGGCGGGTCCAGGAAGTCTTACACCACAAAAGAGCCTAACCTCGTGTCTTTACAACTTTTACACATTTAATTTTGCCTAAGACCTCCCACATTAGACTGGCATTTGTGGCAACTGGATTTGCCGGGCGGGTCCGGGCAGTCTTACAGCACAAAAGAGCCTAACCTCGTGTCTTAGACGATTAAATGCACCTAATTAATCATTCCTCAATTTGAATTACTTTCCCTATTCAAATTATCAATCAATTCCAAATTTAACTATGGTCATAATTGACTCAATTATGTCCATCCATTTATGGTATGCAAAATCATACCAATTTTCATCACAAATTTATTTTATGCCATTTAAGGCATTTATGCCAATATTTAATATTAAATATTTTTATATTATCCCATTTACCCTACGTTGTACGTTCGTTCGTTTAACGTAAAATATATGTTAGACTCGAATAGTCTAACTCATGGAATAAAGAGAAAACATCACAAGATACATATAAATAAAGATAGATCTAAACATAGGGGTGAGCTTGCATGTGTGAATGATGTTCTATATCTAAAACTTGCATAGGCCAAAGTTACAACTTGCATAAAACTACATATGTCATAGATCCAAATCTAAAGGTGTAAACTTGTTTATATAATGTTCTCAAACTTGCATAAATCATGTATGTCATGGATCTACATCTAAAGGTGTAAACTTGCATAGTCAATAACCACAAACTTGCATAACATGATTCATATTACAAACTCATATATTTATATAAACTTGCATATGTGATTTATGCAACATAACAATGGTGTAAACTTACATCTAAACATGTAAACTAGCATGTAGAATTTATCATAGAACTCACACATGTCATAGCCTAACTTTAGATCTAAAATAGATGTCATGAAACATGTAAGGTTACATATAATTTTCCCCAATTTACATATGATTCATGTCTAAATCAAAATCTAAACTTGCATACATACATATGATTTGTCATATGAATCAACATAACCAAACTAGCATATGAACAACATGATGATTCGATTATACATAAGCCAATCATAGAATTACAACATAGATGATAGCATCGTAACTTTACAACATAGATGATCACAACATAACATCATAGAATTTACAACATGTATGATAACATCACAATTTTTACAACATAAATAATAACATGCGGTCAATTATTCACATCATATCCAAATAATCTACATCATAACTCAATCCAATTAAATTGCTAATTATTTTATTAAAGAAATAGAACTCACAACTCAAAGAAGGTCTTGAGTTCTGAATTCTGAGTTCTGAAGTTGTATTAGCTTTCCTTTGAAGAAGATTCGTTGTTAGAGTTGAAAAGAATTGAATTTGATTTGCTTTCTTCCTCTCTAATTGGTGGCGGCTATTCTGAGTTTCTAGGTGACGGCATGGAGGCCGTGAATCGAATTTTATTTTGATTTTAGGGTTTGAGTCTATAGGTGTTTTTATAGAGTTTAGGATTAGTTTAGGTCGTCCGATCAACCCAGAATTAATCCCAACCAATCAGAGCAGATCAGAAACCCTAATGAATCAGCACACAGTCATAAACAGGTCATCAATCAAATCTGCCCCCGAGGGGGGGGGGCAGTTCGAACCCTAGGTCGACCCTATGGTCGACCTGGCCCTGGAGCGAAATTTCCCGCCTAGCTCATCTGACTCTGAAATTTGAATTTTTGAAATCTGTTTTGAATTTTCTGAAACTTCTGATGGCCATAACTTTTTCATACGAAGTCTAATTCACGCAAACTCGGACTCTGTCTCAACCAGAATTTCGAGACGAACACAATGGCACAACCCGTTTCCCTTAATTATCACATCTGAGATTAGCTATTCTTTAACTTGTGAACTTTAATGTTAACAGAAATACGGGGTGTTACATTCTCCCCTCCTTAAAGGATTTCGCCCTCGAAATCTCCAAGTTAAAGAGAATGCATATCCTAACATCCAAACAACCATCTACTCAACCATCAAACACAGACATCAATTGTCCTTATAAAATTCCTAATGCAGTATGAACATATGGAAGAAGTGCATGTATATGTTCTCTATCTAATGCAAAATCAAGCGGTCTACTATTCAGTTGACCACCTTAATGCGAACCATGATAGTGCCATGCATCCATTATGTATGCGAAAGAATCCTATCGATACATATTATTTCTATATGTGTGCACAACCATTCACCAAAATGCAGCATCCATATGATAGCACAGCCATTATACATCCATTATCTTAAATATGCACACACATTTATATGCAATATGCAATATGAAGTGACTGAGCCGATCTAGTGCCTAAGGTGTGTGTATATGTATCCACGAGCAACCACTAGCAAACACTTGCATCCACATGCATGCATCATACATAACATGTCTCAAACGCATGTTTCAACCATAGGAATACCCTATCTAAAGGTCAAAGATACTAGCGAGAGGACATACTAAAGATAAGTACAAGCTAAGCGATAAAGGAGAAATTAAAAGACATACCCTCGAAAAGAAAAGGGTACAATGAACGCATCTTCTCTTCCGTCTCCCAAGTAGCGTTGCTCTCATCATCTCCCCATTGCACTTTGACTAGCATGACCTCTCGATTCCTCAACTTCTTAATCTCCGACCCAAGAATGCACGTAGGAGCTCGTTGAATCGTCGCATCATGCTCTATCTCCACCTCTCTAAGCAAGCTCGGCTCTACCACTTCCGCGGTCTCGTGTAAGCACTTCCTAAAATGTGATACATGGAATACATCGTGTACGTCACTAAGTCTCTCGGGCAACTCCACTTTATACGCCATCTGTCCAATTCTCTCCTTAATAGGAAACGGCCCTACGAACCTTGGTGCTAACTTTGCCACGGACCCAAAGCGAACTACATTCCATAATGGAGACACCTTGACAAAGACCATGTCCCCAATATCAAAATCAAGATCTGTCCTCCTCTTGTCCGCATAAGATTTCTGCCTATCTCGCGCCGTCTTCATTCTCCTTCGAATCAGATCGATCTTTTCCGAAGTCTCTCTAATCATATCGGGCCCAAGCAAGATCTTATCTGTAGACTCCAACCAACATGTAGGCAAACGACATGGCCGTCCATAAAGAGCCTCGAACGGTGCCATGCCAATGCTAGACTCAAAGCTATTATTATATGCAAACTCCACCAACGGAAGATGTTCTCCCATGTACCTCCGAAGTCTAAGACATATAGCCTCAAAAGGTCCTCTAGAATACGATTCACCCTCTCGGTCTGGCCGTCCGTCTGAGGATGATATGCGGTGCTCAAACATAACTAAGTCCCTACCACCTCTTGCAAGCTCTTCCAAAACTCACTAGTAAAGATAGGATAGCGGTCACTCACTATGCTAGAAGGAACACCGTGCAAACGAACTATCTCTCGAATGTATACGGAGGCTAACCATGGAGCAGTCCTCTTACTCTTCATGCGAATGAAATGGACGCTCTTAGTAAGTTTGTCTACCATGATCCAAATCCCCATATTACCCTTCCTCGATCTTGGTAACCCACCAACAAAGTCCATCGAGACACTTTCCCACTTCCATTGTGGAACCCCCAATGGGTGAAGCAAACCACCGGGCTTCTTTTGCTCTGCTTTTACTTGTTGGCACACCAAGCATCTAGTGACAAACTCGGCCATATCCCTCTTCATGCCGACCCAAAAGTAAACTCGTCTCATGTCCACGTACATCTTGTCCCCGCCGGGATGGATGGTCATCTTCGAACAATGTGCATCATCAAGAATGGTCTTCCTCAGATTCTCGTCCCGTGGTACACAAAGTCTACCGTCCCTACGTAACCAACCCTTATCATCTAGGGTATACCTACGGAGATGGCTCGATGACTCCCCCCTTTTTAGCTTTTCTACTAACTCAACCAACTGTGGGTCATCTCGCTGTGCCTCACCAATCCGTCCCAAAAGCGTAGGTCTGACCTCCAAGGATGCTAGGAAACCGGGTACAAAGTCAATGGAAGGTCTAAAGTCAAACGTAGAGATGAACTCCAAGCTTCGCCGCTCAACAAACAACGGACTCAAGGACAACCTTTTCCTACTTAAGGTGTCTGCCACCACGTTACCCTTGCCAGGGGTATATGCTATCTCGAAATCGTAGGATGCTAAGAATTCCATCCACCTTTGCTTCCTTAAGTTCAAGTCCTTCTGAGAGAACAAGTATTTTAGCGATTTGTGGTCAGTGAACAATTCGAATTTTTCGCCAAGAAGATAACGGCGCCAAGACTTAAGCGCGAAAACAATAGCGGCCAACTCTAGGTCATGTGTAGGGTAATTTCTCTCATGCACTCTCAACTGCCTTCCACCATAGGTTATTACTCTTCCCTCTTGCATTAAAACTGCGCCTAGTCCTGTCCACAAGCATCAGTATAAATGGTAAATGACTTACACCCATCTGGCAACACTAAGACTGGGGCTATGGTCAAAGCTCTCTTTAAACGTTGGAACGCATCATCACAATCTACGTCCCATGTGAAAACTAGGTTCTTCTTCATCAAGCGTGTTAATGGGGCTGACATCTTTGCGAAGTCTTTGATAAACTTCCTATAGTAGCCAGCCAACCCTAAGAAACTGCTTACCTCGGTACCATTTTTAGGGACCTTCCAATCTTGGATGGCCACTACCTTTGCGGGATCCCTGGCTATCCCTTCTTTGGAAACCACGTGCCCTAAGAATCGCACATCCTTCCCAAAAGTGGCATTTAGAAAATTTAGCTTTAAGGCTATGCGCTCGAAGAGTCTCCAACACTTCCCTAAGATGTAGGGCATGCTCTTCCTCACACTTAGAAAAGATCAAGATGTCGTCCACAAAGACTACCACGAATTTATTAAGGTACCCCCTAAACACCCTACTCATCAAGTCAACAAAGTATGCGGGGGTGTTTGTCAAACCGAAGGACATCACAAGCCACTCGAAGAAGCCATCTGGAGTCCTAAAGGCAGTCTTGTCTATGCTATCCTCAGCCACTCTCAACTGATGGAAAACCGTGGCTAAGTCCAACTGCGAAAACACTTAGGCGCCAACTAACTGATCGAAGAGATCGTCAATCCTCGGCAGTGGGTGTTTATTTTTCTTAGTAAGCTTATTAAGTTCTCTATAGTCCACACAAAGTCTAAGGGACCCATCTGCCTTCGTGGCAAACAATATTGGAGCACCCCACTCTGATATACTACGTCTTATGAACCCTTTGTCAAGCAATTCCTTCACTTGCTTACTGAGCTATCTTCTCCCTCTTGGAGCCATGTGGCACACTGGCAATGCAACTGGCTTTTCATTATCTACTAGATATATTCGAAAGTCTATCTCACGTTTTGGGGGTAAACCCCTCACCTCATCGAAGACATCAACATATTCACGGACAATGTGAACTGAATGTAAATCATCATTAGATGCATCAAGGGATTCTAGGTAGCTAAGCATTACTGGACCTCTAGGGTCACAAGAAATATCAAGGGTCTTTCCACAACGAGTCAACAATCTAACTACCCTTCTTTCACAGTCTAGGATGGCCCCGTATCTAGTTAGCCAATCCATACCTAGAATCAAGCTGTAGCCCATGAAGCAAAGAACAAAGGCGTTGCATTCAAACTCAACGCCAAGATAAACACTCTCAAATCTCGACAATTCATAGAAAGATGAGCCGAACCACCAATAGGATCTGAGAGTACTAAGGGATCCGTAACTAGACTAGTATCTAGGTGCAGTGTTTCAACTAATGATGTAGAGATAAACGAATGTGATGTGCCAGAATCGAATAAAGTACGGACATGATGATCGAACAAAAAAACTAAAATTTCAACGAAAATTGTTCTACCTCGTTCTTGCAACGGTGGGACCACGAGAGCCTGAACTTGTCCCCTTTCCTGCCATGGTGCCATAGGAGCCTGCACCTGTCCTCCCGAGGTAGACCCTGCCCTCTGCCCTTTCTTTGGGCAGTCCTTAATCAAATGTCCCGCTTCGCCACAGTGGAAACAGCCAGTCTTCTTTTTCTTCCTACAATCTTTGCTTAGATGGCTGGTGTCCTACAGTTAAACATCTTTTATTTCCCTTAACATTGTTGCCTTTACCACCTTTATTGTTCTGTTGTTGCTGTTGCGGTTTCTTTTGATCCCCTTTCTTCTCGGGTGCCTTATTAGTATTGGCGCCCTTCTCCTCTTCATGCATAAGCGCCATGCCAACTAATCTCTCAAAGGTAGCCCCCATAGGGATGTGGGTCATAGCTAACCCATGAAGTGGCTCGTTCAAACCCTTAACAAATCTTAGGGCCTTCTTTTCTGGTGTATTCACTAAGTCCAAGCCAAATCTCGCCAACTGATTGAACTTGTTGATGTATTCTTTCACCGATAGATTCCCTTGCTTCAATGCCAAAAATCTTTCCATGTATAGATTCTCTTTAGCCCATGAGAGAAACTTCGCCTCAAACCTCCACTTAAAATCTGGCCAAGTATCGACTGGATATTCTCCATTAGTGACCTCCCACCAAAACGAGGCCTCATCCTTCATTAGCCAGGCAGCTAACTAGACCTTTCTTCCATCATCCACTTCAAAGATCCCAAACAATTCTTCCACCTCCTTTAGCCAATTACGAGCTTCAACAAATGTGTCCGTCCCGTGAAAAGGTTTTCCACCCATTGCTCGAAAGTCCTTACATATCTTAGCAAAGGTATCGACACGAGGAGGAGGAGGAGCATTTGCTGGACCTGCAGTGGTGGCCCTAGTCTCCAAATACCTCCTAAACCATCTTGGTATCGGTATCCCATCGGGTATCTTGGGAATTCCAGACATGCTGAAACGAAAAAAGGAAAGATTCAATACAAAAGAACCGAAGGAAAGATATATGGCTCTTGGGGTTATGCTTTCTAAAAAAGCTTTTCTCTTGAAAATACTTTCCTTAAAACATACTTTTGAAAGTACTTCTTTATAAAAATATTTTTGAAAAACAGTTTTTCAAAATTCATATCTGTTCTGGTAACCTTCAGCTCTGATACCACGTGTAACACCCCACGTCCATTAATGTCACTCACAAAGGGAATGCATTAACTTCTATGGAGCGTTTTAAGTGAGTATAGAACAGAAACTTAACAACAAGACAAATATAAATACTACTAAAACTTTAAAACTTTATTTCATTGCAGCGGAAAATACATAAGTTTGATTACATCATCAAAACTAGAGTCAAAGTACACAATATCCATCTTAACTAAATCAAAGTACATAAATTGAAAGACATAATCCCCAATACAAAATAGCCATAAATAAGTGAGGCTGAACTTTACTTCAATGATCCAAGCAATCTTCTAAAAGCAAGAAATACAGCTATCTAAAATCAAGCTCCACTGGTGCTAGTTCCAACCTGAGCACCTGGGGGGGAAAGGAAGAAAAGAGGAGGAAACAAAGGGGGTCAGACATAAAGTCTGGCGAGTGCGATAACTTTATAAATATAATTACCCAAAATAACTGGGCCAAGGAATAAGTTGGGAAATAAGGAAATGACTGTGAACAATTGAGTATGACAGAGTAAACAAGGAAATAAGGTTGAACAAAGATAACGTTAAAGCGCACCTCAACCACTATAAGATAATTACTATACTGCACCACCACTACAATACTGCACCACCACTAGTCACCCTAAGGTTGATCCCGCCTACAGAACTTAATAATGATAATGGTAGTTTCGTGCACCCCTAGCTACCTTCATAGGTGCCGCCTGCCCCTCTCTCCACTAGGTGCACCCATTACCCCCAAGCGATCGGCTCCCTAACTCGTAGATACCTGTGGTAGCCCCACAGTGGGGTATATCACTCCCCAAAGTGGCAACCCGATACCACCAATAATGCATGACTTATACCTACACGATGCAACAACATCTTACCTACCAGCCCGGGTCCACACACGCATATGAACCCGTTGGACTTGCGTTGCCACCGCTAACCTGGTTTGGCCTCTTACAGTCAATCCCAGTATGCATGTCCCGTCCTCGACTTGGGTCGAGCCCACAAAGATACGTATGGGTTACTGGTTGAAACGGGCCCTCATTACTTGACACAAGCTATCCACCTAAGATTGGTCCCCTCTAGTACATCCCACTTAACCCTCTTCTTATTCATGTTCACTTACATGTTTCAATTTTGGTTAAGTGTCTCTAATCGTATTTCAAATGCCACCCAAGGCACCCACTAGATTCCACATGCAACCCAAGGCACCCACTTAATCCCCTCATGTCCCACTACATGTTTATCTGGTTAAGTGTTTCTTAATTCATTAAGATCGTAACCTCATAAAGACATCCCACATTAGACTAGCATTTGTGGCAGCTGGATTTGCCAAGCAGGTCCAGGCAATATTACACCACAAAAGAGCCTAACCTCGTGTCTTTACAATTGTTACGCATTTAATTTATGCCTAAGATCTCCCACCTTAGACAGGCATTTGTGGCAGCTGGATTTGTCGGGTGGGTCCTGGCAGTCTTACACCACAAAAGAGCCTAACCTCATGTCTTAGACGATTAATTACACCTAATTAATCATTCCTCAATTTGAATTACTTTCCCTATTCAAATTATCAATCAATTCTAAATTTAACTATGACCATAATTGACTCAATTATGTCCATTCATTTATGGTATGCAAAATCATAGCAATTTTCATCACAAATTTATTTTATGCCATTTAAGTCATTTATGCCAATTTTTAATATTAAATCTTTTTATATTATCCCCTTTACCCCACGTCGTACGTTCGTTCGTTTAACGTAAAATATACGTTAGACTTGAATAGTCTAACTCATGGAATAAAGAGAAAACATCACAACATACATATAATTAAAGATAGATCTAAACATAGGGGTGAGCTTGCATGTGTGAATGATGTTCTACATCTAAAACTTGCATAGGCTAAAGTTACAACTTCAATAAAACTATATATGTCATAGATCCAAATCTAAAGGTGTAAACTTGTTTAGATAATGGTCACAAACTTGCATAAATCATGTATGTCATGGATCTACATCTAAAGGTGTAAACTTGCATAGTCAATAACCACAAACTTGCATAACATGATTCATATTCCAAACTCATATATTTATATAAACTTGCATATGTGATTTATGCAACATAACAATGGTGTAAACTTACATCTAAACATGTAAACTAGCATGTAGAATTTATCATAGAACTCACACATGTCATAGCCTAACTTTAGATCTAAAATAGATGTCATGAAACATGTATGGTTACATATAATTTTCCCCAATTCACGTATGATTCATGTCTAAATCAAAATCTAAACTTGCATACATACATATGATTTATCATATGAATCAACATAACCAAACTAGCATATGAACAACATGATGTTTCGATTATACATAAGCCAATCATAGAATTACAACATGGATGATAGCATCGTAACTTTACAACATAGATGATCACAACATAACATCATAGAATTTACAACATGTATAATAACATCACAATTTTTACAACATAAATAATAACATGCGGACAATTATTCACATCATGTCCAAATAATCCACATCATAAACAATCCAATTAAATTGATAATTATTTTATTAAAGAAATCGAACTCACAACTCAAAGATGGTCTTGAGTTCTGAATTCTGAGTTTTGAAGTTGTATTGGCTTTCCTTTAAAGAAGATTCGTTGTTAGAGTTGAAAAGAATTGAATTTGATTTGCTTTCTTCCTCGCTAATTGGTGGCGGTTATTTTGAGTTGCTAGGTGACGGCATGGAGGCCGTGAATCTAATTTTATTTTGATTTTAGGGTTTGAGTCTATAGGTGTTTTTATAGAGTTTAGGATTAGTTTAGGTCGTCCGATCAACCCAGAATTAATCCCAACCAATCAGCGCAGATCAGAAACCCTAATGAGTCAGCACATAGTCATAAACAGGTCATCAATCAAATCTTCCCAAGGGAGGGGGCAGGTCGACCTGGTCAGATTAGGTCGACCCCCAGGTCGACCCTATGGTCGACCTGGCCCTGACGGGAAATTTCCCGCCTAGCCCATCTGACTCTGAAATTTGAAGTTTTGAAATCTGTTTTGAATTTTCCAAAATTTCGGATGGCCATAACTTCTTCATATGAAGTCCAATTCACGCAAACTCGTACTCTATCTCAACCAGAATTCCAAGACGAACACAATGGCGCAACCCATTTCCATTAATTCTCACATCTGAGATTAGTTATTCTTTAATTTGTGAACTTTAATGTTAACAGAAATACGGGATGTTACAATTTCAATATTGGATTCCCTGAGTATATGGATATCTTTGAGGAATTTGGAAGATATAGATATTTTTATTCCCAATACGGTATCTGTTGCTTTCAAAATTTGATACTGAATATAAATCGATATGATTTCTGTTCAGAGCCTTGTATTGTATATCAAATTGGATTTTGGGTTTGTCGTGAATTGTATCTTTAATAATACTATTCTTAAACCAGGTGGAGAATGGAATAAATCTTTTAATTAAGATTAATGAAATTTTCCAATTAATAAACATAATTGGAATTAAATGAATGATGATTTTGGGTTTGTCTTGAATGGTATCTTTAATAATCTTGTTCTTAAACCTAAAGGAGAAAGGAATAAATCTTTTAATTAAGATTAATGAATATTTCCTATTAATAAACATAATTGGAATTAAATGAAAGTTGATTTTGGGTTTATTGTGAATGATGTTTTAAATAACATTTGTTCTTTAACCCAATTAACAGTGAAGATGTGATTTGAAATTTATTAATCTTTTATTCGAGATTTAATGAAATTTTCCAAAGTAAAGTTTTCCAATTTAATATATTAAATTGGAATTGAGTGGAATTCGATTTACTGATAATCGAGATAAGCTTCCGTGAAGGAAGACCGTTACTATTTATAGAATTTAAAAGGCTTTGCTGTTATTCCGCTTATAGTATTAATCTGATATGGAAATTTATATCAATTATATACAATTATGATTTCTGTGAAGATTCCATTTTGATGGAAGATGGGTTTGGGTTTATCGTGAACTGTGTTTTAAATGACATTAGTTCTTTAACCTAGTTAAAGACATGATTCATTTCTTAAGATTGAATAATCATTAAATAATGAATTTTGAGATTAAAACTAAGTGTAGTTTTAATGAATCTTAAATTAGATTGAAATGTGAATAAGGTAAATAAATTTACCAAATTCAGGAAATGTTCGCAAATGGAGTACCATCAGTTTTACTCTATGCGATAGTTAAAACTTTAATTAGATTTGAACGCTAAATGGTAATTAAGTTTACCGATAACACAATGGGTGTTAAATATGGGGCACTACCAGTTTTGCTTCATTGGATGAATAGTTGGGATAATAAAATGAATGATTACTTTGGTAAGGCTTGTTAATCCCGACTAGCTTGCAAATCTTAATTTGGTTTAAGTTGTGAAAAGATATTATAAAATATTCTAAAAGGGTTTCAAGGAATATTTGAATAAAAGAATATTCTAGACTGAAATGGGGCGTATGATGTGTTTATATTTCACATGATTATAAGTTACGCATGTTATTTGTAAAGACCAGATTTAATCCATTCCGATTAACTGATACGACAACTAAAAGTGGAAGATTTGAAGAGGTGGTTGGAGATTGGAGATCTTCACATTGTTTGGATGATTACTGATGTCTTGATTGGGTTGTACACCCAAGATGAGGTAATAAGCAGTGATCGTCTAGACGCACTTGGAGATCGACCGGATATGTGAGGGCCTCTCTCCTGTATTGGACATATAGGATGAGGAATAAGGTGCCTTCACTTTCATTCAGACCCAGAATTAACTTGAAAAATGGATTGTATGTTTGACATGGTACTTTGCTCTATATTCGTTGATCTCTGCTAAATATATATCTATTTGGTGGCGGAGAATTTATTCTCTTGCTTAACACCCTTCTCTAAGACGTACGAGCTTAGAGCTTATATATTGGTAGAAATCATTGGCATGGTATGGATTGACAATGTGGCATGCTGAGTTGCATGGATTAATACTTTGGTTGAAAAGTAAGGCTTTGTGGATGATGTTCGAAGCATGACTTTAAATAGCATAGCTTTGTGCTGTAGTGTTAATTCGCGAGCCTCACACCCCAATGAGTCAAAAACGGGATCAGGACAGCAGGGAGTGCATGCATTTCTTTCTAGCTAGAAGTTTTGTCATGGTATGGAGCCCAGACATTTTTACTTATGTGGATGATGGATAACGAGGTACCTCGGATATAGAGCCGACCAAAAGGCTCAAGTGATAGGTATGATAGGACCGGGAAACACATTTTTCAGGAATAACTAATACACAAACGTAGGAATGGACCAGCCCTGCATGATCCAAGGTGGACATGCATGTGAGTCATGGACATCTTGCTAGAAGTGCTCTGAATCGGAAGGAAGATACCTTGTCTTGGTTTAGGATGGAATCCAATTTCCAATACAAAACTTTACGATTTTAGTTGTAAACCTATATCACAGCATAGTGGCATGGGGCACTCATGTCGTCTATGATTGATATATTTATATTTGAAATTGACTTCTTCACTATGCACTAATAATAATAAAAGATAAATTTCGCATATCAAGCATATTTGGCCATTACAACGTAAAACTCTATCCTCTGGTTTGTGTTGCATTATGTGATGGGGCTTGAGTCTTGTAATGGCTTCATTTTTTTCCTTTTAGCATTGCGTTGTTTGTTTCTTGTTATTCTTTGGAGGAAACCCATTCTGTGTTATATGGCGTGGTCCCTTGATTTACCCAACATAAGAATAAAGTCAATAACTGTTTTAGTTCTTACACCAGTCCCATGACTAACTCAGAGGTTAATTGTTTCCACCTAAACTTTGGTTTCCCATGTTTTCCACACGGGCAATCGGTAGTTTTGGTTTTCGTAAACATTTATTTTCATAGGATGCTAGATTACAGCAGGAGCTACATTCAGAAAGCTTTGTATCCATATATTTCTTTCGGTTGTGGTAGTAGATGTAACAACCCGGATTATCAGAACCAATTAAATTTTTTTATTTTAGCTATTTTAACGAATTTTGGATATTTAAAACGATTTATTTTAAATAATAACAACTAAAAATTTATTTAAATCGAAGTTAGAATATAAAATTTTATTTTAATTATGAAGCGAGCTTGAAATGGCGTGGTAGTTTAAAAATTCGATTTTAAATATCAAATGAATGTACATGATTCAAAATAAATCAAATTTCAGTAAAACCAGAAATATTTGAATTTGTTTAACAATATCTTTCTAATGGATGTGAAAAATATAAATTTCATTTTATAAATCATAATTTATGTCCAGTTTAAAATTTAAAATAATCGCTATGGAATTTATATATAGTTATATATATTTATAATATATATAAAGCCCTTAAAAATAGCCATTTTGCAAATGACCTCCATTTTTGATGAAACCACTTTTGTTGGATCCGAAATGTCAAATTAATGCTAGATTCCAATTTTCATAATTTTTGGAATTAATATGTGAGCGCAGGGAATCAAAACGCGTTTGGTAATTTAAGTTTGAATTTAATTGACTGGAAAATGGCCATTTTTCAAACTGTCTCCAAATTTGATGAAATTAGTTTTCTTAGGACTGTATCATCAAACTATAGCTAGATTTAATTTTCTAGAATTTTCGGAGTCAATATGTGGCCCTGGTAAATTAAAACATGCTTTAAAATTCAATATATTGATTTATATTTTAATTTAAAGGAAAACTGATCAAAACAGTTGAATTGTCTTGTGAAAGATATTCCTTGTGTCCGGAATGAGGGTAATTAGTTAAGGGCGACAGTCGTTGGGGTTGATTTGGGGTTCAAACAGAAAAGAAACTTTTTAGAATTAAATAAATAAATTAATTAAATATATAAAAGGATAAAACCATAACTTTTTTTCTCAGAAAAAAAGTGCCCCTTTTTCAATTGAAAACCATAAACCACTCTGCCCAACCCCCAATTCCGTTGTCTCCACGCCACTCACTGCCCACCTTGCCAGCCGGTCGCGCCTCCCCAACTCCCCTCCGACCCCTTCCTTCCTCCTCCTCTCTCCCCTTTCACCGTTCAACACCCAAAACCCCTAAACCACTGAAAACCACCGCCACCACCCTAGATCCACCATCGGACCCCGGCCGTGCACCCCCGACCTCCGGCGTCGGTCATCCCCCACCCCCATTCCTACCGTGGACCCCTCCACCTTCAAAAATCCAATTTTTATGTATTTTCAGTTTTGCAGTTAACACCCTCAGTTTCCACCCTCAATTTCCACAACTCATATCTTCCAATCCGAGCGCTTCTGGCCATAACTCCACAATACCAAAATCGAAGAGCACGATTCTCTCTTCGATTTGAGTATACGGAAGTCAGATTTTGGATTGCGAAGTTGTTCGAAAAACGCATCAAAAGTCTGTTGTCCAAATACTGTCTTTTCACAATTTCTGGCGAAATGGACCAATTTCGTAAGAAAGGCCACTAGGAGAAAGTTGTCCGGAATGGTGCATTTAGGCTAGGAAAAAAGACGGCATGAAGATTGGAGCTCGTCTGCAAGTTCTAGAACCAGAACAACGAATCAGAACGTCAGTAAAGCATGGCAGAGTGGATCGCAAAGTGAGAACTCCTTCTCACTCTAATTAATTTACAGTTAAATATATACTAGGTTGCAGACGAGGCTTAGTAACCCGCGACACTATTTTATCATACAAACCATGATTGTTTGGTTGTATGTATTGAATTATTGTTGTAAATTGGATTGGGTTGAGAAATGATTGTATTGTGGTTTAGTTGATTATTGTGTATGGCATGAGCTAGTATTAAGAGAGGGGTAATGCTAGACATTACTTCGGTTCTAATATCGTACCGTTATAATGCCGGTTTTTTTTGAAATAAATATTTATTCATTAAAAATATAATTTTTAATGTGTATGTGAAATATATAAAATAGTGAAGTGTTGAAATAAATATTTTATCATTAAAAATACAATTTTTAATGTATATATGAACGACATAAAATTCTCCTGAAATGATAATAAGTATTCATTTACAAATTGGACGATTTGTTTATATACACTTATTTATCTAATATTGATTAGGACGATAAATTTTACATATTACACAACTACACAAATAATATTCAGTATTTGTTGGTTGAAACCCCACACGGGTATTGGGATGATATTTGACGTACACTAATCCATATTGTTTAGTTGTATGTCAACCGATTAGTTGACAGACTGTTGTAAGCGTTAATAATTTTATATTTAATTCTTATGCAATTGTGTAATGCACTCTGGATGATGGATGATTTTGTATCATTATTGTTGTGTACATGTGTGTATGAAATCCATATAAATAACATTATATGGTAATTGATTGTGTCTGATTCCAATTTAGAAAGAATGAATATTTTAAAATAATGAATATTTTAAAATAATGAATATTTTAAAATAATATTCTATAGAGGATAAAAATATGATTTTGATGTCCGATTTGGGATGGACACAGAAATATTGAAATGTGTGAAGCCGTGTTGATTAGATATGCGCCATTTTAATGCGAATGATTTTTATATCGATTTTATTCATTTTTATAATGAATATCGAAAAGAAATGATATTGAAATCTGATATTTTGAAAATATTATCATTTTAATATTCTAATGATATGGAATATTCAATTTTGATTTAAAATTGAAATGAAGTTAGAATCGTTTTAAAACGAATTTATAAACAATTTATAAAATACATTTTAAATGGAAATCGACGAAATATATATAATATATATTATATATACTTAATGGCCCGAATAGAATATGCCGCGCCGCGACTATTCGTGAATTTTAATCATTGACTTCGAATTGATATTACGGGAGATCCGACCATCGGATTCTCCTAAAACTGGAAGCGTTGGGTTTGTATCAAAAAGAGCTTTCAACGGATATAAGAGATTTGAAATCTAACGGTTGGATTTGGAATCATGTCCAAAATTTGGAAAAGGTCGATGTAAGTTCAGTTCGATGACCGTTTATAGAAATCGACTAAAAGGGCCTTAATAAAACTATTAAAAAATATTAATAATTTGTGTAAAATCATAAAAAATGATTTGGAAAGAATTAGATGAAAAATTCCACATTTGAGAAGATAAAAATATATTTTTATCAAAATGAATTAGTTATTAACTAGAAAAATAATTCAATAGTTTTAAATAAATAAATTGGATGGGGAAATGGTTTTAAAAATAACTAGAATTTTTCAATAAATAAATTGGAATGGATTGGAATGGAAATAATCTTTGGAATATTCCGATATTGGATTTCGTGGTTATACCTGTTAGTTTCAAAATTTAGTATTAAATATAAGTTGATATAATTTCTATTTAGAACCTTGTATTTAATATTAAATTGGATTTTGGGTTTGTCGTGAACGGTGTCTTAAATAACACTATTCTCAAACCCAGTTGAGAAAAGAATAAATCTTTTAATTAAGATTTAGTGAAGTTTTCCAATTAATTAATATTAAATTGGAATTGAATAAAAGGATTGGATTTTGGGTTTGTCGTGAATGGTGTCTTCAATAACACTGTTCTTAAACCCCGTGTGAAAAGAATAAATCTTTTAATTAAGATTATTAGAGTTTCCAGTTATATTATTAACTGGAATAAAATGGAATGCGAATTGGGTTTATTGTGGACTGTATTTTTAATGATATTAGTTTTTTAACCCGTTTAACAGTGAAATGTGATTTGCAATATACAAATCTTTTATTAATATTTAATGGGAATTTTCCAAAGCAAATTTTCCAATTTAATATATTAAATTGGAATTGAATGGAAATTGACTTGGTAATAATTAAAGTGAGCTTCTATGGAGGAAGACTGTTAATATATATGGAATTTAAAAGGCTTTGTCGTTATTCCATTTATATTATTAGCCGGATATGGAAATTGATATTGATTATATATTGATCTGTTTTCAGTAAAGATTCCATTATTAATGGAATATGATTTTGAGTTTATTGCGAACTGTGTTTAAATGACATTGGTTCTTTAACCTAGTTAAAGACAGGATTACATGTCTAACATCGTATTTCAAACTGTATTGTTGATCTCTGCTAAATATATATCTTTTTGGTGGCGGAGAATTTATTCTCTTACTTAACCCCCTTCTCTAAGACATACGAGCTTAGAGGTTATATATCGGCAGAAATCAGTGGTACGGTGTGGATTGTCGATATGGCATGTTTGTGCTTCCAAAGTTAAATAATCATTAATTAATGATTGTTGGAAGATTAAAAATAAGTGCAATTTTAATAAATCTTTAATTAGATTGAAATGTGAATGTGATAATTTAAATTATCAAATTTAGGAAATGATCAAGAATGGAGTATCACCAGTTTTGCTCCAAGCGATAGTTAAATTTATAATTAGGTTTGAACGGGAAATGGTAATTAATTTTTACCGATAACACAGTGGTGTTTGATACAGAGTATCACCAGTTTTTCTCCGTGGGATGAGTAGGTTGGGATTGGGATAATAAAAGAAATGATTACTTTGGTACGGCTCGTTAATCCCGACTAGTTTGGATAAACCTTAATTTGGTTTAGAATTGATATCCAAAGGAAGATTAAAGTATAAATTTAAAAGAATTTATATTTGATAAAATTAATGGGAACCTTTCCCAAAGGATATGAATATTTTAATAAAAGAATATTCTGTATTGGAATGAGGCATATGTTGTGTTTTTATAGCACTTGACTATAAGATACGTGAAGTATTCGGAAAGGCTGGGTTTATACCCATTCTGAATAATTGATTCGACGTTAAGTCAACGATGAAGACGACTGTTGAAGACCGGAGTTCTTCACGTTGTTTGGATGATTGCTGATGTTTGATTGGGTTGAACACCCAAGACAAGGTAATAAGTGGTGATCGACCAGACGTATTTAGAGATCACCCGGATATGCGAGGACCTCTCTCCTGTATTGGACATATGAGATGAGGAATAAGGTACCTCCGATTTTGTTCAGACCCAGAACGAACTAGTAAATGGATGTGTGTCTGACATTGGATTTTATTCAGTGTTGATTGATTTCTATTAAATATATATCTGTTTTGTAGTGGAGAATTTATTCTCTAGCTTAACACCCTTCTCTAAGACGTACAAGCTTAGAGGTTATATATCGATAGACATCAGTCGTATGGCGTGAATTGTCAGTATGGCATACTGAGATGCAAATGATCAAGGCTTTTGTTGAAAAGCAGAGTCTTATGGTTGATGATCAAAGCTCGACTTTAAATAGCATAGTTTTGTGTATAGCGTTAATTTGCGAGCTTCACACCTTGGCATGAGTCAAAAACGGGATAAGGGACCTAAGGAGTGCACGATGTTTCCTTCTAGCTATGGGTGGTGTCATGGTATGGAGCCCAGACATTTATTCATTTTTACCTATGTGGATGATGGATTGCGAAGCACCTCATATATATCGGTTACTATGGAGACGATGGATAAGTCCTATAGGATAGGGAAACGTGCGTTCGGGAATTACTAATCCACTAATGTAAATGTGGACCGGCCCTGGAGGATCCAAGGGTTCACTGCAGGGAACCATGAGGCATCTGCTAGAGTGTCTCGAAGCCGGCGAGGAGTATATCCCATGCCTCGACTCATGACGAAAATCCAATTTCCAATACGTGACATTTCAGTTTTGATTGTAGAGCCTAGTACGGCGACATGATATATGGTACCCATACGTCTATGATTGATACAATTATATTTGAAGTTGTTTTATACACTATGCACTTATAATAGTATCAAATGATTTGTTTTAAACGTACCAAGCATGTTTGGCTATTATAAGGGAAAACTCTATCCTCCGGCTTGCGTTGCATTGAGTGATGGGACATGAGTCTTATAATAGGTTCATTTTTCGAAAAGCATTGCGTTGTTTATAAACTGTTTTATGCACCGGTATTCTTGGGAGAAAACCCATTTCTGTTTTATACGGCGTGGTCCCTTGATTTACCTTATTTCTAAAGTAAAGTTTTAAATAACTGTTTTAGTTCTCACACCAGTCCCATGTCTGACTTGGAGTTTTTTGTTATATCCAAAACTCTGGGTGCCCCATTGTAACAACCAGGAAAATCAGAACCAATTTAAAAAAAAAATTAGTTTGGCTATTTTAGTGGATTTTGAATATTTAAAATAAATTATTTTAAATATAACGACCAAAAATCTATTTGGATCAAAGTTATAGAGAATAAATTTATTTTATTTTAATTATAAAAGAAGGCCTGAAATGGCGCGGTAGTTTGAAAATTTGAATTCAAAATTTGACTAACTGTACAGGATGCGAAATAAATTGGATTTTAGTGAAACCAAAAATATTTAAATTTTTTTATGAATGTCTTTCTAACGAATCTGAAAAATCAAAATTTCATAGCGGGAATCAAAAGTTATGGCCAAATGAATTTTCAGAAAGGTCGCTATGAAATTAATAAAACCCGTGAAAATAGACATTTTCCAAACGGCCTCCGTTTTCGATGAAACCACTTTTGTTGGATCTGGAACGTCAAATTATTGCTAGTTTTCAAATTCCATAATTTTTGGAGTTAATACGTGAGCGTGGCAAAGGAAAATATGTTTGTTTAATTTCAGTTAATTTGGATCGACCAGAAAATGGCCATTTTTCGAATGGTCTCCAAATTTGACAAAACTAGTTTTGTTGGGACCGTATCGTCCAAATATAGCTAGATTTATTTTTCTGGAATTTTTGGAATCAGTTCGTGGCCCCGACAAATTGAAATGTACGTTCAAATCCATATTTGAATGATTAATATTTTAATTTGAAGAAAAACTGACTGAAACAGTCGAATGGACCTATGAAACATATTCCATTGTGTTCGGAATAGAGGTAATTAGCTGGGGGCGACAGTCGTTTGGTTGGAATTGAAGTTCTTATGGACCGAAGGGTATTTTCGGATTTAAAATAAATAAATATTTAAATATAAACTCCGACCAATCATAATTTTCGACTTCATTTTCTCTCTCCCCGTAAGCTCCTCACGAACAACGGAAATAGCCCAACCCCTTCTCTCTTCGATTTCTCCTCATGCATTCATTAAAATCACTCCACCCAGTTGAGGTTTTTGTAGAGCTCGGCGAGAGCTTGAAATCCATACCAACTGCAGAATTTTTCGTTGAGTATAGAGGCCGGATCGACGTTGGGAAGTTCAAGAGTTCAGACCACCGCCGTGACGAATTCTGGCCACCGAACTTGGCGCTGCCACCTGCTGTCGATGCGTCTCTCCCTCCTTGAGGATGCAGCACTGCCTGATCGCCTAACCACTTCGCGGATTGATCACACATCTAAGCCTTAGGTTTGAACGGTTTGCTGAAAGATGCGGTTTATATATTTTAAACTGGTTTTAACAGTTTAAAACCATCGCAAATTGTGATTAACTTCTAAAAATTGTATCTTTTTGCTATGTTGTCAAAATCCAGTGAAACAAGATTGGAGGCATGTGGACGTCTTCTACATTCTAAAAGAGACAGGAGAATTTTTGGAGCTTCCTACAATTTTTGAAGGAGTGGAACGCAATGTGAGATTTCTAGATTATAAATAATATGGAATGGCGATGTATAAATTATATACTCGATGAATAAGTTATATAAGCATGGTACGCCTCATGTATAAGAGTTGTATAAATTATATGTGCGATGTATAAGTTATATATGCGTTGTAGAAATCTTATGTGTGTTGAATGGAATTGAAATGAAATTGAAATGAAATGGAAATATATTTATATACGTATATATATACTCTTCCCTCGTCCACAGACCATGGATGATATATATTAGTTGTGATTGTTTGGATTTTGGTTGACGTGAAATTTGGTTAATAAATGCGAATGGTTGATAATGATTGTTTGTGGTTGAAACAAAATTGGAATTGTTTGTGGGAAAAATCCGTTGTGATATGAAAATGATCGAAATATTTAGATTATAAGGATAAGCCCCTTAGGGAACGCTGCGGGGCGTAAGGTAGTGCGAGGAGTCGCACTCGGGACGATGCCGGTTTAAAACCCCCTGCCGTTATGCTGCCGAAATTTTCTGAAATATTCATGTGTTTGATTTATATTCATGTGTGGAAATATATTCATGTGTTGGAAAAATATTCATATGATGAATAATTTGTTTGAGAGATAAAAATCACATTTTTATCATGTATATGAACTGTATAAAATATTCATGTTTGAAATAAATTGTTTTAACAATAAAAATCACATTTTTATTATATATATGAATCGCTAAAAATATTCATGCTTGAAATAAATTGTTTTAAAAATAAAAATCACATTTTTATTATATATATGAAGCATTAAAAATAGTCATGTTTTGAAATAAATATTTGTTGGGTAAAAATATTATTATTATCAAATATGTGAAATGAAAATGGTTTGGAAATCGAAGAACGGATTATATTTATATATATAATTAAATTAAAACGAATAACGACGCTGCAGTTCTTGTTTTGAAATCGTGATTTTAAATGATTATTACGGGAGATCCGACCGTCGGATTTTCCCGAAACTGAAACCTTGAGTCTGCTTTGAAAATATCTTTCCAACGATACCAAATTTGTAAAGATCCAACGGTTAGATTGTGTGAAATGTTAAATTCAAATCTGAATGAAAACTGTTAGCGTACTTTTTGAACTAGGCTACACAGAGTTAAAGAATCAAATAATGAAGAACACTCTGCCAAACATTCGGATCGGATCGGGTCTTCTTTGGACAGAGACAAACCAACACAAAGCAATGAAGGAAAGGACGCAGACCGGACCGGATCGGAAGTAGCAAGGCCGATCCGAACCCTATTTAATAGTCTATCTGATCCGAGCCTAGGATGTCAGCAGCTTCACTCACACGATCTCCTTAAGAATCGGGGCGGTTACGCACACATTCTACCCACGATGGCCACTAACCAGATGTGCTATCCTCACCAGAATCCATCCAAACCCGAAAGTGGCGGGATGAAAGCCACGTGGACCTGAACCAATCCGGCTCAGGAGGATTTTACACCTATAAATACTCCATCGAGAGGCATCTGAAGGGATCTTTTGGCACTTTGCGGATTGAAACTCCTTTGTAACCCAAATTCCACCAACTTATCCAGCCTACAATCATCTTTCAAGTCATATTGAAAAGTAAATTGAGTGAATCAATGTACGAAATGAGTGAGATTTGAGTGAAAATCATTGTTGTACTCGCCTTGAAGATATCAATCAAAAAAGAAGAAAAGTGGACGTTGGCTAATTAATGCCAAACCACTATAAATTGTGTGTTTTCTTCATTTCATTTTTCATCTTATTAGAATCTTTGCTAGTTGTGTTAGAGCCAATTTTGGATCTAACATTTTGGTGCTTTTATTGAGAGATCTTCGAAATCTCAGCCTTTTGGGATTATCATTCTTCTATTTGGACCCTCAAGTTCAAAGAAGTTAATCCTCTGTTTCTGACATCTTTAAGTACTTGTTGACTAATTGTTGAAGAATTGAGTATTATGGCTAAGACAAAAGGAAAAGAAGTGCAAGGCGCTAGGGGAAACGATGCTAGAGAAGATCAACAAGCCATCGTGTTAACGAGGTCGCGTGCTCAAGGCTCTAGAGCAGACCGCTCTGATCAGGAGGGTCTGAACCGGATGGAAGACTCCGATCCGATCCGGTCTAATGAGGTTGAGGGCACTCACTCTCCCCATCTGAACCGCTCCGGCCAGGCCACTGCGCACCGATCCGATCTAAACCAGAATGAAGCTGGAACTTCCACTCGATCTCCCACCAACGCTCCAATTCCAACCACGATGACTAATGTTCAGCTTGATCAATCTGCACCCATTACACAGGGTGATTTTTCACGCTTTCTTGACATGCTCCAGAGCACTAAGGAAGCATTGGAAGCCCAAAGGCGTGACAGCCTTCGCATGTAGGAAAACATGATCACTATGGATAGAGAACTACAGGAGCTCCGGATGCAGAAGACTCCTTCCCCAACACGCTTCCTTGCTACAGATGATTCGTCTTCTTCAGACGAGGGATGCCCTCGTGAGAGATGGCCGCTTGAACGACCTCAGAACCTCGATAAGTTGACTTTTGGATCTTTAGGATCCTGAGAAGACGTCACTCGTGTATTGGGCCCTGATGACCCAAGCATGCAACAGCCAATGTTATTACCCATGCGTGGATCCCACGTCCTACCCAGGGATCCTAATATTACCAACCCTACACAGCAGCAGCTTCTTCAACCTCTACCTCCTGAGATCGACCGGGAGCACAGAGAGCAATGTAGAGTAGCTGCCGCTAGAAACAGGAGGTTATCCCCTGATCAGGAACCCAGGGTATTCTGAACATCAGACCTAGAGAGCCTGTGCAAACATTAACAAATGCCGATGTATGGGCAATGGTGCGCCAGATTATGTCCGAAAGCCAGCGGTATACTAATGAAGATTGGGGCATTGAGCGAAGTCATACCCCCTTCACGGATGATATACTAGATTTCCAGTTCCCTTGGCGATTCAACTTGCCTCAGATGGATCGATATTCAGGAAGAACAGACCGAGGGCAGCATCTGATGAGGTATGCATGGTTCATGAATGTGGCAGTAGTGTGGTTCACCCGACTCCCCCCTCGGTCGATATCAAATTTCACAGAATTGAGTGAGCGCTTCATGAATCAGTTTCGACTTCATGCCCGAAAGTCCAAGAGCGTCATAAAATTGTCACGGATTAAACAAGCCCCAGGAGAATCTTTGAAGTCATATTTGGATCGCTTCAACCTAGCCGTCACCGAAGTTAGTGATCCCCATGAGCCCACTATCCTGATGGCCTTGATAGAAGGGGTAGATCCTGACACAGAGTTCGGGGATTAAAAACCGTCTCCTACTAGAGAATTGTTCTATGAAAAAGCTAATATCCGCTTAAGGTGAGAAAAAGCTCATGCAAATCGGAAGAGAACGTACGAAGGGGCCTCGAGGGAAGGAGTCCAGAGTAACGTTGCTATGAAACAATCTGGTGATAGTTCAGGGAAGGTGGAAGTAAATGTTGGCAACCAGAGTGGGGGTAATAGCAATAGAAATGGGAATGGCAATAGAAGGAATAGAAACCAAGGGAATAGCTCTAGTAAAAGACCCAGATTCCATACTTTTGAAAATTATACGCCATTAAATGATACGTTGGAGAATATTTACTTATATACATATAGTATATTGTAGTACAAAAAACCACCACCCAGAGACTCCACTAAGAAAGAGATCGCAACAGGAAAGTTTTTCTTGTTTCATGGAACCCACGGTCATTCCACCAATGAATGCTGTCATTTAAGAGATATTGTCGAAAGATTGCTGCGGGAAGGGAAGTTGGATGAATACAAGGTCGCCCCAAGGGACAGGGGGCAAGGGGGACAATCCCCGGACCAAAACCAGCCTACTTCAAAACCCACAGCCCAGCAAAAAGGTAACGGGATCGTCATTAATACTATTATAGGCGGACCTCACCTAGTTGCTCATAGTTTTAAAGCAATGGATCAGTACGTCAATGCCGCCAAGCATTTTGAGGTAGGAGAATGCAATAGCCTCGAAGACGTTACTCCAGTAAAACAACAAAAGACGATGTCAAATGACGTCGTATTCCGCAATAGAGATGATTCCGGAGTTCAATCTCCAACTGAGGAACCACTAGTGGTTACCACAATAATTGGCCCTGCTGTAGTCCATAAAGTGTTAGTGGAAAACGGGAACTCGGTCAATATCCTCGTCAAGAAAGCTTATGAACAAATGAGACTCAAAGCAAAAGATTTAAAGCTATGCAAAGGATGGATACGTGGCTTTAACGGAGCGTCGACGGGTCCGACGGGCTATGTGGAATTACCAGTCACATTAGGGCAGGGAGATCGCCAGAGAGTAAGGATCTTGCCATTTGTAGTTTTGGATGTTGAGTCATCCTACAATGCCTTCCTAGGTTGACCGGCCCTTGCCGAGTATAGGGCATGTATTGCACCTTAGTGCTTGCTACTTAAATTCTCGACTGACTCAGGAATTGGGGTGATGAGGGGCGACCAAGCTACGAGACGAGCTTGTTACATAACAGAGTTAAAGATATTAATGAAGGGGTTGAAGATAGAAGCTAGGGACGATTCTGCCCCTCCAAAGGAGAACTCAACATAGAAATTAAGGGGTCCTGCCCTAAGAGAGTCGCCCTCAGACGTGCTCGAGGATATAGATCCTAGAGAGGATAGAGAACCCGAGGACAGGAAGGAAACTCCCAACGAAATAACAGTAGATATACATGTTGATGAGACAGATTCGACAAAATTACTAAAGATCGGCTCGCAACTAGATCCAGTCCGAGCGAAAGAGTTGGTTGATTTTTTAAAGGCAAATCTGGATGTGTTTGCCTGGACTCACGCTGACATGTGTGGGATTTAGCCTGCCATCATGAGCCACCCTTTATGTATTAATCCAAAGCACCCACCAGTCAAACAGAAGAGACAGATGTTGGGCCCAGAGCGGTCAACAGCTTTAAAAGAAGAGGTAGAGAAATTAAAAGATAATGGATTCATTAAGGATTCGAAATATCCCGACTGGATATCGAATCCTGTCCTGGTTAAAAAGTTAAACAGGAAGTGGCGAACATGTATTTACTTTTCTGATTTGAACAAGGCTTGCCCGAAGGATAGCTTTCCTCTCCCCAGAATTGATCAGCTAGTAGATTCGATGGTCGGGCACAAGCTTTTATCCTTCGTGGGCGCTTATTCTGGGTACAATCATATTCCCATGCACATACCAGATCAAGAGCATACAAGCTTCATAACAGACTTGGGGTTATATTGTTATGTGGTAATGCCAATTGGGTTAAAGAATGCAGGAGCCACATATCAGCGCCTGGTCAACCACATGTTTTATCATCAAATCGGGAAAACCATGGAGGTTTACGTGGATGACTTGCTTGTTAAGTCTAAACAGTCTTCCGATCATACAAGGGACTTAGCTGAAATTTTAATATTCTTCGAAGGTATGGGATGAAGTTAAACCCCCTAAAATGTTCGTTTAGGGTCGCATCTGGAAAATTCCTGGGGTTTATTGTGAGTTCTCGAGGAATTGAGATAAATCCTAACCAAATAGCAGCAATAAGGGATATTGAAGAACCACGCAAGAGCAAAGACGTTCAAAGTTTGGCCAAAAAAGTTGTTGCATTGAGTAGGTTTATCTCCAAAGCTACAGATAGATGTGTACCTTTCTTCGATCTCATAAAACGAGGAAAGCGAAATTTTGAGTGGACTCCCGACTGTGTGGAGGCGTTCCAAAATCTATTAGACTTCTTAGAAAAATCTCCAATATTATCAAAGCCTGTGGAACATGAGGATTTGTTCATCTACATAGCGGTATCTTCTCACGCCGTTAGTACGACATTAGTACGTGAAGAAGATAAAGTCCAGAAACCTGTTTATTACGTGAGCAAAAAACTAGCTACTGCGGAACATAATTATCTGAAGATAGAAAAACTTGCTTACAGCCTCCTGATTGCTTCCCGCAAACTTCGCCATTATTTTTAGGCATACTCGATACCTGTATATACCGATCAACCTTTGAGACAAGTGTTGCAAAAAACCGAAGCATCGGGGTGGTTACATAAATGGAACATTGAGTCGAGTCAATTTGATTTGAAATTTCAGCCACGAAGATCAATAAGGGGGAAGGCATTGGCTAACTTTATAGCTGAATTTACAATTCCCGAAGAGGAAACGGTGGGTGACAAGGTAGTTACTCTGGACCGAGAGTTAGAGCTTAGTCCGTGGAAGCTATATACGGACGGAGCAAAAAATGATCGAAAGTCCGGCGCCGGAGTTGTTTTAATAACTCCTGAAGGACGATCTATTTACTATGCATTACGATTAGAGTTTGCTGCTACTAACAACGATTCCGAGTATGAAGCCCTGATTGTTGGGCTTAAACTCGCCAAAGAATTGGGAGTGAAGACACTAGATATATATTGCGATTCCAAGATAGTTGTATGCCAGGTTCAGGAAGAATTTACTGCTAAAGGACCTTGACTCATTACTTATCTAAAAAAGGTAAAGGAGTTGTTGGGAAGTTTGGAGCATTATAGCATAACACACATTCCAAGAGCGAAAAACCAGAAAGCAGATCGACTGGCTAGCAAGTTCTGACAATCCTAAAGAAACTGAAATGGTTCCGATAGAGGTTTTGGAATCATCGAGTTTCGACCTAATGGAAGTAGAGCTAGCCTTGGAAGTTGAACCAGAGAGAGAATCCTGGATGACATCGATCAAGAATTTTCTCATGAATGGAACCCTCCCATTGAAAAAGAGCGAAAGACGAGCTGTAAGACGCAAGGCTGCAAGATATGTTTTACAGGACGACGTCCTTTATCGCCAAGGTTTTCAATGCCCCTATTACGGTGTATCGCACACGATGACATTAAACGTGTACTGCAAGAAGTACTTGATGAGTGTGGAGACCACACTAGGGGCCAAGCCCTAGCAAAGAAAGTATTACGGTATGGATATTTCTGGCCTACCGTGAATAAAGACGCGGTTGATTATTCACGACGCTGTGACAGATGTCAGAGATTTGCCAAAGTTCCCAGAGCGCCTCCGACTCAGCTCAAGTCGATGGTAAGCCCATCGCCGTTTACCATGTGGGGAATTGACATTATTGGATTGTTACCTACTGCCAGAGGAGGAGCTAAGTATGTGATCGTTGCCGTGGACTACTTCACAAAATGGGTGGAAGCTGAATCTTTAACAACCATCACGGCGAGGAAGGTGATCAGTTTTGTGGTCAAAAACATTATTTGTCAATTTGATATACCGAAGACCATCATAACTGATAATGGGACGCAGTTCGACAGCATCGAGTTCAGAAACTTCTGCAACAAATACAAGATTGATAAACGATACACTGCAGTAGCTCACTCGCAGTCAAATGGCCAGGTCGAAGCCATAAACAAGGTCATTAAATCAATTCCGAAGAAGCGGTTGGAGCGGGCCAAAGCTAGATGGATAGACGAGTTGCCACTAGCTTTATGGGCCTACAGGTCAACCTTTAAGACGGCTACCGTCCATACTCCCTATTCACTTTCCTTTGGGTCAGAAGCAGAGAACCCGGTAGAATTAGAAGTCCCTTCTCATCGAGTTGCGTATTATTACCCGATGAAAAATAGAGCACTCCTCCTAGAATCTCTTGATATGATTGAAGAAAAAAGAGACGCTTGCCTCGAGACATTGACATCAAGTAGCACGTTATTATGACCGAAAAGTTTGCTTCAAAACTTTTGAACTAGGAGACCTAGTACTGAAACGAGTCTTCCCGCCTTCGACCCAATTGGGTCCAAAATGGGAAGGGCCATACACCATCCAACGGAAGCTTGATACAGGAGCATTCAAGCTAACGATCGTGGATGGTGAGGAGATTCCCAGAGTCTGGAACGCTCAGCACTTACGACGATATCTGAGCTAAATATGAAATGTCATCTTTTTGTTTTTATAAGCTATGTAAAAAGGCACGACTTGCCTTAAAAAGTCTGTTTATATGAACAAAGGATTATGAAGTGGATGTAGGCTATGACTTAGCTGAACCACTATAAAAATATCGTATGTCATTTACTTTTCTGCATTATTTATATCTTCAACAATTATTCTATCATGACCATGAAACACGAAATGTTAAATTAAATTTGGAAAGTTGGAGATGACCTATGTGCAGGAGCGAATAAAATGACTGTTCGTATGATAAAACACAGAAGAATGGGAAGACGACATTCTTAACTCTAACTCCCAAGAATTGAGAGAGAGTATAAAGGACGGGAAGACGACGTCCCTTGAGGCGTGAAGGTGCACCCAGATGAGAGACTGCCTCAACGATACTCTAACCTGGTTATGAGACAGGAGAGTATAAAGATGCCAGAAGAATAGGCATCAATGACGAAATAAATATGGCCCCGTCGGAGAATCGGGGGCAATTGGATTTTGAATTTAATCAATCTTGAATAATTCTTGCTCAGTTATCCAAGATTGACCGGGGGCATATATGTGCACACATAGTCCCCTCAATAATGACTTCATTATATAACTTTAATATGACATGTTTTTGCGTTTTTACTTAAGTACTAAACTCACAACTATCAAACATTGCAGGAAATAAACTATTTTTATTTACGAACATGTGAGTTTGTACAAGGAAATCAAGAAAAAAATGCGAGGGCCGCATTCGCTGCAACAATTTCGGACCAATTGAGTATCAAAATAAAACAAAGCGCTTCATCACTTGGGCTTTGGAGAAGACTTGGATTTTTTGGCAGCCTTATGAGCATCCTTAGCCTCTTCATCAGCATTAGTCATAATGCGCTTTGGCTTTTTCTTCTTTGCAATCGAAGTGCTAGAATCGGTTGATTTTTTCCCAGGAGTCGGAACACTGGAATCAAGAGAAGATTTTTTAGCAAGCTCT
The DNA here is from genome assembly GCA_030737875.1 of Allium sativum. Classification (NCBI taxonomy): domain Eukaryota; kingdom Viridiplantae; phylum Streptophyta; class Magnoliopsida; order Asparagales; family Amaryllidaceae; genus Allium; species Allium sativum. The sequence goes on along the minus strand of CM060916.1, from coordinate 364,005,633 downwards.
TCTGTAATAAACCTAGTTGAAAGCTTAATGACTAACCTTGATCTAGGGTCCACCACTGCAAGGGGCTTAAGGCTTTCGGGGTTCAAGTCTTCAACCTTTAGCTACATACGTTTGTATTGTTCGACTTTCATTTCATCCAAAGTGATGTCATCGGCACTTTTTGAATCCCCAATTATAGCCACATCAGGATCTTCTTCATGCCCCTCATTACCACCGTCATCTATTAAGGCATCTATCATCTCATCGTCATGAGAGGTGTCGACCTTACACAGTTCAACTCCCCCTCCCGACTCAACAATGGTAGCCTTATCTTGTTCTCCTTGAGTCTTTCCCACAGATTTTTCCCCAGTGGTGGTTCCCTGATGCATGTCAGTCTTCTCGGTCGGTTCAACACCTACAGAATGAGAAGCACCAGTTATCAACTCAGGAGAAAATAAAGGATCCTTCATTGATTTCCCAATTATGTGATGAAAGGTGGAGACGGCCTTGACAAATTGAGGTGAAAAGTTAGAAATACCTTCCGATGGTCTCTCAATTGGAGTGACTACCGTCTCTGACGCTGATTCAGGTATAGGAGATAAAAGAGACGCCTGAGGAATTCCCGGGTTCTCAGGATCATATCCCTCGACTTCAGTAGTTTCAGCGGTAGCAGAAGAAGAACCGGCCACAGGGATATTCCTTTGTTTTGCCATCCGCTTCTCCTCCTCCATAGCAGCGGCAATGAGGCGACGCCCCTCGGCCATGCGTGTCGGTTCATCATCTCTTAGATACTTCTCTATAAGTTTATCTTCATCAACAAAGTCTACCTTAAGTTCCTCTTTCTCCCATTCGATGATTTGACTCCATACGTGAACTAAGGTAGTTGGATAATCTTCAATCCAAGAGATGTTTTAGCGACGAATAATGTGCGCGAAGAATTCAATCAGTAATTCGCCAAAACCGTGCACTTCTTCCTGAGCCTCTGATAGCTGTTTATGGGTCTCTTCAGCAGACTTAATAACGTTCTCCACATTCCCCTCAGCCAGGGCAGCCATATTCTCGACTTTTATTAACTTGGACTCCAAGTCAGCATTTCATTTCTCCAGTTCAGCATTTTTTCTCGCTAACTCGGTTTTTTCTTGCTCAAGAGTAATATAAGCCAGTTGCATTTTTATATTCTCCGAATTAGCATCTTCCGCTTGTTTCTTCAACTCCAAACGCTCTTGATATGAGATTCCAACAAGTCATGATAACGCTTCTGTAACTCCTCAAATTGTTGTTTGAAGTTGTTGGCGTCTCGTTTAGTGACGATGAGTTGAGCCTGTGTGTCTTCTAGGTCCTTTTCCAAATTTTTCAAGGCCTTCACATAGGCATCCACAGTCTTTTTCATCGAATTAAAATCTGTAATTAAAGTCCGAATAATTCTGGAGAGATTGCGTGAATATTTGAACATCTCCGAGTATTGCTTCTTGACTGCATCAATCTTCGCTTTAGCCTCATCTGCCCACTTTGAGGAAATAGGCTGAAGTGCAGGTAAAAAAGTCAGATTCTCAAAGTAATGATCTGGGAACTGCTTCTCCAGATATGCCAGCTTAACTTTGGACTCAACATCTAGTGGTGGAGGATTGCAGTATGTTAGCTCAGTGTCTTTTCGCTTAGTAGGCACGATGGATGTATCACCTTTTCCAAATCGCTTCTCAGAAACCTTGTGTTTGTCTCGTGAATCGGTATGTTTCGGTGGACTTTTTCGCTGACTGTGTTTGTCTTGAGGAGAAGTTCGGTCTTTAGGCTGCGACGTGTCTTCTCCTCGACGGCTCTGGAAGCTTTTATATCTATCTGGATCCGATCGGACAGGGGAACGAGAGCGCGAGGAATGTGGTCAAAAAGAATCATTAGGCCTTCTGTCATCTCTGCCCCAGCTCTCACGGTGATCATGCTCGACATCAGAAGGAGGTCTAGACATGCTACTACGTATTTTTCTGACATCATAGTAAGGGCGAGACATTGTACCTGCGCAACAATGTGAGTGGAATTCAGAATCAGTGTTCACATATGAAGTGAGTGTTGTGATGTGTGGTGCTATTGTGTTGAGTGCATCCTAAGTGGTGTTCCCCCGACAAACCCGAGTTTGAAGCCAAACCAGCGCGAGTGGGCTCTTTGGCCTTGACGGGAATAGTCTCCTCTGAAGAAGTGAAAGTTAAAGCATTTGTGCCAAAGTCCTCTGAAGTATAGATGCTGTCAGGCAGGGGGAGATCTCCTAAACCCTTAAATATGGAATCGTCCGTAGTAGGGGCATCTCCTTGAGAAGCGTCTGTTGGCAGCTCTTTAGGGGACGTTGACTTCTCAGGAAAAATAGCATCATCAGGGACGATATACCATTCTCTGTGCTTTTCAGCTATGTTGGCTAACTCGACGTCCTGAGTTGAAGATGGAGAAGTTGAAGTCCGAAGAGGTATTGTTGGACCTTTCAAGCCCCCGCCCATTTCAGGAATAATGTCTACTGGGGGTATGTATACATATGGACCCGACCCATGACCTATGCTGCGGGTAATGGATAGTAACCCATGATGATGGAGATACTCATCCTTAAGAACTTCGTCGATGGTTAGAAACTTTTGATCACCATTGAGAAGCTGATGCAACCGATCAAAGTAAAATTGATCCGATGTTTGTTTTGGGTTATCAGCTGCGAATAAAAAAGAAAGCAGGTTAGTGTGTTGGCATGAACATTCAAAATTGAGATCTAGAAAATCGGTGCTTTACTTGATTTGGTCCATCTCCTGGCGCACCCCGGCTGTTGCCTGATATAAAACAATTCGAGCTTAGAATCGTCGGCCTTGCTGCTAAATGGATCTGAAATAATTTTCCTTTTTAGGACTGATTCAAAATAGGAGAAGGAAGGAGTCCTTGAGTCCGATGCTTGAAATTATAAAAGAAGTGGACGTCATCGAAAGTAGGCTTTATACCTAAAACCTCTCTGTATGCTATATATAAGGTATATAAATAAGCATAAGAGTTAGGATGTAACTGCATGGGTGCAATCCGCATCTGTCTCAGAAAGTCGACAACAAAAGGCGGAAATAGTGGAATAGCCCCCAACCATACACATCAATCGGGTAACTACCACAAATCCTTCCAGAGGATTGTGGGAACAATCAGCTTTCGATGGCACCAGGGTATATCTTTTCAGTATCGCGTGCTTTAGACATATTCAAACAAGTCTGTCGTCATCAATCGTCGATTCAACAGAATCTTTGGGTAATTCCAATATAATGGCAGACTCAAACTCATCAGGAGCTCAATTATATCCTATCCCTCCTTCCTCTTCATCGCCCAGAGAAACTTCACTATCGGAAATTGTTTCACTATTGTGTGCTCCTACTTCATAATCTGGGCCCTCATCGTCCCATTCAGGGTCTAAGGAAGAGGATATGTCATCGAGAGTAAATTTCTCAGAAGTTTCCGCAACTTCTATCTTCTTTGCTAACCTAGATGAACATCTCTCGGCCATGATCACTAGACTACTGAAGAAGCAATAACATAAGTTAGAGTAAGATAGCCCACATCCCCCCGTGTGTGTATGTGAACTAAAGTGTGTGCTACGTGTGCAAAAGATGCAAAGTAAACACATAAGAGCATGATGCAAAGGTTCAATAAAGCAGTAATATACAGAATAGTCCCTGATGTTTGTTTATGTTCGTACGACGCTATCCTAACTGTTCTTTAAGTTGAAGGTTATGTCAAACATTGATTTAGCCAATTGGACAAATTCTTGTGCATTAAAATGGACTACTTCGATTTGGTTCGGGTGCATGTATTGGGATCGGATCAGGGGGCAGAGCTATGTTTTGGTTTGAATCAAACGTTCGCAACCAACCCACAAAACCGGATCCGCTCGAAAGTAAGCATTCAGAGCGATCCGGATAGACTTTAGTATCCATACCCCTCTTCCTTCTTGTTTCTCATTTTGACCCGACCCAGTCAAGTGAGCTTTTCTCCCCATCTTTGCTTTTAAATCCGACCCGATTCAGTCAGGTTAATTTCATTCCCATCTCCACTCCTATGCTACCTCACTCGAACCGATCCCATTCATTATCCTCTCCTTCTTCTTCTTCTCCTTCCTCAACCAACACCGAACCCAACTTCGTGCCAAAAAAACCCAATTGAAGCTAAGCACTTATGTGCTGAAACATTCAATAATAGATGCTAATTCCCTCCAATACTGTCTCAAGATTGTGATGACGCCATTAACGACGATGGCGAAGGGGGGAGGAGGTCACGACGTCGGAGTTAAGCAAACACCATGTCCAAATCGTTCAAATTGGCTATAAATCAGAACTAAAATCAGTTATTACAAAGGCGAATCGAAGTTTTAACCTACTTACGAATTTGATTTGGAGACTAACGAGAAAAGTTTTTAAAGTTTTGTGAAGTCTTTTGTTGAAAGCTAGAGTTTCGATGTAGAGAGTAATAAACATGACAGTAAATGGAAGAAGGAGGAACGAGATAAGTAGTGGATTTATATACAGGTTGATGGTGACCACTCGTATTCCCATCCTTTTTCCCGCTCGGAACGGAGTACAAGCCCACCAACTAATTCTAGCCAACAAACCGAATATCGAAAGATAAAAGAGGGAAGGCTGTTCGGATCGGAATCCGATCCGAATGGGATGAAACACAATAACTTGGCATGCAAATTAAATTCAAAGGAAAATGAAGAGAAAGATTACCTGGAGGGACCGCTGGAGATCAAGAAGAGTTCTTATATTTGTTAAAAATGAAGAAAGCAATCCACACGCTTTGTGACGTATATATAAACAGCAAAAGATACGGCTTTCTGAAGCAGCACATCCCTATACGTCAATGGAAGCGACCTTTTAACGATTCAAATTCGAAGACCAATGAACAAAGGATGTCAAGGCATGCTCCATCTTTGATAGAAGCATCCCTTGAGGGGGCAAAATGTTAGCCTACTTTGTGAACTAGGCTACACAGAGTTAAAGAATCAAATAATGAAGAACACTCTGCCAAACATTCGGATCGGATCGGGTCTTCTTTGGATAGAGACAAACCAACACAAAGCAATGAAGGAAAGGACACAGACCGGACCGGATCGGAAGTAGCAAGGCCGATCCGAACCCCATTTAATAGTCTATCCGATCCGAGCTCAGGATGTCAGCAGCTTCACTCACACGATCTCCTTAAGAATCAGGGCGGTTACGCACACGTTCTACCCACTATGGCCACTTACCAGATGTGCTGTCCTCACCAGAATCCATCTGAACCCGAAAGTGGCGGGATGAAGGCCACGTGGACTTGAACCGATCCGGCTCCAGGAGGATTTTACACCTATAAATACTCCATCGAGAGGCATTTGAAGGGATCTTTTGGCACTTTCAGGATTGAAACTCCTTTGTAACCCAAAATCCACCAACTTATTCAGCCTACAATCATCTTTCAAGTCATATTGCAAAGGAAATTGAGTGAATCAATGTATGAAATGAGTGAGATTTGAGTGAAAATCATTGTTGTACTCGCCTTCAAGATATCAATCAAAAAAGAAGAAAAGTGGACGTAGGCTAATTAACGCCGAACCACTACAAATTGTGTATTTTCTTTGTTTCAGTTTTCATCTTATTAGAATCTTTGCTAGTTTGGGTGTTAGAGCCAATTTTGGATCTAATAAAAACAGCGCCAGAATGGATTATATATATTTAAGTATAATTAAATAAAATCGAATAATGACGCCGCAGTTCGTATTTTGAAATCGTAACTTTAAACGATTGTACTGCGAGATCCGACCGTCGGATTTTCCCAAAACTAGAACCATCGGAACCGTTTTGAAAAGATCTTTCCAATGATGTAAAATTTGTAAAGATCCAATGGTTAGATTTCCATACATGTGTAAATCAAATCTGAAGAAAAACAGCGCCATGGCCGCGTTATGGGCAGAAGCATCGTTTGAATAAATTTGCTATTTTAAAATAAATAAAAATAGCGATAAATCGTTATAAAATATTATGAACGATATGGAATGGAAATAAACCGAATTCACTCGATTTATTGGATATTTGATGGTTGAATGTGTTTGACGTGAAAATTACATTAATGAAATGAATTATGGATGTCAAATAATTTAACTATGGAAATGAATTGATTTGAATTCTAATTATACGTGAATTATTTGAAAAGGCCAAGTTAAATCTCATTTCAAATAATTGGTCGACGATTAGAAGTCGAAGATATGAAGATGGTGGAAGATCGATGATCTTCACATCAAATGGATGGTTACTGATGCCTTTGATGGGAGTTGCTGTCCTGAAGGGGTTACAGTGGTGGTTGTCCGGACGTACTTGTTGATCGTTCGGATGTGCGAGGACCTCTCTCCTATATTGGACATATGGGATGAGGAATATGGTACCTCCGGTTTTGTTCAAACCTAGAACGGACTTGTAAATGGACTATGTGTCCGACAATGGATTTCATTCTGTGTGATTGATATACGTCAATTGCACGGCGTGAATTTCCTGTGTGGCATGCTGAGATGCAGTGATCAAGGCTTTTGTTGAAAAGAAGAGCCTTGTGGTTGATGATCAAAGCATGGCTTTAAATAACATAGCTTTGTGTATAGAGTTGATTCGCGGGCCTTACACCCCGATATGAGCCAGAAACGGGAGAGGACCTCAGGGAGAGCATGCGTTTCCTTCTAGCTAGGAGTGGTGTCAGCGTTTTGTAAGCCCTGACGTTTTACTTATGTGGATGATGGATAGCAAGGCTCCTCGGTTGTAACGGTCGTTCCGAGGCCGATAGTTTGGTTGGGATATGAACAGTTTACACCCCATAGGGTAGGGAAACGCAGTGTTCAGGCATTTTAATCCACTCCGTGTGGACCGGCCCTGACGATCCAAGGGCCCACCTAAGTCTGGGCCCTAAGGCTCGGGCTAGAGATTCTCGAAGCGGTAAGGACGATCCCTTGCCTTGGTTCATAACGGAAATCCAATTTCCAAATTCGACATCATGCGGTTTTGATTGTAAAGGCGGCATGATATTTGGTACCCATGCCGTCTATGATTGATACTTATGATTGAAATTGTTTTTGAAACATATAAACACTAGTAATAATTTCAAATGCTTTTGTTTTATTCGTATCAAGCATATTTTGGCCATTATAAGGTAAAACTCTATCATCCGGTTTGCGTTTCATTGTGTGATGGGAACTGAGTCTTATAATGGCTTCACTTTTGTAAAAAGCATTGCGATGTTTAAATGATCTACTTGTTTTAAGCACTGGCAATCTAATAGAGTAAACCTGTTCCGCATTAGCGGCGTTGTCCTGCGATTGGCCTTATCATAAAATAAGTTTAGTAGATTTCTCATACCAGTTCCATGACTGACTCATAGTTTGTTTCACTTGCAAACTCGGGTGCCTTATTTTCTACAGGGTAGCCTTGTATTCAGGTTTTAGCAGGCTCTCTCTAGATAGCTATGGAGCTGAAGATGGATTCTATCACTTCTTTCTTTTTATGTTGTTCAGCTCCTGCTGTACATATTATATTTTAATTCTGCTGTAGACATTTTATGTAAAGCTAAAACTGTATTTTGTACTAAGTATGATCCTGTTATACTGTGTAACTCTGATGATTATGTTTATCCAGTGTATTTATTGTACGTTATCTGGTGTATTTATATATTTCTTTTCTGCTATTATCTGTTTATGTGTTATATTCCAAAGATTACCCTTACCACCGTGGAAAGTGGGTTTGGGGTCGTCACACCCTATTTTCCACACGGGCAGCTAGTAGTTTTGGTTTTGCCGGTATTATCTTTGCTATATTCGGAAAGCTCTGTATCCGTGTATTTCTTTCAGTTGTGTTATGTATTTGTAACGACCTATATTTTTGGTAGCCCGATATTTATATATACTTAAATATCCTTTGGAATTATAGATGGATTTATAATATATAATTCGTCTATTAAATAATATATGGACGCATAATTTATTTATAGTTATTAAAAGGATTTTTATATAAATGAAATATCATTTAAACCCAGAAATTTTAATGTTGAGCTTTAAATACTATTGTTTGAAATTTAAAGCGGTTTGTTTTATAAAATACGATGATATAAATTTGTGAATTAATTAAGTTGAAGCAATTCTTGATTAAGGATAATACCGAAAAGGTATTTTAAACTTCGAACTGGAACTAGTGTTAGCTGACCGTTGTCCATTTACCGCAAGTCAAACATAGGCCTGTGAAGACTGAAGTCAAAAGGAAGATCATTATATTCATATGTTTGAAAAACTGAACTAAAGAAAAAAAAAACCTACAACTCGTATTAAATTTCAAATTCTGTTTTGAAGGTTGCTTTGTTATCTTATATGACCAAAAGACTTGACCAATAACAAGCATTGAGTATGACAACTATGAACATGTTTTAAATACTTGGTTTGAGACCAGCGATACATGAAACTACAAGATCAAGTTAGCTTAAAATTTTCTAACCCTAAATAATGCATGTTCATCTGCATACATTTTAGAAGTTGATCATCCTATTCATTCATATACGTGTGAAATGCTGGGAAATGGGCATACCAATGCTTTTGTTTAATAATATTCATGTTGTTTTACAGTTTAAGTAGCAATATCACAAAATGATAATCATTTGAACCCCAACAATCATTTCGTGACGACTAATAAATCGTACAAATACAACTTCAACAAAGTTAAGATGCAACATCATAACTTATAATTACAACAGCACTAAATTCATGTTAAAAACACTTACAATATGGAAGAAACAAATTGTGAAGTGATCAATACAAGAAACAATATATACAATATATATTGTCGGTACAAAATAGAATGTACAGTAGGAATTCATTTTAAATCGAAATTCCATGCCTGTTTCTTTCATGAAATAGTGAAACGAAAACAAAACAAATTATAAAACATCTGTATATGCACAAATACCAAGAAAACAAAACATATATACAATATGACCCCGAAAACAGTACAACTCATTTGTAAATTTATAATTCATTATGTCTTGTCGCAAAACAGTGGAAACAGAATTTGTTTCCATAAACACCATAAAGAAATAGCTAATGAAACAGAGATGAACAGCTAAGGAGATGTACCATGCAGGAAAATAGATATGTAAATATTTATATACGTTCAAGCTATACGACCAACTTCATATACATGTTTGATCAAATTCACTGTTGCATACATTTAAAAATCCAAACAAAATCTATATCGTAGTTCCAAAATCTCTGATTTGAATTAACAACACATGGCTAAAACGCTATGTTCTTACATCAAAATCTTTACAGGAAAGAACAGCTAAGAGAAAACAAAATATAAGTATATATTAGTTCTATAGTACAGTGAACTGCTAAGGAAATCAAATCTATGTATATATGAATACCATCAAAATCTACAGACAAGAAATTGATAATACGTCTATACAGTCGAACTCTTATACATATGCAATACAAGGATTGCTGCTATATGTATATATATACACATAAATCTGAACACAAAATCTAAATGCAGATTCAAATATATGTAGTTGAATAAACAACTCAGCCACACTAGTTCGACCACTGTCCAGACCAGAAATGTCATACCAAAGTCCACAAATTTTCTGCTAACAGTCACCAATATGCCCATCACCGTACAAAAAAAAAATCTGCAAAAAGGGAAGAAGAAAATGGCCTAAGAGTTTGTAGCTGAACCTATCTAGGATAAGATTTGAAAGACTTTGGTCTTATCTAAATCAAACCCTACTATAAATAGACATATCATGCAGAGAGTTTCACTAATTCTAGGACCATTCGAACAATGCAGTAAACCAGAAAACCATTCGAACCCTCGGGAAAATCAGAAAAAAAAAATACTGCAATTCGAAACCAGTTAAAGTACTTATCTGTATATACGCACTTCAAATGCACGGATTTCCTCATGGATCTGGCTAGGGTTCGGACTTTGCGCGATGAGGTAATGATTTGGGTTGTCTGTAGTAGGTATAGAGGAGGCCTATTGTTATTTTGGAAGTTTAGGGTTTGATCGACGAAGCATGTTGACGATAGTTGTTGAAGGGGGTTGTTTGGGGGTTCGGTAGATCGTGGAAGAGGGAGATCAAAGAAGGAGAGGTTGCGCGGGGGGTTTTTCTCTATAGCTACTTTCGATTTTTGCTGAAGATCGAAAGGGGAAGATGGATTTATTGCGGCCATGGACTTTGAATTGGTGGAGGAGGATTTGTTTGAGGGAGGATCCAAAAAAAAGGATTTCAGACATGAGAATTTTGGTGGAGGCGGATTCCTTTCTGGGAATGGGGAAAGCGATACAAGGGTTTTGATAAAGGGGAGCAGGTTGGGGATTGCGGGCCAAAAACAGATGGTAAGGCCCGTTTAAAACTATAAAAATCAATGTTTTAAATAATTTAATTTTTTACAAAACTTGTTTATGTGACTTCTTGCACCTACGTTATCAGATTCAAGCATGGTCAGTCTCGTTGGGACCGTAGAGATGGGAGGATCGAGATGGAGCAGGTCTAGTCCGTATCGGAAGCAACTAGAAATTTTAGTCGAATTGAACGTCAGTTTAATTTGACTAAACAAGATATTTATTGAAAAATTCAAACCAATGTGAGTTAAACTCACCCAGCTCTTCCCATTTATATTTTGTATAAATTGGGTTTTATTTTGCGTGTTCTAATTGTTAATGGTTGATCGTTTGCTAGTTATATAATTACCGTTTATTTAACTAATGAAATTAAACGGTCGTTTAATCTCAATAAGATACCACTCGTTATGATTTAACCCAATAAAAGTAGTTTCCCTTGATTGGTCACGTTTATAAACGTGTTGAATTGTTTGAATGGTCCATTAATTAGTTGACGGTCGTTATAGAAATTATCAGTTAAATGAAAATGAGTGATTTGATTTGAGATAACCATTCTGGATGCAGGTAAAAACAGGTTGGAGGAATCCAACTGGATTCCTCAAAAATATTGTTTATTTTCATATTACCATTATATGGACGGTTTACCCAGTATGGTTGAATGATTGATTATTGTTGATGATTGAACCATATTTCAACAATTACTCTGATATTAACCAATGGATAGTATGGTTGGGAAATTAGCATCACATGGCCTATAAATCAATCGATTTATAAAATATGGATTTTATCGACAGTCAATCGACAGTGTTGAAGTTATAAATATATTTTATAACTGAAATAGATTTTGAAAGCTATTACTTTGATTGGAAGTTATTTAAAAGGAAATAAATATGAATTATTTATTAATTTAAGTTTATAAGTAATTATGAAATTATTTTATAAAACGAATTCTTATGTTAATAAGAATTATAAACTAATGAGCAGGAAATAACGTAGCGGTTAAGTAGTTGATTAATCGCGTCTAAGTAACGGTTAAATTAGATTATTTAAATTAATTATATTATTTAATTAATTTAAAAGAGGAATTAAATGGAATGTATTAGAGAAATAATCGTGTTTTGAATTGACCGAGTTAACCGTTTTAACTGAGATTGGCTTTTAATTAGTTTGTCGTTAGCGACCTAAATAAAATCACTTAACGAATAGTTGTTTAAACTTTAAGAAGATTTTAAAAGATATTTTATTATTTATAAAGCATTTCACTGATTTTACAATAGTAAATGTAAAAGTAAATTATTGGTTTTAATTTTAGTAAGTACCTCTTAAATACATTTAAGTAAGTAATTGTTTTAGAATGGAATATAGTTGAGTTTTGAAAAGAAGTTATGAACAAGTTTTGCATTTGAACCCGAGTTTTATAATGAAGTAATAAAGAGTTCTAAATGGATACGAGAGCTTAAATGGAAATGTTACTTAAGTTTGGATTAAGTGGTAGGAGATGAAGATATAAAGGGTCTATGTTAAACCTAGATTTATAAACATGGTTATAAAGGGAATGTGAGATTAAAGCGTTGTTGGAAATACTTAATAATGGAATTAAGTTAAATCCATGGAATTGAAATGAGATTTTCTGAAAGAAAAGGGGATTGGAAAAAGGGATTGTAATTGAGCTTGGTAAATGAGATTAGAAATAGGATTTGAAATAGTAATCCAGCTTAGGAAACGAAGTTATTTAAAAAGGTCGAGAGTTAATAAGAGTGATGTTTAGTAAGAAACTATTTCATTGACGAATTAAGCAATATTAATTATATTTAAAAAGAGAGACCTCCAAAAAGATAAGAAGAATTATAAAGCTATATTTTAAATAAACTAGTTAAGTGGGATGTGTTTTGATATTAGAGTGAATATCGGTTTTTGAATTATAACTCGTATTTATCTAAAGATAAGAACATTGTTGATCAAGTTATGAAAGGTAATTAAAATACCCCAACTTGAATGACTTCAGGACTATCCAAGGATGATACTAGTTGGTAATGGCAAGAACGTATAATAAGATTTCCAAAGTAACAGAAATAAATAGATTTGAGGATGTATGATATAATTTCCAAAGTAACGGAAATAATATGGGATGAAGTTTTGGTAATGGAATTAAAAGGAGATTGAGCGATAATTTCGAAGAGTAAAGGAACGAGATATAGAATGGTTTATTCTATAAGAGTAAGGATTGGATACTTTTCCAAGTAATGAAAACAAAAGACTTTGTGTAATGTCGAATAATAAGTTGAACTGATTTCTCAGTTATAGAAAATGTTATAGTAAATATTTTGAAAATAATAGTCAAACGGAATATGGGATATTGTTATATAATATTTTTCTAAATATTTAAACAAAGTAGTTGCGAATATTAGTATACAAGAATAAGAATTGAAATACGGTTTTTCCCATATTGGAATATTCAAGTTTAATTAATTTTAATTAAAGAAGCCAAGTGATGCTAAGTACTAAACTTGTAAATCTATTTTTATGATTGCATGGATGTTTATTTAATAGTTAAATAACTGACTATCAAATTTAACCTTTACGATTGTTGGTATTGAAAGACCAGGATCGAATGTATGTTCAAAAACCATTCCGACCAACAAATACGAAAATATAGAAGATATCTAGACGGCAATCGAGATGGAGCATTTGAAGAGCATAGATCTTCATAAAACGGAAGAACCACTTAAAATCTCTGATTCGACCCGGAGATATACTAGGGTTCTTTCGTGGTTGAAATCTGTGGATTGCAAGGACTATCGCTACTAATCCATGGGGTGATTCCTATATTGGATGCAGTAGGAGAGTACCTTCGGTTCATCCTGTTCCTGGATGACTTGTATGGACGGATGTCTGACAGAGTATTTCCTAAAAACCACATAAATTGATTTCTACAAATATATCGAGTTGGTGGCGAAGAGGGGCACATCTTTAATACCCAGAGTATATTTGTGGACGCCAATTAGTGATTTGACGGATCTGACGATGTGGCATTCAAAGTGAATGGTGGCCAGGTGTTCCAAAGATTTATAACCTCAAGCCTCATCAACCGGGAAATGACAAAAATCGGGCAGGCAGCATGGCTATGTGGATCGCTCCCATTAGGGTGTATTGTCACCATCTAGAGGATTTCTTTATTTGTTCTTCTTTTCTCTTCTGTATCTCCCGGGAACGGTTATGTTGCTAGCAACCATAGGTGGCAATATATTCATAACATTCAAGAGAAATGAATGGCCGATCATGTGTGGGCCGGGTTGCAAGACGTTCTTGTTGAACCCAGTGTATTCCTCACTAGAGATACACTATCGGCAGGTGGTTCCATAAATTGTCATAGTCGGAATCCAATCTCCAATAAGCGCCGCGGTTTTGTTTGTATACTATATATGTGGAGTGTGAGATGCAAGCGTTCTACTTGATTCTAATTATTTGTATTTAGACATTATCATAATACCAGATGAATATTGATTTCAAAAATATTTTGGGTTATAGTAAGGTAAAAACCATCTGTATTTATGTGTGGGCCGGTCTTTGTATTATCCTTTTCTTTCAAAAATATTTTTGACTTTAAAATCAATACAGATGTTATTTAAACTTAGTGGGTTTTTCTCACTCTGGTTCACCAGACTGACCCGTCATTTGTAATGCTCGGGTTAGCCGAGTATGCAGGTTCAGGTTAAGACGCTATAGGTTTTTCAGAGGATGTGCTGGGAGAGTTCAGATGCATTACTATATTTTCTGATGTGTGATGTATATGAGGGCAGATTATTATAACTGTCCAAATGTATTGATGTACTCTGATAACTATAAGTGTTTATTTCAAAATCTCTCAATAAAGTTTTATTTCTATATTATATTTTGTTCCACTGCGATGTGAGACTCTGTTTCTGTGTTGGTTCTTCTTCTTCTATTCTAATATTTCTTCCTTTCTTATCTCACCCTCTAAATTCTTTCTATTGGCATCCGAGTTTCCAGTGCAATTTGGGTTGGACTAGGTGGATTGGTCAGCTCAAAAGGTACCGGAAATTTGGATCATCGCAGTGTTATTTTTCCTTTGCTTTGTAATTCAAATCTCTGATATTTTTCTATGTAATCTTTATTCACGCTCTGTTATATTATTGTACTCTGATGTGAATTGTTGTAATAACAATGAAATGTTCTTCTGTTTGCGTTTTGATTTGTCGTGTTCTCAACTCAATCCGGGCTTTCCCGTAAGGGCGTGTTTGGGTCGTTTCATCGTGGTATCAGAGCTTTGGTTTACAGAGCTCGAGAACAAAGATACATTAGAACCAAATGACAGAATTCATCAAAGATTGGATTAGTAATATCCAATGAGAATGACTCGTTAAAGATGGGATCAGTAGTATCCTAGAATGAGTTACAAAGAGTGTTATTTTTAAAACGAAAGTGAAAACAAATTTTGTTTTGAAAATTTAAACCTTATTATACGTATTTGATTATGTTATTTTATTTTATATTGGACAATCAAGTATATGAAGATTTTGAATATACACGTAATTAACGTGTATTCGAAGTCTCAAATATACTGGATAGGTATAGAATCACACTCTAGTCGCCTGGGGATAATTCTGATGATTGACGCGTCATTATCAGTATTTATTTTCGAGTTTCGAAAGTGGGATATCTATATATTTTCAATTGATTGGTGTGAGAACCAAAACTTAGACAAGGTTTACTGTTTGTGACTTGACACTGGAATATGAATTTTAAGTATATTTAGAAAGTATATGTTTGAAAAGCTAATCAACTAATTGATTGCTGGTTGTGATGGATGAATATTAACTCCACTAATAGAACCAATATGATAATGGAAAGGTAAATATAGCCAAATTGAATTTATTACTGAACTAAATTGAAAATTGATTGAATTTCATATATATAAATGTGTATATAACGAACAGGTCATAGCAAGGAAGCTAAAAAGAGGAATAAAATTGTATGCCCGACAAATAGGTATATGTTTATTGTATTTCTTGGGTTTTGATGATTTTATGAGCCGATTGGCTTGCCGCTCGGCTTTTTCTTTTCTTTTGGATTGATGAGGGCCCTGCGAGGCTAGTTGCGGTTTTAAAGGTCTCCCCGTACAAAGGAGGTTATGGCGAAATTTTCGAAATAGGGTGTTAGCCAAATTTTTGAGAAATTAGAAAATTCTTAGAAACTGAAAAGTTGAAGAGTGAAAGCCAGAATGAAAGTTGAGTTGGTTAGTTAAATAACTTCAAGATCCGTTGCTTTTCGAGGACAAAAAGAATTTAAGTGGGGGAGATTGTAACAACCCGGATTTTCCGAACCAATTAAATTTTTTTATTTTAGCTATTTTAACGAATTTTGAATATTTAAAATGATTTATTTTAAATAATAACGACTAAAATTTTATTTAAGTAGAAGTTAGAATATAAAAAATTATTTTAATTATATAACAAGCCTGAAATGGTACTGTAGTTTGAAAATTCGATTTTAGAATTCAAATGAATGTACAAGATTCAAAATAAATCAGATTTCAGTAAAACCAAAAACAATTGAATCTGTTTAACTATATCTTTCTAACGGATGTGAAAATATAAATTTCATTTTATAAATTGAAAGTTATTTCCAGTTTAAGTTTAAAATAATCTCTATGTAATTTATATATAATTATATATATTTATAATATATATAAAGCCCTTAAAAATAGCCAATTTGCAAATGACCTTCTTTTTCGATAAAACCACTTTTGTTAGATCCGGAATGTCAAATTATTGCTAGATTCCAATTTTCATAATTATTGGAATTAATATGTGAGTGCAGGGAATCAAAACGCGTTTGGTAATTTAAGTTTGAATTTAATCGACTGGAAAAGGGCCATTTTTCAAACGGTCTCCAAATTCGGCGAAATTAGTTTTGCTAGGACCGTATTATCAAAATATAACTAGATTTATTTTTTTGGAATTTTTGGAGTCAGTATTTGGCCCCGGTAAATTAAAACGTGCGTTAAAATTCAATATATTGATTTATATTTTAATTTAAAGGAAAACTGATCAAAACAGTCGAATTGGCTTATGAAAGATATCTCATTGTGTCCGGAATGAGGGTAATTAGCTAGGGCGACAACAGTTGGGTTGATTTGGGGTTCAAATAGAAAAGAA
This sequence comes from Allium sativum, assembly GCA_030737875.1. Lineage (NCBI taxonomy): Eukaryota > Viridiplantae > Streptophyta > Magnoliopsida > Asparagales > Amaryllidaceae > Allium > Allium sativum. The sequence continues at coordinate 363,989,066 of CM060916.1, read as the reverse complement.
ACTTTTTGGAATTAAATAAATGAATAAATTAAATATACAAAAGGATGAAACCCTAACTTTTTTTTCCCAGAAAAAAATGAGCCCCTTTTTCAATTGAAAACCATAAACCGCTCAGCCCCGCTGATTCCGTCGCCTCCACGCCACCCACCGCCCGCAGCCCGCCGCCTACCTCGCCCAGCCGGCTGCGCCTCTCAGCACCCCACCGACCCCCCTCCTCCTTCCTCCTCTCCCCCCTTTCATCGTTCAACATCCAAAACCCCCCAAACCACTGAAAACCGCCGCCACCATCCCAGATCCACCACCAGACCCCGGCCGTGCCTTCCCCCGACCTCCAGACCTCCGGCGCCGACAATCCCCTATCCCGGCCATGGGCCCCTTCACCTTCAAAAATCCAATTTTTATGTATTTTCAGTTTTGCAATTAACACCCTGAGTTTCCACAGCCCATATCTTCCAATCTTATCGCTTCTGGCCAAACCTCCACAAAACCAAAATCAAAGAGCACGATTTTCTCTTCGATTTGAGTATATGGAAGTCAGAATTTGGATTGCGGAGTTGTTCGGAAAACAGGTCCAAATTCTGTTGTCCAAATACTGTCTTTTCACGATTTCTGGCGAAATGGACCAATTTCGAAAGAAAGTCCACTAGGCGAAAGTTGTCCAAAATGGCGCATTTAGGCTAGAAGTAAAGACGACGTGAAGATTGGAGCTTGTCTACAAGTTCTGGATCCAGAACAACGAATCAAAATGTTGGTAAAGCATGGCGGAGTGGATCCTAAAGTGAGAAATCAAACTTATTCTAATTAATTTAAAATTACACATATACTAGCTTGCAGACGGGGCTTAGTAGCCCCGACACTATTTCATTGTACAAACCATGATTGTTTGGTTGTATGGATTGAATTGTTGTTGTAAACTAGATTAGGTTGAGAAATGATTGTATTGTGGTTTTGTTGATTATTGTGTATTGCGCGAGCCAGTATTAGGAGAGGGGTAATGCTAGACATTACTCCGATTCTAATATCGCACCGTTATAACGCCGAAATTTTATGAAATAAATGTTTATTCATTAAAAATATAATTTTTAATGTGTATGTGAACTATATAAAATAGCGAAGTGTTGAAATAAATATTTTATCGTTAAAAATATATTTTTTAACGTATATATGAACGTCATAAAATTCTCCTGAAATGAAAATAAATATTCATTAACAAATCTGACGATTTGTTTATGTACACTTATTTATCTGATATTGATTGGGACGATAAATTTTACACATCGCTCAACTACACAAATAATATTCAGTATTTGTTGGTTGAAACCCCACATGGGTATTGGAATGATATTTGGCGTACATTAATCCCAATTGTTTAGTTGTATGTCAATCGATTGGTTGATATACTGTTGTTAGCGTTAATTATTTATATTTAATGCTTATGCAGTTGTGTAATGCACTCTGGATGATGGTTGATTGTGTATAGCTATTGTTGTATACATGTGTGTATGAAATCCATATAAATAACATTATATGGTAATTGACTGTGTCCGATTCCAATTCAGAAAGAACGAATATTTTAAAATAAAGAATGTTTTAAAATAATATTCTGTAAATGATAAAACTATGATTTTGATGTTCGATTCGGGATGGACACGAAAATATTGAAATGTGTGAAGCCGTGTTGATTAGATATGCTCCATTTTAACGCAAATGATTTTTATATCGATTTTATTCATTTTTATAATGAATATCGAAAAGGAAATGATTTCGAAATCCGATATTTTGAAAATATTATAATTTTAATATTATAATGATATGGAATATTCAGTTTTGATTTAAAAAGAAATGAAGTTAGAATCGTTTTAAAATGAATTTATAAACGATTTATAAAATATGTTTTAAATGGAAATCGACGAAATATATATAATATATAAATTATATATATTTAATGGCCTGAATAGAACGCGTCGCGCCGCGACCGTTCGCGAATTTCGACCATTGACTTCGAATTGATATTACGGGAGATCCGACCGTCGGATTCTCCTAAAACTGAAATCGTTGGGTTCGTATTGAAAACAGCTTTCCAAAGAATATAAGAGATTTGAAATCTAATGGTTGGATTTGGAATTATGTCTAAATCAAATTTAGAAAAGATCGTTGTAAGTGCAGTTCAATGACCATTTATGGAAATCGACTGAAAGGGCCATAATAAAATTATTAAAAAATATTAATAATTTGTGTAAAATCATAATAAATGATTTAGGAAGAATTGGGATGAAAAATTCCACGTTTGAAAAGATAAAAAATGTATTTTTATCAAAATGAACTAGTTAACTAGAAAAATAATCCAATGGTTTTTAATAAATAAATTGGATGGGGAAATGGTTTTAAAAATAACCAGAATTTTCCAATAAACAAATTGGAATGGAAATAATCTTCGGAATATTTCGATATTGGATTCCGTGGTTATATGGGTATTGTTATGTGAATTTGGAAGATACAGGTATCGTTATTCCCTATACAATATCCGTTATTTTCAGAATTTGATAATGAATATAAGCCGATATAATTTCTATTCAGAACTTTGTATTTAATATTAAATTGGATTTTGGGTTTTCGTGAATGGTGTCTTAAATAACACTTTTCTTAAACCCAGTTGAGAAAAGAATAAATCATTTAATTAAGATTTAGTGAAGTTTTCCAATTAATTAATATTAAATTGGAATTGAATAAAATTATTGGATTTTGGGTTTGTCGTGAATGGTGTCTTCAATAACACTGTTCTTAAGCCCCGCGTGAAAAGAATAAATCTTTTAATTAAGATTATTAAAGTTTCCCGTTATATTTAGTAACTGGAATAAAATGGAATGTGAATTGGGTTTATTGTGGACTGTATTTTTAATGACATTCGTTCTTTAACCCGATTAATAGTGAAATGTGATTTGGAATATATAAATCTTTTATTAAGATTTAATGAGAATTTTCCGAAGTAAAGTTTTCCAATTTAATATATCAAATTGGAATTGAATGGAATTCGGTTTGGTAATAATCGAAGTGAGCTTCTGTGGAGGAAGACTGTTAATATATATATATATATATATATATGGAATTTAAAAAGCTTTGTCGTTATTCCATTTATATTACTAGTCGGATATGGAAATTGATACCGATTATATATTGATCTGTTTTCCGTGAAGATTCCATTATTAATGGAATGTGATTTTGGGTTTATCGCGAACTGTGCTTTAAATGACATTGGTTCTGTAACCCAGTTAAAGATAGGATCACATGTCTAACATTGTATTTCGAACTGTATTGTTGATCTCTGCTAAATATATATCTGTTTGGTGGCGGAGAATTTATTCTCTTGCTTAACACCCTTCTCTAAGACGTATGAGCTTAGAGGTTATATATCAGTAGAAATCAATGGTACGGTGTAGATTGTCGATGTGGCATGTTTGTGTTTCCAAAGTTAAATAATCATTAACTAATGATTGTTGGAAGATTAAAACTAAGTGCAGTTTTAATAAATCTTTAACTAGATTGAAATGTGAATGTGATAATTTAAATTATCAAATTTAGGAAATTATTGAGAATGGAGTATCACCAGTTTTGCTCCAAGCAGTAGTTAAATCTTTAATTAGATTTGAACGGGAAATGGTAATTAATTTTTAGCGATAACACAGTGGTGTTACTTATGGAGTGTCACCAGTTTTGCTCCGTGCGATGATTAGGTTGGGATTGGGATAATAAAAGAAATGATTACTTTGGTACAGCTCGTTAATCCCGACTAGTTTGGAAAAACCTTAATTTGGTTTAGAATTGATATCCAAAGAAAGATTAAAGTATAAATTTAAAAGAATTTATATTTGATAAAATTAATGGGAACCTTTCCGAAAGGATATGAATATTTGAATAAAAGAATATTCTGGAATGGATTGAGGCGTATGTTGTGTTTTTATAGCACTTGATTATAAGATACGTGAATTATTCGGAAAGGCCGGGTTATACCCATTATGGATAATTGATTCGACGGTAAGTCGACAATGAAGACGGTTGTTGAAGACCAGAGTTCTTTACATTGTTTGAATGAATACTGATGTCTTGATTGGGCTGTACACCCAAGATAAGGTAATAAGTGGTGATCGTCAAAACGTACTTGGAGATCAACCGGATATGCGAGGATCTCTCTCCTGTACTGGATATATGGGACAAGGAATAAGGTGCCTTCGATTTCGTTCAGACCCAGAACGAACTAGTAAATGGACGTGTGTCTGACATTGGATTTTATTCTGTGTTGATTGATTTGTATTAAATATATATCTGTTTGGTGGCGGAGAATTTATTCTCTTGCTTAACACCCTTCTCTTGGACGTACGAGCTTAGAGGTTATATATTGATAGACATCGGTCGCATGGCATGAATTGTCAGTGTGGCATGCTGAGATGCAAATGATTAATGCTTTTATTGAAAAGCAGAGTCTTGTGGATGATGATCAAAGCATGGCTTTAAATAGCATAGCTTTGTGTATAACGTTAATTCGCGAGCCTCACACCTCGGTATTGTAACACCCTGAATTTTTAATGACATTAAAGAGAATAAATTAAATAATAATTAATTTAATATTCAGAATTAGAGGAAACGAACTGCACCATTGCGTCCATCTCGAAATTCTAGTCAAGATAGACATTTGGTTTGGGTAAAACGGACATCGTATGAGGAAGTTATGAGGGTTTTAAGTTTGTATACGTGCAAAAGAATTATATATATACGCATAAGTCAGAGGCGAGTCAGTGATGAGTCATAATTTTATCCAGAATGAATAAAATTCGAAAAATTCGTCAAAGAGGCAAAATTCCCGCACTAGGGGGTCCACCTCCCTTGAGGGGTGTCGACCTAGGGGTCGACCTACCTACAGAGGTGTCGACACCCCTAGGGTTGATGTGGTAGTCGGTTTCAGAAGGTTCTACAACTATAAATATGTGGCTATTTCTCATATTTTCTTCATTAGAAGTCGTGGAGGCCATATGCTGCTGCGGTGTGAACTGAACCGTTTTCTACAACAACATACTTTGCAAATCAAATTCATAAATTCTAGATCCGTTGTTTCTCAATTCTCTAAACCTAACGCTGTGAGTGTCTAGTTTTTTTAGGTTCAGATAAATGAAAGTAAATTGTGAAAGACTATGACTTGGATATGTTGTAAAGTATGATTCTATGCAAGTGTTAAATCATATACTATGCCATGATATATCAAATTCCCTAGATCTAATACAATTGTGGTTATTCTATTATGTTGTCTATGTGGATCTTGACTTGTAACTATACTATGATGAATGTGCAGCTATTGGATGGTTGTAACATTGCTAGATCTAGTTCTTTATGTAAGTCACCTTTCACCTGTTATATTGTGATTAGTTTAAATATGTTGTAAACTTGACATGTGAAGTTTTTTTAGATCTAAACATGTTGCTATGTAACCCTAATTATGCTAGATCTAAATAGTTGGATTAGATCTCATTATGTTGCTTTTTAGTTGCCACAAGTTCATCAGTTTTATGTCCACCTTGTTATGATGAAAATTACATGTCCATTCACCTTGTTATCATGTTAAGCTTATGTGTATGCTAAGACATGTTGAAAACTATCATCCTTTGTCATATTTCCTTTTTCATTGTTGTGGCTAGGCTACTTTATAGCCTCGATGCTGCCAAAATACGTGTGAATACGTTATTTAAGAAACGGAGATAATTGGCATAATTTATGCAATATTGGACATACAATTCAAATAGGGAAACATAGAAATAATCACCTATAATGAAATAGGTAGATTTGAATAAAAATGGAATGTCTACTAATTACAATTAGGAATTTTAATTGTACTTATGACACGAGATTAGGTTGCTTTAGTGACGGAAGTCTGCCCGGACCCGACCGGCATATCCAACAGCCACTAATGCTGAACCTAATGTGGGAGGTCTATGTACATAAATACGAATCGGGCTATGACATGAGGTTAGGCCCAACTGTGGAATATGTTTGCCCAGACACGACCGACATATCTAGCATCCACATGTTGTAGGCCTAATGTGGGAGGTCTAGCCCATTATAAAATTATAAATGGACATGGTAAAGAATTGGGCTACTTAACCTAATTTAATCTATAAAGATTGTATGATTATGGACTTAAGTTAGGGTTAAGTAAAATTGGATGGGTAGCGGGTGGGTTAAGTAAATTAGAGGGGTTGGGTAATATTTATATATAGACCCAAGAACTTAACCCAATAAGGTTATGTAATTAAAGACACCTAGTGGTATACATAACCGGTGGAAAAATATAATAAAGTCATGTAATTAAAGACACCCTTTAGGGTAAGCATAACTGACATAGGGATATGTAAATAAAGAAACCTAAGGGTATACATAGTCAGTGGGAAACCTAGTGGGGATACAAGACAAAGGGGAGAGCTTGTATCATATTGTGTGGGACCATTTCAAGTCAGTAACCCGGAGTAGGTATCAAATAAAGAACTCTATACTAGGTGGAGAAGGGGCACGCTTACTGATTGAATATAAGAGATCCAAATGAAACGGACGGTACGGGCTGCACAAACCGACCGGGCCATGTACATGCATGAGCCGGGCAGAAGGGGAGAAGACGACCGTGACACTAGTAGATATGGTTGTGAACATCTTGGAAAATAAGGGTTTCCACTTTAGGGAGTGATACCTCCTACTGTGGGGCCAACACAGGATATCTACGGGGTAGGAAGCCGATCAATTCGGGTAATGGTTAGGGTACACTCGGACATACTCCCTAAGTCTACCGACTTATAGTGGAAGGGATAATCTCATTTTAGTTATACTAGTAATAGTGCAGAGTAATTGTTAGTGAGGCACATACACCTTATCTTGCTTACCTTGTCACGCCTTCCATTTTTGTAGTGTTCTCTCTCTTATCCACTTTATATGCCTATCACGTTGCTTTTATTTATCTACTGGCTAGAAGTAACTAGACTCGCCAGACTTTGTGTCTGACCCTGTTGTTTCTCCTTCTTTCTTCCGTTTCCCCAGGTTCTCAGTGAGGAAACACTCAGACTTAATTAGGACTCAAATATCATCTTGCTAGGAGCTACTTCTGAAGTATGTCTCAAGTTCTTGTCTCTACTATGGCTTAACTCTTTTAATTGGAGAAAATTATGCTTTTTATTTACCTATGTACTCTGATTGTGCAAGACAGAAGTTATTTTGTTGTTATAGTTTTTGTGACTTATGAAATTGTGGACCATGGTATTATGCTTTATGGTTGAAATAAAAATTTAAATTTTTCGGTACTGCCTTATTTATATCTATCTGCAATTATTCTGTGTCTGTTTACCTATAAATCTTCACGAAACTTAATGCATTCCAATGAGTGACATTAACGGACGTGGGGTGCCAGGCTTGGTATTAGAGCTGAAGGTTACAGGATTAGATAAAAGTTTTTGGAAATTATTTTCAAAAGGATTTTAAAAGAAAGCATTTTCAAAAGAAAAGTCTGTTTCGAAAAACATTCCCCAAAAAGCCATATGTTGTATCCTTCGGTCCTTTATCTAAATTTCTTCCTTTTCCCTTTTTTAGCATGTCCGGGGAACAAAACATCCCTAATATCCCAGAGGGCGTCAAAATACCCGGATGGTTCCATAGGTATTTGGAGGCCACGATGCCTACAGAATGTAACACCCCGGATTTTTGAATAATCGAATTAACTAAATGGAAGAATAATTAATCTCAGACGTGAGAATTAAGGGAAATGGGTTGCGCCATTGTGTTCGTCTCGGAATTCTGGTCGAGATAGAAACCGAGTTTGCGTAAAACGGATATCGAATGAAGGAGATATGGACGAACAAAGTCAGGCGGGAAAATAGAAAAAAAAGATTGCACTGGCGCACTTGGGAAGTGCGCCAGTACAAATTTGCACTGGCGCACCTGCCAAGTGCGCCCAAGCCAAGCAGCAGGCCTGCACAGCCTTCTGGTTCAGTCTGATCCATGTTGCCGAGTCCTTTCTGACTCCTTGCTGAGTCATTAGGGCTGAGGTGTTACACTATTCCGACTGAATGGTTTTGATTAACCCTAAGATCATCCGACGGCTATAATTAAATTAAAATTCTATATAAACATGGGTAGACTCAAACCCTAAATCAAAATAAAAACTGAAACTATGGCCATCATGCTGTCATCTTGTAACGTAGAGTAGCCACCACCAACTGAGAGTGAAATCAAAGATAATCAATTCAGTTCTATTCAACCTTAATCTAAACAACAACGAATCTACTACAAAGGCGAGCTAATACAACTTCAGAACTCAGAATTCAGAACTCAAGACCTTCTTTAAGTTGTGAGTTCGATTTCTTTAATAAAATAATTAGCAAATTAATTGGATTGAGTTATGATGTGGATTATTTGGATATGATGTGAATTATTGATGTTATCATATATGTTAAAAATTCTATGATGTTATGTTGTGATGTTATCATCTATGTCGTAAAGTTATCATCTATGTTGTAATTATATAATTGATCAATTCATGATAAGGTTTCATATGCTAGTTTGGTTATGTTGATTCATATGATAAATCATATGTATGTATGCAAGTTTAGGCGTTGATTTAGATGTGGATCATATGCAAGTTAGTAAATTTTATGCATAACCTTACATGTTTCATGACACCTATTTTATGTGAATTGGATCTAAAAGTTAGGCTATGACATGTGTGAGTTATATGTTAAATTCTATATGATATTTTACATGTTAGATGTAATTTTACACCATTGTTATGTTGCATAAATCACATATGCAAGTTTATATAAATATAGGGGTTTGGAGTATGAATCATGGTATGGAAGTTTGTGGTTACTGCCTATGCAAGTTTGCACCTTTAGATGTAGATCTATGACATACATGATTTATGCAAGTTTGTGACCATCAAGTTTACACCTTTAGATTTGGATCTATGACATATGTAGTTTTATGCAAGTTGTAACTTTGGCCTATGCAAATTTTAGACGTAGAACATCATTCACACATGCAAGTTCACCTCTTATGTTTAGATCTATTTTTAATTATATGTATGTTGTGATGTTTTCTCTTTATTCCATGAGTTAGACTATTCGAGTCTAAAGTATATTTTACGTTAAACAAACGAACGTACAACGTGGGGTAATGGGATAATATTAAAAGATTTAATTGGCATAAATGCCTTAAAAGGCATAAAATAAATTTGTGATGAAAATTGGTATGATTTTATATACCATAAATAGACGGACATAATTGAGTCAATTACGGCCATAATTAAATTTGGAATTAATTAATAATTTGAATAGGGAAAATAATTCAAATTGGGGATGATTAATTAGGTATAATTAATCGTCTAAGACACGAGGTTAGGCTCTTTTGTGGTGTAAGACTGCCTGGACCCGCCCGGCAAATATAGCTGCCACAAATGCCAGTCTAATGTGGGAGGTCTTAGGCATAAATTAAATACGTAACAATTTTAAAGACACGAGGTTAGGCTCTTTTGTGGTGTAAGACTGCCCGGACCCGCCCGGCAAATCCAGCTGCCACAAATGCCAGTCTAATGTGGGAGGTCTTTATGAGGTTACAGTCTTAATGAATTAAGAAACACTTAACCAGATAAACATGTAATGGGACATAAGGGGGTTAAGTGGGTGCCTTGGGTGGCATGTGGAATCTAGTGGGTGCCTTAGGTGGCATTTGAAATACGATTAGAAACCCTTAACAAAAATTGAAACATCTAAGTGAATATGAATAAGAAGTGGGTTAAGTGGGATGTACTAGAGGGGACCAAGCTTAGGTGGATAACTTGTGTCAAGTAATGGGGGCCCGTTTCAACCAGCAACCCATACGTATCTTTATGGGCTCGACCCAAGTCGAGGATGGGACACGCATACTGGGCTTGACTATAAGAGGCCAAACCGGGTTAGCAGTGGCAACGCAAGTCCAACGGGTTCATATGCGTGTGTGGACCCGGGCTGGTAGGTAAGACGTTGTTGCATCGTGTAGGTATAAGCTGTGCATTCTTAGTGGTATCGGGTTGCCACTTTGTGGAGTGATACACTCCACTGTGGGGCCAGCACGGGTATCTACGAGTTAGGGAGCCGATCGCATGGGGGTAGTGGGTACACCTAGTGGAGATAGGGGCAGGCGGCACCTATGAAGGCAGCTATGGGTGCGCAAAACTACCATTATCATTATTAAGTTCTGTAGGCGGGATCAACCTTAGTGTGACTAGTGGTGGTGCAGTATAGTTGTAGTGGTGGTGCAGTATAGTAATTACCTATAGTGATTTAGGTGTGCTTGAACATTATCTTAGTTCAATCTTGTTTCCTTATTTACTCTGTCTTACTCAATTGTTGATTGTCATTTCCTTATTTTCCAACTTATGCCTTAGCCTAGTTATTTTGGTAATTATATTGTTAAAGTTATCGCACTAGCTAGACTTTATGTCTGACCCCCTTTGTTTCCTACTCTTTTCTTCCTTCCCCCCCCCCCCCCCATGGTGCTCAGGTTGGAACTAGCACCAGTGGAGCTTGATTTTGGACTGTTGTATCTCTGCTTTTAGAAGATTGCTTGGATCGCTGAAGTAAAGTTCAGCCTCTCTTATTTATGGCTATTTTGTATTGGGGATTATGTCTTTCAATTTATGTATTTTGGTTTAGTCAAGATAGATATTATGTACTTTGACTCTGGTTTTTGATGATGTAATCAAACATATGTGTTTACCGCTGCAATGAATAAAAATTCAAAGTTTTAGTACTATTTATATCTGTCTGGTTGTTAAGTTTCTGTTCTATACTTACTTAAAACGCTCTATAGAAGTTAATGCATTCCCTTTTGTGAGTGACATTAATGGACTTTGGGTGTTACACGTGGTATCAGAGCTGAAGGTTACCAGAACAGATATGAATTTTGAGAAGTGTTTTTGAAAACAACTTTTATAAAGAAGTACCTTCAAAAGTATGTTTTAAGGAAAGTATTTTCAAGAGAAAAGCTTATTTTAGAAAGCATAACCACAAGAGCCATATATCCTTCCTTCGGTTCTTTTATATTGTATCTTTCCTTTTTCGTTTCAGTATGTCTGGAATTCCTGAGATACCCGAGGGGAAAACGATACCAGGAAGGTTTAGGAGGTATTTGGAGACTAGGGCCACCACTGCAGGTCCAGCAAATGCTCCCCCTCCTCCTCCTCCCCCTCCTCCTCCTTGTGTCGATACTTTCGCAAAGATATGTAAGGACTTTCGAGCAATGGGTGGAAAACCTTTTCATGGGATGGAGACATTTGTTGAAGCTCGTAATTGGCTAAAGGAGGTGGAAGAATTGTTTGGGATCTCTGAAGTGGATGATGGAAGAAAGGTCCACTTAGCTGCCTGGCTAATGAAGGATAAGGCCTCGTTTTGGTGGGAGGTCACTAATGGAGAACGTCCAGTCGATACTTGGCCAGATTTTAAGTGGAGGTTTGAGGCAAAGTTTGTCTCACGGGCTGAAGAGAATCTATACATGGAAAGATTTTTGGCATTGAAGCAAGGGAATCTATCAGTGAAAGAATACGTCAACAAGTTCAATCAGTTGGCGAGATTTGGCTTGGACTTGGTCAATACACCAAAAAAGATGGCCCTAGGATTTGTTAAGGGTTTGAACGAGCCACTTCATGGGTTAGCTATGACCCACATCCCTATGGGGGCTACCATTGAGAGATTAGTTGACATGGCGCTTATGCATGAAGAGGAGAAGGGCGGCAATGCTAATAAGGCACCCGAGAAGAAAGGGGATCAAAAGAAACCGCAACAGCAACAACAGAACAAGAAAGGTGGTAAAGGCAACAATGCTAAGGGAAAGAAAAGATGCTTTAACTGTGGGACACAGGCTATCTAAGCAAAGATTGTAGGAAGAAAAAGAAGACTGCCTGTTTCCACTGTGGCGAACCGGGACATCTTATTAAGGACTACCCAAAGAAGGGGCAGAGGGCAGGGTCTACCTTGGGAGGACAGGTGCAGGCTCTTATGGCACCAGGGTAGGCAAGGGGACAAGTTCAGGCTCTCGTGGTCCCACCGCTGCAAAAACGAGGTAGAGCAATTTCCGTTGAAAGTTTAGTTTTTCTGTTTGATCATCCTGTCCGTACTTTATTCGATTCTGGCACATCACATTCATTTATCTCTACATCATTAGTTGAAACACTGCAACTAGACACTAGTCTAGTTACAGATCCCTTAGTAGTCTCAAATCCTATTGGTGGTTCAGCTCATCTTTCTATGATCTGTCGGGATTTGAGAGTGTTTATCTTGGGCGTTGAGTTTGAATGCAACGCCTTTGTTCTTGTCTTTATGGGCAACGGCTTGATTCTAGGTATGGATTGGCTAACTAGATATGGGGCCATCCTAGATTGTGAAAGAAGCGTAGTTAGATTATTGACTCGTTGTGGCAGGACCCTTGATATTTCATGTGACCCTAGAGGTCTAGTAATGCTTAGCTACCTAAAATCCCTTGACCATCCAATGATGATTTGCATTATGTTCGCATAGTCTGTGAATATGTTGATGTCTTCGATGAGGTGAGGGGTTTACCCCCAAAACGTGAGATAGATTTTCGAATATATCTAGTGGATAATGCAAAGTCAGTTGCATTACCAGTGTGCCACATAGCTCCAAGAGAGAGAAGAGAACTCAGTAAGCAAGTGAAAGAATTGCTTGAGAAGGGGTTCATCAGATGTAGTATATCGGAGTGGGGTGCTTCAGTAGTATATGCCACGAAGGCAGATGGGTCCCTTAGACTTTGTGTGGACTATAGAGAACTTAATAAGCTTACTAAGAAGAATAGACACCCACTGCCGAGGATTGACGATCTCTTCGATCAGTTAGTTGGCGCCTCAGTGTTTTCGCAGTTGGACTTAGCCACGGGTTTCCACCAGTAGTGAGTGGTTGAGGATAGCATAGACAAGACTGCCTTTAGGACTCCAGATGGCTTCTTTGAGTGGCTTGTGATGCCCTTCGGTTTGATGAACACCCCCGCATACTTTGTTGATTTGATGAGTAGGGTGTTTAGGGAGTACCTTAATAAATTCATGGTAGTCTTTGTGGACGACATCTTGATCTTTTCTAAGAACGATTAAGAGCATGCCCTACATCTTAGGGAAGTGTTGGAGACTCTTCGAGCGCATAGCCTTAAAGCTAAATTTTCTAAATGTCACTTTTGGAGGAAGGAAGTGTGATTCTTAGGGCACGTGGTTTCCAAATAAAGGATAGTTGTGGATCCTACGAAGGTAGTAGCCATCCAAGATTGGAAGGTCCCTAAAAATGCAAACGAGGTGAGGAGTTTCTTAGGGTTGGCTGGCTACTATAGGAAGTTTATCAAAGACTTCGCGAAAATATCAGCCCTATTAACACGCTTGACGAAGAAGAATCTAGTTTTCACATGGGACACAGATTGTGATGATGCGTTCCAACGTTTGAAGAGAGCTTTGACCACAGCCCCAGTCTTAGTGTTGCCAGATGGGAGTAAGCCATTTACCGTTTATACCGATGCTTGTGGGACAGGACTAGGCGCAGTCTTAATGCAAGAGGGAAGGGTAATAGCCTATGGTGGAAGGCAGTTGAGAGTGCATGAGAGAAATTACCCTACACATGACCTAGAGTTGGCCACTATTGTTTTCGTGCTTAAGTCTTGGCGTCATTATCCTCTTGGCGAGAAATTCGAATTTTTCACTGACCACAAATCGCTAAAATACTTGTTCTCTCAGAAGGACTTGAACTTAAGGCAATAAAGGTGGATGGAATTCTTAGCATCCTACGATTTCGAGATAGCATATACCCCTGGCAAGGGTAACGTGGTGGCAGATGCCTTAAGTAGGAAAAAGTTGTCCGTGAATCCTTCGTTTGTTGAGCGGTGAAGCTTAGAGTTCATCTCTACGTTTGACTTTAGACCTTCCATTAACTATGTACCTGGTTTGCTAGCATCCTTAGAGGTCAGACCTACGCTTTTGGGACGGATCGGTAAGGCACAGCGAGATGACCCACAGTAGGTTGAGTTAGTAGAGAAGCTCAAAAGGGGGGAGTCATCAAGCCATCTCAGTAGGTATACCCTAGATGATAAGGATTGGTTAAGTAGGGATGGTAGACTTTGTGTACCAAAAGACGAAGACCTAAGGAAGACCATTCTTGATGATGCACATCGTTCGAAGATGACCATCCATCCCGACGGGACAAGATGTACATGGACATGAGACGAGTTTACTTTTGGGATGTCATGAAGAGGGATGTGGCCGAGTTTGTCGCTAGATGCTTGGTGTGCCAACAAGTAAAAGCAGAGCAAAAGAAGCCCAGTGGATTACTTCACCCGTTGGAGGTCCCACAATGGAAGTGGGAAAGTGTCTCGATGGTCTTTATTGATGGGTTACCGAGATCGAGGAAGGGTAATACAGGGATTTGTGTTGTGGTAGACAGACTTACTAAGAGCGCCATTTCATTCCCGTGAAGAGTAAGAGGACTGCTCCATGGTTAGCCTCTGTGTACATTTGAGAGATAGTTCGTTTGCACGGTGTTTTATCTAGCATAGTGAGCGACCGCGATCCTATTTTCACTAGTGAATTTTGGAAAAGCTTGCAAGAAGCGGTAGGGACTCAGTTATGTTTGAGCACCGCATATCATCCTCAAAAAGATGGCCAGACCGATAGGGTGAATCGTATTCTAGAGGACCTATTGAGGTTGTGTGTCTTAGACTTCGGAGGTACATGGGAGGAACATCTTCCGTTGGTGGAGTTCGCATATAATAACAGCTTTCAGTCTAGCATTGGCATGGCACCGTTCGAGGCTCTTTATGGACGGCTGTGTCGTTCGCTTACATGTTGGTGGGAGTCTACAGATAAGATCTTACTTGGGCCCGGTATGATTAGACAGACTTCAGAAAAGATCGATTTGATTCGAAGGAGGATGAAGATGGCGCAAGATAGGCAGAAATCTTATGCGGACAAGAGGAGGACAGATCTTGAGTTTGATGTTGGGGACATGGTCTTTGTTAAGGTGTCTCCATTATGGAACATCGTTCGCTTTGGGTCCTTTAGGAAGTTGGCACCAGGGTTCGTAGGGTTGTTTCCTATTAAGGAGAGGATTGGGCAGATGGCGTATAAAGTGGAGTTACCCGAGAGACTTAGTGGTGTACACGATGTATTCCATGTATCACATCTGAGGAAGTGCTTACACAAGACCGCAGAAGTGGTAGAGCCGATCTTGCTTAGAGAGGTGGAGATAGAGCGTGATGCGATGATTCGACGAGCTCCTACGTGCATTCTTGGGTCGGAGATTAAGAATTTGAGGAATCGAGAGGTCAAGCTAGTCAAAGTGCAATGGGGAGACGATGAGAGCAACGCTACTTGGGAGACGGAAGAGAAGATGCGTTCATTGTACCCTTTCCTTTTCGAGGGTATGTCTTTTAATTTCTCCTTTATCGCTTAGCTTGAACTTATCTTATCTTTAGCATGTCCTCTTGCTAGTATCTTTGACCTTTAAATAGGGTAGTCCTATGGTTGAAACATGTGTTTGAGACATGTTATGTATGATGGATGCATGTGGATTCAAGTGTTTGCTACTGGTTGCTCGTGGATGCATATACACACACTTTAGGCACTGGATCAGCTCAGTCACTTCATATTGCATATTGCATATAAATGTGCGTACATATTTAAGTAATGGATGTATAATGGTTGTACCATCATATGGATGTTGCATTTTGGTGAATGGTTGTGAACACATGTAGAAATAATATGTATCGATAGGATTTTTCGCATACATAATGGACGCATGGCACTATCATGATTTGCATTAAGGAGGTCAACTGAATCACTAGACCGCCTGATTTTGCATTAGATAAAGGAACATATACACACACTTCTTGCATATGTTCATACAACATTAGAAATTTTATAAGGACAACGGATTCCTGTGTTTGATGGTTGAGTAGATGGTTGTTTATATGTTAGGATATGCATTCTCCTTAACTTGGAGATTTCGGGGGCGAAGTCCTTTAAGGAGAGGAGAATGTAACACATCGGATTTTTGAATAATCGAATTAACTAAATTAAAGAATAATTAATCTCAGACCTGAGAATTAAGGGAAACGGGTTGCGCCATTGTGTTCGTCTCGGAATTTTGATCGAGTTGCGTAAAACGGATATTGGATGAAGGAGATATGAACAAACAAAGTCAGATGGGAAAATAGAAAAAAAGATTGCACTGGCGCACCTGCCAAGTGCGCCCAGGCCGAGCAGCAGGCCTGCACAGCCTTCTGGTTCAGTCTAATCTGTGTTGCTGAGTCCTTTCTGACTCCTTGCTGAGTCATTAGGGCTGAGGTGTCACCCTATTCCGACTGAATGGTTTTGGTTAACCCTACGATCATCCGACGTCTATAATTAAATTAAAATTCTATATAAACATGGGTAGACTCAAACCCTAAATCAAAATAAAAACTGAAACTATGGTCGTCATGCTGTCATCTTGTAACCTAGAGTAGCCGCCACCAACTGAGAGGGAAATCAAAGCTAATCAACTCAGTTCTATTCAACTCTAATCTAAACAACAACGAATCTACTACAAAGGAGAGCTAATACAACTTCAGAACTCAGAATTCAGAACTCAAGATCTTCTTTGAGTTGTGAGTTTGATATCTTAAATAAAATAATTAGCAAATTAATTGGATTGAGCTATGATGTGGATTATTTGGATATGATGTGAATTATTAATGTTATCATATATGTTGAAAATTCTATGATGTTATGTTGTGATGTTATCATCTATGTTGTAAAGTTATCATCTATGTTGTAATTATATAATTGATCAATTCATGATAAGGTTTCATATGCTAGTTTGGTTATGTTGATTCATATGACAAATCATATGTATGTATGCAAGTTTAGGCGTTGATTTAGATGTGGATCATACGCAAGTTAGTAAATTTTATGCATAACCTTACATGTTTCATGACACCTATTTTATGTGAATTGGATCTAAAAGTTAGGCTATGACATGTGTGAGTTATATGCTAAATTCTACATGATATTTTACGTGTTAGATGTAAGTTTACACCATTGTTATGTTGCATAAATCAAATATGCAAGTTTATATAAATATAGGGGTTTGGAGTATGAATCAAGGTATGGAAGTTTGTGGTTATTGCCTATGCAAGTTTACACCTTTAGATGTAGATCTATGACATACATGATTTATGCAAGTTTGTGACCATCAAGTTTACACCTTTGCGTTTGGATCTATGACATATATAGTTTTATGCAAGTTTTAACTTTGGCTTGTGCAAGTTTTAGATGTAGAACATCATTCACACATGCAAGTTCACCTCTTATGTTTAGATCTATTTTTAATTATATGTATGTTGTGATGTTTTCTCTTTATTCCATGAGTTAGACTATTCGAGTCTAACGTATATTTTACGTTAAACGAACGAACGTACAACGTGGGGGTAATGGGATAATATTAAAAGATTTAATTGGCATAAATGCCTTAAAAGGCATAAAATAAATTTGTGATGAAAATTGGTATGATTTTACATACCATAAATAGATGGACATAATTGAGTCAATTATGGCCATAGTTAAATTTGGAACTAATTAATAATTTGAATAGGGAAAGTAACTCAAATTGGGGGATGATTAATTAGGTGTAATTAATTATCAAAGACACGAGGTTGGGCTCTTTTGTGGTGTAAGACTGCCCGGACCCGCCCTGAAAATCCAGCTGCCACAAATGGTAGTCTAATGTGGGAGGTCTTAGGCATAAATTAAATACGTAACAATTGTAAAGACACGAGGTTAGGCTCTTTTGTGGTGTAAGACTGCCCGGACCCGCCCGGAAAATCCAACTGCCACAAATGCCAGTCTAATTTGAGAGGTCTTTATGAGGTTACGGTCTTAATGAATTAAGAAACACTTAACAAGATAAACATGTAGTGGGACATAAAGGGGTTAAGTGGGTGCCTTGGGTGGCATGTGGAATCTAGTGGGTGCCTTGGGTGCCATTTGAAATATGATTAGAAACACTTAACCAAAATTGAAACATGTAAGTGAACAGGAATAAGAAGTGGGTTAAGTGGGATGTACTAGAGGGGACCAAGCTTAGGTGGATAGCTTGTGTCAAGTAATGGGGGCCCGTTTCAACCAGTAACCCCTACGTATCTTTGTGGGCTCGACCCAAGTCGAGGATGGGACACGCACACTGGGCTTGACTGTAAGAGGCCAAACCGGGTTAGCGGTGGCAACGCAAGTCCAATGGGTTCATATGCGTGTGTGGACCCGGGCTGGTAGCTAAGACGTTGTTACATCGTGTAGGTATAAGCCGTGCATTCTTGGTGGTATCGGGTTGCCACTTTGGGGAGTGATACACCCCACTGTGGGGCCAACACGGGTATCTACGAGTTAGGGAGCCGATCGCATGGGGGTAGTGGGTACACCTAGTGGAGATAGGGGCAGGCGGCACCTATGAAGGCAGCTAGGGGTGCGCGAAACTACCATTATCATTATTAAGTTCTGTAGGCGGGATCAACATTAGGGTGACTAGTGGTGGTGTAGTATAGTAGTAGTGGTGGTGCAGTATAGTAATTATCCTATAGTGGTTTAGGTGCGCTTCAGTGTTATCTTAGTTCGTTCTTGTTTCCTTATTTACTCTGTCTTACTCAATTGTTCACAGTCATTTCCTTATTTTCCAACTTATGCCTTAGCCTAGTTATTTTGATAATTATATTGTTAAAGTTATCACACTCGCCAGACTTTATGTCTGACCCCCTTTGTTTCCTCCTCTTTTCTTCCTCCCCCCTAGGTGCTCAGGTTGGAACTAGCACCAGTGGAGCTTGATTTTGGACTGCTGTATCTCTGCTTTTAGAAGATTGCTTGGATCGCTGAAGTATAGTTCAGTCTAGGAATGGCAATGGGGCGGGTTGGGGTGGGTTTCTTGTGCCCCAGACCCAACCCGGAATTTTTGATCCCCGCCCCGTAGACCCGGTGCGGGTCTGGAATTTCGCCCCGTACCCGAAACCCGTACGGGTCAGGGTTGACCCGACCCGCCCCACGACCCGATAATATTGTATTCTAATATACACAAATTTATATACTTATATTTTTCATCATTAAATGATAAATTATATACATATTACAATGTATTCACAATGATAAGAGAATACAATAAAATGAGTTGTAAGATAATAGTTCAAAATGTATGCATGTTTTTATTGTATGATTATCATCAATGCAACTTAATACTATGAAAATTTTATAGTTTGTTGATTGAAAGAATATAACATTCAAGTTATAATCATCTATAAATAAGAAGATTAACAAGTAATCATTATAGTTATAAAGTATTTTAATGATGTTTCAATCATGCGGGTCGGGTTGGGGCGGGTTAGCCTTGCCCCAGACCCGACCCTAGACCCAGACCTCTAAAAGCGGGTCGCGGGTCTACCCGCCCCGAAGACCCTATGGGGCGGGTCTAAATGGGTCAAAACAGGGGCGGGTCAAGCGGGTTTGGACCCTAGACCCGCCCCATTGGCATCCCTAGTTCAGCCTCTCTTATTTATGGCTATTTTGTATTAGGGATTATGTCTTTCAATTTATGTACTTTGGTTTAGTTAAGATGGATATTATGTACTTTGACTTCGGTTTTTGATGATGTAATCAAACATATGTGTTTACCGCTGCAATGAGTAAAATTTTAAAGTTTTAGTATTGTTTATATCTGTCTTGTTGTTAAGTTTCTGTTCTATACTTACTTAAAACGCTCCATAGAAGTTAATGCATTCCACCCACAGCTGCACAAGTTATTCCTCCTCCTACTCGCCATCCAAGAGCTATTAACTTTGCTAAGATCTGCAAATACTTCTGGGCTCTGGGAGGAAGGCCATTCCATGGGAACGAGACATTTGTTGAAGCTCAGAATTGGCTTAAGGAGACCGAGTACTTATTCATAATCTTTGAAGTGGAGGACCGAAGAAAGATTCAGTTAGTTGCTTGGCTGTTAAAGGACGAAGCCTCATTTTGGTGGGAAGTTACTAAAGCTAGACATCCGGTGGAAACTTGAAGATTTTAGCTAGAGGTTTGAAATGAAATTTCTTTCCAAAGATGAGATAAGCACACAGATGGAGAGGTTCTTAACACTCAAACAAGGAAATTTGATGGCGAAGGAGTATGTGAACAAGTTCAACCAGCTGGCAAGGTTCGGGTTAGAGTTGGTGGATACACCGCACAAAAGGGCTTTGCGGTTTTCTAAAGGGCTTAATGAGCCTCCGCATGGTTAGCCATGTCCCATATTCCAATGGGGGCTACTTTTGAAAAGCTTCTTGATATGGCCCTAATGCATGAGGAGGACAAGGGAGAGAAGAAGGAAGCAAAGACTGAGGGGACGTCGCAGAATAGGACAGTGTGGCCCAAGAAGGGGTAGTAACAACAGCAACAGCAGAAGAAAGGTGGAAAAGATGAAAAAGGCAGGGACAAGAGAAAATATCACAATTGTGGAAAGGAGGGTCACTTGATCAAAGATTGTAAGGCAAGGAAGGCCAATTTCTTTAATTGCGGAGAGGTCAGACACTTCTCTAAAGAGTGCCCGAAGAAACAGGGATCGCAGGGACAAGGTCAAAAAGCAGGGACTTCTGGAGGGAAGGTGCATGCTCTCCCGATCAGTGCTCCTGAAAGAGGTAGAAAATTTTTCGTAGAAAATTTAGTTTCTCTTTCAAACCATCCAATTAGAACACTTTTTGATTCTGGTGCTTCACACTCGTTTATATCTAGTTATGTGGTTGAATCTCTGCACTTAATTACTAGCATGGTAGTAGATCCCATAGTTGTTTCAAACCTCATTGGTGGTTCGGCTCATTTATCGATGATTTTTCGGGGTTTGAAATTATCTGTGTTAGGCGTTGAATTTGAATGCGACGCGTATATGCTTGGGTTTATGGGCTATGGGTTGATTCTAGGAATGGATTGGCTTACCACGTATGGGGCCATTCTTGATTGTGAGAGGAGGGTTGTTAGTCTCCTGACTTGTCATGGGAAGACCCTCGAAGTTTCTTGTGACCCCAAGGGTCTGTTATGCTTAGCTTCCTAGAGTCTCTAGATGTATCCATAGATGATTTGCAGTCTATTCCAAAGGTTCGAGATTATTCTGATGTTTTTGATGTGGTACGGGGTTTACCTCCAAGGCACGAGATTGACTTCCGCATATATCTGCTGGACAATGCAAAGCCAGTTGCATTACTAGTGCACCACATGGCTCCAAGGGAAAGAAGAGAGCTGAGTAAGCAAGTAAGGAATATACATGAGAAAGGGTTTATCAGACAAAGCAAATCGGAATAGGTTGCTCCAGTAGTATTCGCAACTAAAGAGGATGGTTCACTTCGTTTGTGTGTTGACTATAGAGAAATGAATAAGCTCACCAAGAAGAATAGGCACCCACTTCCGCGGATTGATGATTTATTTGATCAGCTTGCTGGTGCCTCGGTATTTTCTCAGTTGGACTTGGCTACGAGGTTCCACCAGTTGAGGGTGGCTGAGGATAGCATAGATAAGACTGCTTTCAGAACTCCGAACGATTTCTTTGAATGGCTAGTTATGCCTTTTGGGTTGACAAATGCACCCGCCTATTTTGTTAATTTGATGAGTAGGGTGTTTCGGGAGTTCCTAAACAAATTCATCGTAGTCTTCGTTGATGATATTTTGATCTTCCCCAAGAATGAAGAAGAGCATGCCCAACATTTGAGAGAAGTTTTGGAAACTCTCCGTGACCATTAGCTTAAGGAAAAGTTCTCCAAATGTCATTTTGGGAGAAAAGAGGTGAGATTCTTAGGGCATATAGTCTCCAAAGAAGGGGTAACTGTAGATCCCGCAAAGGTGGTTGTAGTGCAAGATTGACATATTCCTAAAAATGCAACCGAGGTGAGAAGCTTTCTTGGGTTGGCAGGTTATTATAGGAAGTTCATTAAGGACTTCGCAAAGATATCAGCTCCTTTCACCCGGCTGACAAAGAAGAATTTGGCATTCTCATGGGACATAGACTATGACATTGCTTTCCAACGACTAAAAAGGGCTCTGACAACAGCCCCAGTATTGACCTTAACAGATGGGAGTAGTGTTTACTGTTTACACAGATGCGTGCAGTATAGGGCTTGGTGCAGTGCTAATGCAAGAAGGGAAAGTAATACGTTATGGGGGTAGACAGTTGAGAGTTCAAGAGAAGAACTACCCAGCCATGATCTAGAGCTAGCTTCCATAGTATTCACATTAAAGACATGGCGTCTTTATTTACTTGGAGAAAAGTTCGAGTTATACACTGATCATAAATCTCTCAAGTATTTATTCTCACAGAAGGATCTTAACTTAAGGCAACAATGGTGGATGGAGTTCTTAGCTTGATATGATTTTGAGATTGCTTATACCCCTGGCAAGGGTAATGTGGTGGCAGACGCACTAAGTAGGCAGAGGGTGGCCCTGAGTCCTCTGTTTATGGAAAGAAAGAACTTGGAGTTCATATCATCTTTTGATTTCAGACCCTCCATCAAGGTTTTGCCTGATTTGTTTGCATCATTGGAGTTACGACCGACCCTTATGGGCCAGATAGGAGCTTCGCAATAAGGTGACCCATAGATTCTTGACATCATGGATAAGCTCAGAAGAGAGGAGACTTCTAGTCACTCCAGTAGATATGCCATAGATGAAAATAGGTGGTTGCGACGAGATGGAAGGCTTTGTGTTTCTGAAACTGGAAGCTTGATAAAGGCAGTCCTAGAAGAAGCCCACCATTCTAAGATGACTATTCATCCAGGTGGTGATAAGATGTATAGGGACATGAATAGGATTTTCTTTTGGTCTGGGATGAAGAAAGATGCGGCCAAATTTGTTTCTCAGTGTTTAGTTTGCCAGCACGTCAAAGATGGGTAAAAGAATCCCAGTGATTACTTCATCCATTGGAGGTTCCGCAGTGGAAATGGGAGAGCGTCTCTATGGACTTCATAGATGGTTCACCTAGATCGAAGAAAGGTAATACCAGCATTTGGGTGGTAGTGGAAAGACTCACTAAGAGCGCTCACTTTATTCCAGTTAAGAGTAAGAGGACGCATCATGGTTGGCAGCAATTTATGTCCATGAGATAGTTCGTCTTCATGGAGTACCTTCAGGTATCGTAAGTGATCGTGACCCCATCTTTACCAGCGAATTTTGGAAGAGTTTGCAATAAGCATTATTTACATAGTTGTGCTTAAGCACCGCTTATCATCCTCAGACCGATGGGAAAACGGAGAGGGTGAACAGAATTCTAGAAGATCTTTTAAGGCTGTGTATCCTAGACTTCGGAGGGACTTGGGAAGAACATCTTCCTTAAGTAGAGTATGCCTATAATAATAGCTATCAGGACAGCATTGGCACGGCGCCATTCGAAGCATTGTATGGATGACCCTGTAGATCGCCAACTTGTTGGTGGGAATCTACAGAAAGATTATTACTTGGACCAGATATGGTTAGGGAAACATCCGAAAAGATTGACCTTATTCGACGGCGGATGAAGACAGCTCAAGATAGGTAGAAGTCCTATGCAGACAAGAGAAGGACTGACATCGAATTCGAAGTGAAAGACTTGGTTTTTATCAAAGTATTGCCTTTAAGGAATGCGGTTCACTTCGGATCAGTAGGGAAGTTGGCACCTAGGTTTGTAGGACCACTTCCCACAAACGAGAGATCGACCAAATGGCCTACCGAGTAAAGCTCTCAGAAAATCTATTTGGTGTTAACGATGTTTTCCACATCTCTTATTTGCAAAAGTGCATGCATGACACCGCAGAAGTTGTTGACCCAAGTATGTTAGAAGAAGTCGAAGTGGAACAGGAGTCGACAGTCAAATAGGTCCCTACCCTTATTCTTGGGTCAGAAGTTAAGAAGCTGCGCAATAAGGAGATCAAGTTGCTAAAGGTTCAATGGGGAGATAACCCAGAAAATGCGACTTGGGAGACCCAAAAAAAGATTCGTGCTTCGTACCCTTTTCTTTTCGAGGGTATGTTCTTAACTCCTTTTCCTAAGTTTTATTAGTGCTTGTTTCTGTCAATAGAGTATATCTTATCCATAGTATTTTCGACCTTTAGATAGGAATCCTATGGATGTAAACATGTGTTTGAAACATGTTATGTTTGATGGATGCAAGTGGATGCAAGTGTTTACTAGTGGTTGGCTGTGGATGCATATACACACACATTAGGCACTAAGATCGGCTCAATTACTTTCATACTGCATATGGATGTGTGTGCAATTTTCTTTCTTTTATTGAAGGAAATGGATGAACTAGCATATGGATGTTGCATTTGGACGGAAGGGTGTGCACACATATAGAACTTATGTGATACAATAGGTTTATTTGCATATATATTGGATTCATGGCACTAGCATACATTGCATTAAGGATGTCAACTGAATCAATAGACCGCCTAATCTTCGCATTAGTGTTGGGACATATACACACACCTTAGCATAAATTCATATAAGCATTAGAAATCTTTAAGGGCAATGGATGCCAGTGGTTGGTGGATGAGTAGATGGACGACGGATCATAGGATATGCATTCTTCTCAACTTAGAGATTTTGGGATGAAATCCTGAGTAGGGGAGAATGTAATACCCCGAATTTTTAACGACATTAAAGAGAATAAATTAAATAATAAATGATTTAATATTCAGAATTAGAGGAAACGGACTACACCATTGTGTCCATCTCGAAATTCTAGTCAAGATAGACATTTGGTTTAGGTAAAACGGACATCGTATGAGGAAGTTATGAGGGTTTTAAGTTTGTATACGCGCAGAAGAATTATATATATACGCATTAGTCATAGGCGAGTCAGTGATGAGTCATAATTTTATCCAGAAAGATTCAAATTCAAAAATTCGTCAGAGCGGCAAAATTCCCGCACTAGGGGGTCGACCTAGGGGTCAACCCACCCACAGGGGTGTCGACACCCCTAGGGCTGATGTGGCAGTCGGTTTCAAAGGGTTCTACAACTATAAATATGTGGCTATTGCTCATATTTTCTTCATTAGAAGTCATGAAGGCCATATGCTGCTGGAGTGCGAACTGAACCATTTTCTACAACAACATACTTTGCAAATCAAATTCAGAAATTCTAGATCCGTTCTTTCTCAATTCTCTAAACCTAACGCTGTGAGTTTCTAGTTGTTTTTAGGTTTAGATAAATGAAAGTAAATTGTAAAAGACTGTGACTAGGATATGTTGTAAAGTATGATTCTATGCAAGTGTTAAATCATATACTATGTCATGATAAATCTAATTCCCTAGATCTAATACAATTGTGGTTGTTCTATTATGTTGTCTATGTGGATCTTGACTTGTAACTATATAATGGTGAATGTACATCTATTGGACAGTTGTAACAATGGCTAGATCTAGTTCTTTATGTAAATCACCTTTCACCTATCATATTGTGATTAGTTTAAATCTGTCGGAAACTTGACATGTGAAGTTTTTTTAGATCCAAACATGTTGCTATTTCACCCTAATTATGCTATATCTAAATGTAACAACCCGTATTTTTCGATAACATGTTAAAACGAGAATCAAGGCAGAATTTAATTTTAAATTCTGGATCAAGTAAAACGGGCTATGCCATTGCGTTCATCTCGGAAAAATACGCGAAATAGAGTCCGAGTTTTCGAAAATCGGAGTCCGTATGACCCGGTTAAGGCCCAAAGAAGTTTTCGGGAAATTTGAATTTCGAAACATGCAGAAATGGGGCCAGGCGGGAAAATTCCCGCCCAGACAAGTCGACAGGCATGTCGACAGGCATGTCGACAGGCATGTCGACAGGGCTGTCGACTTGCCCTGTCGGCTGATTCTGATCTGGTGCACCTATTTTCTATCTTGGCTAGGTTTTTGGGCCTGGTTTGAAATCTGACGGTTCAGGTTGGTCCTAGGGTTAATCTAAGGGCCTAAAACTATCCTAATCTCTATAAAAAGACCCTAAACCTACCCCCAAACCCTCATTATTCACTCATGTAACTAAACTATGGCCAAATTTCTACTCTCATGGCCTCCATCTCAAATCCCTAGAGCCTATGCATCCAAATCAAGTTCAAATCAAAAGGTGCAAGCTTGCTACACCAAATCAAGGCCAAATCGACGTTGCTATGCGAGTTTCATGGAGGATCTTCATCAAAGGAGCCACCTTTCTTCGCCAAAACGATTCATGCTCCTAGTCCTCTTGCCATACTATGTAAGTTCTAGCTACTTTTGGATCAAAACGGTATTTTTAATGTTGGCATGGGATAAAATGAGGCTAAACATGATTATGCGAATCCATATGAACCTTACCATGCCTCTTGTGTTCATATTTATGATCTTAGGCCATGTGAGTGACTTAATCATGCCTCTCATGCTATGCATAACCTAGTTTAACTTGCAAGTTTGGATCTTTATGCATGAAATGCTAGCATGAACCTTTAGGAACCACTTTACTTGTGAAACATTGGCTAAGACAAGATTTTGGGGCTTATGCATGTTTATGAACCCAAACCCCTTATGCTAACATGCAAGTTTGTGGCCAAATCCTTTATGAGATTATGCATGCTCGTGGCCAATCCCCTCTTTTAAGTTGTGCATGTTTATGGCCAAACCCTTTTTGGTAATATGCATGTTTGTGGCCAAATTACCTTATGACACTATGCATGTTTATGGCTAATCCCTTTATGATGTTATGCATGTGGAAGCCAATCCCTTTTTGGCATCATGCATGTTTTAAGACCAATATGTGACATAGTATCCTTACTATGTTGACTCGCTTTGCTTGCGTTGGGAAAACACGATTTTGGGAAGTTAGATAAACGTGAACATGTCGCAAAATCTTAACTTGAATATGGCATGTGTTTATACTTGAAAATATGACTTGAAAGATAACATGGAAGTTGGCATGTAAGCATGCATAAAACATGAGCTTGGGAATTTACTTATTAAGTTAGGTCTACCCTTTGGGAATTTACCTATTGAGTTAGGTCTACCCAAATGCTTGAAAAACTTGTAACATGTTTTGGAAACATGATGAACTTAGATAATATAAGTATGGCCAACTCGAGGTTGGGTTGAGTTTGCAATGTAAAACTACCCGGAACCGACCGACCTAACTAGTAGTTGCAAACAATAGGACCCAATGTGAGAAGTTGGTCATGTCGCGCTTAAGACCCGAGGTTAGACTAGGTTGTGGTGTAAATCTACCCGGACCCGCCCGGCTTAACTAGTAACCACAACAAGGTCTAATGTGAGAGGTTGAGGGTGCATTAATTAAATTAATGCCACATAATAGGGTTAAGTTAATTTGATTAATGAGGCTTAACCAAATGTGATATGGACAAATGGGTTAAGTAATTTGGTTAGGCTAATGATACTTAACAAAACATGATAAGCTTGGGTTGGTTAAGTAACTTGATTTGCCTAATGACACTTGACCATTTTTATACGACTAGTGGACGGGATTAAGTTAACCAACACTTAATCAATCCAACACGATAACGTGATAAGGTTAAGTAAATTTTCTTAATGACACTTAACCGTATAATACAGTTAATGGATGGGGTTAAGATTAGGCTTAACTAATCTAAACATGGTAATCGGATGGGGTTAAGTTAGCCTAAACTTAATTAATCCCACTTGGTAATTTAATGGGGTTAAGTCAAACACTTAACTAATTTAACACGATGATTTGATGAGGTTAAGTGACCTATACTTAACCAATCTAACTCGTTAATTTGATGAGGTTAAGTTAACCTATACTTAACCAATATAACGTGAAAACATGATAAGGCTAAGTCACGAATCGTTTCGAATACGCTTGACCGATTTGACTCGGTAATTTGATGGGGTCAAATTAATATATACTTAACCAATCTAAAATGATAATTAGACGAGGTTAAGCCATGGATTGCTTGATATACTTAACCAACTTGACACATGGTCTGTAGGGTTAAGTCTTGGACTTGGATACTTAGCCAGGTTCGACATGTTTTGTAGACGGGTTAAGTTGTGAACTTAAAGTGACACTTAACCCATTAGATAAACCCTAATTCGGAGGATTAGGTAAATAACCATAGTTAACAAGGATTATGGAAATAAGGCTAAGTGGTAAACCTTAGTTAAGGGAAACTAAGTAATAATTCTTAGTCAAGGAAATTTGGACCATTTCTTAGATAGATCAGTAACCCGATACGTTAGAGTATGCGTGTAGGAGCAGGCTATCTGATTCGGATAAAGGCTCCAACGAACTGGGTAATGAAGCAGCGGCTTCGGGGAACGTGAGGATATTCTTGGGATCCCTCTGTGAGCTGTCAGGTCATTATACTAGGCTCACGAGAGGTTGAGGTCTGCGGTAGAAGAACCAAGAATATGCCTTGGTTGCTATGCGAGCGACCTAAAGACTGGGGTGGATAGCAGTGAGTCGGCGGATACATAAGGTGCCCGAGATAGCAAGTTCGTCGATCATCTACCATCTTGAGTCAAGCGTGTACGTATGGAAAGGCAGGGAACACCCAACAGACCATAATTTGCTATCTAATTATGGGTGAGGTAGGCCGTAGGATGTGGGCTGGTCGGAGTGTAGTTCTCACGCAAGATTTTCTCTTGTGTTGCCTTTCACTAGTTGAGGGAGGGGTCTCATGGGACCATAGCCACGTGTAGAAAAGCAGACCTTAGTATCTGCATCGGCAGATAAATCTAAAGCTCCCGACCGAGTCCTGTATTTCTTGTTTTGGCCGGTGGTAGGACTCGGATGGCACGATGTGATACATGTGCATCCAGTTATAGAAAAATGATTCACGATGAAGGCGTGGGAAAAAGGGCGCGGTTGAGGGTTAGCGTAATCCCTAGTGGCCTAGGTGGTTTAACCCAAACCGAAATACGAAAGCGTGCAATAGGTAAGCGTAATCCCTAGTGGTGCTAGGTGGCATAAGTCCTAGTAGTTCAAACAATGATTCATATGGAAGAGCCTAGCTAGAACAAGGGTGATAGTCCAAACGATTTCAAGGATAATACGACATGAGGAAGCCCGTACGAGGTACGGCAAAGGACTGAACTTATATACATGGAAAGAAACATATGATTTGAGTAACCTATATATATGCGATATTAGGTTGACATGGACCATTACACGATTTTGAGTAAGGGACATTCATGGTTAACACATAACAAGGCTGGGATACTAGTACGGAGGGTGCAAAGCAAATATGCATGTTAGAACTAGGAAGAACATACATAATAGATAACGTGGGATGTTAGACGGGGTAGATACCTTGGGATAATGTACTCGATAGAAATCTGACGATGTGATACCTTGACTTATCATAACACCGTAGTTTATCATGACACCTTAGTTTACCATGCCACAGTAGTTCAACCGACTACCCTGGTTTATCTATCTTGTAGTTATCCTTATGTTTACTTTCAGTTTATGCATGTCATGTTACCTTTACCTGTTTTTATACTGGAAGTAGATAGGACTTACTCGGTCTTTTTGACTGACCCGTTTTGTTTCGCCTCTTTTCTTCCGTTCCCCCCCCCCCAGGTTTCAGGGAGGAAACAATGCTGTTTAGTTCGGACTTTTTCTGCTTGAGGGTCATCAGGGATGGCTTGGACTTCTCTTGGCTATAGCTACTTTACTGCTTTTTCTTGGGGAATAATTTATGGAAAAGTTTTTATGCTTCTTTATTTTTGCAAGACAGGTTTTGATGTACTCTGATGTAAAAGGCTTTAGACCTTATTTATTCATGTTATGAAAGTTTGATTTTACTTCCGCTATTTATATATGTTCTGTCTTGTGATATTTCTGTGCATGTTTACCAATAATGACCCTCTAAAGCTAGTGCATTCCTTTGCGAGTGACCCTAGCGGAGGCGGGGTGTTACACTAAATAGTTGGACTAGATCTCATTATGTTGCATTTTAGTTTCCACAAGTTCATTAGTTTTATGTCCACCTTGTTATGATGAAAATTACATGTCCACTCACCTTGTTATCATATTAAGCTTATGTGTATGCCATGACATGTTGAAAACTATCGTCCTTTGTCATATTCCCTTTTTCATTGTTGCGTCTAGGCTACTTTATAGCATAAATGCCACCAAAATACATTCGAATACGTTAGTTAAGAAATGGGAGAAAAGGGGTTTACATTTGGTATAATTTATGTAATATTGGATATACAATTCAAATTGGGAAACATATAAATAATCACCTATAATGACATAGGTAGATTTCAATAAAAATGGAATGTTTAGTAATCACAATTAGGAACTGTAATTGTACTTATGACAGGAGGTTAGGGATCATCTCTTTCTAGATATACTAGTAATAGTGCGGAGAAATCATTAGTGAGGCATGTATACTTTATCTTGCTTACCTTGTCACACCTGCCATTTATGTAGTGATCTCTCTCTTATCCACTTATATGCCAATTATGTAGCTTTTATTTATCTACTGGCTAAAAGAAACTAGACTCGCCAGACTTTATGTCTGACCCTGTTGTTTCTCCTTCTTTCTTCCGTTCCCCCCAGGTTCTCAAGGAAGAAACACTGAGACTTAATCAGGGCTCAGATATTATCTTGCTATTAGTATGGCTCAAGTTCTTGTCTCTACTATGGCTTAACTCTTTTAATTGGGGAAAATTATGCTTTTTATTTACTTATGTACTCAAATGGTGCAAGACAGAAGTTATTTTATTGTAATGGTTTTTGTGACTTATGAAATTGTGGACCACGGTATTATGCTTTATGGTTGAAATAAAAATTTAATTTTTTCGATGCTGCCTTATTTATATCTCTCTGATAATTATTCAGTGTCTGTTTACCTATTGCGCTTCACGAAACTTAATGCATTCCCTTAATGAGTGACATTAACGGACGTGGGGTGCCACATGAATGAGTCAAAAACGGGATAAGGGGCCCAAGGAGTGCACGACGTTTCCTTCTAGCTATGGGTGGTGTCATGGTATGGAGCCCAGACATTTATTTCTACTTATGTGGATAATGGATTGCGAGGCGCCTCTGATATGTCGGTTACTATGGAGCCGATGGATAGGTCCTTTAGGACCGGGAAACATGTGTTCAGGAATAACTAATCCACTAACGTAAGTGTGGACCGGCCTTGGAGGATCCAAGGGTTCACTACGGGGAACTTGAGGCATTTGCTAGAGTGTCTTGAAGCCGGCGAGGAGTGCATCCCTTCCCTCGACTCATGACGAAAATCCAATTTCCAATACATGACATTTTGTTTTTGATTGTAGAGCCTAGTATGGCGACATGATATATGGTACCCATGTATTCTATGATTGATACATTTATATTTGAAGTTTTTTTATACACTATGCACTTATAATAGTATCAAATGATATGTTTTAAACGTACCAAGCATGTTTGGTTATTATAAGGGAAAATTCTATCCTCCGGCTTGCGTTGCATTGTGTGATGGGACCTGTGCCTTATAATAGCTTCATTTTTCGAAAAGCATTGTGCTTTTTATAAACTGTTTTATGCACTGGTATTCTTGGAAGAAAACCCATTCCGTGTTATATGGCGTGGTCCCTTGATTTACTTTATTTATAATGTAAAGTTTTAAATAACTGTTTTAGTTCTCACACTAGTCCCATGACTGACCTAGAGTTTATTGTTTTAACCTAAACTCTTGGTGCCCCTATTTTCCACACGGGCAGTTAGTAGTTTTGGTTTTGTAGATATTATATTCATAGGATCCTAGATTTACAGCCGAACCTATATTCGGAAAGCTCTGTATCTGTAATAACCCGGAAAATCTGGGCCAGTTTAAAAATTTTTATTTTGGCAATTTTATCGAATTTTGATATTTAAAATAAATTATTTTAAATAATATCGACGAGAAATTTATTTTGAATATAAATGGAACGAATATATTTATACACGTCGTCGTTAGAATATAAATATTTATATATAATTATAAATAGAATTGAAAATGGCGCGGTCGTTCGATAATTCGATTTCAAACTTCAATTGAATGTACCGGGTGCAAAACAATCCGGATTTTAGTGAAACCAAAAACATTAGGATCTAATTGATAATATCTTTCTAACGGATGTAAGAAACTGATATTTCACTTTAAAAATTGAGAGATATGTCCAGTTGAAAATTCTGAATAGTCGCTATGGAATTCAGGCCCTTAAAAATGGACATTTTGCAAATGACCTCGGATTTCGACGAAACCAGTTTTGTTGGATCCGTGATGTCGAGTTATTGCTAGATTCCAAATTTCATAATTTTTCGAATCAATATGTGAGCGTGGCAAAGGAAAACGCGTTTGACCAGTTTCAGTTGATTTTAATCGACTGGAAATTGGCCATTTTTCTAACGGTCTCAGAATTCGACGAAACTAGTTTTATTAGGACCGTATCGTCAATACGAAGCTAGAAAATATTTTTCTGGAATTTTTAAAGTTCGTATGTGACCCCGGTAATTTGAAATGTACGTTTAAAATTCAATATAGCGATTTAGGTGTAAATTTAACAGAAACTGATTGTAACAGCCGAATCAGCTGACGAAACATATCCCATTGTGTTCGGAACGAGGATATTTAGCTAGGGGCGACAGTCGTTTGGTTCGATTCGGGGTTCGAATGCAAAAACGAATAATTATGGAATTAAAATAATAAAATAAATTATATATAAAGGCCAAGCCCTAATCTGATTAGTCGAAACCCTTTTCCGCGGTCAACGTTCAAACCCACGCCTCTCTCTTCAAAGCCGATATACGGCGGATTTATTTCGATTCTTCCCTTTTATTTTTCTTTCAATATACGCAATGAAATCAATTAATTTTTGAAGCAAAATCGAAGAGCTTTCTGCCCTCTTCAAATCTATACCAACTAGGGAATTTATCGCTAAGTATTTTAGTTGGAATCGAAGCTCAAAGAGCTCGCTGTCGAGCTCGATTTCGCGCCACCTGGGGCGTGCGAGTCCACCGCGCCGCTGGCCATTGGAAGCCCTCCCCGAGGCGAACGCCGTGGGGCCCCTTGATCTCCCTCCGGCGCCTTGGCTAGTGAGCAATGAGGAACCCTAGCCGACGAGTCCTCTTTGAAACGACACAGCACAACAGAAGGTGAATAAGAGTTAACACTTGTTTTTCAGTTTTTCTTTCTTCTGGAAAAAAAAAAGGAAAAAAAAAACATTGTTATTTATAGATTTTCAAAAGGAAAGAAAAAAAACATTTGTTTAAAATCAGTTTTTTTTTGTAGAAATTAAAATATGGTAGTTTTTTTTTGTAGAAATTAAAATATGGTTTTTATGTAAGTTATATTCAAAAATAAAACTACTTTGTTTTGAATAATAAAATAACTTTGTTTTGAAAATTTTAAATTAGCATATGGTTTTTAAAAATATAATCTCTATATAGAAATATTAAAAATATGATTTTTATATTTTTAAAGTATTAAAAATATAATCTAGAGAATATAAAAATATCATCTTTGTATATGTAGCGAAATAAAAATCTGATTTTTATTACGTTGAGATAAAGTGGTAATTTTTATAAAGGCGAAAACTTTATTTTTTATAAAGGCGAAAACTTTATTTTTATAAAGGCGAAAACTTTATTTTTGAAAAGGCTAAATCTTTATTTTAGAAAAGGCAAAATCTTTATGTGGAAAATAACGTGATAAAAATATAATTTTTATCTATTTGACATAGAGATAGAAGAGTCGATTTTTATATATTGAACTTTGAAATAAAAATATGATTTTTATATATTGAACTTTGAAATAAAAATTCGATTTTTATATATTGAACTTTGAAGAAAAAATGGATTTTTATATATTGAATAGCGAAGTAAAAATTCGATTTTTATATATGTAGTGGCTACGGACGACGAAGCTGACGAAGATGCGAAAACAATGAAGATTTCTATCAAAGAAGAGTCAAGATGTTTGGATAGCTATAAGTGAGAACTTCTCACCTTTCAATTTAATTTTTCTAGTTATATATATACTAGGATGCAGACGGTGCTTAGTAGCACCCGACACAATCGTCCACAGACCATGGACTTGTTTGTTTGACTGTTTGGTGATTGATTGCGATATTGGTTTGAATGTGGTTTGTGGTGTGAAAAATCGAATCGATAAATTGATTAGGATTAGACGTGCGCCGTTATAAGGCGAAGGAGTAAGGCTAGGTTAGACCCTTACTCCAAATTTTGTGGTTTGCATAACGAAAGTGAATTTGATTGATGTGTGAATGGCGTGGGCCTTCACTAGACCGGGGATAAGGCTAGGCCTCGTCCCGTTTCTAGTATCGTGCCGTTATGCCGCCGAAATTTTCTAAAATATGTTAGAAAAATAAAAATATCATTTTATTTAAAGAATAAACTGAATAGATATTCATATGTTAAAATAAAATGTTTTATCGTTAAAAATATAATTTTTAACGTGAAGTGAATAAAATAAAATATTCATTTACAAACCGGACGGTTTGTTTATGCACACTGATTTGACTGACATTGATTGGGTCGATAAATTTTACACATCGCCCAACTGCACAAATAAAATCTGTGTTTGATTGTTTGAAACCCCACACGGGTGTTGGGGTGAAATTTAAAGTTCACTCATCCTGACTGATTAAATATGTCGATCGATTGATTGACAGGCTGTTATAAGCGTTAGATATCTATATTTGATGCTTATACAGTGTAGTGCACTTTGGTTGATGGTTGATTATTTTCAATGCTATTGAATACATGTGTTGTATGAAAATCCATATAATTAACGTTATATGGTGATTGATTGGGCCTCATTCCAATTTGAAAAATAAACAATATAAAATAAAGGTTCATGTGTTGACGGTACTCATTCGTTGAGATTAGTCATGTGTTGAACGAACTATTTTTATAATAAAATTTACATCTTTATCAATATAAAATAAAGGTTCATGTGTTGACTATATTCATCCGTTGATATTAGTCATGTGTTGAACGAATTATTTTTATAATAAAATTTACATCTTTATCAATATAAAATAAAGGTTCATGTGTTGACGGTACTCATTCGTTGAGATTAGTCATGTGTTGAACGAATTATTTTTATAATAAAATTTACATCTTTATCAATATAAAATAAAGGTTCATGTGTTGACGGTACTCATTCGTTGAGATTAGTCATGTGTTGAACGAAATAATTTAACCAAAAATAGTCACACATGGACGGTACTCATTCGTTGAGATTAGTCGTGTGTTGACAAAAAGAAATATTTGAAATAGAATATATAAAGCCGTGTTGAATAGTGATGCGCCATTTTGACGCGAACGATATATATAACGATTTCGAAATAAATTGAATATATAACGATTTCGAAATAAATTGAATATATAACGATTTCGAAATGAATTGAATATATAACGATTTCGAAATGAAATGAATATTTAAAAACGATTTCGAAATGAATTGAATATATAACGATTTCGAAATGAATTGAATATAAAACGATTTCGATATGAATTGAATATAAAACGATTTCGAAATGAATTGAATATATAACGATTTCGATTTGAGTTGAATATAAAACGATTTCGAATTGAATGGGATAGAAAACCAATTTGATTTCAAATTGAATATATAATGAACTTGATTCAAATAGAAAACGAAACGAATTTAATTTGAATAGAAAATGAATTTGAATCGAATAGAAAACCAATTTGAATTGAATAGAATTGAGTTGAAAAACGAATTCGAATTGAATTTAAAATGAAGAGAAATGAATTCAAATTGAATTGAAATTTGAATTGAATAGAAATGAATTTTAAAATGAATTCATAAAGAAGAATTCAATTTTGATTTGAATTGAAATGGAAGTTGAATTTGTTTTTGAAACGAATTTAAAACTATTTATATAATTCGTTTTAAATAGAAATCAGCGAAATATATATTATATATATTATATATATAATATAATGGCCAGAATAGAACGCGCCGCGTCGCGGCAGTTCGTGAATTTCGACCATTTATTTCAAACGGACATTACGGGAGATCCGACCGTCGGATTCTCCTAAAACCGGAACCGTTGGGTTCGTATCGAAAAGAGCTTTCTAACGAATATTAGAAATTCAAAATCTAACGGTTGGATTTGGAGATACGTCCAAATCAAATTCGAAAAAGGTCGCTATAAGTGCAGTTCGATGGCCATTGTTGGAAATCGACTGCACGGGCCTCGATAAAATTATTAAAAATAGTAATAATTTGTATAAAATCATAAGAAATGATTTGGGAAAATTTGGGATGAAAAACTCCACATTTGAAAAGATAAAAATGGTTTTTATCGAAATGCACTAGTTTGAACTAAATTTGAAACCCAATTGATTCTAATAAATAAATTAGATTTAAAAGGGGTTTTAAATAATCGGGATTTCTAATATATTTGATTGGATTTGAAATGGGTTTATCGTGAACTGTGTTTTAAATAACACTAGTTCTTTAACCCGATAATAAATAGAATGTGATTTGGGTTTATCGTGAACTGTGTTTTAAATAACACTAGTTCTTTAACCCGATAATAAATAGAATGTGATTTGGGTTTATCGTGAACTGTGTTTTAAATAACACCTAGTTCTTTAACCCAGTAAAAGGAGTTTTAACGAATCTGCAATTAGATTGAAATGTGAATTCGTAATCTAAATTTCCAAATTTAGAAAATGAACGAGAATGGAGTATTACCAGTTTTGCTCCAAAGCGATAGTTAAATCTTTAATTAGATTTGAACGTGAAATGGTAATTAATTTTACCGATAACACCACGGTGTTAGATATGGAGTATTACCAGTTTTGCTTCATGGGATGAATAGGTTGGGATTGGGAAATAAAATAAATAATTACTTCGGTGTGGTTCGCTAATCTCGACTAGTTTAGAAAAACCATAATTTGGTTTTAAATGACATCCAAAGGAAGATTACAGGATAAATTTTAAAGAATTTATCTTGGATAAAATTAATGGGAATCTTTCCCTAAGAATGTGAAATTTAGAAACTAGCTGTAGGTTGGCTAAGAAGAATGGTTTCCTGGAT
Organism: Allium sativum; assembly: GCA_030737875.1. NCBI lineage: Eukaryota > Viridiplantae > Streptophyta > Magnoliopsida > Asparagales > Amaryllidaceae > Allium > Allium sativum. The sequence goes on along the minus strand of CM060916.1, from coordinate 363,951,925 downwards.
ATTGATCTGATGTTGGTTTCGGCCTTCGGGGTTGATGTTTGGGAAATTGTTCTCTTGCTAATTTGCGGTTAGTGACTAATGAATTGGGATGAGGCGTATGTTGTGTTTGTGTAACATTTGTTTTTAATATACGCGGGTTGTTCGGAAAGTCCGGGTTTATACCCATTCTGAATAACCGATTCGACGATGAGTCGAAGATGAAGACGGTGGTCGAAGACCGGGAGTCTTCACATCGTTTGGGCAATTACTGACGATCCTGATTGGGCTGTACACCCAAGAGGATGGAAATAGTTGGTGGTCGTCCAGACGTACTTGGAGATGGACGGATATGCGAGGAAAGTGCCTCCGGTTTCGTTCAGACCCAGAACGGACTTGTAAATGGATTGTGTGTCTGACATTGGATTTTATTCTGTGTTGATTGATTTCTGTTAAATATATATCTGTTTGGCGGCGGAGAATTTATTCTCTTGCTTAACGCCCTTCTCTGAGACGTACGAGCTTAGAGGTTATATATCGATAGATATCAATCGCATGGCATGAATTGCCTGTGTGGCACGCTAAGGTGCAATGATCAAGGCTTCTTTTGAAAAGCAAAGTCTTGTGGTTGATGATCAAAGCACAGCCTACGTGGTAGCTTTGTGTATAGCGTGTATTCGCGAGCCTCACACCTCGGTATGAGTTAAAAACGGGATACGGACTGCAGGGAGAGCGCACGTTTCTTTCTAGCTTTGGTGGTGTCAGTGACTTACCAGCCCTGACATATATATACTTTTCACCTTTGTGGTTGTTGGATGAGGCGCCTCGATTATAGGTCTGTAAGGACCGGGAAATGTGTGTTCAGGAATACTAATCCTCTAACGTAAGTGAGGACCGGCCCTGAAGCATCCAGGGGTTACCCAGTGTGCGTAATCCTGAGGCATTTGCTAGAGTGTCTCGAACACGGAGAGGAGCTTGCCCCTTGCCTCGACTCATGACGGAAATCAAATTTCCAATACGTGTATTTCGGCTTTATTTGTAGAGCCTAGTATGGCGACATAGTAGCATGGGATACTATGCCGTCTATGATTTATATTTATGATTGAAATTGTTTTGACACTATACACTTATTATAGTATCAAATGATTTGTTTTAAACGTACCAAGCATGTTTGGCTGTTATAAGGTAAAACCCTATCCCCCGGCTTGCGTTGCATTGTATGATAGGACCTGGGTCTTATAATAGCTTCATTTTTCGAAAAAGCATTGCGTTGTTTATTGATATGCACTGGCATTCTTGGGAGGAAACCCGTTCCGTGTTATGCGGCGTGGTCCCTTGAATTACCATCTTTTAAAATAAAGTTTTAAATAACTATTTTAGTTCTCACACCAGTCACATGACTGACCTGGAGTTTATTGTTTTAACCTAAACTCTGGGTGCCCCTATTTTCCGCACGGGCAGCTAGTAGTTTTGGTTTTGCAGATTTATATTCACAGGATCCTGGTTTACAGCTGGAATGATATCCGGAAAGCTCTGTATCCGTATATCACCTTCAGTTGTGCTTTATATTATTTTTCCGCTGCTATGTATTTAAATGTAATTTAAATCTCTGATATTTCTGTGTAATATTTATTCATTTATACTCTGTATATTCTTGAAATCTGATGCATTGTTGTAATATACAATGAAATGTTCTTCTGTTTGTGTTCTGATTTGTCCTGTTCTCAACAGTCAGGGGTTTCGAACGGTCTAGATCGGTTTAACGACTGATTCAGATCGAGCGAAATTCCAGGCCGTCACATTTGGTATCAGAGCTTTGGTTTACAGAGCTCGAGAACAAGACACATTAGAACCATACGAAAGAATTCATCAAATATTGGATTAGTAATATCCAATTAGAATGACTCGTTAGAGATAGGATCAGTAGTATCCTAGAACGAGTGTGAAGAGTATATTTTCCAAATAAAAACAATTTTGTTTAGAAAATTTAAATCGTTTTAAACGTATTTGATTATTTATTTATTTTGAATATGGACAATCGAGTATATAAAGATTTCGCGTATACGCGTCATGAACGTATATTCGAAGTTTTAATATACTGGATAGATATAGAATCATACTCTAGTGGCCCGAAGATGATTCTAATGATTGACTAGTTGTCATTAGTATTCATGTTCGAGTAACGAAGGTGTGATTTTCTATATATTTCCATTAGACTGGTGTGAGAACCAAAACTAATATAGTTAGAACACATTGTTGTGAATTGGCATCAAAAACAAGATTTTCTGTATATATATCAAAATTATGAATTTGAAACTCTAATCCACTAATTGATTGATGTTTGAGTTGCTTGTTTAATTGTTTGCTAATTTTAACCATTTATGCCTAAGTAAACTAATAATTGAATCGTATTGAAAATTGGTTGCATTTGCTTGCATATACATATACTTACATTGAACAGGTCATAGCAAGAAGGCTAGAGCCAGAGAATAAAATTTGTTTGCCCGACAAATAGGTACATGTTTACTACATAATTTACTGTTTGTTTGGGTGATGATGATTTTGTGAGCCTATTGGCTAGCCGCTTGGCTTTTTCTTTTTCTTTTTGAGATCTGAAGGACCGGGGAAGCTATTTGAAATTCCCCGATGCTCCCGGTGCAGGGGAGGTTATGGCGAAATTTTTCGAAAATTTAGGGTGTTAGCCAAATTTTTGAAATTTTGAAAATTCTCAGAAACTGAAAAGTTAGAGAATGCAAGCCAGATCGAACGTAGAGCTTAATAATCAAACCACTTTCGACTTTGTTCCTTTTCGGGGACGAAAAGTTTTAAGTGGGGGAGATTGTAATAACCCGGAAAATCTGGGCCAGTTTAAAAAATTTTATTTTGGCAATTTTATCGAATTTTGATATTTAAAATAAATTATTTTAAATAATATCGACGAGAAATTTATTTTGAATATAAATGGAACGAATATATTTATACGCGTCGTCGTTAGAATATAAATATTTATATATAATTATAAATAGAATTGAAAATGGCGCGGTAGTTCGATAATTCGATTTCAAACTTCAATTGAATGTACCGGGTGCAAAACAATCCGGATTTTAGTGAAACCAAAAACATTAGGATCTAATTGATAATATCTTTCTAACGGATGTAAGAAACTAAGATTTCACTTTAAAAATTGAGAGATATGTCCAGTTGAAAATTCTGAATAGTCGCTATGGAATTCAGGCCCTTAAAAATGGACATTTTGCAAATGACCTCGGATTTCGACGAAACAAGTTTTGTTGGATCCGTGATGTCGAGTTATTGCTAGATTCCAAATTTCATAATTTTTCGAATCAATATGTGAGCGTGGCAAAGGAAAACGCGTTTGACCAGTTTCAGTTGATTTTAATCGACTGGAAATTGGCCATTTTTCTAACGGTCTCAGAATTCGACGAAACTAGTTTTATTAGGACCGTATCGTCAATACGAAGCTAGAAAATATTTTTCTGGAATTTTTAAAGTTCGTATGTGACCCCGGTAATTTGAAATGTACGTTTAAAATTCAATATAGCGATTTAGGTGTAAATTTAACAGAAACTGATTGTAACAGCCGAATCAGCTGACGAAACATATCCCATTGTGTTCGGAACGAGGATATTTAGCTAGGGGCGACAGTCGTTGGGTTCGATTCGGGGTTCGAATGCAAAAACGAATAATTATGGAATTAAAATAATAAAATAAATTATATATAAAGGCCAAGCCCTAATCTGATTAGTCGAAACCCTTTTCCGCGGTCAACGTTCAAACCCACGCCTCTCTCTTCAAAGCCGATATACGGCGGATTTATTTCGATTCTTCCCTTTTATTTTTCTTTCAATATACGCAATGAAATCAATTAATTTTTGAAGCAAAATCGAAGAGCTTTCTGCCCTCTTCAAATCTATACCAACTGGGGAATTTATCGCTAAGTATTTTAGTTGGAATCGAAGCTCAAAGAGCTCGCTGTCGAGCTCGATTTCGCGCCACCTGGGGCGTGCGAGTCCACCGCGCCGCCGGCCATTGGAAGCCCTCCCCGAGGCGAACGCCGTGGGGCCCCTTGATCTCCCTCCGGCGCCTTGGCTAGTGAGCAATGAGGAACCCTAGCCGACGAGTCCTCTTCGAAACGACACAGCACAACAGAAGGTGAATAAGAGTTAACACTTGTTTTTCAGTTTTTCTTTCTTCTGGAAAAAAAAAAGGAAAAAAAAACATTGTTATTTATAGATTTTCAAAAGGAAAGAAAAAAACATTTGTTTAAAATCAGTTTTTTTTTGTAGAAATTAAAATATGGTTTTTATGTAAGTTATATTCAAAAATAAAACTACTTTGTTTGGAATAATAAAATAACTTTGTTTTGAAAATTTTAAATTAGCATATGGTTTTTAAAAATATAATCTCTATATAGAAATATTAAAAATATGATTTTTATATTTTTAAAGTATTAAAAATATAATCTAGAGAATATAAAAATATCATCTTTGTATATGTAGCGAAATAAAAATCTGATTTTTATTACGTTGAGATAAAGTGGTAATTTTTATAAAGGCGAAAACTTTATTTTTTATAAAGGCGAAAACTTTATTTTTATAAAGGCGAAAACTTTATTTTTGAAAAGGCTAAATCTTTATTTTAGAAAAGGCAAAATCTTTATGTGGAAAATAGCGTGATAAAAATATAATTTTTATCTATTTGACATAGAGATAGAAGAGTCGATTTTTATATATTGAACTTTGAAATAAAAATATGATTTTTATATATTGAACTTTGAAATAAAAATTCGATTTTTATATATTGAACTTTGAAGAAAAAATGGATTTTTATATATTGAATAGCGAAGTAAAAATTCGATTTTTATATATGTAGTGGCTACGGACGACGAAGCTGACGAAGATGCGAAAACAATGAAGATTTCTATCAAAGAAGAGTCAAGATATTTGGATAGCTATAAGTGAGAACTTCTCACCTTTCAATTTAATTTTTCTAGTTATATATATACTAGGATGCAGACGGTGCTTAGTAGCACCCGACACAATCGTCCACAGACCATGGACTTGTTTGTTTGACTGTTTGGTGATTGATTGCGATATTGGTTTGAATGTGGTTTGTGGTGTGAAAAATCGAATCGATAAATTGATTAGGATTAGACGTGCGCCGTTATAAGGCGAAGGAGTAAGGCTAGGTTAGACCCTTACTCCAAATTTTGTGGTTTGCATAACGAAAGTGAATTTGATTGATGTGTGAATGGCGTGGGCCTTCACTAGACCGGGGATAAGGCTAGGCCTCGTCCCGTTTCTAGTATCGTGCCGTTATGCCGCCGAAATTTTCTAAAATATGTTAGAAAAATAAAAATATCATTTTATTTAAAGAATAAACTGAATAGATATTCATATGTTAAAATAAAATGTTTTATCGTTAAAAATATAATTTTTAACGTGAAGTGAATAAAATAAAATATTCATTTACAAACCGGACGGTTTGTTTATGCACACTGATTTGACTGACATTGATTGGGTCGATAAATTTTACACATCGCCCAACTGCACAAATAAAATCTGTGTTTGATTGTTTGAAACCCCACACGGGTGTTGGGGTGAAATTTAAAGTTCACTCATCCTGACTGATTAAATATGTCGATCGATTGATTGACAGGCTGTTATAAGCGTTAGATATCTATATTTGATGCTTATACAGTGTAGTGCACTTTGGTTGATGGTTGATTATTTTCAATGCTATTAAATACATGTGTTGTATGAAAATCCATATAATTAACGTTATATGGTGATTGATTGGGCCTCATTCCAATTTGAAAAATAAACAATATAAAATAAAGGTTCATGTGTTGACGGTACTCATTCGTTGAGATTAGTCATGTGTTGAACGAATTATTTTTATAATAAAATTTACATCTTTATCAATATAAAATAAAGGTTCATGTGTTGACTATATTCATCCGTTGATATTAGTCATGTGTTGAACGAATTATTTTTATAATAAAATTTACATCTTTATCAATATAAAATAAAGGTTCATGTGTTGACGGTACTCATTCGTTGAGATTAGTCATGTGTTGAACGAATTATTTTTATAATAAAATTTACATCTTTATCAATATAAAATAAAGGTTCATGTGTTGACGGTACTCATTCGTTGAGATTAGTCATGTGTTGAACGAAATAATTTAACCAAAAATAGTCACACATGGACGGTACTCATTCGTTGAGATTAGTCGTGTGTTGACAAAAAGAAATATTTGAAATAGAATATATAAAGCCGTGTTGAATAGTGATGCGCCATTTTGACGCGAACGATATATATAACGATTTCGAAATAAATTGAATATATAACGATTTCGAAATAAATTGAATATATAACGATTTCGAAATGAATTGAATATATAACGATTTCGAAATGAAATGAATATTTAAAAACGATTTCGAAATGAATTGAATATATAACGATTTCGAAATAAATTGAATATAAAACGATTTCGATATGAATTGAATATAAAACGATTTCGAAATGAATTGAATATATAACGATTTCGATTTGAGTTGAATATAAAACGATTTCGAATTGAATGGGATAGAAAACCAATTTGATTTCAAATTGAATATATAATGAACTTGATTCAAATAGAAAACGAAACGAATTTAATTTGAATAGAAAATGAATTTGAATCGAATAGAAAACCAATTTGAATTGAATAGAATTGAGTTGAAAAACGAATTCGAATTGAATTTAAAATGAAGAGAAATGAATTCAAATTGAATTGAAATTTGAATTGAATAGAAATGAATTTTAAAACGAATTCATAAAGAAGAATTCAATTTTGATTTGAATTGAAATGGAAGTTGAATTTGTTTTTGAAACGAATTTAAAACTATTTATATAATTCGTTTTAAATAGAAATCGGCGAAATATATATTATATATATTATATATATAATATAATGGCCTGAATAGAACGCGCCGCGTCGCGGCAGTTCGTGAATTTCGACCATTTATTTCAAACGGACATTACGGGAGATCCGACCGTCGGATTCTCCTAAAACCGGAACCGTTGGGTTCGTATCGAAAAGAGCTTTCTAACGAATATTAGAAATTCAAAATCTAACGGTTGGATTTGGAGATACGTCCAAATCAAATTCGAAAAAGGTCGCTATAAGTGCAGTTCGATGGCCATTGTTGGAAATCGACTGCACGGGCCTCGATAAAATTATTAAAAATAGTAATAATTTGTATAAAATCATAAGAAATGATTTGGGAAAATTTGGGATGAAAAACTCCACATTTGAAAAGATAAAAATGGTTTTTATCGAAATGCACTAGTTTGAACTAAATTTGAAACCCAATTGATTCTAATAAATAAATTAGATTTAAAAGGGGTTTTAAATAATCGGGATTTCTAATATATTTGATTGGATTTGAAATGGGTTTATCGTGAACTGTGTTTTAAATAACACTAGTTCTTTAACCCGATAATAAATAGAATGTGATTTGGGTTTATCGTGAACTGTGTTTTAAATAACACTAGTTCTTTAACCCGATAATAAATAGAATGTGATTTGGGTTTATCGTGAACTGTGTTTTAAATAACACCTAGTTCTTTAACCCAGTAAAAGGAGTTTTAACGAATCTGCAATTAGATTGAAATGTGAATTCGTAATCTAAATTTCCAAATTTAGAAAATGAACGAGAATGGAGTATTACCAGTTTTGCTCCAAAGCGATAGTTAAATCTTTAATTAGATTTGAACGTGAAATGGTAATTAATTTTACCGATAACACCACGGTGTTAGATATGGAGTATTACCAGTTTTGCTTCATGGGATGAATAGGTTGGGATTGGGAAATAAAATAAATAATTACTTCGGTGTGGTTCGCTAATCTCGACTAGTTTAGAAAAACCATAATTTGGTTTTAAATGACATCCAAAGGAAGATTACAGGATAAATTTTAAAGAATTTATCTTGGATAAAATTAATGGGAATCTTTCCCTAAGAATGTGAAATTTAGAAACTAGCTGTAGGTTGGCTAAGAAGAATGGTTTCCTGGATATTGATCTGATGTTGGTTTCGGCCTTCGGGGTTGATGTTTGGGAAATTGTTCTCTTGCTAATTTGCGGTTAGTGACTAATGAATTGGGATGAGGCGTATGTTGTGTTTGTGTAACATTTGTTTTTAATATATGCGGGTTGTTCGGAAAGTCCGTGTTTATACCCATTCTGAATAACCGATCCGACGATGAGTCGAAGATGAAGACGGTGGTCGAAGACCGGGAGTCTTCACATCGTTTGGGCAATTACTGACGATCCTGATTGGGCTGTACACCCAAGAGGATGGAAATAGTTGGTGGTCGTCCAGACGTACTTGGAGATGGACGGATATGCGAGGAAAGTGCCTCCGGTTTAGTTCAGACCCAGAACGGACTTGTAAATGGATTGTGTGTCTGACATTGGATTTTATTCTGTGTTGATTGATTTCTGTTAAATATATATCTGTTTGGCGGCGGAGAATTTATTCTCTTGCTTAACGCCCTTCTCTGAGACGTACGAGCTTAGAGGTTATATATCGATAGATATCAATCGCATGGCATGAATTGCCTGTGTGGCACGCTAAGGTGCAATGATCAAGGCTTCTGTTGAAAAGCAAAGTCTTGTGGTTGATGATCAAAGCACAGCCTACGTGGTAGCTTTGTGTATAGCGTGTATTCGCGAGCCTCACACCTCGGTATGAGTTAAAAACGGGATACGGACTGCAGGGAGAGCGCACGTTTCTTTCTAGCTTTGGTGGTGTCAGTGACTTACCAGCCCTGACATATATATACTTTTCACCTTTGTGGTTGTTGGATGAGGCGCCTCGATTATAGGTCTGTAAGGACCGGGAAACGTGTGTTCAGGAATACTAATCCTCTAACGTAAGTGAGGACCGGCCCTGAAGCATCCAGGGGTTACCCAGTGTGCGTAATCCTGAGGCATTTGCTAGAGTGTCTCGAACACGGAGAGGAGCTTGCCCCTTGCCTCGACTCATGATGGAAATCAAATTTCCAATACGTGTATTTCGGCTTTATTTGTAGAGCCTAGTATGGCGACATAGTAGCATGGGATACTATGCCGTCTATGATTTATATTTATGATTGAAATTGTTTTGACACTATACACTTATTATAGTATCAAATGATTTGTTTTAAACGTACCAAGCATGTTTGGCTGTTATAAGGTAAAACCCTATCCCCCGGCTTGCGTTGCATTGTATGATAGGACCTGGGTCTTATAATAGCTTCATTTTTCGAAAAAGCATTGCGTTGTTTATTGATATGCACTGGCATTCTTGGGAGGAAACCCGTTCCGTGTTATGCGGCGTGGTCCCTTGAATTACCATCTTTTAAAATAAAGTTTTAAATAACTATTTTAGTTCTCACACCAGTCACATGACTGACCTGGAGTTTATTGTTTTAACCTAAACTCTGGGTGCCCCTATTTTCCGCACGGGCAGCTAGTAGTTTTGGTTTTGCAGATTTATATTCACAGGATCCTGGTTTACAGCTGGAATGATATCCGGAAAGCTCTGTATCCGTATATCACCTTCAGTTGTGCTTTATATTATTTTTCCGCTGCTATGTATTTAAATGTAATTTAAATCTCTGATATTTCTGTGTAATATTTATTCATTTATACTCTGTATATTCTTGAAATCTGATGCATTGTTGTAATATACAATGAAATGTTCTTCTGTTTGTGTTCTGATTTGTCCTGTTCTCAACAGTCAGGGGTTTCGAACGGTCTAGATAGGTTTAACGACTGATTCAGATCGAGCGAAATTCCAGGCCGTCACAGTATCCGTGTATTTATTTCAGTTGTGTTATGTATTATTTTTTCCCTGCTTTGTAATTTGAATCTCTAGTATTTGTGTAATATTTATTCATACTCTGTTATATTCTTGTACTCTGATGTAAATTGTTGTAACAGCAATGAATTGTTCTTCTATTTGCGTTCTGATTTGTCGTGTTCTCAACGCAATCCAGGTTTCACGTAAGGGCGAGTTTGGGCTGTTTCAGTTGATGTTTTCTGCTACACATTATCTTTATGTATTTATATTTCTGTTGTTACGAAAATTTAAATCTTTGATATTTTCCGCTATATATTATTTATTTGAACTCTAATATCTTGTACACTGATGTAAATTGTTGTAATATCAATGAAATGTTCTCATGTTTGTGTTCTAATGCTTCATGTTGTCAAAGCAATCCGCTTTCTCGTTCGGTCTAGGTCGGCCGGGAAGTCAGGGTCGTCACATGCGACCTCACTAGGCTTGGGTATGGCACCTGTTTTAGTCATTTTAATTACAACCCAAAGGTCAAGGCTATCCATCATCATTCACTTACTTCATTCCAGTAGTGTTTGCCAAATCAACCTACTTCATTCTGGATTCTACACCATGTACACAGTTGTTAAAATGGTTTTCGGTATTGGCAGAGAGTATGACAATATCCGATCCCGGTCTTTTCAACAACCAAAATTTTACATTTTTCACACCGTGGACATTTTATTTGAAATCATATTTTAGAATGTCATGAATAAATTAACTCCAAATATTGGTTTTATATTGAAACCATTAAGTTCAAATATTCAGTCATAAATTTTATTTCAATTGATTCATTATTTGATTGCATTCAATGTTTCAGATTTCATAGTTAAAAGTAGTTCGTTAACAAGAATATTTGATTTCAAATTTCTATCACAGTTTATTGTTATTCAAAAGTCTTCAACTAAACATTTTGAATCTAATAGCTCGGACTGGAGATTCACAAGACATATATAAAGTAACCAGCAGAAACTTCAACTTTATTATTGAAAATAAAACATAATCTCAAAACAGATTACATCATTAAACCAGTTACATCAGAAATCAAAAAGGTCAAATCTATCTCATAATGCAAATAACAGAGTGCCAAAATATAAAACCATATCCCTCATAGCAAGCCATAACATAGTAGAAAGTAAGTCAAAGCGGTACATCTCAGAACGTCCAGATCCAAGCTGAAAAGAGAAAGTCCTAATCACTGGGGAGTGCTACCGCTCCGAGGACCCCCGGGGGGGGGGGGAAGAAGAGAAAGAAGCAAAAGAAAACAGGCCAGACATAAAGCATGGCGAGTTCCAGTGATTTTCAAATATGCATAAAATAGAGATACTAAGGAAAATAAACAAGACTGGATAAGAAAATACAGTATCATATAAGGCAACAGGTAAACTAGATAAACAGAACATTAGGATAAACAGAAATAACAGGATAAATAATGATCTGCTCCCTAATACGTAAATACCCTATGTCAGCCTCGACAGTAGGGTGTATCACTCCCTAACCCGGTAACTTATATAACACAAACTTATTTATTGGTTTACAACAACTTAGTTTCTCTAATCAGACTCATGCACACTCTTGACTCTGCCAGAACGCCCCGTACTTACCTACTCCATTTGAACGTCTTACTATCCAGATTAGTAAAGCGTTCCCTGGCCCTACCTAGTGTGAGGCCCTCTAACAAAATACCAACATGGATACTGACTGATATGGGTTCCACACAGCAAGATTGACACAAGCCAAACTCACTAAGCTTGTGCTCCCAAGTAACTAGGATTTAAGAGTCCCCAAAACCCGATACATTAACATAACGGGGGACCTCTTAACTTATTAACAATCAGGCTTAACCTAGAATATTTAGGTTTACTAACAAGCGTGATAGTAATAGTACATGTTACTATGTATGTGCAACCCTTCCCCAAAGCACATGCCATATGTGTGTATAATTACTATAGTGACTCAGTTTACTAACCTACATCTGGTACTTACATACACTACGCCACAAATTGAATCAGACAACAACAATCACACAACATGAGATAGATTCTTTGTTATCCCACATTTTTGCACAACATAAGTAGAAATCATCTATTGACCAGCAAATCCCATGAAATCAATATGTTATGAAGATTTCATGCATTACATTCAAACAACGGTTTATATGTTTTTCCACTGTAGTTATAAAAAAAATAGATTTGGCTTTACACGAATGTTTTGTCCTCCAAAATTTTGGTCAACATTTTATTTCCCTCTTATATTTTAGATATGATTTCAGACAATACTTTTGTGTTTTTGATTAAAGTTATAAAAAATTCTGATTTGGCTCCAAAGAAATTTGCTCTCTCTCTCTCCAAAAATTGGTCAATTATTTGACTTCTCGTTTTAATTTTGTATTCAGACCACATTTATCTATTGTTTGAAGAAGTAGTCGAAAATTTTACTTTTTGGTCTGTTTCCGCGTCTATGTTTTATCGTTTCCATTGTTTGTTGAGATTGTGAAAATATTACATGTTGTAATGAACTGGTTGGAATTCGAAACACGAATATAGACAATAGTACACAAATCCCGTATTACTTGCTAGAACTCGAGTATCGAAAACACCAGTTAGTTAATAGAAAGAAGTTAGAGGATGAGGAAAGAAAGAAATATTCAAACAGAAGAAGACAAAGAAGAACCAACACGACACAGAGTCTCACATAGAAGCGGAACAAAATATAATATAGAAATAAATCTTTATTGAGAACTTAAAAATACTTATAGTCATTGGAATACATTAACACATCAGGACAGTTGTTTGATCCAAAATTGGGTCTAACACCCAAATTGTTCTAATATGCAGAGATTAATATCAGGAAAAATGCAAGAAAAGATACAAGATTTATAGTGGTTCGGCGTTAACGAGCCTACGTCCACTTTATATCTATGATTATACTTAAGATTCGAGTACAATCAACGATTTATCTCTCAACCTCACTTTTACAATGCTGAATCACTCTGTAATTCAAGACAACTCTGAATAGGAATAACGGAGATATGATAATGGTGGAATCAGAGCTCAAAATTGCCAAAAAGATCCTCAAAAATGCCAAGCCTAGGGCTATTTGGAGCTGATTTCTGCAGGTGGATTGCAGTCATACATGGCACAAATCTTGAAGATCTCGGACTGGTTCATGGCTTGATGGAGAATTAGTCGATACAGCCGTTGTGGACAGGTGTCGTGTGATCCTATACTATCGGATCGTGAATGACTTGGCCATAGCCCTCACTTCTCAACTTTAGGGATCGGATCGGATCGAACGGGAGTGAATGGATTGGATCGGATCGGGCAGGTATGGATGGATCGGATTGACATAATGCACCATGAGCTGGGTCATGATAGTAGCTCCATGATCAGCAGCGAGCAGGGGGACCACGAACCAAAAATGAAGAGGAAATCAGGACCGGACCCAGATGACTTCTCAAACGATGCTTCGCATTGGACTTGCATATGTATCTCAGTTGCTGGGTTCAAAAGCTAGTCAACATTATGCCCCCTCGAAGTATGTTTTATCAAGGATGGAACATGCTTCGAAAGTACTGAGCTATTTTTTCATGAAGTGATGTGAATCAAAAGTGTTTGTCTGAAATGTCGTACTGCTTCTGGAAGTTGTGTCCTTTAACTATTATAAATGGTGGGTTAAATCATCAATTATTTCTTTGTTCATCGACCACTTTTCAACTCTTGAATTTTGGAAGACATTCAACTTGTAAAGTAAGTTTTTTTTTGTTCGGATCATGGGAACGCATCGTGGTTTGTGAATATGGAATTTACCACGGAGCCATCAACCGAGCGGGTTGCTTGCCAAACCGCGACGGTCTTTCGTGAACATCTGTGGCCCACGAGTATTTATGGACTGGAACCGACAAAATGGGGGAGACCAACGGATGTTTGCTTTGGCTATATAATCCAGCTCCTCTTCTCAACTCCCCTCCTTTTTCTTCCTTTTACTATCGTCTCCCATCCCTTTCTAAAAACCCTAAATTGCAATCTCTGGAAATTAACGCCATCCCATAACTTAATTTAGAAAGGTAATTGTGCTAGGATTAATTTCGTATTATTTCATTCTTATTACTTTTCAATCCGGTCGAATATTTGCCGGATCTCGAGGTCCTCGCTGCTACGAGTAGTAATAATGGAGGAGCTGATGGTGTTGAGGCCTGAGAGTGGCGATGTCGTGCTGAGTTTAGCCCAAAATCGAGGGTATGGATTTATAGGTAGGAGAGAGAGAGACGACGAGGAGGCAAGTTGGTTCGTGGATGGGACTATAGCTCGGGTCGTGGCGATAATAAAATAAAGGGGAACGAGATGGGATTGGCGTTAATCTAGACAACGGATTGGGTCGCGGTGATAGGGGAGCACCTGTTCATGGAAAATAGGAAGAGGTGGATCGTGAGGGCTCTATCGCGATCTGTTCATGTAAAGCACAACGGGTCAAGAGCTTCAGTGTTCCGTGATCCGATGTTTTTCCACGAGCTAGTGCTTTCCCACGAGTCCGTACCTGTTTCACGGACCAAATATGTGACCCGATCCGGAACACGTCTCACGAGCCACTTTGATAAACGATCTGATGCGCATGTCGACCAAGTAATGCTATTTAATTCTGATATACCAATGGACAATTAGGTTAGAGCCTTCGAGATGAGTTTTTCTGGACTGAACAACTTAACTTGATGGCATATCACGACCAATATTCTATTCATTCAACTAACTTCATGCTTTTCTTATATGTACGCACAAGCACACACTTGCACTTACACATACGGGGAACGGGTAACTTGTGTTCTAAATTTTACTCGCCAACACAGCTATGTCGGATAAACAAGTGACTGAGACACCGAATGAAAGTACCGAATCAGAGACATCAATACAATCATAGTCCTGATGTGCTTCCCTTAGATTCAAATGAGGAAAAATCCGATCATGATTACTAGATGGGTACCGATATAGAGTCAATGACTTCTGAGAGCACATCCCTTGAAGATGAGGATGATCGAGCTCCTGATGAAATTCCGGGTGTTAAGGAAATAGATGAGTTCACCGATTCTTTACCCTCTAAGTTAGATGATATAAAACTTAAGAAGATATGTTTAAGACATGGAATTCCCTGGGATGATGTGAAAGCACCAGGAAGCGAAGATAGACCTCATTCTGCCCCAGAAGGGTACATGACTGTTAGTTGACTCATGTGTTGGGTAGGGACTATTCCTCCTTTTCCCCCACTTATCGTTGATCTCTTAAGACAATTACACATTACCCCTATGCAACTCCATCCAAATGCCTATGCGGCTCTGTATACTCTTTATATTGCTTATATGGAGATTCTGCAGACCGAACTTACCCTTAAAGATCTGAAGTTCTATTATCATTTCAAGCATCATTCCGCAGGGGCTCCCAATTTTTCTTTCTTTGAATTATTTTCCAATAGAAAAGTTGTGACGAATGGTTATAGTAACATAGGGGATATCAAATCCGATTGGTTTTATATAAAACACCAAGCTGGATGTACGAGGAAGTGGCTACAAGCGAGTATGCTTTTAACTTTCCCGAGTTTAATTCGAATGCCTAGTCTCAGTGCTAACAAATCATTTTGTTCCATACAGATCACAACTTTGAGAGAACGGAAGGATCGATATATGAAGACCGAATGTCCCGCCTTCTCAAGAGTAACTCAGATTTCTTAAGGATTAAGAAATGTATCACCGATGAGAACCTTCATAAACACCGTCTTTTAGACAAAAGATTCCGACTTGGAGCGGGCGACAAACCTTACAAATATATATCTCCGACTGAGGGAGAAGGAACTTCTCAAGTTGTAAAGACAACTAACCTTCGCAAGAGTCCTTCGCCAATGATTAATTAGGATGATGAGGATTTAAATGTATACAAAGGAGACGAGGGGCGAGCTGACGAATCAAAGGAGGTCCCAACCTCTGGGGGGCAGTCTCCCTTAAGAACTTCATCACCGGTTGAGTCTGTCCTCAAGATGAATTAACGGAGGAACAGATACTCGGGGAATTAAATAAGATTCCTTTACCAGGCGATATTTATACTCATGAAGATTTCGTCGGGGAACCAAATTTTCCCATCTCTGAAGAGACAAGTGCCCCAGTTGGAGAAAAAGACGTCATCCAAACGAGCCTAACTCTGGGCCCTGGTCCGTTAAAAAGGGGATTTCACAAGATGCACAAATCACATGCACCATTTACCATAACACTCTTTTACCACTGTCGTTCATAGTTTTAACATGCACCTATTTCTTTTGCAGGGAAAATGTCTCGCAAACAGTCTTATTCTTTTCGTTCCCTTCGCGAGGGCACACCAAGCCTCCTCCCAGATCCTGAGCAAGCTCGTAGTGATAGTCAGGGGAAGGATAGTTGTCGGTCCCGGGATTCTCATCGACCTTATTCCACATGATCTCGATCTCCATCAAAGAAAGGTTCTGAAAGGCCTCATAGTCGTCCATCGTTACTGGCTAGGAGCAAACAACTTCCTAGAGATTTGACCCCTCCGAAGAGTATGCCTTCTCATGTCCAGTCTTCTAAAAAACACCACAAGCCAGAGGACAGAAACAAGGATGAGGATAAGATCGTAGAGACGAGAAAGACATCTCATGTTTCTTCTAGAGAGCACGACTTGGATACCATCACTGCGCAGAATATTGCTCCCAGTTCTGAAATTCAGGCCAGGCTAGAGCGCTTGCGAAAGTAGTTCCCTGATATTTTCTTTGAGAGGATGATATTCGTCCCGGATCTTGAACCGGTCCCCGAGGATTGGGACACAGAGGTGATAGGGTACGTATGCCATGTGGCTAAACAATACGGGGTCATGAAGAGGCATGCTGCTACACTTTCTACTATCTTCCGCCAGATGGTGACGGAAGCAGCTAGAGTAAAGATTGATAATGATGCTAGGGCTAGGAGAAAAATTGGAAAAGAATTAGAGGATGCACAGGCCCAACTGGCTTTAGCCCGGCGAGATGCAGAGAATTACAGGTCCGAGCTGGAGAGTGCTAGGGAGCGTTTTCACAGTGAGCTTGACTTAAACAGCCGGGTACGGGTGGCCCTGAGGAAGGAAGTGGAAGATCTCAGGGAAATTAATACCGAACTGAAGACAGCACAGGAATGCTTTGCTGTTGAGAAAGATGCCTGGGAGAAAGAGGGGGCGAGCTTAAAAGACGACCTTGCTCTCGCCAAAAAGGAAAAAGTGGTTTTAAATGATCAACTTGCCCAAGTTGAGGAGCGTGCAGCTCTCGCTGAAAGTAACGCCAATAATGCTCTTGAATCGGCCACTGCTGCTGACAAGCTTGCTGAAAAAGAGATAGATATAGCTGGTTTTGTGTAACAACCCGGAATTTCTGAGCCAATTAAAAATTTTTATTTTGGCAACTTTAATGAATTTCGAATATTTAAAATGAATTATTTTAAATAATAACGACGAGAAATTTATTTTTAATATAATTCGAATGTATATATTTATATACATCATCGTTAGAATATAAATAATTATATATAATTGTAAAAGGAATTGAAAACGGCGCGGTAGTTCGATAATTCGATTTCAAATTTCAATTGAACATACCGAGTGCAAAATAAACCAGATTTTGGCGAAACCAAAAACATTAGGATCTAGTTGAAAATATTTTTCCAACGAATCTGAAAAATCGAAATTTCATAGCGGGAATCAAAAGTTATGCCCTGTTGAAAATTCAGAATAGTCGCTATGTAAATTATACATGGCACAAAAAGTCAAATTTTGCATACGGATGAATTTGGACTCGTAACCACTTTCATTGAGTTCAAAATGCCGTTTAGAACTCCAAAAAATATAAGCTTCGATATATTCCGATATCCGAAATAGTGGCAATGGGCTTGAGCTTTTCGGTTAGCAAAACATAGCCCTTAAAAAGTGAGATTTTGCATATGAGCTCAGAATTCGACGAGATAAATTTTTATGGATTCATAATGACAAATTATTGTTATGTTCCAAAGGGCGCGTCGAACGGAGTCAGTATGTGGTCGTGCGAGCTAAAACAGTTTAGGGTAAAACGAACAGTCATTTTACAAAGGAACATTACCGATAAGATCTCAGAATTCAATTCTACTTTTTTTTCTGGATTCGTATCGTCTAATAATGGTTAAATCCAAGAGGGCATGATTTTTGGAGTTATCGTGTGAGCGTGCGAGAAGAAAAGGTGCGCCAAAATCGCATTTTTAGAGCTTATCTGAGCATTTTCGTGATTTTTTTGAACGGTCAAACGAACTCGGAATTCGACGAAACTTTTTTCGTTGGACTCATCTTCACGTCTACTATCTCGTGTCCGAAATCCGCGGCGATTGGAGATCATTAGCGTTCAGGCGATACGCGGGAAACGAGCATATAAACACTTTTACTTCCTTTTCTACTTCATTATTTTCATTTCCTCCTTCCTCCACAAAAACTCAAAAATGGAGAGCTCCATCCCACCGTCGCTCCCCCCTCCTCCACCGGCCACCACCGGCCTCCGGCGAGCCGCCGCACCCCCCCTCTCTTCCTCCCCTCCTCCTCCTCTTCCTCCTCCTCCTCTCCTCTTTTCATGAATCCTAAGCCTCACAACACCCCAAACCACCACCACGGGCCCCACCAGCACCACCGCGGTCCACCAGCACCCTCCCCGCCTCACATCAGGTCCGGCGCCCCCTTCCTCCCTCAATTCCGGCTGTGGGCCCCCCGTCTCCAAAAACCCATTTTCACCAAAATTCTCGTTTTGCAAATAAGTTCCTGGACTGTTTAGGCCTATATCTCTCAAACGGTGTGTTTTTGGCCAAAGTTTCTCTACAACAAAATTGTAGATCACGAAATTCTCTTCGATTTGGCTATATGGAAGTCATGTTTTGGAGTTCGGAGCTGCTCGGAAAACGCGTTCGAAGTCTACTGTTCAAAAGCGGTAAAATTCGTGTACTTTCGCGAATTCTGGCGAATTGGAGCATTTTCGGCAAAAAGTCCCTTAGGCAAAAGTTGTTCAGAATGCCGTGCTTGTGTTAGAAAAAAGATGGATTGAAGATTTGAGCTTGTATGCGAAGTCTGGAGCTCAAACAACAATTCAGCAGTTCAGAAAAGGCGTTAGAAAAAAATCAATGTGAGAACTTCTCACTCAAATCTCATTTTCTAGTTAGAAATATATACTAGGCTGCAGACGGTGCTTAATAGAAGCACCCGACACCTTTATTTGAAACCATGAATGTTTGGTTGATTTGTGAATTGATTGATTTGGTTGAAATTGGTTTGGAAAATGAATGAATTGAGATAATTTGATTTGGGTATGGCGTGGGCCATTATTAGACTGGGGATAAGGCTAGGCCTTGTCCCGTTTCTAGTATCGTGCCGTTATGCCGTCAAAATTTTCTAAAATAAAAAGTGTTAGTTAAAAATAGTAAAGTGTTGAAATAAATATTTTTGACGTTAAAAATATAATTTTTAACGTGTTAAGGAACAGCATAAAATTCTTTTGAAAAGAAATAAATATTCGTTTACAAATCAGACGATTTGTTTATATACACTGATTTGACTGATATTGATTGGGATGATAAATTTTACACATCACCCAACTGCACAAATAATATTCAGTGTTTGTTGATTTGAAACCCCACACGGGTGTTGGGATGATATTTGTAGTACACTAATCCCAATTATTTAA
Organism: Allium sativum; assembly: GCA_030737875.1. Taxonomy (NCBI): domain Eukaryota; kingdom Viridiplantae; phylum Streptophyta; class Magnoliopsida; order Asparagales; family Amaryllidaceae; genus Allium; species Allium sativum. The sequence goes on along the minus strand of CM060916.1, from coordinate 363,932,347 downwards.
TTGTATGTCGATCGATTGGTCGACAGACTGTGTGAGCATTAATTATTTATGTTTGATGCTTATGCAGTTGTGTGGTGCACTTTAGATGATTGTTGATTATTTATCGTTGCTATTTATATACATGTGTTGTATGTAATCCAAATAATTAACATTATATGGTGATTGATTGGGCCTCATTCCAATCGGGAAATTAATGAATATTATAAAAGAAGATTCATGTGTTGAATAGAATAAATAGTAATGTGTTGACGATGTTCATGTGTTGAAACTATTCATGTGTTGAGTAAAATATTTTAACAACAAAATTTACATCTTTATCATATTTAAAATTAGAATCTACTTTACGGTGGAGTCTGATAAAAAATCAAACGATAGATACCATAGTTTTATAAAATATTTTACATAACAAAAATAGTCGTGTGTTGATAGTACTCATGTGTTGAGATTAGTCATGTGTTGAAAGAAATATAGATTCATGTGTTGAATAGAATAAATATTCATTTGTTGAATATGATAATGAATTTATTGAAATATATAAAGCCGTGTTGATTAGAGTTGCGCCATTTTGACGTGAACGATATTTATATCGATTATATTCGTTTTTATAATGAATATAGAAAAGGTAGTGATTTCGAAATATAACATTTCGAAAATATTATCATTTATATAGTAATGATATGAAATATCCAATTTTGATTTGAAATTGAATATAGAGTTGGAATGGTTTTGAAAACGAATTTAAAATGATTTATAAAATACGTTTTAAAAAGGAAATCGATGAAATATAATATATATATATATATATTATATATATATAATGGCTTGAATAGAACGCGCTGCGCCGCGGCAGTTCGTGAATTTCGACCATTGACTTCGAATTGACGTTGCGGGAGATCCGACCATCGGATTCTCCTAAAACCGGAACCGTTGGGTTCGTATCGAAAAGAGCTTTCCAATGAATATTAGAAATTTGAAATCTAACGGTTGGATTTGGAATTATGTCCAAATCAAATTTGGAAAAGGTCGCTGTAAGTGTAGTTCGATGGCCATTGGTGGAAATCGACTGCACGGGCCTTGATAAAATTATTAAAAATAATCAATATTCCCAATACGTGAATTGGACTGGAGTTGAATCGAAATTATCTTCGGAATATTTCGATGTTGGATTTCATGACTATACAATATTGTTATGGGAATTTGAAAGATGTATTTTATATCGTTATTTCCAATACGATATTTGTTGGTTTTAGGATTTGATATTGAATATAAGCCGGTATACTTTCTATTCAGAGCCTAGTATTTATTATCAAATGTGATTTGGGTTTGTCGTGAATGGTGTCTTCATTAACACTGTTCTTAAGCCCAATAGAGAAAAAGATTAAATCTTTCTATTTAGATTTAATGAAGTGTATCAATTAAATAATATTTAATTGGAATTGAATTTGAATTGGTTTTTGGGTTTGTCGTGAGCGGTGTTTTGAACAACACCTGTTCTTTAACCCGATTAACAATAGAGTGTGATTTTGGGTTTATCGTGAATCGTGTTTTAGGTGACATTGGTTCTTTAACCCAGTTAAAGAAAGGATATTGATTTTTGAAAAGATTAAAACTAAGTGGAGTTTTAATGAATCTTTAATTAGATTGAAATGTGAATTGATAATTTAAATTATCAAATCTGAAAGGTGATCGAGAATGGAGTACCACCAGTTTTGCTCCAAAGCGATAGTTAAATCTTTAATTAGATTTGAACGTGAAATGGTAATTAATTTTACCGATAGCACCGTATTGTTAGATATGGAGTATTACCAGTTTTCTCCATGGGATAAATAGGTTGGGATTGGGAAATAAAATAAATAATTACTTCGGTGTGGTTCGCTAATCCCGACTAGTTTGAAATGATATCCCAAGGAAGATTAAAGAATAAATTTAGAAGAACTTATATTTGATAAAATTAGTGGGAACCTATTCCCTAAAAATGTGATTTTGTGAATAAAAGAATATTCTGATTTGGAAAGAGGCGTTTGTTGTGTTTGTGTAACATTTGTTTATCATATACGTGGGTTATTCAGAAAGGCCGGGTTTATACCCATTCTGAATAACCGATTCGACGAGATGTCGAAGACGAAGACGGTGGTTGAAGACCGAAAGTCTCCACATTGTTTGGGTGATTACTGATGATCTCGATTGGGCTGTACACCCAAGATGAGGGAAACAGTTGGTGATCGTCCAAACGTACTTGGAGATGGATGGATATGCGAGGAAAGTGCCTCCGGTTTCGTTCAGACCCATAACGAACTTGTAAATGGACTGTGTGTCTGACATTGGATTTTATTCTGCGTTGATTGATCTCTATTAAATATACATCTGTTTGGCGGCGGAGAATTTATTCTCTTGCTTAACGCCCTTCTCTGAGACGTACGAGCTCAGAGGTTGTATATAGATGGACATCAGTTGCATGGAGTGAATTTCCAGTGTGGCACGCGTAAGTGGCAATTGATCAAGGCTTCTGTTGAAAAGCAAAGTCTTGTGGTTGATGATCAAAGCATGGCCTGTGTGGTGCAGCTTTGTGTATAACGTGGATTTGCGAGCCTCACACCCCGGTATGAGTCAAAAACGGGAGAAGGACCCAAGGAGTGCACGACGTTTCTTTCTAGCTATGGTGGTGTCAGTGACCTACCAGCCCTGACATTTATATACTTTTCACCTGTGTGGTTGTTGGATTGCGAGGCGCCTCGGATATAGGTCTGTAAGGACCGGGAAACGTGTGTTCAGGAATTGCCAATCCTCAAAAGTAAGAGAGGACCGGCCTTGGAGGATCCAGGGATTGCTGTGTGCGGTCCTGAGACATTTGCTAGAGTGTCTCGAATCGGAGAGGAGCTTGCCACTTGCCTTGACTCATGACAGAAATCCAATTTCCAATACGTGTATTTCGGTTTTATTTGTAGAGCCTAGTATGGTGACATAGTGGGATGGGGCACTCATGCCGTCTATGATTTATATTTATGATTGAAATTGTTTTGACACTATACACTTATAATAGTATCAAATAATGTGTTTTAAACGTATCAAGCATGCTTTAGCTATTATAAGGTAAAAAATCCTATCCTCCGGCTTGCGTTGCATTGTGTGATGGGACCTAGGTCTTATAATAGCTTCATTTTTCTATATTTAGCATTGCGCTGTTTGTTTTATGCACTGGTATTCTTGGGAGGAAACCCGTTCCGTGTTATACGGCGTGGTCCCTTGATTTACCGAACTTTAAAATAAAGATTAATAACTGTTTTAGTTCTCACACCAGTCACATGACTGACCTGGAGTTTATTGTTTTAACCTAAACTCTGGGTGCCCCTATTTTCTACATGGGCAGCTAGAAGTTTTTGTTTTGCAGATTTATATTCACAGGATCCTGATTTACAGCTGGAACGATGCTCGGAAAGCTCTGTATCCGTGTATCACTTTCAGTTGTGTTTTGTATATTTTTCCGTTGCTATGTAATTTATTGTAATCTCTGATATTATTCGAATGTATTTTATTCATTTATTCTCTGTATATTCTTGTATCTGATGGAATTGTTGTAATAACAATGAAATGTTCTTCTGTCTGCGTCCTGATTTGTCTTGTCCTCAACGCACTCCGTGCTTTCCTTCATGGGGAAGTTCGGGTCGTGTCAGTTTGGTATCAGAGCTTTGGTTTACAAAGCTCGAGAACATGACACGTTAGAACCATACGAAAGAATTCATCAGGTATTGGATTAGTAATACCCAATTACAATGATGCGGAGTGCTGGTTATTCTGTGTGTAATTAATAAATGTCGCCATAGGATAGTAACAATTAATTTTGAACTACACTGCATGGCATACTTCCTGAAGATGGCATACTTCTTAATATCGCATACTTCATCATATACCACACAAGCATTTGGAGCTGGTGTGACGAGGTGGAAGATTTACCATACGAGCGAGAGGCTTGTATGGCGATGACTATATATTACAGGTTGAACTGATGACTGATATGGACAATATAAAATTGTAACGGTAAAATTGCCAGATTAATAAAAACCCCACACGGGTCTGGAGTTGACAATAATCACGTCTCTCTAGTCATTAGATACGGCAGATGGATTATTTATTTCCCACACGGGACGAGGTGACGAGAATTTATTCTCTGGAGCAATTAAAATACACACTCCCTCAGGCTTTGACAGGGTGACGAGAATTTATTCTCTGGAGTTATTATCCATACACGCTCCCCTGTAAACACCAGATTATATCACTATAAATATGTGTATGCTTTATAGGATTTATTGGGTACCTAATACGGCCCAATAAATTTCCAAACCCCTCCCCGTACAAAGGAGGTTATGGCGAAATTTTTCGAAAATTCCGGGTGTTAGCCAATTTTTTGAAGAATTTGAAAATTCTCAGAAACTAAAAAGTTTGAGAATGGAAGCCAGAATGAACATTGAGTTGGTTTTTAAAACAACTTTTGGCTTCGTTCCTTTTCGGGGACGAAAAGTTTTAAGTGGGGGAGAATGTAACAACCCGGAATTTCTGAGCCAATTTAAATTTTTTATTTTGGCAATTTTAATGAATTTTGAATATTTAAAATGAATTATTTTAAATAATAACGACGAGAAATTTATTTTGAATATAATTCGAACGTATATATTTATATACATCGTCGTTAGAATATAAATAATTATATATAATTGTAAAAGGAATTGAAAATGGCGCGGTAGTTCGATAATTCGATTTCAAATTTCAATTGAACATACCGAGTGCAAAATAAACCGGATTTTGGAGAAACCAAAAATATTAGAATCTAGTTGAAAATATCTTTCCAACGAATCTGAAAAATCAAAATTTCATAGTGGGAATCAAAAGTTATGCCCAGTTGAAAATTCAGAATAGTCGCTATGTAAATTATACATGGCACAAAAAGTCAAAATTTTCATACGGATGAATTTGGACTCGAAACCACTTCCATTGAGTTCAAAATGCCGTTTAGAACTCCGAAAAGTATAAGCTTAGATATATTCCGATATCCGGAATAGTGGCAATGGGCTTGAGCTTTTCGTTTAGCAAAACATAGACCTTAAAAAGTGAGATTTTGCATACGAACTCAGAATTCGACGAGATAAATTTTTATGGATTCCTAATGACAAATTATTGTTATGTTCCAAAGGGCGCGTCGAACAGAGTCAGTATGTGGCCGTGCGAGCTAAAACAGTTCAGGGTAAAACGAGCAGTCATTTTACAAAGGAACATTACTGATACGACTTCAGAATTCGATTCTACTTTTTTTTTGGATTCGTATCGTCTAATAATGGTTAAATCCAAGAGGGCATGATTTTTGGAGTTAGCGTGTGAGCGTGCGAGAAGAAAAGGTGCGCCAAAATCGCATTTTTAGAGCTTATCTGAGCATTTTCGTGATATTTTTTGAACGGTCAAACGATATCGGAATTCGACGAAACTTGTTTCGTTGGACTCGTCTTCACGTCTACTATCTCGTGTCCGAAATCCGCGGCGATTGGAGATCGTTAGCGTTCAGGCGATACACGGGAAACGAGCATACAAACACTTTTAATTCCTTTTCTACTTCATTATTTTCATTTCCTCCTTCCTCCACAAAAACTCAAAAATGGAGAACTCCACCCCACCGCCACTGCCCCCTCCTCCACCGGCCACCACCAGCCTCCGGCGAGCCACCGCACACCCCTCTCTTCCTCCCCTCCTCCTCCTCTTCCTCCTCCTTCTCTCTCCTCTTTTCATGAACCCTAAGCCTCACAACACCCCAAACCACCACCACGAGCCCCAACACCACCGCCGCGGCCCACCAACACCCTCCCCGCCTCACATCAGGTCCGGCGCCTCCTCCCCCCCCCCCCCCCCGTCAATTCCGGCCGTGCCCCCCCCCCCCCCCCCCGTCTCCAAAAACCCATTTTCACCAAAATTCCCGTTTTGCAAATAAGTTTCTGGACTGTTTTGGCCTATATCTCTCAAATGGTGCGTTTTTGGCCAAAGTCCCTCTAGACCAAAGTTGTAGAGCACGAAATTCTCTTCGATTTGGCTATATGGAAGTCGTGTTTTGGAGTTCGGAGCTGCTCGGAAAACGCGTTCGAAGTCTGCTGTTCAAAAGCGGTAAAATTCGTGCACTTTCGCGAATTCTGGCGAATTGGAGCATTTTCGGCGAAAAGTCCCTTAGAAAAAAGTTGTTCAGAATGCCTTGCTTGTGCTAGAAAAAAGATGGATTGAAGACTTGAGCTTGTATGCGAAGTTTGGAGCTCGAACAACAATTCAGCAGTTCAAAAAAGGCGTTAGAAAAAAATCAATGTGAGAACTTCTCACTCAAATCTCATTTTCTAGTTAGAAATATATACTAGGTTGCAGACGGTGCTTAATAGAAGCACCCGACACCTTTGTTTGAAACCATGAATGTTTGGTTGATTTGTGAATTGAGTGATTTGGTTGAAATTAGTTTGGAAAATGAACGAATTGAGATAATTTGATTTGGGTATGGCGTGGGCCATTATTAGACTGGGGATAAGGCTAGGCCTTGTCCCGTTTCTAGTATCGTGCCGTTATGTCGCTGAAATTTTCTAAAATAAAAAGTGTTAGTTAAAAATAGTAAAGTGTTGAAATAAATATTTTTGATGTTAAAAATATAATTTTTAACGTGTTAAGGAACAGCATAAAACTCTTCTGAAAAGAAATAAATATTCATTTACAAATCAGGCGATTTGTTTATATACACTGATTTGACTGATATTGATTGGGATGATAAATTTTACACATCACCCAACTGCACAAATAATATTCAGTGTTTGTTGATTTGAAACCCCACACGGGTGTTGGGATGATATCTGGCATACACTAATCCCAATTATTTAATTGTATGTCGATCGATTGGTCGACAGGCTGTGTAAGCGTTAATTATTTATGTTTGATGCTTATGCAGTTGTGTGGTGCACTTTGGATGATTGTTGATTATTTATCGTTGCTATTTATATACATGTGTTGTATGGAATCCATATAATTAACATTATATGGTGATTGATTGGGCCTCATTCCAATCGGGAAATTAATGAATATTATAAAAGAAGATTCATGTGTTGAATAGAATAAATAGTAATGTGTTGACGATGTTCATGTGTTGAAACTATTAATGTGTTGAGTAAAATATTTTAACAATAAAATTTACATCTTTATCATATTTAAAATTAGAATCTACTAAACGGTGGATTCTGATAAAAAATCAAATGATAGATACCATAGTTTTATAAAATATTTTACATAACAAAAATAGTCGTGTGATGACAGTACTCATGTGTTGAGATTAATCATGTGTTGAAAGAAATATAGATTCATGTGTTGAATAGAATAAATATTCATTTGTTGAATAGGATAATGAATTTATTGAAATATATAAAGCCGTGTTGATTAGAGTTGCGCCATTTTGACGTGAACGATATTTATATCGATTATATTCGTTTTTATAATGAATATAGAAAAGGTAGTGATTTCAAAATATAACGTTTTGAAAATATTATCATTTATATAGTAATGATATGAAATATCCAATTTTGATTTGAAATTGAATATAGAGTTGGAATGGTTTTGAAAACGAATTTAAAACGATTTATAAAATACGTTTTAATAAGGAAATCGACAAAATATAATATATATATATACTATATATATAATAGCCTGAAGAGAACGCGCCGTGCCGCGGCAGTTCGTGAATTTTGACCATTGACTTCGAATTAAAGTTGCGGGAGATCCGACCGTCGGATTCTCCTAAAACCGGAACCGTTGGGTTCGTATCGAAAAGAGCTTTCCAATGAGTATTAGAAATTTGAAATCTAACGGTTGGATTTGGAATTATGTCCAAATCAAATTTGGAAAAGGTCGTTGTAAGTGCAGTTCGATGGTCATTGGTGGAAATCGACTGCACGGGCCTTGATAAAATTATTAAAAATAATCAATATTCCCTATACGTGAATTGGACTGGAGTTGAATCGAAATTATCTTCGGAATATTTCGATGTTGGATTTTGTGACTATACAGATATTGTTATGGGAATTTAAAAGATATATTTTATATCGTTATTTCGATTACGATATTTGTTGGTTTCAGAATTTGATATTGAATATAAGCCGGTATACTTTCTATTCAGAGCCTAGTATTTAATATCAAATGTGATTTGGGTTTGTCGTGAATGGTGTCTTCATTAACACTGTTCTTATGCCCAATAGAGAAAAAGATTAAATCTTTCTATTTAGATTTAATGAAGTGTATCGATTAAATAATATTTAATTGGAATTGAATTTGAATTGGTTTTCGGGTTTATCGTGAGCGGTGTTTTGAACAACACATGTTCTTTAACCCGATTAACAATAGAGTGTGATTTTGGGTTCATCGTGAATCGTGTTTTAGGTGACATTGGTTCTTTAACCCAGTTAAAGATAGGATATTGATTTTTGAAAAGATTAAAACTAAGTGGAGTTTTAATGAATCTTTAATTAGATTGAAATGTGAATTGATAATTTAAATTATCAAATCTGAAAGGTGATCGAGAATGGAGTACCACCAGTTTTGCTCCAAAGCGATAGCTAAATCTTTAATTAGATTTGAACGTGAAATGGTAATTAATTTTACCGATAGCACCGTAGTGTTAGATATGGAGTATTACCAGTTTTCTCCATGGGATAAATAGGTTGGGATTGGGAAATAAAATAAGTAATTACTTCGGTGTGGTTCGCTAATCCCGACTAGTTTGAAATGATATCCCAAGGAAGATTAAAGAATAAATTTAGAAGAACTTATCTTTGATAAAATTAATGGGAACCTATTCCCTAAAAATGTGATTTTGTGAATAAAAGAATATTCTGAATTGGAATGAGGCGTTTGTGGTGTTTGTGTAACATTTGTTTACCATATACGTGGGTTATTCAGAAAGGCCGGGTTTATACCCATTCTGAATAACCGATTCAACGAGATATCGAAGATGAAGACAATGGTTGAAGACCGGAAGTCTCCACATCATTTGGGTGATTACTGATGATCTCGATTGGGCTGTACACCGAAGATGAGGGAAATAGTTGGTGATCGTCCAGATGTACTTGGAGATGGATGGATATGCGAGGAAAGTGCCTCCGGTTTCGTTCAGACCCAGAACGAACTTGTAAATGGACTGTGTGTCTGACATTGGATTTTATTCTGCATTGATTGATCTCTATTAAATATACATCTGTTAGGCGGCGGAGAATTTATTCTCTTGCTTAACGCCCTTCTCTGAGACATACGAGCTCAGAGGTTGTATATCGATGGACATCAGTCGCATGGAGTGAATTGCCAGTGTGGCACGCGTAAGTGGCAATTGATCAAGGCTTCTGTTGAAAAGCAAAGTCTTGTGGTTGATGATCAAAGCACGGCCTATGTGGCGCAGCTTTGTGTATAGCGTGGATTCGCGAGCCTCCCACCTCGGTATGAGTCAAAAATGGGAGAAGGACCCAAGGAGTGCACGACGTTTCTTTCTAGCTATGGTGGTGTCAGTGACCTACCAGCCCTGACATTTATATACTTTTCACCTGTGTGGTTGTTAGATTGCGAGGCGCCTCGGATATAGGTCTGTAAGGACCGGGAAACGTGTGTTCAGGAATTGCGAATCCTCAAAAGTAAGAGAGGACCGGCCTTGGAGGATCCCAGGATTGCTGTGTGCGGTCCCGAGACATTTGCTAGAGTGTCTCGAATCGGAGAGGAGCTTGGCCCTTGCCTCGACTCATGACGGAAATCCAATTTCCAATACATGTATTTCGGTTTTGTTTGTAGAGCCTAGTATGGCGACATAGTGGGATGGGGCCCTCATGTCGTCTATGATTTATATTTATGATTGAAACTATTTTGACACTATACACTTATAATAGTATCAAATAATGTGTTTTAAACGTATCAAGCATGCTTTGGCTATTATAAGGTAAAAACCCTATCCTCCGGCTTGCGTTGCATTGTGTGATGGGACCTGGGTCTTATAATAGCTTCATTTTCTTTATTTAGCATTGCGCTATTTTTTTATGCACTGGTACTCTTGGGAGGAAACCCGTTCCGTGTTATACGGCGTGATCCCTTGATTTACCGAACTTTAAAATAAAGATTAATAACTGTTTTAGTTCTCACACCAATCATATGACTGACCTGGAGTTTATTGTTTTAATCTAAACTCTAGGTGCCCCTGTTTTCTACACGGGCAGCTAGTAGTTTTGGTTTTGCAGATTTATATTCACAGGATCCTGATTTACGGCTGGAACGATGCTCGGAAAGCTCTGTATCCGTGCATCACTTTCAGTTGTGTTTTGTATATTTTTACGCTGCTATGTAATTTATTGTAATCTCTGATATTATTCGAATGTATTTTATTCATTTATACTCTATATATTCTTGTATCTGATGGAATTGTTGTAATAACAATGAAATGTTCTTCTGTCTGCTTCCTGATTTGTCTTGTCCTCAACACAATCCGTGCTTTCCTTCACGGGGAAGTTCGGGTCGTGTCATATTGAGGAACCGTTGTTTGACTTCTTTGGTCAAGTCATCAAGACTCTAGACATCTCCTGGATTTCAGACTATCATGTTACTTTGGCCAATGTATGGGATGCAATTGTCAAAGGCAAGAAGCAGCGATTGCTGGTCGACGAGATTGACGAAAACCAGCTGATGCAGACCTTTCTTAGAGGTAAAGAACCTGAGGCTTTGGAGAAAGGTAGACGCTTAATCCATGAAGAGATTGAGAGGGAGAAGACTAAGCTTAAGGGAAAAAACAAGGTTAACGAAGACTCGAGCTCGGTGGTGGATCCCATAACCTATGAAGTTGAGGAATATAACCTTGATGATCCATAAATTCCCTTGGCTCCAACCCCTCCAGTTGTCGGAGCTACTATTACAAGTTTGGGCGAGGAGTCCGCTGAAGGTATCTCCATATTCTCTCCACAATTCATCAAGGCAATCGTAACTTGTTGTCGTCTCACGGGACAGACAAATGAGATGGCCACACCCTCCTCTGATTCACTAACATTTGCTTCTCATGATATAGGTGTCAAACCGGCTGAGAAAGATACAGAAGAGAAGGTAGTGGCTGAAAAAGTTGATGTCCCCTTGGGAACTGACGTTGAAGTTTATGAGATTCCGAAGCAACCAGAAGGTTCAACAAGTGAGAGAGTCACGATAGAACCCATAGAATATGGCATGGGCGCTCCTGCAGACGCTGAGATTATTGAGGCTTTGCAAGACACAGATGGTTGTCATGGAGATGAGGAAGAGGAATTTGTAATCATAGATGAGGCCAAGGATGATGATAGTGAAACCTTGGCTGACAGGCAGGATAGGAAAGAAAAGCAGTTGGTTCTTAAGAAGGGGGGACAAGACCCTGTGTTCATTACCCCTATTTCTGAAATCGACCCCAAGACGGGGTTGGTTATAAGATTCTCTTCCAAATCAATAACTTTACAACTTGCCTCCCAACCTACTAGTCCTCCCCCGGAGCCTCTTGTTGATCAGAGGAAGAGGAAGAAAAGTGACCGCTCTGGTAATGATAAAGAGGAGTTGGAGAAACAGAAGAAGGAAAAGAAATCAAAGTTATCTCCCAAGCATAAATAGAATGCACTTATTAGCCCATATTTTAGCTTTTAGGCTTTCCACTGGCCAGAAAATATAGTTATGAGAGTGGCTTTCACTTTTGTTTAGCTTCTTGTTCTTGTAGATCTGCTTTTAGTAAATGAAAATCTATTTCTTTTGCGCCGTTGTGTTCCTGCAAGTTCATCATGTTTGCAGAGTTTAAATAATTATAACCGAAACAATCGTAACTAAATGATGAAGTCATGAGTAATAATCATTAATCATAACCGAAACAATCATAACCAAATATTGAAGTCATGAGTAATAATCATTGAAAAGTTCGTGTGCTAAGTAAATGTGTAGTGTTGTACATATATGCCCTCGATCAATCATCATTATAGTGCCTAGCCAGGGCTTATTAGCGATTGATTAGAGTCATATTTGGACTCCCCCTATGTCCGAAAATGAGGGATTCGAATCGTTTGGTGGCATATGCCACTATGTCTTTATGCTTTCCCTATCCTTAGGTGGGGATAGGATTTCTCGTGGCGCTAAGTCTCTAGCACCTTTATACTCTCCCGATCCTTCAGTGGGTTAGAGTTCGAGCTTGGTTCTTAGTCTGCTCAATGATCCTTCAGCGGGGCAGAAATTCTGGGGGCGCTAAGTCTCTAGCGCCTTTATACTCTCCCGATCCTTCAGCGGGTTAGAGTGTTATCAAGGCGGTTTTATCATGGTGCACCTTCATGCCTCGGGGACATTATCTTCACGTTCTTTATACTCTCTCTCTCTAATCTCGAGAGTTAGAGTGCAAGCAGTAGTGTGATTTACCTCGCTGCACCTTTTAGAGCTTTAGTTATCGTTAGCTTTTCGATCTGATAGATGGCATTTTGGATCAATTGTTTTGAGATTACTACATAATTTAAAACAAACTTCAAAATGGTAATGATATATTAATCAAAATAAAAGAGCAGATAAGAAACAGTGCAGTAAAGGTATATGACATGCGATATTTTTATAGTGGTTCGGTCGAATCATGGCCTACGTCCACTTTATAATCTTTTGTTCAAGTAACCAGACCGTTCTAGGCAAGTCGAGCCTTTTTACATGGTCCTAGAAAACAAAAGAGTAAAACTGACAATTTCACGTCAAATAAAGCCGCAAATGCTGGGCATTCCACACTCTAGGGATTTCATCTCCATCCATGGTTGCTAGCTTGAAGGTTCCGTTATCAAGCCTTCGTAAAATGGAGTACGATCCTTCCCATTTCGGGCCCATATGTACTGGGGGCAGAAAGACGCGCTTCAGAACCAAGTCTCCGGGTTCAAATGTTCGAGCTTGGACTCTTTTGTTGTAATACCGAGCTATTTGTTGTTTATCCCTCAGGGCACATAAGTCGGCTTCGTCTCTTTTTCCCTCAACCATGTCCAGGGATTCAAGGAGTAGCTCATTGTTGGTCATCGGAACGTAATAAATGGTTCGATGAGATGGTACTTCCAACTCGACCGGAATGACTGCTTCAGCTCCAAAAGCAAGGGAAAATGGGGTGTGACCCGTCGCCGACTTGTACGTTGTTCTATGGGCCCATAGTGCCAGGGGTAATTCATCAACCCACATGGCTTTGGCCCTCTTCAATCTTTTCTTTAGAATGGATTTGATCACCTTGTTTGCCGCTTCAACTTGTCCGTTCGACTGCGGATGTGCCACAGAGGTGTATCTTTTCTCGATGTGATACTTCTGACAGAAATCTCAAAACTCGGTGTTGTCGAATTGGGTCCCATTATCGGTTACAATGACTTTTGGAATCCTAAACCGACATTATATGTTCTTAACGACAAAGGTGATCACTTGCTTGGTTGTGATCGTGGTCAAAGGCTCTGCTTCTACCCATTTAGTAAAATAATCCATGGCCACAATAGCGAACTTTGCTCCGCCCTTTGCTATGGAAAGGCTCCCAGTAATGTCAATTCCACACATAGCAAAAGGCCACGGGCTTGTCATTGTCTTCAACTGACTAGGTGGCCTTAGGAATCTTGGAGAATTTCTGGCAAGCATAAAAACGTCGTGCATACTTGGCTGCATCCTTGTTTATGGTAGGCCAGAAATATCCATATCGCAATACCTTCTTTGCCAGCGTTTGCCCCTCAGTGTGATCACCACATTCGCCTTCATGGACCTCTTTCAGCACACGCTTGATGTCATTATGGGAGATACACTGAAGGAGGGGCATCGAGAAACCTTGTCTGTATAGGACATTGCCTTGCAACACATATCGGGAAGCCATTCGGATAACTGCACGCCTCTCACTTTTCTTGGTTGGAAGCATTCCATTCATCAAAAAATTCTTTAGAGGGGTCATCCATGACTCCCTCTCAGGTTTAATCTCTAGTACCGGATCAAGTTCCATCTGAACTATGCTAAGGAACTGTAGTACTTCAATCGGGACTAGCTCCGTATCTTCTGGATTATCAGAACTAGCCATCTTCACTAATTTGTCTGCTCTTTGATTCTCTGCTCGAGGAATATGAGATATGCTGTGTTGATCAAAACCATCTAGCAACTTCACTTTTTCCAAGTATGATATCAACCTTGGACTCTTAGCCTGAAACATTCCAGTGACCTGGATTACGACTAAATTGGAGTCGCAAAAGATGTCTAGCTTTGTTATCCCCAATTCCTTTGGAAGCTTCAACCCGACAATTAGAGCTTCATACTCGGAATCGTTATTAGTGGCGTGGAACTTTAATCTAAGAGCGTAATATATTAGTTGTTTCTCTGTAGTTTCATGAACCACTCCGGAACTAGATCGTCTGTCATTTTTAGCTCCATCAGTGCATAGTTTCCAGGAATTAGGGTCAAGGAGTAGCTTTGGTGGATCGTCTTCTTCAGTTTGCACATCATATTCTGGGATGGTAAATTATTCTATAAAGTCCGCAAGTACTTGCCCTCTTATCGACCTTCGGGGTTGGAAGTTCAGGTCGAATTGACTCAGCTCAATGTTCCATTTAAGGAACCTTCCTGATGCTTCTGGCCTTTGCGAGACTTGCTTAAGCGGGTGATCAGTGTAAACAGTAATGGGGTGAGCCTGGAAATAGTGGCGAAGCTTCCTAGATGCGATCAGCAAACTGTACGCAAGCTTTTCTATTTTCAGGTAATTCCATTCTGCGGCCGCCAATTTCTTACTCACATAGTACACTGGTCTTTGTACCTTATCCTCTTCTGTTACCAAAGCCGAACTGATTGCGTGAGATGACACTGCCAGGTACACAAATAAATCCTTGTGATCCACAGGCTTAGACAGAATACGAGGTCTTTCCAAATGGTTCAACAGATTCTGGAATGCTTCTATACAATCGGGAGTCCATTTAAAGTTGCGTTTGCCTCGCTTTATCAGTTCGAAAAAGGGGATGCATTTATCCGTAGCTTTGGAGATGAACCTAATCAGCACTGCCACCTATCCAGGGAGGCTCTGGACGTCCTTAATTTGCTTTGGTTCTTGAATATTTCGAATTGATGTAATTTGATCTGGATTGATTTCGATTCCACGCGAGCTGACGATCAATCCTAGGAATTTTCTGGATGCTACCCCAAATGAGCACTTCAAAGGATTTAACTTCATCCCGTATTTCCTAATAATCTCAAACGTCTCTGCTAAATCTACAGTATGGTCGGATGACTGTCTGAACTTGACCAACATGTCGTCAACGTATACCTCCATCGTTTTCCCGATTTGGATGTAGAAAATCTATTCACCAATCGCTGATATGTGGCACCAGCATTTTTCAGTCGGAAAGGCATCACCACATAATAGTATATTCCCGGATCTGTAATGAAACTGGCATGTTCTTGGTCTGGGACATGCATGGGGATTTGGTTGTACCCTAAGTAGGCATCCATAAAAGAAAGAAGTTCATGACCCACGGTTGAATCTACCAACTAATCGATTCGAGGTAACGGAAAACTGTCTTTTGAGCAGGCTTTGTTTATATCTGAAAAGTCGATGCATGTACGCCATTTTCCATTGGCCTTTTTTTTTTACCAAAATCGGGTTTGAAATCCAGTCAGGGTACGTTGAATCTTTAATAAATCCATTATCTCTCAGATTTTGACTTCTTCCTTCAAGGCGGCAGACCTTTCTGGGCCAAGCATTCGCCTTTTCTGCTTGATAGGAGGATGTTTCAGGTTGATGCTTAACGAATGACTCATAATCGAGGGAGATATCCCACACATGTCCGCATGAGTATAAGAGAATACATCCAAGTTAGCTTTCAAGAAATTTGTTAATTCTTTGGCTCGAACAGGATCCAACTGGGATCCAATCTTCAGGACCTTCTCTGGGTCACTGTCATCGATTAGTACATCCACAGTCGCTTCATTGGGAGTCGCCATTCTGCCTCCAGGCTCTTCATCCTCTCTAGGATCTATGTCCTCGGGCAACTCTCTGGGCGACCCTCCCGGAGGTATTTTCTTTAGTTGCTATGACGATTCCTCCCTCGAAGGGGAAGAACTACCTTTTGCTTCTACAACTTTCCCTTTGCGGAGCAACTTTAACTCTGCAATGTAGCATGCTCGTGCAACAACTTGATCTCTTCTGATTATGCCTATGCCAACATCCATCAGGAACTTCAACAACAGGCACCAGGGTGCAATGCAGGCCCTGAATTTGGCTAGAGTTGGTCGGCCTAAGAAGGCATTGTACGATGACTCAATGTCCAAGACCACGAAGGGGAGGATCCTCACTCTCTGGTGTTCCCCTTCTCCAAGGGTTACTGATAGTTCAACATATCCCATTGGAGCGGTCGAGGCTCCATTAAATCCACATATCCAATCCTCGCATGGTTTCAAGTCCTTCGGCTCGAGTTTCATTTAGTCGAATGTTTTCTTGAACGAAATGTTGACTGAACTCCTATTATCTACCAATACTTTATGAACTATAGTTGGGCCGATGGTGACGGTGATCACCAATGGGTCTTTAGTTGGGGAGTGTACTCCAATACTCTCTCGATCGCGAAATATGACGTCATCGGACATCGTCTTTTGTTGCTTAACCGGAGCGTTATCCTCGGGGTTGCTACATTCTCCTACTTCGAGGTGCTGTTTAGCTGCATTCATGTATTGATCCATAGCTCTGAAACTGTGCCCTGCCAGGTGAAGCCCTCCGATGATGGTATTGATGAAGAGGTTCTTTCCTTTCTGTTGAGCCATTGGTCTGGCAACGGGTTGGTTTTGGTTCTGGTTTGGGGCCTGTACAGCCTGCCCCCTATCCCTGGGAGCCACCTTATACTCATCAAGCTTCCTTTCTAGGAGCAGCCTTTCAATCATGTCTCTCAAATGACGACATTCGTTTGTGGAATGACCATGGATCTGGTGAAAAAGACAGAATTTCCCAGTTTCATGCCCCTTTTCTGTAGAATCTCTCAGAGGAGGCCTTTTGTATTGGAGGACATTATATGTATCTAGGAAGATGTTCTCCAACGTATCATTTAACGGTGTGAAGCTCTCAAATGGTCTTGGCCGGGGTCTTCTCCGAGAGTAATTCCCTCGATTTCTCTTCCGATTATTGTTAGTATTATTCCCCGACTGACGACCGTTTTCTTGATTCTTATTCCCAACATTAACTTCGACCTTTCCTGAGGTATCTCCCGTCTGCTTGATGGCCACGTTGCTTTGGATATCTTCCTTATCAGTACCCTTCCTTTTCCGATTAGCGTATATCTCCTCCTGACGCAAGCGAACATTAGCTTTTTCATAAAATATTTCTCTGGTCAGGGGTGGTTTGCTGACCAGATATCTTCCAAACTAGGTATCTTTGTCGACGCCATCAATCAGGGCCATCAACACAGTTTGCTCATGCGGATCTCTGACTTCTGTGACAACCAATTTGGAACGATCCAGATACGACCTCAGGCTTTCGTACGGTCGTTGTTTAATAAGGGATAGCTCAATCACATTCTTAGACCTCTGGGCATGAAGACGGAATTGGTTCACGAATTTCTCACTCAATACCCTGAAGCTGGATATTGACCATGCTGGCAAGCGGGTAAACCACAATAACGTCACATCTTCCAAGAGTATAGGGAATGCTTTACATTTTACCGCGTCAGTAGCTGCAGCGGCATTCATTGACCAGGAGTATCGCATTAGATGTTGGATTGGGTCAGTCCTGCCCTCATAGCGATTCATGGTTGGCATATTGAAGCGCCTCGGGAATGTAACGTCCAATATGTCATTAGTAAAAGGCGTATGACTGCAATCTATGCCCCAATCTTCGTTCCTTAATCCACGACTATCTACCATGACTTACATAATCATTGCTTCAACCTCTGCATGGGTCAGGGTAGATTCGAGGTCAGCACTTCTTACCCGACGGCCCCCTCCAACATTTCTTTGACGTGCTGCTGCAAAGTCTGGGCCCTCAGCAGAACTCCATTGCCCCTGTTGTCGCGGTCGATTACGCGATGTGCGGGAGGAACACCGTTCCTCAGTGGTAGAGCGGGCTCATTTAAGTTGCGGTTACTAGTTCCCTGATTAAGTGCCTCTTCTTCTCGAGATGGAAGAGACCCAAACCGAAGCTGCTCTATGTTCTCAGCCCTTTCTAATGGGGGCCATCGTCGGTTCCTTCGGGGTTCTTCAGACGACGACGTATGCTCCGGGGAGAAAGGGTAAGCTGGAGGTGGTGAAACCTGCCTTTGAATATCGTCAATTTGTCTGCCTAGGGAAGTAATATTTTGATGTAGCAACAAGCTCTCCTGCCTTTTAGCGGCCAGTTCATCAGTTTGCATGTCCAACGCTTCAAGTATGCGAGACAGATGTCCTTCGGTAACTGGGGTAGAAGGGTCGAACTGGTCGTCTTCATCTTCTCTTATATGCCAGGAACTTGAACCGGGTTTGAGCAGAAGTACCAAAACGAGCGGAATGAGACATAATTTCCTTCCCTGGTCGGGTAGTAGTCTGATTATCACTTCGGATCGTGGTCACCCTAGTTTGATGGCACGTGGTACCCTATTGGCATCGGTTCGTGGTGGTCCCCTGGGATCGGATCGTGATGATGGGTGCAGGAGGGATCGCGGCGTGGTCCTGCGATCGGGTAGTGACTCCTTCGGCTGCTTGGTTCGTGGTACCTCCTTCGACTCGCGATCGCCCCCTTTCCTCACGATCCGAGGACTGTAGCTCAACTTCGACCCGTTCCTGCGCACTTTCTTCACTTGCTTCGTTTGCAGTTTCGTTCGCCTGCGAAGCTCGTACTTCCTTAGACTTATTTCCAGCCATGGTATCTGAACTTTGCTGGAACCTTCAAAAATCGAAACTGTTAAGTTTTGGACTGTCTTCCTCGGACTTGAATATCCAAACAATAGAGCAACAATCCAATACACCAGACTTCGGTTTCTTAGTGTAAGCACCAAAATGTTAGATCCAAAATTGGGTCTAACACCCAAATTGTTCTAATATGCAGAGATTAATATCAGGAAAATGCAAGAAAAGTAGAAAAGACACAAGATTTATAGTGGTTCGGCGTTAATGAGCCTACGTCCACTTTATATCTATGATTATACTTAAGATTCGAGTACAATCAACGATTTATCTCTCAACCTCACTTTTACAATGCTGATTCACTCAGTAAATTCAAGACAGCTCTGAATAGGAATAATGGAGATATGATAATGGTGGAATCAGAGCTCAGAATTGCCAAAAAGATCCTCAAAAATGCCAAGTCTGGTGCTATTTATGGCTGATTTCTGCAGGCGGATCGCGGTCATACGTGGCACAAATCCAGAAGATCTTGGACTGGTTCGTGGCTTGATGGAGAAATAGTCAATATAGCCGTTGTGGACAGGTGTCATGAAATCCTATATTATCGGATCGTGAATGACTTAGTCATAGCCCTCACTTCTCAGCTTTAGGGATCGGATCGAACTGGCGTGAATGGATCGGATCAGGCAGGTATGGATGGATCGAATTGACATAATGCACCATGAGTTGGGTCGTGGAAGTAGATCCACGATCCGCAGGGAGAAACGGGACCACGAAGGAAATCAGGACCGGATCCAGATGACTTCTCAAACGATGCTTCGCATTAGACTTGCGTATGTATCTCGGTTGCTGGGTTCAAAAGCAGGTCAACAAAAGTTATAATAACTTCTCCTCATATACAAAACACAGCTGAATACACACCAAAAATATATCATACATTTGAACTCCTCCAGCAGAACTTCTGAAGTTCGCAACGTCCAAATCTAAACCTGTAAATCTTGGTCTAACCCGAACATTACAAACGTCGGATCAGTCTAGTTAACCAGAGTGAGAAAAAACACACTAAGCTTAAGGTTATCACACAACTTGATTTTAAAGTCAAAATCTTTCTGAAAGAAAAGGATAATCATAAGACCAAATCCACACATAAATATGGATGCTTTTTACCATACGATAACCGAAAACATTTTTGAAATCGATATCTTTTATGATATTATAATAGTGTCTAAATAAAAACAAATATCAATTTAGTAGTACGCTTGCATATCATGTTCCACATACATAGTATACAATCAAAACCGCGAGCGCTTGTTGGAGAATGGATTTCCATGGCAACTTATGGGCAAAAAACTTTCCGACAATGTACCTCTAGAGATGAATACATTGGGATTCAACAAGAACATCTTGCAACCTAGGCTAAACATGACTGGCTCCTCAGAGGTGCCGAATATATCATTACCATGGTTGGATGCCAGCCAACCGAACCGATAGCATACATGAAAAAATAAAAAGGGACAACCGAAGGCAATTGATTTCTCTAGATCAAGTAATGATATACCCATTTGATGGGTGCGACCCACATAGCCATGCGAAATACCCGATTTTATGCCATTTTCCGGTTGATAAGGCTTAAGGACATACTTACTTTTTAGACATCTGGCCACCATTCACTTTGAATGCCACATCGTCTGATCCACCACAAAATCACTAATTGATGTCCATAAAAATACTCTAGTTGTTAAGCTAAGAGAAAGGCCTTTCCCAGACACCAACTATGGAACGTTTGGAGAAATCAACGTACATGACCCTTTTGGAAACACTCTATCAAACATTCGTCCATACAAGCCATCCACGAATAGGATGAACCGAAGGCACCCTCCTACCACATCCTATGTATCACCCAATAGATCAGTAGCGAGTATTCCTTGCAATCCATAGATTCCAATCACGACAGAATCACTGTCGAAATATCTCTGGCCCCTAAACCAGAGAAATTCAACAAGGAGTTCTTCCACTCTGGAAGATCAATGGTCTTCAATTGCTCCATCTTCAATAATCATCTTCTACGTATTTACTGGTTCGGAATAGTTTTCGAATATAAATTCGATCCCGGTCTTTCCGTACCAACAATCTTATTGGCTAGATTTAATAGTTGGTTATTTAACTATCAAATAAATAACCATGAAAATAAAATGAGTTCATTGATTCAGTATTCTGCATTACTTGGCCTTTTAATTAAAAATAATTAACGAATAGTTAATTAAACATCTAAATATCTCGATATTTTTAACACTGTATTTACTTCTTATTTTAAAGAGGCTTCGCAAAACTATTTCAAATACACTAGAATTAAATCATATATATATTCCCAACTTTGGTTTTAACACATTTCACATGAAACATTGTTACTCAGAAACAATACACAACTCTTATTCCTTTAGAATGAACTCATTTTAAAAACTTAACATTTTCATTTCCTTTTACTTTTGGAAATATCATTATATATGTAAATATATGTTCTCAAATCTTCCCATTTCCGTTACTTTGGAATTTATGTTGTATATACAAAAATCCTTTTTATTTCCGTTACTTTGGAAATCTCAATATATTTTCTCAAATCATGCGATTAACATTGCGTTATTATTTCACATATGGAAATAATAAATTATTCTTAACCTCTTTCCCATTACAAAATAATGTCATTCTAATATAATCCCGAAGTCGTTCAAGTTGGGGTATTTATTTACCTCCCAGACCTTGATCAATAACGTTCTTATCTCAAGATAGACATGAGCTGTAATTCACAAACGAATATTTATTCTCATATCAATCTAAACACATTAAACTATTTTATTTCAAATATGGTTTATAAAACCTTCTTACTTTTGGAAATATCTATTTTTAGATATAACTTAATAATATGTTGATTAAGTAATTTCTTAATAAAATCATTTCGTAACCTTAGCTTGTTTCAAAGAATTCATTATAGAACTTGTATTATTATTACCAAATCCCATTACTAAATTTTTACCAAATTCAATTACAAATCCTGTTTTTATCTTTTCATTTGGAAAATCTCATTTGAATTCCATTCATTTCTCTCCTTCTATTATTTAATAACGTTAATTTAAAATTAATGCTTTAACTTCACATCTCTTTTTATAACCCTTGTTTACAAAACTCAGGTTTAATATAAAACCCCTTTATCTCCTTTAATTAATTAATGTATTAAGTAAACATTTATTTTAAGCTACCGTATTCTCTTAAAATCCCCTTTATAACTTCATTATAAAAATTTTGGTTTTATTATAAAACCGTTCATAAGCTCCTTTCACAATTCAATTAGATTTCATTTCAACCTCGATTACTTTTAAATGAATTCCAGTTAAAAAGTAATCGTCTAAATTATTATTGCTTAAAATAATAATTTACTTCAATCATTAACTACAGTAGCAATCATTAAATTATTAATTATCTAAAATATATAGTAAACTCCTTTTTAAAATCTTATTGAAATTAAAACAAATATTTATTAACTATTTCATTAGATTAATTAAAAGTAAATTAATCAAATATCCAATTCCAATTAATACATTTGACTTAGTCAACTCAAACCTTGGTTAATTCGTTAACCAATTACAATTATAGTCCTTCCTTTAAATTAATTAATAATATAATTAATTTAAAAAATTCCATTTAATTGTTTTGTTTTTAACAATTATCCAAATTCTTAAGCGTTAGGTAAATTTCTACTCTCTTGCTCATAAATCTGGTTAATATCAGAAATTTACTTTACAAAATCATTTAATAATTACTTATGAACTTAAACAATAAATATTTATTTCCTTTTAATAAACTTCTATTCAAAATAATATATTTCAAAATCTATCTCTAGTTATAAAATAAATTTTATAACTTCAATTCTATCAATTCACCTGACGGTAAATCAATATAAACAAAATGATTATTTTTAGGCCATTTACTACTGGTTACTCAACCAATATTGCCCATTGGTTAAAACAAACGTTGAATTTTCAGTCAACGATCATCCAATCAGAACGGTTCATATAATGATTATATGAAAATAAATGACATCTAATATATTTGAGGAATCCTGTTGGATCCCTCCAACCCGTTCTTCCCTGCATTCAAAAAGGTTATGCTAAATAATATCATTAAATTCAAATTAACTGATAATTTTTATAATAACAAATAACGACTATTTAACATCAACCAATTTATCTAACATTAACAAAGCAATTCAAACACTTCATTAAATTTAACACATTTATTTTATAAACGTGACCAATAAGGTTATTGGTAATTTACCTCAGTTGGGTCCAATCGTTAGAATAACAATTTGGTTTTCATTGAAATTTAACAATGTTTAATTTCATTAGTTCAAATAATATATGACTATAATTAACAAACAGTCAACCATTAACAACCATAACACACAATTTTAAAAACCGACTTATATAAAATATAAGTGGGAAGAACTGAGTGAGTTTAACTCATCTTTATTTTTGTTTCATTGAAATGGCTCAATTACAGTAAAATTAAACAGTCGTTTAATTTAACTGTAAATCCATATTGTCTTTCGTTTCTATCCAGAACAGTTCCGTAATGTTGTATCTGCCAATACGGTTCAAACGTATCTGGAATTGTCCAATTCTGTTAATACACGCGTGAGATATTGACTTTTAAAGTTTAAACAATTTAAATATATAATCTACTGTTAAGCATATTTTAATTTAAACTAATTACGTTTTGATCTTTATAACAAGCCAACAAAATTCGATGCCACATTATATCTTCTGCATTGTTCGAAATAGTACCATCCCGCTTATTTCATTCTGCGCATGAAACAGAAGTGAATAAAGTTTTTATGTTAATAAAATTTAATTAAACCAATTTAAATTTCCTAATGATTATTAACTTAACTAATCACATATGGTTAGGCCAAATTAACAAGGTCGATTGTTGTACAATAGGGTAGCACAACTTCTTCTTTTGTTTCTTTTTTTCCTCGGGCACAGGTTTTGTTTCCATCTGCAACAATTATTTACTAGTTAATTTCTAGTTTATATTAACTAAACACTAATTAAATTAGTTAGGCAAAAATCAACAGGCCGCAACTTAATACCCATTTCCTGCTACCGTTCCGAAGAAAGTTCCCCCCAGACTTTGACTTCCACGACAACTATATCTTCCTTTTGTACTTGTTCAAAATAATTCAAAGATTCGTTGGCTACTGTCTTCAACAACCCACGCTCGTAAGACATTACCTCTACTGGACGCTCTTGAGGCCATCGCGATCAGATCAGAGAACTCTGAAAGTTTAACTACCCGAATTCCGACAGATCGATTTTTTTTTTCAAAATTCTAATCTATCAAAACTCATATTAATTTGTCTTGTATCCTGCAGAAAAGACAAAGATATAAAATATATCAAAACTCAGAAAAGATCTCATAGGAGAATGGATAAAATATAATTTAATCAAAATATAGCCTTACCCAAATAATAATATTGTCTAAACAGTACCCAAAGCTATCATATCTCTGCCACAAATCTAACCTGCGAGTATATTATGAGGAGGGGTCAGAACACAAGTTCTGGTGACTGGATTTAAACTACACATTTTGGATAAATCTATATATATCGTTCAGTTACATTTTCTTGTTTATTAGGTTACTTGGGTTAACAGAACTCAAGGCTTACACACACATCGTACCCATCTACTTCCTAGTGGATTAACTTAACATGGTATATATGTAGCTACCCCTAGCATTAAGGTACACATCATGGTACCCTACTCGCACGGTCTCCACCATAATGCCACATAAATATATGCAGTCCCTTGTCTTACACCAGAGTGACGTACAAATCTCTATATAACAACGCTACATTCTGCATAGATCTGTCATCGCCATGCTACGTAAGCGTACAGATTGCCACCTTCGATCGGATCTGATTTGATTACTGAGTAGTGCCCTAGAGTCTACGATACACTACCTAGAGAGGATACGCATGTATCTATACTTTCCCATGTATGTATCCTCAATCGTACTCGGTGCCTTAATCACACATATCCTCAACTATGCACCAATTCCTGTGGCAGGTTTGTACAAGAAACATGAAACTCGGTCGGGAGCTTTTCAAATATCTATATACATAGATGCTAACATTTGCATCCTCAACTAGTGAAAGACGAACAAAACTGAGAACTATTGACCTAGCCCCAGAGAAAACAGCAAATCATAATTGGTCTGTTCCTCACCTATAGCCTTGATAGAAAAGGGTCTATGGTCTTTTGGTTTAGCTCTCCATCTTTCCGCATCACGCATTACGTATCACGCTGACGGTCGATGGTTGGTATCCGACATCTTGCTATAAACAGATGGTTAGACCCGCTAGTAACTCGATAAAAATGATTGTAACCCAGCCTGGTCACAAGGCAACAGTGGATCGTCGAATCACCTATGCCAACCTACAGCCTTCTGACTGCTCCTAATGGCAGTCAAGGTATACTCACCAGCTAGTAATGCGCAGACCTAACCTCTGCGAACACAGTCGAATATTGTCAAACCACAAAGGACTACCAGGAGTACCCTCCACATCCCAGGAAGTCGCATGCTTGCCCTTTCAGTCCTTCAGAGCCAGCAGAAACCAGCAGAATATCAATAGGAAGAATAATCAGATGGATGTGTTCTCCCCTTATGTCTCATGACACAACGATGATCTACCCTGTTGGTTATTCACCTTCATATGTACGGACTGGTCCAAGCGCTTCAGGTTGATGTGTTATTATTAGACCTTATGTCTAAACATTTAGTTACGCGCTTGCTCTACCTCGTAAGATTTCTAGTTGACTTGGTTATTCCCATTCACATTGACTTCTTATTCAAGTTACCATGTTCCTCTTGCTTATTAATTTCAGATATATAACTTAATCCATTTAAATTTATTAATAAGCCCATAACTTGCTATTCTCTAGATTGTAATCCAGGCTCGATAATCTACAATCTTTTTATATTATTCGTTGTCTGATTCCATAGTTACAATAACATGTTCTACTTAATATGCAATTAAGTATATTCTATCTCAATTCACGTGTTTTTTGTTTAACATGTCACTTATTATTTATGATTAAATATAACTTATTTCATCCTATATACTCACCAAGTTCTTTCTTATTTAATCATAATTCCATCTTACGCTGTTACTACAACTTGTTGTTGTTTACTTATTAACTTAGTTATTCTAACTAAGGTTTATTAATAAGTTTCCTTTTCATTTATTATGACTTATGTTTTTAATTTTCACTTGTCCATAGGCCTACCTATTATATTTTCCTTTTTCCCCTTCAAGTTTATTCATAATAGGTTCTTGTCATTCCCCATTCATTTTAATCCTTTTACTGTTTTAACTTTTATTCATTTCCATTATTCAAAATTAGTGCCCTTTATTTCTATCATTTTATATATATGTTTATGCACCAGACCTCTCACATTAAGTCGACCACTTGTGGATTCTGGATTTGCCGGGTGGTTCCAAGCAGACTTCTACCATAAGTTGGACTTAACTTCGTGCCTTTGCACCATTACATGTACATTTACGCACTAGACACCTCACATTAAATTAACAACTTATGGATGCTGGATTTGCCGGGCGATCCCGGGCAGACTTCTACCACAAGTTGAATTTAACCTCATGTCTAAGTATAGTTACATCTTCAATTTTCTGTAAATTTAGGCATACCCATTCTTTCCAAATTTTACTTTAATTTATTTTTACACGTCATACTTAATATCATATTAAGTCCATTATCTGATTATCATGTCCCTCTGATTATCATGTCGCATGTTCTTCCTAACATGCAATTAACTTCATTTTAAAATAACATGTAATCACCAATCATGCAACTATTCCATTCTAACAAATTAACATGTAATTATCCCAATTCTTACAATTAAGGTTCAAATACATAATATGCCACATATTAACATGTAATTAGAACATGTATGTATACATCAGTAATCGTTTCCACATATTTTAACAGGTTTATACATTTCATCAGGTTTACATTTCAACATATTAACATTTCAACCTATTAACATTTCAACATATTAACATTTCAACATATTAAAATTCTAGCGGATTTACATTGCATATTAATGGGGAATGCCAAACAATAAATATACCATTATCAACAAGGTATAATTTAAATCCACATACCTAATTGCTTTCCAAATCATGAATCTAGTTCAAATCTAGCATTCCATGGTTTTCCCAATTGAATTTAGAACCTAAACAACCATGGATCCACAATTCTCTACTAAAAGAAAAATGGAAGAAAGATGAAAAATTAAATTGACCAGATCCAAGAATTTACCTAACTTCAAAGAGAATTCTGAACACCTTCTTTATTAATATACATTCTTTGCCTCTAGATCTTAAATCAGAATTTTTCTAAACTAATTATTCTATTTTTCTGAAGAGATTTGTGAAGAAAGAAGAATGACAGAGCTTAGGTAGTCTCTCAGGAAATGTGAGATTTAGGCTAGGCTCTGCTAGTCTATTTATAAGTGTTCAGGATCTTATTGTACATGCAGCGCAGAGTCAACAATGAATATGGTTAAGAAAATAGTCCAGATTCATCGATGAATACTCCCGGAACTAAGGTGGGTCGACCACGGGGTCGAATCCCTATGTGTGTGTCGACTCCAGGGTCAACCCCCTGGGTCCCGTGAGTGTTTTTGGATACGATGTTTACTGATTTAACATTTTTAATTTTAAACGTTTGATTAGCATCCCGTTATATTTTCTTTGATCTATTTAAATATTATATTTACATATAATCCTCTTATATGTATACAAAACTTCTAATGCCCATTTTACACACATATATATATACGCATAACTTTTATTTTGTTTTCAAAATTCGAATGGTGTTATGCTATTATTTAATTCTTACCACATTTCTTTAATTGCAACTTTATTTTGAATTTCTCCTTTGTATGCATATATATATATATATATATATATATATATTTGTGCATATATATGCATATATTTTCATATACATATATTTTTTTATACTTCCTTATATGTATACTTTTCCATATATGTGCGTTTATATATATTTTCTCTTTAGAACATGTATTATTTTAGCTGCTCCTTTAAAATAAAAATATGGCACCTACGGGGATCGAACCTGCACCACTCTCATGAAAGCCACATGCTTTAGCCAACTACATTGCTTAGTTTTTTGATAACAAGGCTTAGAACAATGGTGGTCATTGTTCTTTTCTTATTCCTCCTTTATGTGCTTGTTACAATATTTTATTTCAACCATTGCATGTGTAACACCCCATGTCCATTAATGTCACTCACAAAGGGAATGCATTAACTTCTATGGAGCGTTTTGAGTGAGTATCGAACTGAAACTTAACAACAAGACAGATATAAACAGTACTTAAAAATTTAAAACTTTATTCATTACAGCGGTAAACACATAAGTTTGATTACATCATCAAATACCAGAGTCAAAGTACATAATATCCATCTTGACTAAATCAAAGTACATAAATTAAAAGACATAACCCCAATACAAAATAGCCATAAATAAGATAGGCTGAACTTTTACTTCAGCGATCCAAGCAACTTCTAAAAGAAAGAGATACATTTGTCCAAAATCAAGCTCCACTGGTGCTAGTTCCACCCTGAGCACCTTGGGGGGGGGGGGGAAGGAAGAAAAGAGGAGGAAACAAAGGTGGTCAGACATAAAGTCTGGCGAGTGCGATAACTATAACAATATAATTACCAAAATAACTAGGCTAAGGCATAAGTTGGACAATAAGGAAATGACTGTGAACAATTGGGTATAACATAGTAAACAAGGAAATAAGATGAACAAAGATAACGTTAAAGGCGCACTTAAACCACTATGAGATATTTACTATACTGCACCAACACTAGTTACCCTAAGGTTGATCACGCCTACAAGACTTCAGTAATGATAATGGTAGTTTCATGCACCCCTAGTTGCCTTCATAGGTGCCGCCTGCCCCTATCTCCACTAGATGTACCCACTACCTGCATGCGATCGACTCCCTAACTCATAGATACCCGTGCTGGCCCCATAGTGGGGTGTATCACTCCCCAAAGTGGCAACCCGATACCACCAATAATGCACGGCTTATACCTACACGATGCAACAACGTTTTACCTACCAGCCCGGGCCCACACACGCATATGAACCCGTTGGACTTGCGTTGCCACCGCTAACCCGTTTTGGCCTCTTACAGTCAAGCCTAGTATGCGTGTCCCGTCCTCGACTTGGGTCGAGCCCACAAAGATACATATGGGTTACTGGTTGAAACGGGCCCCCATTACTTGACACAAGCTATCCACCTAAGCTTGGTCCCCTCTAGTACATCCCACTTAACCCTCTTCTTATTCATGTTCACTTACATGTTTCAATTTTGGTTAAGTATTTCTAACCGTATTTCAAATGCCACCCAAGGCACCCTCTAAATTCCACATGCCACCCAAGGCACCCACTTAACCCCTATGTCCTACCACATATTTATCTGGTTAAGGGTTTCTTAATTCATTAAGACCGTAACCTTATAAAGACCTCCCACATTAGACTGGCATTTGTGGCAGCTGGATTTGCTGGGCGGGTCCGGGCAGTCTTACACACAAATGAGCCTAACCTCGTGTCTTTACAACTGTTACACATTTAATTTACGCCTAAGACCTCCCACATTAGACTGGCATTTGTGGCAGCTGGATTAGCCGAGCGGGCTCGGGCAGTCTTACACCACAAAAGAGCCTAACCTCGTATCTTAGACGATTAACTACACAAAATTAATTATTCCCCAATTTGAATTAATTTCCCTATTCAAATTATCAATCAATTCCAAATTTAACTATGGCCATAATTGACTCAGTTATGTCCATCTATTTATGGTATGCAAAATCATACCAATTTTCATCACAAATTAATTCTATGCCATTTAAGGCATTTATGCCAATTCTCACTATTAAATCTTTTAATATTATCCCATTATCCCACGTTGTATGTTCATTCGTTTAACGTAAAATATATGTTAGACTCGAATAGTCTAACTCATGGAATAAAGAGAAAACATCACAACATACATATAGATAAAACTAGATCTAAACATAAGGGGTGAACTTGCATGTGTGAATGAGGCTCTGCATCTAAAACTTGCATAGGGCAAAGTCACAAACTTGCATAAAACTACATATGTCATAGATCCAAATCTAAAGTTGTGAACTTGTTTACGCAATAGTCATAAACTTGCATAAATCATGTATGTCATAGATCTACATGTAAAGGTGTAAACTTGCATAGGAAATAACCACAAAATTACATAACATGATTCATACTCCAAACACATATATTTATATAAACTTGCATATGTGATTTATGCAACATAATGATGGTGTAAACTTACATCTAAACATATAAACTAGCACGTAAAATTTAGCATATAACTCACATAGGTCATAGCCTAACTTTAGATCTAAAATAGATGTCATGAAACATGTAAGGTTATGCATAAAATTTTC
Organism: Allium sativum; assembly: GCA_030737875.1. Taxonomy (NCBI): domain Eukaryota; kingdom Viridiplantae; phylum Streptophyta; class Magnoliopsida; order Asparagales; family Amaryllidaceae; genus Allium; species Allium sativum. The sequence goes on along the minus strand of CM060916.1, from coordinate 363,901,884 downwards.
ACTAACTTGCATATGATCTATGTCTCAATTAACATCCTAACTTGCATACATACATGTGATTTATCATATGAATTAGTTCCAACAACATAACCAAACTAGCATATGAAACATCATAATGAATTGATTATACATAATCATAGAACTACAACATGGATGATAACATCATAGAATTTACAACATAAATGATAACATCACAATTTTACAACATAGATGATAACATGCGGTCAATAATTCACAACATAACCATAAAATCTGCATCATAGCTTAATCCCATTAAATTATTAATTATTTTATTAAAGAAATTGAACTCACAAAAAGAAGGTCTTGCGTTCTGAAATCTGAGTTCTGAAATTGAATTAGCTTTCCTTTGTTGTAGATTCGTTGTTAGAGTTGAATAGATTTGAATTTGATTAGCTTTCTTCCTCTCCAATTAGTGGCGACTATTCTACGTTGCAAGGTGACGACATGGAGGCCATGGCTCTAATTTTAATTTGATTTTAGGGTTTGAGTCTACATGTCTTTTTATAGAGTTTAGGATTAATTTAAGCCGTCCGATCAACCCAGAATTAATCCCAGCCAATCAGAGCAAATCAAAAACCCTAATGAGTCAGCACACAGTCATAAACAGGTCACCAAAAAAATCTAGCCGGGGGAGGGGGGGAGGGGGGCAGGTCGACCCTATGGTCGACCTGGTCAGGGTGGGTCGACCCCCAGGTCGACCCTATGGTCGACCCCTAGGTCGATCCTATGGTCGACCTGGCCCTAGCGGGAAATTTCACGCCTAGTCCATTCTGACTCTGAAATTTGAATTTTCGAAATCTGTTTTGAATTTTCTGAAACTTCTGATGGCCATAACTTCTTCATACAAAGTCCAATTCACGCAAACTCGGACTCTATATCAACCAGAATTCCGAGACGAACACAATGGCGCAACCCGTTTCCCGTTATTCTCACGTTTGAGATTAGTTATTCTTTAATTAGTTACTTTAGTGTTAACAGAAATACGGGGTGTTGCAGCATGTAACCTTATCAGTTTGCATTCATCTTTTACTTTCATTTTTCTTTTCTTATTAATGCATAATATTTATAAATCATTACATGCAACCTAATTACACTGCATGCAACCAATTTCTTCTTTCTTTTAACGCATGCATTGCATTTTTATTTTCATTAATCTTTTCTTCTTTTCAATACATGTATTTATTACATGCAATCATATATTATCATTATCTTCTTTTATATATTTATATCTACACATATATATACACATATGCTATATTAAATATTTAATTATCATAAATTGCGGGGTGTTACAGATAGGCTCGGCTATGGCCACTCCACCCTCGATTGAAGCAATGGTCAACTCGATGCCTTAGATCGCCACCTCAAACACAAAAACTGCAGCATCTCCTCGAGGGGATTTCGACCAACAGGCACTTCAAATACTGATCTTTACCGTTCACCAGAAAGGCCACGTGAAGCTTAACAATATTTATGTTGGGAAAGTTTTGAATAACACATCAGGTTAGAAGACAATTTGAGAGGAAGGGAGTGTATTTTGGACCATTCAATCAGTATGGTGGCGGCAACAAAAATGTTGACCACGCAATTTCACAATAGGGTTTTGACCAAATTTAAACGTTATATATATATATGGGGAGTGGAATAATATAATAATATTTTATTATTTGTAAAATTTAACTATGATGTATCACCTCAAAACACTCACATATGATCTCCAAAGGAGATGAAAATCCTAATTCTAGCATAAAAAATATTCCATACAAGATCAGAGAGGTTTCGTCAAATTCCAAGGTCTAAAAATCCCTTTATAGTTCCCAGCTGAAAAATAATACACTTAAATTTCCCACGATCATAAAATAAATCCAATCAACTTGAAACATTGAAATTCAACTTGTCCTTTTCCTTACGGATCCAACAAAATTTATTTCGTTAAAATCGGAGTTCATTTGGCCAGACGTTTATTTCTTTAAATTTACCCCTGTCTAAATTGGCCAAAATAAATAAACGATTTTCCAAATTGACGATGAGATTTATTATCGTTTGAGTCGGTGCAAATTCTCCCAATTTGTGACCTACCATACGATCTGTTATATAAATAGGTTTACTAGGCCCCATTTCTGAAGTTGTACCTATTCATATTCAGTGCAAATAATTGAGTTCTTACAGATAAATGCTCATTTGACGCTGCCACGATCACATGGTTAATCTGATTGCTACCAAATTTAAAATGTAATAATAACTTACTAATATGGATCCAATAAAGTTCGTTTGGTCGAAATCTGACTTCGTTTGAAAAGCGAAGATATTTTTATAATTTAAATTGTTTATCGGTTTACAATTAAATTTCGTACGCTCACATATTAACTCCGTTTGGCCCCAAAATTTGTAGCACGCTAAGTTTTGACGTTCAGGATCCAACAAAATTTGTTCCATTGCAAACGAATGTCATTTGAAAACTGTCTTTTCTAAGGCTTATAAAATATCGATTAATTATTATAAAATTCTAAATTAATTCAATTAAATAATAATAAATTATTATTATCGTAAATATCCACATATAATATATTGATAGCTTTAAATATAAGCAATATGGATTTTACAACTCAATATCATAAATTTAGTATCCAGACGGTATCCAAATTATATTAAAACTCTTTTAAATTGATTAAATAAACATTATTGTTTATTTATGATTTCTATAGCGACTATTTGAAAATTTGATTTGGGAATAACTAATAATCTATAACACGAAATCTAGATTTTTCTCTTTCATTAGAAAATTATTATCAACAAGATTCAAACGTTTCTTGTTTCACCGAAGTACGACTTATATCGGATCATGTATATTCAATTGAAGTTCAAAACTCAATATCACTAACTATGCGCCATTTCGAGCTCGATTTAAATTAAATATAAATTATAACATTCAAACTTCATATTATAAACGAAATAAATAATAAAATCCATTAATATTTAAAATATAATATTTAAAATAATAAAATAAATTTAATATTTGACTACCAAAATTATGGGACATTACATTCTTCCCCTCTTAAAAGAATTTCATCCCTGAAATTACTAAGGTAGGAAAAATGCCACAAACCCATTATCTTTAAAAAAACTGATTTATTATAAATCAAAAACCAATTCAATATTGTAAATAAATTTTTTCCAAGAACATCGAAATATTTCTAACATATTAAATTCCTGGTAAAATTCAGCAGATCTCCCCTTTACGTAGTGACTTCTGCGATATCGTAGGAACAAATAATATATATACATCGATCTATATGGTCAGAAAACTAAAACTAAAAGCCAAAATTTATATTTTCGCATAGGCGAAACTTTTACGAGCACTGTTGAGCATACTTCCTTAATTTACGTGCAATTTATGCAAGCATAATCAATCCTCAAGCCATTTGGAACCTGTACTTACTCAATTCAACATATAAGTAACAGATACATGAGATTCTTTGATAAGATTTCACTAATCAACTAGTATAAATACATTAATCTCTAAAATTAAACATGAAACATTCATATGCAAATGCAAGATTTAATCATTAATTTCAATTTATATGCAGTTCCATTTCAATTTATAATATTGGAATTTATTTCTTTTGGTTTCCAATTAATTTAACTTTATTTTAAACCATTGATGAATATATTTCAAGCAATCTAATACGCAATTAGTAATCAATCAACAACCATTGCATAACCAACTTAATTAAATCGATTGAATTTACATTCAATATTAACATATACTTTGGTTTAACGTATTTGAACATCAATCGGTTAATATTTGATTAATTTCTATTTAATTATTATTCATTAAATTTTCAATCCCAAATCTATTTTATCTAATTCCAATATCATTCTTAATTTAATTTCACTTAACTAGGTTAAGTTCCAATTCAAATTTTCAATCCAATTAACTAATTGAATTTTCTAATTAGTTCATTTTATTTTCATAATCTAAATTCTGATTCATTAAATTTTATGTCATAATTCTTATTCACAATTTTATATGTGAAATTCTCTTTCTCGTTATATTAAACCATTCAAAGTTTCATTTGAATCTCATTCTTATCAAACAGACACACAAATACCTAAGTAATTTGATAAAATTATTTCTTTTCTATATAAAAGTTATAATTTGGGTAAAACAATATCGTATCCATTGCTAGTTCAATGCCTCTCAACACTTGAACCGATCAAACAAAACAATACAAAACATTTGCATATAAAATTTATAAATACGCTCTTATATATATACACTAAATCTCGATCTAGGGTATTACTAACCCATATTACTTGATATAGATGGGGTTATTCAACAGACCCAAGGTTATCGCTAAACCTTATGCTCTGATACCACTTTAACAACCCGGTCGGAATTCGATGCCCGAATTCCGAAAATAATACACAAATCACGTATTACTTGCCAGAACTCAACTACCAAAAACACCAAATAGTTAATAGAAAGAAGTCAGAGGTTGAGGAAAGAAAGAAATATTAAAATAGAAAAAGACAAATAAGAACCAACACAACACAGAGTCTCACATCATAATGGAACAAAAAATAATATAGAAATAAATCTTTATTGAGAGCTTAAAAATACTTACAATCATCAGAGAACATCAACACATCTGGACAGTTATAATAACATGCCCTCATATACAACACACAGCTGAATACACACCAAAAATATATCATACGTCTAAACTCCTCCAACACGTCTTCTGAAGTTCGCAACATCTAAATCTAAACCTGTAAAACACGGCCTAATCTGAGCATTACAAATACCATACCAGTCTAGTAAACCAGAGTGAGAAAAACACACTAAGTTTAAGGGTATCACACAACTTGATTTTAAAGTCAAAATCTTTCCAAAAGAAAAGGATAATCGTGAGACGAAATCCACACATAAATATGGATGGTTTTCACCTTACAATAACCAAAAACATTTTTAAATCAATATCTTTTCTGATATCATAATAGTGTCTAAATACAAACAAATATCATTCTTTCAGAACGATTGCATCTCACGCTCCACGGACATATTATACAATCAAAACCGAGAGCGCTTATTAGAGAATGGATTTCCATGGCAAGGTATGGGCAACCAGCTTTCCGACAATGTACCTCGGGAGATGAATACATTAGGAATCAACAAGAATATCTTGCAACCTAGGCTAAACAAAATTGGCCCCTCACTTTGCTTGAGAGTACAAATATATCATTACCACGATCGGGGGCCAGCCAACCGAACCGATAGCATACATGCAAAAATAAAAAGGGACGACCGAACAAATTTGATTTCTCCACATCAGGTAATGATATACCCTTTTGATGGGTGCGACCCACATAGCCATGCGACCTACCTGATTTCATGCCATTTCTCAGTTGATATGGCTTGAGGTCATACTTACTTTTTAGAACATCTGACCACCATTCACTTTGAATGCCACATCAGCAGATCCGCCAGAAAATCACTAATTGACGTCCATATAAGTACTCTAGTTGTTAAGCTAAGAGAAAGGCCTTTCTCCGCTACCAACTATGGTAGGTTTGAAGAAATCAACGTAGGTGACCCTTTTGGAAACACTCTATCAGACATTCATCCATACAAGTCATCCAGGAATAGGATGAACCGATGGCACCGTCATAGCACATCCTAGATATCACCCTCAGTAGCGAGTAGACCTTGCAATCCGTAGATTCCAATCACGGCAGAATCACTATTTAAATATAACTGGCCGCTAAACTAAAGAAATTTAACAAGTAGTTCTTCTGCTCAGGAAGATCAATGGTTTTCAATTGCTCCATCTTAAATAATCATCTTCATGTATTTACTGGTTCGGAATGGTTTTCAAATATAAATTCGATCCCTATCTTTCTGTACCAATAATTGTATTGGCTAAATTTGATAGTCGGTTATTTAACTATCAAATAAATAATTATGAGAATAAAATGAGTTCATTGATTTAGTACTCAGCATTAGTTCACCTTTTAATTAAAAATAATTAATGAATAATTAATTAAACTTCAAAATATCTCAATATTTTTAACACAGTGTTTATTTCTTGTTTTAAAGAGTATTAGCAAAACTATTTCAAATACACTAGAATTAAATCATATATATATATATATATATATATATATATATATATATATATATATATATTCCCAACTTTGGCTTTAACGCATTTCATGTAAAACATCGTTACTCAAAAACAATACACAATTCTTATTCCTTTAGAATAAACTCATTCCAAAGACTTAACCTTTTCATTTCCTTTTTACTTTTGGAAATATTATTGTATATGTAAATATGTACTCTCAAATCTTTCCATTTCCGTTACTTTGGAAATTACATTATATATACTCAAATCCTTTTTATTTCTGTTACTTTGGAAATCTCAATATATTCTCAAATCATGCCATTAACATTGCATTATCATTTCAAATATGGAAATAATAAATTATTCTCAACCTCTTTCCCATTACAAACTAATATCATTCTCAAATAATCCCGGAGTCGTTCAAGTTGGGGTATTTATCAACCTCTCAAACCTTGATCAACAAGTTCTTATCTCAAGACGGATATGAGCTATAATTCACAAACGAATATTTATTCTAATATCAATCCAATCTCATTAAACTATTTTATTTAAAATATGGTTTATGAAACCTTCTTGCTTTTGGAAATAGCTCTTTTTAGATATAACTTATTATTACTTAATATGTTGATTAATAAAATTGGTTCATACTCTTAATTCTTTCAAATAATTCATTTTAGAACTCGAATTATTATTACCAAATCCCATTACTAACTCTTTTACCAAATTAAATTACAGATCCTTTTTTATCTTTTCTTTTGGAAAATTTCATTTTGATTCCATTCATTTCTCTCAATTCAATTATTTAATAACGTTAATTTAAAATTAACGCTTTAACTTCACATCTCTTTTTATAACCCTAGTTTACAAAAATCATGTTTAATATAAAACCCCTTTATCTCCTTTACTTAATTCAAGTAGTAAGTAAACATTTATTTTAAGCTACCGTATTCGCTTAAAATCCCCTTTATAACTTCGTTATAAAAATTCGGGTTTTACTATAAAACCATTCCTAAACTCCTTTCACAATGCAAAAAGATTTCATTTAAATTTATTTTACTTTTTAAATGAATTCAAGTTAAAAATTATTCTCCTAAATTGTTATTAATTAAAATAATAATTTACTTCAATCATTAACTATAGTAGCAATTTTTAACTTCTTAATTAACTAAAATAAATAGTAAATTCCTTTTTAAAATCTTATTAAACTTAAAACAAATATTTGTTAACTACTTCATAAGATTAATTAAAAGTAAATTAATCAAATAGCCAATTCCAATTAATTCAGTTAACTTAGTCAACTCAAACCATGGTTAATTTGTTAACCAATTCCAATTATATTCCTTTTTTAAATTAATTAATAATATAATTAATTTAAATAATTCCATTTAATTGTTTTTAAAAAAAACAATTATCCAAATTCTTAACTGCTAGGTATATTTCTACTCTCTTGCATATAAATCTGATTAATATCAGAAAATTACTTTATAAAATCATTTAATAATTACTTATAAACTTAACTAATAAATATTTATTTCCTTTTAATAAACATCTAGTCAAAATAATATATTTCAAAATCTATCTCCAGTTATAAAATAAATTTTATAACTTCAGTTCTGTCGATTCACCTGACGGTAAATCAATATAAACAAAACAATTTATTCTTAGATCATTTACTACCGGTTACTAAACCAATATTACATTCTTTTGTTTTTTTCCATCCTGGACAGGGTTTGTTTCCATCTGCAACGATTATTAACTAATTAATTTCTAGTTTACATTAACTAAACACTAATTAAATAATTAGGAAAAAATCAACAGACCGCAACTTTATACCCATTTCTTGTTGCCGTTCCAAACCAAGCTCGCCCACACATCGACTTTCACGACAACTGCATCTTCTTTTCATACTTGTTAAAAATACTTCACTGATTCGTTGGCTACTGTCTTCAACAACCTACACTCGCAAGACATCATCTACTCCTGACCTATAACAGCCCGCATTTTAAGTATCGGAAGATCGTAAAATATATTTGTTTTATTCTCTAAGGGTTGGATCATTCTCATCTTTTAATATATTGTTTATGGGGATGTGAGACATGTCTATAATTTTTACTGATTTTGTTTGTGACGATTTTGCCCCTGTCAGCCTTATACAGGGCATAACTTTTGACTCAGGTGAAATCAGAGGGTAAGACCTGTGCCATTGGAAAGGAATTAATGATTGCCTTCCCGTAGAATGGTTACATTAAGGATTCAGCTTAGCGATTTGGGAGAAATCGCTGTTTTAAGGTTTTTCAGTTGGCTATTCAGGTTTTGGAGCCTTGGTGGAATCCTATAAATGGGGGGTGAGAGTGGAGGGAAAAGGTTCACTTTCCCATTCTCCCATTTGGAGGCATTGATCTCCTTCTTCGTCCTACACCTTTCCACCATTAAAAATCCAAATCTAAGGCAAGAAATCGAAGATCTACACCGTTCAAGGCTAGATCTACATCATTTCAAAGGTGAATTCATCAAATCGAGGGTTTTGATTCGGAGTGCTCGCTGTTGGGATTCTTATTTCTATCGTTTTATATTGTTTCGGCAAATCGGCGAGTGATTTACATCTCTCACATGAATGCAATGAAGTATATGAGTGTTTGTGCATGTTTCTCATCAAATTGGGATGTTTTATCTTAGATTTACACCATTATAAGTTCATTTTCATATGCATCACCCTATGATCTAATCTAACAAGTTTTATGCATTAATTTCATGTCATTTTACATGTTTATGTAAGTTAGATCTCTCATTTTGATCATATGTTCATTTTAATGGTTTTTGGATGAAATTTACAACATTTTTGTGCTAATCGTCATATTCATGTGGTTAGTAATGTTATGATATGTTTATGATTGTGTTTGGTGATTTTAGTTGAATTGGTTTCGGTGGATTCGTTGTTTGGCGAAGTTTTGGTTGAAATAGGAGTTGAATTGCAATATGCAGAAATTTGGATTTGGTGGTAGAGTCAAATTTGGATCTGGTGGTAGAGTCAAATTTGGATCTAGTGGTAGAGTCAAATTTGGATCTGGTGGTAGATTTAAATTTGGATCGGGTGGTAGAGTCAAATTTGGATGGTGTGACTTCGAAGTAAATTCGAGTAGGAAGGTTCGATGTGTTGGATGTGTTCGTTGATCAAGGTGGAACAATGAACAAGGTGGCAACTCAAAGGTTGTGAGTTGGTGGATAATGATTGCTCGAGAAGGTCGCTTGAGCAGTAAATAGCTTTCAAGGTTGGATGACTAGAGATATTGAAGGCCGAGAGATTATCGTTGTCGTAAGTTCTAGTAGGCTCAAAGCAGGGGTATGATAGGGGCACCCAATAGACCGGAAGGTTGCTGGTCGAGTACCTTGGGTATCGTTGAAAGGCCTAGTTGTCCAGGTTGGACATTGTCAATGTTGGACATCTGGAGTTTATGCTAGAACTGGGGTTACCATTAGCCCTTGACATATGGCAAGGTTGATCGTCATACGATTAACGGTGGTTTCAAGGTAGGATTGGCGGTGATAGCTAGAGTCAGTCGTGGATGATTTGTTGTTTTGTGTGAGACTTATATAATCTATGTTATGAGTGTTTTTCCATGATTGAATGGTTGCTCTGGTTTCCATGTATGAATTGTTGTTCCTTTGGTTGAATGGATTGTAAAGGCTATCACTATCCGATGTGGGGAAGATAAGGTTGAGTTCTTCTCTGTTGTCCGATGTGGGTAGATTAGTATATTTGTCTATCCTTTCTCATACACTTTATTGTTGAAGTTTGTTAGTTGTTTTATCGCTCACTAAGACTGTTGTTTGACTCAAGGTTTTATGTTTCCTCTTATTACCTTGGGTTGTTCGTCCGGTTGTGGATGGGCAGACTAAGTAGCAGGTGATAGTGATGCTTTAGTGAGGAAGAGGGTGCTGATCGGTGGCAAGCAGGAGGCTCACGTACCAGTTTTACTACATTCTAATAATTGGGTTCCCGCTGTTTGCTTTTCTGAATAATGTAGTGAGGCAACTTTGTATAAAACCTATTTCCAAGTTTGTGGATATTACTTTCTGGTTGTATGAAAGTCTTGTGTTTCTGGTTCACTATTACTACCTATTGTATATGTTATATTATATTTTACCCTTGCGCTGTGAGTTTACGACAGGTTCCGCTTGTGCTTACCTACTCTGATGATCGTCCATGACTGCCTTGCACACCTTTCAGCGCATTATTTCTTTTGTATAGTGCGGGGGTTATAGGCGGTCGTCACATTTGGTATCAGAGCTCTGGTCAACGATTTTTGGCCAAAGTTCAAGGATGTAATCACGTATGAGAGACATACCTGTAGATTTCAGTTCGATGCTTACTATATATATTAGCATATATGGTAGTAATGGTTGTTTTCCTTTAGCAGTTTTTCTTGAAGTGACTAATTATTCTAAATTGCAGATTTAAAATGAGTAGACGAGAAACAAGACACGCTGCTAGGGGAGCCAATACTGGAGGGGGAAATGGTGTTGAACCTGATTACCTGGCCATGTTTGAAGCCATGGCAGAAGCAGTTATGTGAAGGGTACCCGCTCCAGTAGCGGCAATGGTAGATGTTGGTGTGCGAGTTCCTAGAGTAGTAGATTTCGCAAAGTTGTGCAAGGACTTTACATCTCTAAGGGGAAAACCATTCAAGGAAAGGGTGTCGTGGTGCAAGGTACTCTTTCAGTTAATGGTGTTTCGGTTCGTGTGCATTTCGATACTGGAACATCGCATTTCTCCATTTGCAATGAGCTTGTGTGTCTCTTTGTAACACCCCATATTTTTATAACATGTTAAAACCATAAATCAAGGCAGAATTAAATTTTAAAATAAGAATTAAGGGAAACGGGTTGCGCCATTGCGTTCGTCTCGAAATTCTACTTGGAAACGAGTCCGAGTTTTCGAGAAACGGAGTCTGTATGAGGGAGATATTACCCTCCGAATTTTAAGGAATTTTCAAAACAGAAAAACAACTCGAAATTCAAATTCAAAAACCCAGAACAGACTGGGCGAGAAATTTCCCGCCCAGGACCAGGTCGACCTGGGGGTCGACCATAGTCTTGACCTCCCAGGGACCAGGTCGACCATAATGTCGACCTAGGGGTCGACCTGGTGCCAGAAACCAGTTCTGAGCCTGGGTTCATTCTGATGTATCTGATCACGTTTTCAATCTAGATTCGTCCACCTAATCCTATATAAACAGCCTTCTAGCCTCATTCTCTTTACACCATTCTATTCTCTCCTTATGCTGCTTCTGGAATAATTGAAATAAATAAATTAAAATAAAACATAAAGACTGTTCTTGAAGACTATGGCTAGGAATTGCAAATTGGAGATTCAAATTAGGATTAGAGCTTTAAGAAAAGGATCAAAGGCTAGTTCAGCGGCTTCGGGCAACGTCGTGCAAATCCTAGCAAAATTATCACAACGTTATTTGATTATCCTTTCTCCGGTCAATGTAAGTCAGTTACTTTTTAGATTTGAACGCCTAGATCTATTTGTGACATGAAATTAAATGGATATGAGAATATGCCTAATCCTTTCGTTTGAATCGATGCTTGTATATGCCTTTGGATCTGATTCTCGATTATGGCCTAGAACTTATTGTGACTATGAAACCGTGGCCTATGAAACTATTGCCTATGACTATGAACATAATACTATGCCTATGCCTATGCCTATGCCTATGCCTATGAACATAAGACTGTGCCTATGGCTATGAACATTAGATTATTGCCTATGACTATGACAAGGACAATTGTGGCTAATCACCTATGGTTTATGACTATGAGATTATTCAATATGATTATGAACATAAGACTATTGTCCATGACCATGACTTTGAAATTATTACAGTTAATTGCCTATGACTATTTAGGGTAATTGCCTAGGACTATTTTTGTTAATTATCCATGACTATTGTGTTTAATCGCCCATGATTCATAACTATGAAACCATGACTATGACTATTGTGGTTAATTGCCTAGGACTATTGTGGTTAATTGCCTATGACTAGTATGGTTAGTTGCTTATGCCCATAACACTATAGTTGCAAATCATATTGTACACCGAACTGGCATTATGTTGGACCAAATCACCTATGCCTATTCCCTAAATTATGTTGATCTTATATTTATGATGTAGCTTGTCTAGTTTATTCCTATTCACTGCTATATTCATCAAACCTATTAGAACCATTATCTTTGTATTTGGTTCGCTTTCGCATGCCTATTCTTTATTTCAAATTCTCGTGCTTATCCCCTGTTCCTTTTGTTAAGTTTCATTTCATAAGTACCTAGAAACTTGTGAAATCATGTTATACGTACGACTACGGCGGGGGAGTTTGGGCGTAACTTAATTTCTATAATTTGGCATAATAAACATGTTGATATAAATCTGAATTGGCTATAAATATTACATGCATATTAGACTTGGGCGTATAATGGTAAATTGTTAATTGGCCGCAAAATATGGAATTGGAATGTAAGCCAAGTTTTGGGCATAAACTATAAACTAGGGCATCAAATCTAGTTTTGACATGAACTGTAAATGGGAATACTAGATCTAAATTGGCAGAAAACTGTCGGTTGGGTTAAATGAATAGGTTATAGGCCAAATTTGTTTAAAAGAGTCGTTAGCAATTTACATATAAACCTAAAAAGACAAATATGTAAATCTAGGGAAAGACGAATATGCCTAACCCGAGGTTAGATTGAGTTACGGTATAAGACTGCCCACAACCGCCTGGCAAATCCAGCAACCGTAACAATACCTATCTAATGTGGGTGGTTAGAGCATTGAGCCCAAAAGGACCCGAGGTTAGACTGAGTTGTGGTGTAAATCTGCCCGGAACTGACCGGCACATCCAGTAACCGCAGCAAGATCTGTCTAATGTGAGTGGTTGGTGCTTTAAAGAATAATTTAAAGCTAAGAAATGGTTAAGCTAGAATGGGATTGTTAAGTCCATAGGAATACTTAACCAACTTAACATGTTAACAAGACTTGTAAGGGTTAAATAACTGTTATAACATGTTGGCTAGACAAGTGGGTGAGGTTAAGAAAAGGTTTAACCATTATAACATGTTAACTAGACTAGAAGGTGGGGTTAAGTAAAATACACTTAGCCAATCTAACAGGTTAACCAGACTAGAAGGTGGAGTTAAGTAAACTTAGAATACTTAACCATTAGTACATGTGAATTAAACAGATGTTAGGGTTAATTTAACTAAGAGAACACTTAACCGCTTTAGCATGTTAGCTAAACAGAAAGGGTAGGGTTAAGTAAAAGGGAACATTTAGCCAATACAAGGTGAAGGGATGGGGTTAAGTAATAAGAAATACTTAACCAATATAACTTGATTTGTGGTAGGGCTAAGTCAACATGAACTACTGATAACACTTAATCAGTTTATCATGACAAATGAATGGGTTAAGATAACTTGAATTGACTAATGACACTTAACCAATCCAACTTGAAGAGAAGGAGAACTAAGTAGTAAACCTTAGTTAAAACGACTAAGTTGTAAACCTTAGTTAAGAAAACGACGGTTCAGGGACTAAGTAGTAAAACTTAGTTAAGGGAACTAAGTAGTAAACCTTAGTATGACACGAGAAGGAGAAAACGTCCATCTGATCTTAAAGAAGGCTCCAACGAACTGGGGGACGAAGCACGCGGCTTCGAGGGGACGTGAGGGTACTCTTGGTATCCCTCTGTGAGGCTGCAGATGATCCGCCTGGGCTCACAGAGGTTAAGGTCTGCGTTAGAAGAACCAAGGGTATGCCTTGGTTGCAATATAAGGCAACCTAAAGACTAGGATGGACCAGCGTGATTCGGCAAGACCAGTAGCCCTATGATAGCGACTCGTCGTCTACCTGCCATCTTGAGTCAATCGAGATACGTGACGCGGAAAGGCGGAGAACTCCAACAGACCATATACTTGCTATCTAGTTATGGTTGCGGATGGCCATAGGTTAGTGGGGCATAGGGGGCCTGCGTATAGTTCTCATTTTTCAAGGTGTGCCTTTCATTAGTTAAGGGAGGGGTCAGGCGGAACCATAGCCACTGGATAAATAGACCTTAGCATCTACATCGGTATATATCTGAAAGCTCCCGATCGAGTTCCGTGTTTCTTAATTTGCTCTGCCATGAGACTCGGGTCGCACATATAGAGGACATGTGCATCTAGACACCGATAACGATCCATGACACATACATGGGGGAAAGTCTAGGAACATATAACGCTCTGGGTAGTGTGTCCTAGAGTAGGGGTGTCGTTCGATAGGTAGCATAATCCCTAGGTTGACCTAGGTCGCGTAAACCATAAAATCCGAGAAGCATTAGATAAGTCGCGTAAACCCTAGTTGAATCTAGGAAGCACTCGATCGAAAAACCCTAGATTAGATCTAGGTAATAAATAATAGATGTACACCTGAAAACAACCACAATTGCGAGGGATTGGGATCACATATCTGTTCTTATCAGTTCATACAGATTACTAGTTAGGTGGTGCAGAGATATATAAACCAGAATAACAGGGTAATAGCAAAGCAGAGAAAGTAGTGAAGCATATCTTAGCATATCTTGTGTTAATCTCATGTTATCTTGTTAGCCCTATCATCATGGTATTATCTTGTACTCAGTTAATTCATGTCATGTTGCTTGTTCCGGTTCACATACTGAAAGTTACTGAACTTACCAGACTTTATGTCTGACTCTGTTTTCTTTCGCTTTCTTGTCTTCCGTCCCCCCCCCCCTCCCCCCCTCCCGGTTCGCAGGGATGGAATTTTACTACTTAGCTCGGTTTTCTTTCCAAGCTTGAAGATTAGTCGAAGTTTTCCTTGGGTTCAATTTTCCATTGCTATGGCTGGCTCACGCTACATTGGGGAATATAAAATTTATGTTATGCTTCTTTATTTTGTAAGACAGATACTCTGGTAATGGAAAACAATTGTTGTACAAAATATTTTATCCATAAAGTAAAGTTTTTCTGCTGTTTTAATTTTGTCTGTCTTGTAATTTATCTGCATCTTTTACCTATAATGCTTCACAGAACTTAGTGCATTCCCTTTGTGAGTGACATTAACGGATGTGGGGTGTTACACTCCTGGGTGTGGAACCTGAGATTTGTGATAGACCCTTCATAGTGACTAATCCAATTGGCGGCCCATCAAATCTTTGCATGATATATCATGGTCGAGTGTTGTCGAGTCATGGTTGCTCTTTTGTGTATGATTGCTTTGTTCTTAACTTCGCTGGGTTTAGGGTCATCTTGGGCATGGATTGGCTCAAGAGGTATGCAGGAAGGGTAAATTGCGAGAAGCTAGAGGTGAGGGTCGGGGATGTGGAAGGGCGAAAGGTGTTGATTAGATGTAAGCGGGAAGACGGGGTCTTCATAAATTATCTATATTCGCTTGGGATTCCATAAGAAGACCTGTCATCAGTGTTGATCGCAAATGAGTATGTAGTTGTCTTTGACGAGGTCAAAGGGTTGTCGTCGCATTGTGAGATTGAATTTAGGATCAATTTTGTCGAAGGTGCTAGACCAATCATTATGCCACTTTGGCGGATGGCACTTAGGGAACAGCAAGAGTTAGAGGTGCAAGTTCGTGACCTTTGGGGAAATGGATTCATTTGAAGGAGTGTTTCCGAGTGGGGTGCACCAGTCGTATTTGCAACTAAGGCAGATGGCTCGTTAAGATTGTATGTGGACTATCGTGAGCTGAACAAGGTGACAAAGAAAAACAAGTATTTGTTTCCAAGGATAGACGACTTGGTCGATTAGCTTCACGAAGCTAAAGTGTTTTCTCATATGGATTTGGCAACGGGATTTCACCAGTTGAGCGTGGCTAAGGGTAGTGTGCCAAAGACTGCTTTTAGGACACCACCTAGTTTCTTCGAATGGTTAGTGATGCCATTCGGATTGACTAACGCGCCAACGTATTTTGTGGATCTTATGACTAGAGTCTTCAGAGATCAGTTGAACAAGTTCATGCTTGTGTTCGTGGATGATATTCTGGTTTACTCCAGAAATGAGGAATAACATAAGACGCACTAGAGATTTATGTTAGAGATCTTGCGGAAGCATCATCGTAAGGCTAAGTTCTCAAAGTGTCAATTCTGGAAGGATGAAGTGAGGTTCTTAGGTCATGTAGTTTCTGGAAAAGGTATAGCGGTTGACCCCGCTAAAGTTGCAGCAATCCAGAACTGTGATGGACCTAAGAATGCGACGGATGTTCGGAGTTTCCTTGGGTTGGCTGGATATTATCGACGGTTTATTAAGGATTTCTCCAAGGTAGCTGCACCGTTGATAGGATTGACAAAGAAGAACCAAGTATTCACATAGGATGCAAAGTGTGAACAAGCGTTCGGAATCCTGAAGGAGAGATTAACGATAACACCTATGTTGACCATTCCAAGTGGGAATGAAGAGATGGTGGTATATACCGATGCATGTGGTACTGGAGTTGGAGCAATGCTAATGCAGAAGGAGAACGTTGTGGCCAACGCGAGTAGACACCTAAAGCCGCATGAGAAGAATTACCCAACTCATGATTTGGAGTTGGCGGCGATTGTATTTGCTCTTAAGACGTGGAGGCATTACCTGTTGGGAGTTCGATTCAAGTTTTTTACAGATCACAAGTCGTTGAAGTATCTTTTCTCCCAAAAGGATTTGAACCTTCGGCAGCAAAGATGGTTAGAGTTTCTGGCGTCATATGATTTTGGCATAGCCTATACTCCGGGCAAGGGTAACACAGTTGCAGATGCGTTAAGTCGAAGATACGCTAGTTTGGGAGCGATGTTTTCGGAATGGAAGAGCCTCGAGTACTTGGCAAGGTTCGATTTCAGGCCAAGGTGTGAGTTAGAACCTGAAATGTTGGCGAGCTTGTCAATAGGACCTACTCTTATCGAAAGGAATGACGAAAGCCAAAAGAAGGATGCAAAGCTTGTCGAGTTCATTCAGAAACTGGAACCAGAAGATAAAGAGTTCGAGGTCGATCGAGAGGGTTGGCTTCGAAAGCAAGGACGATTAGTTGTTCCGGATATTGACGGATTGAGGGATGAGGTTCTAAGAGAATGTCATCATTCGAAGCTGATGATTCATCCCAGCGGAAATAAGATGTATCAGGACATGAGGAGAGTTTATTACTGGGAAGGGATGAAACGAGATATTGGAAAGTTCATTTCCAAGTGTATGAACGTCGGTTGGTGAAAGCTGAACAGAAGAAGCCGAGTGGTTTGCTTCAGCCATTGGAAGTTCCTACGTGGAAGTGGGAGCAAGTATCAATGGATTTTATCGATGGACAACCTAGAACTAGGGCAGGAAACGAGGGGAATTGGGTCATCGTGGATTGTTTGACCAAAAGTATGAGATTCATTCCTGTCTAGTCAACTAAGACGGCATCGAAATTGGCTAAACTTTATGTGAAATGGATAGTTCGATTCCATGGTGTCCCAAAGAGTATACTAAGTGGCCGAGATCCATTATTTATGAGTAGATTTTGGAAAAGTTTGCAAGAAGCTTTGGAAACCGAGTTGAGCTTGAGTACGGCATATCATCCCCAAAATGATGGTCAGACCGAGAGAATCAATCGAGTTTTAGAAGATCGCCTGAGGGCTTGTGTGTTAGACTTCGGAGTATCATGCGAAGACCATATACATCTAGTTGAATTTGCATATAATAATAGCTACCAGTCTAGCATTGGGATGACACCATACGAAGTATTGTACGGAAGGTCATGCAATTCTCCAGCATGTTGGCTAGAAACTGGAGATAAGTTGGTGGCCTGAGATGATTAGAGAAACCTCGGATTGTATCGAGACAGTTCGGCAACACATGAAGGCAGCCCAGGACCGTCAGAAGAGTTATGCCGACAAGCATAATGGGAAATATGGTTTTTGTGAAAGCTTCATCGTTGAAGCACATCGTTAGATTTGGTAAGAAAGGAAAGTTAGCTCCAAGGTTTATTGGACCATTTTCGATAGTCGAACGAATTGGAAAGCTCGCATATAGATTGGAGTTACCCAAGAAGATGTCGAGTGTGCATAATGTGCTGCATGTGTTGTTTCTACGGAAATTCGTGCATGATTCGAATATAGTGGTATCTCCAGAGCAGTACGAAGACTTAGAGACTGTATTTTTGAGACCTCGTAAGCCACTTTGTGCTGTGGGGAATGACACGAAACAGCTTATGAGGAAGACGGTTAAGCTAGTCAAAGTGCAATGGAGTGAGGATGGAGACAATTGTATATGGGAGACGGAAGAGAGCATGAGAGCGACTCATCCAGAACACTTCGTCGGTAAGACCCTTTGATATCGTATCTTTGTTATATCGTTGTATCTTGTTGTTGATTGTTAGAATTCTGCATGCTAGGATAAGGCTATGGATGCATGGCTTGATGGATGCTAGTTTGGATGATAGAATTGGATTTTCATGGATGATAGGCATGCAGAATCGTTGTGATTACTTGGGTTTATTTGGAATTTCGGGGGCGAAATTCTTAAAGGGGGGAGAATGTAACAGCCCGCATTTTACGTATCGGAAGATCGTAAAATATTTTGTTTTATTCTCTAAGGGTTAGATCATTCTCATCTTTTAATATGTTGTTTATGGGGATGTGAGACATGTCCATAATTTTTACCGATTTTGTTTGTGACCATTTTGACCCTATCAGCCTTGTACATGGCATAACTTTTGGCTCGTGTCAATTCAGAGGGTGAGACCTGTGCCATTGGAAAGGAATGAATGATTGCCTTTCCGTAGAGTGGTTACATTAAGGATTTGGCTCAGTGGTTTGGGAGAAATCGTTGTTTTAAGGTTTTTCAGTTGGCTATTCAGGTTTTGGAGCCTTATTTATAAATAGGGGGTGAGAGTGGAGGGAAAAGGTTTACTTTCCCATTCTCTCATTTGGAGGCATTGATCTCCTTCTTCCTCCTACACCTTTCCACCATTAAAAATCCAAATCTAAGGGAGAAAATCAAAGATCTACACCATTCAAGGCTAGATCTACATCGTTTCAAAGGCGAATTCATCAGATCGAGGGGTTTGATTTGGAGTGCTCGCTGTCTGGATTCTTATTTCTATTGTTTTAGGTTGTTTCGGCAAATCGGTGAGTCATTTACATCTCTCACATGAATGCAATGAAGTATATGAGCGTTTGTACATGTTTCTCATCAAATTGGGATGTTTTATCATAGGTTTACACCACTATAAGTTCATTTTCATGCATCATCCTATGATCTAGTCTAACAAGTTTTACTCGTTAATTTCATGTCATTTTACATGTTTATGTTAGTTAGATCTCTCATTTTGATCATATGTTCATTTTAATGGTTTTTGGGTGAGATTTATATCATTTTTGTGGTAATCGTCATATTCTTGTGGTTAGTAATGTTATGATATGTTTATGATTATGTTTGGTGATTTTAATTGAGTTGGTTTCCTTGGATTCGTCGTTTGGTGAAGTTTTGGTCGAAATAGGAGTTGAATTGCAATATGCAGAAATTTGGATCTGGTGGTAGAGTCAAATTTGGATCTGATTGTTTTGGATCTGGTGGTAGAGTCAAATTTGGATATGGTGGTAGAGTCAAAATTGGATCGGGTGGTAGAGTTAAATTTGGATGGTGTGACTTCGAAGTAAATTCGACTAGGAAGGTTCGAAGTGTTGGATATGTTCATTGATCAAGGTGGAACAACGAACGAGGTGGCAACTCAAAGGTTGTGAGTTGGTGGATAATGATTGCTCGAGAAGGTCGCTTGAGCGGTAAATAGCCGTCAAGGTTGGACGACTAGAGTTATTGAAGGCCGAGAGATTATCGTTGTCGTAAGTTCTAGCAGGCTCAAAGCAGGGGTACGATGGGGGTACCCAATAGATCGGAAGGTTGCTGGTCGAGTACCTCGGGTGTTTTTCCACGATTGAATGGTTGCTCTGGTTTCCATGTATGAATTGTTATTCCTTTGGTTGAATGGATTGTAAAGGCTATCACTATCCGACGTTGGGAAGATAAGGTTGAGTTCTTCTCTGTTGTCCGATGTGGGTAGATTAGTATGTTTGTCTATCCTTTCTCATACACTTTATTGTTGAAGTTTGGTAGTTGTTTTATTGCTCACTAAGACTGTTGTCCGATGAGAGCACCGACAGGCTCGGCTATAGCCATTCCACCCTCGACTGAAGCAATGGTCAACTCGACGCCTTAGATCAGCACCTCAAACTCAAAAACTACGGTGTCTCCTCAAAGGGATTCCGACCAATAGGCACTTCAAATACTGGTCATCACCGTTCACCAGAAAGGCCACGTGAAGCTTAACAATATTTATGTTGGGAAAGTTTTGAATTAAACACCAGGTTGGAAGATAATTTGAGAGGAAGGGAGTGTATTTCGGACCACTCAATCGGTATGATGGTGGCAACAAAAATGTTGACCACACAATTTCAGAATAGAGTTTTGACCAAAGTTAAATGTTTTATATATATATGTGTGTGTGTATATATATATGAGGACTGGGAATAATATAATAATATTTCATAATTTGTAAAACTTAACTACGAAGTGTCACCTCAAAACACTGACATATGATCTCCAAATGAGACGAAAACCCTAATCCTAGCGTAAAAAATATCCCAAACACGATGGTACATGTTTTGTCAAATTCTGAGGCCATTTATCAAAATCCCTTTATAACTCACATGTGAAAAATCACGCGTTTAAATTTCCCATGACCGCAAAATAAATCCAATCAATTTGAAACTTTGAAATTCTGCTTGTCCTTTTCCTTACGGATCCAACAAAAATTGTTTCATTAAAATCGGAGTTCATTTGGCCAGTCAGTTTTTTCTTTAATGTTATCCCTGTCTAAATTGGCCAAAATAAAATAAACGATTAAATAAAAATAAAGGGGTTTGATGTTGCCACGATTACTGTAACACCCCGCATTTTTAATGAAATTAAAAATGTGGAAATATTTATATATATTATATACATAGATATATTTAAGAGAAAAAATAAATAATGACAAAAAAATTGCATGTAATAAGTTCATGCAGTGAAATGAAGGAAAAAGATTAATAAAATAAATTAAATGCAATACATGAAATGCGAAGAAATGCATGCGAACAATTAAATAGAAATAAAAAGGAAAATTTGAAGAACTTCGGGAATTTGGTCACGAAATTAGCGCCATTGCGTTCGTGGCGATTTTCTAGTCAATTTAGACCTATGGTTTGTAGAAAACCGACTTAGGATGAAAAAGATATCTTTAAATTAAATATTGCAACAAAACATGAAAAAGAGGAATGAGGAAAGAATAATGTTTAGCATTGTTCTAAGGGTTGTAAACAAAAGACTTAGTAGCTCATTTGGTTAGAACATGTAACTTGAATACAAGAGGTACGGAGTTCGATCCTCGCCAGCGCCATATTTTTGTTTTAGGGGAATGGCTAAAAAGTGGTTTAGTGTGAACGCAGTTCAATTAAAAAGTGGTTTAGTGTGAAAAGGGTTAATTGGAGGATTAATTGGAAAGATGGTTAAATATATACATATATACATATATATATATATATATATATATATATATGACGTGTGGGCGTCAACACACCTGCTGCTGCGCATCATGTTGCACACATGGAAAGTTTTTATTGGTTAAAGATTATTTTTCTTGCAACATGGTTGTTTTCTATTGGTCGGATGACGTGGACAATTCCTATGGCTCCTAATCTAATCCGATGGTCTTGGTTGCTCCGTTACTCCAATAAAAAGAACCCTAAATCTAGGTTTTGTTCATCGAAAAATAATGGAGATGGCAAAGCTCTGCTGCGATGAAAATTAAAATGGTTCTTCTTCTTCTTCTTCTTCTTCTAAATCAAATCAAAATAAAAAGGATTATACATATTCAAACATTTCTACAACAAAATCAGCAGTGGCTACAACAACTTATTCAACATGTTCTTCGCAGCAAATTCACTGTGATTTCATGTTATTTTTAGATCTGAATATCTAATTAGTTATCGTGATATGTATATAAAAATTGGATCTTGAATCAGTGCCTAATCAGTTCTGTTATGACATATTCCTCTGATCTATTCTTATATGTTTATATCGTCGCCAAATCTAAACTTGTCATAATATGTCCATTCAGTTTTATGCCTATTTCTACTGTTATGTTATTGATTCGTAATTATGTCTGCTCTGATTCTTTTCTTTCTCTTCTTTTTATTTTTATTTTCATATAGCCAGGCTACCTTCGAGCCTAGACCTACACTGAAAAATGCGAACATGCGAAATTGAGAATAATAGGAAAATCCATAATTTGGGGCATAATTGATACTGGAAAATATGAATATAACTTGGGCATAAAATGGGGAAAATATACGAATATGGATTTGGGGGCATGTTTCATATTGGATAATATGAATGCGAATTTTAGACACAAATTGGAAAACATGAATATAGGTTAATTTGTAATGGAACATGTAAATATTAATTTGGCATATAAATTGGTACATGTATGAATATGAATTTTAGGTGTACATTAGAAATATGCAAATATGGGTTTGGGTACAACTTGTATTGGAATATATGTAAATATGGAACTAGGTATAGAATGGGACATGTCTAAATATTAATTTGGGACATAAATTAGAACGTATGTGAATTAGAATTTTAGGTATAAATTGGAAAATATGTGGGTTTGGGTTTGTGCTATATATATATTTATATTTATACATACATACATATATATATATATGCCTTAATTTTCTTCCTCAAATCGCCTGTCCAAACTTTTCTTAAATCTTCATTATCTTTTACAAATCTAATTCAAATCGTACAAAGAGTAATGATATTATGGATTCTAGTCATAATGATCCAGATCTGGAACTCGGTTTCATCAAACCCTCAATGGAGTATGTCTATCTCTCTGAAGATACTTTCAAGCTCTCATCGGATTCGTGGAAAATTATAGTGGTTCTTCATCCTATTGATTTCAGATTGTCGGTGGTAAAATTGAAAGATTATATTTCGAAGGTACGGAGACCAAAAGGAAAGTTTATCATTCATATAGCTCCTGGTTTTTATTATATAGTTAAATTTGAATCTTAAGTTGACCGTTTCTCTGTATTGAAATCATCTACTTATTCCTATTTTGGTAAACTCTTGATGGTCTATAGATGGTTTCCTGGTTACGAATTTCGAAAAGTTAAAGCTATGAGGGTTGAGATCTGGATTAAAATGTTTAATCTTTATATGGAATTGTGGTCTAATGATGCTTTCTCGTTGATAGCAAGTTTTATTGGAGAACCTAAAAGATTAGATCTAAAAACAGCTAATAAAACAATTACTAGATTTGCTAGAATTCTCATAGCTATTGATATGAATTTCAATCTAGTTCCTCAGATCCCTATACTATTACATAATGGAGTGAAAAAAGACATTCGAATAGAATATGAGTTTATTCCTCCTAGGTGTGAGAAGTGTAAGAGATTTGGTCATAAAAGTGTAGTTCATGGTGTATATAATGATCCTATATGGGTTGCAAAAGATAAAGGGGAAAAACCAAGCTCTTCGAAGGATGATGGGTTTAATATGCAGGATGAAAATGAAATGCATGAAGAAGGGGATGATATAGAAAGTATAAATGCTGCAAATGAAGATCTAGATTTTTTGGATAAGGAATTACCAAATAATATTTTGCCTGATGTGTTGAATCAGATTGCAGATAATATTCAGGATGCAAATGTTGAAGATGAAGAAAGGGATGTATCTGATGGGATTTCAAAGAATGAGGAATATC
The DNA here is from genome assembly GCA_030737875.1 of Allium sativum. NCBI lineage: Eukaryota > Viridiplantae > Streptophyta > Magnoliopsida > Asparagales > Amaryllidaceae > Allium > Allium sativum. Next base: position 363,877,914 of record CM060916.1, on the reverse strand, counting down.
TGAAAACAAAAAAAGTAAAAGGTAAAATTAACACTCCAGCGTATGTAGCTCCTGCTAAAAGAAATATGAGGAGCAACATTACTATTAAATGACATTAAAAGCATGGAATGTCAGAGGGATTAATACTTCACAACGTATGGGTGATGTATTAACTCTTCTGACGAAATTCAAACCAACATTTGTTGATTTGGTTGAGAATAAAATAAATAGAGAGAATTTGAAGCTGTTTAAGAAATAAATACCTAGGGCATGGGACTTTATTCCTAAGGATGATACTCATTATTTTGGTAGAATTTTGTTGATGTGGAATACTGACATTTGGAATATAATAGTGTTGTCTTCTTCTACCCAACATATTACTATTTAAGTCATAAATAAAGGGGGTTTGATTTTGAATGTGACCATGGTTTATGCAAGTAATAGTTATTATGAGAGACAAGAATTGTGGTAAAGCATTATTCAGGAGGCAGCTAATCTTAGTGGATATTGGATTTTGATGGGAGATTTTAATAACTCAACTTCTCATTTGGATAAAAAGGAGGATTACAGTTCCTTTTCAGCAAATCAGTGCTTTTAACAACTGTTTAGTTTAGGCAGGTTTGATTGAACTTAAAGCAAGTGGATTTAATTATACTTGGAGACGCAAAGGTATGGCGAATAATATTGACAAAATATTTGTGAATTATTTAACTTTGCTATCTTTTTGTGATATAAAAGCATTATCATTATCACAAATGTCAAGTGATCATAACCCTTTATTATTAGATTTAACCTCTGTTAGTAGTTTAAAGGGATATCCTTTCAGATATGTAAATGACTAGCATATGAAGGATGGTTTAATGGAGTGTTTTTGCAGAGGTTTTGCTCTAAATATTATGGGTTTTCCAAGTTATGTATTCATGCAAAAGCTTCATGCTTGTAAAGAAGAACTGAAGATATGGAATAAAGTTAGAATAAAGGATGATGAAGCTCTTAAGATTGTTGAATTTTTTTTAAAAGAGAACGAAGTTGAATCTGATTTGAATCCTGAAGACTTGACAGCTTATGATCAAATGCTGGAAGCTAAGAAAGCATTCTATATTCAAAAGCATTTCAAGTTTTGGAGTTTGAAGAAAAATTCTAAGATTTCTTGGCTGCAAGATGGAGATACAAATACAAAAAAAATTAATTCAAAAATGTCTTTAAGAAGATATACTAATAATCTTAAAGCATTATTAAATGCTAATGGAGATCTTTTGTATAGAGTTAGCACAGGAAGCTATGGATTATTTTAGTAATCTTTACAATGGATAAAAATGTGAGGAGCCCCCCTTATTCCAATCTTTGAATATTATCAATTTGCATGGTCAATAAGAGTTAATGAAGCCAATTTTATTGGAAGAAGTAAAGACTGTTGTTTTTTCTGCGCATGAAGATTCCAGCCCTGGTTCGGATGGTATGAATTCAATTTTTTTTTTTTAAATTCATTGGGATGAAATTAAGATGGAATTATTAGATGCAATTCATGACATGTTTAGTTCAGCCAAGCTACCTAAAGGCAGTAACCATACTTTCTTGACTCTAATTCCAAAAGTTGAAAGACCAATGGATATCTCTCAGCATAGACCTATAGCCTGCTGTAATATATATTACAAAGTGTTTAGTAAGGTGCTTTGTAATAGGACAAAATGGTATTTGCCACATCTAATATCTCCTAACCAGTCAGCTTTTATTCCCTCTAGATTTACTGGAGATAACTTACTCATGGCACATGAACTTTTAAGGGATTTTAAAAAACCAGTTGTGAGTAAATTTTGTGTAAAGGTAGATATACATAAGGCTTATGATATGATGAATAGGGAATTTATATGTAATATTATGTTAAAAATGGGGTTTCATGTCCATTTCATTAACATTATATATACATTGTATATCTTCTCTTACCTTTTCAATATTAATTCAAGGATTGCCCTCTGGTTTCATATGCCGGAGGATTAAGGCAGGGGGACCCACTATCACTATATTTGTTTTCGATAGCTATGGAATATTTTACATATAGTATGAATGTTGAGGTTTGTCGGAATAGGTTTATTCCAGTTTTCAGATTTGAACCTATGGTATCTCATCTTTTGTATGATGATGACTTAATGATATTTGGGAGAAGTCTACCTACATGTGCATCAGCATTAAAGAGAATATTTGACAACCTTAGAAAATATAATGGGTTGACTATAAGTTAGATGAAAAGTAAATTATTTTTTAGCTCACATCCAAAAACGTTGATGAAGTTAAATCTATGTTGGGAATTAAAACAGGATAGTTACCAGTAAAGTATTTAGGAGTTCCTATTCCTCCAATTATATACATTATAATGACTATCAGGCTTTGCTTAATAAAGTTCAGTGCAAAATTCAAAGTTGGGATATTAATTTTTGAGCTTTGCTGATCGACCTGAATTGATCAAATCTATCATTACCCCTACTGTTTTGTATTGGCTATTTATATATCAACTTCCTGAACATTTAATAGAAAAATTACATATGATACATGCTGACTTTTCTGGGATTCTTCTTCGCATGAAATCAATTAGTTAAAATTGTGTTTACCAAAGGATGAAGGTGGAGTTAGTTTTAAATCATTTTCAGATTTGAAAAAAGCAGCAGGGTTTAAACAGATGTGGAAAATTTTAACTTCATCATCTTTATGGAGTGAATGGATGAAGAAAAGATATTGTGACTGTAAACATTTTTGGAATTTAAAAGTTTATAATAATTCTTCGAATACTTGGAAAAATTTGCTGAGATTGAGAAATACAGGCAGGCAGTTATTTAATAAGGCTATTGTTTTAGGTTCTAGCACTTATTTATGGTTTGAGCCTTGGATTAACAGCAAATGCTTGGTAAATATCAATCGGATTTCAAGATTCCAGATTCTTGGGAGAAATAATGAAATGGTTTCATGCATTATTCATAATGGGAGAATTGATGGATCTCTACATAATGCTACAAAGGAGTTTCAAAGTGAGATTAATAATGTGAAGATTAGAACAAATTCTAATTCTGATTTTTATAAATGGACAGATGGTGGAGATTTCTCTTTTCATAAAGCTTGCCAATACTCTAGATAAAGGCAGCAGAAGAATATTTTATATAATGTAATTTGGCATAATACTAATGCTAAAAGAATGTCAACGATTGGATTTTTAGCTTTCAATGATAGGCTTCGGACTAAAGACCGTTTAAAAAGATTTGGTATTGTTGAGGAAAACTATTGTATCCTTTGCAATAGAGAAGAGGAAACTGTAAGTCATCTATTTTTTTCTTGTGAGTACTCAATGTTTTTATGGTGTTTGTTTCTTCAGAAAATGGTGTTTACTTCTGGTTCAAGTGGCACTCTTGAGGAGGAAACAAGGAAAATGTTGCAGAGATTTAAAAACAAAGATCAATTGCGAGACATAGCTTGTGCAGGATTTACTAGTGTGATATATCATATTTGGTTAGAGAGGAATTCAAGACAATTCAGTAACAATAGAATTTCTCAGGAAGTGAAAATGAAGATGATTGAAAGAGAGATTTTCTATTTAATCAATAACAATGGAAGCAAATCAAAGAGAATAGAGTTTAACGTCAATTTTCTGAGAAGATGGGGAGTTGAATTAAAAGACACGGGCTAATGAAGTTTAATGTTTTTTGATATAGTTTGAAGTTGTGGTGAGGTTGAGCGAAGAGATTATTATTGTATATGTTTTGATGGTTTTCTTTGTGATGTTTTTGGACGTTCATTGTATTGTTAATATATGGATAATATATGTACTCTTTTTCCTTGTGTGGTACCCAGTAGGGGGGACATGAGGTTTTGATGAGGCATATATACAAAGTATATGATTGGTTTTGCAATAAAGTAACCAATTTTCAATATATATATATGCCTTAATTTACGATAAGGGGCATATGATGCATAATTCAAAGGTGAATTAAAAAGAGGCATAAAAGTCTATAATTTGAAAATTGAATTAGATATAATTCAAATGGGGAAAGGTTTAATTGATTAATTAATTGATTAATTATTTAATAATGGAATGTTTAGTCATTACAATTAGGAATTGTAATTGTACTTATGACATGAGGATAGGTTATATTAGTGGTGGAAGTCTGCCCGGACCCAACCGGCATATCCAGCAGCCACTAATGTTGAACCCAATGTGGGAGGTCTAAGTACGTAAATACGAATCGGGCTAAGATACGAGTTTAGACCCAATTGTGGAATAAGACTACCCGGACCCGATCGGCATATCCAGCATCCACACGTTGTAGGCCTAATGTGGGAGGTCTAGCCCATTATAACCATAATTGGACATGGTAATGAATTGGACTACTTAACCTAAGTTAATCCATTAGGATTGTATGATTATGAACTTGAGTTAGGGTTAAGTAAAATTGGATGGGTAATGGGTCGGTTAAGTAAATTAGAGGGGGTGGGTAATATTTACATATAGGCCCACGAACTTTACCCAATAAGGTTATGTAATTAAAGGCACCTAGTGGTATACATAAACTGTAGAAACAATAAAGTTATGTAATTGGAAGACACCTTGTAGGGTAAACATAACTTGTAGAAATATATGTGTAATAATCTGCTAAGTAGACAACGATATGTTGTAGTGACGATGTAAATTAAATTTATGATTAAACGAGAAAGAACGAGAAAAACTTGTAAAATGAAATAAGTTATATTAAATCATAAATAGTAAGTAACATGTTAATTAGAAAACATATGAATTGGATATAATTAATTACATATTAAGCAAAACATGTTATTGTAATGATATAACTAAGCAAGAATATGAAATAGATTGTGGATTTCGGACCTTGGGCCACAATATAGAGAATAACATGTTGTGGGCTTATTAATAAAATTAAATGGATTAAGTTATATGATTGAAATTAATAAGCAAGAGAACCATGGTAATCTGAAAAAGAATTCAATATGAATGGTAAGTACCAAGTTAGATGAAAACCCGGTGAGGTAAGGCAAGCACGTAATAGAATGTTTAGACATATGGTCTAATAACATATTAAAATGAGGCGCTTGGACCAGTCCGTACGTTTGAGGGTGAATAACCCAATGGGGTAGATCATTGAGGTGTTATAAGGCACGAGGGGAGTGCACATTCATCTGATTGTTATGATGACTCCGAAGGACTGGAATGGGAAGCAAGCGGCTTCCTGAGATGTTGAAGGTGCTCCTAGTAGTCCTCTGTAGTGGTGTAGTTTCATACTGTGCTCACAGAGATTGGGTCTGCGCGTAACTCCCAGGTTGGTGGGCCTTGACTGCAGAAGTAGCTATGCAGTCAGAATGTTGTGACAAGGTAACATCAGGGTGATTCGACGGTTGCCTTACGCGGAGGTGGAAGGTCAGGACCGACATGGATAGTAGATCATCGGATACCCATCATTAGCAGCCAGCGGGATGCGAAAAGACTAGAGCTAACCCCAGGATATCATTTCACCTTTCACTACCGAGGTACGGGGTGGAGGGGAGACGCCATATAGATATTTAGATTGGTTGTTTTAGGGACTGTGACATCGCGCCCTGCACCAGCCGACATTTCCAATGAAAGTGCGTTGTGCCGATGTCCAACCAGCATGGGACGGTCGTCAAAGAAAGGAAAGGTAAGGAATTTGAACTAACAATGAACCTGTAGAATGTCTCACAGCGCATGGAATAAAATATAATAATAACATACTTGACATAAAACAGGCGAGATAGTGCATAAGCTGAAAACTAAACCATAATCATCATAGCAGTAGAAATCCAAAATACAGCTTATGATCCATAACCATTATTTCAAATTCAAAATACTATCTCTAAAGCAAAAGAAAGGAGAGGTACACTACTAATGCCCAAAGCAGTGACCATCAACAACACAGGGAGAATATATGTAGATAATATGTAGGAGCCTCCTGCTCGTCTCCGGACCGGCTACTCATGCATAACTTGCTAATCTGTCTCTAGTCTACCCATTTAAGAGCACCCAGAGTAATAAGAAGAGACATAAAACTCTAGGTCAGACAAAAGTCTGGTATGAGCGATAAGCAGCAAAATAGAATAATAACAGGTATACTAAACCATATCTGAACCTGGACCTGTAACCAAAGAGTTAGCACAACATACCGCTCAATACTCTAAGGTGCCACTAAACATAAGGTATAAAGATACGGGGAAGGGGGTGTGAATGTCATAGTGATAGCAAATAATCAAGCATAGCAACCATCCTCACTTCTCCCACTCAGTGCGTAAAGCATACGATATCCACCACTTTGATCACTAGACCCATCGAGGTAGTGACGGAGTCCGACTTGTATAACTACTGCTACCACCAAGCCTGCCCCATGGAGTCATGACTCAATCCTTACAAATGACCCCACCTCATTGGTCCATAGCCAATAGTCCTACCTAGGCCACTGTAGCCCTGAATCCGACCGCATACCACATACTCCATAGTGATCCAAAGTTATAGACATCGATACCCCCTTAGCACACGTCCTGCAGCAAAACCCAATCCATGAAGATAACTCTTTGGTTCCCAACTGGACCCTGAGTTCTACTTCCTATTTGGACTTCCTTTGCATCTCGGGTTTTGGTCGAATTGGAGTTGGTCTTCAGAAGAGTCATCGCGTAATCGCAGCTCCAATACGGTTCAGTTCGGTTTGCTTCAATCAGTTTGATTCGAATACATCGCTCCTAGGCTTCCCGTTCGGTTCGGTGTTCCACTTCAGGTTGGTTAGGTTTGGAAGTCCCCATCATTCCACTTCATTTGGTTTGGTCTGGTAGTCCCCCTTCCATTCAGTCGATTCGGTTCGGTGCTCATGGATCCCGATCTGGTTCGGTGCTTCACTCCAACTCCAACTCCAAGCTTGGTCCTCCGATCCGATCCCCCTCCCTAGCTCTAGTCCGATCCGATCTCCACGCCCTTGTTTCCGATCCGATCCCCTACTCGGCTCTGATCTGATTCCCAACCCAACTCAAACTCTTTGCAAATGGCCTTCCTTTGTTGCCATACTTTTTCTTCTGCCTGGGCTCCGGTTCAGTTCGAATTCCTTGTCTCTAGTGTCAGTTCGGTTCGACCAATCCTATCTGATCTGAACCCCTTCCCCCTATTCGATCTGATCCTGATCCCTGCAGTTTTTCCTGCAACTTTTCCAATGACTTTTTTACGCCATACGATGGCGTTTTCGACTATTCTAACTCTTCTAATCAATCACAAAGCATACCATACAGTCATAGCAACATGTATAATCAACCGCAAACACCAAAACAATAATTTGATAGGTTAAAACGAATCAAACATAGCCAAAATCCCATATTTTCCCTTAAGCATGTTTAAGCAAAACTAATGATATGATTAGCAAAACTTAACCAAACTAACCAAATTTTCTAACAGAGGCCTAAAACAATATTTCGAAATTTATAATTATTTTTCCTGATTTTTAACATGCATAATTTCATTAATTAACACTAATCACCCTAATTAACTGTAAGTAGTGTAAAAACAATGCTAATCACTTACCTTTGCCATAAATAAACTGTAGATCTGAAATGATTCTCTGTTTGGCGTTGTTTCCAAGGCTATACAGCAGTTCTAACCTTGCTTTGGTGCTATTTCTCCTTAATTTGATGTAATTTAGCCAAATCTTCAATTAGAAAGTGATTTAGAGGTGTTTTAGATGTTGGAGGCCATTACTAAGTTAGGAGGGATGATAGATGGCGGCTGAAAAATGAGAAAAGGGTGTTCTCTAAACCCTAACAGCCCTTAAATACTCCAAATCTCAAAATCCCCCTCTGGGCCTAGTTGTTAATTACCCAATTAAGCCCGGTTAAGCTGTTTTTCACCTTATAAACCTTAATTCAGTCATATCTCTCAAACGGTAAGTCCATTTTTCAGATATGATCACTCTACAGAAAGGCAAACCATCATCCGGACCTAATGGAAGTGGTTTTAAGTCAAAACTCCTTTCCAATCAAAAGTTATGGCCGAAACAAGATCAGCTAGGGCAAAACGATCATTTAAAAATCGGCAAAAATCATGAACATGGGAAATGACCCCAATAGTCGTCTCCTAAAGTTACATGACCATGCAATTTCGTATGTGAAAGAAATAAATATTCTATGATCCTTCGATGTGTAGAATGCGGGTCATTACATTCTCTCCTCGTTAAGAAATTTCGTCCCCGAAATTCCTTAACCCAGAACATACAAAGGATCCCGCATGCCTACCAATCATTTACAAAACAATAAAGCATACCAAACAACACAACAAGCTTATGCTAGCATGCGGTTTACTAATAAGGGAGTACTATACTGATATAAAAACCTTACCAGGCAAAGAGTTCTGGATACTTCCTCCCTATGTTCTCCTCTGTTTCTCAAGTACAGTCTTCCTCATCATCACCCCACTGAACTTTGACTAGTCTCACCGCCTTCCTTCAAAGCTGCTTCGTATCGTTCCCAACGTTACGCATAAGCCTACGGTTCCCAACCGCCTCAGGTTTAACCTCGATATCGTCTAACTGATCCGGTGAAATAGTCATATCGAGGTCGTGCACAAATTTCCTTAACTGGGAAACATGAAATATGTTATGAACTCCTGCCGTCTTCTTTGGTAATTCAACTTTATATGTCAAATTCCCAATTTGCTCGAGAACTGGGAATGGACCAACAAATCTTGGTGCTAATTTGCCTCTCATGCCAATTCGAATCACGCTCCTTAACAGAGAAATCTTGACAAACACAAAGTCACCAATGGAGAATTTTAAATCTTTTCTCCTTTTACCAGCATATCTCTTCTGTCTATCTTGAGCAGCCTTCATTCGCTGTTGGATAGCCTTAATCTTATCTGAAGTTTCTCTTATCACATTTGGTCCAAGCACAAACTTCTCACCAGTTTCTAACCAACATGACGGTGAGTTGCATGGTCTTCCGTACAAAGCTTCAAATGGAGCCATACCAATACTGGATTGATAACTATTATTATATGCAAACTCTACTAGATGTAAATGGTCATCCCATGATCCACTAAAATCTAATATGCAAGCTCTCTAGAGATCTTCTAATATACGATTCACCCTCTCTGTCTGACCGTCAGTTTGAGGATGATATGCTGTACTAAGATGTAATTCTGATCCTAATGCCTCTTGTAAGCTCTTCCAAAACCCACTAGTAAACAACAGGTCTCGATCACTCACAATGCCTTTAGGTACTCCATGAAATCTCACTACCCACTTCATATACAGTTCTGCTAACTTAGCAGCCATTCTGTTCGACTTGACGGGTATAAATCTTGCACTCTTGGTCAGTCGGTCCACAATCACCCAAATGCTATCATGGCCCGACGTAGTCCTTGGTAACCCATCAATGAAATCCATTGAGACTTGTTCCCATTTCCATTCTACAACTTCTAATGGTTGCAACAAACCACTAGGCTTCCTTTTCTCAGCTTTAACTAGCTAGCAATTCATGCACTTGGATATAAACTTCCCAACGTCTCTTTTCATCGCTTTCTAGTAGTAGGTCTGCTTCATGTCTCGATACATCTTGTTACCACCGGGGTGTATAGTCAGTTTTGAGTGATGACATTTTCTAAGCACTTCACCTCTCAATCCATTGACATTGGGTACAACTAGTCTTCCAGTCTTCCTAAGCCATCCATCTCGATCAAGCCTATACTCGTTCATCTCCTCATCGATGCCCATCTCTAACTTAAAGATGATTTTCAATAAGTTAGGATCGTCCCTCTGACTGGAACCAATCCGCTCAATCAAAGTGGGTCTGACCGTCAAACTTGCTAATACTTCTGGATCCAGTTCGCACTTTGGTCTGAAATCATACCTAGTGATGTACTCCAGTTGCTTCCATTCAAGAAACATAGCATCTAAACTGACATGTTTCTAACTTAATGCATCAGTACAACACCTAGTCTGGTACCACATGCATCTGTGTATATCATCATCTCTTCGTTCTCTATTACCAGAATCCTACAGGTGATAGTCTACTTAAGGGAATAAAATAGGAACAAACATAGCAACCATAACATCCATCAAACATGTCCTATCTATCACCTGCTAAAGCCATACACACGTCAATACCTACTTGACTGGTCCAACCAATCCCACGGCTAATGGAAGCCAGGCCTCCATATGGACTACCGTACGTCCAACGTACGTTTATCCTCCAAGGATAACTAGATCACGTCCAACGGATCCAAGGTAATGGGCATCCCCAGATACCCCTGCTTCTAATCTGCCTAAAATACCCGAATCCCATCGAAGTCTATCCATTATCTTGCTGCACTCTCAAGTCCAACTCGAGCCAATCCATTTCCTTGCAGCCTTCTCGAGTCTAACTGAGTCAATCTATAACTCAGACCCAGTCTTTAGTATCCATTACCGACAAACTCTAGTCCAACGTGAGTCGTCTCCCTATTCGCTGTATCTCCAAGATCAACGAACACCCACTTTCTTTTACGAGTTCAAGTCCAACTTGAATCGTCCTAATCTTCGTTGTATCTTCCATGATCAACGAACACATCCTATTCCTTCAACATTCTACCATACAAAGAGAACATCAACATAGGGTCCTAAACAATCCATTACTTTGCATCTTTCTCGAGTCCCAGTCGAGTCATCTCATAACCCTATCGAGTCTAACTCGCATCGGCCCATATCATTGAACAGTCTTATAATGTCACGGCTGCACATCACTCCTCGAGTAAGCCGAGATATCATTCAATGGAAATCACAACAACTACTTATATCTCACGCAAACCATCCTAGTCGAACTCGACATTCCCTAAGCACAAGCCCCAAAGGCCTAAACCAATATCAGACAAGCACTTAAGGAATATCTCCTCCGAATTTAGACAATCTACGTGAGATGATACTAGCAATACAACTAATCAGTCGCAAGCAAGCATACATCTGTAACTCGATAAGACCACATTACAACAAATCATGAAAAGACTGGTCGAACCACCTATCGGGTTCGTCACAGCTAAAGGTCTATCGACTATCTCAGGTTCCAATCCCAATTTATCTACCAGGTCACTAGATATGAAAGAATGGGATGCCTCGCTATCAACAAAACTAGAACAGGAACATCATAAATAGAAAGCATACCTCGAATAACAACGCCCTTTCCCTTCTCCGCCGCAGTTAGGGCATTCGACGAAGAAGGAACAACGTTCATGGCATATGCTTTCACAATATGCTTCTCTTTAGGGGGTTGCGGGCAATTATCCTTGTGATGTCCCACTTGGCCGCAATTGAAGCACTTCCTTTCCCCAGACTTTTCCTGACAATCTCTAGCATAGTGGCCTTTCTTGCCACAACTAAAGCACTCTTTATCTTTCTTGTCCTTCTTTTTCTGACCACGCTTGATCTGATCCTGTTTTCTCTTATTCTGAGACTCCTTCTTACCTCCACTGCTTGCTTGCGGCTTTGGTTCCTCTACAGATGCAATAGCAACATCATCCTTTGACTTACTATAAAGACTCTCCGATCTCAATGCTTTGCCCACTATAGACTCGAACGTCTCGTCGATGTGGTTTATCAGCCTTTCCCCTAAGTACTCATCTAAGATGGTTATGAACTTCTCGTTCTTCTTCTCGGCAGTGTCGATAAGAGCTAATCCATATTTCGATAAAGTATCGAACTCAGCAATGTATTCCGAGACTGCCCTACCATTCTGCTTAAGGTCCAAAAATTTCCTAAACAATTCAGATTTGTGAGCAGCTGGAATGAACTTTTCGCTGAAACGAGTCATAAACTGATTACAAGTAACTTGATCTTCAAGAGTAGCTGCTTTAATAGCATTGCACCAATTCATAGCTCATCCTTGAAGCTGACGCGATGCTAACTTTCTCTTCATGGCATCATCGATTCCCAAGTCCTCGAAGATGCACTCACAACTATCCAACCAATCTTGAACAATCGTAGCCGACTCCGTTCCATGGAATAGCTTCCCGCCAAGACTAGAATAATCCTTATTAAGCTTGGTGAAATCTACCCTAGGCGTCTGCACCGCTGCACCACCATCATTAGCAGCAATAGGAACTGCCCTTTGAACATCCCTAAGCATCTCTCTCATGAAGTCAGTGAACATAGTCCTCATGTTAGGAGCATTCCCATTGTTGGCTCCACTACTAGCACCCCTCGTATATCGGCTCATCGTTCAATCTATAAAGAGAAACGATTAACCATCCTCTTTGTGGTGTCAGTGCAGTGCGACTTCATCCTTAGCTATACTAATAGTATATATATATATATATATATATATATATATAGCTTTTGAAAACCAAAATAATCAAAAATACGTGCTCTCATATACGTATAATATCTCTCCTTGGTGTCTTTCCCTCGGTTAACTACGCGACCTAGAGCCCTGATACCAAATGTGACAGCCCGCCCGGTACCAGCTGACATTTCCAATGAAAGTGCACTGTGTCGATGTCCAACCAGCATGGGACGGTCTTCAAAGAAAGGAAAGTTAACGAATTTGAACCAACAAGGAACCTGTAGAATGTCTCACAGTGCATGGAATAAAATATAATAATAACGTACTTAACATAAAACAGGCGAGATAGTGCATGAGCTGAAAACTAAACCATAATCATCATAGCAGCAGAAATCCAAAATACAGCTTATGATCCATAACCATTATTTCAACTTCAAAATACTGTCTCTAAAGAAAAATAAAGGAGAGGTACACTACTAATGCCCAAAGCAGTGACCATCAACAAAACAGGGAGAATATATGTAGATAATACGTAGGGGCCTCCTTCTCGTCTCCAGACCGGCTACTCGTGCATAATCAGCTAACCTGTCTCTAGTCTGCCCGTTTAAGAGCACCCAGAGTAATAAGAAGAGACATAAAACTCTGGGTCAGAAAAAAGTCTGGTATGAGTGATAAGCAACAAAACAGAATAATAATAGGTATACTAACCATACCTGAACCTGGACCTGCAACCAAAGAGTTAGCACAACATACCGCTCAATACTCTAAGGTGCCACTAAACATAAGGTATAAAGATACAGGGAGGGGGTGTGCTTGTCATAGTGATAGCAAACAATCAAGCATAGCTACCATCCTCACATCTCTCACTTAGTGCTTAAAGCATACGATATCCACCATTTTGATCACTAGACCCATCGAGGTAGTGACGGAGTCCGACTTTTATAACTATTGCTACCACCAAGCTTGCCCCATGGAGTCATGACTCAATCCTTACAAATGACCCCACCTCCTTGGTCCATAACCAATAGTCCTACCTAGACCACTGTGGCCCTAAATCCGTCCACATAACCCATACTCCATAGTGATCCAAAGTTATAGACATCGATAACCCCTTAGCACACGTCCTGCAGCAAAACCAAACCCATGAAGATAACTCGTTGGTTCCCAACTGGAACCTGAGTTCTACTTCCTATTTGGACTTACTTTACATCTCGGGTTTTGGTCGAATTGGAGTTGGTCTTCAGAAGAGTCATCGCGTAATCGCAGCTCCAATCCGGTTCAGTTCGGCTTGCTTCAATCAGTTTGATTCGAATACATCGCTCCTAGGCTTCCCGTTCGGTTCAGTGTTCCACTTCAGGTTGGTTCGGTTTGGAAGTCCCCATCATTCCACTTCATTCGGTTTGGTTTGGTAGTCCCCCTTCCATTCAGTCGGTTCGTTTCGGTGCTCATGGATCCTGATCTGGTTCGGTGCTTCACTCCAACTCCAACTCCAAGCTTGGTCCTCCGATCCGATCCCCCTCCCTAGCTCTAGTCCGATCGGATCTCCACGCCCTTGTTTCCGATCCAATCCCCTACTCAGCTCTGATCTGATTCCCAACCCAACTCCAACTCTTTGCAAATGGCCTTCCTTTGTTGCCATACTCTTTCTTTTGCCCAGGCTCCGGTTCGGTTCGAATTCCTTGTCTCTGGTGTTGGTTCAGTTCGACCAATCCTATCCCATCCGAATCCCTTCCCACTATCCAATCTGATCCCGATCCCTGCAGTTTTTCCTACAACTTTTCCAACGACTGTTTTACGCTATACGATGGCGTTTCAGACCATTTTAACTCTTCTAGTCAATCACAAAGCATACCATATAGTGATAGCAACATGTATAATCCACCACAAACACCAAAACAATAATTTGACATGTTAAAACGAATCAAACATAGCCAAAATCCCATATTTTCCCTTAAGCATGTTTAAGCAAAACTAATGATATGATTAGCAAAACTTAACCAAACTGACCAAATTTTCTAACAGAGGCCTAAAGCAATATTTCGAAATTTATAAATATTTTTCCAGATTTTTAACATGCATAATTTCGTTAATTAACACTAATCATCCTAATTAACAGTAATTAGTGTAAAAACAATGCTATCACTCACCTTTGCCACAAATAAACTGTAGATCTGAAATGATTCTATGTTTAGCACTGTTCCCAAGGCTATACAGCAGTTCTAACCTTGCTTTGGTGTTATTTCTCCTTAATTTGATGTAATTTAGCCAAATCTTCAATTTGAAAGTGGTTTAGAGGTGTTTTAGATGTTGGAGGCCATTACTAAGTTGGGAGGGATGATAGGTGGCGGTTGAAAAATGAGAAAAGGGTGTTCTCTAAACCCTAACAGCCCTTAAATACTCCAAATCCCGAAATCCCCCTCTGGGCCTAATTGTTAATTACCCAATTAAGCCCGGTTAAGCTGTTTTTCACCTTCTAAACCTTAATTCAGCCATATCTCTCAAACGGTAAGTCCGGTTTTCACATATGACCACTCTACGGAAAGGTAAATTATCATCCGAACCTAGTGGAAGTGGTTTCAAGTCAAAACTCCTTTCCAATCAAAAGTTATGTCTGAAACAAGTTCACCTAGGGGAAAAACTGTAATTTAAAATCGACAAAAATCATGAACATGGGATATGACCCCAATAGTCATCTCCCAAAGTTACATGACCATACAACTTCGTATGTAAAAGAAATAAATATTCTACGATCCTTCGATGCGTAGAATGCGGGTCGTTACAGGGGCGATCGCTTAGCTCTGCAGTCTTTGCTAGTTGAGGGAGGGGCCGAGGTGGGGCCATAGCCACCATGGAAAAAAGACCTGAGGATTATCTTTATTTGAAGGCTCTTAAAGACGGGCCTGTACATATATGGAAAAGCTCCCGACCGAGTTCCGTGTTTAGCCCTGTCACGGAACTCGGTGCACATTAGAGGATGTGTGATTGAGGCATCGAGCTACAATTATACTACTTACGTGGGACAGTCTAGATACATGCATATTAGCTCTGGGTGATGTATCATAGACTAGAGGGCATTACTCCAATCTGGAGTCTGATTCGATCGAAGGTGGCAGTCTGTACGCTTACATAGCATAGTAACGGCAGATCTATGCGAAATGTAACATCGATATACAAGGATTCATACGTCACTCAGGCGTAGGATAGGGACTGCGTTCATTTCGGTAGAGACCATGCGAGTGGAGTACCATGGGGTACATCTCAATATTGAGAGATAGCTACACATATTGTATTAGGTGGATTCATGTGAAAGTAAATGGGTACGATGCACGCATAAGTCTTGAGTGTTATTAACCCAAGTAACCTAATAATCAAGAAAGTGTAAGGTAATGATATTAGTAAGAATCATTCTACTTCTGATATACAAGTAACTGCATGGTGCAGAGAAATGTATTCAAGAAGTGTAATATATCATGTTCATCTTATCTTGCTCTGTTCAAACTTGTTATTGTTATCTTGTTCTTCCAGGTTTTTTTATATATACCTGCTATTATACTTTTATTTATTTACATTTAAAAGTAACTGGACTTGTCAGACTTTATGTCTGACCCTTTTTGTTTTCTCCTCTCTCTCTTCCGTCCCCCCCCCCCCCAAGGTTCTCAGGGTGGGAGTGCTTAGAGTTGATCTGGATTCTTTCGGCTTAGCTTGGATTTTGGATATTGTTGTACAACTTTGATCTATTGTCAACTCTCTCATGGCTCTGCTTGGGAAATATGGTTGATGCTTTTGTACTCTGATATTTTTGGCAAGACAGATTATTAAAAATGTAACTGGTTATTTCAAACCTATGATGTAAACTCAGTGTTTGGGACCATGATATTATGATTTAAATAAATTTTTAATTCCACTGCTATTTTACATGTCTGTCTTGTGATATTATGTTCTTATATACCTATAACGCTTCACGAAAGTTAATGCGTTTCCTTAGTGAGTGACATAAATGGACGTGGGGTGTTACATTTGATATCAGAGCATATGGTTATAAGATCGGATAAAATATTTTGAAAATGGTTTTCAAAAAGGTCTCAAAAACAAAGTATTTTAAAATAAAAAGTTTGTTTTTGAAAAGAATATTTCGCAAAGCCATAAATATCTTCTCGATTCTCTATTTGATTCCTTTTCCATTCGTTCGGGGAATCGTTTCTTCCCGAAAGGGTATCCTTGTTTCGGCATGGTTTCGTAGGCATGTTAAAACTATGGTACATATCGAAGGGCAAAGAAGTGCCCAACCTCCATCTTTAGCTACAGAGGTTTCACCTACGTCTTATTTTCTTTCAAGTCTCGTAAGGATTTCCGTGCAATTGAGGCAGCTTTCAAGAGACTGGTTAGCATGTTGCACAAGAATGGTAAAAAGGAGAATAAGGGAATTGGGGCTAAGGAGCATAGCCCAAAGATGAAAGAAAATGGTGGCTTAAGAAGGGAATATAGATGAAGGAAGAAAAGAGGAAATACCATAATTTCGTAATGAGGGGTCATTTGGAAAATGGTTGCAGAAAGAGAAAAGGGCAAGCTAATGTTCTCATAGCTAGTGGACAGGATAGGGTAAGAAAGTTTCCATCAAAGGATTGATTTCTATTTTTGATCATCCTATTAGGATTCTTTTTCTAGCGCCTCGCATTCTTTTATATCTGACCCTTTAGTTGAGTCTCTACACTTAGATACTAGTATGGTTTTGGATCACGTCGTTGTCTCAAACCCCATTGGAGGTACGGCTTATTTATCGAGGATTGGTCGGGGTTTGAGAATCTCTGTGTCAGGCGTCGAGTTCGGTTGCAACATATATGTTCTTGATTCCATGAGGTACGGTTTGATTCTAGGGATGGATTAGTTTCCTTGAACCTCTTGATGTATCTATCGATGATTTGCGACCTGTACCAATAGTTGTGAGTATCGTTATATTTTTGATGAGATTCGGGGTTTACCCCGAGGCACGAGATTGGTTTCCACACAAACTTGGTAGAAAATGCAAAACCAGTTGCATTTCCTGTGCAACCTGTAACTCTTAAAAGAAAAAGGGAACTTTGTAAGAAAGTAGGGGAGCTACTTGAGAAGAGGCGATAAAAGGTATAGAGTTTGAGATATTGGAGCCAAACTTATATGGAGGAAGTGAAAGTAGAGAAGGAAGCAACAATTGGACGAGTTCTGACTTGCATACTTGGATCCGAGGTTAAGAAATTATGCAACAAAGAAGTGAAGCTAGTAAAAGTGCAATGGGAAGAGGACTGCGAGGATGCTACTTGGGAGGCGGAAGACAAGATTCGCGCTTCATATCCTTTCCTTTTCGAGAATATGTTCTTAACTTCTTTTTCCAAGCTTCGAATTAATACTTATATCTATCGTTTGATTATCTCTTATCGATCGAGTCTTTAGGTAGAAAACTAATGTATGTAAACATGTATTTGAGACATGTTATGTTTGATGGATGCAAGTGTTTGCTAGTGATTGCTCATGGATGCATACACACACACAATAAGTACTAGATCGGCTCAATCACTTACATATTGCATATTTATGTGTGTACATTTTAATTTTTTATGGATGAAGATAGGATTATTGTTACATTGATGCCGCATTTGGATGAATGATTGTGCACACATATAGAACCTACATGTATTAGGATGATTTGCATACATTTTTGGTTGCATGGCACAAACATACATTGCATTAAGGAGGTCAGCTGAATCAGTAGACCGCCTAATCTTTCACATTAGTTTACGGACATATACTGTGACACCCATGTCCGTTAATGTCACTCACTAAGGGAATGCATTAAGTTTCGTGAAGCGTTGTAGGTAATCAGACACAGAATAATTACAAGACAGATATAAATAAGATAGCAACGGAAATTTAAATTTTTATTTTAATAAAAATACCATGGTCCATAATTTCGTAAGTCACAAAAACCATTACAACAAACTAACTCCGTCTTGCATCATCAGAGTACATAAGTAAATAAAAAGCATAATTCCCCGAATGAAAGAGTTAATCCATAGTATAGACAAGAACTTGAGCCATACTCCAGCAATAGCTCATAGCAAGATGATATCTGAATCCCGTCTAAGCCTGGATGTTTCCTCCCTGAGAACCTGGAGGGGGGGACGAAAGATAGAAGGAGAAAAAAAAGGGTCAAACGATAAGTCTGGCGAGTCTACTTACTTTTAGCCAGTAGATAAATAAAAGTAAAATGATAGGCATATAAAGTGGATAAGGGAGATCACTACATAAATGGCAGGTGTGACGAGGTAAGCAAGATAAAGTGTGCATGCCTCACTAATGATTTCTCCGCACTGTTACTAGTATATCTAGAAAGAGACGATCCCTCCGATTATAAGGTGGTAAACTTAGGTATACGTCCAAATGTATCCTAGCTACTACCCTGATCAATTGGCTCCCTAACCCTCGTAGATACCTTGTGTTGGCCCCACAGTAGGAGGTATCACTTCCTAAAGTGGCAATCCCTCGTTAATAATGTGCACAACCTATCTATAGGTGTCACGGTCGTCTTAGCCCATCCTACCCGGCCCATGCACGCACATGTCCCCGGTCGGTTTGCGCCGCCCACACCGTCCTCCTCGTTTGGATCTCTTACAATCAGTCCAGTAAATGTGCCTATTCACCGCCTAGTACGGAATACTTTGTTTGATACCTACTCCAGGTTACAAGTTGAAATGGGTCCCACACAATATGATACAAGCTCCCCCCTTCGTCTTGTATCCCCCACTAGGTTTTCACTGACTATGTATACCCTTAGGTGTATTTAATTAAATAACACTTTGTCAGTTATGCTTACCTATGGGTGTCTTTAATACATAACCTCAATCTTTCTACCGGTTAAGCTTACCTATAGGTGTCTTTAACACATAACCCTACCATTTATATAAGTTATGCTTACCAAGGTGTCTTTAATTACATAACTTTATTGTTTCCCTCGGTTATGTATACCACTAGGTGTCTTTAATTACATAACCTTATCAGGTTAAGTTTGTGGGCCTATATGTACTAATATTACCTACCGACCCAAGATTTACTTAACCCTCCCACTGATTCAAGCATGTTTATTTAACGGTTAAGTTTGTGGGCCTATATATAATAATAATATTACCCACCTACCCAAGATTTACTTAACCCACCCCTTTTTGTTTAACAAAGTTTACTTAACCCCTATCTTAAAATTTAAGTTCATACAATCTCTATGGATTAACTTAGGTTAAGTAGTCCAATTCATTACCATGTCCATTTATGGTTTATAATGGGCTAGACCTCCTACATTAGGCCTACAACGTGTGGATGCTGGATATGCCGATCATGTCCGGGCAGTCTTATTCCACAGTTGGGCCTAACCTCGTGTCTTAGCCAGGTTCGTAATTACGTACTTAGATCTCCCACATTAGGTTTAACATTAGTGGTTGTTAGATATGCCGGTCGGGTCCGGGCAGACTTCCAACACTAATGCAACCTAACCTCGTGTCATAAGTACAATTACAATTCCTAATTGTAATTACTAGACATTCCATTTTTAATTGATTATTCAAATAATTAACCCTTACCTTTTATAGGTGCCAATACCTATTTTGCCCAATAATTTGAATTACATGTCGATAAATATTCATATTCAAATTATGCCATTTTTGATTAATTTACCAATTAATTAATCCTTTCCTTTTATAGGTATCTCCCCCACTTAAAACTTTTCGTCCCCGAAAAGGAACAAAGTCGAAAGTGGTTTGATTAATCAACTCTACGTTCGATCTGGCTTCCATTCTCCAACTTTTCAGTTTCTGAGAATTTTCAAAAATTTCAAAAATTTGGCTAACACCCTAAATTTTCGAAAAATTTCGCCATAACCTCCCCTGCACCGGGAGCCACGGGAAAATCCCGAAATTGCCATATAGGCCTTCTGATCTCAAAAAGAAAAAGAAAAAGCCAAGCGGCTAGCCAATCGGCTCATAAAATCATCATCACCCAAACAAAACAGTAGATTATAGTAAACATGTACCTATTTGTCGGGCAAACAAATCTTATTCTCTGCTCTAGCCTCCTTGCTATGACCTGTTCAATGTAAGTATATGTATATGCAAGCAAATACGACTAATTTTCAATACAATTCAATATTTGATTCTATTAGGCATAGTGGTTAAAAATTGTCAAACAAATAAACAAACAACTCAAACATCAATCAATTAGTGGATTAGAGTTTCAAATTCATAAATTGATATATATATACAAAAATCATGTTTTTGATGCCAATTCACAACAAATAAATCTATCTATATAAGTTTTGGTTCTCACCCCAGTCTAATGGAAATATATAGAAATCACACCTTCGAAACACGAAAATAAATATTGATGATGCCATGGTCATTATCAACATCATCTCCGGGCGACTAGAGTGTAATTCTATATCTATCCAGTATATTAAAACTTCGAATATACGTTCATGACGCGTATATGCAAAATCTTTATATACTAGATTGTCCATATTCAAAATAAATAAATATTCAAGTACGAATAAAACGATTTAAATTTTCAAAACAAAATTGTTTTCATTTGAAAAATATACTCTTCACACTCGTTCTAGGATACTACTGATCCTATCTCTAACGAGTCATTCTAATTGGATATTGCTAATCCAATATCTGATGAATTCTTTCGTTCAGTTCTAATGTGTCTTGTTCTCGAGCTCTGTAAACCCAAGCTCTGATACCAAACTGAGACGACCCGAACTTCCCCGGTAAGGAAAGCCCGGATAGAATTGAGAACAAGACAAAATAGAACGCAAACGGAAGAACATGTCATTGTTATTACAACAATTCCATTAGATACAAGAATATACAGAGTATAAATGAATAAATTACATTCAATAAATATCAGAGATTACAATAAATTACATAGCAGCGGGAAAATATACAAAACACAATTGAAAGTGATACACGGATACAGAGCTTTCCGAGCATCGTTCCAGCTGTAAATCAGGACCCTGTGGATATAAATCTGCAAAACCAAAACTACTAGCTGCCCGTGTGGAAAATAGGGGCACCCAGAGTTTAGGTTAAAACAATAAACTCCAGGTCAGTCATGTGACTGGTGTGAGAACTAAAACAGTTATTAATCTTTATTTTTAAAGTAAGGTAAATCAAGGGACCACGCCGTATAACACGGAACGGGTTTCCTCCCAAGAATACCAGTGCATAAAACAAACAGCGCAATGCTAAATAAAGAAAAATGAAACTGCTATAAGACCCAGGTCCCATCACACAATGCAACGCAAGCCGGAGGATAGGGTTTTTACCTTATAACAGCCAAAGCATGCTTGATACGTTTAAAACACATTATTTGATACTATAATAAGTGTATAGTGTCAAAACAATTTCAATCATAAATATCAATCATAGGCGGCATGAATGACCCATACCACTATGTCGCCATACTAGGTTCTACAAATAAAACCGAAACATCACGTATTGGAAATTGGATTCCATCATGAGTCGAGGCAAGGGGCAAGCTCCTCTCCGCGTTCGAGACACTATAGCAAATGTCCCAGGACCCCACTTTGATCCTTGGAATCGGCTAGGCCGGTCCTCTCTTACTTTTGAGGATTGGCAATTCCTGAACACACATTTCCCGGTCCTTACAGACCTATATCCGAGGCGCCTCGCATTCCAACAACCACACAGGTGAAAAGTATATAAATGTCAGGGCTGGTAGGTCACTGACACCACCCTAGCTAGAAAGAAACGTCGTGCTCTCCCAGCGGTCCGTCTCCCGTTTTTGACTCATACCGAGGTGTGAGGCTCGCGAATTCACGTTATACACAAAGCTACGCCACACATGCCGTGCTTTGATCATCAACCACAAGACTCTGCTTTTCAACAGAAGCCCTGATCAATTGCCACTTACGCGTGCCACACTGGCAATTCACTCCATGCGACTGATGTCCATCGATATACAACCTCTGAGCTCGTACGTCTCAGAGAAGGGCGTTAAGCAAGAGAATAAATTCTCTGCCGCCAAACAGATGTATATTTAATAGAGATCAATCAACACAGAATAAAATCCAATGTCAGACACACAATCCATTTACAAGTTCGTTCTGGGTCTGAACGAAACCGGAGGTACTTTTCTCGCATATCCATCCATCTCCAAGTACGTCTGGACGATCACCAACTGTTTCCCTCATCTTGGGTGTACAGCCCAATCGAGATCATCAGTAATCACCCAAACGATGTGAAGACTTCCGGTCTTCAACCACCGTCTTCATCTTCGACATCTCGTCGAATCGGTTATTCAGAATGGGTATAAACCCGGCCTTTCTGAATAACCCACGTATATGATAAACAAATGTTACACAAACACAACAAACGCCTCATTCCAATTCAGAATATTCTTTTTTTTAACAAAATCACATTCTTAGGGAAAGATTCCCATTAATTTTATCCAAGATAAATTCTTCTAAATTTATTCTTTAGTCTTCCTTTGGATATCATTTCAAACTAGTCGGGCTTAACGAATCACACCGAAGTAATTATTTATTTTATTTTCCAAACCCAACCTATATATCCCATGGAGAAAAACTGGTAATACTCCATATCTAACACCACGGTATTATCGGTAAAATTAATTACCATCCCACGTTCAAATCTAATTAAAGATTTAACTATCGCTTTGGAGCAAAACTGGTGGTACTCCATTCTCGATCACCTTTCAAATTTGATAATTTTAAATTATCATTTTACATTTCAATCTAATTAAAGATTCATTAAAATTCCACTTAGTTTCAATCTTTTCAAAAATCAATATCCGGCCTTTAACTGGGTTAAAGAACCATTGTCATCTAAAACACGATTCACGATAAACCCAAATCACATTTGATATTAAATACAAGGCTCTGAATAGAAAATATATCGGCTTATATTCAATATCAAATTCTGAAACCAACAAATATCGTATTGGAAATAACGATATAAAATATATCTTTCAAATCCCCATAACAATATTTGTATAGTCACGAAATCCAACATCAAAATATTCCGAAGATAATTTCGATTCAACTCCAGTCCAATTCACATATTGGGAATATTGATTATTTTTAAAATCACTTTCAAATTCAATTTATTTATTTCAAAAATAAATTGATTTTAATTCTAGTTCAAAACTAGTTCATTTCGACAAAAATCTATTCTTACCCTTTCAAATGTGGAATTTTTCAGCCCAATTTTTCCCAAATCATTTCTTATGATTTTACACAAATTATCAATATTTTTAATAATTTTATCAAGGCCCGTACAGTCGATTTCCAACAATGGCCATCGAACTACACTTACAGCGACCTTTTCAAAATTTGATTTGGACATAATTCCAAATCCAACCGTTAGATTTCAAATTTCTAATATTCATTGGAAAGCTCTTTTCGATACGAACCCAACGGTTCTGGTTTTAGGAGAATCCGACGGTCGGATCTCCCGTAATGTCAATTCGAACTCAATGGTCGAAATTCACGAACTACCGCGGCGCGGCGCGTTCTATTCAGGCCATTATATATATATATATATATATATATATATATATATATATATATATATATATATTTCGTCGATTTCCTTTTTAAAACGAATTTTATAAATAGTTCTAAATTCGTTTCAAAAAAACAATTTCAACTTCATCTTTAATTTCAAATCGATTTGATTTCAATTCAATTCGAATCCATTTCAATTTTATTTAATTCGGATTCAAATTCGCTTCAATTCTAATTCTAATTCGTTTCAATTCAATTCAATTTGAATTTACCTTCTATTTAATTCAATTTGAATTCATTTCAAATTGATTTCAATTTAATTTCAGTTCGTTTTAAATTTCATTCAAAATGATTTCAATTCGTTTTTAATTCAATTTCAATTTGAATTCATTTCTATTTTATTCGAATTCAAATTCACTTTCTATTCGATTCGAATTCTAATTCATTTTCTATTCAATTCGAATCGAATTCATTTCAATTCGAATCGAATTCATTTTCTATTCGATTCGAATTCATTTCAAATTGATTCAATAAAATTTCAATTTGAATTTTTATCTAATTCAATTTGAATTTCATTTCAAAATATTAGATTTTGAAATCACTTTTCAATATTCATTGTAAAACGAATAAAATCGATATAATTATCGTTCACGTCAAAATAGCGCATCTCTAATCCACACGACTTTATATTTTTCAAAAACTTCTTTATTCTATTCAACAAATGAATATTTATTCTATTCAACACATGAATCTATATTTCTTCCAACACACGACTACTTTTGTTATGTAAAATATTTTATAAAACTATGGTATCTATCGTTTGATTTTAATTAGACTCCACCGTGAAGTAGTTCTAATTTTAAATATGATAAAGATGTGAATTTTATTATTAAAATATTTTACTCAACACATAAATATTTTCAACACATGAATGTTTTTATATTCAACACATGAATTTCCTTTTATAATATTCATTATTTTCCCGATTGGAATGAGGCCCAATCAATTACCATATAACGTTAATTATATGGATTCCACACAACACATGTATATATTAGCAATGACAAACAATCAACCATCATCCAAGGTGCACCACACAACTGCATAAGCATCAAATATAAACAATCGACGCCTACACAGCCTGTCGACCAATCGATCGACATACAATTAAGCAATTGGGATTAGTGTACCCAAATATCATCCCAACACCCGTGTGGGGTTTCAAATCAACAAACACAGATTTTTATTTGTGCAATTGGGCGATATGTAAAATTTATCGACCCAATCAATATCAGTCAAATCAGTGTATATAAACAAATCGGCCGATTTGTTTATAAATATTTATTTATTCACATTCACGTTAAAAATTATATTTTCAACGATAATATATTTATTTTAACACATGAATTTCTATTCATTTCATTTACACAATAAAAATGATATTTTTATTTTTCTAACATATTTTAGAAAATTCCGGCGGCATAACGGCACGATACTAGAAACGGGACGAGGCCTAGCCTTATCCCCGGTCTAGTGAAGGCCCACGCCATTCACACATCAATCAAATCCATTCCATTTCACCAAACAATTCAATTCAAACCAAATAGACTAACCAACTACACAACCAAACAATTTAACAAACAAGCCATCCATGGTCTGTGGATGACGGGTGTCGGTTGCTACTAAGCACCGTCTGCATCCTAGTATATATATAACTAGAAAAAGAAATTGAAGAGTGAGAAATTCTCACTGAAAGCTATCCCAACTTCACGACACTTCTATTGTAGAAATCTTCATCCTTCTCGACTTTCTTCACTTTCGTTGCCCGTATTCACTACATATGTAAAAATCGAATTTTTACTTTGCTATTCAATATATAAAAATCGAATTTTTACTTTGCCATTCAATATATAAAAATTGAATTTTTACTTCGCTATTCAATATATAAAAATCATATTTTTACTTCGCTATTCAATATATAAAAATCATATTTTTACTTCGCTATTCAATATATAAAAATCATATTTTTACTTTGCTATTCAATATATAAAAATCATATTTTTACTTTGCTATTCAATATATAAAAATCAAATTTTTACTTTGCTATTCAATATATAAAAATCATATTTTTACTTTGCTATTCAATATATAAAAATCGAATTTTTACTTTGCTATTCAATATATAAAAATCGAATTTTTACTTTGCTATTCAATATATAAAAATCGAAATTTTACTTTGCTATTCAATATATAAAAATCGAATTTTTACTATGCTATTCAATATATAAAAATCACCACTTTATTTCAACGTATATATAATAAAAATCAGATTTTTATTTCGCTACATATACAAAGATGATATTTTTATATTTTCTATCTCATAAAGATTACATTTTTTTATAGTTCCTACTATGTAAAAGTCATATTTTTAACCCACTACATATGTAAAAATCGCACCTTTCTCCATTTAAAAATATCGTCTTTCTTCCTTTAAAAATCTAATCTTTTCTATTTTAAAAATCATGTCTTTTCTATTTTAAAAATCACGTCTTTTCTATTTTAAAAATCACGTCTTTTCTATTTTAAAAATCACGTCTTTTCTATTTTAAAAATCACGTCTTTTCTATGGTTAAAAACCCTATGTCTAAAACTGAAAATAAAATCTACATTATTAATTATAGTTAACAAATTAAAACTAAGTAATTAAATTAACAAATTACCTTAGCTCGTCGCTTGTCGAAGAGGGGGGGGGGTTTGCGCAGGCAGGCGGTGGTCGTGGGTGGTGTGGGTCTGGTGGCGTCGAATTTAAGAGGAGAGGAAGAAGGGGATAGGGAGAACGAGGAGGAGGGGTGCGAGGCAACGGGAGGAGGAAGAAGATGGAGGGCGCGGTGGTTGGGGTCCCACCTGGCGGCGTTGGGGTCGTGGCGTGGAGGGGCTCGCGCGTCGAGCTTCGAGGAGGGGGGTGCAGCTCCGCCACCTGCGGCGGCGCGGTGGTCATCGGGGAGGGGCGGCGGCTTCTCCCCCTGCTTCGTCGTCTTTTTTTTTTTTTCTCTGATCGAATTGAAAACGAGAAAGGGGGGGCCAGATGTATAGGAGAGGGTGAGGAGAGAGATTTAATTAATTAATTTTATTATTATTTAATTTCAAAACTTTGACTTTTACGTACGAACTCGAAACGAGGCCTACCGCCTGTCGTCCGTAGCTAATTACCCCCATTCCGAACACAATGGGATATGTATCGCAAGCTGATTTGATCGTTTCGATCAGTTTTCGTTAAAATCAACATATAACTCTATATATTGACTTTAAACGCGCATTTCAATTTACCCGGGCCACATTCGAACTCTAAAAATTTCAAAAAAATATTTTCTAGCTTCGCATTAACGATACGGTCCTAACAAAACTAGTTTCATTGAATTCTGAGGCCGTTTGAAAAATGGCCATTTTCCAGTCGATTAAAATCAACTGAAACTGGTCAAACACGTTTTCCTCTGCCACGCTCACATATTGATTGGAAAAATTATGAAATTTGAAATCTAGCAATAATTTGACATTGCGGACCCAACAAAAGTGGTTTCGTCGAAATCCGAAGTCATTTGCAAAATTTCCATTTTTAAGGGCCTGAATTCCATAGCGACTATTCAGAATTTTCAACTGGACATATCTTTTGATTCCCGCTATTAAATCTCAATTTTTCGGATTCGTTGGAAATACATTATCGATTAGATCCTAATGTTTTTGGTTTCACTAAAATCCGGATTGTTTTGCACCCGGTACATTCAATTGAAGTTTGAAATCGAATTATCGAACTACCGCGCCATTTTCAATTCTATTTATAATTATAATAAAATTATTTATATTCTAACGACGACGTATATAGTATATACGTTCGAATTCTATTCAAAATAAATTTCTCGTCGATATTATTTAAAATAATTCATTTTAAATGTTCAAAATTCACTAAAATTGCCAAAATAAAAATTTTAAACTGGCCCAGATTTTCGGGTTATTACATGTCAATACCTATTTTGCCCAGTAATTTGAATTACATGTCCATAAATGTTCGTATTCAAATTATGCCATTTTTATCCCTTTTCCATGTTCCTTAACTAGCGCTCACAAAATTGGCAACATGCCTAGGCTAGACAATAGCCTAGTCATAAACATTAACAGGGAAAATAATGGGAATATACTAAAATAATCATCTTGACATAAACATAAACTTGTAAGATAAAAGGTGAACATACATACTAGCGTGGACATGAAATTTTCATCATAACAAGGTGGACATAAAACTGATGAACTATGATGTCACAATATCTAAATTAGCCATTTTAGATGTCCAATCGATTTAAACCTAACATAATAACATAGGGTGACAATTTAGATTACATAAAATAGATGTAACATGAATCATAAAGTGACAAATTTAAATCACATAGGATAGATCTAACATGAATCATAAGGTGACAATTTTAGATCACATAGGATAGATCTAACATGAATCATAAGGTGACAATTTTAGATCACATAGGATAAATCTAACATGAATCATAAGGTGACAATTTTAGATCACGTAGGATAGATCTAACATGAATCATAAGGTGACAATTTTAGATCACGTAGGATAGATCTAACATGAATCATAAGGTGACAATTTTAGATCACGTAGGATAGATCTAACATGAATCATAAGGTGACAATTTTAGATCACATAGGATAGATCTTGCATGAATCGTAAGGTGACAATTTTTAGATCACATAGGATAAATCTAACATGAATCATAAGGTGACAATTTTAGATCACATAAGATAGATCTAACATGAATCATAAAGTGACAATTCTAGATCACATAGGATAGATCTACATGAACCATAAGGTGACAATTTTAGATCACATCGGATAGATCTAACATGAATCATAAGGTGGCAATTTTAGATCACATAGGATAGATCTAACATGATAATTTTAGATCACATAGAATAGATCAACATGCATCCGCATCATAGCATATCATAAAAGTTACAACCCAAGATCCATAATGATAACATAGTAGAATAATTGAATTGGATCCAAAGGAATAGATCTATCATAATATAGCATGAGGTCTACTAATAACATAGATTTAAAGTCTACAATTGTATCCACATCACAGTCTTTCATAGTTTCACTATTATTTATCTAAACCTAAGAGCAATTAGAACTCACTGTGATTGGATTGCTAAATTGATAGAAAAGGTGCTGAGTCTATGTTTGAATCTCAGAATTTGATAAGCTTTAGAAGAAGATAAGAGATCCTAATTCAGTCCAGAATCCAGTAGAGTCCGGCCATCATTGCTTTTCTTTGAAGAAAACAAAGGATATGGGATATATTTATAACTGCTGGGTTACAGAATTCGGATGCCACCTCTGCCCTAATGAAATTGGGTCAGGTCATGGGTCATCACTCACTCGAAAAAGGCCCGAACAACCAGAAACTATTTTGGCGCACTTGGCAGGTGTGCCAGTGCAAAAATACATTCAAGTGCGCCAGTGCATTCTGCTTTCATCGTAAAACTTTAACCGTCTATAACTTCTTCATACATTATCCGTTTTACGCAAACTCGGACTCTATCTCGAGCAGAATTCTGAGACGAACGCAATGGCGGAACCCGTTTCACTTAGTTATGAATATTAAATTAATTATTCCTTTATTTATCCTATTTAATGTCGTTAAAAATTCGGGGTGTTACATATACATACACTATTGCGTATGTTCATGAAAAGAATTAGAAATTCCTTAAGGATAATGGATGCCTGTGATTGCTAGATGGATGTATGATTCTTGGATATTAGGATATACATTCTTCTTAACTTAGAGATTTCGAGGACGAAATCCTTGAGTAGGGGAAAATGTAACACCCTGCATTTTTAATGAAATTAAAAATGTGGAAATATATATATATATATATATATATTATACATAGATATATTTAAGAGAAAAATTAAATAATGACAATAAAATTGCATGTAATAAGTTCATGCATTGAAATAAAAGAAATTAAATGCAATACATGAAATGCGAAGAAATGCATGCGAACAATTAAATAGAAATAAAAAGGAAAATTTGAAGAGCTTCAGGAATTTGATCACGAAATTAGCGTCATCGCGTTTGTGGTATTTTCTAGTTAATTTAGACATATGGTTTGCCGAAAACAATTTTAGGATGAAAAAGATATCTTTAAATTAAATATTGAAACAAAACATGAAAAAGAGGAATGCGGAAAGAATAATGTTTATCGTTGTTCTAAGGACTGTAAACAAAAGACTTAGTAGCTCATTTGGTTAGAACATGTGACTTGCATACAAGAGGTATAGAGTTTGATTCCCGCCAGCGCCATATTTTTGTTTTAGGGGAATGGCTAAAAAGTGGCTTAGTGTGAACGCAGTTCAATTAAAAAGCGGTTTAGTGCGAAGAGGGTTAATTGGTGGATTAATTGGAAAGATGGTTAAAAAGAAAAATAAATACATAATATATATATATATGACATATGGGTGTCAACACCCCCTGCTGATGCGCATCATGTTGCACACATGGCGCGTTTTTATTGGTTAAAGATTGTTTTTTTGCAACATGGTTGTTTTCTATTGGTCGGATGACATGGACGATTCCTATGGTTCCTGATCTAATCCGATGGTCTTGGTTGCTCTGCTACTCCTATAGAAAGAACCCTAAATCTAGGTTTTGTTCATAGAAAAATAATGGTGACGGCAAAGCTCTGCTGCGATGAAAATTAAAATGGTTCTACTTCTTCTTCTTCTAAATCAATCCCAAAAAAAGGATTATACATATTCAAAGATTTCTACAACAAAATCAGCAATGGCTATAACAACTTATTCAACATGTTCTTCGCAGCAAATTCACTATGAGTTCATGTTATTTTTAGATCGGAATATCTAATTAGTAATCGTGATATGTATATAAAAATTGGATCTTGAATCGGTGCCTAATCAGTTCTATTATGACATATTCCTCTGATCTATCCTTATATGTTATATTGTCACCAAATCTAAACTTGTCATAATATGTCCATTCAGTTTTATGCCTATTTCTACTATTATGTTATTGATTCAGTATTATGCATGCTCTGATTCTTTTCTTTCTCTTCTTTTTCTTTTTATTTTCATATAGCCAGGCTACCTTCGAGCCTAGGCCTAATGCTGAAAAACACGAACGTGTGAAATTGAGAATAAGAGGAAAAGACATAATTTGGAGCATAATTGATTTTGGAAAATATGAATATAAATTGGGCATAAAATGGGGAAAATATACGAATATGGATTTAGGGGCATGTTTCATATTGGATAATATGAATGAAATTTTAGGCACAAATTGGAAAACATGAATTTGGGTTAATTTGTATTGGAACGTGTAAATATTAATTTGGCATATAAATTTGTACATGTATGAATATGAATTTTAGGCACACATTAGAAATATGCAAATATGGGTTTGGGTACAACTTGTATTGGAATATATGTAAATATGGAATTGGGTATAGAATGGGACATGTCTAAATATTAATTTGGGACATAAATTAGAACGTATGTGAATAAGAATTTTAGGTATAAATTATGTGGGTTTGGATTTGTGCTATATATATATATATATACATACATACATACATATATATATATATGCCTTACTTTATGATAAGGGGCACATGGTGCGTAATTAAAAGGTGAATTAAAAAGAGGCATAAAAGTCTATAATTTGAATTGTGAATTAGACATAATTTAAATGGGGAAAGGTTTAAGTGATTAATTAATTAATAATGGAATGTTTAGTAATTACAATTAGGAATTGTAATTTTACTTATGACATGAGGTTAGGCTACATTAGTGGTGGAAGTCTTCCCGGACTCGACCGGCATCCAACAGCCACTAATGTTGAACCTAATGTGGGATGTCTAAGTATGTAAATACGAATCGGGCTAAGAAAATAGGTTAGACCGAACTGTGGAATAAGACTGCCCGGACCCGACTGGCATATCCAGGATCACACGTTGTAGGCCTAATGTGGGAGGTCCAACCCATTATAACCATAATTGGACATGGTAATGAACTGGACTACTTAACCTAAGTTAATCCATTAGGATTGTATGATTATGAACTTGAGTTAAGGTTAATAAAATTGGATGGGTAATGGGTGGGTTAAGTTAATTAGAGGGGGTGGGTAATATTTACATATAGGCCCACGAACTTAACCTAATAAGGTTATGTAATTAAAGACACCTAGTGGTATACATAACCAGTAGAAATAATATAGTTATGTAATTGGAGGACACCTTGTAGGGTAAGCATAACTTGTAGAAATAGATATGTGTAATAATATGCTAAGTAGACAACGATATGTTGTAGTGATGATGTAAATAGAATTTATGGTTAAATGAAAAAGAACGAGGAAAATTTGTAAAATGAAATAAGTTATATTTAATCATAAATGGTAAGTAACATATTAATTATAAAACATGTGAATTGGATATACTTAATTATATATTAAGTAAAACATGTTATTGTAATGATATAACAAAGCAAGAATATGAAATAGATTGTGGATTTCCGACCTAGGGCCACAATCTAGAGAATAACATGTTGTGTATATAATTAAAATTAATAAGCAAGAGAAACTTGGTAATCTGAATAAGAATCAATATGAATGGTAATTACCAAGTTAGATGAAAACCCGGTGAGGTAAGGCAAGCGTGTAATAGAATGTTTAGACATAGGGTATAATAACATATTAAAATGAGGCGCTTGGACCAGTCCATATGTTTGAGGGTGAATAACCCAACGGGGTAGATCATCGAGGTATTACAAGGCACGAGGAGAGCGCACATTCATCTGATTGTTATGACGGTTCCGAAGGACTGGAAGGGGAAGCACACGGTTTCCTGAGACGTTAAAGGTGCTCATGGTAGTCCTCTGTAGTGGTGTAGTTTCAAACTGTGCTCACAGAGGTTGGGTCTGCGCGTAACTACCAATTGGGTGGGCCTTGGCTGCAGAGGTAGCTATGCAGTCAGAATGTTATGATGAAGTGACATAAGGGTGATTCGATGGTTGCCTCACGAGGAGGTGGAAGGTCGGGTTCGACAAGGATAGTAGATCGTCGGATACCCGTCATCGGCAGCCAGCGGGATGCGAAAAGACTAGAGCTAACCCCAGGATATCATTTCACCTTTCACTATCGAGGTACGAGGTTGAGGGGAGACGCCACATGGATCTTTAGATTGGTTGTTTTAGGGGCGGTCGCTTAGCTCTGTAGTCTTTACTAGTTGAGGGAGGGGCCGAGGTGGGGCCACAGCCACCATGGAAAACAGACCCGAGGATTATCAGTATTTGAAGGCTCTTAAAGACGGGCTATACAGATATGGAAAAGCTCCCGACTCGAGTTTGTGTTTAGCTCTATCACGGAACTCGGTGCATATTAGAGGACGTGCGATTGAGGCATCGAGCAACAATTATGGTACATACGTGGGATAGTCTAGATACATGCACATCGGCTCTGGGTGGTGTATCGTAGACTGGAGGGCATTACTCTGATCTGGAGTCTGATTCGATCGATGGTGGCAATCCATACGCTTATATAGCATAGTAACGGCAGATCTATGCAAAACGTAACATCTATATACAGGGATCTGTACGTCACTCCGGTGTAGGATGAGGGACTATGTTCATTTCAGTGGAGACCGTGCGAGTGGAGTACCATGGGGTATATCTCAATATTGAGAGATAGCTACACATATTGTATTAAGTGGATTCATGGGAAAGTAAATGGGTATGATGCGCGTATAAATCTTGAGTGCTATTAACCCAAGTAACCTAATAATCAAGAAAGTGTAAGGGAACGATATTATTAGGAATCATTCTACTTCTGATATATTAGTATCTGCGCGGTGCAGAGAAATGTAATCAAGAAGTGTAATATATCATGTTCATCTTATCTTGCTCTGTTCACACTTGTTATTGTTATCTTGTTCTTCTAGTTTTTTATATATACCTGCCATGATACTTTTATTTATTTACATTTAAAAGTAACTGGACTCACCAGACTTTATGTCTGACCTTTTTTGTTTTCTCCTCTCTCTCTTTCGTCCCCCCTAGTTCTCAGGGTGGAAGTGGTTAGAGTTGATTTCGATTCTTTTGGCTTAGCTTGGATTTTGGATATTGATGTACAACTTTGACTTATTGTCAACTGTCTCATGGCTCTGCTTGGGAAATATGGTTTATGCTTTTGTACTCTGATAGGCAAGACAGATTATTAAACATGTAACTAGTTATTTCAAACCTATGATGTAAACTCAGTATTTGGGACTATGATGCTATGATTTAAATAAAGTTTTAACTCCGCTGCTATTTTACATGTCTGTCTTGTGATATTATGTTTTTATTTACCTATAACGCTTCGTGAAAGTTAATGCATTCCCTTAATGAGTGACATTAATGGACGTGGGGTGTCACAATCACATGGTAAATCAGATCGCTACCGAATTTGAAATGTAACAATAACTTGCTAACACATATCCAATAAAACTCGTTTGGTCAAAATCCGACTCCGTTTGTAAAATCCCCCAATCCCGGAAAAGACGGAAAGGCGCGGATTACATGAGAACACGATGCATCTGAATGTAGAACGAAAGAACTTTTCATTGCTATTACAACCTTTTACATCAGAGTACAAGAATATTAGTGCACGAATAATATTACATAGCGAGAAAAGAATATCAGAGAATAAATAAACTACATATCAGCTGAAATAAAAATGTATAAATACAATACACCGCGGAAATACATCAACTACCACAACTGAAAGAGATACACAGATATAAAAGCTTTTCGAATATAGCTCCAGCTGTAAACCAGGATCCTGTTAAATAAATATCTGCAAAACCAAAATTACTAGCTGTCCATGTGGAAAATATGGGCACCCAGAGTTTAGGTGAAAATAATAAACTTCAAGTCAGTCATGGAACTGGTGTGAGAACTCAAAGCGGTTATTAAACTATATTTTAAAATAAGGTAAATCATGGGACCACGCCATATGTCATGGAACGGGTTCGTTCCCATGAATACTCTAAATAAAACAATTTGTAAACAACGCAATGCTTTTCGAAAAATGAGGCTATTATAAGACTCAGGTCCCATCACACAATGCAACACAAACCAGAGGATAGAATTTTAACTTATAACAGCTAAATGTTCTTGATACGCTTTAAAAACAAATCATTTTGATATTACTATAAGTGCATAGTGTCAAACAACTTCCGATATAAATGTATCAATCATAGACGGCATAGGTACCGTATATTATGTCGCCATATAGGTTTACACCTAAAACCGAAAGTCGCACATTGGAAATTGGAT
Organism: Allium sativum; assembly: GCA_030737875.1. Lineage (NCBI taxonomy): Eukaryota > Viridiplantae > Streptophyta > Magnoliopsida > Asparagales > Amaryllidaceae > Allium > Allium sativum. The sequence continues at coordinate 363,842,671 of CM060916.1, read as the reverse complement.
TCCCGGTTCGAGACACTCTAACAAATGTCTCAGGATCACACCTATGGGCAACCCTTGGATCTTCAGGGTCGGTCCACACCTAACGTTTATGGATTAGTTATTACTGAACAATAAATTTCCCAGTCCTATCGAGCCTCCAAAATGGTCAGTACGTCGACCATATAAGCCTTTTAGTCGGATCTATATCCAAGGTGCATCACAATCCATCATCCACATAAGTAAAAAAGTCTGGGCTCAATATTATGACACCATTACTAGATAGAAAGAAACACATGCACTCTCTACAGTCACTATCCCGTTTTTGACTCATACCGGGGTGCGGGTCTTGCGAATTAACATTATACACAAAGCTATGCTAATTAAAGTTGAGCTTCGACCATCAACCACAAGGCATGCTTTTCAGCAGAAGCCTCGATCATTTGCTTTTTGGAATGTCACATTGTCAATCCACACCATACCATTGATTTCTACCAGTATATAACCTCTAAGCTCGTACGTCTTAGAGAATGGTGTTAAGCAAAATAATAAATTCTCCGCCACCAAATAGATATATATTTAGTAGAGATCAACGAATACAGTACATAATACAATGTCAGACATAATCCATTTACTAGTTCGTTCTGGGTCTGAACGAAATCGGAGGCACTTTAATATATCCAATACAAGAGAGAGGTCCTCACACATCTGATCGATCTCCAAGTATGTTTGGATGATCACCACTTATTACCTTGTCTCTGGGGATCAACCCAATCAAGACATTAGTAATCATCCACTCGATGTGAAGATCTCTGGTCTTTAACCACCGTCTTCGTATCTTTGATTTTTGTCATCGTAACGGTTATTCAGAATGGGTTAAACCCAGTCTTTCCGATCTTAAACCATGTGATATATAAAATAACACACATCTCATTCCAATCTAGAATATTTTTCAATTCAAATATTCATTATCTTTAGAAAAAGTTCCCATTAATTTTACAAAAGATAAATTCTTTTAAACTTATTGTTTAATCTTCCTTTCGATATCTTTTTCAAAAGATTTTATTTTATCTTTTCACAACTTAAACCAAATTAAGGTTTATCAAACTAGTCGGGATTATCGAGCCTTACCAAAGTAACCATTTATTTTATTATTCCCTGTTACAACCTATTCATTCCATGGAGCAAAACTGGTAGTACTCCATATTTAACACCCGTAATGTTATCGATGATTTTAATTACCATTTATCATTTCAAATCCAATTAAAGATTTAACTATCGCATAGAGTAAAAACTAATGGTACTATATCTCGATCATTTCTCTTGTTTGATAAATTTAATTATCCATTTGTATGTTTCAATCTAATTAAAGATTCATTGATACTCTAGTTCAGTTTTAATCCCAAAAATCATGATTTAATGATTATTCAACTTAAGGAATTTTTTCTCACCTTTACTTAGGTTAAAGAACAAATGTCATTTAAACCACCACTCATAACAATCCCTAAATCATCTTCCAATGATATGAAATCTTCACAAAAACCCGAACAATTTATAATCAATGTAAATTTCCATATCCAACCATACTATAAGTGGAATAACGGCAATGCCTTCTAAATTCCATAAATAGTAAATGCATTCCTTCACAGATTCTCGTCTCGATTATTATTAATCAAATTCGATTCAAATGCAATTAAATTAAATAAACTGGAAACTTCATTGAACCTTAATTAAAAGATTTATTTCATTATAAACGGGTTAAAGGACAATATTATTGAAGACACCATTCACGACAAACCCAAAATAATATTTTCCATTTAATTCCAATTTATATGTTGGAAACTTCTGGTTATGATTAAACCGTTCACAAATCCAATTTATTATTTCTAAAAATCATTGGATTATTTCTCTAGTTGTTAACTAGTTCATTTGGATAAAAATATCTTTTATCTTTTCAAATGCGTAATGTTTCATCAAAAATCTTTCCAAATCATTTATTATGAATTTACATATTCTATTCATATTTTTAATAATTTTAATAAGGCCCTTACAGTCGGTTTCCAATATCGGCCACCGAACTGCATCCATGGCGACCTTTTTCCAAAATAGATTTGGACATTTTTAAAACCCAACCGTTCAAATTTAAATCTCATACGCTCATTGGAATGATCTTTTTGAAATCCGCGAACTGTCGATGTGCGATACATTCTATTCAAGCCATTAAAATATATATAATATATTTTATCGATTCCCATTCAAAAACGTATTTTATAAATTCATTTAAAAATGAATCCAACTTCCATTTCAATTTATAATTAAAATTGAACATTGCATTTTATTATGATCTCAACATGATAATATTTTCAAAATGTCATATTTTGAAATTTAGTCTTCTCGATATTCATTATAAAAATGAATAAAATCGATATAAGACCTGTTCAAGTCAAAATAACATTTATGTACTTAACTCGGCTTCATATTTTTATATTTTCGTGTCCCTCCAAAATCATACATCAAAATCAACTTGCAATTTTCCTTGAATATTACATTATAAAAATATTCACGACTATTCAAGATTGGAATAAAATATCAACCAATATCCATATAAATAAATTTATATATGTTTCATTCATCATTTACGTCCAATGATAGTTGCAAAAAATATTAACATCCAAAATAACATCTAATGTGCATTTTATTTTCATGTGAGCTTCAATCAAATAATTGACGCTTACATAAATCCGTTAATCAACCGATTAACCGCAATTTAACACAAGGGAGATGTGTGAGTCAAATATCATCTCAAGACCTGTATGGGTTTTTCAACCAACAATAATTATTTAATGAATCATCACTCGCTTACAATGCACACACCATAGTCATAAATAAATAAATACTCAACTATCCAATGCCATTTAAGGCGCCACAAATGTCCATCCATGTCATATAAAATGTGAGTGTCACATATTCATACAACGCTTCTAATGCAAATGATTGGTGAATAGTTCAAGTGTTGAACTCCAAAAGAGGTAATATAACTATATGATACAATTTCTAACTTGCAACCTAAAATGCATAACTAAACAAATCATGACATAATAACCTAATGTTAACGATATTTTTCGTCAACACCGGAGAAAGGTCTATGGAAGTGGACTTAAGAGAAAAATAAGTTGTTTAGCCTTTGCAAGTTTGATTTAGTTCACCGTTTATGAGGTATCAAGGTCTAGAATTTGAAAGAATAGTTATCTTCCCACGATGGGGTGAGTATCATGCTTAAGCGATTCAAGAACCAACTGTTATCCCGGGAGGATGAATTTCTAAACACAACCCTTGATAAAGGACTTAACAGTTGGTAGGAAGGGGTTTTGCGCTAAGCTTGTTGAAGGGTCTAATCTTGTAGGAAGGGTCTGAGCTTGCAAGAAGGGTTTGAGCTTGCGAGAAGGGGTGTTTCACCTGACCTGCAGAAAGGCTTGGTCAAAGGTTTATGATATGTAGGAAACAAACAGTAAGCCGCGACAACAATAACTAGGAAATACCATAGCAAATTCATAAATAAATAACATAAACATCGATTCACTGTTTATTGATCTTTGATTTAGAATACAAGAATAGAATATAAGAAATCCCTATTTAATTTAAGAATTAGGGTTTACTCTAGAGAAAAGAGTACAAGAATAAGAATGAGGAAATCGTCCCCAAAATGTCACCCCTGGGGTCTTATTTATATAGAATTCGGGGCCTCTTCTGCTATTGGGCCGTTAGGCATGTAGGAGCCTCTTTCGACCGCTTTTCTCCTTGGTCTCGGATGTTTTAGCTTCCGGCCGCTTTGTGGTGTTGATTATTGCTTCCATAGTGAAGGTTCCGTTAATTTAGGGCTACTTTGAGATTGATATGAGCTTGTTGATGTAGTAGCTTTTCGGAAGGTATTTAAGCTCTATTTGTATGCTTCCAGATGTAGGGTTCCAAATTTCTCATGAATACTTAGAGGAGCTTGCCTCATGATGTATGCAGATAGCTGCTGGTTCGAAATCACTGTCGGTGTCTGTACTAAGTAGACTGGTATGGATAGCCGGTATCCTTTCTAGGGTTTCGGTTTGCCTTCCGATGGGGTCTCCGGGTATAGTCTGATCTTCCCGGAGGTTGCTCTAGGTGATATGCATGTTGTCTATCAATATGACCTTCCGATGTTTATAAAGTAGATGTATCTGAAGATGGTTCCAAGTAATCTCTATGTACTTCTAGCATGGTACTCTTGATGCCCTTACTTCCTGATATATCGGTATTAAGCCGGTTAACACTGACGACCTTTCCGCCCTTCCAAGTTTCACTAAGCAGAGCACTTGCATCCCTCTTTCTTAGTTTCTGACTTAGATGACCTTTTGCTATAGAATCCCCCTGCCGGATATGCCCTACGGATATATCTTTCTGTATATACTCAACCGGTATTCTATAGATTTTGAGCTCCTTCTTTCTAAAAATGTTACGGTTGATGCAGTTCTCAAATCATTCCTTCCTAGTCTTAGTTCTTTCTAGTGTTTGGCTCTTGCTTTTGGAGAATTCCTATGTGCTTGCAGTCATCTGATACCCCTTCATCGTCAGCTTGTTTCAGAGTTAATTTTGGTAGTAACATTTGCCCCATCCTAGTGAAGGGGTGTTTTCAACTCTTCAAGTCAAACTTTTGTCTTTTCCTGAATGTCTGCTCTGCGTCTTTTGATCTCCCTCAATTGGAAACGTTGATTGATCTTCTTTTGTACGGTGTGGATTAGCGGTAATTTTTGCATAATTACCATTGCTTCTTCTTCGTCACTTTTTTACCTGCAACATTAATTTCTCGAATCAGATTATTCGTTCATTTAGGACTTGAAGCTTATCTTGGGAATTTTTCATCTAAATCTCTGGTAAATATTTCTTCTTTTGACTCTAAGTAGGAATTAAATTGCTCTATCCAAATTAAATAGGGTTTCGTGCATGAGATATAAATTGTTCAAATGTTAATGATATGATTTCGATTCATGGTGAGCTACACATATGCTTTTTCCCCTAAATATAAATTTCTAGGGCTTAAGATATGAAATTTGCATAAAAAAGTCTATTGTTATAATTAAGTTATGGAAATGGCGCTATTGGCATCATCAACTTTGCTGGTGCTAAGAGACATCCAGGTCTTTGGTGATGACTTATGGTTTCCTAGTTCCGGCTCAACCATTACCTTTTCCTCTGAATCTGCTTAGCATTAACCTTGAGAAAATCTGATCCTGTCATTACTAAGGGCTCTATTGTTTCTCAACAAATGCAACATTTGTCGTGTGCCTTATCTAACCTGGTATTTGGGATTATCTTAATATTCACTATCTTGACTATCTATTGCTAATAGTTTTACATGTTGTCACACCATTATATATTAATGAGTATGATATGAATTTTTGTATTTATGAAATTATATCACCTGGCAGTGCCATTTCGGATAAAAGGAGTTCCAACCCATCACAAACTGGTGTTCATGGCATCTTTCGGAAGAGGAGATCCCTTGTCTTCAAGAAATATTTGATTACTTCACAGGATGAAGTAAATTCAATCCTCGTCAGCTTTGGAATGGATAATGTGGCCACTATTCCTACTACTTGCTGTGATAATATTATGAATCCTCCCAAAGGATATTTTTGCGTATTCAGCTTTGCATATCTGGCATGGAGGCTTTTTTCCTTTCCCATCTTTCATATTTCGACTTCCAAGGGATTTGGAGGTTGCATCTATCCAACTCTTGTCAAGCACTTATACACTACTTCTATGTCTTAAAGTACTCGCTCTTGAGTCGGATTAGGCCTCTCTTGCTTCTAATATCATTCAGCACTTGGTTTGCTTTTCAAGGGGTGCTGACTCCCCTATACTCCGTGCCAACCCTTTAAGGAAGGTCGTTAGTGACGGTGCGGGTAAGGCTATGTCTTGGGAAGACCAGTTCTCCTTCATCATATGCCCTACCAGTATTTCAGGCAAATTTGTTGATTATGGTGAGTTCTCTAACCCTTTATGATCAATTACCTTTTTTATACATGGCTTAACTTTAGTCATTTTTTCAGATCCTTCTTCTGAGAAAGTTCCTTTAACTTAAAGTGAATCTCGTGTGTTTGAGCTTATCATAAAGCTATTCGAAGAGCCATAGGGTTGATCTGCTTTGCTCACTAAGGATAAGTTGTGTTAATATGACTTTCTCCCTGATGGACAAAAGGTTTTGGGATGTCCACCTATCCATTTTCCAGACTCTAAGCGTTTGATGTTGGGTTCAATTGTGTTTACTTCTTCTACCCCTCTGTCTTTCGTATGCTTAACAGTTTCTTTATCAAAGCTTCTCTAATATTCAAGTTCTGCATTCTTGGAATTCTCTTTGATTTTTTACTTCACTAGGAGTTTCGGCTTTGGAAGCTTCAACCCTCACTGATGTTTTAAATCAATCTATTGTTGTTGCTTCCATAGTGAAGGTTCTGGACAGTTGGGGCTTCTTTGAGATCAATATGAGCTTGTTAATGTAGTAATCGGATGGTATTTGAGCTCCCGATTGTATGCTTCCAGATGTAGGCTTCCAGTTTTCTCATGAATACTTAGAGGAGCTTGCCCTCATGATGTATGTAGATAGCGGCTGGTTCGGAACCACTGTCGGTGTCTTTACTAAGTAGGCTGTTATGGATAGCCTGTATCCTTTTTAGGGTTCCGTTTGGCCTTCCGTTGGGGTCTCCGGGTATAGCCTGATCTTCCGGGTGGTTGCTCCAAGTGATTTGCATGTTGTCTATCAATATGACCTTTCGGTTTTTATGCAGTAGATATCCCAGAAGCTGGTTCTAGATAATCTCTATGTACTTCTGGTTTGATACTCTTGATGCCTTTGCTTCCCTATGTATCAGTATTAAGCATGTTAATACCGACGTCCCTTCCACCTTTTTGGGTTTCAATAAGCAGAGCTCTTGCCTCCATCTTTCTTAGTTTCTGACTTAGATGGCCTTTCGCTATAGAATCCCCCTGCCGGATATATCTTGTCGGATATACTCTGGCGGTATTCTATAGATTTTGAGCTCATTCCTCCTAAAAATTTGTCGATTGATGCAGTTCTCAGATCATTCCTTCCTACTCTTGGTTATTTCTAGTGCTTGGCTCTTGCATTTAGAGAATTCCTATGTGCTTATAGTCATCTGATACACCTTCACTGTCAGCTTGTTATGATGTTAATTTTGGTAGTAACACTTAACAAAATAATTTAGTGAGCAAGTTCTCACCCATAAGCTAAACCAAACATTGCGACTCTTCTTAGTAGAATATTCTTTGCCGCACTTTTGCCGTTTGTCGCTTTTGGCACTCGAAATCACCTTTCTGGCTCTAGAATTTTCATAAGACCTCCAACCTTCACTAGAGTTTGTCACTAGCACAAAAACATCATTCTGGACAACTTTCGCTTAGTGAACTTTCTTCCCAGAACGCTCTAATTCGCTAAGAATCGTGAATCTTTGCTCCAGCTCTGCGATCTTTAAATGTGTTTTCCAAGTAGCTCCAAACTCCAAAATTCGATTTTGATATGTCAAAATTGTAGAGGAAAATGAAATCTATAACTTTCATTCATAGACCCTCGGCCAGAAATGCACGGATCGGCGGGTATTACGCAAAGAATGACAAGGGGTTATTTGCCAAACAAATTTATTTGTAAAAGAGGAGATTTTGGAGAAGGTGGGGCCCAATGGCTGGAGGGGGTGGCCTGACGGCGGCTGTGACACCCCACGTCCGTTAATAACACTCATTAAGAGAATGCATTAAGTTTCGTTAAGCGTTATAGGTAATCAGAAATAGAAACATTACAAGACAGAAAATAAATAGCAGCGGAATTCAAAATTTTATTAAGCAGAAAACATCGTAGTTCAAAACATGGTTACATCATATGTCTAAAATGCATAAAACCAGTACATCAATTTTAAAACTTCTGTCATGTACTTAAATCATCAAAGTACAATAATAAAAGAAGCATAATCCCCAAAACATAACAATAGTAGAGGGAGATATGAAATCAAGCAGTACAACTAAGCAGCTCCAAGCAAGATGAAAGTAGAATCCTGATCAAGCTTGAGTATTCCCACCCTGAGAACCTGGGGGGAAACGGAAGAGAAAGAAGAGGAAACAAAATGGGTCTGACATAAAGTATGGCGAGTCCAGTTACGTTTAGCATATAAATAAGTAGAAGTATCATGACAGGCATATAAAGTGATAAGAGAGATAACATCATAAAAGGCAGGTATGACAAGGTAAACAGGATAAAATGATAGAATATATTACACTCCTCTAGTAATTTCTCTTTCTCTTTGCACCAATACTAGTATAACCAGAATGAGATGATCCCCAATAAGCATAAGATGGCAGACTTAGGCGTACTTCTAGTGAGAGGATTTACCGCATACAATAACTAGCAGCCCAACATACCGGAGTTACTCCTAAATATAATAACGGGCTCCTAAACGTACTAGAATCTAGATGTACCCTAATTACTACCCAAATTGATCGACTTCCTACTTCGTAGATACCCTGTGCTGGCCCTACAGTAGGATGTGTTACTTCGTTTTTCAGGATGTGCACAACCGTATCTACTGATGTCACGACGTCTAAACCTCCTCTGCCGGACCCATGCGCATACATGACCCAGTCGAAACGCGCCGCCCACACCACCACTTTGTTTGGATCTCTTACAATCGGCTCAGTAAGCGTGCTCTGACTTCGACCTAGTTTGGAGTACTCGTTTGATAGCTATATATGGGTTACTGACTGAAACGGGTCTCACACACAAGATGGTACAAGCTTCCCCCTACGCTTGCATCCCTACTAGGGTTTCCACAAGTTATGCCATACCAGAGTAAATGATTGCATAACTGCACATGTTAAGTTTGTGGGCCTATATATATAATATATATATATATATATATGTAAATATATATATATTACCCACCACCCCAAGATATACTTAACTATCCCACGGTTTCAAACAAGTTTACTTAACCGCTAATCAAGTTAACATGATCATTCAATCCCTATGGATTCAACCAGGTTAAATATTCATTACAATTTATTCATTTATGGTTATAATGCGCTAGACCTCTCGCATTAAGCCTACAACTTGTGGATGCTGGATATGCCGGTTGGTTCCGGGCAGACTTCTTCCACAAGTCGGGCTTAACCCCATGTCTTAGCACGTTTCATGTTTATGGATTTAGACCTCTCATATTAGATTCACCACTAGTGGTTGCTGGATATGTCGTGCGGGTCCAGGCAGACTTCTACCACAAGTGTAATCTAACCTCATGTCTAAGTGCGGTTATAGTTTCTGATTACTGCAATTCTAGACATTTCCATTATTAACTAATTATTCCTATGTCATTATAGGTTTTCGTGCCCCATTCCCAAGTCAGTTCATAATGAACTTTGCCCAAAATTAAGGTCTTTAACCAAAATTTTCGTTTATGCCCCAAATCCACATTCATATATATCATTCAAGTTATGCCCAAATTTCCCAATACAAGTTATTGACCCAATTTTAACGTTTTCCTGGCATTCCCAATTTAACGCATTCGCATATTTCAGCGGTATGCCTAGGCTTGAAGATAGCCAGGCTATAAAATAAAAAGGGAAAAGAAGAAGGGAAGAGAACAAAAGTAATCACAATAACAGGATTGACATATGATGGTATAATAGGCATAGTCGCTAATAAACAAATAGTGACAAAGTTGGGAAAAATGATAGGATATGCATAAAGGAACAGGTCTGATGAATATGTAATAATAGAACTGCTTAGGCACAGTGTCATGGTCATAAACAGGCATGATGAGATCTAATTAAAGAATAAGACATACAAATTATGGCAGATCTGCCATGATAAATAGGCATAGGCTTAGATCTAGTTCATACTCATGTCAGAATAACTTAGATACACAGGTTATAGCAGATCTGATATGATTCAAATAATCATAGACTTAGATCCAAGTTATAGTCATTTCAAGATTAACTTTTAAGTATTTAGATCTAAAATTAATGTAGACTCACTGTGATTGGATGTAAGAAATAGAAGATTAATTGCAGATGTTGAATCACAAATCTCTAAATTTGAATGACTGGATTATTGAAGAAGAAAAGGCTTAATTTAATCTGGGCAGAGGCAGCATCTAGTTCTCCGTTGTTTTTGAGTGAAGAAAACAATGGGTATACAGTTTTATTTATATCCTAGAATTAACGAATATGGTCAAGAAAGGAGTCTACGTTCAGAAAATGGAATTCTGCCTTGGATCTGCAAGGGGGTCGACCCCCCTTGGTGTGTCGACCCAGGGGTCGACAACCCTCTTATGGGGTCGACCCATGGGTCTACATCCCCTTGATGGGGTTGACTACCCATGGGAGGGAAATTTTCCGCTCCCCTTTTTCTGCTCGAATTTGAATTGTTTTGAATTTCTAGACTTATTTTATTCGTATATATTCTTCATATGTGTATACAAACAATGAACCTTAATAATTTCTTCATGCGGTGTCCGTTTCACGCAAACCAGGTGTCTATTTTGACCAAAATTCTGAGACAAACGCAATGGTAGTGTCTGTTTCACTTAATTATGAATATTTAAATTTCGTATTCTTTAATTTATAATCTTTAGCATTGTTAAAATTATGGGGTGTTACATTTTCCTCTACTCAAAGGATTTCACCCCCGAAATCTCCACGTTAAGAAGAATGTATATCCTAACACCATCATCCATCAACTCATCCACTAATCACAGGCATCCATTGTCCTTGAAGACTTCCAGTGCTTATATGAACATATGCAAAGGTGTGTATATGTCCTAATATTAATGCAAAAGATTAGGCGGCCTACTGATTCAGCTGACCTCCTTAATGCAATGTATGTTAGTGCCATGAAATCAACTTGTATGCAAATAATCCTATTATAACATATAAGTTCTATATATGTGCACGATCATCCATCCAAATGCAATATCTATATGATGATACACCCACTTTCATCCATTAAAAGAGAAAAAAATAATGCACACACATCCATATGCAGTACGAGAGTGATTGAGCCGATCTAGTGCCTAATGTGTGTATATGCATCCACGAGAACCACTAGCAAACACTTGCATCCATCAAATATAACATGTCTCAAACACATGTTTCATTCATGGGAATCCTACCTAAAGGTCGAAGATTTGATCGATAGGATATACTTAGATGATAGAAACAAGCATGAATAAAAGCTTTGGAAAGGAAGCTAAGAACATAACCTTGAAAAGAAAAGGGGACAAAGCGCGAATTTTATCTTCGGTCTCCCAAGTTGCATCCCCTTGGTTGTCTCCCCATTAAACTTTTATTAACTTGACTTCTCTGTTGCGTAGCTTCTTAACTTCTAATCCAAGAATGCGGGTGGGAACTCATCTAACTGTCTCCTCCCGTTCTACCTCTACTTCCTCCAATATACTCAGCTCAACTACTTCTATGGTATCATGCAAGCACTTCCGCAAATGAGAAACGTGGAAAACATTATGAACACCAGATAGCCTTTTTGGTATCTTTACTCTATATGCCATTTGGCCAATCCTTTCTGCTATTGGAAATGACCCTACAAATCTTGGTGCCAGTTTCCCTACAGATCCAAAGCGAACCACGTTCCTTAATGGTGATACCTTAATGAAAACCATATCTCCCACCTCAAACTCAATGTCAGTCCTACTTCTATCTGCGTAGGATTTTTGCCTATCCTGAGATGTCTTCATTCGTTGTTTAATAAGATCAATGTTTTCAGAAGTTTCACTAACCATATCTAGTCCAAGTGTAAGTATTTCTATAGACTCCCACCAACAATTCTGAGATCTACACGGTTGTCCGTATAATGCTTTAAAGGGTGCCATCACAATACTAGCTTGATAACGGTTGTTGTAGGCGAACTCCACTAAAGGAAGGTGAACTTCACATGTCCCTCCAAAGTCTAGGATACACAGTCTTAAAAAAATCCTCAAGAACTCTATTTACCCTTTTCGTCTGTCCATCGGTCTGAGGGTGATAAGCGGTGCTCAAACACAACTGTGTACCTAATGCTTCTTGCAAGCTCCTCCAAAATTCACTGGTGAAAATGAAGTCATGATCACTGACGATACTGGAAGGTACTCCATGAAGACGGACTATTTCACAAACGTAAACTGCTGCCAACCATGTTGTTGTCCTCTTACTCTTAACTGGGATGAAATGAACGCTCTTAGTAAGTCTGTCTACTACTACCCAAATACTGGTGTTACCATTAATTGATCTAGGCAAACCATCAATGAAATCCATAGAGACGCTCTCCCACTTCCACTACGGGACCTCCAAAGGATGAAGTAAACCATCGGGCTTCTTTTGCTCAGCTTTGACTTGATGGCAAATCAAACATTGAGAAACAAACTCTGTCACATCTTTCTTCATTCCAGCCCAAAAGAAAACCTTCTTCATATCTCTATACATCTTATCACCGCCTGGATGAATAGTCATCTTAGAATGATAGTCTTCCTCAAGGACTGTCTTTAACGAGATCCCAACTCAGGGAACACAAAGCCTTCCATCTCGTCGCGACCACCCTCTATCATCTATGGAATATCTACTGAGGTGACTAGAAGTCTCCCCTTTACTGAGCCTATCCAGATGTCTGAAATCTGTGGATCCTCTCACTGCGAAGCTCCTAACTGATCCATAAGGGTAGATCGCACCTCTAGTGATGCCAATAAACCAGGTATAAACTCGGTGGAGGGTCTAAAATCAAAAGTCGATATGAAATCTAAGCTTTTCCTCTCCACAAACAGAGGACTTAAGGCCATCCTCTGCAAACTCAGTGCGTTTTCCACCACATTACCCTTGCTAGGTGTATAAGCAATCTCGAAGTCATAAGACGCTAGGAACTCCATGCACCTTTGTTGCCTTAAATTAAGATCCTTCTGCGAGAACAAGTACTTGCGATACTTATGATCGGTGTGCAACTCGAACTTCTGTCCAAGAAAATAATGGCGCTATGTCGTAAGCGCGAGTACTATGGCAGCTAGCTCTAAATCATGGGTAGGGTAGATCTTCTCATGAACTCTTAGCTGTCTACCCCCATAACATACTACCCTTCCCTCTTGCATCAGAACCGAACCAAGCCCGGTACCACATGCATCAGCGTATACTATAAACACTTTATTCCCATCGGGCAAGGTCAAGACTGGGGCTGTTGTCAGAGCCCTCTTCAATCGCTGGAAAGCAACATCACAATTTATATCCCATGAAAACGTCAGATTCTTCTTCGTCAGCCTGGTGAGTGGGGCTGATATCTTTGTGAAGTCCTTAATGAACTTCCTATAATAGCCTACCAATCCAAGAAAACTTCTCACCTCTGTTGCATTCTTTAGGTTCTTCCAATCTTGAACTGCAACTACCTACGCAGGATCTACTGCTATCCCACCTTTAGAAACCATATGCGCTTGTAATCTCACCTCTTTCCTCCAAAAATGACATTTGGAGAACCTTGCCTTAAGCTGGTGCGCACAGACAGTTTTCAAAACCTCTCTCAAATGTTGGGCATGCTCTTCCTTGCTCTTCGAGAAAATTAAGATGTCATCAACAAAGACCACAGCGAACTTAGTTAGAAACTCCTGAAACACCCTACTCATCAGATTAACAAAATAGGCGGGTGCATTTGCCAACCCAAAAGGCATAACAAGCTAGTCAAAGAAACCATCTGGAGTCCTAAAAGCGATCTAGTCTATACTGTCCTCGGCCACCCTCAACTGATGAAACCTGTGACCATGTCTAATTGAGAGAAAAATGATGCACCAACAAGCTGGTCAAACATATCATCTATCCTCGGGAGTAGGTGCATGTTCTTCTTGGTGAGTTTATTCAACTCTCTATAGTCCACACATAAGCGAAGCGACCACCGGATCACCCCATTCAGATATGCTTCACCTAATAAACCCTTTCTCAAGTAGCTCCCCCATTTGCTTGCTAAGCTCCCTCCTTTCCCTTGGAGCATTATGGCGCACAGATAATGCAACTGGCTTTGCATTGTCCTCCAAGTATATACGAAAATCGATCTCGCGCCTCGGAGGTAATTCCCGAACCTCATCAAAAACATTAGGATACTCACGGACTATAGGTACAGATCGCAGATCATCGATAGACGCATCAAGTGACTCTAGGAAACCAAGCATGACAGGCCCTTTGGGTCACAAGGAATCTCAAGGGTCCTCTCATGGCAAGTCAAAAGTCTAACGACCGTCCTCTCGTAATCCAGAATGGTACCATACATGGCCAGCCAATCCATCCCTAGAATCAATCAATAGCCCATGAAACCAAGCACATATGCATCGCATTCAAATTCAGCACATAACACCGATGGTCTCAAACCTTGACAAATCATAAATAAATGAGTCATACGACCAATGGGGTTTGAGACAACAATGGGCTCCACTACCATACTGGCACTAAGGTGCAAAGACTTAACCACAAAATCAAATATAAAAGAATGTGAAGCGCCAACATCAAAAAGAGTTCTAACTAGATGATTGGAAAGAGAAATCAAACCTTCAACAGAAACTTTCCTACCTTTATCAGGAGCACTGGTCACGAGATCATTCACCTGCCCTCCAGAAGCTCCTACCCTTTGACCTTGTACTTGCTTCTTCGGGAACTCCTTAAAAAAGTGTCCGACCTCTCCACAACTAAAGCAAGAATTCTTCCCTTTTTTCAGTCCTTTACCAAGTGACCCTCGCGTCCGCAATTATGGCACTTCCTCTTATCCTTAGCCTTGTCGTTCTTTCCGCCCTTCTTTTGTTGTTGTTGTTGTTGTCCTTTCTTTGGCCTCTCTTTCTTATTTTGTGTTTCCTTTACCTTAGTTTCTTTCTTTTCGCCTTTGTCTTTCTCATGCACTAATGCCAAATCGACTAGCCTCTCAAAAGTTTCTCCCATCGGAATATGAGACATAGCTAACCCATGGAGGGGTTCATTCAACCCTCTAGCAAACCGCAAAGCTTTCTTATACAGAGTATCCACTAGCTCCAACCCAAGCCTAGCCAGTTGATTGAATTTGTTGACATACTCTTTGATAGTCATACCTCCTTGCTTGAGTGCTAGAAACCTTTCCATTTGCATACTTTTCTCAGCTTGAGAAAGAAACTTCATTTCAAACCTCTACCAAAAATCATCCCAAGTCTCCACTGGATGCCCTGCTTGCGTCACTTCCCACAAGAATAAAGCCTTATCTTTTAGTAGCCAAGTAGCTAACTGAATCTTCCTATGATCATCAACTTCAAAAATTCCAAACAAATCCTCTGATTCTTTGAGCCAATTCCTTGCCTCTACGAAAGTTTCAGTTCCTCAGAATGGCTTTCCACCCATAGCACATAAATCTTTGCAATTATTAGAGAAATTATCTGCTCGCGAAGGAGGAGGACGAGGAACAACGGGTGCAGTTGGGGGAGGAACGTTTGCTAGACCACAGGCAGGCGCCGTGGCCTCTAGATACCTACGAAACTAGCCTGGCATCGTAACGCCCTCAGGAATATTAGTTTCCCCGGACATGCTGATAAGAAAAGAAAAGGGATCCAGACAGAGAACCGAAAGATATTACATATGGCTTTGGGGAATATGTTTTTCAAAACAGACTTTTCTTTTGAAAATGCTTTCTTTCAAAACCTTTTTGAAAATAATTTTCAAAATCTTTTATCCGATCGGGTAACCTTCAGCTATGATACCAAGTGTGACACCCCACATCCGTTAATGTCACTCATTAAGAGAATGCATTAAGTTTTGTGAAGCATTATAGGTAAACAGAGAAAGAGACATTGCAAGACAGATAATAAAGCAATGGAATTTAAAATTTTACTATGCAGAAAACATCGTAGTTCAAAACATGGTTACATCATATGTCTGAAATACTTAAAACCCAGTACATCAATTTTAAAAATTCTGACTTGTACTTAAATCATCAGAGTATAATAATAAAAGCAACATAATCCCCAAAACATAGCCATAGTAGAGAGAGATATGAAATCAAGCAGTACATCTAAGCAGCTCCAAGCAAGATGAAAGCAAAATCCTGATCAAGCTTGAGTATTCCCACCCTGAGAACCAAGGGAGAAATAGAAGAGAAAGAAGAGGAAACAAAATGGGTCCGACATAAAGTCTAGTGAGTCCAGTTACTTTTAGCATATTAATAAGTAAAAGTATCATGACAGGCTTATAAAGTGGATAAGAGAGATAACATCATAAAAGGAAAGTATAACAAGGTAAACAGGATAAATATGATAGAATATATTGCGCTTCTCTAGTACTTTCTCTTTCTCTCTGCACTAATACTAGTATAACCAGAATGAGATGATCCCTAATAAACATAAGATTGTAGAATTAGGCGTACTTCTAGTGAGAGGTTTTACCCTATACAATAACAGGCAGCCCAACATACCGTAGTTACCCCTAAGGATAATAAATAGCTCCTAAACATACCAGAGTCTAGATGTACCTCAATTACTAGCCCAATCGATCGACTCCCTACTCCATAGATACCTTGTGTTGTCCCATTAGAAGGATGTATCACTTCCTAAAGTGGCAACCCTTCGTTTTCAGGATGTGCACAACCATATCTACTGATGCCACGATGTCTAAACCTTCTCTACCGGACACATGCACGCACATAACCCTGTCGGAACGCACCGCTCACAACACCACTTCGTTTGGATCTCTTACAATCAGCTCAGTAAGTGTGCCCCGACTCCGACCTAGTTCGGAGTACTCGTTTGATACCTATATACAGGTTACTGACTAAAACGGGTCTCACACACAAGATGATACAAGCTTCCCCCAACGCTTGCATCCCCACTAGGTTTTCCACAGGTTATATCATACCAGAGTACAAGATCGCATAACCCCACAGGTTAAGTTTGTGGGCCTATATAAACACTACCCATCACCCCGAGATACACTTAACCCTCCCACTATTTCAAACAAGTTTACTTAACCCCTAATCAAGTTAATATGTTCATTCAATCCCTATGGATTCAACCAAGTTAAGTATTCATTACCATTTATCCATTATGGTTATAATGCGTTAGACCCCTCACATTAAGTCTACAACTTGTGGATGTTGGATATGCCCGTTGGTTCCAGGCAGACTTCTTCCATAAGTTGGGATTAACCTCGTGTCTTAGCACGTTTCGTGTTTATGCTTGTAGACCTCTCACATTAGATTCACCACTTGTGGTTGCTGGATATGCCAGGCGGGCCGGGCATACTTCTACCACAAGTGTAATCCAACCTCGTGTCTAAGCGCGGTTACAGTTTCTAATTACTGTAATTCTAGGCATTTTCATTATTAACCAATTATTCCTATGTCATTATAGGTTTTCATGTCCCTTTCCCAAGTCATGTTCATAATAAACCATATGCCCCAAATTAAGGTCTTTAATCAAAATTTTGGTTTATGCCCTAAATCGACATTCATATATTTTATTCAAGTTATGCCCAAATTTCCCAATAAAAGTTATTGGCCTAATTTTAATGGTTTTCCCTCGTTCCCAGTTTAATGCATTCACATATTTTAGTGGTATGCCTAGGCTCGAAGGTAGCGTAGCTATAAAATAAAAAGGGAAAAGAAGGAGGGAAGAGAATAGAAGTAATCACAATAACAAGATTCAAATAGTCATAGCCTTACATCAAAGTTATAGTAATATCAAGATTAACTTTTAAGTATCTAGATCTAGAATTAACGTAGACTCACTGTGGTTGGATTTAAGAAATAGAAGATTAATTGCAGATATTGAATCACTGATCTCTAAACTTGAATGACTTGATTGTTGAAGAAGAAAAGGCTTAATTTAATCTGGAAAGAGGCAGCATCTAGTTCTTCATTGTTTCTAGTGAAGAAAACAATGGGTGTAAGGTCTTATTTATAACCTAGAATCAACGAGTCTGGTCAAGAAAGGAGTCTACATTCAGAAAATGGAATTCTGCCTCGGATCTGTAGGGAGGTCAACCCCCCTGTTATGTCGACCCAGGGGTCGACACCCCCCTTATGGGGTTGATCCATAGGCGACACCCCCTTAATGGGGTCGACACCTATGGACGGGAAATTTCCCGCTCCCCTTTTTCTGCTTAAATTTGAATTTTTTTGAATTTCAGGACCTGTTTTGTCCATATATTATTTTTCTTGTGTGTACACAAACTTCAAACCTTAATATCTTCTTCATATGGTGTCCGTTTTACGCAAACCAAATGTCTATTTTGACCAGAATTCCAAGACGAACGTAATGTCGCAATGCGTTTCACTTAATTATGAATATTAAATTAAGTATTATTTAACTTATCATCTTTAGTGTTGTTAAAATTATGGTGTGTTACATTCTCCTCTACTCAAAGGATTTCGTCCCCGAAATCTCTAAGTTAAGAAGAATGTATATCCTAAAATCAATCACCCATCTACTCATCCATCAATCACAGGCATCTATTATCCTTAAAGACTTTTAATGCTCATATGAAAATATGCAAAGGTGTGTGTATATGTCCCTATACAAATGCGAAATATCAGGCGGTCTACTGATTTAGTCGACCTCCTTAATGTAAGGTATGTTAGTGCCATGAATCCAACATGTATGCAAATAATCCTATTATAACAGCTTTCGAAAAAGAAGTTAAGAACATACCCTTGAAAAGAAAAGGGTACGAAGTGCGAATCTTGTCTTTGGTCTCCTAAGTTGCATCCTCTTGGTTATCTCCCCATTGAACTTTCACCAACTTGACCTCTCGATTGCGTAGCCTCTTAACCTCTGATCCAAGAATATGGGTAGGAACTCGCCTAACTGTCGCCTCCCGTTCCACCTCTACTTTCTCAAGCATACATGGCTCAACTACTTCTGCGGTATCATGCAAGCACTTCTGCAAATAAGAAACATGGAAAACATCATGAACACTAGATAGTCTCTCTGGTAGCCTTACCCTATAGGCTATTTGGCCAATCCTTTCTGTTATGGTAAATGGCCCTACAAATCTTAGTGCCGATTACCCTACAGATCCAAAACAAACCACGTTCCTTAAAGGCGACACCTTAATGAAAACCATGTCTCCTACCTCAAACTCAATGTCAGTCCTTCCCCTATCTGCATAGGATTCCTTCCTATCCTGGGTTGTCTTCATTTACCATCTAATAAGATCAATCATTTTTGGAAGTTTGTCTAACCATATCCGGTCCAAGTAGAAGTCTTTCTGTAGACTCTCACTGTAACACCCCGAATTTTGGAATAAAAAAATTAAGTAAATTTAAGAATACTTAATTTCAAATGTGGGAATTAAGGGAAACGGGTTGCGCCAATGCGTTCGTCTCGGAATTCTACTTGAGATAGAGTCCGAGTTTGCGTAAAACGGACAACATATGATGAAGATATGGACGAACGAAGTTAGGCGGAAAAACCAGAAGAAGAAAACGAAAAAAATGCATTGGCGCACTTGGGAAGTGCGCCAGTACAAAAATACACTGGCACACTTCCCAAGTGCGCCCAGGCCGAGCAGAAAGCCTGCATAGCTTTCTGGTGTGATATGATCCACACTATGACTCATTGCTGAGTCCTTTCTGACTCCTTACTAAGTCATTAGGGCTGAGGTGTCACCCTATCCTGACTGAGTGGTTTTGATTAACCCTAAGAGAATCCGACGGCTCAAATTAAATTGAAATTCTATATAAACACATGTAGACTCAAACCCTAAAACCAAATAAAAATTAGATCAATGGTCGTCATACTGTCTCTCCAAAACCTAGAGTAGCCGCCACCGACTAGAAGCAAAGTAAAGCAACTCAATGCTATTTAAATCAAACTCTAATCTCAACAACGAAATTGTCTACAACAACGGAACACTAATCAATTACAGAATTCAGATCCCAGAACTCAAGACCCTCTTTTTCTGTGAGTTCTAGTCACTTTTAGGTTTAAATAGATAAAAGTGAATTGTGGTAGACTATGATTTGGGTATATGTTGTTTGTAGTTATGCAAGTTTATTGTTGTTGTGGATCAAGAAATTATACAAGTTTATTGGTGTGGTGAATCATGAAATTATGCAAGTGAAATTCATAAACCTATGCAAGTTACCTATGCAAGTAATTATGTTGCGAATTCATGAATCTATGCAAGTTGTTATCATGAACTTATGCAAGTTGTTATGAGATCATGCAAGTCACATATGCAGGTTATTATGATTTAGAACTCATGCAAATTATTAATTATGTTGTGGATTCATGAACCTATGCAAGTTACCTATGCAAGTTATTGTGTGATGAATTCATGAACCTATGCTAGCTGTTATGTTGTGAATCATGAACCTATGCAAGTCACCTATGCAAGTTGTTATGTTGTGAATCATGAACCTATGCAAGTCACCTATGCAAGTTGTTATGTTGTGAATCATAAACCTATGTAGGTTGTTAATTATGTTGTTAATTCATGAACCTGTGCAAGTTGTTATATTGAAAATCATGAACCTATGCAAGTTGTTATGTTGCAAAATCATGAATCTATGTAAGTTGTTAATTATGTGGTGAATCATAATTATATGCGAAGTTATCATGTCACTTTCCCTAGTTGTCATGCTTATGCCAAAAAATTGTACTGAAAACGATCACCTTGTCATTCCCTTTATTTTATTGTTATGGCGAGGCTACCTTGTAGCCTCGATGACGCCAAAAGCGCAAACGGTTACGCTAGTTAAGAAATGGGGAAAAGGGGAATCTATAATAGGCATAATTTACATAGTGTTTATGTAAATTGGGCACATGATTCTAGTAGGGAAACATATAAAAAATTTACCTATTATGACATAGGTAAAGTTGAGTAAAAATGGTATAATTTGAATATGACCATTTATGGATAGGAAATTCAAATTGTTAATAAAATAGGTATTGACACCTATAAAAAGGAAAGGATTAATTAATTAACTTAATTAATCAAAATAGGAATGTTTAAGCAATTAAAGTATGAAAATTTAATTAACACTTATGACACGAGGTTAGGTTACATTAGTAGTGGAAGTTAGCTCGGACCCGACCGGCATATCCAGCAGCCACTAATGTTGAACCTAATGTGAGATGTCTAAGTGTGTGAATACGACTCGGGCTAAGACACGAGGTTAGACCCAACTGTGGAATAAGGCTGCCCGGACCCGACCGACATATCCATCATCCACATGTTGTAGGCCTAATGTGAGAGGTCTAGCCTAATATAACCATAATTGGACATGGTAATAAGAAAAGACTACTTAACCTAACTTAATACATGTGGACTGTATGATGATAGACATAAGTTAGGGTTAAGTAAAATGAGTTGGATAGTGGGTGGGTTAAGTACAACTGATGGGTAGGTGGGTAATATTAATATATAGGCCCACAAACTTAACCATTAAATAAATAGGACTATATCAGTGGGAGGGTTAAGTACAACTGAAGGGTAGGTGGGTAATATTAATATATAGGCCCACTAACTTAACCAGATAAAAAGGGTTATGTAATTAAAGACACCTAATGGTATACATAACCGGGGAAAAATAGTAAAGTTATGTATTAAAGACACCCTTAGGGGTACACATAACTAATGGGAATAGATAGAGTTATGTATTAAAGACACCTATAGGTAAGCAAAACCGATAGGTAGATTAAGGGTTATGTATTAAAGACACCTATAGGTACGCATAACTGATTGAGGGCTATGTAATTAAAGACACCTTAGGGTATACATAGTCAGTAGAAAACCTAGTGGGGATACAAGACATAGGGGAGAGCTTGTATCATGTTGTGTGGGACCCATTTCAGTCAGTAACCCAGAGGGGTATCAAAGTAAAGAACTCCGTACTAGGCGGGGATGGGGCACGCTTGCTGATTGATTGTAAGAGATCCAAAACGAGACGAATGGTGTGGGAGGCACAAACCGACCGGGGACATGTGCGTGCATGGGCGGGCAGAGGGGGACAAGACGACCGTGACACCAGTAGGTATAACTATGCACATCTTGGGTTGCCACTTTAGGGAGGTGATACCCCCTAGTTGTGGGACCAGCATAGGGTATCTATAGAGTAGGGAGCCGATCGATTAGGGTAGTGGTTAGGGTATACCTGGACGTATGCCCTAAGTCTACCAATTTATAGTAGGAGGGTAGTGGGTACGACTAGTTGAGATAGGAGCAGGCGGCACCTATGACAACAACTAGGAATACACGAAACTACCACCATCGTTATCGTTATTATGGTTAGCAGAAGGGATCATCACATCTTGATTTTACTAGTAATAGTGCAGAGTAGTTTGTAGTGAAGCATACATCTTACCTTATTTGTCCTGTCATACCTGCCATCTGTACCGTGAATCCTCTTATCCACTTTGTATGCCAGTCATGTTTACCTTTATTTATTTATTGGCTAAAAGTTATTGGACTCACCAGACGTATGTCTGACCTAGTTTGTTTTGCCTCTTTTCTTCCGTCCCCCCCCCCAAGGTTCTCAGGGAGGAAACACCCAAGTTTAGTCAGGATTTGGATATCATCTTCTAGGAGCTACTTCTGAAGTATGGCTCGAGTCTCTGTCTCTTATATGGCTTGCTCTTTAATATGAGGAATGATGTTTTTCTTTTAAATACCTATGTACTCTAATAATGTAAGACAAATGTTTTGTTGTAATGGTTTTATGACTCATGGCATTATGTAACAAAGTATTTTGGTGATTTAATAAAGTTGTTTATTTTCCGCTGCAAATTTTTTATATCTGTCTAGTGTTATTCTGTGTCTGTTTACCTAAAACGCTCCACTGAAGTTAAGGCATTCCCTTTGTGAGTGACCTTAATGGAGGTGGGGTGTTACACTCACCAACAAGTCGGTGATCTAAAAGGTCGTCCGTATAATGCGTCGAAGGGTGCCATGCCAATACTAGCTTGATAACTTTTGTTGTAGGCGAACTCTACTAAAGGAAGATGATCTTCCCAAGTCCCTCCGAAGTCTAGGATACACAGCCTTAAAAGATCCTCAAAAACTCTGTTCACCCTTTCCGTCTTTCCATCGGTCTGAGGGTGTTAAGCGGTGCTCAAACACAACTGTGTACCTAATGCTTCTTGCAAGCTCCTCCAAAATTCGTTAGTGAAAATGGGGTCGCAATCACTTACGATATTGGAAGGTACTCCATGAAAACGGAGTATCTCGCGAACGTAAATTGTTTAATCGGAATGAAATGAGTGCTCTTAGTAAGCCTGTCTACTACAACCCAAATGCTGGTGTTGCCCTTCCTTGATCTAGGAGAACCGTCAATGAAATCCATAGAGACGCTCTCCCACTTCCACTTTGGGACCTCCAAATGATGAAGTAAACCGCCAGGCTTCATCTTTGACCTGCTAGAAAATCAAACATTAAGAAACAAACTCTGCCACATCTTTCTTTATCCCAGCCCCAAAAGAAAACCCCATTCATATCCCTATACATCTTATCACCGTCTGGATGAATAGTCATCTTAGAACGATGGGCTTCCTCTAGGACTGTCTTCAACAGACTCCCAACTCAGGGAACATAAAGCCTTCCATCTCATTGCACCTATCCTCTATCGTCTGTGGAATATCCGCTCAGGTGACTAGAAGTCTCCCCTTTACTAAGCCTATCCAAGATGTATGAAATTTGTGGATACTCTCGCTGTGAAGCTCCTATCTGATCCATAAGAGTAGGTCGCATCTCTAGCGATGCCAATAAACCAGATAAAAATTCGGTGGAGGGTCTAAAGTCAAAAGTCGTTATAAACTCCAAGCTTTTCCTCTCTACAAACAGAGAACTTAAGGCCATCCTCTGCCTAGTAAGTTCGTTTGCCACCACATTTCCCTTTCTAGGGGTATAAGCAATCTCAAAGTCATAAGATGCTAGGAACTCCACCCACTTTTGTTGCCTTAAATTAAGATACTTCTGCGAGAACAAGTACTTGAGAGATTTATGATCAATGTATAACTCGAACTTCTCTCCAAGTAAATAATGGCGCCAGATCTTAAGTGCGAATACTATGGCAGCTAGCTCTAAGTCATGGGTAAGGTAGTTCTTCTCATGAACCCTTAGCTATCTTACTCTATAACATACTACCCTTCCTTCTTGCTTCATAAACGCACCAAGCCACGTACCGCATCCATCAGTGTATACTGTGAAAACTTTATTCGCATCGGGCAAGGTCAAGACTGGGGCTATTGTCAGAGCCCTAATCAATTGCTAGAAAGCATCGTCACAGTCTACGTCCCAAGAAAATGTTAGATTCTTCTACGTCAGCCTGATGAGTGGGACGATATCTTTGCGAAGTCCTTAACGGACTTCCTATAATAGCCCGCCAATCCAAGAAAACTTCTCACCTCCATTGCATTCTTTAGGACCTGCCAATCTAGAACTGCAACTAACTTTGCAGGATCTACTGCTATCCCATCTTTAGAAACCACACGACCTAAAAATTTCATCTCTTTTCTATAAGAATTACATTTGGAGAAATTCGCCTTAAACTGATGCGCACAGAGAGCCTCCAAAACCTCTCTCAAATGTTGTGCATTCTCTTCCTCGCTCTTCGAGAAAATTAAGATGTCATCAACAAAGACCATGACAAACTTATTTATAAACTTACAAAACACCCTACTCATCAGATCAACAAAATAGGCGGGTGCAGCTGGGGGGGGGGGAACGTCTTCTTGGCCATCAGCGGGCGTCGTGGCCTCTAGATACCTACGGAGCCAGCCTAGTATCGTAACTCCCTCAGGAATATTTGGTTCCCCAGACATGCTGAAAAGAAAAGGAAAAGGGATTCAAACAGAGAATCGAAAGATACTACATATAGCTTTGGGGAATATGTTTTTCAAAACAGACTTTTCTTTTGAAAATGCTTTCTTTTAAAATCTTTTTGAAAATAACATTCAAAATTTTTATCCTACCTGGTAACCTTCAGCTCTGATACTAAGTGTGACACCCCACCTTTGTTAATGTCACTCGTTAAGAGAATGCATTAAGTTTCGTGAAGCGTTATAGGTAAACAGAAACAGAAACAGAAACAGAAATATTACAAGACAGATATAAAATAGCAGCGAAATTTAAAACTTTTATTGAGCAGAAAACATTATGGTTTAAAACATAGTTACATCACAAATCTGAAATGCATAAAACCCAATACATTAATTTAAAACTTCTGTCTTGTACTTAAATTATCTGAGTACAATAATAAAAGAAGCATAATCCCCTAAACATAGCCATAGCAGAGATATATGAAATCAAGCAGTACATCTAAGCAGCTCCAAGTAGGATGAAAGCACAATCCTGATCAAGCTTAAGTATTCCCACCCTTAGAACCTGGGCGGAAACAGAAGAGAAAGAAGAAGAAACAAAATAGGTCAGACATAAAGTCCAGTTAGTCCAGTTACTTCTAGCATATAAATAAGTAAAAGTATCGTGACAAGCATATAAACTGGAGAGACAGATAACAACACCGTAAGGCAGGTATGACAAGGTAAATAGGATAAACATGATAGAATATATTGTGCTTCTCTAGTTCTTTCTCTGTGCACCAATACTAGCATCATATGAACATGATGATCGCCAACAAGTATAAGATGGTAGACTTAGGCATACTTCTAGTGAGAGATTTTACCCCATACAATAACAGGCAGCCCAACTAAATGTACCGGAGTTACCCCTAAGGATAATAACGGGCTCCTAAACATACCAGAATCTAGATGAAGCCTAATTACTACCCTTATCGATCAGCTCCCTACTCCGTAGATACCCAGTGCTGGCCCTATAGTAGGATGTATCACTTCCTAAAGTGGCAACCCATTATTTTCAGGATGTGCACAACCATATCTACTGATGTCATGGCGTCTTAGCCTCCTCTGTCGGACTCATGCATGCACATGACCCCGTTGGAATGCGCCTCCTACACCATACCTTCATTTAGATCTCTTACAATGAGCCCAGTAAGCGTGCCCCGACTCCGACCTAGTTCAGAGTACTCGTTTGATACCTAAATATGGGTTATTGACTGAAATGGGTCCCACACACAAGATGATACAAGCTTCCCCCTACGCTTGCATCCCCACTACTAGGTTTTCCATAGGTTATGACATAATAGAGTAAAAAATATTGCATGCCATACCATAGTAAAAAATTGCATGCCATACCAGAGTAAAAAGATTGCATAACCCCACAGGTTAAGTTTGTGGGCACACACACACACACACACACACACACACACACACACATATATATATATATTACCCACCACCCTAAGATATACTTAACCCTCCCACTGTTTCATACTAATTTACTTAACCCCTACTCAAGTTAACATGTTCACGTAATCTATATGGATTCAACTAGGTTAAGTATTCAAGTTCATTACCATATTCATTTATGGTTATAATGTGTTAGACCTCCCACATTAAGCCTACAACTTGTGGATGTTGGATATGTTGGGCAGGTTTGGGCAGACTTCTATCACAAGTCAGACTTAACCTCGTGTCTTAGCACGTTACACATTTATGCACTTAGACCCCTCACATTAGATTAACCACATGTGGTCACTGGATATGCCGGGAGGATCTGGGCAGACTTCTACCACAAGTGTAATCTAACCTCATGTCTAAGCGCGGTTACAGTTTCTAATTACTGTAATTCTAGGCATTTTCCTTCTTTTACAATTATCCTATTTCATTATAGGTTTTCACGCCCCTTTTCCACGTCGTATTTATCATGCACCATATGCCCCAAATTTACGATCTAAATCTCAATTTTATTTATGCCTCAAATCCATATTCTTGTATTTCATTCAATTTATGCCCGAATTTCTCAATACAAGTTATGCCCCAATTTTAATGTTTTCCCCTCGTTTCCAATTTCACGCATTCACATGCTTCAGCGGTATGCCTAGGCTCGAAGGTAGCATGATTATAAAATAAAAAGGGAAAGAAGAAGGGAAGAGAACAGAAATAATCATAATAACAAGAATGAGATATGACGACAAAAATAGGCATAGCAACTAATAAGCATACAGTGAAAAAATTGGGCATAGTGACAAGATAGGCATATAGGAACAAGTCTGATGAACATATGATAATAAAACTAATTAGGCATAGTGTCATGGTCATAAACAGGCATGATGAGATCTAATTAGTGAATTAGATATAAAAATAATGGAAAATCTGACATGATTCAATAGTCACAGGCTCAGATCTAATTCATAGTCATGTCAGAATAACTTAGATACACAAGTTATGGTAGATCTGATATGATTCAAATTGTCATATGCTTAGATCCAATTTATAGTCATGTCAAAATAACTTTTTAAGTATTTAGATCTAAAAATAATGTAGACTCACTATGATTGGATCCAAAAAATAGAAGAGCAATTGCAGATGTTGAATCATAGCTCTAAACTTGAATGACTTGATCGTTGAAGAAGAAAAGGGTTACTTAATCTGGGCATAGGCATCATCTAGTTCTCCATTGTTTTTGGTTTGTAAAAACAAGAGAAATGGGGTCTTATTTATAGCCATCATCCAATGAATCTTGCACACAAAACAATCTACGTACAAAACTAGAAAGCTTCCCAGATCTGCGTGGGGGTCGACCCTCCCCCCTTGGTATGTCGACTTATGGGTAGACACCCCCTTGATGGGGTCGACACCCATGGGAAAGAATTTTCCCACTCCCCTTCCACCTGTTCGATTTTGAATTATTTTGAATTCTAGACCTGTTTTGTTCATATATATTTTCTTGTACGTAAATAAACTTCAAACCTTAATATCTTCTTCATACGGTGTTTGTTTTATGCAAACCATGTGTCTGTTTTGACCAGAATTCTGAGACGAATGCAATGGCGTAGTCTATTTCACTTAATTCTGAATTTAAATTAAGTACTATTTAATTTATCATCTTTAGTGTCGTTAAAATTAAGGGGTATTATAGGTAGCTTAACCCTAAAGGCCATCTGACCAATCCTCTCCACTATAGGGAATGGCCCTACAAATTTTGGCGCCAACTTCCCTACTGAGCCAAAGCGAACTACATTCCTTAGCGGTGATACTTTAATGAAGACCATACCTCCTACTTCGATTCCAAATCGGTCTTCCATTTATCGACGTATGATTTATGTTTTTCCTAAGCTTCTTTCATTCTTCGGCGGAAAAGATCAATCTTCTCGGATGTCTCTCAAATCATCTCGGATGTCTCTCAAATCATCTCGGGCCTAAGTAGAAGTTTGTCCATAGACTCCCTCCAACAAGTCGACGATCTGCAAGGTCGTCCATATAACGCTTCGAAGGGTGCCATGCATATGCTTGATTGATAACTATTGTTGTAGGTAAACTCAACCAATGGGATATGCTCCTCCCAAGTCCCTCCGAAATCTGGGAAACACAATCTCAGAAGATCCTCATGAAATCTATTCACACTCTCAGTCTATCCATTGGCCTAAGGGTAGTATGCCATGCTTAAACATAGTTGTGTATCTAACACCTCTTGTAAGCTCTTCCAAAACTCACTAGTGAAGATGAGGTCACGGTCGCTTACTATACTAGAAGGTACCCCATGAAGTCGGACTATCTCTCGAAGATATACCGAAGCTAGCCAAGTTGTTGTCCTCTTACTCTTGATAGGAATAAATTGAGCACTCTTTGTAAGTCTGTCCACTATCACCCAAATGATCGTATTGTCCTTCCTTTATCGGGGTAATCCATCGATGAAAT
The DNA here is from genome assembly GCA_030737875.1 of Allium sativum. Lineage (NCBI taxonomy): Eukaryota > Viridiplantae > Streptophyta > Magnoliopsida > Asparagales > Amaryllidaceae > Allium > Allium sativum. Next base: position 363,813,917 of record CM060916.1, on the reverse strand, counting down.
CCATAGAGATCCTCTCCCACTTCCATTGTGGGACATCCAAGGGCTAAAGCAATCCGCCAAGTTTCCTTTATTCGACCTTTACTCGCTGGAAAGTCAAACATCGGGCTACAACTTCCGCTACATCCTTCTTCATGCCAATCCAAAAGAAAACCCTCTTCATGTCTCGGTATATCTTGTCGCCGCCCGGATGGACAGTCATCCGAGAATGATGAGCTTATTCAAGCACTTCCTTTAGCAATTCCCCATGTTTAGGGACACAAAGCCTTCCATCTCTTCTTAGCCACCCTACCTCGTCCGCAATATATCTAGTTAGGTGAATAGAAGTTTTTTCTCTACCAAGCCTATCCAAGATGTTTGATATATTCGGGTCCTCCCGTTGCATAAATCCAATATGCTTAAATAAAGTTGGTCACACCTCCAATGATGCTAACAATCCCAATGTGAAATCCGTAGATGGCTTAAAATCCAAGGTCGGGATGTACTCCAAGCTTCTCCTTTTTATGGATAGAGGACTCAAAGTCATCCTCCCTACTCAACTCGTCCGCCACTGCATTACCCGTGCCCGAGGCATAAATTATCTCCAAGTCGTAGTGTGCTAGGAACTCCATCTACCATTGCTGCCTTAGGTTGAGATCCTTCTGTGAGAACAAGTATTTGAGCAACTTATGATCCGTGTATAGCTCAAATCTCTCTCCAATTAGATAATGTCGCCAAGACTTCAATGCAAACACCATTGCATCCAACTCTGGATCATGGGTAAGGTAGTTCGTCTCATGAACTCTCAATTGTCTGCTAGCATACAACCCTTCTCTCTTGCTCAAAACGGCACCAAGTCCTGTGCCATAAGAATATGTGTAGACCGTGAACATCTTGCTTCAATCGGGGAGAGTCAGAACTAGGGCTGTTATCGAAGCCTTTTCAATCTCTAAAAGGCATCGTCGTAATCAATGCTCCACAAAAAAGCCAAGTTCTTCTTCGTCAATCGGGTCAGTTGGGCTGATATACTTGCAAATTCCTTGATAGAATTTCTATAATAGCCCGTCAACCCTAGAAAACTTCTCACCTCCGTCGCATTCTTTGGACCCTTAAAATCTTGAACTGCGACGACTTTACAGGGGTCCACTGCTATCCCGTCCTTGGAGACCACATACCCTAGGAACCTTACTTCCTTCCTTCAAAGGTGACGCTTAGAAAATTTTGCCTTGAGCTGATGCGATTTGAGAGTGTATAGAACCTCTCCTAAGTGCAGGGCATACTCCTCCTCATATTACAGAAGATCAGGATGTCATCCACAAAGACCACCACAAACTTGTTCAGTAACTCTCTAAAAACCCTACTCATCAAGTCCACAAAATAAGATGGTGCATTGGTTAGCCTAGAAGGCATAACTAACCACTCAAAGAAACCGTCTGGAGTTATAAATGCAGTCTTATCGATATTGTCCTCTGCTACTCTTAGTTGATGGATTCCTATGACCAAATCCATCTGCGAGAAAACTGATGCGCCTACAAGCTGATCCAATAAGTCATCAATCCTCGAAAGCAGGTGTTTATTCTTCTTGGTGAGCTTATTCAGCTCTCTATAATCCACACATAGACGAAATGAGCCATCTGCCTTAGTTGAAAAGATGACTGGAGCTCCCTTCACCTAACAAATCCTTTCTTGAATAACTCTCCTACTTGCTTGCTGAGCTCCCTCCTCTCTCTAGGAGCGATGTGGCGCACTAGTAGAGAACTGGCTTCACATTCACCACCAAACAAATTCGAAAGTCTATCTCACGCCTTGGAGGTAACCCCTTAACCTCGTCAAACATGTTCGGATAATCTCTGACTATAGGTACATATCACAAATCGTCAATAGAAGGATCAAGCGAATATAGGAAATTGAGCATCACCGACCCCCGTGGATCACATGTGTAATGACCCGTATTCTACACACCATAGGATTGTAGAATATTTATTTCTTTCTCATATGAAGTTGTATGATCATGTAACTTTGGGAAACATCTATTAGAGTCATTTCCCATGTTCACGATTTTTGTCGATTTTTAAATGACCATTTTACCCCTAGCTGGTACTGTTTTGGTCATAACTTTTGATTGGAAAGGAATTTTGACCTGAAACCACTTCCATTTGATTCGTTTGATGGTTTACCTTTCCGTAGAGTGGTCATAATAGCCAAACGGACTTACCGTTTGGGAGATATGGCTGAAACAAGGTTTGGAGGTTGAAAAACTACTTAACCGGGCCAAATCGGGTGATTAGTGAGTAGGCCCATAACCCATTTCGGGATTAGGGTTATGGGAGGGCTGAAATGAGATGGAGAATCATTCCATTTCAGTTTTCTAGCCTCCACTTATCACCAAGGATCCCTAAAAATGGCCTCCAACCTCTAAATCACCTCCAAATCATCTTTTGGTCAAGGATTTGGCTTAGCAACCCCTAATCAAGGAGGATCTTCACCAAATCAACAAAGAGGCTACTGTTTGGCATTGAGATTCACATCAAATCAGAGAATTATTTCAGATCTTAGTTTATTTGTGGCTAAGGTGAGTGATTTGCATAGTTTTGCACTAATTATGGCTAATTAGGAGTGATTAGTGTTAATTAGCGAATTTAAACATGATAAAATTCTGGAAAATTGTTTATAAAATTCGGAATGATGTTTTAGACCTCTGATATGAATTTGGGTTAGTTTGGTTAAGTTTTGTTAATCCTATCATTAGTTTCACCTAAAAATGCTTAGGGGGAAATATGAGGTTTTGGGTATGTTTGATCCATTTTCACCTATTATGTTGATGTTTTGATGTTTGGGGTTGATTATGTATGTTGCTATGACTGTATGAAATGCTTTGTGATTGGTTAGAATAGTTGGAATGGTCGAAAACGCCGTCGAGAGGCGTAAACAACTCGCTGGAACAGCTGCAGGAAGTATGCAGGGATCCGGATCGGATCGCATGCCACGTCCACGATCCGCACTCGCGCTTCGCACCCCGATCCGAACCAGATGATCACGATCCGACATGAGGAGTTGTTATGCGATCCGCCTCGTCCTTCCACGAACCGACCAGCCTCACGAACTGATGGGAAGTCACGATCCGATCCATGTAGCACGATCCGACCCGTTGGAACGCGATCCGCAGGGAGTTCACAATCTGACCAGAAGAGGAGACCCGATCCGATGGAGACTGGATTCACGAGACAGTGGAGGAGGGCGATCCAATCACCTGGAGGATCACGACTCGATCCGATGCAGGAGGCGCGACCCGATCCGAATGCCTGAGGCCGATCCGATCTGATGAAGAATGTGAAGGCTGATCCGATCCGATTCAATGGTGATGACCAATAACCCGAGATGCAAAGGTAGTACAAGTGGAAGTTAGAGCTCAGGATCCCGGAACCAGTGGGGAACCAATGAGTTCACTTCATGAGTCGGGCTTTGCTGCGGGACGTGTGCTAAGGAGTTGTCGACGTTCATAACTTCAATTCACCACTAAAAATGAATGATGGGCTACTTATCAGTGCAGAAGGGTCATTATGACCTGAGGGGCAAGGTGATGGTAGCAAGACTACGTTATCAGTGCAGTAGGGTCATTACGACCTAAGGGGCAAGGTGATGCGTAGTAAGACTATGAGCCAGTGCAGTGGGGTTCTTGTGACTCCATGGGGGCAGAGTGGACATAGTAAGGATTAGTAAGGCTATGAGCCAGTGCAGTGGGGTTCTTGTGACTCCATGGGGCAAAGTGGACATAGCGAAGGATTTGTGGCTACGTTATCAGTGCAGTGAAGCCATTTATGACTTCATGGGGCAAAGTGATCGTAGCAAGGTATGTTGGGTGATCGAAGTGGTGAATATCGTATGCTTTACGCACTGAGTGAGAGATGTGAGGATGGATGCTATGTTTGATTGTTTGCCATCATTATGACATGCACACCTTCCCCACCTCCGTATCTTTACACCGTTTGATATGGTACCTTAGAGTGTTGTACAGTATGTAGTGCTAACTCTTTGGTTGCAGGTCCAAGTTCAGATATGTTTTAGTCTACCTGTTGTTGTTCACTTTAGATGCTTATCGCTCATACCAGGCTTTATGTCTGACCCAGAGTTTTATGTCTCCTCTTATTACTCTGGGTGCTCACACGAGCAGACTAGAGACAGGTTAGCTGGTGATGCGCGAGTAGCTGATTCGGAGGCGGGCAGGAGGCTACCACGTATGATATATATACACACATTCTCCCTGTGTCGTTGGTGGTCGCTACTTGGGCATTAGTAGTGTACCTCCTTTATCTTACTTTTGCTTTGAGACAGGTTGAAAGTTGTAATAAGCTATATTTTGGATTTCCGCTGCTATGATGCTTGGTTCTGCTTTTAGCTTATGCACCGTCTCTCCTGTTTTATGTCAAGTATGTTATTATTATATTTTGTTCTATGAGCTGTGAGACATTCTACATGTTCTTTGTATGTTCATTTCCTTCTTCCCTTTCCTTCTGACGACCCGTTCCGTGCTAACTGGACATGTGTACAGCGCACTTTTGGAGTAAATGACGGTTGGTGCGGGGCGGGCCGTCACAACAGGAAATTTCGAGAGTTCTACCATGACAAGTAAGAAGTCTAACTACTCTCTTTTCACAATCAAGAATGGCACCATACATGGCTAGCCAGTCCACTCTTATAGTCAAACCATAACCCATAAAGCCCAGCACGTATGCGTCACATTCAAACTCGATGCCAAGATAGAAATTCTAAAACCCCTACATATCATGGACAAATGAGGCATACCTCCTATGGGGTTTGAGACCACTACTGGATGAGAGACTATACTGGTATTAATCTACTAAAGAACTGGATACACTACAATAAAACGTACAATCTGTTGCAATTTATTGAGGCGTTTGATAATTTATTGCACCCATTAACGTAAATGATATAAATATAAAAAACATGAACGCTACTGTAGTTATCCCACCAACATTGTAGTGAATTTTTCCTCTGCTCGCATTTCCATTTCACCCTTCCCATTAACTCATCTTCAGGATAAACACCCAAGACCCCTAAATTAATTTGTCTCAAAACTAAACAATAACAATTCTTGCTCTCGAGTCCATTCATTCAGATATCAAATTTGATTACGAATATTTACGTCATTCAAGATTCTTTAGGTTCTGGATCTCTCGATGTTGCTGAGCCCTGAATGACAAAATATCTCATAAAGTTAAACATGCGATGATTCCTTATCCTTTTACTTTGATAACTTGAGTTTTTGTTAATTTTTAGACTAAGTTTGCTTTCTTTTCAAACAAAAAATTAAATTAAATTTCTAATTTTCCCTATTTTATTTTATTTTCTATCAACTATTCTTGATTTTTAATTCGATTATGGAATATGCATAATTAATGAAGTTAATAACTTATTTTGTTGCATTAGGAGATACAGGAAAAGAGATTTCGGTGAACGATTTATCTAGTCTAAAAAACGTTGAACTGGTGTACTGTTAAACTTTTTTGTTTCTTTTAACCAAGGAGTAACCATCTTCTTCGAATGGTTTACAGTATAATTTGTAGTGAAATTGTCTTATGATAAACATCTAAAAAAATCTACACTAATTATAAAGGAAGTGATGATCATATTTTAAAGTATATTTTGTACTATTTAGTTATTTACTCTTTAAATTATTGTTTAGGAAGGTTCACACGCATTTTAGAAACCTTTCAACCCGTGCGATGACATTTTGTGACCTCTTTGCGATGTAAGTAACATTTAGAAACTTATGTTTCTCATTTCGCTTATAGTCTATTTTTTGACCAGAGCATGGCTTGGACGTGTAATTTCAATGGATAACATATCTTATTTTGTTATTACCAAAAAAATTACCTAGCCAACCTATATAAATTACAAGTACTTTGGAAAAGTATTAATGCTAGTATGTCGAACCATGTTTGGAAACACACTTGCCAACTAGTAGACTATTCATAAAAAGCTTACCTTGTACACCATATGTTGATTATTTTAATATGGATCCATGATTTTGTATATTGTAGAAATAAATGTAGACATATCTTTTTTATATGATTTTACTATGTAATTAGAAATGTGTCCATTATTGATGTATTTTCTATGCTATTCCTCCTTGAAGGAAGAAAATTATTTTGAGTTTTTACTAAAGATATTTCGAGTTTTGGTTAATTAAGTTTTATTTACTAAAGATATTAACAGTTTTGTTTCAAATGCAACTAGGCCCAATGCTGAGTTTGCATAGTGCGAAGTTGCATTTGGAAAAACAAATCCAACTGCGCTCGAACCAATTTTTCATCAATCTAGACATTAGTCTCCATGTTAAGTATTAGATTAATGATATTATAGGAATATTTTCGTCCTTCAGTTTCATGAGCCCACGACACTCATACAATCGCATTTATTTTGATGTTGAGACCTGCTATGTTTGCTTTGCATATTTGTGCATATAAAGATTTCTTATTTTGCTAAAATAAGATTTAGGTGCGCTGTTCGGACAAAATGTGTATAACAACTTCTTTGGAATTTATTTATGATCATATTGTTGAAATATGAGACTATCATTAGTATGAAATATATACTATGATTGACGCAGCGAAGACAAGCAGCTAAAGAATCTGATGGGGTATAAAATCCAGGCGCTTTATTGTTTTTGTTCCACCCACATTGCCTGTGTAGTTAACCTTAATGCGTTCTAGTATTCTTGATCTTAGTAACATACCTCTTAAATTCAAATATATGATATGTGATATTTTATGTAGATGAGTATGTGAGAAGGAGATCCTAGTTTTAATTTCTTTTATTAAAAAAAGTAAGCCAAACATTGTTCATGAACTTCTTAGTATGTATTTTTTTTTGAAAATTGGTTAATATGCTAACATAGTAATCAGGGTAGGCCTCTTACTTCTTAGTATGTGTGTAATAAATAAAATAAAAGAAAGATAGAGAAGGGTTTCATATCATCAAGAATATCTATCACGATATGAGGCATGCTCAATGGCTTATGTAATTTTGGTGAGGCACATGATGAATGCAATCTGCAACATCAGAAGTGGGAATGGAAATACGAGAGGATTCTCCCCTAAGAAGTAGCCAAATGGGTGTACCCTAAATTCATTGTCATCATGATGCATGCACATATTGTGACCTTTTGCAAATAGCACAGTAAGTTGCTGCCAGCTATGAATTTCTATTTGAGCTATCCTAAAAGTTGGTGATATTGCTTTTTTCATGCCCCACTCTCACTTTTATAAATACCTTCGTAACAATTCTGATTGCCTTTCCTGTGGAACTTATTGATTTTATATCTTGAACTGTATATTCAATTTCGAAATTATTTTAATCTTATGATTGTTATTGGATTTTATATCTTGAGTTTTATTTTTGGAAGTGGCACAACTTCATAATTATTCAAATACATTTAGTTTTAGATGTACATACTAGTACTACAACGTTAATCAATGAATTCTTTTGTGGTATCTAGTTTACTACAATAGAATGTAAAAGGATATTAATTTATGAAATATAGGAAACATGAATAAAAATTAGCACTTCAAGGTTCGTAAAAGGCGTTACCATTGGTGATGGAGTTATAGAAAAAACATGCATGCTGATATCCTATAAAAACAACACTTCTTGAATCGTAAGTGATGATACATTCATGTAAAAAAATTTTATATGAATTGTGCCTAAAATTTAAGTGAATTTGCAGGATTATGTGCAATAGTGTTTAAGGACTTCAGTGCAAATGTAGTGGTAGATGGAAACACAATGAACCTTGGTCTTTGGGATACAAAAGGTAATTTACCTTTGAGAATTTGAAGATTTATTCCTAGTTGATCTTCCTATTACCAACATATAGCAGTATAGTAAACTTGTTATGATATGGTAAACATATATTGCAAAGGCAGTTAGCCAAGTGACATTGTTATGTTTGAACGTTTGCACGATAATAACTAATTACTAAATCTTGCAGGGAAATAAGATTAACTAATTAACTCTTTGTAAACTTGTTATCTTATAAAAGGGCTTTTGCATTTTGAAAAGTTATTCAGAATTAAATATGATTTTCGACCTATGACATGGTTTCTAATCACATGGTCAAACGTCAATGGATAAAGAGATATATTTTAGAAACTAATAAAGTTGGTCATGTGTTTGTATATATACTTTTTTACACATTAACTTAAGAGATTTATAATAATGTTGATCATGTGTTGTGAGATGCTTTGAAGTTAAGAACTTACATATTTGGACAATAGGCAGTTTGTAGATTCAAGCGAATTGCTTGGATAGTAGACTTTTTTTTACCCAATTCGCTTTTTTGTTGCAATCTTTGGGCTAGTGCTACATCATTTTGTGCTGCTTTGGTTGCCATGCTTGTTTTTGCTTTAGTAGTCCAAGCCGTCTTGGGGAGGTTATATATTTTGTTATAGTGTGTTTAGCTCTAGTTTTGGCATTTACTTTATATATTGGTTTTGATTCATCAAGGAAAGGATAGCCTTGTTCTTAAAAAACAACTTACAAGTTATGTTGGAAGTCGTCTTAATGGCTATAAATTATGTTAGCCTAGTAACTTTTTATTAATAACTGTTGACATTCAGCTAGTTGAAAACTACTAATAGAAAGGAACGGTTGAATGTACAAATAAGAAACTTGATTTAGAAGCTAAACGAGAATAATCCTGAAGCTATATTAGAATTGGTTATTGATACGTTATTTATCAGATTTGATGATCGACAAGGCATGAAAACTTGATACAGTTGTCATTTCCTTTTTCGTTTTCTCATGATAATGCTTATTTTCATCTTAAGTGATTATCGATTGCGACTAAAGAGGAGACACACGAGAATAGAATATTTGAACACAAGATTATTGAGCTCCTCAGTTTACACGTAAATATACACAAACATATGACCAACTTTGTTAGTTTCTAAATTATATCTCTTTATCCATTGACGTTTGACCATATGAGTTTGAAAACCATGTCATAGGTAAATAAATATATTTAATTCTGAATAAATTTTCAAAGTGATAAAACCCTTTTATAAGATAACAAGTTTACAAGTATAATTACAAGTTGGTTTTCTATCATTATGAATAACTTCTCAAATTCCTAACCATACAACCTTAGACTTTGGATCCAACCTAGTACCTAAACCACCCATATCCACATCCCAGCAGCGCTGCGTCCAATACATGATGTCCAATCGCAAATACGCACGACGCTCTCGCATGCACAAGCTGCGCCAATTGTAAGATTTACGACATCAAATTTGCAAATTAAAAGCTTTAAACAGCGACCGATTGAACCAGGTCGGGTTGATGACCAGCTGCTGTCTCATGACACCATCCGATAACGAAAGGCTGAGATTTGAGTAAGATGTTTCGAGACAGCAGTTTTTAGAAATCCAACGGGCTTGGGTTAATAATCAGTCGAAGAGACTTGCTTTGCCAGCCGCGTGTGGTGGGTTTGGGTTTGAAACTGACCTGCAGCACAATCCCAATTTTTTGTTTGCTTAGTGGAATATATACGTATATAATATAGGACTAATTTACCATAACTAATTGATTAGAAACTTAATTACGCAACGGGAAAAGTATGCCTTCTTGGATTTGAATAAGTTTATTGAATCTATACGAACTCTTTGTATATTAATAAACAATGCCTTGGGTATTAACCCATGATTATCTATAAAATTGTAAGTTAATAAACACTTGACCGTTTTGTCTAGAAAACACACAATATATAGTAGAGTTGTTCCGAATCAATAATTTGTTTATAATTTTTAACCAAGTCATCTTTTTTCCAGTTTTACACACACACACACATACATATTTTTGAAATTGTAGTCTTAGTGACAGGATGTCCAGTGGCACAATGTATTTTAAACAAGCCCTCTGTTTATTATAGTTGCCTAGTCGCATGATATGTTGACGTTTTTGAACTGATAACTCGTATGCATCCCATTATTTTAAATTGTAGTCAAAATAGACTAGTTGACACCAGTCGATCGGTGATGATACACCAGTGGACTGGTAGGGGCAACCTAGAACCATTCAGTTCCATGAGCAGCTTTTCCACTTGCTGGTTGCATTGTCTTTTACTTGTCTGCTTCACACTCTTGCTTCCTGGGTTTATTTGCACCACATTTAGATGGATATCAAGCCGAGGACTTATTTTTCATGACCATTTATGTATATTTCAGAAGCCTGGAGTTAAACTGTTAAGTGTTGTAATGTCTTTTTAGTGTATGCTTGGCTGTTAACTTGGTAGAAGAGTTGCATGGATTAAATATTTAGTTAGGCTATTATACAAAACCAAGGAAGTGTTTTGTTCAAGAACCTTATAGTATTTTTGTACCTTATGCCTCAGGTTAGGCTTTCTAGTTAGTACAACAACCTATGTTATGTGCATATATATATTGTATGGATTATAATGAAGGTCAAAGATGGTTCATAAATTAGCACTTTTGTTAGTAGAATCTAGTACCGTATAAAAATAACACTTTGTTCATTTTTATTTTTACTTGTCCTTTGGTATTAAAATAAGAGCTAGCATTGTTTAATTTGAGAAAGCAAAGTGTATACGCATGTTGTCTTATTGGTTAGAAAATGAGCACACACTATGCATTATTGGCTGCTAATTTTTGCTTCATGTTATTAGTGTGTTATCACTTTTATTTAATTATGTTTTGTATTACAAAGAAAGAGAGCTATGTAAATTAAAAATAATGCTTTGGTTACCCTATCTTTCTTTATGGACAAACGCCTAGTTTTTGTTGAATGCACAGTAATCCCAGCTTGCATAACGATTTTCATGTGGTTTAGAGCTTACAATTTTTTATTACTGATAAGGTGCCAGATCCAACTTATGGTGGGTTATATACTGGTATATGTTTTGTTTTTTGCATGGACCAATGTATTGTTGATGGTAATGTTTGCAATACCAAAACTTTCAAGATAAATTTTGTTTCAAAAAAAAAGGGGAAGTCGTCACTAGTTTGTATAAACTAACTTATGTGTGCTCATACTATTAACTTAGCATCCCTGTAATATGATTAACTTAAACATATCTACCAAACACTTCAAAGCTAAAGTGTAATTGTTTTGTTAGTTTCTCAAACCAAATCTCAGTGTTATTTTATCAAAGCTACCGAAATTAATTTCGTCAGAAGCCAAAAACTCACATGCTATTGTTTCGCTGCAATTCATTTTACGCCCTTTTAATTTGGGTTGGAAAATATCCCCATTTCGTCTATTTCAAATTTCTATTGCAGATAAGACATCCTTTCATAAAAGAAAATATCAAACATATTTTAACCCAAAATTATCATCTTTGTCCTTCTCTCGCATTTTGTTTATTAAAATAGATTAGTTTTGATATATGGTTCAATAGGTTCAATAGATAATTCAACAATGACTTATTCTTTTCATCAAAATTCCCTTTTTCTTGGATTTAACATCTCAACTCGACAAGTATACAAATATGTTTCTCAAGCTTTGATTGTTGTTGTTTTCATTGCTATGTCCAGGTTCTGTAACACTAAATAAAATTAAGGATTTGGGTTTTATTTGATTGATCTTGTTTGGTACTTGTAGAGAAAATTTAGGTTTTGGCTTCATCAGAAAATATGCATCAAATGCTGAACCTTGATTTACGAGTAATTCGCTTTTTTCCCTATTAGAATATAGCCGAGAAGTACAATGAATTTACAACATGTACCTAAAACGAAAATAGTTTACATAATGAACATTCTTGAATTTTTTTCCTCAACCTTTTGTATAATAATCTGAATTTTTCACTATCAAAATGTTTCATTTCACAATTACTATTATTGACAGGTCGCTAAAGGCTACAAGGCTGGATGCAAACCTGAGGATAATCGCATTAGAAACCATGTATTTTGACTCCCAACTCCCACACTATAAAACGAAAGATGGAAAGTGGAGAGACACCTCAAAAATGGAAGAATAGTTTCTCCCACTCTAATGTGAATCGAAGCACTCGACACTCTCCTTTCAGAACTAAGCTCAAAAGTTGACTTCAGCAAAGTTATAGTAATATATGGCAGGGGACAGCAGCATAGAAGCGTGTATTGGAAAAAGGGAAGTTCTGTGGCTTTATTATCGTTCAGTTTCATATTTTACTCTCTTACATCACTCACCACCTAAGCTTATACTTCCATCTTTTTCCAGTAATTTGCAAGTGATATTCTAACCGATTTCCAATTTATTTCCATGCAATTAGGCCTTCCGAGAATGTTATTGTAGCCTCTGTGAGTGTGTTCTAATAAGTAAATTCCTGGACAGGTTTGATTTGATTCGTTTATTTGAGGGAGTTGTTGAAATTTCATATCGATTTCAGGTGTGCATGAATTTTGGCTATAGAGAGTCCATGAGAATTAGGCAGTGAACAATGGTTGGCTTACTGGATTCTATACTTTATTCTTCTTACTCTTTTTTGGAGATGGTGCTCGGCCTCTTTTGAAATGGTATATCTTATTTGTTATGTACATTTTGGATGCCAATGCGGTCTGAGCTGAAACTAGTGTTAGGGTCAGCAGCTTTCATACATATGTACGCACACATATATGTACATATGTGTGTGTGTGTGTGTGTGTATATATATATATATGTGTGTGTGTGTGTGTGTGTGTGTATGTGTGTGTGTGTGGGGGGGGGGGGGGGGAGGGGGGATGGGTAAAAAACATCATAAATTTAGGGGTTATAATTAACAGGTTTCCACCTACTTTCCCTTCGTCTTCCAAGATTGATAACAAAACTATAGGACTTGTTACTCCTAATCAGGTATCTTTGTATATTCACCAATTTTTTTATGTTGCGTTAGTGAGGTATATCTTACATATTTTCTAATTTCAGTTTGATAGTGCTGTTGTTTATGAGTAGTTATCATCTACCGGGATAGTTTAGTGCTTTTCATTATTGGCTTGATTTTGTATTACAATTAACTATGATTATGGACGTAGCCAATGCATTGACTATCTTCGTGTGAAATAGTTTCATCATAGGATAACAAATTAATTAATAATGGAAATGCCTGAACAAAAGGTTAACATATGACAATTTTTTGCTCATGCGTGGTATGTGAACCACACTTATCTATAGTCTTTACTCATAAATCATAATAAGTGCATTTGAAACTCTGAAAATGGATCAAACATGTATTCAATGTTTGATATGAATGCAAAACAGATCTGTATATATGAAACTGTTTATATGAAAATTAACATACTTTGAAACTTAGCCCATCTGAAACTGGTATATAGTAAATTATAATTATATGCAAATTATTATGACTCGTATATAATTCGAGCTATCGACTGTTATACTTGTGTATAGGTAATTAGCTTTTTTGGAGTGAAGAACAACATAATCAACGAACTGTTGGTAATTAAGCTATGAACAAGACTTTAACTATTATTTATTATATTTTTTGTTCATACTTGTGAATGCTTGTTTGTTAACGGTTGTGGTACGTGGATACACTTATTTTGTCGAAATATCATTATTGAAATGATTATTGATATTATACTTTGTTATGTGCTTAATGTTTTTTTTTAATTATTTGAATATGTTGATTATCGATGTTGGTTTGAAAATGATAATTATATGATTGATTATTGGTTTTAGTATGACAATTATATTCAAATAAATGTTGAAATGATGCAAGTCATTAATAGTAAATAGCGGCGATTAAAACATGCTATACATAAATCAATAAGTTTTAGTGGCATTTCAAAAGAGCTACAGAAAATATTATAGTAGCGTAGAAAAAACGCTACATAAAGTTAAAAAAAGAAAGGTGTAAATATCATTTTGGTTGCATTTTTAAGACACTACCAAAAAAGCCTTTTTTAGGGTTTCAAAAATGCTACGATATGTTCATTTTTGGTAGAGTTTACTATAACGCAACTAAAACTTTAAAACTTTTAGTTGCATGTCGTGTCACATGTTTTTCGAAACGCTACTAAAAGCTTTAGCAACATTTTTTCAATGGTACGAAAGGTCGTTTCTAGTGTAGTGATAATATGAATGAGAAGCACCAGAATCAAAGATGGTTCTAACTGGATAGTCAAAAGGGGAAATCAAACCTTCAACCGTGACATTCCTACCTCGATCAGGTCCATTAGCCTCAAGATCATGTACTTGTCCAGAAGTTCCTGCCCCTTGTCTTTGCTTACAAGGGCATTGCTAAGTGAAGTGTCCCATTTGACCACAAGTAAAGCAGGCTTTCTTCGTCTTTATGTAGTCTTTCATAAAATGACCCATAGTTCTGCAACCATTCCTCCTGATATCTTTCTTTATCTAATCCTTGTCAAGCTTCCCTCCTTTCTTTTGTGCTCCTTTCTTGGGCTACCATTTCTTTTTCTCGCCTTTTGCTTGTGTCTCCTCGGTCTTTCTATCTTTCTTCTCATCCTTGCCATCTTCGTGCATTAAATCCATGTCACCCAGCCTCTCAAATGTCATCCCCATCGGTATATGAGATAAATTAAGTCCTTGGAGAGGTTGATTCAACCCTCTTGCAAACCTAAGTGCCTTCTTATGGGGTTTATTTACCAAGTCAACCAAATCTTCCCAGCTGGTTAAATTTATTAACATAATCCTTAACAGACATGTCCCCTTGTTTCAAGGCCAAGAATCTCTCCATCTCCAATCCTTCTTCCGCCTGGGATAAAAACTTCATCTCAAATCTCTGTTTAAAATCATCCCAAGTAGATACTGGAAATCATCCCAAGTAGATACTGGTTGTCCTACCTGTGTCGCCTCCCACTAGTATGAAGATTCGTCCTTCAGTTGCCATGAGGCCAACAGTATCTTCCTCCTATCGTCAAGCTCAAAAAGACCAAACATGCTCTTTGTTTCTCTAAGACAATTTCATGCCTCAACAAACCTCTTGGTACCAAGGAATGGTTTTCCTCCCATAGCGCAAAAGTCTTTACATAACTTAGAAAATTTATCTACTAGTGGAGGTGGAGCTACCACAGCTGCAGCTGAGGGTGGGGTATCTCCATGAACTCCGACAGGTGTCATAGCCTCAAGATACCTATAGAACCATGTCAGTTGTGGAATTCCCTCAAGAAGATTGGGTGCCTCAGACATGCTGAAAAGAGAAGAAACAAAAGATTCAACAAGAGATTGAGAGAATATCGTATGGTTTGAGGAGATATGTTTTCAAAAACAGGTTTAATTGAAAATACTTTGCTTTTTGAATATAATTTTTCAAAACTTTTTCTTTGATCTTGTAACCTTCAGCTCTAATATTAAATGTGACACCCCACATCCATTAATGTCACTCATAAGAGAATGCATTAAATTTCGTGAACCGAAATTGGTAAACAGTACAAAAATTCACAAGACAGATGTAAAGTAAGCAGTGAAAATTTCAAATTTATTATTGAAAGTAAAACATAGTCTCAAAACAGCTTACATCATTAAACTAGATATATCAAAAACCTCAAATCTATCTCATAATGCAAAATAATAGAGTGCCAAAATTTAAAACCATATCCCTCAAAGCAAGCTATAACAAAGTAGAAGTAAGTCAAAGCGGTACATCTCAGAAAGTCCAGATCCAAGCTGAAAAGAGAAAGTCCTAACGACTGAGGTGTGTTACCACTCTAGGGACCTAGGGGAAAGGAAGAGAAAGATGCAAAAGAAAATAGGTCAGACATAAAGTCTGGTGAGTTCTAGTGATTTCCAGATATGCATAAAATAAAGATACCAAGACAGATAAACAAGACTGGATGAGAAAGTGCAGTATCATATAAGGCAATAGGTAAACTAGATAAATAGAACATCAGGATAAACAGAAATAATAGGATAAACATTGATCAAGTAATGCTTATCATTCATATCCTTAAAATAGGTTGTGTCTACACCAATACTAGTAACAGGATTAGGTGTTAACCTAATTACTTAACAGGAATAGCAGGATTAAACAACAAGATTAGGTTTACCCTAATTACATAACATGATTAGGTGTTACCCTAATTACATAACAAGATAAATAGGTGTACCCTAATTACTACCCATGCGATCGGCTCCTTAATACGTAAATACCCTATGTGGGCCCCGACAGTAGGGTGTATCACTCCCTAACCCAGTAACTTATATAACACAGACCTATTTACTGGTGTTACAGTGACTTAGTTTCCCTAGTCGAACTCATGCACGCTCATGAATCCGTCGGAAAGCGCCCGTACCTACCTTCCCCATTTGAACGTCTTACTATCCAGCCCAGTAAGGTGTTCCCTGTCCCCTGCTTAGTGTGAGGCCCTCTAACAAAATACCAACAGGGATACTGACTGATTAGGTTCCACACAGTAAGATCGACGCAAAACAAACCCCGTAAGCTTATGCCCCTAAGTAACTAGGATTTAAGTGTCCCGAAAACCGGATACATCAGCATAACGAGGGACCTCTTAGCTTACTACTAATCAGGTTTAACTTAGCAGGTTTAGGTTTACTAATAATTGTGGTTGTAACATTACATGTTATTATGTGTGTACAACCCTTTCCCAAAGCACCTGCTAGATGTATGTATAATTACTATTGTGATTCAGTTTACTAACCTACATCTATTACTTACATAATTTTAACATATCCTTTTACTTAATGTCCATATTAAGTTAAATCTAACATGTTTACACATGTGTATACTATT
This sequence comes from Allium sativum, assembly GCA_030737875.1. Classification (NCBI taxonomy): domain Eukaryota; kingdom Viridiplantae; phylum Streptophyta; class Magnoliopsida; order Asparagales; family Amaryllidaceae; genus Allium; species Allium sativum. Next base: position 363,797,218 of record CM060916.1, on the reverse strand, counting down.
CCATTCAATTATGTCCCCAAATAACAACATGTACAAGTTCACGCGTATTATCCCTTTTTATTACATTCCCAATTTACAACAAGTACAAGTATATGCATATTATCCCTTTCCCAATTTACAGTCAAACAGTCCTTAGTTTAACAATATGCCCAAATTCCCCTTTTTCATGTTATTTCTTGTTAAACCAATTATACTATATGCAAACTATAATTGGACATGGTCTAGGCTTTCAACGGCCTAGGCTTAGCGTAAACAAAAGGGAAAAATAGAGGAAGGGGAATAGAATTAATTAAATTGTACCTGCATATAGGAAAGACTGAAAATAAACTAAAACAGTAGAAATAGGGAAAATGAAGATAGATACACATAACTAATTAATCATCTGATAGTAAAAGCATATATTTTACTTATAACCACGACATAAATGAATAATAGTGAAAAAACAAGTAGAGAAATTATCTTGTAAAAACTGTATGTTCAACAAGTCTTGGTGAAGAAGAGATTATATCTCTTTATATATATATATATATATATATATATATATGCCACTGTAGAAAAGTCTAGTTCTATCTCTTTTATTGTTGTATGCATATTTTGAAATTTGAATTATCTCTGTAGATCTAGGCTTCAGCAGCATCTCCCCATTATATATATAGAATAGATTCATAGAGGAAGTGAATATGAAGAATAATTGTGTGTATTGGAATGGAGAGAGCCACCTATTTATTGATTTACATAGCTAATCTTAACCTTTAGATATTAGGTTTTCAATCTAAGCCATGCACCCAGTGCTGAGTCAGCGATGTAACTAGACAACAAAACAATCAAAATACAAAATTCGGAATCTGCCCTGGATCTGGGTGGGTTGACCCAACTTGACTTGGGTCGACCCACAGGGCGACGCAGGCCCGTTGTATCCCCTAACGGTTTATTCTACGTTGATTCTGCACCATAATATTGGTTTGAAATATTTTGAATTTATATATACATAACCCTCTTATATGTATACTAACTTCTAGGGTTCACAACTTCTTCGTACTTTATGCGATTTATGCGAACTTGGGGTCTATTTTTACCAGAATTCCGAGATGAACGCAATGGTGAAGCTGATTTTACTTAATTCTGAATATTTAATTAAATAGTTCCTTTTTATTGTATTTATAGTATGGTTATAGTGTATTAAACTCGGGGTGTTACAAGGATCTAATATAAGTTGAAATCGTTTGAAAGTAGAATCCTTCGAATATATTGGATTATTGTTTTCACATTGAAGGCAAAAGTTTAGATTTCATCTGGTAGATTTGAGTAATGTCAAAATCAAATTTTCAGAAAAATTGCGATGTGGTCATTTATAACCTATAACAATTTATTTTATAAAATGGAAAATTTTAAGGAAAGTAAAATAGAATTTTCCATTAATTAAATATACCTACTTGGTATGTTATCTTGTGGTGAGTTTGGAATTAAATTTCTGAGTTGCTCGAGTTAGCATGAATAATCAGTTAAGTAATAACCTAAGGTTGTTGAAAAAATGGTGACGCTTAATAGGTTGTTAGCGAGCCTGACGCGATGATGGGGTTTATATTTTGAATAAACCATGAATAAAGATTATTAGTGTTTGGCATACTATATGATAATGATTTGTGTTGGTTGATTTTGGTTGCTTGTAAAATTGCGTTACATTTTTGCTAGTTGCATCTTACTTGTTGTTGCTATGATTTCTATGTACGTTTATGAATATAATGGTTGATTTTTAATATGTTACTTGTCTATTTTCCCTTAACTCTTTTGGGTTATGTATACATGTTTATGGAAGCAAAAGCTTGCTAGCTTGCAAATAGCATTTTTTCATGGTAAAGATTTGTTTGCCCTACAAAATGGTATGTATCTCGGATTGCATACCGTACATGAGTCAATTTATTTTGTTTTCCCCTAGTTTGGGATTCCCCATCACTGAGATGAGATGTATAATATGTTACTGTGATTGCATTTTTTTTTCTGATCGCGCCGTATAAAGGAGGTGCTGCCGAAATTTTCCAAAAATTTCCAATGTTAGAAAACACTTAACAAAATTTTGAAAAATATTTTTGAAATAAAATTAATCTTTTTTGTAGCAATCTTCCTAACTTGCGATTTCAAGGACAAAATCTTTTAACGGGGAAGAGTGTAATAACCCAGATTTTTAATAAGGAATATTTAATTTATTTAAATATTTAAAATGATTATTTTTTATAGTTAATCACTTTAGTTAAATTTGATTTGTGAATATGGTTATAAAATGAACTTGAAATTTAAAATATTGAGTTTGAAGTTTAGTTAAGCTATTCTGAAGTTGTATAAAATTCTATTTGAGTATATATGATAATAAGAAATTATTATCGATGAATGTGAGTGTTTTGAAATTGATTAACTATTTATTCTATTTGAGCAACTTTAATGACCCAAAATTTTGGAACAAATTTAAAATTTATTTGTAATAAATTTTACAAGGATTTGTAGTCAATTTTAAAAATTCAATAATTGAACGTTATTTCATAAGCTTACAAAGGAACATTTTCAAAACAATCTCAGAATTTGACGAAACCAATTTTATCAGATCCAGACGTTGAAAAATGGTAAGGTTCCAAATTTCATGATTTTTGGAGTTTGTAGGTTATCGTGCGAAAAATAAACGCGTACTGGGTCAATCGGTCATAGTTAAGTGAAAACACAACAAAAATAAATTGAAGGTAAAGCAAACTCCAAATTCAACGAGACCTGTTCCATTGGATCCGGAATTATGATTTATGTTAGAGTTCAAAATTTATGTTAAACAGACTTAACGTCTGATCGCACGAGCAATAGAAGCGAGGTCGAACTAAAACACGTTTAGCACTTTAACAATGCCTTAAGCACAAAAGGGCTAAACGAGGGGTCAACGAACAAAGCCCCTTTGGTGTTTTTCTTCCTACTCTATCTTCCCTCGGCACCTCACTAATCCTAGTGGGATTCCCTTTTGTAAAAGAGCTTCTCCTTTCTTCCTTTCCTCCCTTTATCTTTTCACTTTTCCTTTAACTCTCCTCCTTCCACCTTCTAGCCATGGGATCTTCCCCCTACGAGTCCTCCACTTATCCTCCCTACTCCAACAACGCTTCCAACACCCTCCACCAACTCCTCCTCTAAGCCGTGGACACCGCCTCATTCAAAATCACTTAAACAACCTAAAATTCCTAAAAAGCTCACACCTTTAGCCTCCTTCACTACCCAATCCAACCCCAACCATCCACTACAGCCAACACTTGGCCCACTAGCACTTATTTCGACCCCACTCCAGCCCCACTAGTGTGTGTACCCTACATCCCCCAAGTTGTGGGCCCTAGTAAGCCTTCAAACCCCTTAAAACCCTTAAAATCCATTTTTCCTTTTGATTTCAAGTGTAAGTATAAATACATATTATTGATAACTGGTAATTTGGTGAGGTAAAGTCGCAATTTTGGTTTCATGAAAGTTAAAGAATTCCTACATAAGAAGAATCGTGGTGTGGATACCTTTCGATGAGAAACCAAAACGCAATAAGGGCTAGTTAGAAATTAACTATAGTTAGTTAATTAATTTGAATTCTAAAATGATTATTGGTTAATGATGCAAGTTCATTACTATGTTAGATAATGTTTAGTATGTTAAAAATATCATTCTTACTTGATATATGTGCATTAGTTTGGTACGTGACACTTAAACACAAATATGTTGATTTGAAAAGAGTTGAAACTTAAATGGTATTGATGAAGTAATTCAGAAATGACTGGTTAATGAATGTTGACATGAATTTTACCTAGTTATTGGAGTGCTAGTTAATTGATATATACATATCCCATTAATTGATTTGTGGTTAATCTGTTGATTGACAAACCTGTATCAACATTATTGAATTAAGGCTTATATGGTATATTTCATTTTATATGTGGATTGGATGTTGTTTGATGGCTGATTTAGTGTTATATAATATACTATTGAAAATGACCAACATATGTGATTATCGGCCCATCGGTTAAGTCTCCATCAATTAAAATGGATTTTAATGAATATTTTATTAATATAATAATAGGCTGGAAATCAAAGTTCGAATTTGACGTACAATTTTGAATGGGCATCAAGATTATAAAATAGTGGTGAATATTCATAACTAGAAAGAATTGATTTGAATTAATTTTCATGAAGTTATGGCTTGTTCAAGTTTTATTTTCGAAATGAATATTAACCAACAAAAGTGAAGTTCGATTAGAATATCTTAGATGAGTTTTAAAAGAACTTCCTTTACAAAACTTGCTTATTTATTATTATAATGAATGTCCGGGAATTTTAGATTTAAAATAACAAAGATGGAAAAATAATATTATTTTAATTTTTTAAATATTATTATAATATTTAAATATCGAAATAATTGATTTTGATGTTGGAAATCTGAAATTTGACTTCTTGATATTATTATATATACTATATAAAATAAATAAAATATTTTTGAAGCTGATTGACATATTTTATATTATACGTCGAATCATGGTCAGAATAGAACTCGTCGCACAGTGGTAGTTCACGAATTTCGACATGTAACTTTGAAACTGATGTTTGGTAGATCTAACCATCGGGTTCTTCCGAAACTGAAAATATTGGGTCCGAAATGAAAAGAACTTTCAAATGATAATATAGTGTTGAAATCCAATAGCTAGATCCGGAGATAAATCCAAATCAAACTTGAATAAAAACAGCGTCAAAACCCATAATGACCTATAATCGACATTTTCGAAAATGGACTATTTTTATATTAATAAAAATCGGGAAAAATTATGTTAAATTATAATAGATAATTTGAAAGAATTATGAACCAAGTTTACATGGTTTTGCAACATATAGTTGTTGATTAATTGTTTGGATTGTGCTAGACCAGTTTATGATAAATCATATGCTTTTCTATTTAGCATTGAGTTGGGAAGAAAATACTTATATGCTAACACCATGCGATTTATTTCATGATTTGAGTATGAGGTGTTTAGCGATGTTGTTTGGTTTATTTCAATTTAGTGAATGGTTTTTAAATGGGATTCTCATAAGAGAAAGGAAATGTTATTCTAGATTTTGGATAGGGAATATTTATAAAAATGTTTTATAAAACAAAAAGGATTTTGAGGACTAAGCCCGATGATTTTGAAATGATTTGGAAGTGGAAATTATCAAATAACTGATTTATTTGTGATTATTGGTGTTAATGATTTTTACATTTTGGGATATAAAATGATTTAGTATGTGACTAATGTGACGGCCCACCCCGTACCAACCGACATTTACTCCAAAGGTGCACTGTACACATGTCCAGTTAGCACGGAACGGGTCGTGAGAAGGAAAGGGAAGAAGGAAATGAACATACAAAGAACCTGTAGAATGTCTCACAGCGCATAGAACAAAATATAATAATAACATACTTGGCATAAAACAGGAGAGACAGTGCATAAGCTGAAAATCAGAACTAAACATCATAGCAACGGAAATCCAAAATACAGCTTATTACAACTTTCAAACTGTTTCAAAGCAAAAGAAAGATAAAGGAGGTACACTACTAATGCCCAAGTAGCGACCACCAACGACACAGGGAGAATGTGTATATATATATATCATACGTGGAAGCCTCATGCCCGCCTCCGAATCAGCTACTCACGCATCACCAGCTAACCTGTCTCTAGTCTGCTCGTGTGAGCACCCAGAGTAATAAGAGGAGACATAAAACTCTGGGTCAGACATAAAGCCTGGTATGAGCGATAAACATCTAAAGTGAACAATAACAGGTAGACTAAAACATACCTGAACCTGGACCTGCAACCAAAGAGTTAGCACTACATACTGTACAACACTCTTAGGTACCATATCAAACGGTGTAAAGATACGGAGGTGGGGGAGGTGTGCATGTCATAGGGATGGCAAACAGTCAAACATAGCATCCATCCTCACATCTCTCACTCAGTGCGTAAAGCATACGATATTCACCACTTTGATCACCCAACATACCTTGCTACGATCACTCTGCCCCATGAAGTCATAAATGAATTCACTGCACTGATAACGTAGCCATTAAATCCTCGCTATGTCCACTTGCCCCATAGAGTTATTCACCCCATCTGCGCTGGCTCATAGCCTTACCAATCCTTACTATGTCCACTTGCCCCATGGAGTTGTTCACCCCATCTGCGCTGGCTCATAGTCTTACTACGCATCACCTTGCCCCTCAGGTCATAATGACCCTACTGCACTGATAACGTAGTCTTGCTACCATCACCTTGCCCCTCAGGTCATAATGACCCTACTGCACTGATAAGTAGCCCATCCTTCATTCTTAGTGGTGAATCGAAGTTATGAACATCGACAACTCCTTAGCACACGTCCCGCAGCAAAGTCCAACCATGAAGTGAACTCATCGGTTCCCAACTGGATCCTGAGCTCTAACTTCCCATATTGGACTACCTTTGCATCTCGGGTTATTGGTCAATACTGGGTCGGGTCGGGTTCCTTCTCAAGCCATCGGTTCGGGTCGGGTATCCTCCATCTGTTCGGGTCGGGTCTTCTTCTGGTGCGGTTCGGGTCGGGTGCCACTCCATCGGTTTGGGTCAGGCGTTTCTCCTCGGTTCGGGTCGGGTGTCACTTCCCCCTCCAGCTCATGCTTCCGCTCTGATCTGCCTCCTCATCCTTTATGTGCTTCGATCCGATCCATCCTCCTCTATCCGCTCCGATCCCTACTCCCTAAACCGATCCGATCCGATCCCAGTTCAGCTAGCGTGGCCTTCCTTTTTGCCATTTTTTTCCAAGTGTTGGGTTCCGATCCGATCGAATTCCTTGCTCAGTTCAACATATCCGATCCGAGCCCCATATCCGATCCGATCCGAACCCTGCACGGTTTTCTGAAACTGTTCCAGCAAGTGTTTACGCCATTCGACGACGTTTTCGACCATTCTAACTACTGAAATCAATCACAAAGCATTTCACACAGTCATAGCAACATGCATAATCAACCACAAACATCAAAACATCAACATGATAGGTTAAAATGGATCAAACATACCCAAAACCCCATATTTCCACTTAAGCATGTTTAGGTGAAACTAATGATAGGATTAGCAAAACTTAACCAAATTAACCCAAATTCATATCAGAGGTCTAAAACATCATTTAGGAATTTATGAACATTTTTCCCGAATTTATTAGTGTATAAATTCGCTAATTAACACTAATTACCCTTAACTAGCCATAATTAGTGTAAAACTATGCAAATCACTCACCTTAGCCATAAAATAAACTAAGATCTGAAATAAATCTCTGATTTGATGCGAATCCCAATGCTAAACAGCAGCTCCAATGTTGCTTTGGTGTAGATCTCCCTTGATTAGATGTTGCTAAGCTTAATCCTTGACCAAAAGATGATTTGGAGGTGATTTAGAGGTTAGAGGCCATTTTTAGGGTTCCTTGGTGATAGGAGGAGGCTAGAAAACTGAAATGGAATGATCCTCTATCTCATTTCAGCCTTCCCATAACCCTAATCACGAAATGGGTTATGGGCCTATCCACTAATCACCCGATTTGGCCCGGTTAAGCAGTTTTTCACCCTCCAAACCTTATTTCAGCCATATCTCCCAAACGATAAGTCCGTTTAGCTATTATGACCACTCTACGGAAAGGTAAACCATCAAACGAATCCAATGGAAGTGGTTTCAGGTCAAAATTCCTTTCCAATCAAAAGTTATGGACAAAACAGTACCAACTAAGGGCAAAATGGCCATTTAAAAATCGACAAAAATCATGAACATGGGAAATGACTCTAATGGATGTTTCCCAAAGTTATATCACTATACGACTTCACATGGGAAAGAAATAAATATTCTACAATCCTATGATGTGAAGAATACGGGTCGTTACACTCTCCTCCCCCCCCCCCCCCCCCCCTTAAGAAATTTCGCCCCCGAAATTCCTTAATCAAAACACACACAAAGGTTCCGCATGCCTATCAATCATAGAACAACAATCAAACATGCAAAACAAGCAAAACAAGTCTACCCTAGCATGCGGAAAACTAAATTGCAAAGTAAATCTTACCAGGCAAAGAGTTCTGGATATGCCTTCCTAATGCTCTCCTCTGTCTCCCAAGTACAATCATTCTCGTCCTCGCCCCACTGAACCTTGACTAGCTTCACCGCCTTACTTCGAAGTTGCTTTGTATCGTGCCCCACAATACGAATCGGCTTGCGGTTCCCAACCGCCTCGGGTTCTACTTCGAAGTCCTCTAACTGATCAGGTGAAATAGTCATATCTGAGTCGTGAACGATCTTCCTTAGTTGGGAAACATGAAATACATTGTGAACTCCCGCCATTTTCTCTGGTAAGCCAACTCTATATGCCAAATTCCCGACTAGTTCGAGAACAAGGAATGGGCCAACAAATCTTGGTGCTAATTTGCCTCTCCTGCCAAATCGTATCACGCTCTTCAACGGAGAGATCTTGACAAACACTAAGTCACCAACGGAGAATTTCAAGTCTCTTCTCCTCTTATCAGCATAGCTCTTCTGCCTATCTTGGGCAGCTTTCATTCGTTGCTGAATGATCTTGATCTTATCGGAAGTTTCTCTCACCACATCTGGTCCAAGCACAAACTTCTCGCCAGTCTCTATCCAACATGATGGTGAGTTGCACGGTCTTCCTACAAAGCTTCATATGGAGCCATACCGATACTGGATTGGTGGCTATTATTATATGCAAACTCTACTAGATGCAAATGGTCATCCCATGATCCACCAAAATCCAATATACACGCTCTCAAGAGATCTTCCAATATACGATTCACCCTCTCCGTTTGACCGTCGGTCTGAGGATGATATGCGGTACTGAGATGTAATCCTGACCCTAGAGCCTCTTGTAAGCTCTTCCAAAACCCACTAGTGAACAACGGGTCTCGGTCACTCACAATGCTTTTAGGTACTCCATGAAATCTCACTACCCATTTCATATACAATTCTGCCAACTTGGCTGCCGTTCTGGTCGATTTGACTAGTATAAATCTTGCACTCTTAGTCAATCGATCCACAATTACCCAAATGCTATCATATCCCGATCTAGTCCTTGGTAAACCATCGATGAAATCCATCGAGACTTGCTCCCATTTCCATTCGGGAATTTCTAATGGTTGCAACAAACCACTAGGCTTCTTTTGCTCGGCCTTAACTAGCTGGAAATTTATGCATTTGGATATAAACTTCCCAACGTCTCTTTTCATCCCTTCCCAGTCGTAAGTCTGCTTCATGTCTCGATACATCTTATTACCACCGGGATGTATAGTCAGTTTTGAGTGATGACACTCTCTAAGCACTTCATCTCTCAAACCATTCACGTTGGGCATAACTAGTCTTCCATTCCTTCTAAGCCATCCATCTCGATCAAGCCCATACACGTTCATCTCCTCACCGTCGATGTTCATCTCTAACTTGGAGATGATTTCCAATAGGTTAGGATCGTCCCTCTGGCTGGAACCAATCCGCTCTATCAAAGTGGGTCTGATTGTCAAACTGGCTAGCATAACTGGATCCGATTCGCACCTTGGTCTGAAATCAAACCCTGCGATATACTCCAATTGCTTCCATTCAAGAAACATTGCCCCTAAACTGGCATGTCTCTTACTCAAGGCACCGGCTACCGCATTACCTTTCCCATGTGTATATGCGATATCAAAATCATACGAAGCCAAGAACTCTAACCATCTCTGCTGACGGAGATTCAGATCTTTCTGAGAGAAAAGATACTTTAACGATTTATGATCGATAAACAACTTAAATCTTTCTCCCAAGAGATAGTGTCTCCACATCTTCAGCGCAAATACAATCGCTGCCAATTCCAAATCATGGGTAGGATACTTCTTCTCATGTGGCTTTAGCTGTCGACTAGCATAAGCTACAACCCTACCTCCTTGCATCAATACAGCACCCAGTCCGGTACCATAAGCATCCGTGTATACTGTCATCTCTTCATTCCCTTTAGGATGACTAACACTGGCGCACGCGTCAACTTCTTCTTTAGACTCTTGAAGGCATCCTCACACACTCCGTCCCAGACGAAGGACTGATTCTTCTTAGTCAACTGAGTCAACGGTGCTGCTATCTTGGAGAAGTCTTGGATAAACTTACGATAATATCCAGCTAATCCCAAGAAACTTCTCACATCTGTTACATTCTTGGGCGTAGGCCAATCCTATACCGTAGCCACCTTCGCAGGGTCCACGGCAATACCACTCTCTGAAACAACATGACCCAAGAATCTCACTTCCCTTCTCCAAAAATGACACTTAGAGAATTTCGCTTTCAATTGGTGTTTCTTCAACACCTCCATCACTATCCTCAAGTGTCCCTTGTGTTCCTCCTCTGTCCTTGAGTAAACAAGGATATCATCCACGAACACAAGAACAAACTTATTCAAATGATCTCTGAATACTCGATTCATAAGATCCACAAAGTAGGCTGGTGCATTGGTCAACCCAAATGGCATGACCAACCACTCATAAAATCCAAACGGCGTCCTAAATGCCGTTTTCGAAACACTCTCATCTGCTACTCGAAGCTGATGAAATCCTGTCGCGAGGTCCAACTGGGAGAACACTCTTGCTCCTTCCAGTTGATCAAACAAATCATCTATCCGCGGTAGAGGATACTTATTCTTCCTCGTCACCTTATTCAACTCGCGATAGTCCACACACAAACGAAGGGAACCATCTGCCTTAGTGGCAAACACAACTGGTGCTCCCCACTCGAAGACACTCCTTCTAATAAATCCCTTCTTTAAAAGATTGCTGACTTGCACCCCGAGCTCTCGCTGCTCCCTTGGTGCCATACGACGAAGTGGCATCACTATAGGTCTGGTATCTTTCACTAAATCAATACGGAACTCAATCTCTCGATGTGGTGGAAACCCGGTCACCTCCTCGAAGACGTCCGGATACTGGCCAACCACGGGCACATCTGACAACTCATCCTGCGGGATGTCGAGGGAATTTACAAAACTAGCCATAACCCCATCACTAGGTAGACTACCAAACACTACCCTCCGCCCATCATCCGCCCTCACTGTCACCAAAAAGCCCTCACAGTCTACCACCACCCGTATCTTTGGAGCCAATCGACTCCCAATATAATGCCATACCCAGTAAAGCCCAAAACAAAGCAATCACATACAAACATACATCCATGTCTCGATAAGACCAAATTCTTGCAAATCATACTAAGGACAGTCTAACCACCAATCGGGTTCGTCACAACCAATGGTCTATCAACTATCTCGGGTTCCAGTCCCAACCTATCTACCAGGTCACTAGATATGAAGGAACGGGAAGCCCCAGTATCAAACAAAACTCGAACTGGTACATCATAAATAGAAAGCATACCTTGAAGAACAACATTCTTTCCTTTCTCCGCCGCAGTTGGGGCATTCAACGAAGAAGGAATAGCATCAATAGCATATGCTTTCACAATCTGCTTCTCCTTAAGAGGTTGCGGACACTTATCCTTGAAATGTCCCACTTGACCACAGTTGTAGCACTTCCTTTCCGCTGGCTTAGCCCGACATTCTTTAGCATAATGGCCCTTCTTTCCACAGCTGAAGCACTCAACATCCTTCTTGCTCTTTTTCTGGCCACCTTTAGATTGGTCCTGCTTCCTCTTATTCTGAGAGTTATTCTTGCCTCCACCGCCTGCTTGCGGCTTTGGCCCTTCTGCAGATGCAGCCTCAGTCTTTGACTTAGGGTAAAGGCTCTCTGATCTCAAAGCTTTCCCCACGATCGATTCAAAAGTCTCATCGATGTGGTTAATAAGCCTTTCCCCCAAGTACCCATCCAAACCAGTAATGAACTTCTCATTCTTCTTCTCAGGAGTATCAATAAGAGACAGTCCATACTTTGACAAAGTGTCGAACTCAGCAATATAATCAGAAACTTCCCTTCCGTTCTGCTTGAGTTCCAAGAACCTCTTAAACAACACTGACTTCTGGGCAGCTGGAATAAACATCTCGCTAAAGCGAGCCTTGAACTGATCCCAAGTAACCTGATCCTCTGGAGTAGCTGTTCTAATGGCATTCCACCAATTCATCGCTCGCCCTTGCAGCTGACGAGACGCTAGCCTTCTCTTCATCACATCCTCAAGAACCAAGTCATCGAAGATACGGTCACAGCTATCCATCCAATCCTGAACATCCGTGGCCGACTCCGTTCCGTGGAACGGCTTTCCACCAAGATTAGTGTAATCCTTGCACAACTTGGGGAAATCGACCCTAGGCGCCTGCACTACTGGGCCAACACCAACCCTGGGATTGGGAACTGCCCCTTGCACTTCTCTAAGCATGTCCCTCATGAGGTTAGTAAACATTGCCCTCATGTCAGCGGCATTCCGTGGGTTGGTTCCTCTACCAGCACCCCTCGTATCTCGGCTCATCGTCAATCTGAAAAAGGGAAACGATTAACGACCCCATATTGGTGCTAGTGCAGTGCAACTTCATTCTTATACTACTAATAGTATATATATAGCTTTTGAAAACCAAAGTAATCACAAATACGCGCTCTCATATACGTACTATCTCTCCCTAGTGTCTTTCCCTAGGTTAACTATGCAACCTAGAGCTCTGATACCAAGTGTGATGGCCTGCCCCGTACCAACCGACATTTACTCCAAAGGTGCGCTGTACACATGTCCAGTTAGCACGGAACGGGTCGTCAGAAGGAAAGGGAAGAAGGAAATGAACATACAAAGAACCTGTAGAATGTCTCACAGCGCATAGAACAAAATATAATAATAACATACTTGACATAAAATAGGAGAGACAGTGCATAAGCTGAAAATCAGAACTAAACATCATAGCAGCGGAAATCCAAAATACAGCTTATTACAACTTTCAAACTGTCTCAAAGCAAAAGCAAGATAAAGGAAGTACAATACTAATGCCCAAGTAGCGACCACCCACGACACAGAGAGAATGTGTATATATATATCATACGTGGAAGCCTCCTGCTCGCCTCCGAATCAGCTACTCGCGCATCACCAGCTAACCTGTCTCTAGTCTGCTCGTGTGAGCACCCAGAGTAATAAGAGGAGACATAAAACTCTGGGTCAGACATAAAGCCTGGTATGAGCGATAAGCATCTAAAGTGAAAAATAACAGGTAGACTAAAACATACCTGAACCTGGACCTGCAACCAAAGAGTTAGCACTACATACTGTACAACACTCTAAGGTACCATATCAGACGGTGTAAAGATACGGAGGTGGGGGAGGTGTGCATGTCATAGGGATGGCAAACAGTCAAACATAGCATCCATCCTCACATCTCTCACTCAGTGCGTAAAACATACGATATTCACCACTTCGATCACCCAACATACCTTGCTACGATCACTCTGCCCCATGAAGTCATAAATGACTTCACTGCACTGATAACGTAGCCATTAAATCCTCGCTATATCCACTTGCCCCATGGAGTTATTCACCCCATCTGCACTGGCTCATAGCCTTACCAATCCTTACTATGTCCACTTGCCCCATGGAGTACTATGTCCACTTGCCCCATGGAGTTGTTCACCCCATCTGCGCTGGCTCATAGTCTTACTACGCATCACCTTGCCCCTCAGGTCATAATGACCCTATTGCACTGATAACGTAGTCTTGCTACCATCACCTTGCCCCTCAGGTCATAATGACCCTACTGCACTGATAAGTAGCCCATCCTTCATTCTTAGTGGTGAATCGAAGTTATGAACGCCGACAACTCCTTAGCACACGTCCCGCAGCAAAGTCCAACCATGAAGCGAACTCATCGGTTCCCAACTGGATCCTGAGCTCTAACTTCCCATATTGGACTACCTTTGCATATCGGGTTATTGGTCAATACTGGGTCGGGTCGGGTTCCTTCTCAAGCCATCGGTTCGGGTCGGGTATCCTCCATCTGTTCGGGTCGGGTCTTCTTCTGGTGTGGTTCGGGTCGGGTGCCACTCCATCGGTTCGGGTCGGGCGTTTCTCCTCGGTTCGGGTCGGGTGTCACTTCCCCCTCCAGCTCATGCTTCCGCTCCGATCCGCCTCGTCATCCTTTATGTGCTTCGATCCGATCCATCCTCCTCTATCCGCTCCGATCCCTACTCCCTAATCCGATACGATCCCAATTCAGCTAGCGTGGCCTTCCTTTTTGCCATTTTTTTCCAAGTGTTGGGTTCCGATCCGATCGAATTCCTTGCTCAGTTCAACATATCCGATCCGAGCCTCATATCCGATCCGATCCGAACCCTGCACGGTTTTCTGAAACTGTTCCAGCAAGTGTTTACGCCATTCGACGACGTTTTCGACCATTCTAACTATTGAAATCAATCACAAAGCATTTCATACAATCATAGCAACATGCATAATCAACCACAAACATCAAAACATCAACATGATAGGTTAAAATGGATCAAACATACCCAAAACCCCATATTTCCCCTTAAGCATGTTTAGGTGAAACTAATGATAGGATTAGCAAAACTTAACCAAATAAACCCAAATTCATATCAGAGGTCTAAAACATCATTTAGGAATTTATGAACATTTTTCCCGAATTTATTAGTGTATAAATTCGCTAATTAACACTAATTACCCTTAACTAGCCATAATTAGTGTAAAACTATGCAAATCACTCACCTTAGCCACAAAATAAACTAAGATCTGAAATAAATCTCTGATTTGATGCGAATCCCAATGCTAAACAGCAGCTCCAATGTTGCTTTGGTGTAGATCTCCCTTGATTAGATGTTGCTAAGCTTAATCCTTGACCAAAAGATGATTTGGAGGTGATTTAGAGGTTAGAGGCCATTTTTAGGGTTCCTTGGTGATAGGTGGAGGCTAGAAAACTGAAATGGAATGATCCTCTATCTCATTTCAGCCTTCCCATAACCCTAATCCCGAAATGGGTTATGGGCCTATCCACTAATCATCCGATTTGGCCCGATTAAGCAGTTTTTCACCCTCCAAACCTTATTTCAGCCATATCTCCCAAACGATAAGTCCGTTTAGCTATTATGACCACTCTACGGAAAGGTAAACCATCAAACGAATCCAATGGAAGTGGTTTCAGGTCAAAATTTCTTTCCATTCAAAAGTTATGGCCAAAACAGTACCAACTAAGGGCAAAATGGTCATTTAAAAATCGACAAAAATCATTAACATGGAAAATGACTCTAATGGATGTTTCCCAAAGTTACATGACCATACGACTACACATGGGAAAGAAATAATTATTCTACAATCCTATGATGTGTAGAATACGGGTCGTTACAGCTAAAGATTCGGGTAACCAATAACTAAAAGTATGGGTGGCAGGACCTTAACCTTAATTGGTTGGTCGGTGTAGTCTGGCCCCGTTACTAAGAGATGCACCTATATATCCAACGAACAATGATACGTGCCCTTTTCCATGTTGATGGAAGAAACTTCTTGATATTTGGTTGCATGTGTTTTGTTATGCATTGATTGTGATATTTCAGAATTTAAATTTCCAAATGATTTGGTTTGAGATCTCGAAGTGAAAGCTAATTTGATATGAAAGCCAGATATGTATTTCAAGTGATTCGAAATAAGATATCGGGAATAAAGTCCAAAGAAATAACTTCTGTAAAGTTAATTAGATTTTGAAAATCTAAGTTTTAGAATTAAACCCAAATGGGTAGTTTGAGGAATTGCATATTGTTTGATGCATCGTAGGCTCCATAAGTCTATTTCTGGTAGTTGGTTTATGCATTGGCATTCCTGTGGAGTAAACTCGTTTCATGTTATACGGCATAGTCCCATGATATGCCTTAACATTAAAACAAGTTAAGAATAACTGTAGGGTTTCTCATACCTGTACCATGTGTAACACCCCACCTCCGTTAAGGTCACTCACAAAGGGAACGCCTTAACTTCAGTGGAGCGTCATAAGTGTATAGAACATATAAATTACAAAACAGACAAAATTTAAACAGCTAAAATAAATAAAACTTTACTTTATAGATAAAACAACATCATGGTAAAACAACTTGTTCAAAGATTGTTTTCCAGCACCAAAACACCAATACCCATTACAACAAAGCATCTGTCTTGTTTAACAAAATAAAGAAGCATGAAATGACAATGATATTCCCCAATAAAGCATGAGCCAGCCATAGCAATGGAAAAGAGAGTCCAAAGCAATACATCGTCTATCTTCGAGCTTGGAAAGAAAACTAAGCTAAGTGGTAATATTCCCTCCTTGTGAAGGGGGAACGGAAGAAAAGAGAGCGAAACAAAACAGAGTCAGACATAAAGCCTGGTAAGTCCAGTGATTGTTCAACATGTAAACATGTAAAAGGATCATGAATACAATGGATACCAGACCATAACCATGATAATAAGCATAGCAAGACAACAAATGATGATCGTTAGATATGACAAGGTAAGATACACTGAATGCTCTTCGGTTCTTTCTCTGATTTCCTATTTTCTCTGCACCACCCAAATAACATCCTAACTAGTGTCTTTTATAGAACGATTTGTATTCGCTACTAGTGTCCCAACTAGTATCCTGTGAAAAAGGATCCGTACCCCCTACTAGTGTCACAACTAGTATCCTATGTTATAAAATAAGGTGATCCCAACCCCACAATTATGGTAGCCTTCAGGTGTATATCTAGTATGAGGATCTTACCTCATCCAGCCTAATTGCCATAAAGATGTTAGATGTACCCTTACTACCCTATCGACCGGCTCCCTACTTGTATTAACTTTCCTTGTGTCTGTGTCAATCGGCCCTCTCTTGCATGTAGATATCCTGTGCTAGTCCAACCATAAGGTGTATCAATCCCTATGATAGCAAGCCGACACAAATTATAGATGCACATTGTATACTACTGATGCCCAATGCCTGCTCTTCCACTCCGGAGCACGTGCACGTCCATATTCCGTCGGAACTACAATGCTGCACCCCTACCACTATTTTGACCGCTTATAATCATCCCAGCAATCGTGCCCCATCCTACCTAGTTTCAGGGTACCATGATACATCTATGTGGGTTACTGCTGAAATGGGTCCCCGTTACTAGGGTTTTCTAGGGTCTATTCGTATACCCCCCAAATTGGCTAAATGTTATCCATCCACTCAAGTTAACTTAACCCATCCACATGCCATGTCATGTTGGTTAAGTGTTTCTTATTAACTTAACCCTTCTCATTCATCATGTTGTAATTGGTTAAGTGTTTTTTTATTAACTTAACCCTTTTCATTCATCATATTATATTAGTTAAGTGTTTCCTGTTAACTTAACCATACTCGTTCATTGGTTAAGTGTTAACTTAACCCTACCACTGGTCATGTTACATTGGTTAATTATTGCCCTCTTGTGTTACTTAACCCTACCACTTGTCATGTTACATTGGTTAAGTGTTGCCCTCTTGTGTTACTTAACCGTACCACTTGTTATGTTACATTGGTTAAGTGTTGCCCTCTTGTGTTACTTAACCTTACCACTTGCCATGTTACATTGGTTAAGTGTTGCCCTCTTATGTTGCTTAACCCTATCACACATCATGTTATACTGGTTAAGTGTTGCTTTGATTAACTTAACCCTACCATTCTTAGCCTGTCTATTTTTTAGCTTTAATTTATTCATTACAGCACCAACCTCTCACATTAGATCTATATTGTTGTGGTCGCTGGATGTACCGTGCGGTTCCGGGAAGCCTTACACCGCAACTCAATCTAACCTCGGGTTTTTGGGCTTAAATGCGCTAGCCTCTCACATTAGATCTATATTATTGCGGTCGCTGGATGTGCTGGGCGGTTCCGGACAGTCTTATATTGCAACTCAATCTAACCTCGGGCTAGGCATGTTCATCTTTAGCCATTTTATATATTTGTCTTATGTGTCCAAATCTATGTGTCAAATTTTCCACAAGTCTAGCCAATACAAGTTTATGCCACATTCCCATGCTATGCCCAAAATTTACTCAATTAAATTATACCCAATTTTCCCTACGTTATAATCGCACGTACAACAAGATTCAATCTAAGTTCCAAATGAACTTAGTATTCACAAAAGCAAGTAAAAAGGGGAACAATAGAGAAGGGGCATAAGAATTGACATAAGGAAAAATAGGCATGTAAAGATGTACCCAATTCAAGAATCATGCTTCAATGTTGTACGTTAACAATATGGGTAGACAAGCTAAGCAATTTACACCATAGGTATAAAGATTAGATAGAATTGGACTTAAGAGAATCATTCATTTTTATGTACAACATGATAAGTCCCACTATATCAACCACAATAGTCTCATAAGCATAGGATGTTCAACATGATATGTTCCATCATATAAATCACAACAGTCTCATAGGCATGATAGGTTCAATTATGTCAATCCAACAGTCTTATAGGCATGATAGTTTTTATTATGTCAGTCACAACAGTCTCATAGGCATGATAGGTTCTTTTATGTCAGTCCAACAGTCTCATAGGCATGATAGGTTCTATTATGTCAGTCCAACAATCTCATAGGGTTGATAGGTGTATTTACAACAATCACGATAGTCTCATAGGCATAAGCAATTTAGATTTGACAAAAGGATAGGCACAAATCAGAATTAGGCATCATTCTAGATCCGATTATTACATTCATGATTTCTATTAGATGTTTAAATCTAAATAATAATTGAACTTACAGAAAAAGGACGGATCTTGTATTCTGGGATCTGATTTTTGAATTTGAAAAGCTATCATTTGATGTAGACGTTTGATTTGAAGTTCTTCTAATTGATTACTAGTTTGGATTTATTTTTCTAGTTAGGAGAAGATGAAGGAGGCTAGGTAGCTTGTAGACGAACAACATGACGACACCATAGTCTTAGGGTTATGAGGTTAGTGTCTATGTTAGGCTATGTATATATAGATGTCCAGGATTAATTCTAGCCTTTAGATTAGTCTAGGAGAAATCAGAGCCATCAAACCGTAGAGATGTGTCATCCACCCAACCGTAGCACGACACATAAGCCCTAACACCTCAGGAATTAGTCATTGGCCAATCAGAGAAGGCCACATCAGCTCATGACTACAGAAATTCGTCACAGGAAGAAAATCTCAAAGGGGTCGACTCCCTACGGGGGGGTTAACACCTATGCCGACTCCCCTATATTTGGGTCGACACCTATGTCGACTCCCCTTTGGGGGGGGGGGGGGGGGGTCAACAGCCTGAGCAGGAATTTTCACGCTCAGCCTGTTCTGTCCGAATTTTGAATTTTGAACTGGATTTATTATTTAATTATTATTTTTTGTTTATTCTTAAAATCTTCTGAACTCCATAACTTCTTCATATGGAGTCCGATTCACATAAACTCGAACTCTATCTCAAGCAAAATTCCGAGACGAACGCAATGGAGTAACCTATTTCCCTTAATTCTTCTTCTAAAAATTAAGTGTTCTTAGATTTGTTAATTTTAATATTCATAGAAAATATTAGGTGTTACATTCTTCCCTCTTTAAAGGATTTCGTCCCCGAAATCTCTAAGTTAAGAAGAATATATCCTAATATCCAACATCCATCTACTCAACCATCAATCACAGGCACCCATTGTCCTTAAAAGACTTCTAATTTTTTCATGATCATATGCATAGTGCGTGTATATGTCCTTATCTAATGCAAAATCAGGCGGTCTATTGATTTAGTTGACCTCCTTGATGCCAATCATGTCAGTGCTATGAGTCCATCATGTATGCAATTATTCCTAATTGTATTTTGTAACTTCTACATGAGTGCGCAATCATTCGTACAAATGCAACATCCACATGATAACACATCAAGCTTCAACCCATATATAAATTCATATATGCATATGCAATATGAAAGTGACTGAGCCGATCTAGTACCTAGTGTGTGTGTGTGTATTTGCATCCACGAGCAACCACTAGCAAACACTTGCATCTACCAAACATAACATGTCTCAAACACATGAATACATCCATTAGCTTCTACCTAAGGATTGAGGATAGGACCGAGAGGATATACTTAAAGATAAATACTAGCATGCAAACAAACTTTACAGGAAAAGAGAGATCAAGGATATACCCTCAAAAGGGTATGATGTGCGTATCTAGTCTTCATCCTTCTAAGTTGCATCTTCTTGAGCTTCACCCCATTGTGCTCTAACTGTCTTGAATTCACGATTGCGTAGCTTCTTAATTTCTGTTTCCAAAATATGAGTTGGAACCCATTACACTGTCGCCTCTCGTTCCACCTCTTCTCCTTCTAGTATACTCGGGACTACAACTTCTGCTGTGTCATGCTAACATTTCCTCAAAGGATCTTCAAAATTCACTAGAGGGTATTCCATGTGGAAGAACTATCTCTTGAAAATAAACAGATGCTAGCCATGTTTCCAAGTGTAGTTATTAAGGTGATTAGAGGTCTCTTCTCTAATTAATTTATCTATTGCGTCAACTATCTGAGAGTCTTTTCTTTGTGAAGTCCCTATTTGATCCAAAAGCGTAGGTCTTACTCCTAGCGATGCCAACTACTAACTTAACCAAAGGTTTTAAAATCGAAGGTTGATGTGTATTCTGAACTTTTCCTTTTCACATAAAGAGGACTTGAAGTCAACCTTTTTCTTCTTAAGGCATCTGCTACGACCTTACCCTTACTTTTCACATCAAAATTGCGCCCAATCCCATGCTGCATGCATCCGTATATACCGTAAACCTTTTACTATTGTAAGGTAAAAGTCAAAACTGGGGCCGTTGTAAGAGCCCTCTTGTAACGACCCAGAAAATCTGAACCAATTTAAAAATTTTAAATTGTCTAAAATAATGGATTTTAAATATTTAAAATAAATATTTTAAATAATAGCAATGAAAAGTGATTTTGAATCGACGTTTGAAAACGAATATAATTAATTCTAATTATAAACAAGGCCTGAAATGGAGCTGCAGTTTCAAAAATTGAATTCAAATTTTGTCGGACTGTACCGGGGGCAAAACAAAACGGATTTAAGTGAAACCAGAAATATTTAAATCTATTAGTGAATACCTTTCTAACAAATCTGAAAAATAGAATTTTCGTTGCGGAAAGCAAAAGTTATGGCCGAATGAATTTTCAGAAAGGTCGCTATGGAATTTATATAGCCCGTGAAATTGGCCATTTTGCAAACGGTCTCGGAATTCGACGAAACCACTTTTGTTGGATCCGGGATGTGAAGTTATTTCTAAGTTTCAAATTTCATAATTTTTGAAGCTAGTATGTGAGCGTGGCAAAGGAAAATGTGTTTTGATCAACTATAGTTAAATTGGATCGACCAGAAATGGGCCTTTTTGCAAACGGTCTCAAAATTTGACGAAACTAGTTTTATTGGGACCGTATCATCAAAACATAGCCAGATTTATTTTTTTGGAATTGTTCGAATCAGTTTGTGGCCCTGGCAAATTGAAATGTACGTTCGAATCGAATATTGAATGTTATATATTTTAAATTGAATGGAAACTGACTGAAACAGTCGAATGGGCCTACGAAACATATTCCATTGTGTTCGAAATGGGGGTAAAACGCTAGGGACGATAGTCGTTGGGTTTAGATTGGTGGTCGTGTCAGGAAACCCCTTTAAAAACCCATCGGCCAATCATAATTTTTATAAAAAAAAGAAAATTCTTCATTTCTCTCTTCCCGATGAACGACGGAAACCGCTCATAACCTTCCCGTCCATTTTCTGTTCAATCCACGCCGAATTAGCTCGTGCGACAGTTGAACTTTTTGAAGATCTTCTCGAGATCTTCAAATCCATATAAAGTTTGGGATTTTCGTGGCATGTGGAGGGAGAATCGACGTCCTGAAGTCGACGACTTCAACTCGCCGCCATCGCTGCCTGGGACCACCGAGCTGGCCCCAACCACCACGCGCAGGCGCGCGTCTACCCCCTCTTCGTCGCTATGTCGGCCGATCCTCCTATCGATTCGTGGTTTGATCGAAAATTGCAAACCTAGTTTTGAACCTTTCAACTGAGGTACGACTTGTTTTATTTTCAACTGTTTTAACACCTTTAAACCGTTGCAAACTTTGAAAAATCATATCTTTTTTGTTTCTTAACGAAATTCGATGAAACAGGAAATATCGTGACCGTGTGGACGTCTTCTACATTTTAGAAGAGACCGCATATTTTTCTGAGCCTTCTGCTATTTTTGGTGGAGTGGAACCCAATGTGAGATTTCTAATTTATAAACGATATGGAAAACGACGATGTATAAATTATATAGTCGATGTATGGGTTATATAAGCATTGTACACCTCATGTATAAGCGTTGTATAAGTTGTACTTCGATGTATAAGTTATATATGCGTTGTAAAAATTATATATGTGTTGAAATAGAAGTGAATTGCTATATATATATATATATATATATATATACGCCCCTCGTCCACAAACCATGGATGATAATTATTGGTTGTGACTGGTGTGAAAACTGATTGATAGTGAATGGTTGATTGTGATTGTTTGTGGTTGATATTGGTTGATTGTGGTTGAAAAATACCCATTTGTAGTTGAGAAATATTTGGTTGAAACCACATAGGATTAGTTTGTGGAAATGAAATAAATATATACATGCCGCCTGCGTGCGAACTAGATGCATGATCCCCATTGTCAAAAACCGCGAGGTTTTAAGGTAGAGCGAGGAGCCGTACTAGGGACGGTCCCGGTTTTAACTACCCTGCCGTTATGCTGCCGAAATTTTGAATAATATTCATGTGTTTGAATTATTTTCATTTGTTGCAACTATATTTATTCATTAAATAGAAAACCTCCATGGGTGGAAACGATATTCATTTGTTGAGTTGAAATTCATGTGTTGAATGGTATTCATATTTTGAAATAAATTGTTTTATAATAAAAATCACATTTTTATCATCTATACGAACTATATAAAATAATATTGTTTTGAAATAAATTGTTTTATAATAAAAATCCCATCTTTATCATCTATATAATCTATATAAAATAATAGTGTTTTGAAACAAATTGTTTTACAATAAAAATCACATTTTTATTATATACATGAGTGGTCAAATATAGTGAAGTGTTGAAATAGAAGACAGTTTGATAAAAATATCGTTTTTATCAAAAGTATGAAATTCATATGGTTTTGAAATCGAAGAATCGATATATATATTTAAATGGATTGAAATATATCGAATAACGACGCTGCAGTTCGTATTTTGAAATCGTGATTTCAAATGATTAGTGCAGGAGATCCGACCATCGGATTTTCCCGAAACCACAACCGTTGGGTTCGCTTTGGAAAAATCTTTCCAACGTCACCAACTTTGTAAAAATCCAACGGTTGGATTGTCTGGAATGTTTAATTCAAATCTGAAGGAAAACAGCGCCAGGATCGATTATATTTATATATATAAATATAATTATATCTAATCGAATAACGACGCTGCAGTTCGTATTTTGAAATCGAAACTTCAAACGATTATACCGGGAGATCCGACCGTCGGATTTCCCCAAAACTGGAACCGTTGGATTCGTTTTGAAAAGATCTTTCTAATGATGTAAATTTTGTGAAGATCCAAGGTTAGATTTTCAGATATGTGTAAATCAAATCTGAAGAAAAACAGCGCCACGACCGTGTTATGGCCCGAAGCGTCGTTTTGAATAAATTGGCTATTTTTTTTAAAATAAATAAAAATGATAAATCGTTATAAAATATCATAAACGATATGGAATGGAAATAAACTGAATTTGCTCGATTTATGTGGTATTTGATAGTGGAATGTGTTTGGTGTGAAAATTACATTGAATAACGAAATTGGTGTTGTGGAATGATTTAACCACTGAAATAAATTGATTTGAAATTCTAAACATACATGAATTATTTGAAAAGTCCGAGTTAATTCTCATTTCAAATAATTGACCGACGATTGAAAGTCGAAGATGAAGACGGTGGTAGAAGACCGGAGATCTTCACCTCGTTTGGATGGTAACCGAGGTCCTGATTGGGAGGCATCCCGAAATATGGATGATGAGTGGTGATCGTCCAGGCGTACGTGGTGGTCGATGGGTTTGCGAGGTATTTAGTGCCTCCAGTTTCGTTCAAACCCAGAACAGACTTGTAAATGGACTGTGTGTCTGACATTGGATTTTATTCTATGTTGATTGATCTCTATTAAATATACATCTGTTTGGCAGCGGAGAATTTATTCTTTTGCTTAACGCCCTTCTCTGAAACGCACGAGCTCAGAGGTTGTATATCGATGGACATCAGTCGCATGGCATGAATTGCTAGTGTGGCATGCCTAAGTGGCAAATGATCAGGGCTTCTGTTGAAAAGCAAAGTTTTGTAGTGATGATCAAAGCACCACATGTGTGGCATAGCTTTGTGTATAACGTGAATTCGCAGGCCTCACTCCCTGGTATGAGCAAGAAACGGGAGAAGGATCTCAGGGAGGGCAAGCGTTTCTTTCTAGCTAGGAGTTGTGTCAGTGTTTTTACACGGCCTGACATTTTACTTATGTGGTTGTTGCTGTTGCGAGGCGCCTCGGTTTGATCGGACGATCCGGGTCCGATGGAGTCATTCGTTGGCTCACTTACGTCCCATAGGGCGGGGAAACGCAGTGTTCAGGCATTTTAATCCACATCGGTGGACCGGCCCTGTCGCTCCTAGGGTCACTCGAGCTCTGATCCTGAGACATGGGCTAGAGCGTCTCGAATTCGGTAAGGACTATCTTTTGCCTTGGTTCATGATGGAAATCCAACTTCCAAATACGTGACTGTGCGGTTTTGATTGTATATATATATGGCGACATGATATATGGTACCCATGCCGCCTATGATTGATAGTTATGATTCAAATTGTTTTGAAACATATAAACACTAGTAATAATATCAAATGCTTTTGTTTTAGTCGTATCAATCATATTTTGGCCATTATAAGGTAAAACTCTATCCGCTGGTTTGCGTTGCATTGTGTGATGGGAACTGAGTCTTATAATGGCTTCATTTTTATAAAAAGCATTGCGTTGTTTAAAAGAAAGATTTGTTTTAAAGCACTGGCAATCCAATGGAGTAAACCCGTTCCACGAAAGTGGCGTGGTCCTGTGATTAGCCATTTTATAAATGTGTTGAGTAGATTTCTCATACCAGTCCCATGACTGACTCGTAGTTTGTTTCACTTTCAAACTCGGGTGCCCCTTTTTCTACACCGGCAGCCTTGTATTCAGGTTTAGCTGGTTCTTTCTGGATAGCTGGAGCTGAAGATGGACCTATCATTTATCTCTTTTTATGCTGTTCAGCTCCTATTGTACATTATGTTTGTTTTCTGCTGTAGACATTTATGTATATCTGAATTGTATTTGTACTAAGTATGATCCTGTATACTGTGTAACTCTGATGATTACTCTTATCTAGTATATTCTATTGTTCATTATCTGGTGTATTTATTTAATTCTGTTCTGCTATTATCGGTTTCTGTGTTATATTCCAAAGATTACCCTTGCCTCCGTCAGTACGGGGTTTGGGGTCGAGACGACTTGATCGGATTACAATTTATCAACAGATGTATCAAGAGATCCTAGGTAACTAAGCATGACAGGATCCTTAAGGTTACACAAGATTTCGAGGGTATTACTGTAACACCCCGAATTTTAGTTAATACTAAAATTCACTAATCATAGGATAAATAATCTCAGATGTGGGAATTGGGGGTAACGGGCTGCGTCGTTGCGTTCGTCTCGGAAAAATACGCGAAATAGAGTCCGAGTTTTCGAGAATCGGAGTCCGTATGGCCCGGTTATGGCCCAAAGAAGTTTGCATAAAATTTAAAACTTAAAAGCAGATTTAGAAATTTAAATTAGGATTTGAAATTAGAACCAGCGGGGCCAGGCGGGAAGATTCCCGCCCTGACCATGTCGACAGGGCTGTCGACAGGCCTGTCGACAGGGGTGTCGACTTGCCTGTCGACTTGCCTGTCGACACGGCGTGTCGAACCAGGGTGCTTGGGTGCACCAGATCTGGTTTTCTGGCTAGGGCTGGGCTGGGTTCTAGAGATTTCCTAGATCTAACGGACCTAAACTAATCTGGGGTTAATCTAAGGGCCTAAAACACTACCTAATCCTATAAATAAGACCCTAACCCTACCCTAATTCATTCATAATTAGATCTTGTAACTAAACTATGGCAAAATGAAACTTGATCATGGCCTCCACAAATCAATGAAGAGAGTTGCAAGCTAATCAACCCCTAATCATCTTCTTCTTCATATTTGGCAACTAGTTTTACTTCATAAGTTTGCTAATCTTAGTTTTGGTGAGTTCCTATGGTTTTAATAATCAATTGTTAAATTGATTATGGTAGGATGTGATAAGACATGGCTATGTTTGTGGATAAATGTGTTTATGCAAGTTTGTATGATATGTGATTTGCAAATTTTATGTTAAATGCAAGTTTAAGGCCATGTTTTATGATGCAAAACACTATGTTAAACATTTATGCATATGTAACATGTTATGCAAACTATATGTGAGAATATATGCAAGTTATATGTAACATGATATGCAAGTTATGCATGTGATTTTATGCATGCTAAGTATTTGATGTTATGCATGCTAAGTATTTGATGTTATGCATGCTAAGTATTTGATTGTATGCATACTAAGTATTGGGTTTTATGCATGTTAAGTGTTTGGGTTTATGCAAGTTAAGTGGTGGGTTTATGCATAATAAGTATTTGATTTTATGCATAATAAGTATTTGATTTATGCATGATAAGTAAGTGGTTTTATGCATGCTAAGTGTTTGGTATTATGCATAAATCATGACATGCAAGTTTACCCTTTTAAATATGGTATATACATATGCAAGATGGCACCTTTATATGCTATGCATGTTTACCCTCCTTTAAGATGCAAGTCATATATGCAAGTTCGACATATTATGCAAGTTATGCTTACATGCAAGCTCAACATGTTATGCAAGTTATGTGCATGATGTTATGTAAGTTATGTGCATGTTGTTATGCAAGTTCATATGCAAGTTATGTGTATGAGGGTATGCAAGTTATGTGCATGGTGTTATGCAAGTTAAGTTTATGAGATTATGCAAGTTATGTGCATGATGTTATGCAAGTTATGTATATGCTTAAATGCGAGCTTAATGTGATATGCAAGTATGTGAATGTTTATGCAAGTATATGAATGCCCATGCAAGTATGTGAATGCTTATGCAAGTTATGTGTAGGCTTAAATGCATGTCTAACATGTTATGCAAGTTATGAGAATGCTTATATGCAAGTTCAACATGTTATGCAAGACATGTGTATGATAATGTGCAAGTTTGGGTTAAATGTGGTTGGGTTAATATATGCTCATATATGCAAGTTGACATCCTCTTAACCCATGACAAAGTTGTATGCTAAACCCATGATAATTGTGAT
Organism: Allium sativum; assembly: GCA_030737875.1. Lineage (NCBI taxonomy): Eukaryota > Viridiplantae > Streptophyta > Magnoliopsida > Asparagales > Amaryllidaceae > Allium > Allium sativum. Next base: position 363,769,725 of record CM060916.1, on the reverse strand, counting down.
GGATCTTCCCCTTTATTATGTCAAGAAATGAGGACGATTTACGTGGGGAACGATGGGGTTGGTAAATATGTTAATTAAAGCATGGTTGGGTATGATTAAGCATACCATAAAAATAAATTACCATAAGTGGGAATTTACCTATTGAGTTAGGTCTACCCCATGGGAATTTACCTATTGAGTTAGGTCTACCCATGTTATGGAAAACTTGATATTAATTAGGGAAAATTAATATGGGGGTGATTAATTAGGTGTAATTAATCGACTAAGACACGAGGTTGGACTCATTTGTAGTGTAAAACTGCCCGGACCCGACCGGCCTAACCAGTTGCTACAAATGTCAGCCCAATGTGAGAGGTCTTAGCCATAAATTAAATACGTGATTAAAGTAAAGACACGAGGTTAGACTCTGTTATGACGTAAGACTGCCCGGACCCTACCGGCTTAACCAGGCGGTCATAACAGCCAGTCTAATGTGGGAGGTCTTTATGGGAGATCACGGTCTTAATTAATTAAGAAACACTTAACCATATTAGCATGTAGTGGGACATGAGGGGTTAAGTGGGTGCCTTGGGTGGCATGTAGTAACTAGTGGGGGGTGCCTTGGGTGGCATGAGGAAACTAGTGGGTTGCCTTGGGTGGCAATAGAAAATACGATTAGAATACTTAACCAAAGTGGAACATGTAATTAAACATGATTAAAGGGTTAAGTAAGTGCCTTGGGTGGCATGTGGGAATTAAGTAAGTGCCTTGGGTGGCATGTGGGAATCAAGTAAGTGCCTTGGGTGGCATGCGGAAATCTAGTGGGCACCTTAAGTGGCAATTAAAATATAATTAGATGACTTAACCAAACCTTAACGTGTAAGGGGGCAAGATTATAAAAAGAGGTTAAGTGGGATGCACTAGATTAATGACAAGCTTAAGTAGTAGCTTGTGGGGGGGCCCATTTCAACCAATATCCCAAACGTATCTTTGTGGGCTCGACCCATGTCGAGTGACGGGACACACATATTGGGCTTGATTATAAGAGGCCAAAACGGGGTAGCGGTGGCAAAGCAAGTCCAACGGGTTTCATATGCGTGTGTAGGCCCGGGCTGGTAGATAAGCCGTTGTTGCATCGTGTAGATATAAAGCCGTGCACCGTTGATATTATCAGGTGGCCACTTTAGGGGAGTGATACACCCCACTGTGGGACCAGCACGGGTATCTACGTTAGGGAGCCGATCGCTTGGGAGTAGTGGGTACACCTAGTAAAGATAGGGGCAGACGACACCTATGTAGGGGTACACAAAACTACTGGGTAAGATAACTAGGTACACCTAGTGGAGGTAGGGGCAGACGGCACCTACGTGGTCAGCTAGAAGTACCAGAAGCTATTAGTTATATTTTCTAAGTCTTTAAGTGGGATCAACCTTTAAGTAGGAATTACTCTTGGTGGGTAGAACTGGTGTGGTGCAGTGTAGGAATTACCCTTGGGTGGGTAGGTCTGGGGTGGTGTAAGCTAGTAATTATCCTTGGGTGGATAAATACGTCGTTTCGATTATCGTAGTACATCCTGTGTTTTGTGGGCTACTTATTGTAGTCATTATCCCCATAGGTACCGTATCTTGTTTATATCATACCCTAATTACTTTAATGATTGTATTGTTAGGGTTATAGGACTCACTCAGACTTATGTCTGACCCCGTTGTTGTTTATCTTTTTCCCCACCCTCAGGTTATCAGAGTGGACTTAGCACTAGTGGGCTTGGACCAGACCGCTATATCTTTCTTTTGGGGCTTGGACAGTAGAAGTAAAGCTCGGTTTATCTTTTGGCTATTGTCTATGTAATGGGATTATGTACTTCTATTTTATCAGGATGGATATTATGTACTTGAATCTTGTTATGGTTTTGTGATGTAACCAAACATGTTTTGTTAATGAAATGATGTTTTAAATTTTCAAGTATTACTTATATCTGTCCTGTTGTAATTTTTCTGTTCTATACTCACTAAAAATACTCCACCAAAACTAAGGCATTCCCTTTGTGAGTGACCTTAGCGGGTGTGGGGTGTTACACGTGGTATCAAAGCTTAAGGTTACCGGAACAGATAATTTTTTTAGAAAAGCTATTTTCTAAGAATATTTTTGAAAGGAGTATTTTCGAAAACATGTCTTTTAAGAGAAAAGTTTTTGAAAGAAAAGCATAATCCCCAATAGCCATATCTATATCTTTCGAATTCTCCATTTTGAATCTCTTCCTCTCTCTCTCATTTTGAGTTTCCCCTTCGCGTATAGATGATCTTTCTAAGATGGATAAGGATGAAAACCACTTCAAGGGACTTAGACGTTGGTTCAAGAAGAGAGGAAGGCTCAAATAGTTGTTTGGTTAATGAAGGATGGGAGGTTACGAGTGGAGAATAGGGAAGAAGAAGGCTAGTAGTTATCCTTTTGGGAGGAGTAGGACACCTTATTAGGATTGTCCAAAGGAGCAAGAGCAAGGTATGGAATCTTCTGGAGGGTAGTTGTATTCCCTCACGACTAGGGTACCAGATGGGGATAAGACCGTCTAGGTTGGAATTTGGATTTCTTTATTATCCGATTCAAACTTTATTTGATCCTGATATATCGAGTTCGTTTATCTCACCATTGATAGTTGAGTCACTGCACTTAGACACCAGTTTGGCAGATGATCCCTTAGTTGTTTCAAACCCAATTGGGGCTCCATGATGTGTTTGGGTTTGAAAGTCTCTATACTTAGCATTGAGTTTAGAGGTGATGCTTGTTGGGCTTCACGGGCTATGGGTTAGTTTTGGGGCATGGACTGGTTATCCAGTAGAGGTGCCGTTTTTGATTTTGAAGGGAGAGTTGTTAGGCTTATGACCCGTTTGGGTAACACTCTCGAGATCTCTTGTAATCCCATAGAATCTGTTATGCTAAGTTATCTAGAATCGCTTGACATGTCGGTCTAGAGTTTGTGATCTGTTAGAGCGGTCCGGGAATACCCGGATGTGTATAAGGAGGTGAAGGGCTTACCTCCGGAGCGGGAAATTGACTTCCAAATATATCTGGTGGGTAAGGCTAAACCAGTACCTTGGCCAGTGTGCCACGTGGCTCCTCGTGAGAGGAGGGAACTCCATAAGTAAGTAGGCGATTTGCTTGAGAAGGGGTTCATAAGACGAAGTATATCGGAGTGGGGCACTCCAGTAGTTTTTGTTACGAAGGCGGATGGGTCCCTCAGACTTTGTGTAGGCTAAAGAGGATTAAATAAACTCACAAAGAAGAATAGATACCCATTGCCGAGGATTGATGATCTGTTTGATCAGTTAGCTGGCGCCTCAGTATTTTTATAGTAGGACTCAGCCACGGGATTTCATCAGTTGAGAGTGGCTGAGGATAGTACAGAGAAGACTGCCTTTAGGACTCCGGATGATTTTTTTTATGAGTGGCTGGTGATGCCATTGGGTTTGACGAACGCCCCCGTATACTTTGATGATTTGATAAGAAGGGTGTTCAAGGAGTACCTAAATAAGTTGTGATGGTCTTTGTGGATGACATCTTGGTCTTTTCTAGGAGCAAAGCCAGTTAGGGAAAAACGGTGGTTTTGGAGTAAGACTGGCGAGGACATCCAGGGTTGGACAAGGGGCTTAATTATTTAGCCGTTTTTACTAGTATCATCTCACGTAGGTCGTCTGAATTCGAAGGAGGTATCCCTTGGGTGTTTGTCTGATATTGGTTTAGGCCTTTGGGGCTTGCATTTGGGGGAATGCCGAGTTCGACTAGGGTGGTCTGCGTGAGGGATGGATAGTTGTGATGATTTTGGATGATATCCTGGTGGAGAAGAGCATGCCCTACATCTTAGGGAAGTGTTGGAGGCTCTTCGAGCGCATAATCTTAGGACAGTAAAAATGGATGGGATTCTTAGCATCCTATGGGTTTGAGATAGCGTATACCCCTGGCAAGGGTAACATGGTAGCGGACACCTTAAGTAGAAAAAGGGTTGTCCTCGAGTTTGTGGTTCATTGAACGACGGAGCCTAGAGTTTATTTCTATGTTGGATTTCAGACCTTCCGTTGATTATGTACCCGGTTTGCTAGCTTCCTTGGAAGTTAGACCTACTCTTTTGGGGCAAATTGTAGAAGCACAGAGGGACGACCCACAGTTGGTTGAGTTGGTGGAGAAGCTCATAAGGGGGGAGTCGTCCAGCCATTTGAGTAGGTACACCCTAGACGATTGGGGGTGCTCGCGTAGAGACGGTAGACTTTGTGTACCGCAAGACGAGGGTTTGAGGAAGGTTATTCCTGATAATGCACACCGTTCTAGGATGACCATTCATCCCGGTGGGGACAAGGCATGAAAAGGACTTTCTTCTGGGCCGGTATGAAGAAAGATGTGGCCGAGCATGTCGCTCGATGCTTGGTGTGCCAACAAGTGAAGACGGAGCGAAAGAAACCAGGTGGGTTGCTTCACCCATTGGAGGTTCCGCAATGGAAGTGGGACAGCGTCTCGATGGATTTTATCGACGGGTTACCCAGATCGAGAAAGGGTAATACAGGAATTTGGGTGGTGGTAGACAGACTTACTAAGAGCACCCGTTTCATACCTGTGAAGAGTAAGTGGACTGCTCCATGGCTAGCTTCTGTATATCTTCGAGAGATAGTTCGATTGCATGGGGTACCCTCTAGCATAGTGAGTGATCGAGATCCTATCTTCACTTGAGAGTTTTGGAAGAGTTTGCAAGAGGCGGTAGGGACTCAGTTGTGTTTGAGTACTGCATATCATCCTCAGACGGACGGCCAGACCGAGAGGGTGAATCATATTTTAGAAGACCTTTTGAGGCTATGTATCTTGGATCTTGGAGGTACATGGGAGGAGCATCTTCCATTGGTGGAGTTGCCCGACAGACTTAGTGGTGTACATGATTTATCCCATGGGAGGAAGTGCCTACATGAGTAGGGCCAAGTTTGCTTAGAGAAATGGAAGTAGAGCATGATGCGATGATTCGACGAGCTCCTACTTGCATCCTTGGGTCAGAGATTTGGAAGATGAGAAACAGAGAGGTTCAACTAGTCAAAGTACAAAGGGAAGATGAAGAGAGCGACGCTACCTGGAAGACGGAAGCGAAGATGCGTTCGAGGTACCCTTTCTTTCGGAGGGTATGTCCTTTTGCTTCTCCTTCATCGCATATCTTGTGCTTATCTTATCTTTGGTATGTCCTCTCGTTAGTACCTTTGACCTTTAGATAGGGTAAACCTATGGTTGAAACATGTGTTTGAGACATGTTATGGTTGATGGATGCAAGTGGATGCAAGTGGTTGCTAGTGGTTGCTCGTGGATGCATATACACACACTCTAGGCACTAGATCGGCTCAATCACTTCATATTGCATATTGCATAAAATTGTGTGTAGGAAGCTATATCTATGGATGTATAATGATTGTGTTATCATATGGATGATGCATTTTGGTGAATGATTGTGCACTCATGTAGATATTGTATGTGTCGATAGGGTTTTCTCGCATACATAATGGATGCATGGCACTATCATGGTTTGCATATGTTCATATATTAGATAGGGAACATATACACACACTTTTTGCATATGCTCATACATCATTAGAAATTGTTTTAAGGACAATGGATGCCCGTGGTTGATGATTTGAGTAGATGGTTGTTTGGATGGTAGGATATGCATTCTCCTTAGCTTAGAGATTTCGGGGACGAAATCCTTTAAGGAGGGGAGAATGTAACACCCCAAATTTTAGTTAATACTAAAATTCACTAATCATAGGATAAATAATCTCAGATGTGGGAATTGGGGGTAACGAGCTGCGTTGTTTTGTTCGTCTCGGAAAAATACGCGAAATAGAGTCCGAGTTTTCGAGAATCGGAGTCCGTATGGCCCGGTTATGGCCCAAAGAAGTTTGCATAAAATTTAAAACTTAAAAGCAGATTTAGAAATTTAAATTAGGATTTGAAATTAGAACCAGCGGGGCCAGGCGGGAAGATTCCCGCCCTGACCATGTCGACAGGGGTGTCGACAGGCCTGTCGACAGGGGTGTCGACTTGCCTGTCGACTTGCCTGTCGACACGGCGTGTCGAACCAGGGTGCTTGGGTGCACCAGATCTGGTTTTCTGGCTAGGGCTGGGCTGGGTTCTAGAGATTTCCTAGATCTAACGGACCTAAACTAATCTAGGGTTAATCTAAGGGCCTAAAACACTACCTAATCCTATAAATAAGACCCTAACCCTACCCTAATTCATTCATAATTAGATCTTGTAACTAAACTATGGCAAAATGAAACTTGATCATGGCCTCCACAAATCAATGAAGAGAGTTGCAAGCTAATCAACCCCTAATCATCTTCTTCTTCATATTTGGCAACTAGTTTTACTTCATAAGTTTGCTAATCTTAGTTTTGGTGAGTTCCTATGGTTTTAATAATCAATTGTTAAATTGATTATGGTAGGATGTGATAAGACATGGCTATGTTTGTGGATAAATGTGTTTATGCAAGTTTGTATGATATGTGATTTGCAAATTTTATGTTAAATGCAAGTTTAAGGCCATGTTTTATGATGCAAAACACTATGTTAAACATTTATGCATATGTAACATGTTATGCAAACTATATGTGAGAATATATGCAAGTTATATGTAACATGATATGCAAGTTATGCATGTGATTTTATGCATGCTAAGTATTTGATGTTATGCATGCTAAGTATTTGATGTTATGCATGCTAAGTATTTGATGTTATGCATGCTAAGTATTTGATTGTATGCATACTAAGTATTGGGTTTTATGCATGTTAAGTGTTTGGGTTTATGCAAGTTAAGTGGTGGGTTTATGCATAATAAGTATTTGATTTTATGCATAATAAGTATTTGATTCTATGCATGATAAGTAAGTGGTTTTATGCATGCTAAGTGTTTGGTATTATGCATAAATCATGACATGCAAGTTTACCCTTTTAAATATGGTATATACATATGCAAGATGGCACCTTTATATGCTATGCATGTTTACCCTCCTTTAAGATGCAAGTCATATATGCAAGTTCGACATATTATGCAAGTTATGCTTACATGCAAGCTCAACATGTTATGCAAGTTATGTGCATGATGTTATGTAAGTTATGTGCATGTTGTTATGCAAGTTCATATGCAAGTTATGTGTATGAGGGTATGCAAGTTATGTGCATGGTGTTATGCAAGTTAAGTTTATGAGATTATGCAAGTTATGTGCATGATGTTATGCAAGTTATGTATATGCTTAAATGCGAGCTTAATGTGATATGCAAGTATGTGAATGTTTATGCAAGTATATGAATGCCCATGCAAGTATGTGAATGCTTATGCAAGTTATGTGTAGGCTTAAATGCATGTCTAACATGTTATGCAAGTTATGAGAATGCTTATATGCAAGTTCAACATGTTATGCAAGACATGTGTATGATAATGTGCAAGTTTGGGTTAAATGTGGTTGGGTTAATATATGCTCATATATGCAAGTTGACATCCTCTTAACCCATGACAAAGTTGTATGCTAAACCCATGATAATTGTGATGGATCTTCCCCTTTATTATGTCAAGAAATGAAGACGATTTACGTGGGGAACGATGGGGTTGGTAAATATGTTAATTAAAGCATGGTTGGGTATGATTAAGCATACCATAAAAATAAATTACCATAAGTGGGAATTTACCTATTGAGTTAGGTCTACCCCATGGGAATTTACCTATTGAGTTAGGTCTACCCATGTTATGGAAAACTTGATATTAATTAGGGAAAATTAATATGGGGGTGATTAATTAGGTGTAATTAATCGACTAAGACACGAGGTTGGACTCATTTGTAGTGTAAAACTGCCCGGACCCGACCGGCCTAACCAGTTGCTACAAATGTCAGCCCAATGTGAGAGGTCTTAGCCATAAATTAAATACGTGATTAAAGTAAAGACACGAGGTTAGACTCTGTTATGACGTAAGACTGCCCGGACCCTACCGGCTTAACCAGGCGGTCATAACAGCCAGTCTAATGTGGGAGGTCTTTATGGGAGATCACGGTCTTAATTAATTAAGAAACACTTAACCATATTAGCATGTAGTGGGACATGAGGGGTTAAGTGGGTGCCTTGGGTGGCATGTAGTAACTAGTGGGGGGGTGCCTTGGGTGGCATGAGGAAACTAGTGGGTTGCCTTGGGTGGCAATAGAAAATACGATTAGAATACTTAACCAAAGTGGAACATGTAATTAAACATGATTAAAGGGTTAAGTAAGTGCCTTGGGTGGCATGTGGGAATTAAGTAAGTGCCTTGGGTGGCATGTGGGAATCAAGTAAGTGCCTTGGGTGGCATGCGGAAATCTAGTGGGCACCTTAAGTGGCAATTAAAATATAATTAGATGACTTAACCAAACCTTAACGTGTAAGGGGGCATGATTATAAAAAGAGGTTAAGTGGGATGCACTAGATTAATGACAAGCTTAAGTAGTAGCTTGTGGGGGGGCCCATTTCAACCAATATCCCAAACGTATCTTTGTGGGCTCGACCCATGTCGAGTGACGGGACACGCATATTGGGCTTGATTATAAGAGGCCAAAACGGGGTAGCGGTGGCAACGCAAGTCCAACGGGTTTCATATGCGTGTGTGGGCCCGGGCTGGTAGATAAGCCGTTGTTGCATCGTGTAGATATAAAGCCATGCACCGTTGATATTATCAGGTGGCCACTTTAGGGGAGTGATACACCCCACTGTGGGACCAGCACGGGTATCTACGTTAGGGAGCCGATCGCTTGGGAGTAGTGGGTACACCTAGTAAAGATAGGGGCAGACGACACCTATGTAGGGGTACACAAAACTACTGGGTAAGATAACTAGGTACACCTAGTGGAGGTAGGGGCAGACGGCACCTACGTGGTCAGCTAGAAGTACCAGAAGCTATTAGTTATATTTTCTAAGTCTTTAAGTGGGATCAACCTTTAAGTAGGAATTACTCTTGGTGGGTAGAACTGGTGTGGTGCAGTGTAGGAATTACCCTTGGGTGGGTAGGTCTGGGGTGGTGTAAGCTAGTAATTATCCTTGGGTGGATAAATACGTCGTTTCAATTATCGTAGTACATCCTGTGTTTTGTGGGCTACTTATTGTAGTCATTATCCCCAGAGGTACCGTATCTTGTTTATATCATACCCTAATTACTTTAATGATTGTATTGTTAGGGTTATAGGACTCACTCAGACTTATGTCTGACCCCGTTGTTGTTTATCTTTTTCCCCACCCTCAGGTTATCAGAGTGGACTTAGCACTAGTGGGCTTGGACCAGACCGCTATATCTTTCTTTTGGGGCTTGGACAGTAGAAGTAAAGCTCGGTTTATCTTTTGGCTATTGTCTATGTAATGGGATTATGTACTTCTATTTTATCAGGATGGATATTATGTACTTGAATCTTGTTATGGTTTTGTGATGTAACCAAACATGTTTTGTTAATGAAATGATGTTTTAAAATTTCAAGTATTACTTATATCTGTCCTGTTGTAATTTTTCTGTTCTATACTCACTAAAAATACTCCACCAAAACTAAGGCATTCCCTTTGTGAGTGACCTTAGCGGGTGTGGGGTGTTACAATTACCGAGGCGAGCCAAAAGTCTAACTACCCTCCTTTCACAATTGAGAATGGCACCATTACTGGATAACCAATCCATCCCTAGAATCAACCCATAGCCCATGAAACCAAAAACGTAAGCATTACATCTAAACTCAATGCTTAGTATAGATATTCCCAAATCCAAACAAATCATAGATAAATGAGCCGAACCACCAATTGGATTTGAGACAATAAGGGGATCTTCTACTATACAAGTACTAAGGTGCAGAGACTCAACTATGGAAGCAGATAGAAAAGAAGGTAAAGCGCCAAAATCGAACAAAGTTCTAACAGGATGATTGAAAAGAAAAACTAAACTTTAAACAGAAACGTTCCTACCTCTCTTAGGTACACTAGCAGTGAGAGCATGCAATTGCCCACTAGAAGATTATGTCCTTTGCCCTTGTCCTTGTCCTTGTTCTTGTCCTCGTCCTTCGACAATCCTGGATAAGATGCCCTGCTTCACTATACTGAAAACAACCACCTGTCTTCTTCTTCGTACAATAAAATGACCCGCCATACCACAGAAAAAACACTTCCTCTTGTTGTGAGATTTATTATTTTTTCCACCCTTCTTATAGTCTAATCCCTTGTTTGTGATTCCTCCACTTTGGCCTCTTTCTTTTCACCTTTCTCCTTCTGCGTGGATTAAGCCATATCAACAAGCTTCCTACACTTGGGCTTGTGCTTCTTAGCCCAAACTCTCTTATTCTCATCCTTACTATCCTTGTGTAGCTTGTTGACAAGTTCCTCGAAACTACCTCCATCGCACATAAACCTACAAAGCTTGAAAGAAGATTAGCCGTAGGTGAAACTACTACGGCTACAGATGAGGTTGAGCACTACTTCTCCCTTGGAATGTGTCATATGCCTACGAAACTATGGCGAAAAGAAAGGAAGAAGAGATTCAAATAGAGAATCGAAAGATAGTGCATATGGCTTTAGGGAATATGCCTTTTAAAAACAATACTTTTCTCTTGAAAAACGCTTCTTTAAAGAATGTTTTAGAAAACACCCCTTTTAAAATATGCTTTTGAAAAATCTTTTTTTTGTTCTGGTAACCTTTAGCTCTGATAACACGTGTAACACCCCACCTCCGTTAAGGTTACTCACAAAGGGAATGCCTTAACTTCAATGGAGCGTCATAAGTGTGTAGAATAGATAAATTACAAAACAGACAAAATTTAAACAGCGGAAAGTAAATAAAACTTTACTTTATTGATAAAATAGCAGCTTAGTAAAATAGCTTGTACAAAGATTGTTTTCTAGCACCAAAACAACAATACCCATTACAACAAAGCATCTGTCTTGTTTAACAAAATAAAGAAGCATGAAATGACAATGATATTCCCCAATAAAGCATGAGCTAGCCATAGCAGTGGAAAAGAGAGACCAAAGCAATACATTGTCTATCTTCGAGCTTGGAAAGAAAACTGAGCTAAGTGGTAATATTCCCTCCCCGTGAACCTGGGGAGGGGGGAGCAGAAGAAAAGAGAGTGAAACAAAACAGAGTCAGACATAAAGCCTGGTAAGTCCAGTGATTATTCAGCATGTAAACAGGTAAAAGAATCATGACATGAATAAACTGTATACCAGGCCATAACCATGATAATAAGCATAACAAGACAACAAATGATGATCGTTAGATATGACAAGGTAAGATACACTGAATGTACTTTGGTTCTTTCTTTGATTTCCTATTTTCTCTGCACCACCCAACTAGCATCCTAACTAGTGTCTTTTATAGAACGATTTGTATTCGCTACTAGTGTCCCAACTTGTATCCTGTGAAAAAGGATTCGTACTCCCTACTAGTGTCCCAACTAGTATCATGTGTTATAAAATAAGGTGATCACAACCCTGCAATTGCGGTAGCCTCCAGGTGTATATTTAGTATGAGGAACTTACCTCAACCAGCTTAATTGCCATGAAGATGTTAGATGTACCCTTACTACCCTATCGATCGGCTCCCTACTTGTATTAACTTTCCTTGTGTCTGTGTCAATCGACCCCCTCTTGCATGTAGATAGCCTGTGCTGGTCCCGCCATAAGGTGTATCAATTCCTATGATAGCAACCCGACACAAATTCTAGATGCACAGTGTATACTACAGATGCCCAGTGCCTGCTTTTCCACTCCGGAGCACGTGTAAGTCCATACTCCGTCAGAACTACACTACTGTACCCCCGCCGCTATTTTGACTGCTTTTAATCATCCTAGTAATTGTGCCCCACCCTACCTAGTTTCAGTGTACCGTGATACATCTATGTGGGTTACTGCTGAAATGGGTCCCCGTTACAAGGGTTTTCTAGGGTTTATTCGTAAACCCCCCCCCCCCCCCAATTGGCTAAGTGTTATCCATCCATTCAAGTTAACTTAACCCATCCACACGCCATGTCATGTTGGTTAAGTGTTTCTTATTAACTTAACCCTACTCATTCATCATGTTGTAATTGGTTAAGTGTTTTCTATTAACTTAACCCTGTTCATTCATCATATTATATTGGTTAAATGTTTCCCATTAACTTAACCCCACTCATTCATTGGTTAAGTGTTAACTTAACCCTACCACTGGTCATGTTACATTGTTTAAGTGTTGCCCCCTTGTGTTACTTAACCCTACCACTTGTCATGTTACATTGTTTAAGTGTTTCCCACTTGTGTTAATTAAGCCTACCACTTGTCATGTTACATTGGTTAAGTGTTTCCCTCTTGTATTACTTAACCCTATCACACATCATGTTATACTGGTTAATGTTGCTTTGATTAACTTAACCCTACGATTCCTAGCTTGTCTGTTTCTTAGCTTTAATTTATTCATTAAATCACCAACCTATCACATTAGATCTATATTGTTGTGGTCATTGGATGTGTCGGGCGGTTCCAGGCAGCCTTACACTGCAACTCAATCTAACCTTGGGTTTTGGGGCTTAAATGCGCTAACCTCTCACATTAGATCTATATTGTTGCGGTCGTTGGATGTGTCGGGCGGTTCCGGGCAGTCTTACAATGCAACTCAATCTAACCTCGGGTTAGGAATGTTCATCTTTAGCCAGTTTACATAATTGTCATATGTTTCCAAATCGATGTATCAAATTTTCCACAAGTCTAGCCAATACAAGTTTATGCCACATTCCCATGCTATGCCCAAAATTTACTCAGTTAAATTATACCCAATTTTACCTGCGTTATAATCGCACGTACAACGAGATTCAATCTAAGTTCCGAATGAACTTAGTATTCACAAAAGCAAGTAAAAAGGGGAAAAATAGAGAAGGGGCATCAGAATTGACATAAGGAAATATATGCACGTAATGATGTACCCAATTCAAGAATCATGTTTCAATGTTGTACATTAACAATATGGGTAGACAAGCTAAGCAATTTACACCATAGTTATAAAGATTAGATAGAATTGGATTTAAGAGAATCACTAATTTTTATGTACAACATGATAAGTCCCACTATATCAACCACAATAGTCTCATAAGCATAGGATGTACAACATGATATGTTCCATCATATAAATCACAACAGTCTCATAGGCATGATAGGTTCCATTATGTCAATCCAAAAGTCTCATATGCATGATAGGTTTTATTATGTCAGTCACAACAGTCTCAAAGGCATGATAGGTTCTATTATGTCAGTCCAACAGTCTCATAGGCATGATAGGTTCTATTATGTCAGTCCAATAGTCTCATAAGCATGATAGCTGTCATTACATCAATCACATTAGTCTTATAGGTATGAGCAATTCAGATTTGACAAAAGGATAGGCACGAATCAGAATTAGGCATCATTCTAGATCTGATTATTACAGTCATGATTTCTATTAGATGTTTAAATTTAAATAATAACTGAACTTACAGAAAAAGGATGGATCTTGTATTCTGGGATCCGATTTCTGAATTTGAAAAGCTATCCTTTGATGTAGACATTTGATTTGAAGTTCTTCTAATCGATGTCTAGACTGGATTTATTTTTCTAGTTAGGAAAAGATGAAGAAGGCTAGGCTAGCTTATAGACGAACAACATGACGACACCATAGTCTTAGGGTTATGAGGTTAGGGTCTAGGTTTGGCTATGTATATATAGATGTCTAGGATTAATTCTAGCCTTTAGGTTAGTCTAGGAGAAATCAGAGCCATCAAACCGAAGAAATGCGTCATCCAACCAACCATAGCACGACACATAAGCCCTAACACCTCAGGAATTAGTCATTGGCCAATCAGAGAAGGCCACATCAGCTCAGGACTACAGAAATTCGTCACAGGAAGCAAATCTCAAAGGGGTCGACTCACTATGGGGGGGGGGGTCGACACTTATGTCGACTCCCCTATATGGGGGTCGACACCTAAATCGATTCCCCCTGGGGGGATCGACACCCTAAGCGAGAATTTTCCCGCTCAGCTTGTTCTGTCCGAATTTTGAATTTTGAACTCGGTTTGTTATTTAATTATTATTTTCTAGTTTATTCTTGAAATCTTCTGAACTCCATAACTTCTTCATACGGAGTCCGATTCACGCAAACTCAGACTCTATCTCAAGCAAAATTCCGAGACAAACGAATGGTATAACCCGTTACCCTTAATTCTTCTTCTAAAAATTAAGTGTTCTTAGATTTGTTAATTTTAATATTCATAGAAAATACGGGGTATTACACCATGACTGGCCCATAGTTTGTTTTTCCCTTGCAAAGTCGGGTGCACATTATTGCCACATGGGCAGTTGGACAGTTTGTTTTGTAGAAAATTTGAGCATGATTATGGATTGAAGCTTAACTCTATGTCTAGAACATTTGATAGTCTTCCGCTGAGAGTCAGTTTATGTGTTTCCGTTGTGCATGTAATCATTTTACTCTGTGTTTAATATATGTACATTGATATTTTGTACTCTGATGTAAAATTGTTGTAATAATAATGAAATGTTCTTATGTTTTTGTCTGATGCATTGTATTCCCAAAGTTAACGGTTTGAGAATTTTTGTCGTTTCAGATCAGACTTGTGCGGCTTACGGTCGATTTGAAAGGCAGGGATTTTCGGGTTATTACAAATGGTATCAGAACTTTGGTTAGTTCAAAAGCTTTCTGGGTACAACTCGTAAGAACATAAGGAAATGACTCATCAGAGTTAGGATAAGTAACATCCTAGAAGAATAACTCATTAGAGATGGGGTTAGTAATACCCTAGAATGAGTTAAGAGTATCACGTATACAAGAGAGCGCATTCGTAATTAGAAATAGAATTTCAATATCAGTTTTGAAAGGTTATATTTTAAATAATAAACTTTCTTGCGTCTTCCTTCCTTCTCGAGCACGAAAAGTTTTTAAGCAGGGGAGAATGTAACGACCCAACATTTTTGAACTAATTTAAATTTATTTTTAATAAATTTTACTAGTATTTGTAGTCGATTTTAAAAATTCGTTAATTGATCATTATGTCAATAGCTTACAAAGGAACATTTTTCAAACAATCTCAGAATTTGACAAAACCAAATTTTTAGGATCCGGGACATTAAAAAATGGCAAGGTTCCAAATTTCATGATTTTTGGAGTTAGTAGGTGTGCGTACGAAAAATAAATGTGTACTGGAACAATTGGTCATAATTAAGCAAAAATAGAATACAAAAATTAAAATAGAGGGTTAAACAAACTCCAACTTCGATGAGACCTATTCCGTTGGATCCAGAATTATGATTTATGTTAGAGTTTAAAATTTATGTTGAACGGTCTTAATGTTTTTATCGCATGAGCGATAGAAGCAAGGTCAAACTAAAACACGTTCAACACTTTAACATTGCCTTAAGAACAAAAGGCCTAAATGAGGTGTCAACGAACAAAGTCACCTTGGTGTTTTTCTTCCTACTCCATCTCACTTCGGCATCTCACCAATCCAAGTGGATTCCCTTTTATTAAAAAGCTTCTCTTTCCTTCCTTTCCTCATTTTCTCTTTTCACTTTTCCTTTAATACTCCTCCTCCTTCCAACTTCTAGCCATGGGACCTACCCCCTACGCGATCTGCACCGCCTCTCCTCCTTACTCCCGCAACGCCTCCAGAACCTTTCACCACCTCCTCCTCTAAATCGTGGGCCCCACCTCTTCCAAAATCTCGTAAATGACCTAAAATACCTAAAAGCTCACACCTTTAGCCTCCTACAACACCCAATCCGTCTCCAACCCCCACTATAGCCCGCACCTGTCCCACCAACACTTATTCCGACCCCACTCCATCCCCACCAACATGTAGATGCCACATCCCCCAAGCCATGGGCCCCACTAAGCATCCAAACCCCATTAAAATCTATTTTCCCTTTTGATTTCAAGTGCGAGTATATATATATATATATATATATATATATATATATATATATATATATCGATGGGCCTTTTGGGAAGGCCATCAAGGTCCATCGATGCTATGAACTCGTGTCGGAGAAACCTCAGTTGGAACCCTCAATAATCAGACCGGCCGAGTTGGGTCAAGCCTGATCCAAAACAGAATAGCTCATTCCTGGTGTTAATCATTCCAAGCCATCTGGACAAATCGGGTCAACAGCCACCTGTCAATGCCTGTTTAAATCATGCCAACTCTCTAGGATTAGAACGCCTCTTCGTGCTCTCCGATTAATTGGGATCGAATGGCACATATCTCTTCCAACTCAAGAACTGTACCATTTTTAAATACACTTTCTTGACTCAGAAGAAAGAACTTTTGGCATTTATTATGATTATATCGTTATTGTAACTACTCGACTATAATAGGTTATCCGATATAAGAAGAATTATAAAGTGGATGTAGGCTCGTTAACGTCGAACCACTATAAATAATTATGCGATTGCTCTTTTTTACATTTTCCATTTACATATATTCATTTAAATCTCCATAAATTCATTCTTCGGGTGTTATGCCACGATCACAAATGACCAGCATAAATCTTCATTTAAAGTGGTATTATATTATTTTACGAAGTGGGAAGAAGCCGAACAAATAACCATGATCAACAAAGCGAGCCGTTAACTTTATTGTAAGAAATATCATATGTCAATATGGGATACCTCGAACCATTATTACGGATAATGGAACCCAATTCGGTTTTTCCGAATTCTGAGATTTTTGCAAGCAATATCATATCGAGAAGAAATACACTGTGGTTGCACATCCGCAATCCAACGGACAAGTCAAAGCAGTCAAAAAATCATCAAGTCTATTTTGAAGAAACGACCGGAATGAGCTAAAGGTAAGTGGGTCGATGAGCTCCATCTAGCCCTCTGGGTATATCCGACCACCCATAAAACTACCACAGGACATACTCCCTTCGCCTTGTCTTTCGGAACAGAAGCTGTCATTCCCATCAAACTTGAAGTTCCTTCCCACGGAGCTACATACTATGATCCATTGTCAAACAAAGCCCTTCTCTTGCACTCGCTGGATATGATTGGTGAAAAGAGAGAAGAGGAAAACCTCTGCGTCGAAGCTCACCGATGGAGTATTGTTCGATATTACAACAAGAAGGTTTGACACAAGACCTTTGGTATTGGTGATCTTGTCCTAAAGTGGATCTTCCATCTCCTGTACATATGGGACCTAGGTGGGAAGGGCCCTACATCATTCAGTGTAAGCTTGATAATGGAATCTTCAGGCCATCGACTGTTGGTGTAAGTCGTTTCAGAGAGCATGAAATGTAGAGCATTTATAGCCTTATCCTTCTTAGAATTTTCAATTTACATATTATTTTATTTGTTTAATATAACACCCCGCATTTTTAACTCAAGATAATAAAATAAGGATAACTTAATTAAATATTCAAAATTAAGTAAAATGGACTACACTATTGCGTCTGTCTCGAAATTCTGGTCATGATAGACACCTGGTTTGCATAAAACGGACACCGTATGAAGAAGTTATAAGCATTAGAAGTTTGTATACATATAAGAAGCTTATATGTTTATATATATATTAAATAAATATATCCAGAAAATTCAAAAATCAGTTCAAAAATCAAAATTCACGAGCAGGAAAAGCTAGAGAGAAATTAGACCATTGTGGGTCGACCCACCAAAAGGGTGGTCGACCCACCAAAAGGGGGGGTCGACCTAGGGGTCGACCCACCCGCGGACCTGGAAAGTTCTTCTATGATGTGGATGATTCTGATGTTTTTAAATTAAATCTGAGCGTCCTGCTTCCTCCGATACACCTATAAATAAGACCTTAGACTTAACCCTAAACTTCATAATTTGGTGGCTAAGCTGCAACTCTGCCATTACCCTCTTCCTCTCTGTCCTCAAATTGTATTCAAAAATTTAGATTTATAAATTAGAAAATTTTAAATTAAGATCTAGAGGGAAGAGATTGATGTTTTTTAGGTGTTCAGAATTACGTGAAAAGCAAGGTAACGTTCTAAATCCAATCTATTCAATTTTTCCTCCTCTTTCTTTTCCTTTTTTCTTTTAGTAAAAATAGTAAATCCATGATTATTAGGTTCTGAATTCAATTAGGGGAAAATCATGGAAGATTATATCTTGACCAAATCCAAGATTTGGAAAGCTTACGAGGTGAGTGGATTTAAGCCATATTATTTTAGATAATGGTACATAATCGTTTAGCATTCCCCTTTTATTAATTGTGAAATTTCCGGATAAATTATAAATTGCTGTTGTAACGAGTTGAAATGTTAATATGAATTTGTCAGGAAATTCTTAAGTTGAATTGGCTAAAGTTTTGAATGTTTAGATGCTGGAGAAAATAAACTTGTTAAGATATGAATAGCCAATTCAGTGATTGTAACTACATGATTTACTTATGGCATATTATTGAGTAATTAACTTGTAACTTGTTAGATCTGAACAATTACCCGATTAAATGCTTACATGTCAAAAATTAGAATTAAATACATGTTAAAAAGTGCATGCGCCAAAATATAGGCATAACTTGACGACATACAAATTGGATTACAGTAGACATATGAAGAGGGTAGCATCCCAAAATTTTACATGGAAAAATAGGATAACTGTTAAAATGTGAACATGCCTAAATACACAGTAATTTGGAACTGTAACGCCTTAAACACGAGGTTAGATTGCACTTGTGATAGAAGTCTGCCCGGACCCGCCCGGCATATCTAGCATTCACAAGTGGTGAATCTAACGTGAGAGGTCTAAGTGCATAACTAAAAATGGTGCTAAGGCACGAGGTTAAGTCTACTTGTGGTAGAAGTCTTCCCGGACCCGCCCGGCAAATCCAACGTCTATAAGTGTAGGCTTAATGTGAGAGGTCTAGGCATACATATGTACACATATATAAATATATGTATATAACAAGATAGGAATAAATGGCAATGATGAT
Source organism: Allium sativum (assembly GCA_030737875.1). Lineage (NCBI taxonomy): Eukaryota > Viridiplantae > Streptophyta > Magnoliopsida > Asparagales > Amaryllidaceae > Allium > Allium sativum. The sequence goes on along the minus strand of CM060916.1, from coordinate 363,750,757 downwards.
AATTAAATGTCTAACTCAGGAAATTGGAAAGGAAGGGATGTAATGAACTGAGTTAGTGTGATGAAAAGGAATTTCGCTCGGTCCGAACCAGTCGCTAAACCGACCCAGACCGTTCGAAACGCCCTATCGTTTCGAGAACACGACAAAATAGAACGCAGACAGAAGAACATTTCATTGTATATTACAACAATGCATCAGAATACATGAATATACGGAGTATAAACAAATAAATATTACGCAGAAATATCAGAGATTTAAATTACATTTAAATACATCGCAGTGGAAAATAATACAATACACAACTAGAAGGAGATATACGGATACAAAGTTTTCCGGATATCGTTCCAGCTGTAAACCAGGATCCTGTGAATATAAATCTGCAAAACCAAAACTACTAGCTGCCCGGGTCAAAATAAGGGCACCCAGAGTTTAGGTTAAAACAATAAACTCCAGGTCAGTCATGGGACTGGTGTGAGAACTGAAACAGTTATAAATCTTTATTTTAAAGTTAGGTAAATCAAGGGACCACGCCGTATAACACGGAACGGGTTTCCTCCCAAGAATACCAGTGCATAAAACAAACAACGCAATGCTAAATAAAGAAAAATGAAGCTGTTATAAGACCCAGGTCCTATCACACAATGCAACGCAAGCCGGGGGATAGGGTTTTCCCTTATAACAGCCAAAGAATGCTTGATACGTTTTAAAACAAATCAATTGATACTATTATAAGTGCATAGTGTATAAAACAACTTCAAATCATAAGTATCAATCATAGACGGCATGGGTACCATATATCATGTCGCCATACTAGGCTCTACAATCAAAACCGCAAATGTCACGTATTTGGAAATTGGATTTCCGTCTGTGAACTGAGGCTAGGGATCGTCCTCACCGTCTTCGAGACTCTCTAGCCCGAGCCTCAGGGTCCGAGCGTATCGACCCTTGGATCGTCAGGGCCGGTCCACCGATGTGGATTAAAATGCCTGAACACTGCGTTTCCCCGCCCTTTGGGGCGTAAATGAGCCAACGAATGACTCCATCGGACCCGGATCGTCCGATCAAACCGAGGCGCCTCGCAACAGCAACAACCACACAGGTGAAAAGTATATAAATGTCAGGGCTGGTAGGTCACTGACACCACCCTAGCTAGAAAGAAACGCATGCCCTCCCTGAGGTCCTCTCCCGTTTTTGGTTCACAACCGGGGTGTGAGGCTCGCGAATTCACGTTACACAAAGCTGTGCCACACGGGCTGTGCTTTTATCATCACCACAAGACTTTGCTTTTCAACAGAAGCCTCGATCTATTGCATCTTAGCATGCCACACAGGCAAACCACTCTATGCAACCGATATCAGTCACACAGAATGAAATCCCATGTCAGACACACAGTCCATTTACAAGTCCGTTCTGGGTCTGAACGAAACCGGAGGCACTTTCCTCGCATATCCATCGATCTCCAAGCACATCTGGACGACCACCGATTGATTCCCTCATCTTGGGTGTACAGCCCAATCAAGATCATCAGTAATCACCCAAACGATGTGAAGACTTCCGGTCTTCAACCACCGTCTTCATCTTTGACTTATCGTCATATCAGTTATTCAGAATGGGATAAACCCGGTCTTTCCGAATAACTCGCGTATATTTTAAATAAGTGTTACACAAACACAACATACGCCTCATTCCAATTCATCAGTCACTAACCGTAAATTAATCAAGAGAATAATTTCCCAAATATTAACCCCGAAGGCCGAAACCAACATCAGATCAATATCCAGAAAACCATTCTGCTCGGTTAACCGACAGTTAGTTTCTAAATTTCACATTCATAGGGAAAGGTTCCCATTAATTTTATCCAAGGTTAATTCCTTGAATTTATTCTTTAATCTTCCTTTGAATTTCGATTCAACTAGTCGGGATTAACGAACCTTACCGAAGTAATCATTTGTTTTAATTTCCCAACCCCAACCTATTAATCCCATGAAGTAAAACTGGTCCTACTTCATATTTAACACCACGGTGTTATCGGTAAATTCAATTACCATTTCACGTTCAAATCTAATTAAAGATTTAACTATCGCCTGGAGCAAAAACTGGTGATACTCCATTCTCGATCATTTCAATCTAATTAAAGATTCATTAAAACTCCACTTAGTTTTAATCTTTAACTGGGTTAAAGAATCAGTGTCATTTAAAACACAATTCACGATAAACCCAAAATCACATTCTATTAATTATCGGGTTAAAGAACGAGTGTTATTTAAAACACTATCCACGATAAACCCAAAAATCAATACCAATTCAATTCCAATTAAATATTATTTAATTGGTATAATTCATTAAATCTAAATAAAAAGATTTAATATTTTCTCAACTGGGTTCAAGAACAGTGTTAGTCAAGACACCATTCACGACAAACCCAAATCACATTTGATATTAAATACAAGACTCTGAATAGAAAATATCCCGGATTATATTCAATATCAAATTCTACGACCAACCGATATCGTATTGGAAATAACGATATATATATCTATATCTTTCAAATTTCCATAACAATATCTGTATAATCACGAAATCCAACATCGAAATATTCCGAAGACAATTTCGATTCAAATCCGTTCCAATGCAATTATTGGAAATTCTGGTTATTTTCAAAACCATTTCAAATTCAATTTATTTATAAAAAAAATAAGTAGAATTATAATTCTAGTTCAAAACTAGTTCATTTCGATAAAAATCTATTTTTATCTTCTCAGATATGGAGTTTTTCATCCCAATTCTTTCTAAACCATTTCTTATGATTTTACACAAATTATTACTATTTTTAATAATTTTATCAAGGCCCGTACAGTCGATTTCCGTCAACTGCCATCGAACTGCACTTACAGCAACCCTTTTCAAATTTGATTTGGACATAATTCCAAATCCAACCGTTAGATTTCTAATTTCTAATAATCGTTAGAAAGCTCTTTTCGATACGAACCCAACGGTTCCGGTTTTAGGAGAATCCGATGGTCGGATCTCCCGCAATATCCATTCGAAGTCAATGGTCGTAATTCGCGAACTGCCGCAGCGCGGCGCGTTCTATTCAGGCCATTATATTATATATATATATATAATATATACTTCGTCGATTTCAATTCAAAACGTGCTTTATACATCGTTTTAAATTCATTTTCAAAACGATTTCAACTTCATATTCAATTTCAAATCAAAATTGAATATCCCAATTTAAATTCATTTTAAATTCATTTCAAATTGATTTCAATTCAAATTGATTTCTAATTCAATTTTAATTCGAATTCATTTATATTCAATTTCAATTCGATTCAATTTCAATTAGAATTCATTTATATTCAATTTCAATTCGATTCAATTTCAATTCAATTCAATGCTTTTCGAAAAATCAGATTTTGAAATCACTTTCGATATTCATTATAAAATGAATAAAATCGATATAAATATCGTTCACGTCAAAATGGCGTCAGTCTAATCAATATGGCTTCATATATTCCTATTTTCAAATATTCTATTTCGAATATTTCAATTTCAAATATTTCTTTTCAAATATTTCTATTTCAAAACTGGAATGAGGCCCAATCAATTACCATATAATGTTAATTATATGGATTTTCTACAACACATGTATATATCAACAACGATGAATAATCAACCATCATCCAAAGTGCATTCTACACTGTATAAGCATCAAATATAAATATTCAACGCTCATAACAGTCTGTCAATCAATCGATCGACATACAACTAAACAATCGGGATTAGTGTACGTAAAATATCATCCCAATACCCGTGTGGGGTTTCAAACAATCAAACACAGGTTTTATTTGTGCAGTTGGGTGATGTGTAAAATTTATCGTCCCAATCAATGTCCTTCAAATAGGTGTACATAAACAAACCGTCCGGTTTGTAAATGAATATTTATTTATTCACATTCACGTTAAAAATTATATTTTTAACGATCAAATATTTTATTTTAACACATGAATTTTTATTCAGTTCATTTACAAAATAAAAATGATATTTTTATTTTTCTAACTTATTTTAGAAAATTTCGGCGGTATAACGACACGATACTAGAAACGGGACAAGGCCTAGCCTTATCCCTGGTCTAGTGAAGGCCCACGCCATTCACACATCAATCAAATCAATTTCATTTCACCAAACAATTCAATTCAAACCAAGTAATCTAACCAACTACACAACCAAACAATTAAACAAACAAGCCATCCATGGTCTGTGGATGACGGGTGTCGGGTGCTACTAAACACCGTCTGCATCCTAGTATATATATATAACTAGAAAATTAAATTAAAAGGTGAGAAATTCTCACCGAATTGCTAATCCAGCGCCACGGCTCTTCTTAGTAGAAAATCTTCGTCGTTCTCGTCTCTTATCACTTTCGTCGCCCGTATTCTCTACATATGTAAAAATCATATTTTTACTTCACTATTCAATATATAAAAAATCACATTTTTACTTCGCTATTCAATATATAAAAATCACATTTTTACTTCGCTATTCAATATATAAAAATCGAATTTTTACTATGCTATTCAATATATAAAAATCGAATTTTTACTTCGCTATTCAATATATAAAAATCGAATTTTTACTATGCTATTATCTATATAAAGATTTCGCCTTTCATAACATAAAGATTTTATTCTTATTCTTCTACAATATAAAAGATTATATCTTTCATCTTTCTATATAACCAAAATTATATCTTTCATCTTTCTATATAATAAAAATTGCATTTTTAACTATATAACTTAATTAAAATAATCACAAAACTTACAGCGATTGTGAAGAAGAGGGAAGGGAGAAGCGTTGCGTGGCTTTGTGGGTGACTGGAGGGGGGGATCTCGAATGTCAACGGTCAACAAAAAAAAGGGGGGGGGGGCGCGTCACCATGAGAAAGGGAAGCGAGGGAATCGAGAGGAGGAGAAGGGGGAGGGTGCGGTGGAGGAGCAGGCGATAGTGGGGTGTGGGTGCGGTAGGAGGGTGCGGCTGTGGCGGTGCCGCTAGGGCAAGGAGGGGCTCGGTGATCGATTAGAAGAGGGGGAGGAGGAAGGAAGACGCGGCAGGAGGAGTGGAGAAGAAGAAGGCGGAGGCGGCAGGCGAGGTGGCGGGGGAGATCGACGAGGGCGCCGGTTTCCATCGCTGGTGGAGCGATTTGTTTTTCCAATTTTTTTTTTCTATTCGATGTGAATGAATGAGGGGGGGGGGAGGGGCTAGAGAGGAAGTATGGAGAGGAGGAGAGAGGGTTTTTTTTAATTTCAAAAAGCAACTTTTTCATACGACCTCTAAACGAGGCCCACCGCCTGTCGTCCATAGCTAATTACCCCCATTCCGAACACAATGGGATATGTATCGTAAGCTGATTCGAACATTACAATCAGTTTTCGTCAGAATCAACATATAACTCTATATATTGAATTTGAATGCGCATTTCAATTTACTGGGGTCACATACTAACTCTATAAATTGCAGGAAAATATTTTCTAGCTTCATATTGACGATACGGTCCTAATAAAACTAGTTTCGTCGAATTCTGAGACCGTTAGAAAAATGGCCATTTTCCAGTCGATTAAAATCAACTGAAACTGGTCAAATGCGTTTTCTTTTGCGAAGCTCACATATTGATTCGAAAATTTTTGAGACTTGGAATCTAGCAATAACTTTACACCACGGACCCAACACAAGTGGTTTCGTCGAAATCCGAGGTCGTTTACAAAATTTCTATTTTTAAGGGCCTGAATTCCATAGCGACTATTCAGAATTTTCAACTGGACATATCTTTTGATTCCCGCTATGAAATTTTGATTTTTCGGATTCGTTGGAAAGATAATCACAATTAGATTCCATTATTTTTGTTTCACTAAAATCCGGTTTATTTTGCACCCGGTACATTCAATTGAAGTTTGAAATCGAATTATCGAACTACCGCGCCATTTTCAATTCTATTTATAATAATATATAATTATTTATATTCTAACGACGACGTATATAATATATACGTTCTAATTATATTCTAAATAAATTTCTCGTCGATATTATTTAAAATAATTCATTTTAAATAATCAAAATTCACTAAAATCGCCAAAATAAAAATTTTAAACTGGCCCAGATTTTCGGGTTGTTACAATCTCCCCCACTTAAAACTTTTCGTCCCCGAAAAGGAACAAAGTCGAAAGTGGTTTGATTAATCAACTCTACATTCGATTTGGCTTCCATTCTCCAACTTTTCAGTTTCTGAGAATTTTCAAATTCTTCAAAAATTTGGCTAACACCCTAAATTTTCGAAAAATTTCGCCATAACCTCCCCTGCACCGGGAGCCACGGGGAAATCCCGAAATTGCCATATAGGCCTTCTGATCTCAAAAAGAAAAAGAAAAAGCCAAGCAGCTAGCCAATAGGCCCATAAAATCATCATCACCCAAACAAAACAGTAAATTATGTAGTAAACCTGTACCTATTTGTCGGGCAAACAAATTTTATTCTCTGCTCTAGCCTCCTTGCTATGACCTGATCAATGTAAGTATATGTATATGCAAGCAAATGCGACCAAATTTCAATACAATTCAATATTTGATTCAATTAGGCGTAACGGTTCAAAATTATCAAACAAATAAACAAACAACACAAACATCAATCAATTAGTTTATTATCATTTCAAATGCATAACTTTTATATATAGTCAAAAATCAGATTTTTGATGCAAAATCACAACAATAAGCACTATCTAGTTTCGGTTCTCACCCCAGTCTAATGGAAATATATAGGAATCCCACCTTCGAAACTCGAACATAAATGTTGATGATGCGATCGCTATCATCAATATCATCTCCGGGCGACTAGAGTGTGATGCTATATCTATCCAATATATTAAAACTTTGAATATACGTTTGCAAGGCGTATATGCAAATTCTTTATATACTGAATTGTCCAAAATCAATATAAATAAATAATCAAATACGAATAGTTGATTTAAATTTTCAAAACAAAAATTGTTTTCATCTTAAAAATATACTCTTCACACTCGTTCTAGGATACTACTGATCCCATCTCTAACGAGTCATTCCCATTGGATTTTACTAATCCAATATCTGATGAATTCTTTCGTATGGTTCTAATGTGCCTTGTTCTCGAGCTCTGTAAACCAAAGCTCTAATACCAAATGTGACGAAAAGGAATTTCGCTCGGTCCGAACCAGTCGCTAAACCGACCCAGACCGTTCGAAACGCCCTATCGTTTCGAGAACACGACAAAATAGAACGTAGACGGAAGAACATTTCATTGTATATTACAACAATGCATCAGAATACATGAATATACAGAGTATAAACAAATAAATATTACACAGATATACCAGAGATTTAAATTACATTTAAATACATCGCAGCGGAAAATAATACAATACACAACTAGAAGGAGATATACGGATACAAAGCTTTCCGGATATCGTTCCAGCTGTAAACCAGGATCCTGTGAATATAAATCTGCAAAACCAAAACTACTAGCTGCTCGCGTCAAAATAAGGGCACCCAGAGTTTAGGTTAAAACAATAAACTCCAGGTCAGTCATGGGACTGGTGTGAGAACTGAAACAGTTATAAATCTTTATTTTAAAGTTAGGTAAATCAAGGGACCACGCCGTATAAAACGGAACGGGGTTCCTCCCAAGAATACCAGTGCATAAAACAAACAACGCAATGCTAAGTAAAGAAAAATGAAGCTGTTATAAGACCCAGGTCCTATCACACAATGCAACGCAAGCCGGGGGATAGGGTTTTCCCTTATAACAGCCAAAGAATGCTTGATACGTTTTAAAACAAATCAATTGATACTATTATAAGTGCATAGTGTATAAAACAACTTCAAATCATAAGTATCAATCATAAACGGCATGGGTACCATGTATCATGTCACCATACTAGGCTCTACAATCAAAACTGCAAATGTCACGTATTTGGAAATTGGATTTCCGTCTGTGAACTGAGGTAGGGATCGTCCTCACCGTCTTCGAGACTCTCTAGCCCGAGCCTCAGGGTCAGAGCGCATCGACCCTTGGATCGTCAGGGCCGGTCCACCGATGTGGATTAAAATGCCTGAACACTGTGTTTCCCCGCCCTTTGGGGCGTAAATGAGCCAACGAATGACTCCATCGGACCTGGATCGTCCGATCAAACCGAGGCGCCTCGCAACAGCAACAACCACATAGGTGAAAAGTATATAAATGTCAGGGCTGCTAGGTCACTGACACCACCCTAGCTAGAAAGAAACGCATGCCCTCCCTGAGGTCCTCTCCCGTTTTTGGTTCACAACCGGGGTGTGAGGCTCGCGAATTCACGTTACACAAAGCTGTGCCACACGGGCTGTGCTTTGATCATCACCACAAGACTTTGCTTTACAACAGAAGCCTCGATCTATTGCATCTTAGCATGCCACACAGGCAAACCACTCTATGCAACCGATATCACTCACACAGACTGAAATCCCATGTTAGACACATAGTCCATTTACAATTCCGTTCTAGGTCTGAACGAAACCGGAGGCACTTTCCTCGCATATCCATCGATCTCCAAGCACATCTGGATGACCACCGATTGATTCCCTCATCTTGGGTGTACAGCCCAATCAAGATCATCGGTAATCACCCAAACGATGTGAAGACTTCCGGTCTTCAACCAACGTCTTCATCTTCGACTTATCGTCATATCAGTTATTCAGAATGGGATAAACCCAGTCTTTCCGAATAACTCGCGTATATTTTAAATAAGTGTTACACAAACACAACATACGCCTCATTCCAATTCATCAGTCACTAACCGTAAATTAATCAAGAGAATAATTTCCCAAATATTAACCCCGAAGGCCGAAACCAACATCAGATCAATATCCAGAAAACCATTCTGCTCGGCTAACCGACAGTTAGTTTCTAAATTTCACATTCATAGGGAAAGTTCTCATTAATTTTATCCAAGATAAATTCCTTGAATTTATTCTTTAATCTTTCTTTGAATTTCGATTCAACTAGTCGGGATTAACGAACCTTACCGAAGTAATCATTTGTTTTGATTTCCCAACCCCAACCTATTAATCCCATGAAGTAAAACTGGTCCTACTTCATATTTAACACCACGGTGTTATCGGTAAATTCAATTACCATTTCACGTTCGAATCTAATTAAAGATTTAACTATCACCTAGAGCAAAAACTGGTGATACTCCATTCTCGATCATTTCAATCTAATTAAAGATTCATTAAAACTCCACTTAGTTTTAATCTTTAACTGGGTTAAAGAATCAGTGTCATTTAAAACACAGTTCACGATAAACCCAAAATCACATTCTATTAATTATCGGGTTAAAGAACGAGTGTTATTTAAAACACTGTCCACGATAAACCCAAAAATCAATATCAATTCAATTCCAATTAAATATTATTTAATTGGTACACTTCATTATATCTAAATAAAAAGATATAATCTTTTCTCAACTGGGTTCAAGAACAGTGTTAGTCAAGACACCATTCACGACAAACCCAAATCACATTTGATATTAAATACAAGGCTATGAATAGAAAATATCCCGGATTATATTAAATATCAAATTCTACGACCAACATATATCGTATTGAAAATAACGATATATTTATATATATATATATATATATATATATATATATATATATATCTTTCAAATTTCCATAACAACATCTGTATAATCACGAAATCCAACATCGAAATATTCCGAAGTCAATTTCGATTCAAATCCGTTCCAATGCAATTATTGGAAATTCTGGTTATTTTCAAAACCATTTCAAATTCAATTTATTTATTAAAAAAATAAATAGAATTATAATTCTAGTTCAAAACTAGTTCATTTCGATAAAAATCTATTTTTATCTTCTCAGATATGGAGTTTTTCATCCCAATTCTTTCTAAACCATTTCTTATGATTTTACACAAATTATTACTATTTTTAATAATTTTATCAAGGCCCGTTCAGTCGATTTCCATCAACGGCCATCGAACTGCACTTACAACGACCCTTTTCAAATTTGATTTGGACATAATTCCAAATCCAACCGTTAGATTTCTAATTTCTAATAATCGTTAGAAAGCTCTTTTCGATACGAACCCAACGGTTCTGGTTTTAGGAGAATCCGATGGTCGGATCTCCGGGAATATCCGTTCGAAGTCAATGGTCGAAATTCGCGAACTGCCGCAGCGCGGCTCATTCTATTCAGGCCATTATATTATACATATATATAATATACTTCGTCGATTTCAATTCAAAACGTGCTTTATACATCGTTTTAAATTCATTTTCAAAACGGTTTCAACTTCATATTCAATTTCAAATCAAAATTGAATATCCCAATTTAAATTCATTTTAAATTCATTTCAAATTGATTTCAATTCAAATTGATTTCTAATTCAATTTTAATTCGAATTCATTTATATTCAATTTCAATTCGATTCAATTTCAATTCGATTCAATGCTTTTCGAAAAATCAGATTTTGAAATCACTTTCGATATTCATTATAAGATGAATAAAATCGATATAAATATCGTTCACGTCAAAATGGCGTCAATCTACTCAATACGGCTTCATATATTCCTATTTTCAAATATTCTATTTCGAATATTTCAATTTCAAATATTTCTTTTCAAATATTTCTATTTCAAAACTGGAATGAGGCCCAATCAATTACCATATAATGTTAATTATATGGATTTTCTACAACACATGTATATATCAACAACGATGAATAATCAACCATCATCCAAAGTGCATTCTACACTGTATAAGCATCAAATATAAATATTCAACGCTCATAACAGTCTGTCAATCAATCGATCGACATACAACTAAACAATCGGGATTAGTGTACGTCAAATATCATCCCAATACCCGTGTGGGGTTTCAAACAATCAAACACAGGTTTTATTTGTGCAGTTCGGCGTGTAAAATTTATCGTCCCAATCAATGTCCTTCAAATAGGTGTACATAAACAAACCGTCCGGTTTGTAAATGAATATTTATTTATTCACATTCACGTTAAAAATTATATTTTTAACGATCAAATATTTTATTTTAACACATGAATTTTTATTCAGTTCATTTACAAAATAAAAATGATATTTTTATTTTTCTAACTTATTTTAGAAAATTTCGGCGGCATAACGGCACGATACTAGAAACGGGACAAGGCCTAGCCTTATCCCCGGTCTAGTGAAGGCCCACGCCATTCACACATCAATCAAATCAATTTCATTTCACCAAACAATTCAATTCAAACCAAGTAATCTAACCAACTACACAACCAAACAATTAAACAAACAAGCCATCCATGGTCTGTGGATGACGGGTGTCGGGTGCTACTAAACACCGTCTGCATCCTAGTATATATATATAACTAGAAAATTAAATTAAAAGGTGAGAAATTCTCACCGAATTGCTAATCCAGCACCACGGCTCTTCTTAGTAGAAAATCTTCGTCGTTCTCGTCTCTTATCACTTTCGTCGCCCGTATTCTCTACATATGTAAAAATCATATTTTTACTTCGCTATTCAATATATAAAAAATCACATTTTTACTTCGCTATTCAATATATAAAAATCACATTTTTACTTCGCTATTCAATATATAAAAATCGAATTTTTACTATGCTATTCAATATATAAAAATCGAATTTTTACTTCGCTATTTAATATATAAAAATCGAATTTTTACTATGCTATTATCTATATAAAGATTTCGCCTTTCATAACATAAAGATTTTATTCTTATTCTTCTACAATATAAAAGATTATATCTTTCATCTTTCTATATAATAAAAATTATATCTTTCATCTTTCTATATAATAAAAATTGCATTTTTAACTATATAACTTAATTAAAATAATCACAAAACTTACAGCGATTGTGAAGAAGAGGGTAGGGAGAAGCGTTGCGTGGCTTTGCGAGTGACTGGAGGGGGGGATCTCAAACGTCAACGGTCAGCAAAAAAAAGGGGGGGCGCTTCACCATGAGGAAGGGAAGCGAGGGAATCGAGAGGAGGAGAAGGGGGAGGGTTCGGTGGAGGAGTAGGCAATGGAGGGGGTGGGTGCGGTAGGAGGGTGCAGCTGTGGCGGTGCCGCTAGGGCAAGGAGGGGCTCGGCGATCGATTAGAAGAGGGGGAGAAGGAAGGAAGACGCGGCAGGAGGAGTGGAGAAGAAGAAGGCGGAGGCGGCAGGCGAGGTGGCGGGGGAGATCGACGAGGGCGGCGGCTTCCATCGCTGGTGGAGCGATTTGTTTTTCCAATTTTTTTTTCTGTTCGATGTGAACGAATGAGGGGGGAGGGGCCAGAGAGGAAGTATGGAGAGGAGGAGAGAGGTTTTTTTATTATTTTAATTTCTAAAAGCAACTTTTTCATACGACCTCTAAACGAGGCCCACCGCCTGTCGTCCATAGCTAATTACCCCCATTCCGAACATAATGGGATATGAATCGTAAGCTGATTCGAACATTACAATCAGTTTTCGTCAAAATCAACATATAACTCTATATATTGAATTTGAACGCGCATTTCAATTTACTGGGGTCACATACTAACTCTATAAATTGCAGAAAAATATTTTCTAGCTTCGTATTGATGATACGGTCCTAATAAAACTAGTTTCGTCGAATTCTGAGACCGTTAGAAAAATGGCCATTTTCCAGTCGATTAAAATCAACTGAAACTGGTCAAACGCGTTTTCTTTTGCCACGCTCACATATTGATTCGAAAAATTATGAGACTTGGAATCTAGCAATAACTTTACACCACGGACCCAACACAAGTGGTTTAGTCGAAATCCGAGGTCGTTTGCAAAATTTCTATTTTTAAGGGCTTGAATTCCATAATGACTATTAAGAATTTTCAACTGGACATATCTTTTGATTCCCGCTATGAAATTTTGATTTTTCGGATTCGTTGGAAAGATAGTCACAATTAGATTCCATTATTTTTTGTTTCACTAAAATCCGGTTTTTTTGCACTCGATACATTCAATTGAAGTTTGAAATCGAATTATCGAACTACTGCGCCATTTTCAATTCTATTTATAATTATAGATAATTATTTATATTCTAACGACGACGTATATAATATATACGTTCTAATTATATTCTAAATAAATTTCTCGTCGATATTATTTAAAATAATTCATGTTAAATAATCAAAATTCACTAAAATCGCCAAAATAAAAAATTTAAACTGGCCCAGATTTTCGGGTTGTTACAGTTAGTGTGATACAAAGGAAAAGTGATGTATTTCCCTAAAAGACCTATTTCTGAGAAAGTCGTTGCAAGTAAGAAAAGTCCAGAAATTATTTGCTACCGCAAATTTAGATGGGAATACATTATGAAAATAAATCATTATGATAATAACCTCTTATAAATAAATAACAATGTTTTATATTAAAAATAAATAACAATGTTGAATAATAGGTAGACTTGTCCTGGTGACAAGTAAATATTATATTTTAGGTTACAATAAACTAGTATGGGAATGGGATAATTGGTGAATTGAATTAAGGGACACTTAATTGTAAAGTAAATAATCAGTAAAGAGGAAAAACCGAAACCAGTTAAGAAAATGAGGAAAATATATTGTACTTAATTATAAATTAAGTAATCTGTAAACTCCGAGGTTTGAAATCCGCTGATAAGAATGACATTTTCAGACTTGTCCTAGGGACAAGGGGAAATTATAACATAGGTTATAATAAATGGGTAGAGAAACTTATTAATATGCCTTAGTTAATAGAGCTAAGTTAATAAGTAAACAACGATATGTTGTATTGACAATGTAAAGTGGAATTATGATTAAATGAGAAAGGATGAGGAAAACTTATGAAATGAAATAAGTTATATTTAATCATAAATGGTAAGTGACATGTTAATTGGAAAACATGTGAATTGAGATATGCTTAATTACATATTAAGTAAAACATGTTATTGTAATGATGAAATCAAACAAGAATATAAAAGAGATTGTGGATTACAGACCTTGGGCCATAATCTGGAGAATAACATGTTGTGGGCTTATTAATAAACTTTAATGGGTTAAGTTATAATTGAAATTAATAAGCAAGAGGAACATGGTAACTGATGAAGAATTCAATGTGAATGAGAATAACCAAGTTTGAGACGACCCCAAACCCCGTACTGACGGCGGCAATGGTAATCCTTGGAATATAACACATAGACAGATAATAGCAGAACATAATTAAATAAATACACCAGATAATGAACAATAGAATATACTGGATAAACGTAATCATCAGAGTTACACAGTATACAGGATCATACTTAGTACAAATACAGTTCAGCTATATATAAATGTCTACAGCGGAAAACAAACATAATATGTACAATAGGAGTTGAACAACATAAAAAGAGATAAATGATAGAATCCATCTTTAGCTCCAGCTATCCAGAGAAAGCCGGTTAAAACCTGAATACAAGGCTACCCGTGTAGAAAAAGGGGCACTCGAGTTTGAAAGTGAAACAAACTACGAGTCAATCATGGGCTGGTATGAGAAATCTACTCAACACATTTGAAATATGGCTAATCACAGGACCACGCCACTTTCGTGGAACGGGTTTACTCCATCGAATTTCCAGGGCTTTAAAACTAATAATACTTTTAAACATCGCAATGCTTTTTATAAAAATGAAGCCATTATAAGACTCAGTTCCCATCACACAATGCAACGCAAACCGGAGGATAGAGTTTTTTACCTTATAACGGCCAAAATATGCTTGACACGAATAAAACAAAAGCATTTGATACTACTACTAGTGTTTATATGTTTCAAAAGCAATTTCAAATCATAAGTATCAATCATAGACGGCATTAATGCCCTATACTACTATGTCGCCATATATAGGTATACAATCAAAACCGCACAGTCACGTATTTGGAAATTAGATTTCCATCATGAACCAAGGCAAAAGATAGTCCTTACCGACTTCGAGACTGCCTAGCCCGAGCCTCAGGAATAGCTGTAACTGCCCCTTGGATCGTCAGGGCCGGTCCACCGATGTGGATTAAAATTCCTGAACAATGCGTTTCCCCGCCCTTTGGGGCGTAAGTGAGCCAACGAATGACTCCATCGGACCCGGATCGTCCGATCTAACCGAGGTGCCTCGCAACAGCAACAACCACATAAGTCAAACTCGTCAGGGCGTGTAAAACCACTGACGCCACTTCTAGCTAGGAAGAAACGGATGTCCCCCCTGAGGTCCTCTCCCGTTTCTGGTTCATACCGGGGTGTGAGGCTCGCGATTTCACGTTATACACAAAGCTACGCCACACAGGCGGTGCTTTGATCATCACCACAAGACTTTGCTTTTCAACAGAAGCCATGATCACTGCATCTTAGCATGCCACACAGGCAACTCACACCGTGCAACTTATTGCTATCAATCACACAGAATAAATTCCAATGTCAAACACACTATCCATTTGCAAGTCCGTTCTGGGTCTGAACGAAACCGGAGGCACTATATACCTCGCAAACCCATCGATCACCACGTACGTCTGGACGATCACCACTCATTATCCATATTTCGGGATGCCTCCCAATCACGACCTCGGTTACCATCCAAACGAGGTGAAGATCTCCGGTCTTCGACCACCGTCTTCATCTTCGATTTCTTATCGTCGATTCAGTTATTCAGAATGGGATAAACCCGGTCTTTCTGAGCAACTCGCATATATAATAAACAAGTGCTACACTAACACTACTGCGCGTCATTTCAATTCATTAGTCACTAACCGTCAATCAGTAAGAGAGCGATTTCCCAAATATTAAACCCGAAGGCCAAAACCAACATCAGATCAATACCCAAGAAACCATTCGACTTAGCCAACCTTCAGTTAATTTCTAAATTTCACATCCATATCGTTTATAATATTTTATAACGATTTATCGCTATTTTTATTTATTTTAAAATAGCCAATTTATTCAAATGACGTTTCGGGCCATAACGCGGCCGTGGCACTGTTTTTCATCAGATTTGTTTTACACATATCTGAAAATCTAACTGTTGGATCTTCACAAAATTTACATCATTCGAAAGATCTTTCCAAAACAAATCCAACGGTTCCAGTTTCGGGAAAATCCGAGGTCGGATCTCCCGGTATAATCGTTTGAAGTTTCGATTTCAAAATACGAACTGCAGCGTCGTTATTCGATTAAATATAATTATATATATATATATATATATATATATATATATAATCGATTCTGGCGCTATTTTTCTTTAGATTTGAATTAAACATTCCAGACAATCCAACCGTTGGATTTTTACAAAGTTGGTGCCGTTGGAAAGATATGTCCAAAGCGAACCCAACGGTTGCTGTTTCGGGAAAATCCGATGGTCGGATCTCCCGCACTAATCGTTTGAAATCACGGTTTCAAAATACGAACTGCAGCTTCATTGTTCGATGTATTTCAATTCTATATATATATATACATATATATATATATATATATATATATCGATTCTTCGATTTCAAAACCACATGAATTTCATACATTTGATAAAAATGATATTTTTATCTAACTGTTTTCTATTTCAACACTTCACTATTTTTTTACAATTCATGTATATAATAAAAATGTGATTTTTAATGTAAAACAATTTATTTCAAAACTCGACTATTTTATATAGTTAATATAGGTGATAAAAATAGGATTTTTATTATAAAACAATTTATTTCAAAACAAGATTATTTTATATAGCTCATATCGATGATAAAAATTGGATTTTTATTGTAAAACAATTTCTTTCAAAATATGAATACCATTCAACACATGAATTTCAATTCAACGAATGTATTTTGATTCAACACATGAAGGTTTTCTATAGTTTATATAAATAGATAAAAAGGCGATTTTTATATTTAAAACACGAATACCGTTCAACACATGAATTTCTATCCAATGAATGAATATCGATTCAACACATGAAGGTTTTCTATAGTTTCTATATATAGATAAAAAGGTGATTTTTATATTTAAAACACGAATACCACTCAACACATGAATTTCTATCCAACGAATGAATATCGATTCAACACATGAAGGTTTTCTATAGTTTATATATAGATAAAAAGGTGATTTTTATATTTAAAACACGAATACCATTCAACACATGAATTTCTATTCAACGAATGAATATCGATTCAACACATGAAGGTTTTCTATAATTGGTATATATAGATAAAAATGTGATTTTTATTGTTAAAACAATTTATTTAAAACACGAATACCACTCAACAAATGAATATGATTCAACGAATGAATTTCTATTCAACACATGAAGGTTTTCTATTCAACAGACGAATATAGTTTCAACACAGGAAAATAATTCTAACACATGAATATTATTCAAAATTTCGGCAGCATAACGGCAGGGTAGTTAAAACCGGGACCGTCCCTAGTACGGCTCCTCACTCTACCTTAAAGCCTCGCAGCTTTTGACAATAGGGAATCATGCATCTAGTTCGCACGCAGGCGGCATGTATATTTTTTTTCATTTCCACAAACTAATCCTATGTGGTTTCAACCAAATATTTCTCAACCACAAACGGGTATTTTTCAACCACAATCAATCAATATCAACCACAAACAATTCCAATCAACCATTCGCTATCAATCAATTTTCACACCAATCACAACCAATAAATATCGTCCATGGTTTGTGGACGAGGGGCTTATATATATATATATATATATATATATATATATATATATATATATATAGCATTTCACTTCTATTTCAACACATATATAATTTTTACAACGCATATATAACTTATACATCGAACGTACAACTTATACAACGCTTATACAAGAGGTGTACAACGCTTATATAACTCATACATCAACTATATAATTTATACATCGTCGTTTTCCATATCGTATATAAATTAGAAATCTCACATTGGGTTCCACAGCACCAAAAATAGCAGAAGGCTCAGAAAAATATGCGGTCTCTTCTAAAATGTAGAAGACATCCTCACGGTCACGATGTTTCCTGTTTCATCGAATTTCGTCAAGAGACGAAAAAGATATGTTTTTTCAAAGTTTGCAACGGTTTAAAGGTGTTAAAATAGTTTAAATTAAACAAAGCCGTTACCTCTATTCGATGTTCAAAACTAGGTTTTAGGTTATCTCCCAATCCGTAGCCCTTGGTCCAGATCGAAGTACGCCACGTCGAGGGGGCTGGAGAGCCGCGCCTACGCCTGGGGATTCGGACCTGATCGACGACGAGATGGTGCTCTGACGGCGCTTCAATGAGGCGAACTTCGTGGCGGTAGATCTCGACACACACGCAATGAAAAAATCCAATGCTTATATGGATTTGAAGAGAATTCGAAGCTCTACAAAATCCCTAACTGGAGGTGGGGCTAATTCTTCCTGGATCGATCGGAAAATGAGGGGGAAGGTTGGAACTTCAAGCGCCGTTCGCGATCCGGGGAGAGAGAGAATGGGGGGTAGGGGGGTTTTCTGACGTGGACCAGTAAAATTTTTATTTATTTATAAAGTTTTAAAAATCCGAAAATATCGCTTGTCACACACTAACACCAATTCAAACCCAACGACTGTCATCCCTAACGTTTTACCCCCATTCCGAACACAATGGGATATGTTTCGTAGGCCCATTGGACTGTTTCAGTCAGTTTTCCTTCAAATTAAAATATAAAACATTCAATATTTAATTTGAACGTACATTTCAATTTGCCAGGGCCACAAACTGATTCGAAAAATTCCAGAAAAATAAATCTGGCTATATTTTGACCATACAGTCCCAACAAAACTAGTTTCGTCGAATTCTGAGACCGTTTGCAAAAAGGTCCATTTTTGGTCGACCCAATTTAACTGTAATTGACCAAAACACATTTTCCTTTGCCACACTCACATACTAGCTTCAAAAATTATGAAATTTGAAACCTAGTAATAACTTCACATCCCGGATCCAACAAAAGTGGTTTCATTGAATTCCGAGGTCGTTTGCAAAATGGCCAATTTCACGGGCTATATAAATTCCATAGCGACCTTTCTAAAAATTCATTTGGCCATAACTTTTTCTTTCCACTATGAAACTTCGATTTTTCAGATTTGTTAGAAAGGTATTCACTAATAGATTTAAATATTTTTGGTTTCACTCAAATCCGTTTTGTTTTGCACCCGGTACAGTCAATCAAAGTTTGAACTCAAATTTTGAAACTACCGCACCATTTCAGGCTTTGTTTATAATTAGAATTAATTATATTTATTTTCAAACGTCGATTCAAACTTACCTTTCATCGTTATTATTTAAAATATTTATTTTAAATATTTAAATTCCACTATTTTAGCCAATTCAAAAAAAATTAATTGGTTCAGATTTTACGGGTCGTTACAAAGTTAAAAAGAGACGTGGTAAGGAAAAGCAAGCGCATAAAAGAATGTTTAGACATAGAGTCTAACAACCTATTAAAGTGAGGCGCTTGGTCCAGTCCGTACGTTTGAGGGTGAATAACCCAGTGGGGTATATCATCGAGGTGTTATAAGGCACGAGGGGAGCGCACATTCATCTGATTGTTTTGATGGCTCCAAAGGACTGGAAGGGGAAGCACGCGGCTTCCTGAGGTACGTAAGGTGCTCCTAGTAGTCTCTTGTGCGGTGACATATGTCTTAGGCTGTGCTCGCAGAGGTTGGGTCTACGCGTAACTACTAGGTGGGTGGGCCTTGAATGTAGAAGTAGCTATGCAATCAAAATGTTGTGACGCGGTGACACCAGGATGATTCAGCAGTTGCCTCAATGGGGAGGCGGAGGGTCCCGACGAACAAGGATAGTAGACCATCGGATATCCGTCATAGATAGCCAGTGGGATGCAAAAAGACTAGAGCTAAACCCAAGATACCGTTCACCCTTCACTATCGGGGTAAGGGGTTGAGGGGAGACGCCTAGTGGAAGTTTAGATTGTTAGTTATTAGGGGCAGTCGCTTAGCTCTTGTAGTCATTACTAGTTGAGGGAGGGGCCTAGGTGGGGCCATAAACACCATGAAAACAGACCCTAGGTATATCTGTATATAGAGGCTCTTTAAAGATGGGCTTGTACAGATATGGAAAAGTTCCCGATTGAGTTCCGTGTTTCTTGCATCGCCCTGCCATGGAACTCAGTGCACATTATAGGACGTGCGATTGAGGCATCGAGCTACAATTGAAGATACATATGGTGGACAGTCTGGATACATGCATGTCGTCTCTGGGTGGTGTATCGTAGGCTTGTGGGTATTACTCCGGTATGAATTCAGATTCGAACAAAGGTGGAAGTCCGTACACTTTCATAGCATAATAATGACAGATATATGCGGAACGTAATATTGTTATTCGTACGTCACTATGGCATAGGATGAAGGACTGCGTATATCTCGATGGTGTTACGGTGGAGACCGTGCAAGTGTGGTACCATGGGTTGTACCTCAATATTGGGGATAGCTACATATATACTATATTAGGTTAATCCACTGGGAAGTACATGGGTACAACGTGTGTGTAAGCCTTGAGTGCTGATAACCCAAGTAACCTAATAAATAAGATAATATGATTGAACAGTATATGTAGGATTATTTAAAGCGTATAGTTTAAATGCAGTCACCAGAACTTGTGTTCTGACCCCCTCCTCATAACATACTCGCAGGTTAGATTTGTGGCAGATACATGATAGCTTTGGATACTTGTTAGGCAGTATTAATAATGTGATAAGGCTATGTTTTGATTATACTATATTTTATCCATTCCGCTGTGAGATATTTTCTGAGCTCTGGCATATTTTATGTCTCTGTCTTTTCTGCAGGATACCAGAGCACAACAACTTGAGTCTCAATGGATTGGAATTTTGAAAAAAATCGGTCTGTCGGAATTCGAGTTGTCACGTCTAGTATCAGAGCTTAGGTTTAGGATTCCTATATAAATTGTGAGTGAATGTATTTGTATTTTTAATAATATAAATATATTATATATACCTAGATCCATAGAGGAACCCATTAAATAGAAAGAGTGTAATATGGTAAGAAATAGGATGGCTGTCTTGTACACTAAAGGAAAGAATATGGAAATTTGAGACCCTTAGGTATTTTGGGTGGAGAGTGTACAATATACTTTGTATGGATGGAAAGTGAATCCCATATGATTAGTATTTTGGGTTAATGGGTTTGGCAGTAAAACCTTATAGATTAGAAAAGGTTAGAAAGAGAAAAATGGATTAGGAAGATATATAGTAAGAGAATTGATATTGCGAAATGTCTAAGAAAGCCTGGAAAATTGGAAACCCGCTTTGAGTCTAACCCCATTGTTAATTTTTAAGAACTTGATATTATAAAAGTTTTGGGAAAATGGTTTATGGTGTTTTCACGTTTTAATCTTAAAAGTTATAGTTTTAAAATATGTAAAGAAGTACATATTGAGTTTTGAAGTAAAATTCTCTTAGTAAAAAGGTGCATATTATAGAGCATGTATAGCTCGCTAGTTTTCTTGTTATATTTCATACAAGAGTTTTTAATAAAGAAAGATTTGAAATCTCTATTCTTATGAAAATCCTTTTTGGATAAATTATTTTGGTAAGATAATTTTGTTGGGTGGACAAAATAAGTGTAGAAATTAAGAATAGAGTGGATGTCTGCACCTTGTAGTAAGAGACTAAACCGACCTTATAGGTTAGAACAAGTCATAAACCCGATGGAGAAAATAGTTGTCCATATCTATTCTAGTTTTGTGATTTGAAAAAAAATGATGATTTACATTTTCTTTTAAGATGGCATGATTTTAGGGTTTGGAAAAAGAAATTTTTCATGAGGAAAATAAAGTTTTGACACTTTTAATTTTTGGAAGGAAATTTAAATGAAAAAGAGACAAACCATGTTTTAAAAAGTATGGATAGGTAAGGATTAGTGCCTAGGAAAGACGGGAAAAGTTTTGAGGATATAAAGTAAAAAGCAAGAATTATCTTGGAATAATATTGAGTTCCCATGGAATGTGTAAGCACTGAAAAGCCTAGGGTGTTGCTTGAAATAATTACTGGTATACAACAAGGACTAGTGGTGACTACTAGATAGTAATTAGGGCAAGTAAGTGTTTAGATCCAGTTACTAATTTTCATGATAGGGGTAAAACCCGTTACTACATTTCGGTTGGGATCGTTCCATTATATTGTTCTTGTCAGGAAGTTAGGGTAACACCTAAACTTGTCATGGATCCCATAGTTTGGACTTTCCTGTCTGAGAGGGACATAGTCCCGAGATTCTTGGCCCTTAGTAGTAGCTGTGTAAGGTGTATGTTCTCCTGGTTTATTTGAAAGACTAAAAGCATTAGTTAAATTTAAACTAAGATCAAATGATTAAACAAGCTAAGAAAAGAGAAAAGGTACAACTAAGAAGGAAACATCAAATTCTATAAAGCAACAAACATGATAATTATGAGAAAAGATGGATAAAAATAAAAATTTCCAAGAAAAAACGAAAAAGAAAATCAGTAACAAAGAAACTTTTCTTACGTGGGCTGTGCTTGGATAGGAAAATAGGGAATCTTTATAAATAGTTACATAAAAATCCAAGTACGGTTAGAAAAAGGTTGAAAAAGAAAAACAAGAAATGCAGAGTTTTCCATTTTCCACCTTTTTGTAACATAGGAAATCGAATTTAGAAAATTAGATTTTTCTGAAATTCGAAAAATAAAGTTGGTTGATAGGATTATGGATGCAACAATTGGATGAACTACGCTCTTACTTAGTAAGAGTGTAGGAAAAATTGGATGAAAAAATATTTTGATTTAAAAAAAGTGCATTCATGTAGAATTTCCAGTATATTTAGGATGTGAGCATCATATTTTAAAAGGATTTTTGAAAAGTTTGCATACACAAAGGAGGTACCGATTAGGCATACATGCATTATTATGTTGTACTTCACTTTGCACAAGTGCACAATGTTTGCAAAAATTGGATGCACACATGTTGGATATATATTATGCGAGGGGTTAGTTGATTTTACCCTTATCAAATTTCGGGGACGAAATTTCCTAAGGGTGGAAGAATGTAACACCCCACATTTTTAACTCAAGATAATAAAATAAGGATAACTTTATTAAATATGTATAATTAAGTAAAACGAACTGTTCCATTGCGTCTGTCTCAAAATTCTGGCCAAGATAAACACCTGGTTTTTCGTAAAACGGACATCGTATGAAGAAGTTATGATCATTAGAAATTTGTATACATATAAGGAGCTTATATGTATATTTATTAAATAAATATATCCAGAAAATTCGAAAATCAATTCAAAAATAAAAATTCACAAGCGGGAAAAGCTAGAGGGAAATTAGAACGGTGGGGGTCGACCCACCAACAGGGGGGTCAACCTAGGGGTCGAGCCACCAGCGGATCTGGAAAGTTCTTCTCTAACGTGGATGATTCTGATGTTTTTAAATTAAATCTGAGGGTCCTGGTTCCTCCGCTACACCTATAAATAAGACCATAGACCTAACCCTAAACTTTATAAATTGGCGGCTACGCTGGAGCTCTTCCATTACCCTCTTCCTCTATCTCCTCAAATTATATTCATAAATTTAGATTTATAAATTAGAAAATCTTAAATTAAGATCTGGAGGGAAGAGATTGATGTTTTTTTAGGCATTCAGAATTACGTGAAAAGCAAGGTAATGTTCGAGATCCAATCTATTCAATTTTTCCTCCTCTTTCTCTTCCCTTTTTCTTTTAGTAAAAATAGTAAATCTGTAACACCCCGAATTATCTGAGAATATTAAAATTAGAAAATTCAAGAACACTTAATTTTAGAAGAAGAATTAAGTGAAATGGGTTGCGCTATTACGTTCGTCTCAAAATTTTGGTCAAGATAGACATTTGGTTTGCATAAAACGGATACCTTATAAAGAAGTTATTAAGCCTTGAAGTTTGTATGTATATGAGAAATATATATATATATATATATATATATATATATACAGATATATAAAAAATCAAATAAATAAATATGCAAAAAAGTTCAAAACAGTGAATCGGGAGGGGGAATAATCGAACCGGGCCATTTTTGAGGTCGACCCAAGCCCTGTTGGGTTGACTAGAGGTTGATTCAAGGTGTTTGGCTTTCAACCCGTGGGCTGATTCACTCTAAGGTAGATGTGGCATCTGATTGGTTCTGATAGACTCCTTGCTGAGTCATTAGGGCTAATGTGGCTATTATATCTTGTCTGAATGGCTTTGATTTTCTCTAGGTTAATTTGACGGTTCCTATTAAATCAAACTTCTATATAAGCAACCAAATCTAAACCCTAAGCCACACAAAAATATTCCTAGAGTCGTCATGCCATCAATGGTGAACCTAGAATTGCCGTCATCTCTTTCAACTCAAAGGCAAGATAGAAGCTACATCAAAATCAAATCAAAACTAATCTAATTCAACTAAGAGAATTCAATGATCTACATCAAAGGCGAGCAATTCAGTTTCAGAATACAGATCCCTGAAATCAAGTTTTCCTTTTGATTGTAAGTGTAGTTATCTTCCAGATGTGAATAAATTAAAGACATGATTTGTAATGAATTGTAAAATTGAATTGTATCAAGTTGTATGCGATGCTGATTCATGTTTATTCACGGCTATTCTATCATATATGCCTATGAATTATTGTGGTCTATCAAACCTATCATGTTATGTGAAAATTGGTGAGTAAACCATGATGTTGTATAGGAATTTGGGAATGAAATTATCATATGTAAGTTTGGTGATATTATGATACATACAAGTTTTAGTCTAAGTCATGTCGTTTATGCCTAATTGTTTAGAGCCATTATGCATACATGTTTAAATCTACGACCTTATTTGTTTAGATCTACAACTTTATATGTTAGATTCATATGCCTTTATGATAGATCTAATTTGCAAGTTCACCACTACTTGCCAAGTTTAACTTGTATAGTTTTATGTAAATTCATATGCTTGTGGTTCATGTTGCATAGGTCAAATTTGCAAGTTCATAGTTAAAAGTATATTGTTCTATGCCAAATCCATGTGACATACGTGTAGTTAGATCCATACTTTTGTATGATGTTGGAATGTTGCAAAGTTCCTCTTTTCCCCTTTTTGTTTTATAAGTTAGGCTAAAATGTCGAGCCGAACATTCTATGTAATTTTGCGAACGTACAACGGGGGAAACGTTGGGGAAAACATGAAATTACATGTAATTGGCATGTTTGACACATAAGCATGATAAGTGGCATGAAAATGTTATAATCTATATACCTAAAATTTTGAACATGATTTAGAAGAAAAGTGGGCCAAGACAATAATTGATTTATAATTCACATATAAATATGTAGGATAAACATGAAAAATTACATGGTATAGACTAGTTCATGAAATGGTATATTTATTATACCATTAATTGTGAGCATAATTAAAAGGATAATTATGGCATAATTAAATTGGGAATAATTTACATATGGAATTTGACATAAATAAGAAATATGTAAATTTAGAAAAGACGAATATGCCTAACCCGAGGTTAGACTGAGTTGTGGTGTAAAACTGCCCGGAACCGACCGGCACATCGAGTGACCACAACAATACCTGTCTAATGTGGGTGGTTAGTGCATTGAGCCCAAAAAGGACCCGAGGTTAGACTGAGTTGTGGTGTAAAACTGCCTGGAACCGACCGACACATCCAGTGAGCACAACAATACCTGTCTAATATGAGTGGTTGGTGCTTTAATAAAGCTAAGTCAAGATTGGTAGGGTTAAGTCAATTAAGGAAACACATAACCAATTCAACATGTTAACTAAACTGATGGGTGGGGTTAAGTAAATTTAGATCACTTAAACGTTATAACATGTTAATTAGACAAGTGGGTGAGGTTAAGTAAATTTAGAAGACTTAACCGTTATAACGTGTTAATTAGCCAAGTGGGTGAGGTTAAGTAAATTTAGAACACTTAACCTTTATAACATGTTAATTAGACAAGTGGGTGAGGTTAAGTAAATTTAGAACACTTAACCATTATAACATGTTAATTAGACAAGTGGGCGAGGTTAAGTAAATTTAGAACGCTTAACCTTTATAACATGTTAATTAGACAAGTGGGTGAGGTTAAGTAAATTTAGAAACACTTAACAAATATAACTTGATTTATGGAAAGGTTAAGTTAAAATAAGAGGGCAACACTTAACCAATATAACTTCATTTGTAGTAAGGTTAAGTTAACACAAGAAGGCAACACTTAACCAAAGTAACATGACACATAGGTGGGTTAAGTTAACTTGAAATTATTGATGACGCTTAACCAATACAACAAGATGAATACGTAGGGTTAAGTTAACAAGAAACACTTGACCAATATAACTTGACGAACGAACGGGGTTAAGTTAATAGGAAACACTTAACCGATCCAAAATGATAAGTAAGCAAGGTCAAGTTAATAAGAAATGCTTAACCAACATGACATGATGAATGAGTGGCTTAAGTTAACATGAGTGGACAACACTTAACTAATATGGCATAATGTGCGGGAGGGTTAAGTACATATCGAGTTGGTGGGTAATATTAGTAAATATAGGCCCACAAAACTTAACCATTAAATAAGCATGCTTGAATTAGTGGAAGGGTTAAGTACATATCGGGTTGGTGGGTAATGTTAGTAAATATAGGCCCACAAAACTCAACCATTAAATAAACCTGCTTGAATCAGTGGAAGGGTTAAGTACATATCGTGTTGGTGGGTAATATTAGTAAATATAGGCCCACAAAACTTAATTATTAAATAAATATGCTTGAATCGATGGGAGGGTTAAGTACATCTCATGTAGGTGGGTAATATTAGTACATATAGGCCCACAAAACTTAACCGTTTATTAAAAATGCTTGAATCGATGGGCGGGTTAAGTACATATCGGGTTGGTGGGTAATATTAGTAAATATAGGCCCACAAACTTAACCAATAGGAAACCCTAGTAACGGGAACCCATTTCAGCAGTAACCCACATGGATGTATCACGGTACCCTGAACTAGGCAGGGTGGGGCACGATTACTGGGCTGATTATAAGCGGTCAAAGCAGCGGCAAGGCGTACGTCAGTGTAGTTTTCGACGGTTTACGGGTATGCACGTAGAGTGGGAAAAAGCAGGCACTGGGTACCAGTAGTTATACACTGTGCATCTTGAATCGTGTCGGGTCGCTATCATAAGGATTGATAAACCTTATGGTGGGACCAGCACAGGGCATCTACACGCAAAGAGGGCCGATTGACACAGACACATGGAACATGAATACAGGTAGGGAGCTGATCGATAGGGTAGTAAGGGTACATCTAACATGTTCATGGCAATTAGGCCGATTGAGGTGGAATCCTCACGATAGACGTACACTTGAAGGCTACCACAATTACGGGGGTTGTGATCACGATTATCATTTTATACAGATTACTAGTTGGGACACTAGTTAGGTAGTGCAGAGATAAATATAGAAATCAGATTAACAGAGTAGTAGCGAAGCAGAGAAAAAGTAGAAGCACATTCAGTTCACCTTGCACTTATCTTGTCTTTAGTTACCTTGTTTTTATGGTATTGTCCTATTTTCAGTTTATTCATGTCATGATCCTTTATCTTGTTTGCATGCTGAAAGATCACTGAACTTACCAGACTTATGTCTGACCTAGTTAGTTTTTCGCCTCTTTTCTTCTGTCCCCCCCCCTCAGGTAGTCAGGGAGGGAATAGCTCAGCCTAACTTGGACCTCTTCTCTTTCCAAGCTTGAAGATTAGTTGGTGTATTGCTTTGGACTCTCTCTCTTCCACTGCTATGGCTGGTTCATGCTTTATCGGGGAATATCATTGTTTTTATGCTTCTTTTATTCTTGGAAATTTTTAAATCAAGACAAAAGTTCTATGTATTACATTTAAGTATGATTGAGGAAATTGTTGTAAAAGCTTGACTGAATTAAGTTGTGTATAAAATGACTTTATTTTCCGCTGCTTTATTTGTTTGTCTTGTAATTTATCTGCATCTTTTACCTATAATGCTCCACCGAAATTAAGGCATTCCCTCTGTGAATGACCTTAACGGAGGTGGGGTGTTTCAAAATCCATGATTATTAGGTTCTGAATTCAATTAGGGGAAAATCGTGGAAGATTAGATCTGGATAGACCCAGGATTTGGAAAGCTTACGAGGTGAGTGGATTTAAGCCGTATTATTTTAGATAATGGTACATAATCGTTTAGCATTCCCCTTTTTATTAATTGTGAAATTGCCAGATAAATTATAAATTTCTACTGTAACGAGTTGAAATGTTATTATGAATATGCCAAGAAATTCCTATGTTGAATTGGCTAAAGTAACGAATGTTTACATGTTGGAGAAAATAAACTTTTTAGTATATGAATAGCTAATTCAGTGATTGTAACTACATGATTTACTTGTGGCATATTATTGAGTAATTGACTTATAACTTGTTAGATCTGAACAATTACCCGACTAAATGCTTACATGTCAAAAATTAGAATTAAATACATGTTAAAAAGGGCATACGCCAAAATATAGGAATAACTTGACGATATGTAAATTGGATTATAGTAGACATATGAAGAGGGTAATATGCCAAAATTTTACATGGAAAAAGAGGATAACTATTAAAATGTGAACATGCCCAAATACACAGTAATTTGGAACTGTAACGCCTTGGACACGAGGTTAGATTGCACTTGTGATACAAGTCTTGTAACGACCCGCATTCTACGCATCAGATGATCGTAGAATATTTATTTCTTTTTCTTGTGAAGTCGTATGGTCGTGTAACTTTGGGAACCGACTATTGGGGTCATTTTCCATGTTCACGATTTTTGCCAATTTTTAAATGACCATTTTCCCCCGGCGAATCTTGTTTCGCCTATAAATTTTGATTGGTAAGGAGTGTTGACCTGAAACCACTACCATAGGATTCAAATGATGGTTTCTCTTTCCGTAGAGTGGTCACGTTAATCAAACGGACTTACCGTTCACGAGATATGGCTGAAATAAGGTTTGGATGGTGAAAAACAGCTTAGTTGGGCTTAGTTGGGCTTAATTGGGTAATCAGCAGCTAGGTCCATTAGGGATTTCGGGATTAGGGGTATTTAAGGGCTGAAAGGGGCTAGAGAAACATTTCTTTATCATTTTTGCAGCAGCCACTTTCATTTCTTCAACCCTAACGATGGCTTCCAACTCCCGAATCACCGTCTAATCACCATTTAATCATATATTAGCCTAATCAACATCAAATTAAAGCGGATTAGCATAGAGATCGAGGTAGAGCTATTGTGTTGCATAGAGATTCGACCCAAATCAGAGATATTTTCAGATCTGAGATTTATTTGTGGCTAAGATGAGTGATTTGCCTTGTTTTTCACTAATTACGGCTAATTAGGGGTGATTAGTGTTAATTAATGAAATTTTGTGTAATAAAAATCTACAGAAATAAATAGAAATTCTTAAATATTATTTTATGGCTCTGTTAGAAATTTGGGTTAATTTGGACATGCTTTGCTAATCATATGGTTAAATCATGATATAGGGGATTAAGGGGAAAATCGTAGTTTTAGGTATGTTTGATCCATATTTGCATGTTAAATTGTTGTTTTGGTATTTATGGTTGACTACACATGCTGCTATTATTGTTTGGAATGTTTTGTAATTGCCTAGGACTGTTATATTGGTCGAAAACGTTGTCGTGTGGCGTAAATAGATTGCTGGAAAGTTGTAGGAAATTGGTCAATAACTCGTTCGTGAAGCATCTCCGCGACCGTAAGGAAGGGGACGAACCCTCATAGAGCGACCGTGACGGAGGGGGCGAACCCTAATAGAGCAACTGTGTGGAAGGGGGCGAACCCTCATAGAGCGACCGTGAGGAAGGGGGCGAACCCTAATAGAGCGACCGTGAGGAAGGGAGCGAACACTAGGAGGGCGACTGTGAGGAAGGGGACGAACCCTAATAGGGCGACCATGTGGAAGGGGAGAACCCTCATAGAGCGACCGTGAGGAAGGGGGCGAACCCTAGGAGGGCGAAAAGAGGAAGGGGGCAAACCCTGATAGGGCGACCATGTGGAAGGGGGCGAACCCTCATAGAGCGATCGTGAGGAAGGGGGCGAACCCTCATAGAGCGACCGTGAGGAAGGGGGTGAACCCTAGGATGGCGAGCCGTGAACCGCACTAGGAAGGAAAGAGGACCACAAGCCGATACAAAAATGGACCACGAGACAATGCCAGAGCAAGCAGCGAACCGAAGGATATGGGGAGGACCACGCGACGATGATCGTAAACTCTACTAAAGATCAACACCAATTCAACCAAAAACAAGGATGCAAAGGTAGTCCAAATAGGAAGTTAGAACTCAGGATCCAGACGGGAACCAACGAGTTAACTTCATGAGTTGGACTTTGCTGCGGGATGTGTGCAAAGGGGTTATCGATATCCATAACATTAGTTCACCACTGAGAGACAGATTAGTGGCTATGGATCAGTGCAATGGAGTCATGATGACTCCATAGAGAAAAGTGATCGTAGCAAAGGATTGAGTGATCGAGTGGTGGATATCATATGCTTTACGCACTGAGTGAGAGATGTGAGGATGATTGTTATGTTTGATGCTTGATATCACCATGACCCACATCCCCATTTACACTTTATGTTAGTGTTACCTCAGAGTACTATACATCTGGTTGCGCTAACTCTTTAGTTGCAGGTCCAGGTATGATTAGATTATACCTGTTATTGTTTTTTGTTGTTGCTTATCGCTCATACCAGACTTTTGTCTGACCCAGAGTTTTATGTCTCTTCTAATTACTTTGGGTGCTCCTAAACGAGCAGACTAGAGACAAGTTAGTTGGTTATGCACGAGTAGCTGTCCGGAGACAAGCAGAAGGCTTACACGTATTACACTCATATATTCTCCCTGTGTTGTTGTTGGTCACTACTTTGGGCATTAGTAGTGTACCTTCCTATTTTGCTTTAGAGACGGTTTTAAAAGTTGTAATAAAGATGGTTTGGATCATAAACTATATTTTGAATTTTCCACTGCTATGATGGTTTAGTTTTCAGCTTATGCACTGTCTCACCTGTTTTATGTCAAGTTATGTTATTACTATATTTTATTCCATGCGCTGTGAGATATACTACAGGTTCTTTGGTGATTCATTGTCGGCTTCTTTTCATTTGACGACCGTCCCGCGCTGGTCGGACATCGGCACAACACATTTTAGGGGAAATGTCGGCTGGTGCAAGGCGGGCCGTCACAAGTCTGCCCGGACCCGCCTGGCATATCAAGCATTTACAAGTGGTAAATCTAATGTGAGAGGTCTAAGTGCATAACTAAAAATGGTGCTAAGGCATGATATTAAGTCGACTTATGGTAGAAGTCTGCCCGGATCAGCCCGGCAAATCCAGCGTCCACAAGTGTAGGCTTAATGTGAGAGGTCTAGGCATATGTATGTACATATATAAATATATGTGTGTAACAAGATAGGAATAAATGGAAATGATGATAATTAAATATCAAACTCAGAAAATAGGAAAGAAAGGGATGTAATGAACTGAGTTAGTATGATACAAAGGAAAAGTGATGTATTTCCCTAAATGACCTATTTTTGAGAACTTAGTTGCAAGTAAGCCACAATAAATAAAGTAAGAAAAGTAAAGAAATTACTTGCTACCACGAATTTAGATGGGAGTACGTTATGAAAATAAATCAT
Source organism: Allium sativum (assembly GCA_030737875.1). Lineage (NCBI taxonomy): Eukaryota > Viridiplantae > Streptophyta > Magnoliopsida > Asparagales > Amaryllidaceae > Allium > Allium sativum. The sequence goes on along the minus strand of CM060916.1, from coordinate 363,718,915 downwards.
TGATTCCTTCTATCAAACTAATAAGGTGCATGAAGTGTTTTCCTTAATATAATAAGGAATATATTACGGTGAATGAAGAATAATGGTTTACATCAGTAAATGGTTTAGAAGGGGAATGATAATACCCTATTATAGATAAATAATAATGTTGTATAATAGGTAGACTTTTCCTAGGGACAAGTGAATATTATAACTAAGGTTATAATAAACTAGTAAGGGAATGAGATAACTGGTGAATTGAGTTAAGGGACGCTTAATTGTAAATTAAGTAACCAGTAAAGGGGAAACCTCAAACCAGTCAAGAAAAGGGGGAAAATATATTGTACTTAATTATAAATTAAGTAATCTGTAATCTTGGAGGTCTGAAACCCGCTAATAAGAATAACATGTTCAAACTTGTCCTAGGTACAAGGGGAAATTATAACATAGGTTATAATAAATGGGTAGAGAAACTTATTAATGTGCCTTAGTTAATAGAACTAAGTTAATAAGTAAACAACGATAAGTTGTATTACCAATGTAAAGTGGATTTATGATTAAATGAGAAAGGATGAGGAAAACTTATGAAATGAAATAAGTTATATTTAATCATAATGGTAAGTGACATGTTAATTGGAAAACATGTGAATTAAGATATGCTTAATTACGTATTAAGTAAAACATGTTATTGTAATGATGAAATCAAACAAGAATATAAAAGAGATTGTGGATTACAGACCTTGGGTCACAATCTGGAGTAAAACATGTTGTGGGCTCATTAATAAACTTAAATGGGTTAAGTTATAATTGAAATTAATAAGCAAGAGGAACTTGGTAACTGATGAAGAATTCAATGTGAATGAGAATAACCAAGTTAAAAAGAAACCTGGTAAGGAAAAGCAAGCGTGTAAAAGAATGTTTAGGCATAGGGTCTAAAACCTATTAAAGTGAGGTGCTTGGACCAGTCTGTATGTTTGAGGGTGAATAACCCAGCGGGGTAGATCATCGAGGTGTTATAAGGCACGAGGGTAGCACAAATTCATCTGAATGTTCTGACGGCTCCAAAGGACTGGAAGGGGAAGAACGCGGCTTCCTGAGGTATGTAAGGTGCTCCTAGTAGTCCACTGTGTGGTGACAGTTGTCTTAGGATGTGCTCGCAGAGGTTGGGTCTGCGCTTAACTACTAGGTGGGTGGGCCTTAACTGCCGAAATGGCTATGCAGTCAGAATGCTGTGACGCGGTGACACTAGGGTGATTCGGCGGTTGCCTCAACGGGGAGGCGGAGGGTCTTGACCAACAAGGATAGTAGACCGTCGGATATCCATCATCGACAGCCAGTGGGATGCTAAAATACTAGAGCTAAGCCCAAGATACCATTCACCCATCACTATCGGGGTAAGGGGTTGAGGGGAGACGCCAAATGAATGTTTAGATTGTTTGTTATTAGGGGAAGTCGCTTAGCTCTTGTAGTCTTTACTAGCTGAGGGAGGGGCCTAGGTGGGGCCATAGCCACCGTAAAAACAGACCCTAGGTATATCTGTATATAGAGGCTCTTTAAAGACGGGCCTGTACAAATATGGAAAAGCTCCCGACCAAGTTCCGTGTTTCTTGTATCGCCCTGCCATGGAACTCGGTGCACATTAGAGGACGTGTAATTGAGGCATCGAGCTATAATTGAAGATACGTATGGTGGACAATCTAGATACATGCATGTCGGCTTTGAGTGGTGTATCGTAGGCTTGAGGGTATTACTCTGGTATGAATTCGGATTCGAACAAAGGTGGTTGTCTATACATTTGCGTAGAATAGTAATGATAAATATATGTGGAACGTAATATTGTTATCCGTATGTCACTGCGACGTAGGATGAGGGACTGCGTATATTTCGATGGTGTTACGGTGGAGACCATGCGAGTGGGGTACCATGGGGTGTACCTTAATATTGGGGGTAGCTACATATATACTATATTAGGTTAATCCACTGGGAAGTAAATGGGTATGATTTGTGTGTAAGCCTTGAGTGCTGATAATCCAAGTAACCAAATAAATAAGATAATATGATTGAACGGTATATGCAGGATTATCCAAATTGTATAGTTTAAATCTAGTCACCAGAACTTTTGTTTTGACCCCCTCCTCATAACATACTCACAGGTTAGATTTGTGGTAAAGAAATGATAGCTTTGAATATTGGTTAGGCAGTATTAATAATACGGTAAGGCTATGTTTTGATTATAATATATTTTATCCATTCCGCTATGAGATATTTTCTAAGCTCTGACATATTTTATGTCTCTGTGTTTTCTGCAAGATACCAGAGCACAACAACTTGAGTTTCGATGGATTGGAATTTAAAAAAAAAACGGTCTATCGGAATTCGGTTTGTCACATTTAGTATTGCAATAAGAATTGACTTATTGTTTGCAGTAGTTTATGAATAAAAAGATCCTTTCCTGCTCTGACTTATTATTGTAATGACTAACTGCTATGATTCGACCGACATTAAGTCAAATGGTGACTCCCTGATTTGCCGACCCGTAACGAAACGAGCCGACCTCTTTGGGAAGACGATAAAAATCTGGGGAAACTAATCCTAAACTTTGACTAATTGGCAAACTTTTGGGTCCCGCTTTATTGACTAAGAGTGAGGATGACACCGATACAAACAACATGACTAACTGTTTAAAAATAACTCTAACTCTCTCAGTCTAAGGAGTATAAAATTACGAACGAGTGTGAAAGGTGTACCCCGACAAAAGACCACGCGATCCTTGAAACTCTTACCTTCAATAGCTAGAGGAAGAGTATAAAAGACTAAAGGGACTCCTACTCAAGGACTTTTGACTCCCGGTCTGGGATGAATCAATCCTACGTGCGACTGGAGGACTAGTCAATTCCCACGACACTTGGGGTAAGAGGGTCGACAAATAACTCTCGGAGATTGGAACAAATTGGGAATGCTGGCATTGTTCCCATTACGACATATTATGAACAAATATTTAAAAACACACAGACTTCGATTAATATTGACATAACGTTCCTACAAAATATTGTTGCATACAGGTACAACTAAACATTACCCACAAAAATATATGGCTTGATAACAAAAACATGAGGGTCGCACTCGCACAAAACTTCTAAAGGGCCTAAAGTAAAATTACAACGGAAGGATTCTAAGCTGGAGGTGGTATACTTGATCAGATCTTCCAACTCCTTCTGCCTAACCATTTATAGTTCATCCTCGGTGGTTAACTTGGACTTAGAACCCTTGAGTGTGTTGCCAAAGAACTAGAACGAGCAGGAGCTGATGTTGCATCTTCTTTCTTTTTGCTCGGTTTGGTCGAGTCCACAAAGGGACGAACATTGACCGATCAAAGGATGCTCGGAGGAATAGCCTTAAGAAGAGGGATATTCAAGGCTTTATCAGATAGCTCGGGCTTCAGAGATAGAATATCTCTCTCGTCTCTGGCTTTTATGTCGGCTTTGGAAAAATAATCGCTTCCCCTGACTTCACCTACAAACCCAACATCATAATCTTCTGGTGGCTCTTTGCCATCCACTTTGTCCTTCCGGACACCGGCCGTCCCCCCAGCACTATCTTTCTCCAGCACTGTAATACCCTATATTTTAATAACATATTAAAATCATAAATCAAGGCAGAATTAAATTTTAAAATAAAAATCAGGTAAAATGGGTTGTGCCATTGCGTTCGTCTCGGAATTCTGCATGAAATCGAGTCCGAGTTTTTGAAAAATGTAGTCTGTATGAGGGAGATATGACCCTCCGAAGTTTCAGTAATTTTCAGAATCGAAAACAGCTTGAAATTCGAATTCGAAATTCGAATTCAAACCCTAGCACGGCTGGGAGGGAAATTTCCCGCCCAGGACCAGGTCGACCTGGGGGTCGACACTGTGATCGACCTCCTAGGGACCAGGTCGACACTATGGTCGACCTGGGGGTCGACCTGGTGACGAAACCCAGTTTTTGAACTGGGTGCATTCTGATGTTTTTAGACACGTTTTCTAACTAGATTCATTCTCCTAATCCTATATAAACCTACCTAATCCCTATTCCTCACACCATTCTTCTCTAACCTTATGCTGCATAAATTCTTGATGGACATGACTTCTTCTTCTTCTTCTTCAAAGATTCAAATAAAAATTAATCAAATCTAGAGGGTTCTTCTACCTTCTTCTTCAAGCAACGCAAGATTCGCAAATTGGGGATTTTCAATCAAATTGAGATTCAACGTTCATCGACTGCTTTCTAGAATAAACTTCTGTATCTTAATTTCTCAGTCCACGATTTGTATGTTCTAGTTACTTTTAGATTTAAATATTTAATTATAATATGGCCATGGAATAAAGTGGAATTGGATTTTAGTATGTTTATTGATTCAGACCTATTTCTGTTGCTTCTTGAATCTTGAGTTTTGAGACTTGTCTATCTTTTCTCACGTCAAGTTCATGATCTATTCAGCCTGTTGTAAATCATTTTTTTTGATTCATGCTGATATTATTATCAAGTTGTAATCTTCATGCCAGTTTTTTCTCTCTGATCTTATTTTTATGCAAAATTCTATCTTCCCCTATTTATTTTCTTTTGATGAACCTTGGTCAATTTCGGACTTAGGCCTAAATCGTGATTTGCGTACGATTGATTACAGGGAAATATTGGGATATTACCTATTTGGATATATGTTTTGGTTGAATTGATGGCATAATATAAAATTGGAAATTTGGGTATTGTCAATATAATTGAAATTGCAAGTTTGGGCATTGGCATAAGAAATTTGGCATGAAGTGGGCACACATGAACTGGAATGTAAATTAAATCACGAGTTTGGGACTATGTAAATTAAATCAAAAGATTGGGCTTATGTTAATTAGGCATATGTAGAATTGGGAATTTGAACATGAAAGCGATTGTAAACTTGATAATTGGCATAAACATGTATTATGAACTTGGGCAACTGGCATATATTGTAATAAAAAGATTATAGTTTGGGATAACTACATCATGAACCATGATTTGGGTTTATTTGGGGTATGAAACTTGATACATGTAATTTTGTCTGGAACTTGATATGGGTAAAATGGCATAAACTTGGCATACATGTAAATAGGCAAGAATTGAACATATGTAAACTGACTAGAATTGGGTACATATATTAATGAGCATGTAATTTGGAACTTGGGCATATGTTTATTAATATGTAAAGTTTGGAATTTTGACTTATATAACACATATATAATTAACAATCTAACGGATGCCTTTGACACGAGGTTAGACTTGAGTTGTGGTGTAATTCTGCCCGGAACCGCCCGACATATCCAGTGACCACAACAATAATAGTCTAACATGAGAGGTCGTAGGCAAAGACTAGGTTGTGGTGATGCCTAACACGAGGTTAGACTGAGTTGTGGTGTAATTCTTCCTAGAACCGCCCGGCGTATCCAGTGACCGCAATAATATGTCTAATGTGAAAGGTTAGTCCATTAAATGCTTGAACCCGAGGTTGGAATGGGTTTGCGGTGTAATTCTGCCCAGAACCGCCTGGCATATCCAGTGACCTCAAATAAGTCCAATGTGAGAGGTTGATGCATTAGTAAATAATAAATGCTAATGAAACCTGTTAAGTAGGGTAAGGTTAAGTAATATGACTAGACTAATGAGACTTAACCGATATGACATGAATGGGTGGATTAAGTAAACCTGAACTTGACCGCTTGAGAACACTTAACCAACATAACATGATACATGGGCGGGTTAAGTTATGAACCGCTTGAATATATTTAACCAATTTGACACGATGATTTGATAGGGTTAAGTCATGATCCGCTTGAATATACTTAACCAATTTGACATGATGATTTGGTAGGGTTAAGTCATGAACCGCTTGAATATACTTAACCAACTTGACACATGATTCGTAGGGCTAAGTCATGAACTTGAGCGACAACACTTAGCCAATTTGACATGACATGTAGGCGGGTTAAGTCACAAACTTTAATGATAACACTTAACCAACTTGACATGCTAGACTAGTAAGGGTTAAGTCACGAACTTAAATGACAACACTAAACCTGTTGGACGGAAACCCTAGTTACGCGGTCCATTTCAGTAGTAACCCACATAGATGTATCAAGGTACCCTGGATATAGGCAGGCTGGGGCACGATTACTGGGCTGATTGTAAGCGACCAGAATGATGGCTGAGTTGGTGCGCCAGTGTAGGTTCAGGCGGACTACGGTTGTGCACGTAGTCCGGAGTTGAAAAAGCAAGCATTGGGCATTAGTAGGTTTACACTGCATGCTTGATTCGTGTCGGGGGTTGGCACCCTAGGGCTTGATACGCCCTATGGTGGACTCAGCACAGGTAACTACATTCGTGATAGGGCCGTATGACACAGACACATGAACGAGCTAGGACTTGTAGGGAGCCGATCGATTAACAGATCGTTTCATGGGACCAAATAATGGGTCATTTCATGACATTGGGCAAGGGATCATTTTATGGTCAACACATGACATGGGTTGGGATACTAGTACGGGTGGTGCAGAGCAAATAGATATCATAGAAATATTTTAATGGTGAAGCAGAGAAATATTGCGATGCTTGATAGAAAGCTTGCGAAATTATACTTAGTTTATCTTGAATGGGAACCTTGCGATGTTATACTTGACAAAAATCATATGATGTTATTCTTAGTTATCGTGCCTGTAGCTTATCTTGTCATCATGCTTATGTTTACTTTCAGTTTATTCATGCCATGTTATCTTTACCTATTTTTATGCTGAAAGTCACTAGCACTTGCTCAGTCTTTATGACTGACCCGTTTTGTTTCGCCTCTTTATCTTCCGTTCCACCCCCAGGTTCGCAGGGTGGGAATACAGCTTAGTTCGGATGTTACCAACTCCCAGGCTCTTTCATGTACGACTTGGATCTCTCTTGGCTATGGCTTGCTTTGCTTTATTGGGGAAAAATACAATTTATTTTTATGCTTCTTTGTTTTTGAGCAAGATAGATATTTTAGCTATGAAATAGGGTATTGGACGTTGATGGGCTTTTATTGTAAACAATTATATTTAATAAATGATTTGGAGTACTTCTACTTTACTTTCCACTGTTTTATATATGTCTGTCTTGTAATATTTCTGTTCTAGTACCCATAATGCTCCATTGAAGTTAAGGCATTCCCCTTAGTGAGTGACCTTAACGGATGTGGGGTGTTACAAGCACTACGGCTCCTACTTCGATATTCTTCTTTGCCAATGAACTACTAGCGATAAAAATATAAGTTATGGTCGAGTAGGTAAACACGAGATTAAGGAGGAAAAGACAAATTTACCTCCGATACCGGATTTAGTTAGGTGTTCCTCCACAAACCTAGATGAGTTCGGGGGAAAACATAAGTCGAACCAGCCTCCATATTTGCAGAAGAAGAAGGAAGGGGTGTCTTGGTCCAAATAGCACCAACATCTCCTTCGGGGACAGACTTCCAATTTGCCTTATGTCGCTCAGCGTCGGCTACTTCTTTCTCCTTTTCATTCCTTTCAGCTAACACTGCTCATTCGTCATCGCGCCGAAACCGGGTCATTAAAGCCTCTTCACTAACTGGCTGCCCTTTGGCCATGTCTCTCTTTGCCTTCACAAAGACTTTCCATGTATCAGATAACACCTTTTGAAATATTTTATCCAAGCCAGGTTCCTATGACGAAGGACCCTCTCAAAGAATATAAGAACATGGCCCCAAAATCTTTTCTTTGTATTGCTCAACTCCAAAGCATGTTCGGCTTTGGTTGACTGAACATCAATTTCATATTAAAGTCAAAGATTGTTGGCCGACTTGATTGCAGCAACGACACTTTCTTCGACCCTACTTTTTTCTAATTCAGATGAGTCGAGGTGGGCCTTGTGGTTCTACACTTCTCGGTCCAGTCGGCCCTTCTCACCCTTCAACTTTTCAACCTCAGTTATCAAATAATCACATTCTTGGCTCTTTGATTGAAGACGAGCCTTTAGATGCGTAGAAGCCTTCTTGCATTCTTCTTTTGTGGTCACTACTTACGACTCACACTCTCCCACTCTTTTCTCAAGAAATAAAGTCCTCTTGTTGCATTCAATTTCCCCCCTTAGACCAGCATTTTGTGTCGACTTGCTCTCTACTACCCCGCATACTTGCTGGGCACATGCATGCATTGCGTCATATTGGGATAAGGCATAGTCGATATTAGTTTCTATCCGATGGCGTAAGCCTAGTGGGAGCGATTGCAGCTCGGGGGCAGGCTCAATTTCAGTGAAGATGAGGTCAGAGAAAACTTCTTCTAACTCTTTAATATGATCGGCGAATACCCTTTCTTAATCCCGAGGAGACGACTATTGAGGAGGCTTTTCAGGATCGACCGAGAATCTGGAACGACTTAAGATATCCCGGGAATGTTCAGCTTTATTACTTCCCCTGGGGATTTTACCCTTAGCGCGGGAGGAGGATTGATGCTCGTGAGACCCATGCTCTCTCCTTCTTTTGAACTTACTCTCATCATCCTCTTCTCCCTCGTGTATCCGCTTATACTTTCCCTGATCTCCTTTCCTTTGTTCTCTCTCTTATCTCTTTTTCTCTTCTTCTTTGTTTTCCTTCTTGTGTTTTTCATCTCCCACTTCGTCACCTTACCCAACTTGCTATAAGGTCGATTCGACAGGCCCCTCGTCTGTAGAAAGGGAGACAAAAAGATCGTGATAAAATTCAATGTTCATTATCTCTACAAAAGATGATAATAATAAATATGATCGATACTTGACTTACACAAGAGAAAATGGTACTGTTACATGTAGTGCTAATGCTATGTAAAAATTTGCTTAGGTCGACACTATAATGGAGTTGAACACATATCTCCAGCATTTGTAGGCTCGGCCGGGGCAGAAACTTCCCTGGACTTGGTGGCAAAAAAGTTGTCAGGATCCAGATTTTGTGAATAGATGATGGTGTCGGGCATCTTCAAAATATTTAGACCACGAGAAGGGGATGTCGTCTCCTTCTGCGTGCCACGGATAGGAGAAGGATCTTTCTTGGCCCCAGATCCTTGCAAATGATGTTCGACGGGATCTTCCTCAACTAACCCCTCTTGGACCCCTCCCAGAGTTTTCACGGCAGAACTTTTTTGCCTCTTCAAAAGGTCGGCCTCTTGAGAGTGTCTTCTGGGGGTAGATCTTCTTCCCAGTATGCAAGACTTCTTTTCCCTTCGGACGAAGGATGGACAGAAGATTCCTCGACTAAGGGCGCTACTCGTATATAGTCAGGTATTCCCTCCAGCTAGGTGCTGTTGTAGACGATCCGTCTTTCCGAGGCCCCAGTGTTCTGTTCTTATCCAGAAGGCCGTATCGATGCAAATGAGCATCGGTCAAACATCTCCAAAACTTTTTTTGCCTAAGCGTCAACTTGGACAATTTGTTGTAGCATTCTTCAAATTCTCTTCCCTCCGGCATTTTTGGATTTTCTCCTACAAAATAAATGGTCGGCATAAAAAATTCATTATAGACATGTTAAGTAAAGTGGAAAGCTTACTGCACTGAAGCAACTGACGAGCACATCCCTCTTGTTGTTTAATGTAAAATCGGTTATGCTTTATATCCCCCACTTTGCTTAGGATTTTCTCAATAATTTTCCAGTCGCGGACCGCCTCGAAATACAGATAGGAGGGGTCCCATTGTGCTTGAAACTGGAAGACTACATCATCAAAAGTCGGAGAGTGACCCAGATACTTTATGTCCAAATAATGTAACGATAGCAAGTTGCCATAAGCGATCGGATGAAACTGCATCGAAGCCAAATTCATTCGTCGTAGGAAGTTGATTATAAATAAAAGAAAAAGGGGATAGCTCTAACAGTACACATAGAATGAGACAGTGCCATGTTACCTCCCGGGGGATTGTGAGGAAGATCATGTTCTCCAAGAAGACAGACTCTCCCTAGGGAATGTTGTGCTTAGCGGTCAAATTCTGCAGTTGTTTGAGGGCCATTGTGCTTTCCTTAACATATGGGGGACTTTCCATAATCGGTGCGCTTGGGAGTGTGTCGGGTGCCGCTGATATAGTCACTGCACCGCTCGACTCAATTGTTACCCTGGGAGGAGGGGTGAACATGTTAACCTACTTTGGGCATCAATATTCAAAATCCGCTTTAGAATTGGCCAAAGATTCAGGAATGCTATCTATTGTAACTGGGATGGAAAAATCTTTTCCCTTGCCAGGACCTTGTTTGCGAAGATCTTATTTTCTAACCATTGCAAGCAACCTATTAACAAGAAAACCGTCGGTTAAAGACATGCAAGAATTGATGGCAGTTAACTTCTAAAGGAATAAATAAGCTCGACCAGAAATCTTATCGGGTTAGAATCAGAAATTGTTTCAGAAATAATGGCTTCTACTTTAGGGTGCTATTTTGTAGACGACAATCAGAAAATCATTTTTTATCCTTATATGCCAGACTGTACAAAGATCGCCATCATTACGTGAGCATACCTTTTATAGCCACATTATCACACGTAGCCACGTATCCAAGGGTTTAATAACGCCTTGAAGAACAAGACGTTTTGAAAAGACAGGGTACATCTCCTCCTTTATACCATTTTAAGATAATTGTCCGGATACCTTTGAAGTTGGCTATAATTGTGTCAAAACCACCACCGGCTACCGCACCGCCGTTGACTCCAATGATTTGGGGCTGGTAATCCCGGCCATGGACTACGTGGAGCATAAGTTATGACGAAAAGGTAGGAATAAGAGGATTTGTACATGAAAGTTACATCAAAATGCATTAAAGATATGAGAAGGAGAAATTGGTTCATACCTGTAGAAGCAATGAAGGAAGTGATCTTGATTGGAGATGGAGAGGATTTCTCAATTCTTCCCCAAAGAACAGTCGATTAAGTTGTGGTAAAGAGTAAAAGCGAGAGGAGTAGAGTGGGCCATCCTTTTTAAAGTGATGGGGAGAATCTTCGTATGCAAATGACATGAACCCCGGTCCAGACTCAGTTGATGTGTCTATCCCGCAACAGGTCAAGTTTAAACGAACAAACATATGGTAGTAGAGCTACATCGTTACCTGAGCCAGTGTAAATTTCCAAGGCATTCAATAGGTCGTCTTCTGTTTACGAAATTCATGAAGAGGTATCTTAAGCCAACATATAGAAGATTTTCTGGTCCGTATGGAAAAGAAATTCAAAATAAGATGACTACAAAGCATGCTCTATTTCCAATGCGACATACTTTGGGAGGAAAAGTTTTGATGTGACTTTTGGCAAGGCTATCAAGGTCCATCGGTGCCATGAACTCATGTCGGAGAAACCCTAGTTGGAATCCACAATAATCAGACCGGCTGAGTCGAGTCAAACCTGATCCAAAACAGAATATCTAACTAATGAATAGCTCATGCCCGGTGTCAATCATTCCAAGTCGTCCAGACAAATTGGGTCTACTTTCACCTGTCAATGCCTGTTCAAATCATGTCGATTCTTTAGGATTAGAATGACTCTTCATGCTCTCTGATTAATTGGGATCAAATGGCACGTATCTCTGCCAATTCAAGCATTGAATCATCTATTTATTCACTTTTTGGACTCAGAAGAAAGGACTTCTGGTATTTACTGTGATTATATCATTATTGTAACCTTTCGAGTATAATAGATTATCCGATATGAGAAGAATTAAAAAAGTGGTTGCAGGCTCATTAATGTCGAACCACTATAAATCTGTGTTTTATCGCTCTTTATTACATTTTCCATTTACTTGTCTTCATTTAAATCTCTACAAATTCATTCTTTGGGTGTTATGCCAATTTTTGGTGTTAACATATATATATATATATATATATATATATATATAATAAATAATTGGTAATTTGGTGAGGGAAATTCACGATTTTGGTTGCATGGAAGTTAGAGGGTTCCTACATATGGAGATTCACGGTGTGGATAACTTTCGATGAGAAACCGAAACGTAATAAGGGCTAGTTAGAAATTAACTGTAATTAGTTAATTAATTTGAATTCTGAAATGATTATTGGTTGATGATGCAAGTTCATTACTATGTTAGATAATGTGTAGTATGTTAAAAATATCATTTTTACTTGATATATGTGCATTAATTGGGTATGTGACACTTAAACACAAACAGTGTTGATTTGAAAACAGTTGAACCTTAAATGGCTTGATAAAGTAATTCACAAATTATTGGTTAATGAATGTTGATGTGAATTTTACCTGGGTATTGGAATGCTAGTTAATTGATATATACATATCTCATTAATTGATTTGCGGGTAATCTATGGATTAACAAACCTGTTGTAACACCCCGTATTTTCCGTGAAAGTATAAGTAACAAATCAGAGAATAATTAATTTTAAAAATAAGAATCAAGGGAAATGGATTGTGCCATTGCGTTCATCTCGAAATTCTGCTTGAAAACGAGTCCGAATTTTCGAAAAATGGAGTCCGTATGACCAAGTTATGACCCTCCGAAGTTTCAGGAATTTAAATAAAATAAAACAGCTCAAAAATAAAGCCAGAAATTCGAAATTCAAACCCAGAGAAGGCTGACGGGAAAATTCCCGCCCATATACCCAGGTCGACTGGGAGTCGACCCCCTCTAACCAGGTCGACTGGGGAGTCGACTGGGGTGTCGACCTCCCCATGACCAGGTCAACTGGGGAGTCGACCTGCTCCCAAAACCCAGTTTTTGAACCTGGTTCATTCTGATGTATCCGGTCTCGTTTTCTGTCTAGATTCGTCCGGCTAATCCAATATAAAAAGCCCCCTAGCCTCATTTTCTCTACACAATTTCATTCTGTCTATATTATGCCTCTGTTCTAATTAAAAATAAAAATGGCGTCGCTACTCTGCTGGAATCAAAACTTGGACTGATGCATCTTCTTCCAACCTGAATAGAAATTAAAAGCAAAATCAAATCTCAAATCAAAGTTTAGAGCAACAACAACGATTAAAGAGGAGTAATTCAACATTTCTGCATCAATAACAGTTTATTATCCTTTCTTAAAACCATGAAAGGCAAGTACAGTTATTTTTCGATATAAACATTAATTATGGTTGTGGCATGATTATAAATCTGAATCTGAGGTTATGTATATTCTTATCTGTCAGATCTGTTTTTCTGTGACTATTCTGTACCTCTTTCTTCTTTCTGTTCTATAGCCAGGCTACTACGAGCCTGCGTCGAATCTCATAAGAGATTAACGCACGAACGCTAAATTTTGGGACAAATAATGAATAATGCATAATTGGACATGAAACTGTTGCCTATGACTATAATTCACGCCTATGAGACTATTGCCTATGACTATGATTCATGACTATGAGGCTATTGCCTATGACATTGAATAAGAAACTGTTGTAATTAGTCGCCCATGACTATTGTGGTTAGTTGCCTATAACTATTGTAGTTAGTTTCTTATGCCTATTCCCTTAATGATGTTAGATCTCATATTTAGTATGTAACTTTGCTAGTTTATTCCCATTCACTGTTATGTACATCGAGCCTATAGGGCCATTTCATGAGTATTTAGAGAACTTGTGGAAACATGTTATACGGGGATTGGGCGTAGCTTAATTAAGTAAATCTGGCATAGCAAATATGTTGGCATAATCTGAGTTGGCTATAATAGAGAATGATTTACATGTGTATTAGTCTTGGACATAAATGGTGAACTAGAATATTAAATCTAGTTTTGACATGAACTGTAAATGGGAATATTAAGGCTAAAATTTGGGGCATATATGGTATTCTGAATTATGACCTTGATTTTGGCATGTAAGTTTAGGCTAAATTTATGATTAGGCAAGATATGTAAATAGGGTTTTAGATATATATAATCTGCTAAATCTGTTATCTGCTAAATCTGTTAAATTGCCTAATCCGTTATCTGCTAAAACTGTTGAATTGCCTAAACTGCTAAATCTGTTATCTGCTAAAACTGTTGAATTGCCTAAACTGCTAAATCTATTATCTTCTAAATTTGTTGAATCGCTTAAACTGCTAAATCTGCTACCTGTTGAATTGTCTAATATGTTGAAACTAGATAATAGTAATCTTGGTATGGAAATCCATAGGCTCGACCTAAGATTTAGTAGAACATGGAAATTTGATTAATCTGTTTTATCCTATGAAGAAGTTTAATCGGTTAAATAAACAGAATTAGTCTGATATCTGAAAAATCTGTATTGGAATGAATTGACTATAACACGAGGTTAGACTCTGTTTGCGGTAGAAGCCTGCCCAGAACCAACCGGCTTAACCAGCGACCGCAAACTGTCAATCTAATGTGAGAGGTCGTAGGCATAACTAAAATATGCTTGGAAACGAGGTTAGGTCTGGCTTGTGGCAGAAGTCTGCCCGGAACAGCCCGGCATATCCAGCGGCCACAAGCTACCGACCTAATGTGAGAGGTCTGTGCATTAATATTTAATTTATGCAAATCTGGGATAAATATGATGTCTAAAACGTGTTGGGTTGATAAGGTTAAACCAATTGGACTAATGAATTTAACAAACCCGTTTCGTGAATCTGTAGGCCCAATTACAAAGTTAGACAAATCTGTAAATCTGTTAAATCCGTATATCTGATCCGATAGTCTGGAAACTTGTCTGATCTGTGAACTAGTTGATCTGAACTCTGTATGTCTCAACTTGTAAACAAGTTAATCTGAAATCTATTAGTCTGGGGACACAAGGTTAGGAGGGAAATTACTTATGTCATCTGTTGTTTGGGACCCATATTAGTCAGTAACCCTTTCTGGTATCAAAACTTTGACCCAACATAGGGTCCGGGCACGCTTACTGAACTAATAATAAGCGGTTCATTCTGATAATGACGAGGGGTGTTGATGTTGCGTTCCAACCGGGTCATGTGCGTGCATGGATCCTGTCTTGCCTCTGAGGATGTAAGATGTCGTGACATCTGTAAATAGGTATGTGCCAATTGGTTGTCACTTTAGGGTGTGATACACCCTACTGTGGGGCCGACACAGGGTATTTATGTATTAGGGAGCCGATCGCTTGGGGTAGGGTTTTAGGGTACACTTAGTTCTGTCTGTTTCTGTTGGTACCGTCTGTTTCTGTTGGGTGGCAACACCTATCTGTTTCTGTGTGGTACCGTCTGTTCGGGTGGTAAAGGCCGATTTACTAGTGTACACCTAATTCTACATTCCTTTTCCTTAGGGATTAATCTGTTTCTGTTTCTGTACTTTCTGTTCGGGTGGTAAAGGCCCATTATTAGCATTCTGTTTCTGTCTGTTTCTGTTCGGGTGGTAAAAGCCCATTATTAGCATTCTGTTTCTGTCTGTTTCTGTTGGGATGGTAAAGGCCCATTACTAGCATTCTCTTCTGTGGAAATTATTCTGTTTCCGTTTCTGTTTCAGTTTAGACATTGGGGTGACACCTAATCCTGTTATACTAGTATTAGTGCAGAGAAATGAAAAGTAATATTATCCTGTTTCTTCTGTTTAATCTAAGTACATCTGCTGCTCCTGTTACTGTTATCTCTTATCCAGCCTATTTTTATGCCATAATTATTATTATTATCTATTCATATGCTGAAAGTCACTGAACTTGCCAGACTTTATGTCTGGCCTTGCTTGTTTTGGCCCCTTTTTCTTCCGTCCCCCCAGGTTTTCCAAGGAGGGAATACTTTAGCTTGATCCGGATTTCTTCTGCTTGAAGTACTTAGAGTGCTTAAAGTATGGCTTGACTCCTTATGGCAGCTTCTGTGGGGATTATGATTTTACAGTTTTGTACTCTGATGATTTTTTGAACAAGACTGATATTTATGTACTTGAGTTTTTGGTAAAGATGTAACCAAACTGATTTCTGTCTTCTGCTGTAATAAAGTTATAATTTTCTCTATTATTGTTTATCTGTCTTGTAAATTTCTGTTCTGTCTACTAACACGCTCCACCAAAGTTAAGGCATTCCCTTTGTGAGTGACCTTAACGGAGGTGCGGTGTTACACTTGGTATCAGAGCCGATTGGGTAAAGTTTTTGAAATCTATTCTCAAAAAGATTTTAAAAGGAAGTATTTTCAAAAATAAAGTTTATTTTGAAAAACATAATCCCCAAATAGCCATATATCTATCTTTTCAGTTCTCCGTTTTAATCTTTTTCTTTCATTCCAGCATGTCTAGGAATCTTAACTTTCCAGAGGGCATGCCAATACCTGGCTGGTTCAGGAGGTACCTAGAGGCTAGGGCCAACGATGCAGGCCCAGCAGATATTCCTCCTCCAGCTGCAGCGATTCCTCCTCCTCCGCCCCCTCCTCGTGCAATTGCTTTTTCAAAAATCTATAAAGATTTTAGGGCCATGGGTGGAAAGGATTTCAAGGGAACTGAATCATTCGTAGACGCAAGGAACTGGCTCAAAGAAACTGAGGATCTACTCATTATCTTCGAGGTGGACGATAGGCAGAAGGTACAACTGGCGGTATGGTTGCTCAAGGACGAAGCTTCCTATTGGTGGGAAGTCACTAACGCCGAGAGACCGGTTGAAACATGGATGGATTTCAGAACAAGGTTTGAGACGAAATTCCTCTCGCAAGCTGAACGAAGTCTACAACTGGAAAGGTTCTTATCTCTTAAGCAAGGAAGTATGACGGTCAAGGAATACGTCAACCAGTTCAACCAACTGGCCAGGTTCGGGCTAGATTTAGTCAACACCCAGCATAAAAAGGCTCTCCGCTTTGTTAAAGGATTGAACGAGCCACTGCACAACCTAGCCATGACCCATGTACCCATGGGAGCGACTTATGAGAGATTAGTGGACAAGGCACTACTACACGAGGAAGACAAGGGAAAGAAGGAGGCAAACAAGGAAGAACCACAGAACAAGAAAGCATGGCCCAAAAAGGAAAAACAAAAGAAGGGAGAAAAGTCTGAAGATAAGAAGGAGAAAAAGTGCTTTACTTGTGGAAGCTCGACTCATCTGAACAAGGATTGCAGAAAAAGAAAGGGCACTCACTTGCTTCAACTGTGGTGAGATGGGACACTTCACTAGGGACTGTCCGAAGAAACGAGGGCAAGGGCAGAGGGCAGGACCAACTTCTGGAAGGCAGGCGAACACTCTCGAGGCTAGTGGATAGGATAGGAATAGGAAAACTTTTTGTAGGAGGTTTAATTTCTTTATCTGATTTTTGAGTTAAAACTCTTTTCTGATTCTGGCATTTCGATTCTGTAATCGATACTATGCACTTGAATACTAGTATTGTTTCTGATTCCGCTGTAGACTCAGACCCATAAGGGTTATGACTCATCTAAGCGTGGTAAGTTGGGTATCTGTGTTGAGCGGTAAGTTGACTATGACGCATACATTCTGGGTTTTTATCATGCTTAGTTTCCTAAGAATCATTTAGTAATCTGATCTGTACCTGTATCTGTAAATATCGGAATATTTCTGATAAGGTTGAGATTTCCAGTTTTGACATTGTCTAAAGAGGGTAATCCTCTGGGTGTCAATCTGATGTTGATTTCGGTCTTCAGGGTTGATACTTAGGGGAATTTGTCTCTCAACCAAGGTCTAATGGAAACCAAGTTTTTGTTTATCTGCACTCGCTCCCATCACTCGACTGTATCCTATTGATCGAGTCTTCAACCTATAGATAGGAATCCTATGGATGTAAACATGTGTTTGAGACATGTTATGTTTGATGGTTGCAACTGGATGCAAGTGGTTGCTAGTGGTTGCTCGTGGATGCATTTACACACACTAGGCACTAGATCGGCTCGAAAACACTCTCATACTGCATATGGATGTGAGAGCATTTTCAATTTCTGTGGATGCAAAATGATTGACTCATCACATGGATGTTGCATATGAATGATTGTTTATCACTCATATAAGAATAATATGTATCAAATAAGAAAATTGCATACACGTTGGACTCATGACACTGACATAGTTCGCATTAAGGAGGTCAACTGAATTAGTGGACCTCCTGATCTTTGCATTAGAAAAGGAACATATACACACACTTTTGCATATGTTCATACAACATTAGAAGTTTTCTAAGGACAATGGATGCTTGTGGATGATGGTTGAGTAGATGGATGACTGGATGGTAGGACACATTCTTCTTAACTTGAAGATTTCGGGGACGAAATCCTTTAAGGAGGGGAGAATGTAACACCCCATATTTTCTGTGAACGTATAAGTAACAAATCAAAGAATAATTAATTTTTAATTAAGAATCAAGGGAAACGGATTGTGCCATTGCATTCGCCTCGAAATTCTGCTTGAAAACGAGTCCGAGTTTTCGAAAAAGGAATCCGTATGACCAAGTTATGACCCTCCGAAGTTTCAGGAATTTAAATAAAATAGAACAGCTTGAAAATAAAGCCAAAAATTCGAAATTCAAGCCCAGAGAAGGCTGGCGGGAAAATTCCCGCCCATATACCCAGGTCGACTGGGGAGTCGACCCCCCCCCCCCCCAACCAGGTCGACTGAGGAGTAGACTGGGGTGTCGACCTCCCCATGACCGGGTCGACCTGCTCCCGAAACCCAGTTTTTGAACCTGGTTCATTCTGATGTATCCTGTCTCGTATTCTGTCTAGATTCGTCCGCCTAATCCTATATAAAGAGCCTCCTAGCCTCATTTTCTCTACAAAATTCCATTCTATCTATATTATGCCTCTGTTCTAATTAAAAATAAAAATGGCGTCGCTACTCTGCTGGAATCAAAACTTGGACTGATGCATCTTCTTCCAACCTGAATAGAAATTAAAAGCTAAATCAAATCTCAAATCAAAGTTTAGAGCTACAACAACGATTAAAGAGGAGTAATTCAACATTTCTGAATCAACAACAATTTATTATCCTTTCTTAAAACCACAGAAGGCAAGTACATTTATTTTTTGATATAAACTTTAATTATGGTTGTGGCATGATTATAAATTGAATCTGAGGTTATGTATATTCTTATCTGTCAGTTCTGTTTTTTTGTGACTATTCTGTACCTCTTTCTTCTTTCTGTTCTATAGCCAGGCTACTAGAAGCCTGCGCCGAATCTCATAAGAGATTAACGCACGAACGCTAAATTTTGGGACAAATAATGAATAATGCATAATTGGACATGAAACTGTTGCCTATGACTATGATTCATGACTATGAGACTATTGCCTATGACATTGAATAAGAAACTGTTGTAATTAGTCGCCCATGACCATTGTGGTTAGTTGCCTATAAATATTGTAGTTAGTTTCTTATGCCTATTCCCTTAATGATGTTAGATCTCATATTTAGTATGTAACTTTGCTAGTTTATTCCCATTCACTGTTATGTACATCGAGCCAATAGGGCCATTTCATGAGTATTTAGAGAACTTGTGAAAACATGTTATATGGGGATTGTGCGTAGCTTAATTAAGTAAATCTGGCATAGCAAATATGTTGGCATAATCTGAGTTGGCTATAATAGAGAATGATTTACATGTGTATTAGTCTTGGACATAAATGGTGAACTAGAATATTAAATCTAGTTTTGACATGAACTGTAAATGGGAATATTAAGGCTAAAATTTGGGGCATATATTGTATTCTGAATTATGACCTTAATTTAGGCATGTAAGTTTAGGCTAAATTTGTGATTAGGCAAGATATGTAAATAGGGTTTTAGATATATATAATCAGCTAAATCTGTTATCTGCTAAATCTGTTAAATTGCCTAATCCGTTATCTGCTAAAACTGTTGAATTGCCTAAACTGCTAAATCTGTTATCTGCTAAAACTGTTGAATTGCCTAAACTACTAAATCTATTATCTGCTAAATCTGTTGAATCGCTTAAACTGCTAAATCTGCTACCTGTTGAATTGTCTGATCTGTTGAAACTAGATAATAGTAATCTGGGTATGGAAATCCGTAGGCTCGACCTAAGATTTTGTAGAACATGGAAATTTTATTAGTCTGTTATATCCTATGAAGAAGTTTAATCGATTAAATAAACAGAATTAGTCTGATATCTGAAAAATCTATATTGGAATGAATTGGCTATGACATGAGGTTAGACTCTGTTTGCGGTAGAAGCCTGCTTGGAACCAACCGGCTTAACCAGCGACCGCAAACTGTCAGTCTAATGTGAGAGGTCGTAGGCATAACTAAAATATGCTTAGACACGAGGTTAGGTCTGGCTTGTGGCAGAAGTCTGCCCAGAACTGCCCGGCATATCCAGCGGCCACAAGCTACCGACCTAATGTGAGAGGTCTGTGCATTAATATTTAATTAATGCAAATCTGGGATAAATATGATGTCTAAAACATGTTGGGTGGATAAGGTTAAACCAATTGGACTAATGAATTTAACAAACCCGTTTCGTGAATCTATAGGCCCAATTATAAAGTTAGAAAAATCTTTAAATCTGTTAAATCCGTATATCTGATCCGTTAGTCTGGAAACTTGTCTGATCTGTGAACTAGTTAATCTGAACTCTATATGTCTGAACTTGTAAACAAGTTAATCTGAAATCTGTTAGTCTGTGGACACAAAGTTAGGAGGGAAATTACTTGTGTCATCTGTTGTTTGGGACCCATATTAGTCAGTAACCCTTTCTAGTATCAAAACTTGGACCCAACAGTAGGTAGGGTCCGGGCACGCTTACTGAACTAATTATAAGCGATTCATTCTGATAATGGCGAGGGGTGTTGATGGTGCATTCCAACCGGGTCATGTGCGTGCATGGATCTCGGTCTGCCTCTGAGGATGTAAGATGCCGTGACATCTGTAAATAGGTCTGTGCCAATTGGTTGTCACTTTAGGGAGTGATACACCCTACTGTGGGGCCAACACAGGGTATTTATGTATTAGGGAGCCGATTGCTTGGGGTAGGGTTTTAGGGTACACTTAGTTCTGTCTGTTTCTATTGGTACCGTCTATTTCTGTTGGGTGGCAACACCTGTCTGTTTCTGCGTGGTACCGTCTGTTCAGGTGGTAAAGGCCCATTTACTAGTGTACACCAAATTCTACATTCCGTTTCCGTAGGGATTAATCTGTTTCTGTACTTTCTGTTCGGGTGGTAATGGCCCATTATTAGCATTCTGTTTCTGTCTGTTTCTGTTCGGGTGGTAAAATCCCATTATTAGCATTCTGTTTCTGTCTGTTTCTGTTGGGATGGTAAAGGCCCATTACTAGCATTCTCTTCTGTGGAAATAATTCTGTTCTCTGTTTCAGTTTAGACATTGGGGTGACACCTAATCCTGTTATACTAGTGCTAGTGCAGAGAAATGAAAAGTAATATTATTCTGTTTCTTCTATTTAACCTAAGTACATCTGCTGCTCCTGTTACTGTTATCTCTTATCCAGCCTATTTTTATGCCATAATTATTATTATCTGTTCATATGCTGAAAGTTACTGGACTTGCCAGACTTTATGTCTGACCTTGCTCGTTTTTGCCTCTTTTCTTCTGTCCCCCCCCCCCCCCCCCCCCCGGTTTTCCAAGGAGGGAATACTTTAGCTTGATCCGGATTTCTTCTGCTTGAAGTACTTAGAGTGCTTAAAGTATGGCTTGACTCCTTATGGTAGCTTCTGTGGGGATTATGATTTTACAGTCTTGTACTCTGATGATTTTTTGAACAAGACCGATATTTATGTACTTGAGTTTTTTGTAAAGATGTAACCAAACTAATTTCTGTTTTTCGCTGTAATAAAGTTATAATTTTCTCTATTATTGTTTATCTGTCTTGTAAATTTCTGTTCTATCTACTAAAACGCTCCACCAAAGTTAAGGCATTCCCTTTGTGAGTAAGCTTAACGGAGGTGCGGTGTTACACCTGTATAAGCATTATTGGTTTAAGACTTATATAGTGTATTCCACTTTGTATGTGGATTGGATGTTATTTGATGGTTGATTTAGTATTATATAATACATCAGTGGAAATGACCAATAGATGTGATTATTGGTCCATTGGTTAAGTCCCCATTAATTAAAACAGATTTTAATGAATATTTTATTAATATAATAATAGGCTGAAAATGAAAGTTTGAATTTGACATCTGATTTTGAAGACACGAAGATTATAAGATATCAATGAATACTCATAACTGGAACAAATTGATTTGAATTAATTTTCATGAAGTTATGGCTTGTTCAAGTTTTATTTTCGAAATGAATAGTAACCGATAAAAGTGAAGTTCGGTTAGGATATCTAAAATGAGTTTTAAAAGAACTTCCTTTACAAAACTTTTTTTGTAATGAATGTCAGGTGGATTGAAAATAACGAAGTTGGAAAAATAACATTATTTTAATCATTTGAATATTATTATAATATTGAAATTATTGATTTTGAAGTTGGAAAATTAAATTTTGACTTCTGGAAATTATTATATAATATTTAATAATAAATAAAATACTTTTGAAGCTATTTGACTTATTTTATATTATAGTCGAATTATGGTCAGAATAAAACTTGTCGCGTAGCGGTAGTTCACGAATATTGACCTGTAATTTTGAACTGATGTTTCGAGAGATCTGACCATTGGATTCTCCCAAAACTTAAAACATTGGGTCTGAAATGAAAAGAACATTCAAATGATAAGCAGAGTGTTGAACAGTTAGACCTTGATATAAATTCAAATCAGACTTCAAAAAAAACAGTGGTAGGACCATAAATGACCTGTAATCATGATTTTTGAATACAGACTATTTTTATATTAATAAAAATAGGGAAAATTATTTTAAATTATAATAAATAATTTGAAAGAGTTATGAACCAAATATACTTGGTTTTTTCTATTTATGTTTATTGACTAATTGTTAGGGTCGTGCTCGACCAGTTTATGAGAAATCATATGCTTTTATAGTCAGCATTGGATTGGGTAGAAAATGCTTGTATGCTAATGCCTTATGATTTATTTCACGATTTGATTATGAGGTGTTTAGCAATGTTTTTTGGTTCATTTAATTCAATGAATGGTTTTAGAAATGGGATTTTCCAAGGAGAAAAAAAATGTTATTCCCGATTTTGGATAGGGAATGTTTTATAAAAATATTTTATAAAATAGAAAGAATTCCGAGGACTAAACCTGATGATTTTGAAATGATTTGGAAGTGGAAATTATCATAGAGTTGATTTATTTTTTATTATTGGTCTTAATGATTATCCCACTTTGGGATATAAAATGATATAGTATGTGGCTAAAGATTCGGGTAAACCATAACTAAAAGTATGGGTGGTAGGACCTTAACCTTAATTGATTTGTCGGTGTAATCTGGCCCCATTAGTAGGAGATGCCCTTGTATATCTAGCGAACGATGGTACATTCCCTTTACCATGTTGATGGGAGAAACCTCCTGATATTTGACTACATACATTTTGTTATGCATTGATTGTGATATATCAAAATTTAAATATTCAAGTGATTTGGTAATAGATCCCAAAGTGAAAGCTAATTTGATATGAGACCTAGATATGTATTTTAAGCGATTTGAAATAAGTTAACGGGAATAAAGCCCAAAGAAATAACTTCTATAAAGTTAATTAGATTTTGAAAATCTAAATTTAGGAATTAAGCCTAAATGGGTAGTTTGAGGAATTGCATATAATTTGATGCATCGTAGGATCCATAAGTTTATTTTTGGTAGTTGTTTTATGCACTTGCATTCGTATGGAGTAAACCCGTTCCATGTTATACGGCATGGTCCCATGATATGCCTTAACTTTAAAATAAGTTAAGAATAACTGTAGGGTTTCTCATACCACTCCTATGACTGACCCATAGTTGTTTTTCTCTTGTAAACTTGGGTGCCCATTATTTCCACATGGGCAGCCGGGTAGTTTGCTTTGTTGATATTTTGAGCAGGATTCTGGAATAAAGCTTAAAGATGTGTCCAGAGCATTTGATAGTCTTCCATTGATAGTTTATGTGTTTCCACTATGCATTGTAATCATTTTACTCTATCTTTATTATATGTACTCCGATATCTTATACACTGATGCAAAATTGTTGTAATAACAATGAAATTTTCTTTTGTTTCTGTTTGATGCGTTGTATGCACAAAGGTAACGGTTCAAGAATTGTTGCCATTTCGGATCAGACCTGTATAGCTTGCGGTCGATTCGAAGGCAGGGATTTTCGAGTTGTTACATCAACACATGTAAATAGCAAATTTACAAACGATCTCAAATTCTGATGAAACTAATTTTATAGAATCTGCAATGATTAATTATTGTTAGATTTCCAGTCTCGGGACAATTAGATTTGTTTTCTGTTTGTGCGAGCTATAAATGTGTATCAATTAACAGTCTGAAATTAAAAATAGTGTTGTTTCTACAAACGGTCTTGGAATTCGAGGAAACTAGTTTTATCGGGTCTGGAATGTTAAACTATTATAGGATTTCAAATTTCATAGCCATTGGGTTTTAGTATGCGATCGTACGATATAATATACGTACCAATATTATAAAAAACTTATCCTATATATTATCTAAACCTAACTGAATTCACTATTCCTAATTCTACCTTTTCTTATTCATCATCGCAGCTTCAGGCCGCCATTTCTTCAAACCCAAAATAATAGAAAACTTGACTTCAAGCATCTAAAACAGTCCATAGAAAATTGTTGAAATAAAAAAGTATGTATCTTTGAGATTATTTTGGATAGATCTTTACTTTGGAGTGCTACATAAAGGGTGCACATCATATTGGTGTTGCTGCAGTCCTTTATGCATGAGTTTTGGAGTGTTAGGTTTGAAGATTTAGGGAAGCTTGGTCCTCGATTGGAGGATGTGAGGCCGGATTCGAGTTCGTGCAGTGGATTGGCACCTTGTAGCAAGTTTTAGTTGGATTTCCTTCCAACCTTTGTCGCATGAGCTACTGGGGGTCTGCCTGGGTTGTTGAATGGATTTTGCATGGTGAACTTGATTTAGAGGAGATGGTGTTGGTCAGAAAGCTCTCGCGAATATAAGATGGATGTGGAGTCGATTTCCGGGTTCGTGTGAAGAAGGAAAAACGAGAAGAGAAAGTTGCATGAAATGGGTTTGTACATGGGAGGGAAACATGGGTTTTTAAAGTAGGGGAAGAAAGATTAGTGAAGATAATTGGGTTAATCATTATTAATTTATTTATCTAATGACATTTCATTTTGCTCAAGCTTGTAAAAATCATAACTTTCTCATACGTGATCAGATTCGAGTGAAACTAGATCCTTGGAATCATATCGACAAATACTACATGTAAAATCTAGTTTGGGTTAATTTGGAGCTACTTGGATTTTTATATAACTTCAATGCTTGTTTGGAATTATATAAATGGACACGAAATAATCAAAATGGAACGAATGATGAGTTAACTCTCATGCTTTCTGGAATATTTGGTATGTTGTTATTTTATATAATAATATTCACTGCTGTTAGTATATAAATAATGTTTTTGGGTGATTTATTGTTTTGTTGGTGGTTTTTGATAGATATAATTCCCATTTGTAAATGTATGAACCTTTGACACTACCTACTATTGCAGAATATTCACCTTAAATGAATTAGATTAGATTATCTATTTCATATGAAAATATAAACTGATATATGAGCTGTGATGTAGTGGGACAGGTTGGAGGGCTCCAACTGGATTCCTCAATGTTTTGGATGTTACTTACTTTTGTTATTTGACACATATGAACTGTTAAATAAAAGTAACATTTAAATATGGTTTCGACATTGATTTGTTGAATTTAATGTTCTATACAAATGCATTAGTAATTATTAAACAACATTTGTTAGGTATTGGTAGCATATGGCCTAAAATCCATATTTTTAAGATGTTGATTCACCGTCAGGTGAATTGACTATTTTGAAGTTACAAAAATTATTTTTATAATTAAAACAAGGTGCTAAACTTATTTTATATAAGTTTTATAAAACAAAAAGTTTTAAATATAAATCCATATTTATAGTTGGAGTTTATAAATATATTATAAAACGATGTCTATAGCAACCCCTGTGTTATACATAAGTTTTATAATTAGAGGTTTCAAGTATTTAAAACTTAACTAAGTTTTATAATTAAAGTTTTATCAAGTATAAGATCATATTTGGTAATTAAATGGTCTTGAAAGTGATTTTAGTTGTCATTAACAAGTTAAATAGATAGTTTGATTTGAACTTATTGTAATTAACATCTTGTTAATAGAATAAAACCCCATTCTGTTACTTAAACTGAATTCATTTTGAATATCCATTTAACTAGAAAATTCACCTTCCAGTTACTATTTTATTGTCGTGTAAGCTTGTATTTTTTGACATGTTATATGTTGAATGATATTGTGGACATTTATTAGTAGAATACATCATCATTCTACTATAACTAGATTGTTGATAATGTTGACATCTTTTATGCAGAATAAAACCCATGTTGTTGTATTGTTAACTTGAAATTTATATAGCATAACAAATCACCGTATGCTATTTTTATTTGAATACTTCCTTTATGTTGATCAACTATTATTAGTTGATTATTTATAAACATCTGGTTGTATATAAACATTCTTATTTTAATTTAAAATAGCTAAACTCATTTTAAATGAAGACCTATGGAAATTCTAAGCCTTCTTTTAAAATTTGAAAATATATTAATTCTTTCTAAATAAGATGGTATGGGTTGTATTTCACAACGTGATTTTAACTGTCTTAGTTTTTAAGCACATATTCTAAAAAGGAATTTTCAAAGAAGTTAATACCTGAATTTAACAAAAGATTTTATTTTGATTATTATATTATATTTAGTTAAGGTTTGGAATTCAATAAAATGATTCATAGACCTTTACCAAAGGAATTTAATATGGATTACCGTAATATTTATTTATAAATTAAATAGATATCGTAAAATTTAATTTATTTCATAGGATAGGAGTGTTGTTGAGTCAAGGTCTGAGAGGTAATAAAATACCCAACTTGATTTGCTTCATTGTTATCGTAATAAAATCCTTTCCCAACTTGTACAGTAAACCTCCCATCGTTTACAAATATGCCACTTTACCTTTCAACTGCTTCACACACTGCATGCACCAAAACATTCCCTCCACTAATCCGCTACTGTACCATGCATAGACCACTTGAGATCGATCTAACGCCACCACATAAAACACCTTAGCCCACTCCTCAGTTGTCGTGAATGCCACCTCACCATTTATTGTTTCACCTTTCATTATGTAATGTTTCCTTTCCTCCCATCCGAAAGCTCTGCTTCTCATATCACCATCCCTGCACATAGTTACACGCATATTACAATTCATCAACATTTCACGGTTGGAGATCACTACTGACGAAATGGATTGAGTTTGTTTAATACAAAATTTATATTAAGTTGTCATGACCAATTATCCGGGTATACGTTGCATATGTACGTATGGTTAAAGTTGTTAATTTTAAATGAGATTAAGATAGCACAAGCATTTTGGTTTGTATAATAGAACTTATTCATGATGTTACGTTAAGCTTTGCACTCAATGATCTTGAACCTTCCCACCTCAGGAAAGAATTAACCTATCTCGTGCTTCACAAACGAAACCTGATAACACGCCTTGCCAAATCACCTGTTGCGCCGAGCTCAAACCATCAGACAGCCATCCCAGACCACTGCTCCCCCTTCCTATGCTCATCTCCGACTCCACAAAGACCTCCCACCTTCTGTTGTATTGAACTCAAAGATCACGACTGAAAATATTTTACTGTTTCCTTTTATTTTATTTTATTTGAAGGATGGTTGTATTACTGGAAACGAAACTGAAAAAAATGAGACAGTATGTATTTTGTTGTTGTGAAAGGGGAGAAGTGTCCCTCTTTATATAGGCAAGTAAGTTTGGGGGTCAAGTAACCTGGTTTTGGCACTTACATAAGAGAAGGTACATGTAGGGTTAGGCTCTATGCATGGCATGTGCATTAAGCAGTTGCATAGAATACAGACATGGTAGAAAAGTAGGATGACTCATAAATGGCATGCAAAAAAGAAAGGAAGGAAGAAATAGGTAGTGGTACAACATCTTACTTAAATAGGGTAAGTAGGGTGTGGCTTGCTTGGTAGGATAGGCTGTGTTGATTCACATGCATTTGATCTGAACAAAACTGAAGAAAGCTTGCGTGTTTATTGTGATGGCTGATAAGAAATTTCCACTTTATTATCAATTAAGGAAGGTAGTTTTTGGAGTGTCTCCGCTGTGTTGATGGGAAAGAAAGCTTCAATTACATTTCCTCGTGGAAATATAGGCTATTGAACTTTCAACTCACAAACTTGGGCTGTCTCAGTATAGGTTTGATAACACACCGGCTAAGCTACTTGTTTTAGGGTAGGCTTTGAAGGTAGGTGTACGTTACTTTGCTTTAAAGTAAAGAAATGGGGGTAGGCTAATAGAATTAGAGTAGGTTTTAGAAGATTTAGCAGTAAATAATTTCATACAATGACATGCATGTACTATTTTATTTAATATTTCATTTTATACGGTATTAACCTCTACTGTTTAACCGCTGTTTACCGCTAACCATTAAATTTGTACAGCCACCCGCGAGCTCCGAACACAATGAAAATTGGTACACCGCTACGCCTTGATAGTCCGGTCCCAATGAAATTTATTTTGTTGAAAACCGACTCCATTTGCACAACGTTGTTATTTTAAATTATCGGTTTACCTATAAATTGCACGCACCGATAAAACAACTTCAGTTGGCACAAAATTGGAAATTTAGCAATAACTAGTGATACGTATTCTAAAAAAAATTGTTTCGTCAAAAACGGAGGTCATTTGAAAAGAAAACATTTTTAAGGCCTATATAATTTATCAAACAATTTCCCATGTGCGAAGCACGGGCCTCATCATAAGGTAAGCAACACATTGATTTGAACATCCTATTTCGTATTGTTATTAAATTTCATTGTCAATTATCGTCGATTGTCTTATGTTCGTACCGATATACATGAATTTCAAATCGTAATTTACGGAATATCGCGATATTTACGAGTTCGAATTATATACGTTCAATCTTCATTATATAAACAAATTATAAATTATAAATCCATTTATAATTACAAATCAATATTTAAAATTAAATATTTAACTATCAAAAATATGGGACATTACATTCCTTCCCCCTTAAAAGAATTTCGTCCCCGAAATTACTAAGGTAGAAGAAATACTACAAAACCAATTTATTAACTTTTCTAAAATCCAATTTATCCCAAATCGGAAACCAATTCATTATTATAAATAAACATTCCGAAAATATCAGAATTTTCTAACACATTAAATTTTCGGAAAAATTTGGCAGAGTCTCCCCTGTATAGAGGAACTTCTGCGATATCGCAGGATCCATAAATATATATATATATATATATATATATATACATATCGACCCACAAGATCGGAAAACAAAATTCAAAACCAAAACTTATATTTTCACGTAAGCGTCCCCTATACCAGCGCTATTGAGCAAACTGACTCAATTTATTTCGATATATTCAACCAAAATCAACCTCACAGCCTTCTGGCACCTGTACTTACTCAATTCACCATGTAAGTAACATTTACATGAAATTTTATATAACATTTCATTAATCAACAAGTTTACTATACCAATTTCCCCAAATCCAAACATATGACATTCATTCTCTTTCACATACAGGTTTAAATTATTTATTTTTAATTCATGTTCAATTCCATTCCAATTTATAATATAGGAATTCAGTTTCAAATTTTTCACTCTTGTTAAACTATTGATGAATCATTATTCTACCAATCTAACACATAATGAACAAGCATTACACAGTAACCAAATCATTCAGTTTATATTAACTTCCACTATTATCTAATATTAATGTTTACTTATTATTTCACTTGGATTTTCATATTTAAATATCAACTGATAATACCTGATTGATTTTCATTGAACTTTATTCATTAAATTTCCAAATTTCAATTTTATCTTATTTAATTTCAATATCCATATCCATTTTTGGACTAACTTCTCTTGACCAAGTTAACTAATTCTTCATTAGTTCATTTTCACTCAAAATCCAAATTCGGGTTTTATCTCAGAAATCCTCCTTTCTTTTCTTATTTAACTTATCTCCAAGTTAAATTCTGATTCATTCACTCTTTCACTCACAAAATCCAAATGTGAAATCTCCTGGTTATCAAACCATTCAAATTTCTTAATCCATTTCGAATTCCATTCAAATTAATCAGTCACACCAATACTTCAATAATCTAATAAGATTATTTAATTTTTATATAAAAATATAATTTGGGCAAAATCATTTCGTTCACCCACTTTACAAATCAATATCGTGTCCATTGTCAGTTCAAAATTGAACCGATAGAATACCACAATACAAAACATTTTTATATAAAATCTACAAATACGCTCTCTCGAATATACACTCAAACTAAATCTAGGGTGTTACTAACCCCATCTCTATCGAGTTACACCACAGATCCAAGGTTACTACTAAACCTTATGCTCTGATACCACTATAACGACCTAGGGATTTCGACGCCCGAATTCCAACAATAATACATAAACCCGTATTACTTGCCATAACTCAAGTATCGAAAACACCAGATAGTTAATGAAAGAAAAAAGATAGTGAGATAAGAAAGAAAGAAATATTAGAAAAGAAGAAGAAGAACAACACAACAACATCAGAGTCTCACATCGCAGCGGAATAAAATATAATATAGAAATAAAACTTTGTTGAGACCTTTGAAATATTACTTACAATCATCAGAATACATCAACACATCTGGACAGTTATAATAATCTATCCTCATGTACAACACACAGCGGAATAAATATTAATACATCTGAACTCCTCCAACACGCCTTATGAACTTTGTAGTTCCAAACCTGAACTTGTACAACCCGGGCAAACCCGAGCATTACAAACGCCGGATCAGTCTGGTGAACAAGAGTGAGAAAACCCACTAAGTTAAATAACATCCAAATTAATTTTAAAGTCAAAATTCTTTTTGAAAGAAAAGGATAATAGTAAGGCCAGCCCACACATAAACACAGACGGTTTTTACCTTATTATTAGCCAAAACATTTTTGAAATCATATATTTCTCTGATATTATAATAGTGTCTAAATACAAGTAAATAGCAATCTAGTAGAAAGCTTGCATCTCACGCTCCACATATATAGTATACAATCAAAACCACAGGCGCTTATTGGAGATTGGATTTCCAACTATGACAAGGTATGGAACCACCTTCCGATAGTGTATCTCTAGAGGCGAATACACTGGGTTCAACAAGAACGTCTTGCAACCTGGCCCACACATGATCAACCACTCATTTCTCTTGAGTGTATCGAATGTACATCACCAATGGTTGGGATCAGCAACCGTTTCAGCTTATAGATTTCAAGTTAAGTCCAATTCAAATTTTCAAATAGTCGCTATGGAATCGTTTTTAAATTTGTAACAATTTTTTTTTTGAGCAAACGGATATGTAGCGCGAGGCTACACAGCCGGTTAAATATTAGATAGAAATAGTTTTCCAACTGACAAACCCAGTTGGTAGTTCAAAAAACAACCATCACCCCAAGTTTAAGACACTTCATACAACACAAATAGAGCATACTACAAATACAACTACAAAAGCATGCAGATCAAAGTGCTAACCATCATAATTATACAAATACTACTATGAGAATTAAAGAAGCATCATCAGACTTCACATAAGCTCCATGCTAGATGCTGTATCATTGCTATCAACAGATGTAGCTAGAGAAGTGGCCACCGGTAGAGCAAACCTGAAAACAACAGCATGATTGTCTCCAGAACCTGAGCAGGACGAAAAATATGAATGATGCGGTGACAAATAGTCATGATTGAACTAGCTTTGTTATTAAAAATCCTTGCATTTCTTTCTTTCCACACACACCAACTATAAACAGCCAGGAAGATATCGAGTAGTGGACAAGAATCAGATTCCCAATGATCAAAGAAAGAAGAAATGATGGGGATGAAACCAATTAAGTGGGTACTTGATGCGGCCCAAATTGGGAAGGTATAGTCGCAGGAGAAGAAAAGATGATGAATGGATTCAGCATGAGAATTACAGAAAGGGCAGTTAGGGTCTGAAACCACATTGCATTTGAAAAGCTTCTCTCTTGTATTGACCTTTTCATGAATCAAACACCATTGGAAAAAGAGAATTCTTGGAGCCAGCTTGCATTTCCAAAGTCTTGAGAATTTAAACATTCTACCAGAAAAATTCAGATAATTGTAACATGATGATACAGAAAAGCCTCTAGCAATTTATTTATTAATATTAAAGGATTTCTATATAAATGGAATATTTTTTCAAAACCAGAATTTCTAATGTGAGTTTTGAGTTCCATACTGACTAGAAATTGAAAATGTTGTTTTAAATAATACGACAATATTAATTTTCTATCATTAAATTTAGCTGTTGAATTTAATTTATATTATAACAAATATTATATTAGATTTATAAATAATCCCTTGAATGTATAAGTATATGTTGACATATACATCAACATTTTCTTTTGGTTCGACAATACAAATGAAACCCACATAATGTACGCTTATACAACAAAGAAAAAAAGAACGTACACCATGGAAACTAAAACTGAAACCAAAACATAATGTATTAAAACTGGAAAAAAAGATCAATACAAGAAAATGTATTTGTATTACCTATGGTTCTGTACACGAATAGCTAAAGAAAATAGGCAGTACGCAGAAAAAGATAAAAATAAATACAACATTTCTCCAGGAACACAGAAAAGAACAACAAAAACGTAGGTAAGGCACAACTAAAATATAAAATACATAGCCTAGAACAGCTAGGAAATGGACAAGGCATAGCTAAATAAAATATATGTATATCTGTATACATACGGCTGAATAAAACAACACAATGAACAGCTAAAAAGAAGATCATATATATATATATATATATATATATATATATATATACCATCAAATCTATAGCAACAAATCAAAACAGCTACATAATCTACAAGAACAGATAGAAACAGTACATTGAACAAGCTAGTGAAACAGATACATATATATTTTATATGCGTCAGTTCTACAGTAAATCAAAATAGAAAATCTTCAATGCAGAACTCAAATATCTGGATTTGATTAAATAACTCATAGCGGGTATACAAGATTTGATCACTATTTTTCACAACAGTACTATACAAGCCTATACAAAATTCAACCAAATCTTTGATAGAATAGAAATATCATATCTCACATTTACCTAAGTGATAAAACAACACTAGTTCTATCAACATTCCACTCGAACAGACCACCAGTATTGACAATACAACACCATATCCATCAACAAGACCTCTGCCAAACATCGCAGCCATCAAACTGCCATGACCGTACACAAACGGTCTGGAAAGGGAAAGGAAAAAAATGGCATCAGCCTATAGTCGCTGTGCTACCTACGAACAGCCCTTGTTAGACTTTGATCTTATCTCAATCAAACCATACTATAAATAGAAGTATCACGCAGTATTGTTTCATCAAAATTCTAGGAACCATTCGAATGAATACAGTAAAATAAAAGCATTCGAAACCACCAGAAAAATCAAAATAAAAATATGTGTTAATTCAAAATCAATGCACTTATCTGTACTCGTGGGTGGTGCGCTTCAAACCCGAAGTTTTGTGACAAATTTCCTGATGAAATGGTTCGGGTTGATGACCTAGGGTTGGTCCAGAGTTGCCTCGTTTTGATTGTCTAAAGCCTGCAGCGTATGATGGAGGGAGCTGCTTCATTTCTAGAGACTGGGGGTTTGACCGGCGACGAGGTGGTGGTTGTCGAGGTCATTGTTAGGGTTGAGCAGAACAAATCATAGATGGGAGGGAAGAGAGATCGAAGAGAGGTGCGTAGGGGAGGAGTTGCGACGCCGTCGAACAGAAAAGGGGGCTTAGGGTTTTTCTTTCGGACATGGGATTATTTTCTAGAGGCGGCGGCTTGAATGAAGATAAGTGATTGGAAACAAGGGTTTTAAGGAGATAGCGGGTGGGTTTGGGCCGAACAATCTAAAGGTAAAACCCATTTAAAAATAATATAAATCCATGTTTTAAAATTTAATTAGTTTATAAATTTTGTCATTCGATTTCTCATGCATACAATATCATATTTACGCAAGGTCAGTTTCGTTGGGACCGGAGAGACCGGAGCATCGAGATGGAGCAGGTCTAGTTCGGATCGGAAGCAACTGGAAATTTTATTCAAATTAAATGACAGTTTAATTTGACTAGAAACCAGATATTTATCGACAAATTAAAACCATGGTGAGTTAAACTCACTCAGCTCTTCCCATTTATATTTTATATAAATTGGGTTTTTTATTTTGCATGTTTTGATTGTTAATGATTGACGGTTTGCTAGTTATATAATTATCGTTGATTCAACAAATGAAATTAAATGGTCGTTTAATCTCAATAAGATACCACTCGGTATGGTTTAACCCAATAAGGGTAGTTTCCCTTGATTGGTCATGTTTATAAGCGTGTTTGGATTAGTTGAATGGTCAGTTAATTTATTGATGGTCGTTATAGAAATTATCAGTTAAATGAAAATGAGTGATTTGATTTGAGATAACCATTCCTCAAATTTATTATTTATTTTATTATTACCATTATATGGACGGTTTACCCAGTATGGTTGAATGATTGATTATTGTTGATGGTTGAACCATATTTCAACATTTATTCTGATATTAGCCAATGAATAGTATGGGATGGGTAATTGGCACCACATGGCCCATAAATCAATCAATCTATAAAAATATGGATTTTATCGACAGTGAATTGACAGTATTGAAGTTAGAAATATATCGTATAACTGAAATAGGTTTTTGGAAAGCTATTACTTTGAATGCAAGTTATTTAAAAGGATTATAAGCAAATGAGCAAAAAATAACCTAGCGATTAAGTATTTGATTAATTGCCTCTAAGGAACAATTAAATGAAGTTGTAACACCCCACATCCGTTAAGGTCACTCACAAAGGGAATGCCTTAACTTCAATGGAGCATTATGGGTAATGGAACAGAAATATTACAAGACAGACATATATATAAAACAACGGAAAGTAAAGTGGAAGTATTTCAAACCATCTATTAAATATAATTGTTTACAATAAAAACCCATCAACTTTCAAATACCCAATTACATAGCTAAAATATATGTCTTGCTCAAAAACAAAGAAGCATGAAAATAAATTGTAGTATTCCCCAATAAAGCAAAGAAAGCCATAG
This sequence comes from Allium sativum, assembly GCA_030737875.1. NCBI lineage: Eukaryota > Viridiplantae > Streptophyta > Magnoliopsida > Asparagales > Amaryllidaceae > Allium > Allium sativum. The sequence continues at coordinate 363,683,650 of CM060916.1, read as the reverse complement.
CCAAGAGAGATCCAAGCCGCATATAAAAGAGCCTTGGAGCTTGGTAAGATCCGAACTAAGTCGTATTCCCACCCTGCGAACCTTGGGGGGGAGGAAACGGAAGAAAAAGAGGCGGAACAAAATGGGTCAATCATAAAGACTGAGTAAGTCCTAGTGACTTTCAGCATAAAAACAGGTAAATATAACATGGCATGAATAAACTGAAAGTAAACATAAGCATGGTGACAATATAAGCTACAGGCATGATGAATCAAGTATAACACCCCATACTTCCCATGAAGGGTGGCATCACAAGGTTCCTACCAAGTATCATATCGTAGGGTTTCTATAACATCGCAAGATTTCTAAGTTTCTCCATTACCCTATTTTCCTTGATTTCCTATATTCTCCGCACCACCTAACTAGCATTCTAAATAGTTTACTTAGTTGTAATTACAAGATAATTGATCCCTCATACCCCACATGATAGCTTTATAGGTACATATCCCACGATGAGGGTCCCCCCTCATATTGACAGTTTCATGTCCCCACCGTACCTACCTTAATTGATCGGCTCTTACTTACCATGTTTCACATGTGTTATATACTAAGGTTATCCCAACCCAGTAGTTGTGGTAGCCTTCAGGACTACATCTAATATGAGAATTTTTCCTCAACCAGCCCAATTACCATGAATGTGTCAGATGTATCCTTACTACCCTAATCGATCGGCTCCTACTCGACCTAGTTCTTACGGCCCACTACTTGTAGATACCTGTGTTGGTCCCACCCTAGGGTGTATCAATCCCTAGGATGGCAACCCCGACACCCTTTTTGATGCGCAACTTTATATCTACTGATGCCCAGTGGCTAAATTTTCCACTCTGGAATACGTGCACGCCCGTAATCCGTCGGAACCTGCACTGCCGCATCCCTTGCCGTCGTTTTGACCGCTTACAATCAGCCCAGTAATCGTGCCCCACCGTGCCTAGCTCAGGGTACCGTTGATACCTAATGTGGGTTACTGCTGAAACGGATCCCGCTACTAGGGTTTTCCTAGGGTCTATTAATATACCCCACAGGTTGGTTAATTGTTATCTATTTAACTTAACCCCACCCCCATCATGATACCGTGGTTAAGTGTTCTCTCTTTTGTTACTTAACCCTACCGCATGTCTTGTTATATCGGTTAAGCGTTCTCCCCTGTGTTAACTTAACCCTTACCACACCTCACGTTATATTAGTTAAGTGTATGTTAACTCAACCTCATCCGCTAGCCATTTTATAATGGTTAAGTGTTACACTCGTGTATTTACTTAACCCTACCACACATCAGGTTATATCGGTTGGGTGTTATCAACCCATTCAAGTTAAACCAACCCATTTAACTTAACCCTCCCATTCGTCAGATTGCATTGGTTTAGTATTTCAGGCTTAACCCGCCCACGTATCATGCTAAGTTGGTTAAGTATTATCTATATGTTCAAGTTGACTTAACCCTGCCATGTGTTATGTTATATTGGTTAAGTGTCATTAATCTAGTCATATTACTTAACCCACCCCTTGGTCTGATTAACAGTTATGTTCGTTAAGCCCAAATTTATACGTTTAACATGTCCTTAACTCATACCGGTTAGGTCCACATTTACATGTCAAATTTCCATGTCATCCCATCGAACCCTCTAACCATACCCACGCCTTATTATGGTTAGTATTCCTTAATTCATTCATTATGAAGAATGAATCATGACCTTTCACATTAGACCGTGCATTTTATGTCCACTGGATTTGCCGGGCGGTTCTGGGCAGATTTACACCACAAACTGAGTCTAACCTCGTGTCATAAACCGTTACGCCTACAATTTGGCCTTCGACCTGTCACATTAGACTGACACTTTGTGGCTACTGGATTTGTCGGGCGGTTCCGGGCAGATTTAGACCACAAACTGAGTCTAACCTCGTGTCAGAGGTTCATTAATGGTCGTATTCCACCCACAACCCCAATACCAATTCATATGTTTAACAAAAAAAAATGTTCATATTCGTGTTCAAGTTAATTATCCAATACACAGTCATTTTCATGTTTCAAATTCCCGACATTACATATAAATAAACATATGCCCAGGTTCCAAAATTACATGCTATATATATATATATATATATATATATATATCCAATTCTAGTCAGTTTACATATGTCCAATTCTTGCCTATTTACATGTATGCCAAGTTTATGCCATTTTACCCATATCAAGTTCTAGCCAAGGTTACATGTATCAAGTTTCAGATCCAAATAAACCCAAATTATGATTCATGATGTAGTCATTCCAAACTATAATCTTTTTATTACAATAAACGCCAATTACTCAAGTTCATAATACACATTTATGCCAATTATCAAATTTACAATCGCTTTTATATTCAAATTCCCAATTATACTTATGCCAATTCATAAGCCTAATCTTTTGATTTAATTTACCTAGGCCTGAACTCGTGATTTAATTTACGAGCCAATTCATGTATGCTCACTTCATGCCAAAATAATTATGCCAATGGCCAATCTTGCAATTTCAATAATGTTGACAATACCCAAATTTCCAATTTCATGTTATGCCATCAATTTTTCCAAACATATATATCCAATATAGACAATATTCCCATATTTCCCCGTATTCAATCGTATGCAAATCGCGGTTTAGGCCTAGGTCCGAAATTGACCTGGGTTCATCAAAAGAAAATAAATAGGGGGAGGTAGAATTTGTATAACAATAAGTACAAAGAGAAAACTGGCATAAGAACACCGTCTCAGGCATAAAAGATAGATCATAATAATAATATCACATGAATCAAGAAAAATTGATTTACAACAAGCTGAATAGATCATAAGGTTGACGTGAAAATGAAAATAGAAAAGTCCCAAAACTCAAGATTCAAGAAGCAACAGAAATAGATCTGAATCTATAAACATACCTAAATCCAATTCCACTTTATTCCATGGCCATATTATAATTAACAAGTTTAAATCTAAAAAGTAACTAGAACTTATAGAGCATGGCAAATGAATTAAGAACTGAATTTGTTGTAGAATGCTGATTTATTGTTTGGATCGTTGTTGAAGCTTCGTTCTTTAAGTTTGAATGCTTGCACTTTGACTTGGAGGCGGCGACCATGGTTCAAGAGGGAGTTCAGCAGTATTTTGGTGTACGAATGATTTGTTGTGAATTAGGTTAGGTCTAAGGGTGTTTTTATAGGTGTAGCAACTAGTTTAGGCCCTTAGATTAACCTTAGAATCAATCCTGACCTTCAAAAATTGTCCCAGCCCACTGACTCAACCGGTGCACCCAACCAGGCCAACCTGGCCCGACCAGGGAGGCCAGGTCGACTTTATGGTCGACCTGGTCTGGCCAAGTCGACCCACAGGTCGACCTGGTCTGGTCAGGTCGACCCCCAGGTCGACCCTATGGTCGACCTGGGCTCTGGGCGGGATTTTTCCCGCTTAGCCCGCTTCTGGGTATTAAATTCGAATTTGAATTTGAATTTCTGAGCTGTTTTTGATTTTGAATATTCGTGAAACTTCCATAGGTCATAACTCTGTCATACGGACTCCGATTTTTGAAAACTCGAACTCGATTTCATGTAGAATTTCGAGACGAACGCATTGGCACAACTCGTTTCCCTTGATTCTCATTTTAAAAATTAATTATACCTTGATTTCTAGTTTCAACATGTTATTAAAATTCGAGTTGTTACATTCTCCTCTCCTCAAAGGATTTCGTCCCTGAAATCTTCAAGTTAAGAAGAACGTGTCCTACGATCCAATCATCCATCTACTCAATCATCAATCACATGCATCCATTGTCCTTAAGAGATTTCTATTACTGTATGAACATATGTAGAAAGTGTGTGTATATGTTTCTTATCTAATGCATATGATCAGGCCTGATTGATCTTCTTAATGCAAAATATGTTTAGTGCCATGAGTCCAACATATATGCAAATAGTCCTAGTTACATTAACACTACATGTGTGCACAAACATCCATCCATATGCAACATCCACAAGATAGCACATTCAATTTCATCCATAAACAAGTATAAACACTCATGCATATGTAGTATGAAAGGTGATGGAGCCCTAACGTGCGTGTATATGCATCCACGAGCAACCACTAGCAACCACTTGCAACCATCAATCATAACATGTCTCAAACACATGTTTACACCCAATTGTTCCTACCTAAAAATATAGTCGGCTTATTAGGCAATGTCAATACTGGAAATCTACGTCACATATATACTGAATAGGAGAAGAACTCCCTAAGCATCAGCCCCGAAGACCGAAATCAACATCAGACTGTTACCCAAAGAATTACTCAACCAATATATATGTTTCTAGGAAACTAAGCACGATGAACTCCTTTTAGTCACAAGAGATCCCTTCCTAAGACCAACCCACAACGGACACCCTCAAGCCCCAACACGTATTACTAATAGATGAGTCATACTCCCTATGGTGTTTGCAACAGAAATAGGATGGAGAATAGGACCGAGAGGATATGCTTAAAAGATAACATGCAAATAAGCTCTACAGGAAAAGAAGGATCAAGGATATACTCTTAAAAAGAGATATGATGCGTGTATCTAGTCATCAATCTTCTGAGTCACATTTCCTTGAGCTTACTCCATTGTGCTTTCACCGTCTTTAACTTCACAATATCATAGCTTCTTAATTCTTGTTTCCAAAATATGAGTTGGAACTCATTCCACTATTGCCTCTTATTTCACTTTCACCTTTTCTCCTTCTAGTATATTCGGCTCAAACATAGCTGCGTCTCATGGTTTCATGCAAGCTCTCCTAAATTCACTAGTGAATCTAGGATCTCGTTCACTTACTAGAAGGTATTCCACATAAATGAATTATCTCTTGAAAATAAATAAATGCCAACCATGTTGCCAAGTATACTTAATAAGGTGATTTTCTATAACTCATGCATAAGCGAGATGAACCATCCGCCTTAGTGGCGAACATTACTCGAGCGGACCAACAAATGTGTCAAGAGATTCTAGGTAACTAAGCATGGCAGAACCCTAAGGGTTACACTAAACTTCGAGGGCATTACCGGGGTAAGTCAAGAGCCTAACTACCCTCTTTTCATACTCGAGAATGGTACCATTTCTGGATAACCACTCCATCCCTAGAATCAAGCCATAGCCCAAATACATAAGCTTTACTTCAATACTTAGCATAGACTTTCTCAAATCCAAACAAGTCATGAATAAATGAGCCGATTCCCCAATAGGATTTGAGACAAAAACAGGATCCTCTACTACGCTAGTACTAAGGTGCAGAGACTCAACTATCGAAGCAGAATTAAAAGGATGCGATGTACAAAAACAAAGTTCTAACGGGATGATAGAAAAGAAAGCTAAACCTTTAACAGAAACATTCCACCTTTCTTAGGTATGCTAGTAGTGAGAGCATACAATTGTCCTCTCGACGATCTTGTCCTTTGCCCTTGTCCTTGTCTTATAATACTTAACTACGTGCCCCTTTTTACCACACCAACGATGATCTTTCTTGTCATGGGTTTTATTATTCTTTTACTTTGACCTCTTTTCTTTCATTTTTTTACTCCTTCGTGGATTAAGTCATATTAGCCAGTTTTTCATCCTTAGGCTTGTGTTCTTAATCCCTGTTCTTATTATCCTTATATAGTTTGTTGACAAGTTTCTCGAAAGCTACCTCCATCGCACGACGACTCCACAAAGCTTGTAATAAGATTAGACGCAGATGGAACTACTACGGCTATAGATGAAAATTGGGCACTTCTTTGCCCTCCGACATGTGTCGTACACCTACAAAACTATGGTGAAAAAGAAAGAGAGAAAAGACTCAAGGAGAGAATCAAAAGATAGTGCATATGGCTTTGGGGAATATGCCTTTCGTAAAACAAAACTTTTCTTAGAAAATGCTTCTTTGTAAACATTTTGAAAATAATTTCAGAAGGTTTTTAAAATCTTTTGCCCAATCTGGTAACCTTGTGCTCTGATACCAAATGTAACACCGCACATCCGTTAAGGTCACTCACAAAGGGAATGCCTTAACTTCAATGGAGCATTATGGGTACTGGAACATAAATATTACAAGATAGACATATATATATATATATATATATATATATATATATATAACAGCGGAAAGTAAAGTGGAAGTATTTCAAATCATCTATTAAATATAATTGTTTACAATAAAAGCCCATCAACTTTCAAATACCCAATTACATAGCTAAAATATCTATCTTGCTCAAAAACAAAGAAGCATGAAAATAAATTGTAGTATTCCCCAATAAAGCAAAGCAAGCCATAGCCAAGAGAGATCCAAGCCGCACATGAAAGAGCCTTAGAGCTTGGTAAGATCCGAACTAAGCTGTATTCCCACCCTGTGAACCTTGGGGAGGGGGGAACGGAAGAAAAAGAGGCAGAACAAAACGGGCCAGTCATAAAGACTGAGTAAGTCCTAGTGACTTTCAGCATAAAAACAGGTAAATATAACATGGCATGAATAAACTGAAAGTAAACATAAGCATGATGACAAGATAAGCTACGGGCACGATGAATCAAGTATAGCACCTCATACTTCGCATTAAGGGTGGCATCACAAGGTTCCTACCAAGTATCATATCGCAGGGTTTCTATAACGTCGCAAGATTTCTAAGTTTCACCATTACCCTATTTTCCTTGATTTCCTATATCCTCTGCACCACCTAACTAGCATTCTAAATAGTTTACTTAGTTGTAATTACAAGATAATTGATCCCTCATACCCCCACATGATAGCTTTATAGGTACATATCCCACGATGAGGGTCCCCCCTCATATTGACAGTTTCATGTCCCCACCGTACCTACCTTAATTGATCGACTCTTACTTACCATATTTCACATGTGTTATATACTAAGGTTATCCCAACCCCGTAGTTGTGGTAGCCTTCAGGACTACATCTAATATGAGTATTTTTCCTCAACCAGCCCAATTACCATTAATGTGTTAGATGTATCCTTACTACCCTAATCGATCGGCTCCTACTTGACCTAGTTCTTGCGGCCCCCTACTTGTAGATACCTGTGCTGGTCCCACCCTAGGGTGTATCAATCCCCAGGATGACAACCTCGACACCCTTTTTGATGGACAGCTTTATATCTACTGATGCCCAATGGCTAAATTTTCCACTCCGGAATACGTGCACGCCCGTAATCCGTCGGAACCTGCACTGCCGCATCCCCTGCCGCCATTTTGACCGCTTACAATCAGCCCAGTAAACATGCCCCACCCTGCCTAGCTCAAGGTACCGTTGATACCTAATGTGGGTTACTGCTGAAACGGGTCCCGCTACTAGAGTTTTCCTAGGGTCTATTCATATACCCCACAGGTTGGTTAAGTGTTATCTATTTAACTTAACCCCACCCCCCATCATGATACCGTGGTTAAGTGTTCTCTTTTGTGTTACTTAACCCTTCCGCATGTCTTGTTATATCGGTTAAGTGTTCTCCCCTGTGTTAACATAACCCTTACCACACCTCACGTTAGATTGGTTAAGTGTATGTTAACCCAACCTCATCCGCTAGCCATTTTATAATGGTTAAGTGTTACCCTCGTGTATTTATTTAACCCTACCACACATCAGGTTATATTGGTTGGGTGTTATCAACCCATTCAAGTTAAACCAACCAATTTAACTTAATCCTCCCATTCGTCAGATTGCATTGGTTAAGTATTTCAAGTAATTCATGGCTTAACCTGCCCACGTATCATGCTAAGTTGGTTAAGTATTATCTATATGTTCAAGTTGACTTAACCCTACCACGTGTTATGTTATATTGGCTAAGTGTCATTAATCTAGTCATATTACTTAACCCACCCATTGGTCTGATTAACAGTTATGTTGGTTAAGCCCACATTTATACGTTTTACATGTCCTTAACTCATACCGGTTAGGTCCACATTTACATGTCAAATTTCCATGTCATCCCACCTAACCCTCTAACCATACCCACGTCTTATTATGGTTATTATTCCTTAATTCATTCATTATGATGAACGAATCATGTCCTCTCACATTAGACCATGCATTTTGTGGCCACTAGATTTGCCGGGAGGTTCCAGGCAGATTTACACCACAAACTGAGTCTAACCTCGTGTCATAAACCGTTACGCCTACAATTTGGCCTTCGACCTCTCACATTAGACTGACACTTTGTGGCTACTGGATTTGCTGGGCGGTTCAGGGTAGAATTACACCACAAACTGAGTCTAACCTCATGTCAAAGGTTCATTAATGGTCATATTCCACCCAAAACCCCAATACCAGTTCATATGTTTAACAAAAAAATGTTCATATTCGTGTTCAAGTCAATTATCCAATACACAGTCATTTTCATGTTTCAAATTCCCAACATTACGTATAAATAAACATATGCCCAGGTTCCAAAATTACATGCTAATATATATATATATATATATATATATATATATATATATATATATACCCAATTCTAGTTAGTTTACATATGTCCAATTCTTGCCTATTTACATGTATGCCAAGTTTATGCCATTTTACCCATAACAAGTTCTAGCCAAGGTTACATGTATCAAGTTTCAGATCCAAACAAACCAAAATTATGATTCATGATATAGTCATTCCAGACTATAATTTTTTTTATTACAATACACGCCAATTATTCAAGTTCATAATACATATTTATGCCAATTATCAAATTTACAATCGCTTTTATATTCAAATTCCCAAATCTACTTATGCCCAATCATAAGCCTAATCTTTTGATTTAATTTACCTAGGCCTGAACTCGTGATTTTAATTTACAAGCCAATTCATGTATGCTCTCTTCATGCCAAATTAATTATGCCAATGGCCAATCTTGCAATTTCAATTATGTTGACAATACCCAAATTTCCAATTTCATGTTATGCCATCAATTTTTCCAAACATATATATCCAATATAGACAATATTCCCATATTTCCCCGTATTCATTCGTACGCAAATTGCGATTTAGGCCTAGGTCCGAAATTGACCTAGGTTCATCGAAAGAAAATAAATAGGGGGAGGTAGAATTTGTATAACAATAAGTACAGAGAGAAAACAGGTATAAGAACATCATCTCAGGCATAAAAGATAGATCTTGATAATAATATCACATGAATCAAGAAAAACTGATTTACAACAAGCTAAATAGATCATAAGCTTAATGTGAAAATTAAAATAGAAAAGTCCTAAAACTCAAGATTCAAGAAGCAACAGAAATAGATCTGAATCGATAAACGTACTTAAATCCAATTCCACTTTATTCCATGGCTATATTATAATTAACAAGTTTAAATCTAAAAAGTAACTGGAGTATACAGAGCATGGCTAATGAATTAAGAACGAAATTTGTTGTAGAATGCTGGTTTATTGTTTGGATCATTGTTGAAGCTTCGTTCTTAAGTTTGAATGCTTGCACTTTGACTTGGAGGCGACGGCCATGGTTCAAGAGGGAGTTTAGCAGCATTTTGGTGTAAGAATGATTTGTTGTGAATTAGGTTAGGTGTAAGGGTGTTTTTATAGGTGTAGCAACTAGTTTAGGCCCTTAGATTAACCCTAGAATCAATCCTGACCTTCAGAAATCGTCCCAGCCCACTGACTCAACCGGTGCACCCAACCAGGCCAACCTGGCCCGACCAGGGAGGCCAGGTCGACCTGATCTAGCTAGGTCGACCCTATGGTCGACCTGGTCTGGTCAGGTTGACCCTATGGTCGATCAGGGCTCTGGGCGGGATTTTTCCCGCCCAGCCTGCTTCTGGGTCTTGAATTCGAATTTGAATTCGAATTTCTGCGCTGTTTTTGATTCTGAAAATTCGTGAAACTTTTAAAGGTCATAACTCAGTCTTACGGACTGCGATTTTCGAAAACTCGGACTTGATTTCATGTCGAGACGAATGGATTGGCACAACCAGTTTACCTTGATTCTCATTTAAAAATTAATTAACCTTGATTTCTAGTTTCAACATGTTATTAAAATTCGGGTTGTTACAGAAGTTGTTTAAATTAATTATATTTTAATTAATTTAAAGCAGGAATTAACTGGAATGGGTTAGAGGAGTAATCATGTTTTGAATTGACCGAGTCGACCGTTTTAACTAGATTGGACTTTTAAACTAGTTTGTTGTTAATAAACTAAATAAAGTCACTTAAGAGTAGTGTTTAAATTCTAAAAAGGTTTTAAAAGAGATTATGTTATTTGTTTTTGTAAATAAAGCATTTAACTGATTTTACAATAGTGCATGTAAAAGTAAATTATTTATTTTAATTTAAGTAATTACTTCTTAAATACATTTAAGTAGGTAACTTTTTTGGAATGGAATATAGTTGAGTTTTGAACAAGTTTATATTTGAACTTGAGTTTTATAATGAAGTAATAAGAGTTCTAAATGGATACGATAGCTTAAACGGAAATGTTACTTAACATTTGGATTAAATAGAAGGAGAAGAAGGTGTAAACGGTTTATGTTTAACTTAGATTTATAAACAAAGTTTATAAATGGAATATGAGTTTAAGCGTCGTTTTTGAATTGGAAATACTTAGTAATGGAATTAAGTTAAATCCATAGAATTGAAAAGAGATTTCCCGAAAGAAGGGGGATTGGAAAAAGGGATTTGATTTGAGCTTGGTAAACGAGGTTGGAAATAGGATTTGTAATAATAATTCAGTTTGTGAAACAAAGTTATTTGAATAAGTCGAGGTTAATAAGCAATTATTTAATTAACGAATTAAGCAATATTAATTATGTTTAAAAAGAGAAACTTCCAAAAGATAAGAAGAACTATAAAGCTATATTTTAACTAGTGGGTTGTGTTTATGTCAGATTAAATAGCGTTCTTGAATTACAACTCGTATGTATCTTAAGATAAGAACGTTGTTGATCAAGGTCAGAGAGGTAATTAAAATACCCCAACTTGAATGACTTCAGGACTATCCAAGGATAGTACTAGTTGGTAATGGCAAGAATGTATGATAACATTTCCAAAGTAATGGAAATAAATAGATTTGGCAATGTATGATAAGATTTCCAAAGTAATGGAAATAATATGAGAAGATGTTTCCCTAGTAATGGAATTAAAAGGAGATTGGCGATAATTTCGAAGAGTAAAGGAATGAGATATAGAATGGTTTATTCTATAAGAATAAGGATTGGATACTTTTTCAAGTAATGAAAACAAAGGAGTTTGCGTAACTTCGAGTAGTAAGTTGAACTAATTTCTCAGTTATAATTAACAAATGTTATAGTAAATGTTTTGGCCAATGATAGTCAAATGGGTATTGGTTATCATTATATGATATATTCTTTCTAGATATTAAAATAAAAATGGTTTTGCGGATATCGGTATTTTGAAGTAATAAGTGAAATGTTTTCCCCAATATTGGAATATTCAATTTTAATTAAAGAAGCCAAGTGATGCTAAGTACTAAAACTAGTAAATCTATTTTTATGATTTCATGGATGTTTATTTGATAGTTAAACAACCAACTATAAAATTTGACCGTTACGATTGTTGGTACGGAAAAACCGGGTCGAATGTATATTCGAAAAACATTCCGACCAACAAATACGAAATATATAAAAGATGTCAGGCGATGATCGAGATGGAGCATTTGAAGACCATAGATCTTCATAAAACGGAAGAAGCACTTACAATCTCAAATTCGACCCGGAGGTATACTGGGGTTCGATCGTGGTTGAAATCTATGGATTGCAAGGACTACTCTCTACTGATCCATGGGGTGATTCCTATATTGGATGCAGTAGGGGAGTACCTTCGGTTCATCCTGTTCCTGGATGACTTGTATGGACAGATGTCTGACAGAGTATTCCTTAAAAACCACGTATGTTGATTTTTACAAATATACCAAGTTGGTGGCAAAGTGGGGCACTTCTTTAATACCCAGAGTATTTTTATGGACGTCAATTAGTGATTTGACGGATCTAACGATGTGGCATTCAAAGTGAATGATGGCCAGGTGTTCCAAAAGATCTATAACCTTAAGCCTCATCAACTAGGAAATGACAGAAATCGGTCAGGCAGCATGGCTATTTGGGTCGCTCCCATTAGGGTGTATAATCACCTACTTAGAGAAAATCCATTTCATTCTTTAATCATTTCGATGCTATCCCTTTTCGGGAAACGGTGGTTTGAGCCCAACCGTTGGTGATATACATTAGATACACTCAAGCGAAATGAGTGGTCGGTCATGTGTGGGCCGGGTTGCAAGACGTTCTTGTTAAACCCAGTGTATTCGCCTCTAGAGATATACTATCGGCAGGTGGTCCCATACCTTGTCTTGGTCGGAATCCAATCTCCAATAAGCGGTCGCGGTTTTGATTGCATACTATATACGTGGAGTGTGAGATGCAAGCGTTCCGCTAGATTGATATTTACTTGTATTTAGACAATATTATAATATCAGAAAAGATATTGATTTTGAAAATGTTTTGGGTTATCGTAAGGTAAAAACCATCCGTATTTATGTGTGGATTTGGTCTTACGATTATCCTTTTCTTTCGAAAAGATTTTAACTTTAAAATCAGGTTGTGTGATACCCTTAAACTTGGTGTGTTTCTCTCACTCTGGTTCACTAGACTGACCCGGTGTTTTGTAAATGCTCGGGTTAGCCTGGATGTACAGGTTCAGGTTATCGAATGCTGTGAAGAGATGAGCTGGAAGAGTCCAGACGTATGATATTATATAGCTACTATTCCACTGTGTGTTGTATCTGGGACATATTTTTATAACTGTCCAGAGATGTTGGTGTACTCTGATATTGTATGTACTTTTAAAAGCTCTCAATAAAGTTTATTTCTGTATTATATTTTGTTCCTCTGCGATGTTAGACTCTGGTTCTGTGTTGTCTTTGTTCTTCTTCTTCTTCTTCTTCTTCTATTCTTAAATTTCTTTCTTTCTTATCTCACCCTCTAATTTCTTTCTATAAACGTTCCAGTGTTTTCGGTGTTTGGAAGGTCGGCATGAGATACAGTAAATGTATTTATGTCGATTTTCGAGGCCAAAAATCCTTGGGTCGTTACAGTGGTATCAGAGCTATTGGTTGAGTAGTAACCTCGGCTCTATGGCGTAACTCAATAGATATAGGGTTAGTAACACCCTAGATTGAGTTTGTTTGTATATAAATGAGAGCGTATTTATAAGATTTTATATACAAATGTTTTGTATTGTGTTATTTGACTGGTTCAAGTGTTGAGAAGCATTGAACTAGTGAATGGATACAATATTATTTTATAAAAGAGGGTAAATGAAATAATTTTACCCAAGGTATATTTTTATATGGAAAAGAGAAATTATTTTCTATATTATAGTAATGTGGGTTGTTTTTTTGTTCTGATTGATTTGATTTGAAATCAAATTTGAATCATGGAATAAAGTTGAACTGATTAGAAAACCAATTAGTCAAATTGAATCGAATATGAAAATGAAACTGAATCTAATTAAGTAGAATCAATTTAAAAATGACTTCAAATTGAATGAACTTAAATAAATTGGGATTTGAAAATAATAGGAATTAATTTGATATTAATTGATTGATATTAAGGTATGTTAAACCAAAGCAGATGCAAACCAGATATTAAATATTAATTGAATTTAATCAAACCAGTTGGAGTTAATGAGAAACCATATGAATGGAAAGCAAGAGATAAATCCCGGTATAATGGATTGGAAACAAGATTGGTTGTGAAGTGGAAACGGAATTATTTAACCCAGATTATTATTATAAGTGGAGTAAGTGCAGTGTCTTGAAGACTGTGGAGATGATTTGGTTATACAGTTTGGAAATGCAGACGATGAGAAGCTACTTGATACGCTTTGGAAATTGGAATTTGAGTTGGAAGGCCCAACAAATAGGTAAACCATATATTATGGGTTAAGCAATTTATTTATACCCTGAGTGGATTGCCATTTGGATTTCTGATTTTCTTTTCTAAGGAGTTGAGGCCCAGAGTGGCAGTTGTAGTCGTACCGACCATGCCATGCAGAGGAGGTGCTGGCAAAATTTCGGAATTTTTTTAGAATTTGAATTCAAAAGTAATGATTTTAAAAATAATATGGTTCGGAATATTCTTATTACCTTGCAATTTCGAGGATGAAATTATTTTAAGGGGGAAAGAATGTAACGTCCCAGATTTTTTGGCCATTTAAATTAGAATATTTAAATTTGTTTATACATTATATTGGGAATATAATGGATTTTTAATTGAATTTATTTACATAAAATGGAGTTCGAATATATATATATATATATATATTTAAAAATTAATTAAAACGAGCTCGAAACGTCGTGGTAGTTCGAAATTTTCAATTTGAAATTTGATTGGATATACAGAATCCAATATCAGTCGGAATTCGGTGAAACAAGAAACGTCTGAACCGATTTGATTATATTTTTCTAATGAAAGAGAAAAATCGAGATTTCAGCTAATAGATTTCAAGTTAAGTCCAATTCAAATTTTCAAATAGTCGTCATGGAATCGTTTTTAAATTTATAACAATTTATTTATTAATATTAAAGTATTTCTATATAAATGGAATATATTTTTTTCAAAACCAGAATTTCTAACGTGAGTTTTGAGCTCCATACTGACTAGAAATTGAAAACTGTTGTTTTAAGAAATACGATAATATTAATTTTCTATCGTTAAATTTAGTTGTTGAATTTAATTTATATTATAACAAATATTATATTAGATTTATAAATAAACCCTTGAATGTATATGTATATGTTGACATATACATCAGCATTTTCTTTTGGTTCGACAATACAAATGAAACACACATAATGTATGCTTATACAACAAAAAAAAAAGAACGTACACCATGGAAACTAAAACTGGAACCAAAACATACTGTATTAAAACTGAAAAGGAAAGATAAATACAAGAAAATGTATATGTATTACCTACTGTCTGTACACGAATAGCTAAAGAAAATAGGCAGTACGCAGAAAAAGATAAAAAGAAATACACCATTTCTCCAGGAACACAGAAACGAACAACAAAAACATAGGTAAGGCACAACTAAAAATATAAAATACATAGCCTAGAACAGCTAGGAAATGGACAAGGCATAGCTAAATAAAATATATGTATATCTATATACATACACCTAAATAAAATGACACAATCAACAGCTAGAAAGAAGATCAAATCTATATATATACCATCAAATCTGTAGCAACAAATCAAAACAGGTAGATAATGTACAAGAACAGCTAGAAACAGTACATTGAACAAGCTAGTGAAACAGATACGTATATATTTTATATGCATCAATTCTAAAGTAAATCAAAACAGAAATCTACAATGCATAATTCAAATCTTTGGATTTGATTAAACAGCTCATAACAGCTATACAAGATTTGATCACTATTTTTCACAATAGTACTATACAACCGTATACAAAATTCAACCAAATCTTTGATAGAATAGAAAACTCACTTCTCACATTTACCTAAGAGATAAACCACTACTAGTTCTATCAACATTCCACTCGAACAAACCACCAGTATTGACAATACAACACCATATCCATCAACAAGACCTCTGCCAAACATCGCAGCCATCAAACTGCTATCACCGAACACAAACAGTCTGGAAAGGGAAAGGAAAAAAATTGGCATCAGCCTATAGTAGCCGTGCTACCTACGAACAACCGTTGATAGACTTTGATCTTATCTCAATCAAACCATATTATAAATAGATGTATCATGCAATATTGTTTCATCAAAATTCCAAGAACCATTCGAATGAATACAGTAAAGTAAAAGCATTTGAAACCACCAGAAAAATCAAAATAAAAATATGCATTAATTCAAAATCAAAGCACTTATCTGTATTCGTGGGTAGTGCACTTCAAACCCGAAGTTTTGTGACAAATTTCCTGACGAAATGGTTCGGGTTGATGACCTAGGATTGGTTCAGAGATGCCTTGTTTTGATTGTCTAAAGCCAGTAGCGTATGATGGAGGGGGCTGCTTCATTTCTGGAGACTGGTGGTTTGACCGGTGACGAGGTGGTGGTTGTCAAGGTCATTGTTAGGGTTGAGCAGAACAAATCGGAGATGGGAGCAAAGGGTGATCGAAGAGAGGTGCGATGGAGGGGAGTTGCGACGCCGTCGAACAGAAAAGGGGGCTTAGGGTTTTGCTTTCGGACATGGGATTATTTTCTAGAGGCGGCGACTTGAATGAAGATAAGTGATTGGAAACAAGGGTTTTAAGAAGATACCGGGTGGGTTAGGGCCGAACAATCTAAAGGTAAAGCCCATTTAAAAATAATATAAATCCATGTTTTAAAATTTAATTAGTTTATAAATTTCATAATATGATTTCTCAAGCATACAGTATCAGATTTACGCATGGTCAGCTTCGTTGGGACCGTAGAGACGGGAGCATCGAGATAGAGTAGGTTTAGTCCTGGATCGGAAGTAACTGGAAATTTTATTCGTATTAAATGACAGTTTAATTTGACTAAAAACCAGATATTTATCGACAAGTTAAAACCATGGTGAGTTAAACTCACTCAGCTCTTCCCATTTATATTTTATATAAATTGGGTTTTTTATTTTGCATGTTTTGATTGTTAATGATTGACCGTTTGCTAGTTATATAATTATCGTTGATTCAACAAACGAAATTAAACAGGCGTTTAATCTCAATAAGATACCACTCGTTATGATTTACCCAATAAAGGTAGTTTCCCTTGATTGGTCATGTTTATAAGCATGTTTGGATTGGTTGAATGGTCTGTTAATTTATTGATGGTCGTTATAGAACTTATCAGTTAAATGAAAATGAGTGATTTGATTTGAGATAACCATTCCTCAAATTTATTATTTATTTTTATAATACCACTATATGGACGGTTTACCCAGTATGGTTGAATGATTGATTATTGTTGATGGTTGAACCATATTTCAATATTTATTCTGATATTAGCCAATGAATAGTATGGGCTGGGTAATTGGCACCACATGGCCTATAAATCAATCGATCTATAAAAATATGGATTTTATCGACGGTGAATTGACAGTATTGAAGTTAGAAATATATCGTATAACTGAAATAGGTTTTTGGAAAGCATTTACTTTGAATGCAAGTTATTTAAAAGGAAATAACTATTATTTATTTATTAATTAAAGTTATAAGAAATTATGAAATTGTTTTATAAAACAAATTCTTAGGTTGATAAGGATTATAAGCAAATGAGCAGGAAATAACCTAGCAGTTAAGTATTTGATTAATCGCGTCTAAGGAACAATTAAATGAAGTTGTTTAAATTAATTATATTTTAATTAATTTAAAGGAGGAATTAACTGGAATGGGTTAGAGGAGTAATCGTGTTTTGAATTGACCGAGTCGACCGTATTAACTAGGTTGGTCTTTTAAATTAGTTTGTTGTTAGTGAACTAAATAAAGTCACTTAACGAGTAGTGTTTAAATTTTAAAAAGATTTTAAAAGAGGTTTTATTATTTATTTTTGTAAATAAAGCATTTAACTAATTTTACAATAGTGCATGTAAAAGTAAATTATTTGTTTTAATTTAAGTAATTACTTCTTAAATACATTTAAGTAGGTAACTGTTTTGGAATGGAATATAGTTGAGTTTTGAAAAAGTTTATATTTGAACATGAGTTCTATAATGAAGTAATAAGAGTTCTAAATGGATACGATAGATTAAATGGAAATGTTACTTAACATTTGGATTAAATTGAAGGAGATGAAGGTGTAAAGGGTTTATGTTTAACTTAGATTTATGGAACTTCCCAAATGATGGTGCCTCCACAACTTAAGAGCGAAAACTACAGCAAGTTGTTCTAAGTCATGCGCTTCATAATTAACTTCATGAACTCTGAGTTGTCTACTAGCATAAGCAATAACTTTACCATGCTGCATAAGAACAGCTCCCAAACCTTCTCCGCAAGCATCGGTATAAACAGTCAAACCTTCACTTCCATCCAGAACAGTAAGAACAGGAGCAGAAGTTAACTTGCGTTTAAGTTCATTAAATGCTTTTATACACTTATCACTCCAATCGAACTTAACATTCTTTCCAGTCAAAGCTGTGAGTGGTGAAGAAATTCGAGCAAAATTCTCGATGAATCTCTTATAATAACCAGCTAAGCCGAGGAAACTACGAATATTGGTTGGAGTTTCAGGAGTTTTCCAATCCTAAAAGTTAAAGAATTATGAATACCTATATAAGAGAGGTAAGATAAATCGAATAAGAATGAATGGATGTTTTAAATAAAGGGCTTACTTTGATTACGGCGATCTTAGTTGGATCGATCGAAATTCCATTCTCCGAAACAGTATGTCCAAGAAACCTAACTTCATCTCTCCAGAAATGACACTTAGAAAACTTGGCCTTCAATTGATGATCTCTCAAAGTTTTAAGAACAAACTTGAGATGCTCCTCATGTTCTTCTTTAGTCTTAGAAAAGACTAGAATATCATCAATAAAGACAAGGACAAACCTATTCAGAACATCCCGGAATACTATGTTCATGAGGTCAACAAAGTAAGCTGGGGCATTAGTTAAACCAAATGGCATAACTAATCATTCATAGAAACCGTCTTCTGTTCGAAAAGCTGTTTTGGGAATACTATCTTCAGAAATTCGAAGTTGGTGAAAACCTGTGGCAAGGTCGAGTTGAGAAAATATCTTGGCTCCATGCAGTTAATCAAATAGTTCATTAATGCGAGGCATTGGATACCCGTTCTTGTGAGTAAGCTTATTCAGTTCTCGATAGTCTACGCACATTCTCAGAGAACTGTCTGACTTAGTAACAAATACAACTGCAGCTCCCCATTCTGAATGACTTCGACGAATTAGATCTTTAGAGAATAGATCTTCTATTTGCACCTTTAATTCAATCTTCTCCTTAGGTGCCATTCTTCTTGGAGCAAGTACAATGGGTCTAGCTCCTTGAATGAGATCAATACGGAATTCGATTTCACGATGAGGCGGTAAGGAAGTTACTTCTCCAAAAAACATCAAGAAAATATTGAACAACATGAGTAGTGCTAAAATCGCTAAGATGAGAATCGAGAGAGAAAATGAAACGTCCTGCAATATCTTGAGGCAATTGACATTCGATCTTCAAGGGTTTACCTTTGTCACAACGTAAATCGTGCTTGAGATAAGAACAAAATTTGAGAAATTTAAACTGAAGAGAATCCTAATTAAAGAAAATAGGCTAGAGTTTAAAAAGAGATTTTGAAAATAGGTTTGATTTTAAAACGTTTTATACTTTCAAAATACGCTCTCTCGGAACTGATTCTACTCATTCTAGGGTATTTCTAACCCTATCTATAATGATTTTTACCCCCAGGCTAAGGTGTTTCTAAACCTTAGCTCTGATACCAACTGTGACAACCCGCCTTTTCTGAATAATCTAAGTTGACAATAAAACCACACATGTCCAACTCGAATGATTCAAAACTGACAGATAATCAATTTAGGGTGTATAATAGAATCAGAACATAGAATCACATATACAGAATGACACAGAATCTCACAGCGGAAATGGAATAATATACATAAGCAGTTCATGAAGCTACTTAAACAGTTAAAATTTAATTATACAATATAGCGACTCATAAAGTTCGCAAATACAAGCTAAACGGAAATAGAAACTAATACTGGATAGGATGGAGTCTTCGACTAGGTCTTCGGCTCCAGATAAAGTGCTACTCGAGAACACTGCAATACTCAGTCTGACCCGAGCGAAATGAGAAAAACACAAAACACTCGAGTCAGGTCTAAACATTCTAATGTGATTAGATCTAAACTCAAATGCAAATAACTCAAGAGATGTTACAGTATTTTCCATCTCTTAAGGATCCGTTAAAATATCTATATATAGTATGATACACTATTATATGTAATGTCTATCAGTAATATAAAATATTAAAATAGCGTTAAGGCTTTACATTGATCCCCCTTAACACGTTTCTAAACAATGTGGTCTATGCAGGTCCTGTAACACAACCAGTAGAACGTCGGTAGCCAGTGAGTCCCCTATAGGCACATGTTAAATAGAAACTCGTAGTGGTCGCGCATAAGGATAAAACGTACGACAAGGCACGTGAGGCAATGCCAAAGGTAGGATACTACCAATTTGCCTGATCCGGACTGGTGGTAACCCCTAACGGCCCACCGCAATACAACACTTCCAAAATCAAGGGTGATCACCAAATAACAAAAAATAGAATACACGAAGAAGTGTGTCTGCTAGAGGTAGCGAGCCTCAATGGCCCGACACGGCTCCTGTTTTAGTCATTTCAAATTTGACACAAGTGTCGGTCATCCATTATCGTTCACTTTCTTCAATCCAATAAACGTACATCAAGAACAATCACTTCACGAACGTAGTTAACAAAGTGGTTCCAGTATCGACAGAGAATGTGTCCATAACTGGCTCCGATCTCTTTGACAACTAACGTCATTCAATTTATTTTTCATTGATTAATTTCGAATAGATCAAAACATAATTTGTATTTCAACTTCTTATTTAAACTTGAACTATCAAATATTCCAATTTGAAATGTTAACAACATTTTTATCCTTTGCACTTGTAAACTTAACTTTGTGTCTAATTCCAAAGTTCCAAATCAATAAACCAAGGTTGTATTTTTCTTTTATAAAATTTACAATTTCCAACTATTGAATACTTCTGTAACACCCCACACCCGCTACGGTCACTCATTAAGGGAATGCCATAACATCGGTGGAGTATTTTTAAGTGAATATAGAACAGAAAAATACAACAAGACAGATATAAGTAATACTTGAGAATTTAAAACATCATTTCATTCCAGCGGAAAGTAAAACATGTTTGGTTACACCAAAACCATAAATAAGAGTCAAGTACATAATATCCATCCTGATAAAAACAAAAGTACATAATCCCACTACATATCCTAATAGCCATAATAGAAAAGATAAACTGAGCTTTACATCCATGGTCCAAGCTCCAAGGATAGATAAAGCAGTCTGATCAAAGACCACTAGTGCTAGGCCCACTCTGAAAACCTGAGGGTTGGAAAAAAAGATAAAGAAACAACGGGGTCAGACATAAGTCTGAGTGAGTCCTATAACCCTAACAATACAATCATTAAAGTAATTAGGGTATGATATAAACAAGGTACGGTACCTCTGGGGATAATGACTACACTAAGTAGCCAACTAAACACAGGATGTACTAAGATAACCGAAAAGACGCATTTATCCACCCATGGATAATTACTAGGTTGCACCACCCCAGATCTACCCACCCAAGGGTAATTCCTACAGTGCACCACACCAGTTCTACCCACCCAAGGGTAATTCCTACTTAAAGGTTGATCCCACTAAGTGTACTTAGTAATTTTACCCAGTAGTTTCGTGTACCCCTAGCTGACTACATAGTTGTCGTCTACCCCTATCTCCACTAGGTGTACCCACTACCCCCAAGCGATCGGCTCCCTACCGTAGATACCTGTGCTGGCCCCACAGTGGGGTGTATCACTCCCCAAAGTGGCAACCCGATAATCAATGGTGCACGGCTTATACCTACACGATGCAACAACGTCTTACCCACCAGCCCGGGTCCACACACGCATATGAAACCCGTTGGACTCGCGTTGCCACCGCTACCCCGTTTTGGCCTCTTATAGTCAAGCCCAATATGCGTGTCCCGTCCTCGACTTGGGTTGAGCCCACAAAGATACGTTTGGGATATTGGTTGAAATGGGCCCCCACAAGCTACTACTTAAGCTTGTCATTTTATCTAGTGCATCCCACTTAACCCCTTTTATAATCATACCCACTTACATGTTAAGGTTTGGTTAAGTCATCTAATCATATTTCAATTGCCACTCAAGGCCCCCACAAGCTACTACTTAAGCTTGTCATTTAATTATATTTCAATTGCCACTTAAGGCCCCCACAAGCTACTACTTAAGCTTGTCATTTAATCATATTTCAATTGCCACTTAAGGCCCCCACAAGCTACTACTTAAGCTTGTCATTTAATTATATTTCAATTGCCACTTAAGGCACCCACTAGATTTCCGCATGCCACCCAAGGCACTTACTTGATTCCCACATGCCACCCAAGGCACTTACTTAACCCTTTAATCATGTTTAATTACATGTTCCACTTTGGTTAAGTATTCTAATCGTATTTTCTATTTCCACCCAAGGCAACCCACTAGTTTCCTCATGCCACCCAAGGCACCCACTTAACCCCTCATGCCCCTCTACATGCTAATTCGGTTAAGTGTTTCTTAATTAATTAAGATCGTAACCTTTGTAAAGACCTCTCACATTAGACTGTCTTTTATGGCAGCTGGATATGCCGGTTGGTTCCGTGCAGCCTTACAACATAACAGAGTCTAACCTCGTGACTTTACACTTGTCATGTATTTAGTTTATGACTAAGACCTCTCACATTGGGCCAATCATTTGTAGCCGCTGGATTTGCCGGTCGGTTCCGGGCAGTCTTATGCTACAAAAGGGTCCAACCTCGTGTCTTAGTAGATTAATTACACCTAATTAATCACCCCCATAATTTGTATTAATTATCCCTAATTAATTACAAATATTTAAGAATATGGGTAGACCTAACTCAATAGGTAAATTCCCAATTCCATAATATGGGTAGACCTAACTTAATAGGTAAATTCCCAATTATGTCCATCCATTTTACGGTATGTTTAATCATACCCACTTCACACAAAATTTTATGTGTTCATTAATTTTTACCCCATCGTCCCCACGTAAATACGTTAACATGACATACTTCAAAAGAGAAGATTCATCATACACACAATGGGTTCAACTTAGCATATCATTAGCATTATCATGGGTTTAAAAGGTGTCAACTTGTATATATGACCATAAACCCAACTTGCATAAATAACCAACCCAAACTTGCATGAATCACAAATGTCATAAAGATGGTAACTTGCTTAAATGTTCATGTCATAGACCTATCATAAAGGTGTCAACTTGCATACATGTCATAGGTCTAAAAGGGATGAACTTGCACATGTACTTATGTCATACATAGAGGCAAATTTGCATATGAACTTGCATCATAACTTGCATATGAACTTGCATCATAACTTGCATACGAACTTGCATCATAAATTGCATATGAACTTGCATAACATGCCATACTTAGAGGCAAACTTGCATATGAACTTGCATCATAACTTGCATATGAACTTGCATCATAACTTGCATATGAACATGTATCATAACTTGCATATGAACTTGCATAACATGCCATACCTAGAGGCAAACTTGCATATTTTATGCATATCATAAAAAGAGACAAACTTGCATATGAACTTGCATCATAACTTTCATATGAACTTGCATCATAACTTGCATAAAACCAAACACTTAGCATGCATAAAACCAAATACTTAGCATGCATAAAACCAAATACATAGCATGCATAAAACCAAATACTTAGCATGCATAAAACCAAATACATAACTTGCATAACATGTTACATATAGACTTGCATATAATCTCCCATATAGCTTGCATAACATGTTACATATGAATCAATGTTCAACATAGTGTTTTGCATCATAAAACATAGCATTAAACTTGCATATAGCACACAACATACACTATACTAAACTTGCATAAACACATTGATTCCACAAACATAGCCATATCTTATCATATCCTATCATAATCAATTTAACAATTGATTGTTAAGTCTATAGAAACTCACCAAAACCAAGATTAGCAAACTTATGAAGTAGAACTAGTTGCAATATTTGAAGAAGATGATGATTAGAGGTTGATTAGCTTGCAACTTTCTTCATAAACTAGTGGAGGCTCCTCCTAAGTTTGATTTTGGCGGCATGATGGCATCAATTCTATTTTTAGTATGGATTAGGCTTGCATTAGGGTGTATTTATAGGATTAGGGTGTAGTTTAGGCCCTTAGATTAACCCTAGAAGCCATCAGGTCCGTCCAGCACATCAAAAATCGTCACAAGCCACCAAAACACAGCCCAACAGCCAAAACAGTGCACCCAGGCCAAACTGGCTCGACATGGGCGCACTTCCCAAGTGCGCCCTTGTATTTTTGTGCTGGCGCACTTCACAGGTGCGCCAGTGCATTTCTGGCCTGTTTCCGGTTTTTCTGCCTAACTTCGTTCGTCCATATCTCCTTCATACGGACTCCGATTTTCGAAAACTCGGACTCTATTTCGCGTATTTTTCCGAGACGAACGCAATGGCGCAACCCGTTTCCCATAATTCAGAATTTAAAATTTAATTCTGCCTCGATTTATGTTATAACAAGTTATTCAAAATACGGGTTGTTACATTCTCCCCTCCTTAAAGGATTTCGTCCCCGAAATCTCTAAGTCAAGAAGAACGTATCCTACCAACCAAACAACCATCTACTAAACCACCAAACACTGGCATCCATTGTCCTTAAAGTTTCTAATGCTGTTATGAACATATGCAAAAAGTGTGTGTATATGTTCCCTGTCTAATGCAAAATCAGGCGGTCCACTGATTCAGTTGACCTCCTTAATGCAAACCATGATAGTGCCATGCATCCATTATGTATGCGAGAGAACCCTATCGACACATACAACATCTACATGAGTGCACAATCATTCACCAAAATGCATCATCCATATGATAACACAATCATTATACATCCATAAATATAGCTACCTACACACAATTATATGCAATATGCAATATGAAGTGACTGAGCCGATCTAGTGTCTAGAGTGTGTGTATATGCATCCACGAGCAACCACTAGCAAACACTTGCATCCACATGCATCCATCAACCATAACATGTCTCAAACACATGTTTCAACCATAGGTTTACCCTATCTAAAGGTCAAAGATACTAATGAGAGGGCATACTAAAGATAAGATAAGCAGTAGACAAACGATAAAGGAGACGTTTAAAGGACATACCCTCAGAAAGGAATGGGTATAACAAATGCATCTTCGCTTCCGTCTCCCAAGTAGCGTTGCCCTCATCTTCTCCCCATTGTACTTTGACTAGTCGAACCTCTCTGTTTCTCAACTTCCTAATCTCTGACCCAAGGATGCGGGTAGGAGCTCGTCGAATAATCACATCACGCTCTACCTTTACTTCTTTAAGCAAGCTCGGCTCTACCGCCTCTGCGGTCTCATGTAGGCCCTTCCTCAAATGTGACACATGGAATACGTCATGTTTCCTATGCAACCGAACTATCTCTCGAATATAAACTGAAGCTAGACATGAAACAGTCCTCTTGCTCTTCACGGGTATGAAATAGGCACTCTTAGTAAGTCTATCTACCACAAACCAAATACCCGTATTACCCTTCCTTGATTTCGGTAATCCATCAAAACACTATCCCACTTCCATAGCGGAACCTCCAAATGGGTGAAGCAACCCACCGGGTTTCTTCTGCTCCGCTTTCATTTACTAGCACACCAAGCATCTAGCGACATACTCGGCCACATCTTTCTTCATGCCGGCCCAGAAGAAAACCCGCTTCATGTCTTGGTACATCTTGTCCCCACCGGGATGAATGGTCATCTTTGACCGATGTGCATCATCAAGTATAGCCTTCCTCAAACCCTCGTCTTGCGGTACACAAAGTCTACCGTCACTACGCAACCACCCCTTATCATCTAGGGTGTACCTACCCAAATGGTTGGACGACTCCCCTTCCTCATGAGCTTCTCTACTAACTCAACCAACTGTGGGTCGTCTCGCTGTGCTCCGCCAATCCGTCCTAGAAGAGTAGGCCTAACCTCCAAAGAGGCTAGCAAACCGAGTACAAAGTCAACGGAAGGTCTAAAGTCAAACATAGAAATAAACTCTAAGCTCCGTCGTTCAACGAACAATGAACTCGAGGACAACCTTTTTCTACTTAAGGCGTCCGCTACCACGTTACCCTTGCCATGGGTATACGCTATCCCAAACTCATAGGATGCTAAGAATCCCATCCACTTTTGTTGTCCTAAGACTATGTGCTCGAAGAGTCTCCAACACTTCCCTAAGATGTAGGGCATGCTCTTCTCCACTCTTATAGAAAACCAGGATATTACCCCATCCAAAATCATCACAACTGTCCATCTCTCACGCAGACCACCCTAGTCGAACTCGGCATCCCCCAAATGCAAGCCCCAAAGGCCTAAACCAATATCAGACAAACACCCAAGGGATACCTCCTTCGAATTCAGACGACCTACGTGAGATGATACTAGTAAAAACGGCTAAATAATTAAGCCCTTGTCCAACTCTTGATGTCCTCGCCAGTCTCGCTCCAAAACCACCGTTTATCCCATAATTGGCTTTGCTCAACCTATTGAGCACATACGGAAACTTATTTCGCTCCTAGGAAAGACCAAGATGTCATTTACAAAGACCATCACGAACTTATTTAGGTACTCCCTGAACACCCTTCTCATCAAATCAATAAAGTATGCGGGGGCGTTCGTCAAACCAAATGGCATCACCAACCACTCATAAAAAAAATCATTCGGAGTCCTAAAGGCAGTCTTCTCTATACTATCCTCAGCCACTCTCAACTGACGAAACCCCGTGGCTAAGTCCAACTACGAAAATACTGAGGCGCCAACTAACTGACCAAAGAGATCATCAATCCTCGGCAATGAGTGTCTATTCTTCTTTGTGAGTTTATTTAGTTCTCTTTAGCCTACACAAAGTCTGAGGGACCCATCCGCCTTCGTGGCAAAAACTACTGGAGCACCCCACTCCGATATACTTCGTCTTATGAACCCCTTCTCAAGAAAATCGCCTACTTGCTTATGGAGTTCCCTCCTCTCATGAGGAGCCATGTGGCACACTGGCCAAGATACTGGTTTGGCATTGTCTACCAGATATATTCAGAAGTCAATCTCCTGCTCCGGAGGTAAGCCCTTCACCCCCTCAAACACATCCGAGTATTCCCGGACCACTCTAACAGATCGCAACCTCTCGACCGACGTGTCAAGCAATTCTAGATAACTTAGCATAACAGATTCCATGGGATTACAAGAGATCTCGAGAGTGTTACCCAAGCGGGTCATAAACCTAACAACTCTCCCTTCAAAATCAAGAACGGCACCCCTACTGGATAACCAGTCCATGCCCAAAACTAACCCATAGCCCGTGAAGCCCAAAAAGCATCACATCTAAACTCAATGCTAAGTATAGCAACTTTCAAACCCAAACACATCATGGAGCCCCCAATTGGGTTTGAAACAACTAAGGGATCATCTACTAAACCGGTGCCTAAGTGCAGTGACTCAACTAAAAAATAATGAGATAAACGAACTCGATGCGTCAGAATCAAATAAAGTTCGAACCGGAAAATAAAGGAATCCAAATTCCAACCTAGACGGTCCTATCCCCATCTGGTACACTAGCCGCGAGGGAATACAACTACCCTCCAAAAGATTCCGTACCTTGCCCTTGCCTCTTTGGACAACCCTAATAAGGTGTCCTATTCCTCCAAAAGGATAACTACTCGCCTTCTTCTTCCCATTCTCCACTCGTAACCTCCCATCAAAATGAGGTTTCGTCCTTCATTAAACAACAACCATTCGAGCCTTCCTCCCATTGCCTATCCAATAGGTACCTACAAGTCCTCCTCCTTCTTGAACCAACTTCTAATCCGACTAACGTCTAAGTCCCTTGAAGTGGTTTTTCATTCTTATCTATCTTAGAAAGATCATCTATACACGGAGGGGAAGCTCAAAATGAAAGAGAGGAAAAGATTCAAAACGGAGAATTCGAAAGATAAAGATATGGCTATCGGGGATTATGCTTTTCTTTCAAAAACTTTTCTCTTAAAAGACATGCTTTTGAAAATACTCCTTTCAAAAATATTCTTAGAAAATAGTTTTTCTAAAAAAATTATCTGTTCTGGTAACCTTAAGCTCTGATACCACGTGTAACACCCCACACCCGCTACGGTCACTCATTAAGGGAATGCCATAACATCGGTGGAGTATTTTTAAGTGAATATAGAACAGAAAAATACAACAAGACAGATATAAGTAATACTTGAGAATTTAAAACATCATTTCATTCCAGCGGAAAGTAAAACATGTTTGGTTACACCAAAACCATAAATAAGAGTCAAGTACATAATATCCATCCTGATAAAAACAAAAGTACATAATCCCACTACATATCCTAATAGCCATAATAGAAAAGATAAACTGAGCTTTACATCCACGGTCCAAGCTCCAAGGATAGATAAAGCAGTCTGATCAAAGACCACTAGTGGTAGGCCCACTCTGAAAACCTGAGGGTTGGAAAAAAAGATAAAGAAACAACGGGGTTAGACATAAGTCTGAGTGAGTCCTATAACCCTAACAATACAATCATTAAATTAATTAGGGTATGATATAAACAAGGTACGGTACCTCTGGGGATAATGACTACACTAAGTAGCCAACTAAACACAGGATGTACTAAGATAACCGAAAAGACGCATTTATCCACCCAAGGATAATTACTAGGTTGCACCACCCCAGATCTACCCACCCAAGGGTAATTCCTACAGTGCACCACACCAGTTCTACCCACCCAAGGGTAATTCCTACTTAAAGGTTGATCCCACTAAGTGTACTTAGTAATTTTACCCAGTAGTTTCGTGTACCCCTAGCTGACTACATAGGTGCCGTCTACCCCTATCTCCACTAGGTGTACCCACTACCCCCAAGCGATCGGCTCCCTACCGTAGATACCCGTGCTGGCCCCATAGTGGGGTGTATCACTCCCCAAAGTGGCAACCCGATAATCAATGGTGCACGACTTATACCTACAAGATGCAACAACGTCTTACCCACTAGCCCGGGTCCACACACGCATATGAAACCCGTTGGACTCGCGTTGCCACCGCTACCCCGTTTTGGCCTCTTATAGTCAAGCCCAATATGCGTGTCCCGTCCTCGACTTGGGTCGAGCCCACAAAGATACGTTTGGGATATTGGTTGAAATGGGCCCCCACAAGCTACTACTTAAGCTTGTCATTTTATCTAGTGCATCCCACTTAACCCCTTTTATAATCATACCCACTTACATGTTAAGGTTTGGTTAAGTCATCTAATCATATTTCAATTGCCACTCAAGGCCCCCACAAGCTACTACTTAAGCTTGTCATTTAATTATATTTCAATTGCCACTTAAGGCCCCCACAAGCTGCTACTTAAGCTTGTCATTTAATCATATTTCAATTGCCACTTAAGGCCCCCACAAGCTACTACTTAAGCTTGTCATTTAATTATATTTCAATTGCCACTTAAGGCACCCACTAGATTTCCGCATGCCACCCAAGGCACTTACTTGATTCCCACATGCCACCCAAGGCACTTACTTAACCCTTCAATCATGTTTAATTACATGTTCCACTTTGGTTAAGTATTCTAATCGTATTTTCTATTGCCACCCAAGGCAACCCACTAGTTTCCTCATGCCACCCAAGGCACCCACTTAACCCCCCATGCCCCTCTACATGCTAATTCGGTTAAGTGTTTCTTAATTAATTAAGATCGTAACCTTTGTAAAGACCTCTCACATTAGACTGTCTTTTATGGCAGCTGGATATGCCGGTTGGTTCCGGGCAGCCTTACACCATAACAGAGTCTAACCTCGTGTCTTTACACTTGTCACGTATTTAGTTTATGACTAAGACCTCTCACATTGGGCCAATCATTTGTAGCCGCTGGATTTGCCGGTCGGTTCCGGGCAGTCTTATGCTACAAAAGGGTCCAACCTCGTGTCTTAGTAGATTAATTACACCTAATTAATCACCCCCATAATTTGTATTAATTATCCCTAATTAATTACAAATATTTAAGAATATGGGTAGACCTAACTCAATAGGTAAATTCCCAATTCCATAATATGGGTAGACCTAACTTAATAGGTAAATTCCCAATTATGTCCATCCACTTTACGGTATGTTTAATCATACCCACTTCACACAAAATTTTATGTGTTCATTAATTTTTACCCCATCGTCCCCACGTAAATACGTTAACATGACATACTTCAAAAGAGAAGATTCATCATACACACAATGGGTTCAACTTAGCATATCATTAGCATTATCATGGGTTTAAAAGGTGTCAACTTGTATATATGACCATAAACCCAACTTGCATAAATAACCAACCCAAACTTGCATGAATCACAAATGTCATAAAGATGGTAACTTGCTTAAATGTTCATGTCATAGACCTATCATAAAGGTGTCAACTTGCATACATGTCATAGGTCTAAAAGGGATGAACTTGCACATGTACTTATGTCATACATAGAGGCAAATTTGCATATGAACTTGCATCATAACTTGCATATGAACTTGCATCATGACTTGCATACGAACTTGCATCATAAATTGCATATGAACTTGCATAACATGCCATACTTAGAGGCAAACTTGCATATGAACTTGCATCATAACTTGCATATGAACTTGCATCATAACTTGCATATGAACATGTATCATAACTTGCATATGAACTTGCATAACATGCCATACCTAGAGGCAAACTTGCATATTTTATGCATATCATAAAAAGAGACAAACTTGCATATGAACTTGCATCATAACTTTCATATGAACTTGCATCATAACTTGCATAAAACCAAACACTTAGCATGCATAAAACCAAATACTTAGCATGCATAAAACCAAATACATAGCATGCATAAAACCAAATACTTAGCATGCATAAAACCAAATACATAACTTGCATAACATGTTACATATAGACTTGCATATAATCTCCCATATAGCTTGCATAACATGTTACATATGAATCAATGTTCAACATAGTGTTTTGCATCATAAAACATAGCATTAAACTTGCATATAGCACACAACATACACTATACTAAACTTGCATAAACACATTGATTCCACAAACATAGCCATATCTTATCATATCCTATCATAATCAATTTAACAATTGATTGTTAAGTCTATAGAAACTCACCAAAACCAAGATTAGCAAACTTATGAAGTAGAACTAGTTGCAATATTTGAAGAAGATGATGATTAGAGGTTGATTAGCTTGCAACTTTCTTCATAAACTAGTGGAGGCTCCTCCTAAGTTTGATTTTGGCGGCATGATGACATCAATTCTATTTTTAGTATGGATTAGGCTTGCATTAGGGTGTATTTACAGGATTAGGGTGTAGTTTAGGCCCTTAGATTAACCCTAGAAGCCATCAGGTCCGTCCAGCACATCAAAAATCGTCACAAGCCACCAAAACACAGCCCAACAGCCAAAACAGTGCACCCAGGCCAAACTGGCTCGACATGGGCGCACTTCCCAAGTGCGCCCTTGTATTTTTGTGCTGGCGCACTTCACAGGTGCGCCAGTGCATTTCTGGCCTGTTTCCGGTTTTTCTGCCTAACTTCGTTCGTCCATATCTCCTTCATACGGACTCCGATTTTCGAAAACTCGGACTCTATTTCGCGTATTTTTCCGAGACGAACGCAATGGCGCAACCCGTTTCCCATAATTCAGAATTTAAAATTTAATTCTGCCTCGATTTATGTTATAACAAGTTATTTAAAATACGGGTTGTTACAACTTCACTCAAATTTCAAAATTATACTTCATTTAACTAAATTGTTTTCCTCAACGAAATTTGTATCTAAATTTACAATTTTGAGATTTATTTCCTTAAATATTTAGGCTAACGTTTTTTTTCTAATAAGAGGTTCAACAATGGTTATTTCAATATGTTCAAATAAAATTTAAATCACTTAATATTCTATTCATCAATTTAAATCAAATTT
Source organism: Allium sativum (assembly GCA_030737875.1). Classification (NCBI taxonomy): domain Eukaryota; kingdom Viridiplantae; phylum Streptophyta; class Magnoliopsida; order Asparagales; family Amaryllidaceae; genus Allium; species Allium sativum. The sequence continues at coordinate 363,651,753 of CM060916.1, read as the reverse complement.
TATGTATATAATTTAAATCAAAGTTTAATCATCGAAATTTGTAAATATTCTATGATTTTTAAAAATGGGAATTTAAAATTTGAAATAGATATATTGAAATGTAGAAGCTGTGAAAATTTCGTCAAAAAATTTGAATGTCGTCGGTCGTGCAATTTTCGGTGCAAAGGTGCGCATAGCAGTTCAATTTTTAGCGATTTTAAAATCTCTTCAATACAAGTTCGGACAAACATGAAAAACATTCTATTCGTTGACAGTAATCCAACGGCGGAATTCGTTTCGCGAAAATCGGACGTTTTGACCTTCGTTTCACGTCCGCATTTTTACGTCAAAGGGGTCCGCAACGCGTTTTTGAATGGAGCATGCAGACACTGCAAATTATATACCGTTGTGTCCGTCTCGTCGCGCTGATTACCGAAATATATTCATTTGTCAGTTTCGGTGTTCGGTTTGCGCTGAAACTATGAAAAAGCTTGCACAGTTCATTTTTGAAACAGAGCCATTTGAGTTCGATTTGTCTCTTTTACGATCTTACATATCTTTCTAAATATTTTGGGTCTGCAAAAGTTGTCTTTTTATTTTACTAAACTACCTAAATAATTTTTTTTGTTTTTTTTTTCAATATAGTGAATGGAACACATTCATTTTTAAAGCCATGAACACACCAACACATATAAAGAAATATGCACGCACACACCATACATTAACGTAAATCTATATACACACACCACACACAAGTGTATACACTCACACATGCATGCATTACACGCACGCCTACATGTGTCCTCCCCCCTTCTTCCATGCGTTTTGGGCTTTTTTTTTTTTTTTTTTTTTTACACCGTACAAACTTGCTATTCCTCTTTTTCCATGCGCAGCTGGTTATATATATAAAGTAGAGAATTGAAAAGAGGAGAGGAAGAAGTAAAAATAAAAGAGAAAAGCAAGAAAATATGTTGCTTAGGAGAAAACGCAACTTGCTTGTTAATTTGTTTTCATGGGTGAGTGGATTCATGCTTTCAAAATAAAAATGAATAATGTGTTTGCTGTAAGCCCAAGAACAATATTGAAGACATGCTCCTTTTCTTTACCCATGTATGAAGAATGAATAAAAATAACGTGGCACTTTGAAATATTATGTGTCCTTGCATTGTTTCATCCATTTTTAGCACTGACAAGTCATCAATGTTAATGTAAACATATATCAAAAAGGTTATTGTACAAAGTGTGAGCATCCCCAAACATATATAATTATGCAACACAGCATGTGGCAATGCAATGAATACCCCAAGGAAGTACATAACTTTTTTTTTATCGTCGGCCATTAATATGGATTCCACGTGTGATCACTGTGGATTGAATCGAGTAGTTGCAGCAAGTTTCCCTCGAGGAACACGGTTTAAGAGAACATTAAGCATCAAAACCTTTTAGATTATATTAACTAAGTACTTGATAAATATACGTAAGTGTTTTATAGTTTAATGTTGTGCATAGATCCATATAAATAGAGCTTGCAAAGGTGCCTCTATGTGATTTAAGTATAATTGCTACATTATAGAACAAAGGGGCATTGCAAATGCATGCACTAGTTGTTCTATAGTGATATTGTTTATTTCTAAAATCTTAAAGCAGTGATATTGTTTATTTCTATAATCTTAAAGCATGCTGATTTTTTTATACTTATATTTAATGGATATTATTGAGCGGTTGTTGCAGATACATATATGAATTCGCTAAAGTGGAAGTCTATCCATTATACTCTGATCATTTTGATTGTTAAAAATTGATTAGTTTTTCATCCTCCTTCTGATTTCTCCAACCTTTTCAGAAGCTTCCAAAATCATTTTGAGGCCCAGAACAAGTCGATTTCCGGGTTCAATCCAACAAGATGGAGATTTACATGGCCATCCATACAGAGCGTCGAACGGTGCCATTTTAATACTCGCCTGAATTTCAAAGATTTATTCAACATTTACATTTATTTAAATATGAATTTTAACTTGAATTAAATTATCCGATAGCTATTATTATAGGTGAATTCAACGAGATGGAGATGATCCTCCCAAGATCCCCCAAAATCTAAAGCACAAGCACGAAGCAAATCCTCCAGAATCTGATTTACTCTTTCGGTCTGACCGTCTGTCTGAGGATGATAGGCGGTGCTCAGATTCAATTGAGTTCCCAAAGTTATCTAGAAAGCTTTCCAGAATTTGCTAGTAAAAATGGGATCTATGTCACATACTATGCTAGACGTAACACCATGAAGTCGGACTATATCCTTCATATAGAGCTCGGCTAAACTTGAAGCAGTTCGAGCTGTCTTCACAGGAATAAAATGGGCTGATTTGGTTAGTCTATCAACAATAACCCAAATGCTTTCATTTTCCCTCCTGGTCCTTGGTAATCCATCTATGAAATCCGTAGAAATTTGATCCCATTTCCAGTTAGGAATCTCTAAAGGCTGTAGTAACCCTGCAGTCTTCTGATGGTCGGCTTTTACTTGTTGGCAAGTGGCACATCTACTGATATGAATAGAAATATCTCTCTTCATTCCACTCCACCAATAAAGCTTCTTCATATTCTGATACATCTTGGTGACCCCAAGATGAATAGAAAGTTTGGACTGATGATTCTCCCTAAGCACCTGCTGTCTTAGGCCATCCACATTCGGAATGCAAATATGGTTGTTGATCCTCAAAATTCCATTGGAACCAATTTCAGCGCCCCATCCCTTCTGCACATTAACAACTTCTCTATTGATAACGCTTTCCTTTATTCGCCTAAGCATTTCATCTTCTTTTTGCTTAGCAATGATGCGATCCATAAGAGCTGGAGAAGCAGTAATTTGGAATAACATTGCTTTGTTTCTACTCAAAGCGTCGGCTACCACATTAGCCTTTCCGGGGGTATAGTTGATGTCGAGGTCATATGATGCTAAGAACTCGAGCCATCTGACTTGCCTCTGATTCAGATCCTTCTGTGAAAAGATATACTTCAATGATTTGTGGTCAGTGAAGAGTTCAAATTTAATTCCCAAAAGATGGTGCCTCCACAACTTAAGAGCAAAAACTATAGCAAGTAGTTCTAAGTCATGCGCTTCATAATTAACTTCATGAACTCTGAGTTGTCTACCAACATAAGCAATAACTTTACCATGCTGCATAAGAACAGCTCCCAAACCTTCTCCGCAAGCTTCGGTATAAACAGTCAAACCTTCACTTCCATCCAGAACAGTAAGAATAGGAGCAGAAGTTAACTTGCGTTTAAGTTCATTAAATGCTTTTATACACTTATCACTCCAATCGAACTTAACATTCTTTCCAGTCAAAGCTGTGAGTGGTGAAGAAATTCGAGCAAAATTCTCGATGAATCTCCTATAATAACCAGATAAGCCGAGGAAACTACGAATATCGGTTGGAGTTTCAGGAGTTTTCCAATCCTAAAAGTTAAAGAATTATGAATACCTATATAAGAGAGATAAGATAAATCGAATAAGAATGAATGGATGTTTTAAATAAAGGGCTTACTTTGATTACGGCGATCTTAGCTGTCGATCGAAATTCCATTCTCCGAAACAGTATGTCCAAGAAACCTAACTTCATCTCTCCAGAAATGACACTTAGAAAACTTGGCCTTCAGTTGATGATCTGTCAAAGTTTTAAGAACAAACTTGAGATGCTCCTCATGTTCTTCTTTAGTCTTAGAAAAGACTAGAATATCTTCAATAAAGACAAGGACAAACCTATTCAGAACATCCCGGAATACTCTGTTCATGAGGTCAACAAAGTAAGCTGGGGCATTAGTTAAACCAAATGGCATAACTAACCATTCATAGAAACCGTCTTCTGTTCGAAAAGCTGTTTTGGGAATACTATCTTTAGAAATTCGAAGTTGGTGAAAACCTGTGGCAAGGTAGAGTTGAGAAAATATCTTGGCTCCATGCAGTTATTCAAATAGGTCATTAATGCGAGGCATTGGATATCGGTTCTTGTGAGTAAGCTTATTCAGTTCTCGATAGTCTACGCACATTCTCAGAGAACCGTCTGACTTAGTAACAAATACAACTGCAGCTCCCCATTCTGAATGACTTCGACGAATTAGATCTTTAGAGAATAGATCTTCTATTTTCACCTTTAATTCAATCTTCTCCTTAGGTGCCATTCATCTTGGAGCAAGTACAATGGGTCTAGCTCCTTGAATGAGATCAATATGGAATTCGATTTCACGATGAGGCGGTAAGGAAATTACATCTCCAAAAACATCAGGAAAATATTGAACAACAGGAGTAGTGCTAAAATCGCTAAGATGAGAATCGAGAGAGAAAATGAAACTTCCTGCAATATCTTAAGGCAATTGACATTCGGTCTTCAAGGGTTTACCTTTGTCACAATGTAAAGAGATAGTTCGAGCTTGAGATAAGAACAAAATTTGAGAAATTTAAACTGAAGAGAATCCTAATTAAAGAAAATAGGCTAAAGTTTAAAAAGAGATTTTGAAAATAGGTTTGAATTTAAAACGTTTTATACTTTCAAAATACGCTCTCTCGGAACTGATTCTACTCATTCTAGGGTATTTCTAACCCTATCTATAATGAGTTTTACCCCCAGGCTAAGGTGTTTCTAAACCTTAGCTCTGATACCAACTGTGACAACCCGCCTTTTCTGAATAATCCAAGTGGACAATAAAACCACACATGTCCAACTCGAATGATTCAAAACTGACAGATAATCAATTTAGGGTGTATAATAGAATCAGAACATAGAATCACATATACAGAATAACACAGAATCTCACAGCGGAAATGGAATAATATACATAAGCAGTTCATGAAGCTACTTAAACAGTTAAAATTTAATTATACAATATAGCGACTCATAAAGTTCGCAAATACAAGCCAAACGGAAATAGAAACTAATACTGGATAGGATGGAGTCTTCGACTAGGTCTTCGGCTCCAGATAAAGTGCTACCCGAGAACACTGCAATACTCAGTCTGACCCGAGCGAAATGAGAAAAACACAAAACACTCGAGTCAGGTCTAAACATTCTAATGTGATTAGATCTAAACTCAAATGCAAATAACTCAAGAGATGTTACGGTATTTTCCATCTCTTAAGGATCCGTTAAAATATCTATATATAGTATGATACGCTATTATATGTAATGTCTATCAGTAATATAAAATATATATTAAAATAGCGTTAAGGCTTTACATTGATCCCCCTTAACACGTTTTTAAACAATGTGGTCTATGCAGGTCCTGTAACACAACCAGTAGAACGTCGGTAGCCAGTGAGTCCCCTATAGGCACATGTTAAATAGAAACTCGTAGTGGTCGCGCATAAGGATAAAACGTATGACAAGGCACGTGAGGCAATGCCAAAGGTAGGATACTACCAATTTGCCTGATCCGGACTGGTGGTAACCCCTAACGGCCCACCGCAACACAACACTTCCAAAATCAAGGGTGATCACCAAATAACAAAAAATAGAACACGAAGAAGTGTGTCTGCTTGAGGTAGCAAGCCTCAATGGCCCGGCACGGCTCCTGTTTTAGTCATTTCAAATTTGACACAAGTGTCGGTCATCCATTATCGTTCACTTTCTTCATTCCAATAAACGTACATCAAGAACAATCACTTCACGAACGTAGTTAACAAAGTGGTTCCAGTATCGACAGAGAATGTGTCCATAACTGGCTCTGGTCTCTTTGACAACTAACGTCATTCAATTTATTTTTCATTGATTAATTTTGAATAGATCAAAACATAATTTGTATTTCAACTTCTTATTTAAACTTGAACTATCAAATATTCCAATTTGAAATATTAACAACATTTTTATCCTTTGCACTTGTAAACTTAACTTTGTGTCTAATTCCAAAGTTCCAAATCAATAAACCAAGGTTGTATTTTTCTTTTATAAAATTTACAATTTCCAACTATTGAATACTTCACTCAAATTTCAAAATTATACTTCTTTTAACTAAATTGTTTTCCTCAACTAAATTTGTATCTAAATTTACAATTTTGAGATTTATTTCCTTAAATATTTAGGCTAACGTTTTTTTCTAATAAGAGGTTCAACAATGGTTATTTCAATAGGTTCAAATAAAATTTAAATCACTTAATATTCTATTGATCAATTTAAATCAAATTTTTATGTATATAATTTAAATCAAAGTTTAATCATCGAAATTTGTAAATATTCTATGATTTTTAAAAATGGGAATTTAAAATTTGAAATAGATATAATGAAATGTAGAAGCTATGAAAATTTCGTCAAAAAATTTGAATGTCGTCGGTCGTGCAATTTTCAGTGCAAAGGTGCGCATAACAGTTCAATTTTTAGCGATTTTAAAATCTCTTCAAAACAAGTTCGGACAAACATGAAAAATATTCTATTCGTTGACAGTAATCCAACGGCGGAATTCGTTTCGCGAAAATCGGACGTTTTGACCTTCGTTTCACGTCCGCATTTTTACGTCAAAGGGGTCCGTAACGCGTTTTTGAACGGAGCATGCAAACACTGCAAATTATATACCGTTGTGTCCGTCTCGTCGCGCTGATTACCGAAATATATTCATTTGTCAATTTCGGTGTTCGGTTTGCGCTGAAACTGTGAAAAAGCTTGCACGGTTCATTTTTGAAACAGAGCCATTTGAGTTCGATGTGTCTCTTTTATGATCTTACATATCTTTCTAAATATTTTGGGTCTGCAAAAGTTGTCTTTTTATTTTACTAAACTACCTAAATATTTTTTTTTCGTTTTTTTTTTCAATATAGTGAATGGAACACATTCATTTTTAAAGCCATGCACACACCAACACATATAAAGAAATATGCACGCACACACCATACATTAACGTAAATCTATACACACACACCACACACAAGTGTATACATGTATACACTCACACAAGCATGCATTACACGCATGCCTGCATGTGTCCTCCCCCCTTCTTCCATGCGTTTTGGGCTTTCTTCTTCTTCTTCTTTTTTTTTTTTTTTTTTTACACCGTACAAACTTGCTATTCCTCTTTTTCCATGCGCAGCTGGTTATATATATAAAGTAGAGAATTGAAAAGAGGAGAGGAAGAAGTAAAAATAAAAGAGAAAAGAAAGAAAATATGTTGCTTGGGAGAAAACGCAACTTGCTTGTTAATTTGTTTTCATGGGTGAGTGGATTCATGCTTTCAAAATAAAAATGAATAATGTGTTTGCTGTAAGCCCAAGAACAATATTGAAGACATGCTCCTTTTCTTTACCCATGTATGAAGAATGAATAAAAATAATGTGGCACTTTGAAATATTGTGTGTCCTTGCATTGTTTCATCCATTTTTAGCACTGACAAGTCATCAATGTTAATGTAAACATATATCAAAAAGGTTATTGTACAAAGTGTGAGCATCCCCAAACATATATAATTATGCAACACAGCATGTGGCAATGCAACGAATACCCCAAGGAAGTACATAACTTTTTTTTTATCGTCGGCCATTAATATGGATTCCACGTGTGATCACTGTGCATTGAATCGAGTAGTTACAGCAAATTTCCCTCGAGGAACACGGTTTAAGAGAACATTAAGCATCAAAACCTTTTAGATTATATTAACTAAGTACTTGATACATATACGTAGGTGTTTTATAGTTTAATGTTGTGCATAGATCCATATAAATAGAGCTTGCAAAGGTGCCTCTATGTGATTTAAGTATAATTGCTACATTAAAGAACAAAGGGGCATTGCAAATGCATGCACTAGTTGTTCTATAGTGATATTGTTTATTTCTAAAATCTTAAAGCAGTGATATTGTTTATTTCTATAATCTTAAAGCATGCTGATTTTTTTATACTTATATTTAATGGATGTTATTGAGCGGTTGTTGCAGATACATATATGAATTCGCTAAAGTGGAAGTCTATACATTATACTCTGATCATTTTGATTGTTAAAAATTGATTAGTTTTTCAACAGAACACACACAACACACAGTAAAACACATTAAAGAAAAATTTAGACGTGAGTAACAACTCACTTTCGGGTCCGAGATCTGCACGATGACGAGAAGAACACGACGGATGAACGGACAACTACGGAAAACGGACAACGTGAGCTGCTGCCGTGGTTGTTGTCGATGCCGCCGGAGTTTGATACGAATGTTGTCGGAACTGTCGGACTCGTTGCGGTGAGTGGTTGTCGGAGCTTGAGAGAGGGCGGAGCAAGTGGGTGGAGAAGTTTGGGCTGAGAGGAGAGAGGAAAGGGAGAGGGCGCAAGCAAGAAAATAATTCATGCGTGGGCTATTATGTTGTTTTCCTTTTTTTCTTTCTTTTTTTTCTTTTTTATAAGAACCAAAATTTTCCAGAAGCAAGAAAAATGAATGGAGAAGAGAAAATGAAGATGGAGCGAGAGCAAAGCAAATTTTGGGCTGATATACATAAGTATGGTGGTAGGTGAATTGCTGCACCACTCCTTATCAATGCTCCGAAGAAAAATGTGGCACATCACTCTTCATTAAATGCAATGAAGGAAAAATGTGGCAGCAAATGATGTGCTGCATCACTTCATTAATGCAACAAAGAAAAATAACGTGGTCTGCATCCCTCTTCGTTAATGCGCAGCACTGTCTTAGATATTATTGGATTTGCGTAGACATTTATTTTTTTGGTTTGTCTGCCGTAGGTTATATAAATCTATTTTGGTCCAACTGTTTACGTTGCACTTCTTTACAGGGTCACCTAAATGGAAATAACTGTCTATCCATTTGTCTTTACGGATACAGAAATATCAGTATAAATATACCATTGGAATCAGGGCTTTGAGACGAACACAACGGCACACAGTTATCAATGATTTGAACGCTTTATAAAAATTCTATTTTTAATTTTAATTTCACTGAATTTAATGAATGGTCATTTAAATTTATTCTGTTTAAATTTATCAGAATTATACAGAACGAACTTATAACGTTTTGATTACAAATTTGATTTCAAATTCTTTTCATACAAATATTTTATTTTTATGTTAAATTCAATAAACATTGAATATATTCATTCTAATAACTAAATTTAATCGTTTTATTTTATTTGCTCATTTGTTTCTTGGAATTAATTGTTAAATAAATATATTTTTTCCGATTCGAAAACTCAGAATTAAATTTGAACTCTTCACTAACCACAAATCATTGAAGTGTATCTTTTCATCGAAGGATCTGAATCAGAGGCAAGTCAGATGGCTCGAGTTCTTAGCATCATATGACCTCGACATCAACTATACCCCCGGAAAGGCTAATGTGGTAGCCGATGCTTTGAGTAGAAACAAAGCAATGTTATTCCAAATTACTGCTTCTCTAGCTCTTATGGATCGCATCATTGCTAAGCAAGAAGAAGATGAAATGCTTAGGCGAATAAAGGAAAGCGTTATCAATAGAGAAGTTGTTAATGTGCAGAAGGGATGGGGCGCTGAAATTGGTTCCAATGGAATTTTGAGGATCAACAACCGTATTTGCGTTCCGAATGTGGATGGTCTAAGACAGCAGGTGCTTAGGGAGAATCATCAGTCCAAACTTTCTATTCATCCTGGGGTCACCAAGATGTATCAGAATATGAAGAAGCTTTATTGGTGGAGTGGAATGAAGAGAGACATTTCTATTCATATAAGTAGATGTGCCACTTGCCAACAAGTAAAAGCCGACCAACAGAAGACTGCAGGGTTGTTACAGCCTTTAGAGATTCCTAACTAGAAATGGGATCAAATTTCTACGGATTTCATAGATGGATTACCAAGGGCCAGGAGGGGAAATGAAAGCATTTGGGTTATTGTTGATAGACTAACCAAATCAGCCCATTTTATTCCTGTGAAGACAGCTCGAACTGCTTCAAGTTTAGCCGAGCTCTATATGGAGGATATAGTCCGACTTCATGGTGTTACGTCTAGCATAGTATGTGACATAGATCCCATTTTTACTAGAAAATTCTGGAAAGCTTTCCAGATAACTTTGGGAACTCAATTGAATCTGAGCACCGCCTATCATCCTCAGACAGACGGTCAGACCGAAAGAGTAAATCAGATTCTGGAGGATTTGCTTCGTGCTTGTGCTTTAGATTTTGGGGGATCTTGGGAGGATCATCTACATCTCGTTGAATTCACCTATAATAATAGCTATTAGATAATTTAATTCAAGTTAAAATTCATATTTAAATAAATGTAAATGTTGAATAAATCTTTGAAATTCAGGCGAGTATTAAAATGGCACCGTTCGACGCTCTGTATGGATGGCCATGTAAATCTCCATCTTGTTGGATTGAACCCGGAAATCGACTTGTTCTGGGCCTCGAAATGATTTTGGAAGCTTCTGAAAAGGTTGGAGAAATCAGAAGGAGGATGAAGATTGCTCAGGATAGGCAAAAGAAGTATGCTGATGGAAAGAGGAGACATTTGGAATTTATGATTGGTGATCTTGTATTTCTGAAAATTTCATCTTTGAAGAACGTGATTCGTTTTGGAAAGAAAGGGAAGCTTGCTCCGAGATTTGTTGGTCCTTTTCCTATCTTAGAAAAGATTGGCGGTTTGGCTTATAGGGTTGATTTACCGGAGAAATTATCGGGTGTGCATAATGCATTACATGTTTCATATATTCGCGAATGTGTACGTGACCCGTTAGCTGTAGTCCAGCCTACTTTATTTGAAGATATGGATGTTGAATAAAATCTTACTATCGAAAGAAGACCACTTCGTATAGTTGAAAAAGATACGAAGCAGCTTAGAAGGAAGATAGTTAATCTCGTCAAAGTTCAGTGGAGTAGAGATGACCGAGATTGCACTTGGGAAATTGAGGAGAGTATCCGTGCGTCAAATCCTGAATTGTTTGCATAAGGTACCCAAATTCGTCTTTAATCATTCTTACGTTTCTGCTTATTTCTTTACTTTTCCTTGTTTCGTTCTTTTCGAGGACGAAAAGACTTGAGTAGGAGAGAATGTAATGACCTGAGTTTTCAAATCGGAAAAAATATATTTATTTAACAATAAATTCCAAGAAACAAACGAGAAAATAAAATAAAACGATTAAATTTAGTTATTAGAATGAATACATTCAATGTTTATTGAATTTAACATAAAAATAAAATATTTGTATGAAAAGAATTTGAAATCAAATTTGTAATCAAAACGTTATAAGTTCGTTCTGTATAATTCTGATAAATTTAAACAGAATAAATTTAAATGACGATTCATTAAATTCAGTGAAATTAAAATTAAAAATAGAATTTTTATAAAGCGTTCAAATCACTGATAACTGTGTGCCGTTGTGTTCGTCTCGAAGCCCTGATTCCAATGGTATATTTATACTGATATTTCTGTATCCGTAAAGACAAATGGATAGACAGTTATTTCCATATAGGTGACCCTGTAAAGAAGTGCAACGTAAATAGTTGGACCGAAATAAATTTATATAACCTACGGCAGACAAACCAAAAAAAATAAATGTCTACGCAAATCCAATAATATCTAAGACAGTGCTGCACATTAACGAGGAGGGATGCAGACCACGTTATTTTTCTTTGTTGCATTAATGAAGTGATGCAGCACATCATTTGCTGCCACATTTTTCCTTCATTGCATTTAATGAAGAGTGATGCGCCACATTTTTCTTCGGAGCATTGATGAGGAGTGGTGCAGCAATTCACCTACCACCATACTTCTGTATATCAGCCCAAAATTTGCTTTGCTCTCGCTCCATCTTCATTTTCTCTTCTCCATTCATTTTTCTTGCTTCTGGAAAATTTTGGTTCTTATAAAAAAGAAAAAAAAAAGAAAAAAAAAGAAAGAAAAAAATAGCCCACGCATGAATTATTTTCTTGCTTGCGTCCTCTCCCTTTCCTCTCTCCTCTCAGCCCAAACTTCTCCACCCACTTGCTCCGCCCTCTCTCAAGCTCCGACAACCACTCACCGCAACGAGTCCGACAGTTCCGACAACATTCGTATCAAACTCCGGCGGCCTCGACAACAACCGCGGCAGCAGCTCACGTTGTCCGTTTTCCGTAGTCGTCCGTTCATCCGTCGTGTTCTTCTCGTCGTCGTGCAGCTCTCGGACCCGAAAGTGAGTTGTTAATCACATCTAAATTTTTTTTAATGTGTTTTACTATGTGTTGTGTGTGTTCTATTGAAAAACTAATCAATTTTTAACAATCAAAATGATCAGAGTATAATGGATAGACTTCCACTTTAGCGAATTCATATATGTATCTGCAACAACCGCTCAATAATATCCATTAAATATAAGTATAAAAAAATCAGCATGCTTTAAGATTATAGAAATAAACAATATCACTGCTTTAAGATTTTAGAAATAAACAATATCACTATAGAACAACTAGTGCATGCATTTGCAATGCCCCTTTGTTCTTTAATGTAGCAATTATACTTAAATCACATAGAGGCACCTTTGCAAGCTCTATTTATATGGATCTATGCACAACATTAAACTATAAAACACGTACGTATATGTATCAAGTACTTAGTTAATATAATCTAAAAGGTTTTGATGCTTAATGTTCTCTTAAACCGTGTTCCTCGAGGGAAATTTGCTGTAACTACTCGATTCAATCCACAGTGATCACACGTGGAATCCATATTAATGGTCGACGATAAAAAAAAAAGTTATGTACTTCCTTGGGGTATTCATTACATTGCCACATGCTGTGTTGCATAATTATATATGTTTGGGGATGCTCACACTTTGTACAATAACATTTTTGATATATGTTTACATTAACGTTGATGAAACAATGCAAGGACACACAATATTTCAAAGTGCCACGTTATTTTTATTCATTCTTCATACATGGGTAAAGAAAAGGAGCATGTCTTCAATATTGTTCTTGGGCTTACAGCAAACACATTATTCATTTTTATTTTGAAAGCATGAATCCACTCACCCATGAAAACAAATTAACAAGCAAGTTGCGTTTTCTCCCAAGCAACATATTTTCTTTCTTTTCTCTTTTATTTTTACTTCTTCCTCTCCTCTTTTCAATTCTCTACTTTATATATATAACCAGTTGCGCATGGAAAAAGAGGAATAGCAAGTTTGTACGGTGTAAAAAAAAAAAAAAAGAAGAAGAAGAAGAAAGCCTAAAACGCATGGAAGAAGGGGGTAGGACACATGCAGGCGTGTGTTTAATGCATACATGTGTGAGTGTATACATGTATACACTTGTGTGTCGTGTGTGTATATAGATTTACGTTAATGTATGGTGTGTGCGTGCATATTTCTTTATATGTGTTGGTGTGTGCATGGCTTTAAAAATGAATGTGTTCCATTCACTATATTGAAAAAAAACAAAAAAACAAAAATTTAGGTAGTTTAGTAAAATAAAAAGACATCTTTTGCGGACCCAAAATATTTAGAAAGATATGTAAGATCGTAAAAGAGACACATCGAACTCAAATGGCTCTGTTTCAAAAATGAACTGTGCAAGCTTTTTCACAGTTTCAGCGCAAACCGAACACTGAAACTGACAAATGAATATATTTCCGTAATCAGCGCGACGAGACGGACACAACGGTATATAATTTGCAGTGTCTGCATGCTCCATTCAAAAACACGTTACGGACCCCTTTGACGTAAAAATGCGGACGTGAAACGAAGGTCAAAACGTCCGATTTTCGTGAAACGAATTCCGCCGTTGGATTACTGTCAACGAATAGAATATTTTTCATGTTTGTCGGAACTTGTTTTGAAGAGATTTTAAAATCGCTAAAAATTGAACTGTTATGCGCAACTTTGCACTGAAAATTGCACGACCGACGACATTCAAATTTTTTGACGAAATTTTCACAGCTTCAACATTTCATTATATCTATTTCAAATTTTAAATTCCCATTTTTAAAAATCATAGAATATTTACAAATTTCGATGATTAAACTTTGATTTAAATTATATACATAAAAATTTGATTTAAATTGATGAATAGAATATTAAGTGATTTAAACTTTATTTGAACCTATTGAAATAACCATTGTTGAACCTCTTATTAGAAAAAAAACGTTAGCCTAAATATTTAAGGAAATAAATCTCAAAATTGTAAATTTAGATACAAATTTAGTTGAGGAAAACAGTATAGTTAAATGAAGTATAATTTTGAAATTTGAGTGAAGTATTCAATAGTTGGAAATTGTAAATTTTATAAAAGAAAAATACAACCTTGGTTTATTGATTTGGAACTTTGGAATTAGACACAAAGTTAACTTTACAAGTGCGAAGGATAAAAATGTTGTTAATATTTCAAATTGGAATATTTGATAGTTCAAGTTTAAATAAGAAGTTGAAATACAAATTATGTTTTGATCTATTCGAAATTAATCAATGAAAAATAAATTGAATGACGTTATTTGTCAAAGAGACCGGAGCCAGTTATGGACACATTCTCTGTCGATACTGGAACCACTTTATTAACTACATTCGTGAAGTGATTGTTCTTGATGTACGTTTATTGGATTGAAGAAAGTGAACGATAATGGATGACCGACACTTGTGTCAAATTTGAAATGACTAAAACAGGAGCCGTGTCGGGCCATTGAGGCTTGCTACCTCTAGCAGACACACTTCTTCGTGTATTCTATTTTTTGTTATTTGGTGATCACCCTTGATTTTGGAAGTGTTGTGTTGCGGTGGGCCATTAGGGGTTACCACCAGTCCAGATCAGGCAAATTGGTAGTATCCTACCTTTGGCATTGCCTCACGTGCCTTGTCATACGTTTTATCGTTATGCGCGACCACTACGAGTTTCTATTTAACATGTGCCTATAGGGGACTCACTGGCTACCGACGTTCTACTGGTTGTGTTACAGGACCTGCATAGACCACATTGTTTAAAAACGTGTTAAGTGGGATCAATGTAAAGCCTTAACGCTATTTTAATATTTTATATTACTGATAGACATTACATATAATAGCGTATCGTACTATATATATAGATATTTTAACGGATCCTTAAGAGATGGAAAATACCGTAACATCTATTGAGTTATTTGCATTTGAGTTTAGATCTAATCACATTAGAATGTTTAGACCTGACTCGAGTGTTTTGTGTTTTTCTCATTTCGCTCGGGTCAGACTGAGTTTTGCTGTGTTCTCGAGTAGCACTTTATCTGGAGCCGAAGACCTAGTCGAAGACTCCATCCTATCCAGTATTAGTTTCTATTTCCGTTTGGCTTGTATTTGCGAACTTTATGAGTCGTTATATTGTATAATTAAATTTTAACTGTTTAAGTAGCTTCATGAACTGCTTATGTATATTATTCCATTTCCGCTGTGAGATTCTGTGTTATTCTGTATATGTGATTCTATGTTCTGATTCTATTATACACCCTTAATTGATTATCTGTCAGTTTTGAATCATTCGAGTTGGACATGTGTGGTTTTATTGTCAACTTAGATTATTCAGAAAAGGCGGATTGTCATAATTTACAAACAAAGTTTATAAATGGAATATGAGTTTAAGCGTTGTTTTTGAATTGGAAATACTTAGTAATGGAATTAAGTTAAATCCATAGAATTGAAAAGAGATTTCCCGAAAGAAGGGGGCTTGGAAAATGGGATTTGATTTGAGCTTGGTAAACGAGGTTGGAAATAGGATTTGTAATAATAATTCAGTTTGTGAAACAAAATAATTTGAATAAGTCGAGAGTTAATAAGCAATTATTTAATTAACGAATTAAGCAATATTAATTATATTTAAAAAGAGAAACTTCCAAAATATAAGAAGAACTATAAAGCTGTATTTTTTCTAGTGGGATGTGTTTGATGTAAGATTAAATATCGGTTCTTGAATTACAACTCGTATGTATCTTAAGATAAGAATGTTGTTGATCAAGGTCTGAGAGGTAATTAAAATACCCCGACTTGAACGACTTCGGGACTTACCAAGGATGGTACTAGTTGGTAATGGCAAGAATATATGATAAGATTTCCAAAGTAATGGAAATAAATAGATTTGGCAAAGTATGATAAGATTTCCAAAGTAGTGGAAATAATATGAGATGATGTTTCCCTAGCAATGGAATTAAAAGAAGATCGGCGATAATTTCGAAGAGTAAAGGAATGAGATATAGAATGGTTTATTCTTTAAGAATAAGGATTGGATACTTTTTCATGTAATGAAAACAAAGGAGTTTGCGTAACTTCGAATAGTAAGTTGAACTGATTTCTCAGTTATAATTAGCAATTGTTATAGTAAATGTTTTAGCCAATGATAGTCAAATGGGTATTGGCTATCGTTATATAATATATTCTTTCTAGATATTAAAATAAAAATGGTTTTGCGGATATCGGTATTTTAACGTAATAAGTGAAAT
The DNA here is from genome assembly GCA_030737875.1 of Allium sativum. NCBI lineage: Eukaryota > Viridiplantae > Streptophyta > Magnoliopsida > Asparagales > Amaryllidaceae > Allium > Allium sativum. The sequence continues at coordinate 363,635,403 of CM060916.1, read as the reverse complement.
GTTTTCCCCAATATTGGATTATTCAATTTTAATTAAAGAAGCCAAGTGAGGCTAAGTACTAAAACCAGTAAATATATTTTTATGATTTCATGGATGTTTATTTGATAGTTAAACAACCGACTATAAAATTTGACCTTTACGATTGTTGGTACGGAAAAACCGGGATCGAATGTATATTCGAAAACCATTCCGACCAAAAGTACGAAATATATAGAAGATATCAGGCGACGATCGAGATGGAGCATTTGAAGACCATAGATCTTCATAAAACGGAAGAACCACTTAGAATCTCTGATTTGACCCGGAGATATACTGGGGTTTGGTCGTGGTTGGAATCTGTGGATTGCAAGGACCACTCGCTACTGATCCATGGGGTGATTCCTATATTGGATGCAGTAAAAGAGTACCGTCGGTTCATCCTGTTCCTGGATTAGTTGTATGGACGGATGTCTGACAGAGTATTCCCTAAAAACCACGTATGTTTATTTTTACAAATATACCAAGTTGGTTAAAAATAGGGGAACTTCTTTAATACACAGAGTATATTTGTGGATGTCAATTAGTGATTTGACGGATCTGACGATGTGGCATTCAAAGTAAATGATGGCCAGGTGTTCCAAAAGATCTATAACCTCAAGCCTCATTAACCAGGAAATGACAGAAATCGGGCAGGCAACATGGCTATGTGGGTCGCTCCCATTAGGCTGTTTAATCACCTATCCAGAGAAAATCCATTTCATTCTTTAATCTATTTCGATGTTGTCCCTTTTCTTGAAACAGTGGTTTGAGCCCAACCGTTGGTGATATACATTTGGTACACTCAAGCGAAATGAGTGGTCGATCATGTGTGGGCCGGGTTGCAAGACATTCTTGTTAAACCCAGTGTATTCGCCTCTAGAGATATACCATCGGCAGGTGGTCCCATACCTTGTCATGGTCAGAATCCGATCTCCAATAAGCTCCCGTGGTTTTGATTGCATACTATATATGTGGAGCGTGAGATGCAAGCATTCCGCTAGATTGATATTTACTTGTATTTAGACACTATAATAATATCAGAAAAGATATTGATTTTGAAAATGTTTTGGGTTATCGTAAGGTAAAAATCGTCCGTATTTATGTGTGTATTTTGTCTTACGATTATCCTTTTCTTAAAGATTTTAACTTTAAAATCAGGTTGTGTGATACCCTTAAACTTGGTGTGTTTCTCTCACTCTGGTTCACCAGACTGACCCGGTGTTTTGTAAATGCTCGGGTTAGCCCAGGTGTACAGGTTCAGGTTATCGAATGCTGTAAAGAGGCGAGCTGGAAGAGTGTAGACGTATGATATTATATAGCTACTATTCCGCTGTGTGTTGTATATAGGACATATTTTTATAACTTTCCAAAGATGTTGGTGTACTCTGATATTTTAAGTATTTTTAAAAGCTTTCAATAAAGTTTATTTCTGTATTATATTTTGTTCCGCTGCGATGTGAGACTCTGATTCTGTGTTGTGTTGGTTCTTCTTCTTCTATTCTTCTATTTCTTTCTTTCTTATCTCACCCTCTAATTTCTTTCCATAAACGTTCTAGTGTTTTTGGTGTTTGGAAGGTCAGCATGAGATACGGTAATATATTTATGTCGATTTTCGGGGCCGAAAATCCTTGGGTTGTTACACACCCTATAGATCAGTAACGAGTAGTCCTTGCAGATCCTAGATTTCAAACACGATAAAACCACAGTATATCTCTGGTTATAAAATATAGCTTAAGTTAATATATAGTCGATTGAAAACATATAGCAGTTAACCAGAGATTCTAAGTAGTCCTTCCGTTTTATGAAGATCTATGGTCTTCAATGGCTTCGTCTTGATCAACATCTGATATCTTCTTAAATTCGTATTTATTGGTCAGAATGGTTTTCAAATATAATTCAATCCCGGTCTTTCCATACCAACAATCGTATAGGTCAAATTTGATAGTCGGTCATTTAACTATCAAACAAATAATCATTCAATCATGAAAATAAAATGAATTATTGGTTCAATACTCAGCATCAGTTGGCCCTTTTTAATTTAAAAATAAATTAAAACTTCTTTATCATTTCATATTTTAAAACACAATATTACTTCTTATTAATTATAAGAATATTCACAAAACTATTTTATAATCCTTGGAATCAAATCATATATGTTTATATACCTCTAGTTTTGGTTTCAACAATTCCCATGTAAATACCTTATTACGACATCTCTTTAATTTCTTCCCCTCGTAATTATCATATAATTCCACACGACCTCTTTCTATTTCCTTTATATTGGAAATATTGATTTATATTCAAAAATCCTTTTTAATCCCATTACCTTACTCCTTATTGATCCATACTATTCCCCTCAACCATTTACCCATTGAAATCACATTTCAACCTCATTCATTTCCCTTAACCATTATTAAGTGTCGTCAACTTAAAATCCATATTTTAGCCTCACGCCCTTTTATAAACCTTATTTGTAAAACTCGGGTTTTATATATAACTCCTTTCAATCTCAATTCGCCTTTGCTTAATTCAAACATTTAATAAAACATTTACTTAATCTATCCCTTCTGTTCGAAATCTCTTTTATAACTTTGTTATAAAAATTCGGGCTTTACCATGAAATTCAACCATAAACTCTTTTCTAATTCAATTCATTCCGAGCTCGATTATCGACATGAATGGATTTCCTTTAAGTAATAATCACTTAGATCCTTCTTAATTAAGATACTAACTTACTTCATTATTAACTACTGTATAAGTAGTTAAATTCTTTATTACAAACATAAATAATAATTCCTCTTATTTAAAAATCAAATTAACATTTACAAATATTCGTTAAACCCTTCCATTAGATTTATTTAATAATAAACTAATTTAATTAAATACTCAGTTCCACTAAAATACTTGATTCAAACACGGTTATCTCGTTAACCAATCAAATTAATTCTACTTTTAAATTAATTATAATATAATTAATTTAAATAATTCCATTTATTCCAACTCTTAATCGTTACACTGAATTCTTCTCATCTGCCGATAATTGTTATTGCATAAGAATTTTCTTTATAAACAATTTAATAATTACTTATAACTTAAATAATAAATATTTATTTTCCTTTCAAATAACTTTTATTCCAATTAAGAGTTTTAAAAATCTATTTTCAGTTATAAAATAAATTTTATAACTTCATTACCGTCGATTCACTTGATGGTAAATCAAATTTATAAAATGATTGATTTATAGACCATGTGCCGCCAATTACCCAACCAATACTATCCATTGGTTAATAACCAAACAAATTCAAAGATCAATGAATAAATCAATCATCTAATCATGTTGGTCAAACAGTTCATATAATGTGATATGAAAAATATACAATAAATATGAGGAATCTAGTTGGATCCCACCATCTTGTTTCCCTTACATCCAAATACGTTATCTCAAATAATAATAAACAGATGTATTATTCAAGTAATACAAGCATCCATATTTGTATTTAATGTGTTTATATTGTTATAAACGGAGCCAATAAGGTAAGTTACCTCGTTTGGAATTAACCGTTAAAATAACGATTATAATTTATTTAGATTAAACTAACGTTTAATTAACCAATTCATCCAATATAAATATCAACAAACAACTAACAATTTATCAACCATAGCACACAAAATAAACCCGATTTATATAAAATATAAATGGGGTAAAACAGAGTGAGTAAACTCACCTAGATTTTGTCCGTTCGTAGTAGCGGTTCTGTTATAGTTAAATTAAACGGTGTTTAATTCCACTGTAAACGCCAGTTGTCTCCATCTTTGTCCAAAACATTTCCAAAATATTCTGCTTGTAAGTATGATTCTGGTGCCACTCATTTTGCTCCATTCTGAAAACAAATAGTTATACATGGTTTATAAATTTATGAGTTAATTAATTTTCTTAATTATATTTTAATACTTACTAATTACTTTTGAGTGAATCAGGCCGGTACGAGCCTAACTTCCCACGCCCAGTTATATTTCCGTTTTATTCTTTTATTAGTAAGTCCAAGGCTCGATCCCTCTTGGTGCTTCAACACTTACTGACTTCTTTGTTCAAAACGTCGGCTTCACTGTTGTCACCATAGCACACGCTAACCCATTTCGCTCACAGTAGTTCCTATTTATATCAGTACCCACGTTTAAACCCCTTTTATATCCTTTATTTCTTTTTCCTTTTTTTTTTAAAAAAAAGCCCATCTGGCCTATAACTAAGATTCTAGCCGACGGCACAATATTTGATACATCCCCCCTATTTTTCTATTATATGCGCCGAAACTCCACGAAAATCTTCCCATTTATGCTCCTCCTTATACACCACGTTAAACTGCTCATCTCCCATGCTCACGCTTCCAAAAGGAGAGCGAACTCACATAAAATCCTTTCCCAACTTGTACAGTAAACCTCCCATCGTTTACAAATATGCCACTTTACCTTTCAACTTCTTCACACGCTGCATGCACTAAAACATTATCTCCACTAATCCCCTACTGCACCATGCATAGACTGCTAGAGATCGATCTAACGCCACCACATCAAACGCCTTAACCCACTCCCTAGTTGTCGTGAATGCCACCTCACCATTTGTTGTTTCACCTTTCATGATGTAATGTTTCCTTTCCTCCCATCCGAATGTTATGCTTCCCATATCACTGTCCCCGCTCATAGTTACACGTATATTACAATTCATCAATAGTTCACGGTTGGAGATCACTACTGATGAAATGGATTGACTTTTTTTTAATACAACATTTATATTAAGTTGTCATGACCAATTATCCGGGTATACGTTGCATATGTGCATTTGGTTAAAGGTGTAAATTTTAAATGAGATCAAGATAGCATAAGCGTTTTGGTTTGTATAATAGAACTTATTCATGACGTTATGTTAAAGACTTAGTTTTGCACTCAGTGATCTTGAACCTTCCTACCTCAAGAAAGAATTAACCTATCTCGTGCTTCAAAAATGAAACCTGATAACACGCCTTGCCAAATCACCTGCTGCGCCGAGCTAAGGCCATCGGACGGCCATCCCAGACCACTGCCCCCCCCCTTCCTGTGCTCAGCTCTGACTCCACAAAGACGTCCCACCTTCTGTTGTATCAAACTCAAAGATCACGACTGAAAATATTTTACTGTTTCTTTTTATTTTATTTTATTTGAAGGATGGTTGTATTACTGGAAACGAAACTGAAAAAAACGAGGCAGTATGTATTTTGTTGTTCTGAAAGGGGAGAAGTGTCCCTCTTTATATAGGCAAGGAAGTTTGGGGGTCAAGTAACCTGTTTTGGCCCTTATGTAAGAGAAGGTACATGTAGGGTTAGGCTCTCTTCTAGCATGGCATGTGCATTAAGCAGTTGCACAGAATACGGGCATGGTAGAAAAGTAGGACGACTCATAAATGGCATGCAGAAAAGAAAGAACGAAAGAAATAGGCAGCGGTACAACATCTTACTTAAATAGGGTGTGGCTTGCTTGGTAGGATAGGCTGTGTTGATTCACATGCATTTGGTCTGAACAAAACTGAAGAAAGCCTGCGCATGTATTGTGGTAGCTGATAAGAAATATCCACTTTATTATCAATTGGGGAAGGTAGTTTTTGGAGTGTCTCCACTGTGTTGATGGAAAAGAAAGCTTCGATTACATTTCCATGTGGACATATAGGCTATTGAATTTTCAACTCACAAACTTAGGCTGTCTCAGTATTGGTTTGATAACACACCGGATAAGCTACTTGTTTTAGGGTAGGCTTTGAAGGTAGGTGTACGTTACTTTGCTTTGAAGTAAAGAAATGGGGGTAGGCTAATAGAATTAGAGTAGGTTTTAGAAGATTTAGCCGTAAAGAATTTCATACAATGACATGCATGTACTATTTTATTTAATATTTCGTTTTATACGATATTAACCTCTACCGTTGAACTGCTGTTTACCGCTAACCATTAAATTTGTACCGCCAGCTGCGAGCTTCGAACACAATGAAAATTGGTACACCGCTACGCCTTGACGGTCCGGTCCCAATGAAATTTATTTTGTTGAAAACCGACTCCATTTGCACAACGTTGTTATTTTAAATTATCGGTTCACCTTTAAATTGCACGCACCGATAAAACAACTTCAATTGGCACCAAATTGGAAATTTAGCAATAATTAGCGATACGTATTCCAAAAAAATTGTTTCGTCAAAAACGAAGGTCATTTGAAAAGAAAACATTTTTAAGGTCGATATAATATTTCAAACAATTTCCCAGTGCGAATCACGTGCCTCATCATAAGGTAAGCAACACATTGATTTGAACATTCTATTTTGTATGGTTATTTAATTTCATCGTCAATTGTCATCGAGCGTTTTATGTTCGTGCCGATATACATGAATTTCAAATCGTAATTTACGAAACATCGCGATATTTACGAATTCGAATTATATACGTTCAATCTACGTTATATAAACAAATTGTAAATTATAAATCCATTTATAAATACAAATCAATATTTAAAATTAAATATTTAACTATAAAAAATACAGGACATTACATTCTCTCTTTGGCTCAACCCTAGAAGGGTGGCTGACCACCCCAGGTCAACCACCCTTTTGTTGGGGAGTCGAGTGAGGGCTGCTTTAAAGAGGAACTTATTTATATTTTACATCAAACGAACCATTTATATTTAACCTATTGAATCTAACGGCCTATATACACGATGTCGCTTATAAATATAACCCTCACTCAAAACCCTACAACCATTCTTCTTCACTCCTCCATGATGCCTTTCTACCATCTCTATTTCCAGAAAAGAAAAAGGGTTTAGGTTTTCTTATATCTCCCTAACCTATTCTATTTCCGTTATTCTATTCTAACATAGATTTAGATTTATTTTGGATTTTAGATTCATATATATAAGATTCTAATATGTGATTCGCACACATACACACACACACACAAACATATATATATATATATATATATATATATATATATATATATATATATATATATATATATATATATATATATATATATATTTGAAAGGTTGGAGCATGTTTGTTCATGAAGGCCAAATCCTATTTTATTCAATTCAATTATTGCTCTCCTTAATAGCACTGTGAGTGGAATCCATTTGAGTTTGCTATTTTCCTATAATTTGTTAGTTTAAGACTTGGATTATTGTTCCTAGGAAGGTTTGAGTTCATATGAAAAGAACATAATAGTAAAACCCCTCAAATCTTCCATTTTGTTTATGTTTTTACAAAGAAACTGTCTATCTATTTGTGTTTGTGGTTTTAGGATTATTGAATTAATAAAAGAGAGGCATGATTGGTGTTGCATAATTCTCTATTTTTTGTCGGATTCAACTTATTTCATTTTCATGCAATTTCTATGTATGGTTTTGTACAAATGGTTAATATTTGGATGGAATTGTAAAGTGAATAGGTTTAAATCTCTATTTCTTTAAATAGAGTATTTGAACGTATTGTTTACAAGGTATTTAAATATTAAGGTTTTTATGTAAACATACATAAAAGTGAATCCTTAAAAATAGAAACTATATATATTGGGTATATGACACTTTGTTTGCCTTATATTATTTAGATAACAAGTCAAAACTAGGTTGTAATGACCCGGACTTTTAGTTAATAATTAAATTATTATTAATTTGTCGGAAAAAACGACCCGAACTTTTAGTGGTTAAATAATTAATTTATTTAATTATTTAAATATTGATTTGGTAATTTAAATGACTTGAATTAAATAATTTTGATTATTTGATTAACATAAATAGTGGAATAATAAATTTAAACCTGAAATAGTCGGAAATAAGTTGAATTTGCAACGTTATATGAATTGGATAATGTAAGAAATTTAATTGAGTTTAGATACGAATTTAATAACGAATTTATCTATTAAATGACGTTTGAACGTATAAATTATAGTTAAATTAAAAACAAGCTCGTAATGTCGCGGTAGTTCATAGTTTTACGTTGTGAACTTTAAATTAATACACATGATCCAATATAAGTCGAATTTCTTTGAAACAAGAAACGTTCGAATCTATTGAACTATATTTTTCTAGTAGAAGAGAAAAAAGAAGATTTCATATTGCATATTATGAATTATGTCCAAATCAAATTTCCAAAAAGTCGCTGTCGAATCGTTTATAAACTATAACGATTTATTTGAATAAAATAAAAGAATTTTAATGTAAATTGAATAACGATTTAACGATGAAATTTTATAGTGTTGAGTTAAAATCCAAGTATGTTTATTTTGGAGCTATATGATATTCTATTTGGATATATACTACAATATTAAACTATTATTATTAAATTGAATTACTTTCGAATTAATTAATATTTTTTTGGTTTTATTTAAGCCGTTAAGATAGCCATTTTGTAATTGACCTCCATTTTTTGAAGAAACAAATCTAATTAAATCCGTAATGACTAAGTATTGCTTGATTTCAAATTTCACGCCAATTGGAGTTGTTTTGTGACCGTGTGAAATTTAAATGTGAATCAATCGATAATTTGACTTTAAAATAATGATGTTTGTGCAAATGGACTTGGATTCCAACGGAACAAGTTTCATTGGGTCTATAATGTCAAACTATAACTATATGTCCATTTTCATCAGAATTTGATATCGTATGTGATCATACAAATTTTTAAACGACGAATGTAAGTAGCGATTGAATAAAACTGAATATAAAAATCAAATGAAATAACATTTTCTTTACCTATAAATATACTACTATGCTTCCCCTAACCCTAAAATTTCATTTCCGCTAATCAAACAACATCACGCCGCCATTTTTCTTCCATCATGCTAAAATGTGATGTTTGAAAATCAAAATTAATCTGAAAAATGATTATAAATTCCAAAACTCACATATATGGAATCTTGGTAAAGAGAGCTTCGTACTAATAATATCAGTATTGAGGGGTGCAATGTAGGTTGTGGTTGCTCATTTTTTTATAGTAGCCTTAGGGTCGGCTGCGATCAAAAAGCGAAGGGAAGATTGGCGAACTGGATATTGGCATGGTGCTTATGTTTAACAACCCAAATTTTTTATCGATTAATTTGAACATTTATTATTGTTTTAAATATTGAGTTGATAATATAAATGGATTTTTATATGGAATTTATCAATTAATAATTGTATACAATTTCATTTCAAGTATATTGAATTATCGTAATACGAGAAAATATTTGGATTCGAATTTAAAACTGAGTCAAAACGATTCAGATGATCAACATAAATTCTATTTGATTAGAAATGGTAATATTAATAATTTATAATCGAGGAGTTGTTAATTTTGAATTCAAATTATATTTTCCCTGATTAAATTTGATACATGAAAATAGTAAATTTTCTAACGACTCGGATATCGACGGAACTAGCTTTATAAAATCCATAATAGTTAGTTATGTCTAGATTTGAAGTTTCGTGTTAATCAGAGTTTACATGTGATTACGCACAATATAAACGTGTATCGATTCACGTTGAAAATTAAAAGGAAGTTTTACAAATGATCTCGGAATTTGACGAAACCTGTTCCGTCGTGTCTGAAATATTAAGCATTGTAGGATTACAAGTTTCACCGTAATTGGAGCTCATTTGTGGTCATTTGAGCGTGTTACTTCGTTCATAAAATTTCAAATGTGTATTTTATAATAAAAATCTCTTCGAAATCAAATCGTATTTATTAAAAATCGAATCAATTTAAAAACAAAATCTTTTCAAATCAATTTAGGCGTGTACCTCAGGAGACAAACAACTTATACAAACGTAAGTTGGTTTCCCCCTTTTCGTTCATAAATATCGCGACGAACCCCCAAATATCTTTTTTTTTTTTGATTCATTCTTTCTGTAAGAAATATAGATGCTCCTCCCTTCCTTATTACTCAAATCGGAAACATTACAGGAATTATAAAAAAAGAAACCGATCGAAAGCTTTAGAGAAAAAAATGCCAGGACTTCCTTCTTTAGTTCAAATCAAAATCGATTCCAGCAAATCAAAGAATAAAGGTGAGATGCGATTTTTGGGATAATCGACGTCCAAGAGGAACTTTCACGAGTTCGCTGCTGTAACGACCCGCATTCTACACATCTAGGGATCGTAAAATATTTATTTCTTTCTCATGCAAAGTCGTACAATCATGTAACTTTGGGAGACGACTATTGGGGTCATTTCCCATGTTCACGATTTTTGCCAACTTTTAAATGACCGTTTTATCCCTAGCTGATCTTGTTTCGGCAATAACCTTTGATTGATAAGGAGTTTTGCCCTGAAACCACTTCCATTAAATTCGAATGATGGCTTACCGTTCCGTAGAGTGGTCACATTAGCCAAACGGACTCACCGTTTGGGAGATATGGCTAAAACTAGATTTAGAAGGTGAAAAACAGCTTAACCGGGCCTAATTAGGGTGATTAGCAAGAGAGCCCATAATCCATTTCGCGATTAGGGTTATGGGGAGGCTGAGAACAGTAGGAAAACGATTTTTATTTCATCTTACAGCCGCCTAAAACATTTCTCTAACCTAGCCATGGCCTTCACCTTCTAATTTCATCCCAAATCTCTCTCTAATCAAGTTTTAGCCTAATCTACATCTAATCAAGGCAAATTAGCATCAAATTGGGAATAGATCTGCTATGTTGCATAGAGATTCAACCCAAATCAGATCATATTTCAGATCTATAGGTTGTTTGTGGCCAAGGTGACTGATTTGCATTGTTTTTCACTAAGTACGGATAATTAGGGGTGATTAGTGATAATTAGCGAAATTATAACTCAGAAAAATCTGGAAAATATTGTAAAATTCTAAAGTACTATTTCAGGGCTCTAATAGAAATTTGGGCTAATTTGGATAAGTTTTGCTAATTGTATGCTTAAACATGATTAAGGGGGATTAAGGAGAATTAAGGGGGATTAAGGAGAAAATATGGGTTTTTGGGTATGTTTGATCATTTTAACATATCAAATTGTTGTTTTGGTGTTTGTGGTTGATTACACATGTTGCTATGACTGTTTGGAATGTTTTATGATTATTTAGAACAGTTAGATTAGTCAAAAACACCGCCGTGTGGCGTAAAATAGTCGCTAGAAAGTTGTAGGAAACAATGCAGGATTTTGACCAAATCAGATCAGATCGGTAGAGGATGAACCGACCCGTTCGTGAAGCCCTTCTCACGAATCGCTGGTGGAGCCACGAAGTCTGGAGGTATGAATCAGTCCACTCGCTCCTAAAGCTCACGACCTGACCCACTCGTGATGATGGAAACAGACCCGAACCGCTCGAGTGAAGACATCACGAACCGACCTGGGGAAGTTGGCATGCACGAACTGATTCGAAGAGAGGGATCTGATCCAAACCAATGGGGTCATCACGAACTGGCCTATATGGAGTAGTCTGATCTGAACTGCCTGGTGGCCACGAACAGCGTGTATCACGAACCGAACAGGTGAACAACATGTATCCCGAACCGAACCACCTCAAGGAGCACAATCCGAAGCGAAGTGAAGTGAAGAGCCGAACCGATCCGGAGGGGACCAAAAACCCGAGATGCAAAGGTAGTCCAAATGGGAAGTTGTAACTCAGGATCCAGTTGGGAACCAACAAGTTAGATTCATGAGTTGGGCTTTGCTGTGGGACGTGTGCTTAGGAGTTGACGACGTCCATAGCTTTGATTCACTACCGAGAGACGATTGTTAGGCTACGGATCAGTGCAGTAGGGTAGTTATTACTCCATGGGGCAGAGTGATCATAGCATGGCTATGAGCCAGTGCAGTGGAGTCATCATGACTTCATGGGGTAGATTGGACATAACAAGGACTAGTGGCTATGGCTCAGTGCAATGGAGTCGCCATGACTCCACGGGGCAAACTGATCATAGCAAGGATTTGGGTGATCAAAGCGGTGGATATCGTATGCTTTACGCACTGAGTGAGAGATATGAGGATGGTTGCTATGCTTGATTGTTTGACATCACTATGACTTGCACGCCCCTACCCCATATCTTTACACCATATGTTAGTGTCACCTTAGAGTATTGTACATCTTGTTGTGATAACTCTTTGGTTGTAGGTCCAGGTTCAGGTGTGGTTTAGTACACCTGTTATTGTTCTGTTTTGCTGCTTATCGCTCATACTAGACTTTTGTCTGACCCAGAGTTTTATGTCTCTTCTTATTACTCTGGGTGCTCTTAAATGGGTAGACTAGACATAGGTCAGGTAAGTATGCATGGGTAGTTGAGCCGGAGACGAGCAGGAGGCTTCCACGTATGATATATATATACACACGCACACTCCCTGTGTCGCCGCTGGTCACTACTTTGGGCATTAGTAGTGTACCTTCCTTATTTTGTTTTGGAGACAGATTTAAAAGTTTTAATAATGATTATGTGGAACATAAGCTGTATTTTGGATTTTTTGCTGCTATGACGGTTTAGTTTTCAGCTTATGCACTGTCTCACCTGTTTTATGACAAGTATGTTATTATTATATTTTGTTCCATGCACTGTGAGACATTCTATTGGTTCCTTGTTAGTTCAAATTCCGTTCTTTCCTTTCTTTGACGACCGTCCCGTGCTAGTTGGGCATTGGCACAACACACTTTCATTGAAATGTCAGCTGTTGCAGGGCGGGCCGTCACATTTGGTATCAGAGCCAGGTTGCGTTGTTAACCTAGGGAAAGACACCAGGGAGAGGTAGTACGTATATGAGAGCGCATATTTATGATATTTTGGTTTTCAAAATATATATATATATATATATATATATGTGCGCTATTAGTATATTTAAAGATGGAGTTGCACTGCACTGGCACCACTGAAGAGATGGTTAACCGTTTTCTCCTTACAGATTGAACGATGAGCCAATATACTAGAGGTACTGGTAGAGGAGCTAATAACGGGAATGCTCCTGATATGAGGACGATTTTCACTGACTTCCTGAGAGAGATGCTTAGAAATGTGCAAGGAGCAGTTTCCAATGCTGCAAATGGTGGTGGTGCAGCGGTGCAGGCACCTAGGGCTGATTTCGCCAAGCTCTGTAAGGACTACACTAGTTTTGGTGGAATGCCGTTCCATGGAACGGAATCGGCTACAGAAGTTCAGAATTGGCTTGATAGTTGTGAGCGTATCTTCGAGGATCTGGGAATCGAGGATGCGACGAAGAGAAAGCTAGCATCCCGTCAGTTGCAAGGACGGGCAATGAATTAGTGGAATGCTATTAAGGCAGCTACTCCAAAGGATCAAGTTACATGGGATCAGTTTAAGTTCCGATTCAGTGAAAAGTTTATCCCAGTTTCCCAGAAGTCGGAATTGTTTAAGAAGTTTCTGGAGCTTAAGCAGAATGGTAGGGCAGTCTCAGAGTATATTGCTAAGTTCGATACTTTACCGAAGTATGGATTATCTCTTATCGACACTCCCGAGAAGAAGAATGAGTAGTTCATAGCTGGTTTAGATCAGTACTTGGGAGAAAGGCTTATAAAACATATTGATGAGACTTTTGAATCGATTGTTGGAAAAGCATTGAGGTCAGAGAGTCTTTAGCCTAAGCCCAAGACTGAAGTCGCTGTTGCATCTGTAGAGGGGCCAAAACCGCAAGCAGGCGGTGGAGGCAAGAATAATTCTCAGAACAAAAGGAAGTAGAACCAACCTAAGGATGGTCAGAAAAAGAGTAAGAAAGATGTTGAATGCTTTAGCTATGGCAAGAAGGGTCATTATGTTAAAGAATGTCAAGTAAAGCCAGTGGACAGGAAGTGCTTCAACTGTGGTCAAGTGGGACGTCACAAGGATAAGTGTCCGCAACCCCCTAAGGAGAAGCAGATTGTGAAAGCACATGCTCTTAATGTTGTTCCTTCTTCGTCGAAGCCCCAACTACGACGGAGAAAGGAACGAATGTCGTCATTCAAGGTATGCTTTCTGTTTATGATGTTCCTATTCGAGTACTGTTTGATATTGGGGCTTCCCGTTCCTTCATATCTAGTGACCTGGTAGATAGGTTGGGATTGGAACCCGATATAGTCTATAGACCTTTAGCGGTAACGAACCTGATTGGTGGTTCAACTAGCCTTAGCATGATTTGTCGTAATGTGGTCTTATCGAGTCATGGATGCATGTTTGTTTTTGATTGCTTTGTTTTGGGCTTTACTGGGTTTGGCATTATTTTGGGAGTCGATTGGCTCCAAAGGTATGGGGTGGTGGTAGACTGTGTGCTCTTTTTGGTGACAGTTAGAGCGGATGATGGGCGGAGGGTAGTATTTGGTGGTCTACCTAGTGATGGGGTAATGGATAGTTTTCTAAATTCCCTCGACATCCCGCATGATGAGTTGTCAGATGTGCCCGTGGCTGGCCAGTATCCGGACGTCTTCGACGAAGTGACCGGACTTCCACCACATCGAGAGATTGAGTTCCACATTGATTTAGTGAAAGATGCCAGACCTATAGTGATGCCACTTCGTCGTATGGAACCAAGGGAGCAGCGAGAGCTCGGGGTGCAGGTGAGCGATCTTTTGAAGAAGGGATTTATCAGAAGAAGTGTTTCTGAGTGGGGAGCACTAGTTGTGTTTGCTACCAAGGCCGATGGTTCCCTTCGATTGTGTGTGGACTACTGCGATTTGAATAAGGTGATGAGGAAGAATAATATCCTCTACCGTGGATAGATAATTTGTTTGATCCGCTGAGTGGCGCGAGAGTGTTCTCCCAGTTGGATCTCGCAACAGGTTTTCATCAGCTTAGGGTGGAAGCTGAGAGTATAGCTAAAATGGCATTTCGGACGCCTCTGGATTCTATGAGTGGTTGGTCATGCCATTCGGGTTGACCAATGCACCATCATATTTTGTGGATCTTATGAATAGAGTATTCCGAGATCAACTGTATAAGTTTGTTCTTGTTTTCGTGGATGATATCTTAGTTTACTCGAGGAAAGAGGAAGAACACAAGGAACATTTGAGGATAGTGATGGAGGTGTTGAGAAAACACCAATTGAATGCAAAGTTTTCTAAGTGTCACTTCTGGAGGAGGGAAGTGAGATTCTTGGGCCATTTTGTTTTAGGGAATGGTATTGCAGTGGACCCTGCGAAAGTGGCTACAGTACAAGATTGGTCTATGCCCAAGAATGCAACAGACATAAGAAGTTTCTTGGGATTGGCTGGATATTATCGTAAGTTTATCTAAGATTTCTCCAAGATAGCGGCACCGTTGACTCAGTTGACCAAAAAAAATCAAGCTTTTGTTTGGGACAAAAAGTCCAAGAATGAATTTAAGAGTCTAAAGGAAAAGTTGACATGTACACCAGTGTTAGTAATTCCTAATGGGAATGAAGAGATGACAGTATACACAGATACTTGTGGTACCGGACTAGGTGCTGTATTGATGCAAGGGGGTAGCGTTGTAGCTTATGCTAGTCGGCAACTGAAACCGCATGAGAAAAGATATCCTACCCATGATTTGGAATTGGCAGCGATCGTGTTCGCATTGAAGATGTGGAGACATTATCTCTTGGGAGAAAGATTTGAGTTGTTTACCGATCATAAATCGTTAAAGTATCTCTTCTCTCAGAAGGATCTAAATCTCCGACAGCAAAGATGGTTAGAATTCTTGGCTTCCTACGATTTCGATATCGCATATACACTAGGAAAGGGCAATGCGGCAGCGGATGCATTGAGTAGAAGATATACCAGTTTTGGGGCTATGTTTCTGGAATGGAAGCAACTAGAGTACATCGCTGGGTATGATTTCAGACCAAAGTGCGAATTGGATCCAGAAGTATTAGCAAGTTTGACGATCAGACCCACTTTGATTGAGCGGATTGGTTCCAGTCAAAGAGATGATCCTAACCTATTGGAAGTCATCTCCAAGTTAGAGATGGGTATCAACGAGGAGATGAACAAGTACGGGCTTGATCGAGACGGGCGACTTAGAAAGAATGGAAGACTAGTTGTGCCCAATGTCGATGGAGTGAGGGATGAAGTGCTTATAGAATGTCATCACCCAAAACTGACCATCCATCCCAGTGGTAACAAAATGTATCGAGATATGAGGCAGACCTACACCTACTACTGGGAAGGGATGAAAAGAGACGTTGGGAAGTTCATATCCAAATGCATGAACTCCCAGTTAGTTAAAGCTGAGCAAAAGAAACCTAGTGGTTTGTTTCAACCATTAGAAATTCCAGAATGGAAATGGGAACAAGTCTCAATGGATTTCATTGATGGGTTGCCAAGGACTAGATCGGGCCATGATTTCATTTGGGTAATTGTGGACCGATTGACTAAGACTGCAAGGTTTATACTCGTCAAGTCGAATAGAACGGCAGCTAAGTCAGCGGAACTATATATGAAGTGGGTAGTGAGACTTCATGGAGTACCTAAAAGCATTGTGAGTGGCCGAGACTCGTTGTTTACTAGTGGGTTTTGGAAGAGAATACAAGAGGCTCTAAGGTCAGAATTATATCTCAGTACCGCATATCATCCTCAAACTGATGGTCAAATAGAGAGGGTAAATCATATATTAGAAGATCTCTTGAGAGCTTGCATATTGGATTTTGGTGGATCATGGGATGACCATTTGCATGTAGTAGAGCTTGCATATAATAATAGTTATCAATCCAGTATTGGTATGGCTTCATTTGAAGCTTTGTACGGAAGACCGTGCAACTCGACGTCATGTTGGTTAGAAACTAGTGAGAAGTTTGTGCTTGGACCAGATGTGATATGAGAAACTTCAGAAAAGATTAAGATCATTCAACAGCGAATGAAGACTGCCCAAGATAGGCAAAAGAGTTATGCTGATAAGAGGTGAAAGGATTTGAAATTATCCATTGGCGACCTAGTATTTGTCAAGATCTCTCCATTAAAGAATGTTATTCGATTTGGAAGGAGAGGAAAGCTGGCAACAAGATTTGTTGGTTCATTCCCAGTTCTCGAACAAGTTGGGAATTTAGCATATAAAGTTGAATTGCCAACAAGATGGCAGGAGTTCATAACGTATTTCATGTTTTCCAGTTAAGAAAATTCATGCACGACCCAGATGTGGCTATTTCACCTAACCGGTTGGATGATATCAAAGTGAAACCCAAGGCAGTTGGGAACCGCAAGCCAATTCATTTTGTCGAGCTCGATACGAAGCAACTTCGAAGGAAAGCGGTGAATCTAGTCAAAGTTCAGTGGGGGCGAGAATGAGAATGACTGTACTTGGGAGATAGAGGAGAGCATTAGGAAAACGTATCCAGAACTCTTTTCCTGGTAAGATTTAAATTGCAATTTAGTTTTCCGCATGCTAGGATAGACTTGTTTGTTGTTTTGTATGTTTGATTGTTGTGAATGGTTGGTAGGCTTGTGGGATCCTTTACTTGTTTCTTACTTAAGGAATTTCGGGGGCGAAATTTCTTTGGGGGGAAGAATGTAATGACCTGCATTCTACGCATAAGGGGATCGTAGAATATTTATTTCTTTCTCATGCAAAGTCGTACAGCCATGTAACTTTGGGAGACGACTATTGGGGTCATTTCCCATGTTCATGATTTTTGCCGATTTTTAAATGACCGTTTTGCCCTTAGTTGATCTTGTTTCGGCCATAACTTTTGATTGTTAAGGAGTTTTGACCTGAAAACACCTTTTCGTAGAGTGGTCACATTAGCCAAACGGACTCATTGTTTGGGAGATATGGCTGAAACAAGGTTTAGAAGGTGAAAAACAGCTTAACCGGGCCTAATTAGGATGATTAGCAAGAGAGCCCATAACCTATTTCAGGATTAGGTTATGGGGATGCTAAGTACAGTAGGAAAACGATTTTTATTTCATTTTCTAGCCGCCTAAAACATTTCTCTAACCCTAGCCATGGCCTCCACCTTCTAATTTCATCCCAAATCGCTCTCTTATCAAGTTTTAGCCTAATCTACATCCAATCAAGGAAAATTAGGATCAAACTGGGAATAGAGCTGATGTGTTGCATAGAGATTCAACCCAAATCAAATAATATTTTAGATCTATAGTTTGTTTGTGGCCAAGGTGAGTGATTTGCATTATTTTACACTAGTTACGGCTAATTAGTGGTGAATAGTGATAATTAGCGAAATTATAACTTAGAAAAATCTGGAAAAATTTGTAAAATTCTAAAATATTATTTTAGGGCTCTAATAGAAATTTAGGCTGATTGGGATAAGTTTTGCTAATTGTATGCTTAAACATGATTAAGGGGGATTAAGAGGAAAATATGGGTTTTTGGGTATGTTTGATCCATTTTAACATATCAAATTGTTGTTTTGGTGTTTGTGGTTGATTTCACATGTTTCTATGACTGTTTGGAATGTTTTATGATTGTTTAGAATAGTTAGATTGGTCAAAAACGCCGTCGTGCGGCGTAAAACAGTCGTTGGAAAGTTGCAGGAAACAGTGCAGGAATTTGACCGAATCTGATCGGATCGGTGGAGGACGAACTAACCCATTCATGAAGCCCTTCTCACGAATCGCTGGTGGACCCACGAAGCTTGGAGGTACGAACCAGTCCACTCGCACCTAAAGCTCACGACCCGACCCACTTGTGATGATGGAAACCGACCCGAACTGCTCGAGTGAAGACATCACGAACCGGCCTGGGGAAGTTGGCGTGCATGAACTGATTCGAAGAGAGAGATTCGATCCGAACTGATGGGGTCATCACGACATGACCTATATGGAGTAGTCCGATCCGAACCGCCTGGTGGCTACGAGCAGCGTGTATCACGAATCAAACGGGTGAACAGCATGTATTCCAAACCGAACCACCTCAAGGAGCACGATCCGAAGCGAAGTGAAGTGAAGAGCCAAACCGATCTGGAGGAGACCAAAAACCCGAGATGCAAAGGTAGTCCAAATGGAAAGTTGTAACTCATGATCCAGTTGGGAACCAACGAGTTAGCTTCATGGGTTGCGATTTGCTGCGGGACGTATGCTAAGGAGTTGTCGACGTCCATAGCTTTGATTCACCACGGAGAGACGATTGTTAGGATACGGATAAGTGCAGTGGGGTAGTTATTACTCCATGGGGTAGAGTGATTGTAGCATGGCTATGAGCCAGTGCAGTGGTGTCGTCATGACTTCATGGGGCAGAGTGGACATAACAAGGACTAGTGGTTATGGATCAGTGCAGTGGAGTCGCCATGACTCCATGGGGTAGAGTGATCATAGCAAGGATTTGGGTAATCAAAGAGGTGGATATCATATGCTTTACGCACTGAGTGAGAGATGTGAGGATGGTTGCTATGCTTGATTGTTTGACATCACTATGACATGCACACCCCCACCCCGTATCTTTACCCCATATGTTAGTGTCACATTAGAGTATTGTACATCTTGTTGTGCTAACTCTTTGGTTGCAGTTCCTGGTTCATGTATGGTTTAGTATACCTGTTATTGTTCTTTTTTGCTGCTTATCGCTCATACCAGACTTTTGTCTAACCCAGAGTTTTATGTCTCTTCTTATTACTCTAGGTGTCTTAAACAGGCAGACTATAGACATGTCAGGTAATTATGCACGGGTAGGTGTGTCGGAGACGAGCAGGAGGCTTCCAAGTATGGCATATATATATATAGATATTCTCCCTGTGTCGCTGCTGGTCACTACTTTGATCATTATTAGTGTACCTTTCTTATTATGCTTTGGAGACAGTTTTAAAAGTTGTAATAATGATGGTGTGGAACATAAGTTGTATTTTGGATTTTTTTGCTGCTATGATGGTTTAGATTTTAGCCTATGCACTATCTAAACTGCTTTATGTCAAGTATGTTATTATTATATTTTATTCCATGCGCTGTGAGACATTCTACAGGTTCCTTGTTAGTTCAAATTCCCATCTTTCCTTTCTTTGACGACCGTCCCGTGCTAGTTGGACATTGGCATAAGGCACTTTCATTGAAATGTCAGCTGGTGCGGGGCGGGCCGTCACAGCTGCTAGGTTTCCATTGAAGAAAAATTTAAGTAGCACAGTGAGGAAGAAACCGCGATGACCAGGGAGTCATTAAGTTTAACGACGAGGATTGTGAGTCCTTTATTAACATTGAGTTGTGTTTACTGTTGATGGTGAAGTGCTCGCCTGGGTTCTGATGATGTGGAGCTGGATTAGGAAGTAATGTTGGATCTGGGCTATCATTGATTGGAAATTGCAAGGTGTAGTCACAGTTTGATGTGTGTGTGGTCTGGCAATACTAAGAGCAGCAGGTGTTCGGAATTTTTCTCGAAGAAGGAAGGAAATCGCGATATGCCTGAACCAATTATACAAAGAAAAAGGTGAATTCTTGTCTAAATTCGATTTTTTGTTTTTAAAAAGTTAGTATATATGTTAAAACTAAAATTAGTATACTGTTGACAGAAAAGAAAATGTCATTTACTGCTAATCTGGAAATTGGGAACTAAAAGGAAAATTTTAAACTTGAAATTGTTAGTTGTTCAAAATTAGGAAGTTTAGAAAAAAAAAACTAGTATATTTTTAACATAAAACCTTGTTAAGAAAATCCATTAGCTTATTTATAAAATTCAGATTTTTCTTATGGGAGGATAAATCGAATGGAATCATTTTTGTGTAGCTCGGAGCCTCAGAAATCGACGAAAAGAAATTGAGATTGGTACAAGTGCAAATTAAAAATCAATGTGAGTTATCTTACTCTATGGTTTCATAATTTATTATAAATGAATTTTTATTTAATATAATATTTATATGTTGTTTGTTGGTTTTTTTGAAGCATGGATGAATTGTTTATAAATTGTGGGTATTATGTACATATATAAGTTATATATATGCTTGGTAGTTGGATATTTCCCGTAGTACTATTAGCTCATGAGACCCAATGCACCCCCACAATATATATAGTAGATGACCTTCTATACCTTGATATCCTGCCTTAAAGTAAGATTGGTATTATTTATGTTTTCTAACATTTGTGGTTGTAGGAACAACAGGTTTGTGGGATCCAACTGGATTCCTCAACAATTTTATGTTTTGTTTTCAAAATAGTGCTATATAATGTGATAAATAAAATGTGACTGCTTATTGGGTGTTTTGAACGTTTGAATATCACTTACCTTTAATATTGATATATAAAAATATTGTGAAAAGGGTTCTTAAGATTTAAAAGGAAAAATTATTTTTCCAAAATAGAATTTGAATTTCGAACGAGCTAGGAAAAATAAACTTGTTTTTAATAATAAAAATAAGTAGTTAAATATATAAATGATGTTTATAAATAAAGAGAAATAATTATCCTTAAATAATCTAGGAATGTAAATTTAGATGTGAATTTAAAATAGGAAATTTATTTTCCCAAAGTAGAAATTGAATTCCAAATGGATTTTTAAAATAGAAACTTGTTTTAGTATATAAAACAAGTAGTTGAATTTATAAACGATATTATAAAGGAAAGTTAAAAATAATCATTAGATAATTTAAGTATTTAAATTCAAGTATGAATTTAAAAAGATAATTTGGAATCATTACAAAAAGGAAACATTGAAATTTTCTGATATTCGAAATGTAAAATTTAATTGGATGAATCCATATGGATTTATGATTGGAATTCGACAATGTCTACTTTCATAATAATAAATTATTCCTAATGAAATTATAGTAATTGTATAAAATAGAAACTAAGATTAAAAAATTTGATATAAATAGATTCTATGTTTATATATGTTTATATATATACAAGTTATAATAATAAAATGTTCCAAGATAGGAATTTGGTTTCAAAAGGATTTTGAAATGGAAGCTTGTTTTATTATATAAAACAACAAAGTTAAATTTATAAACGATTTCGATAAATAAAGGGGAATAATTATCATTAGATAATTTGGAAGTTTAAATTCAAGTATGAATTTAAAAAGGGAATCGGAAATCGTTTCGAAAAGAGAATGATGGATTTTATTCCGGAATTCGGAATATAAATTGAATTAAAATAAGTCCAATGGATTTGTAATCAGAATTCGATTTTATCGAATTTTATAAAATAATTTATTTCCAAGGAAATTGGAATTTAATATAGAAGATTAAGTTGCAAATAAATTTGTAACTAAGTTATGAAATAATCGACAATTTAGGATAATCCAAAATGTTAAGTTAGATTTGGAAAATTGCTTTAATTTATATTAAAAATATGAAATAATGGAGTTGAAATTAACTAATAAATGAATTATAAATGTTTATATTTAAATTTAATTCAAACAAACTCACCGTAGTGTGGTAGTTCGTTATTTTACGTTTTTAACTTCAACTGAGTATAGAGAATTCAATATAAGTTGAAATTCTTTGAAAATAGAATTGTCCGAATCTAATGAACGATATTTGTATTGGAAGAGAAAAAAAACTGGATTTCATCTTATAGATTTTGAGTTACATCAAAATCAATTTTTTAGAAAAACAACGATATAGTCGTTTTTAAAAACATAACGATTTATTAAATTAAATAGAAGGATTTTAGGTGAATAAAAATCGGATTTCCATTAGTAAAATCCGAACTTGAGTTATAAAATAAATATGAACTCAAGTAGAGTAAATAAATTAGTTTTTGAAACAAAACTCATATTTTTAATTATTGAATTAGGTTAAATAATTAGAAAGGTAATTAGTTAATGGAGTTTTGAAATCAAACTTAACTTCAGTTAAGAAAATTGAAGTTATGAATTTAAATTGGAAATCGAATATGAAACTCGAGTTAGAAATGTAATCAAACTATTGAATAAGAAAATTAAAATATATTTAAGCATGACATGTTTAAACTAAAAGTAGATTAGGAAAAAGAGCTAATTAGAGGACAAATTAGCTTATTGAGTCAAAAATGATTGGTTGATTTGAAATAAACTAGGAATGGATGAATAGGTGTTAAACATGTCCAAAATGAAGATAATGGAGAAAATTAATTGAATGGTTGTCAAAAATGTACATATTTAATTCAATATGAGTTTTATGAGCCTATTTGGTAAGCCGCTTGAATTGTTTATTTTATTTTTGAACGGAAAGGGCCTAGAGAGGCGATTTGCAGTTGTACGGATTAAGTCATACAAAGGGGACACTGGCGATTTTTTTTTTAATTTAAGGAGATAGTAAATTTAATAGCTAAAAATCAATTTATCAATTATATATTGAATTTAATAAGAGATTAACTTATACGGGAATTTTATAAGTTAAAAAGGGAATTTATAAAATTTAAATCCTTGGAAGTTGGAAGGAGAAACATATACAAGTTTGAAAGTGGATTTTTAAATTGAATCTGAAATTTATGTGAGCGATGTTTTGTTGGTATTCGAAGCTGTAAACTTTGTCTATTTCAAAGTTAAGAATGTTGTTCAATTAAGGCCTGAGAGTTAATTATACGCCAACTTGATTGACTTCATTGTTGACTAAGGAATGGTTAAGATTTGGTAGCGAGGATTAGTTTGAGATACGGTTAGTTAATGAGTGATTAATGGGTTGAGTTGTCGTAACGATGTTTTGTATAATATTTGTTTAAACCCATATAAAATGAGCCTGAAACGCTTTCCAAATATAATCAGATATGTTTTCTATGCATCGAAAATGAAATGGTTTGATAGATATTGAAAATAAGAAATGCGAATATATATGGAAATATTTCCGATCTTAATGAAAAATAAGAAATATGAAAAGATGAAAATCCGAACCAATTTTTTATGATCCTTCGATAAAAAGATTCATTCTCCTTATAAAAAAGAGGAGGCAGAACCAATAAAGATTCCTTTGTCGATTCATCTTTGGAGTTGAATATCTTATTCAAGAATTTTTTTTGATCCAACCCGTATGTTTTCTGATTTAATAACTTATGTTTTCCGATTTAATACCTCAGGAAAGTGTTCTGCTAGATTGCTATTGATTTGATTAGACACTATTACAATATTAGAATAGTGTTGATACAAAGAATATTTTGGGTTTCCTATGTGTGGATCGGTCTTACTATTATCCTTTCTTTAAAAGGTATTTTAAAAAGTTAAACCAAGTGGTTGGAGCTTACTCACACAAGTTCCATGATTGACCTTGAGGTTTTTTTTTTCTTTTTTTTTTTTAAAACCCTGAACTCCTCAGTGCCCAAATTTGTAAGGGCGGTCAAGTAGTTCATGTAATTACATATATATACTTGGAGAATTTTGGAGCAGGAGGCTTCTGCGTTAAATATCTACTGTTTATTTCCATTGTAAATTTATCATGTTGTACTCTGATAATAGTATGTATAATGGTACAGAATTATTTATTTAAAAAGTTATTATATATAATATATTTTATTCTGCTACGATGTGAGATTTTGTGATGTTATTTCTGTTCTTCTTCTATATTTTTCCTCTTTATCCATAATGATTCGTATTTCTGTGCAATTTTGGTTGGACATGTGTTGTATTTAGTCAACTCAGATTGTACTGATTTGCAGGCCATTACAGTTGGTAGCAGATCTTAGGTTGGGCAAATACCTAGGCTTTGGTGGGAACTACTTATTAGAGATAGGGTCAGTAGTACCATAGAATGAGTTGAGTTTATATATAGGCAAGCGCGTATTTTTTTGTAGATATAAAAATTATTTTATATTGTGTTGATTGGTTTAGCAAGTAGTTTATGAATTCTGGTCGATATAGACAGCAAAACTATATCGATAGGTGTTTTAAACACTTGAGCAAAGCAATTCGACAAAGTATTGTACTAAAGTGGGTAAATGAAAATATTTTACCTAAAATTTTATTTTGATATAAAAGGAATAACATTCTGAAATTATTTAATATTTGATGTGTTGGTTGTTATTATAATCAAATAAGATTATAAAATTGGAATGGTTATATATAACCAAGTAGAATTTATATATGAATAATATATACAAATAGGATCAACTAAAATTGGACATAATTAGAATCTGGAATTATAATTCTCGGATGTTTAGAAAAATATTCTTCTGAAAGAATATAAAGTAATACAGCATTACCTTAAGGGATTTCTGAACAAAAACCATGTTGAATGGATTTTGAAAGTGATAAAACACTTAACTCACTTCAGATGTTGGAAAATAATTTTGATGATTGCAGTATCATCAGTATTCAGTTTCGAGTTTCTAAGTGATGGATCACTACCATAGTAAAATTGTAATGGAAATTTATTTCTGAAAACAAGTTGTTTTGGAAAAATTCAAATGTTTTGAATTTGAGATGGTTATAAGTATATGGATACATTTATATGATTTCTAAAGTATTTGAAATAAAAACCCTGGAGGTTAAATGTTGGAATTTAAATTTAAGTTAAGCAAGTTAAATGGATTGAAACGGATAAATTGATTTGCAATCAATTTAAAATTTTGCCAAAGATATAAGCGGCTATTGAATTAACCAGATAATATGCGTAGAAATTTTTTTGTTTGACGTAAACAAAGTAAATAAATTGATTAGAATCAAGTTGACTGAATTTGAATGCAAATGAATGAAATATGAATTGAATGTGAATAAATTGATGGTAAATCATTCAAATTGAATGAATGTGAGTATATATGGTATGTAATATAAATGAAATAACATATATACTAGATATTAGAGCTTATATTAGCATATGCTTACTAAATATGAATGGTATGGCTTGTTTGGTAATGAATTCATGTGTGTAATCGCTTAAATGAATGGAAGTTATTCAAATTGCACATATATGAGACTTATGGGTTTAAATTGAGTAAGTACAGGTAAATAGAGTTGCTTGGCTAGATTTAGGCTGCGTGGATTTCTTAAACGCTAAGAAATTGCACTTAATTAATGCTTATATAAGGTGCGCGCCTATGCAAAAATATCAAATTAGGATATGTGAACTGTTTTCCAACCGTATGGGTCGAAGTATACTTTTTTTTGTCACTTTTGGTATATTGCAAAAAAGCACCTCTGTATAGGGGAGACTACGCCAAAATTTAGGGATCTAGAAAATTTTCCAAATTATTTTTGTAAACTTTTATACGCTAAAAGAGATTATTTTCAAATTGAGTTCAATTTGAAGGATTTTGGAATAGAAATGGACATTTGACTATTCTCATGAAAACTGAAAAGTTTGCATGGAATTAAAGTTGTAGAAGTATGAAGTGTTCAGTTATAATTAAGTGCGTTTTTTGAAAAGTAATGGGTTTATGATATATTTCCTACCTTAGTAATTTCAGGGTGAAATTCTTTAAGAAGGGAGGATGTAACGACCCGAATTTTTTTATCGATTAATTTTGAACATTTAATATCGTTTTGCGCCTCAAAGGTGTTCTTAAGACATGGGACTCTAATGTTGAGTTGATAATATAAATGGATTTTTCTATGGAATTTATCAATTAATAATCGAACATAATTTTATTTTAAGTATATTGAGTTACCGTAATACGAAAATGAAAATAATTAGATTCAAATTAAACAATTTAGATGATCAAAATAATTTCTATTTGAATAGAAACAATAGTAATAATAATTTCTTACCCAGAAGCTGTTTGTTTTGGATTTAAATTATAATTTTCTGGATTAAATTTGATATGCGAAAATAGTAAATTTTCAAATGAATCGGACTTCGACGAAACTAATTTTATAAAATCCGTAATAGTTAGTCATGCCTAGATTTGAAGTTTTTTGTTAATCAGAGTTTATATGTGATCGTGCACAACTTAAATGTGTATTGATTCACGTTGAGCATTAAAAGGAAGTTTTACAAATAACCACGGAATTCGATGAAACCAGTTTCATCGTGCCTGAAATATTAAACTATTGTAGGATTAAAAGTTTCACTGCGATTGGAGCTCATTTGTGGTCATTTGATCGTGTTACTTCATGCCTAAGTTTCATGTGTATATTTATAATAAAAATCTCTTCCAAATCAAATCGCATTTATTAATAATCAAACAAATTAAAAAGAAAATCTTTTTAAATCAATTCAGGCGTGTATTTCCGGAGACAACCCATGAATATAAATGTACATTGGTTTCCACCTTTTCGTTTAAAAATATCGCGACAGACCCCTCCCTCTCCCCCCTCCCCCCGATCTTTTTTTTTTCAATTCATTCCTTCAGAAAGAAATATGGTTGCTTGTCCCTTCGTCGTTACTTAAATAAAAACATTACATGAATTAAAAAAAGAAATCGATTGAAAGCTTCAAAGGAAAAAAATGTCGTGAATTCCTTCTTCGGTTCACAACAGAATTTGCTCTAGCAAATTGAAGAATAAAGATGCGATGTGATTTTTGGGACAATCGAGGTCTAAGAGTAATTTTCACGAGTTCACTGCCAGGTTTCTGTTCAAGAAAAATTGAAGCAGCATCGTCTGTAGAAACCGCGATGGCCAGGGAGTCATTAAGTTCGACGACGAGGGTTACGAGTCCTTTATGGACATCGAGTTGAGTTTACTGTTGATAGGGAAGTGCTCGCTTAGATTCAAATGATATGGAGGTAGGTTAGGACGTAATGTTGGTTCTAGGCTATCACTGAACGAAAATGGCAAGGGGTAGTCACTATTTGATGTGTGCATGGTTTGGCAATACTAAGAGCAGTAGATGTTCGAAATTTTGTTCGAAGCAGGAAGGAAATCGTGATGTGTCTGAAACGATAATACGAGGAAGAAGGTGAATTTTATTTGAATTCGATTCTTTTGTTATATAAAAAATTAAGTATATAAGTTAAAACTAAAATTAGTATACTGTTCATAGAAAAGAAAATGTTGTTTACTGCTAATATGGAATTTGGGAACTTAAAGGAAAAAAAATTAAACTTGAAATTGTTAGTTATTCAAAACCAGGAAGTTTAGAAAAAAAATTAGTATATTTTTGGCATAAAACCATATAAAGAAAATTCATTAGCTTATTTATAAAATTCAGATTTTTCTTATGCGAGGATAAGTCGAATGGAGTGGAGTTCGGAGCCTTGGATTTCGATGAAAAAAAATTGAAATTTGTACAAATGCAAATTAAAAATCAATGTGAGTAAACTCACTCTCTAGTTTCGTTTATAATTTATTATGAATGAATTTTTATTTAATATAATATTTATATGTTGTTTGTTGGTTGTTTGGATGCATGGATGAATTGTTTATAAATTCTGGCTATTATATATATTAGTTATATTTAGGCTTGGTAGTTGGATATTTTCCGCAGTATTATTAACAGACGAGATCCTATGCGCCCCACAATATATATGGTGGATGACCATATATACCGCGATATCCTGACTTGAAGCAGGATTGGTATTATTTATGTTGTCTAACATATGTGCATGTAGGCAAAAAAGGTTGGAAGGATCCAACTGGATTCCTCAACAATTTTATCATTTGTTTTCATATATAGAGTTATATGATGTGATAAATAAATTGTGATTGATTATTGGGTGTTTTGAATGTTTTAATATCACTAGCCCTAAATATGGATATATGAAAATATCGTGAAAAGGAATCTTGAGATTTAAAAGGAAAAACTATTTTTCCAAAATAGAATTTAAATTTCGAATGGGCTAGGAAAAATGAACATGTTTTTAATAATAAAAACAAGTAATTAAATTTATAAACAATTTTTATAAATGAAGAGAAATAATTATCCTTGGATAATCTATGAATGTAAATTTAGATGTGAATGTAAAAAGGGAAACTTAATTTCCTAGAGTAGAAATTGAATTCCAAATGGATTTTTGAAACAGAAACTTGTTTTAGTATATAAAAAATTGAATTTATAAACAACATTATAAAGGAAAGTGAAAAATTATCATTGGATAATTGAAATTTAAAATTCAAATATGAATTCAAAAAGAGAATTTGGAATTGTTCCGAAAAGGAAATGATGAAATTTATTTTGATATCCGAAATGTAAAATTTAGTTGAATGAATCTGTATAGATTTATGATTGGAATTCGGCAATGTCGACTTTTACAAAAATTAATTATTCCTAAAGAAAATATAGGAATTATATAAAATAGAAACTAAGATTAAAAATTTAATATAAATAGATTCTATGTTTATATATATAAGTTATAATAAGAAAATATTCCAAGATATGAATTTGGTATCAAAAGGATTTGGAATGGAAAATTATTTTATTATGTTAAACAAGGAAGCTAATTTATTAACGATGTTTATAAATATAGGGATGTAATTACGATTAGACAATTTGGACGCTTATATTCAAGTATGAATTTAAAAAGTAAATCGAAAATCGTTTCGAAAAGAGAAGATAAAATTTATTCTAGAATTCGGAATATAATTTGAATTGAGATAAATCCAAAAGATTTATAATTAGAATTCAATTTTACTGAATTTTATAAAATAATTTAATTCCAAGGGAACTGGAATTTAATATAGAAGATTAAGTTGTAAATAATTTGTAATTGAGTTATGAAATAATCGACAATTTAGGATAATCCAAAATTTTAAGTTAGATTTGGAAATCTAGTTTAATTTATATTAAATATATGGAAAAATAGAGTTGAATTTATTAATAAATGAAGTTTAAACATTTATATTTAAATTTAATTAAAATGTACTTGCCGCAGCGTGGTAGTTTATAGTTTTACATTTTTAACTTCAATTGTGGAACACCCCGAATTTCTAACAACACTAAAAGAGGATAAATTAAATAATAATTAATTTAATATTCAGAATTAAGGAAAACGGATCATGCCATTGCGTCCGTCTCGAAATTCTGGTCGAGATAGACATTTAGTTTGGGTAAAACGGACACCGTATGAAGAAGTTATGAGGGTTTTAAGTTTGTATACGCGTAGAAGAAATAAATATATATATGAGTCATATAGGAGTCAGATATGAGTCATCACCTTATCTAGGATCGTTCAAAAATCAAAATTGCAGAAGGCGGCAAATTTCCCGCTCTAGGGGGTCGACTCCCTTAGAGGGGTGTCGACACTGGGGTCACCCACCCATAGGGGTGTCGACACCCCTAGAGATGAATATGAATAAATTTGGCATAAAATCAATTATGGACATAATTGGGAAAAAGGGGCATAAAACCTATAACTGATAGATATAATTAATAATAAATGCCTAGGATTACAATTAGAAATTTTAATGGCACTTATGACACGAGGTTAGGTTGCATTAGTGGTGGAAGTCTCCCCGGACCCGACCGGCATATCCAGCAGCCAATAATGTGAGAGGTCTAAGTGCGCTAATACAAATCGGGCTTAGACACAAGGTTAGACCTAACTGTGGAATAAGACTGCCCGGACCCGATCGGCATATCCAGCATCCACAAGTTGTAGGCCTAATGTGGGAGGTCTGTCCCATTATAAACCATAAATGGACATAGTAATAAATTGGACTATTTAACCAAATCTAGTCCATAAGGATTGTATGATTGTGAACTAAAGTCAGGGTTAAGTAAAATTGATTGGACAGTGGATGGGTTAAGCAAATCTGGAGGGGTGGGTAATATTTACATATTAGCCCACAAACTTAACACAATAAGGTTATGTAATTAAAGACACCTAGTGGTATAGATGACAGGTTGGAATAATAAAGTAGCATAATTAAAGACACCTTTTAAGGTAAGCATAACTTGTAGAAATAATAGGGTTATGTAATTAAAGACACCTAGCGGTATACAAAGCCAAAGAAAACCTAGTGGGGATACAAGACAAGGGGAGAACTTGTATCATATTGTGTGGGATCTGTATCAGTCAGTAACCCGGAGTAGGTATCAAAACATATATTCTGTACTAGGTCGGAGAAGGGGCACGCTTACTAGATCGATTGTAAGAGATCCAAACGTGGAGGACGGTGTGGGCGGCGCAAACCGACTGGGCCATGTGCGTGCATGAGCCGGGCAGAAGGGGAAAAGACGACGGTGATACCTGTAGATATGGGGTTGTGCACATCAGCGAGGGGTTACCACTTTAGGACGTGATACATCCTACGGTGGGGCCGACACAGAGTACCTACGCGGATTAGGGAGCCGGTCGATTAGGGTAGCAGATAGGACACATTTGGACGTATGCCTAAGTCTACCACCTTATAGTGGAAGGGATCATCTCATTCTGGTTATACTTATAATAGTGCAGAGTAATCATTAGAGAAGCGTATACATCTTATCTTGTCTTCCTTGTTACATCTGCCATTTATATAGTGGTCTCTCTTATCCTTTTTATATTCCTGTCATGCTACTTTCAATTATTTACTTGCTAAAGGTAACTAGACTCGCCAGACTTCCTGTCTGACCCTTTTTTCCCTCTTCTTTCTTCCGTCCCCCCTCCCCAGGTTCTCAAGGAGGAAACACTCAGGCTTAGTCAGGATTCAGATATCATCTTGTTAGAGATGCTTTTGAAGTATGGCTCAAGTTCTTATCTCTAGTATGGCTTAGCTCTTTTCTTGGGGAATTATGTTTTCTTTTAAGTAATTATATACTCTGATGGTACAAGACAGAAGTTATATTATTGTAACGGTTTTTGTGACTTACGGTATTTTGGACCACGATGTATGATTTGTGTTTAAAATAAAAATTTGAATTTCTGCTGCTATCTTATTTATATCTGTCTTGTAATATTCTGTGTCTCTTCACGAAACTTAATGCATTCCCTTTGTGAGTGACATTAACGGATGTGGGGCGTCACAAACTGAGTATATAGAATTCAATATAAGTAGGAATTCTTTGAAACTAGAATCGTCTGAACCTATTGAACGATATTTTTCTAATAGAAGAGAAAAAAATCTGGTTTTCGTCTTATAGATTTTATATTTATGTCAAAGTCAAATTTGTAGAAAAATAGCATTATAATTGTTTTTTAAAAAATATAACTATTTATGAAATTAAATAGAAGAATTTTAGGAGAATAAAATTGGGATTTCCATTAGTAAATTCCGAACTTGAGCTATAAATAAATATGAACTTAATGGAGTAAATGAATTAATTTTTGAAACATAAATCAGATTTTTAATCATTGAATGAAGTTAACTAATTAGAAAAGTAATTAGTGAATGGAGTTTTGAAATCGAACTTAACATCAGTTAAAAAAATTGAAATTATGAATTTAAATTCCAAATTGAATACGAAACTCGAGATAGAAATGGAATTCGGTTGTTGAATAAGAAAATTAAAATATATTTTAACATGACATGTTCAAACTAAAAGTGGATTAGGCAAAAGAGCTAATTAGAGAATATATTAGCAAACTGAGTTAAAAACGATTGGATCAATGTTAAACAAACCGAGAATGGATGAATAGGTGTTAAACATGTTTGGAATGAGGCTAACGGAAGAAATAAATTGAATGCTCATCGAAAAGGTACATATTTAATTCAATGTGAGTTTTTATGAGCCTATTTGGCAAGCTGCTTGACTTTTTGATTTTCTTTTTGAATGGAAAGGACCTAAAGAGGCGATTTGTAGTTGTACCGATTGAGCCGTACAATGGAGACACTGGCGAATTTTTCCAAAAATTTAGGGAGACAGAAAATTTAAGAAAAATTAATAGCTAGAAATCAATTTATCAGTTATATATGAAATTTGACAAGAGAATAACTTATACTGGAATTTTATAAGTAAAAATGGAATTTATAATATTTAAGTCCTGGGAAGTTGAAAGGAGAAACGTATACACGTTTAAAAGTGGATTCTTAAATTGAATCCGAGAGTTGTGTGAGCGATGTTTTGTTGGTATTCGAAGTAGTGAACATTTTTTGTTTCAATGTTAAGAATGTTTTTCAATTAAGGTTAGAGAGGTAATTATACCCCAAGTTGACTGACTTCAATGTTGACTAAGGAATGGTTGTGGTTCGGTAGCGAGGATCGATTAGAGATACAGTTAGTTAATGAGTGATTAATGGGTTGAGTTGTCGTAACGATGTTTTGTATAACATTTATTTAAACCTATATAAAATGAGTTTGGAAACGCTTTCCAAATATAATCAGAGATGTTTTCGAAGCATAGAAAATGAAATGGTTTGGTAGATATTGAAAATAAGAAATGCAAATATATATATATATGAAAATGTTTCCGATGTTAATAGCTTATATTTTCTAAATATAGAAAATAAGAAATATGAAAAGATGAAAATGTTTTTCAATGTTAATAACTTATATTTTCTGGAATATGAAAAATAAATAGTTTATGTTATATGGAAATGTTTTCCAAGAATCATATGAGGCTAAACTAGTTTTGAGAAATATCTGGTAATAGATATGGAAAACGTGGAAAACAAGAAATTAGAAAATGAATAAATTAATGAAATATGAAATAATTTAATCAATCAAAATGTAATGGAAGCATAGGTTTATAAGAAAGAATATTAAAAAAGGCACATTATTTTTAAATTACAAGGGAACAACACACTACTGGTTTTTAACACAAGATTTAGCAATTTACTTATGTTAAAATCAACTTTATTTATTTTAATATTCAACGTTGGATTATAAATGATGTCTTTTATAGTAAGTATAAAAGACATTAGGATTGTCCCAAATAGGTAAGCAAAGACACCTTATTAAATTGTTCGATATAAAACATGTGAGATGAATTCCTTATGGTTTGGCACTGAAAATTATTGCACATGTTATGTTATCTATGATACCATGATTTTTCCATGTTTTGATACATGAAAGAAATAGTAAATCCAAATTGATATCACTGAATGATAGTTTGGATTGTTCTTATACAAAATACTAGAGAATTGTTTATTAAAACAAATAGCTATGAATGAGTATTTAGACACAAACTTTATAGGTGATATTTAGTATGATATATCAACAATAAATTCAAGTTATGAAACTGTATGCCAAGTACCACAACGGTCATATTAATGGAAGCTCCTCTCTAGCTTCTCTTGCGATGTTCTCCATTCTTTTCTAATCTCTTCTCTGGCTATTACATCCTACTTTTCTCCATCGCTAATTAAATAAGCTCGCTGGTTCCTGTTTTGTATTTTGGTGTTCCCCTATTTTCTAGGGTTATGGCTCTCTGTAATTTCCCCGGGCATTTCGAGCTCCATGGTTCTTTCGTTGCAGCCTGCCTGCCTGTTGAAGCCATGCGAACTTTGCTAGAAGCCTTGGCCATCGACCCCTTCAACATCGAGATCTGGACTGCTACTTCCTTGGTGTTTAGGGTCCAGTCTCTGCACTTATTGGTTGCTTTCTCAAGGCACTGTTATGCTGTTGTTGAAGGATTTTTTATGGAGTTTGCTCCTGCGTATACTGGAAGTTTAATACAACTTCCTTGATTAGCTGGAAGATCTACTTTGCCTGAGCCGATGTCGAAGGTCTCTGCCGTGAAAGGTAATCGAGACAAAGGGGAGTTCATCACCCCTTTTTCTCCTCATTTGCGCTTCAGGGGCTCGAGTAAACCTTCGATCTTCTTCACGCTGGATTTTTTTGTTGGCTCACTGGTTTGCGGTGGAATGTTTGGTAATGATTTCTATGAGGTTCTTTTTGTGGTGTCGGCAAGTGATGGGGAATTGACCACCTCATCAAGTGCCAGCGCTAGCGATGTTCTTCCAGTTTCCATATTAGGCATCATTCAGCAGTCAGAGGATCTGCATGGAATAACCACTGGACATCGTCGACGTCGGTGTACATCACGGTGTTCGAACAAAGCCAAGAGAGCTTCTCCTGTATCCCACGACTCTACTACTTCTCCAGTGGTTTTAAACTCGACAAAGGTTTTTATGTCAATTTTGTTACTTCTCTTTGGCTTGGTATGCTCGTCACGGGGTTCGTCGTCTCAGGCAAGGTCATTTGTAGGGGAAGAAGAGGATTTCACCACCTCTCTTTCTCCTACTGACCCCATATTAGAAATGGTTTTGGAGGTTGGCATGCATTCCCTTAGCTTCTACTCGCTGGTTACTATTTTTGGGTTGGATTATTTGGTACATCAGTTTTTTGGATTCTCTGGTTTTTGATTATCCCTCCCAGGTGCACATTTTTTCTACTATATGTTCTGTTCTGTCTACATTTTGGGGTGTTGGGTCTACCTTTGTTTTGGCTGTTGTTTGTGGTGATACTTATATGAGCCTTGTCGCGGCGAGCTCCCCATCACCATCATCGCAACCTCGATTGTAATGGAGGTGGGTCACGTGTGTGTGGTCAGTGTTTCTTATTTGCAGCCTTTGTGCTGGTGTGTTGTTGTTTGCTTTGTTGGTGAATTTTGTTTTGTTTTCCTTGTTCTCTTTCCTTATGAAGGAAGTTTTGAGTTCAGTCCCCTTATCGGTCTGGTCAAGCTTTTCTTTACGGTCCCTGTTTCAGGTATTTAGGTGGATGTCGGTTTTTTCTACTTCTTGGTCCATGGCTTTAGTCGGTTGGTTTAGGATGGTTGTCCGATTGATCGTCATTTACTCGATCTTATCCCCTTCTTTGGCTTGTCGGTTCATGAGAGAACATGGCAAGATTGGCAATGTCTTATGCATGTTTGCATCTGATCTTGTGGTTTCTTATCCGTTGTTTCGATGGTCTCGGTCTGCTCCTGGGCATCGGCTTAGGTTAGGCGTGTGTAGTCACCATATAGCTAGTACTAATGCTGCTAGCTATATGGGAGCTACATGTACCCCTAGTCGATTGTCTGAGATTTTAGTTGACCTCTCTTCCATTAGCTCACATTTGGTTTGGTCCCTTGTTGTCTTTCAATTATTCAGTCTCATAACTTTACCTGATAGGCAGGTCTGTTAATGTAATGACAAATTTGCTTCGGTTTAGTTCTCATAGCAACAAGTTTTGTCTCAGTCGAGCAACTCCACATCCTCATACCCTTACTCTTCTTCTTCTGTACCTTTTTTCCATTCATGTCCCAGTTTCTCCTCCCTTGTTCCTATGTTTGTTGTTTCTTCTTTCTCTCCCCTTCCTCTTCTTAGTAAGGAAGAGATAGTGATCATTAATGATCGTCTATCTCGATTTACTAAGAATTCTTATCCCTCAAGAGTTGGCGCTTCTTGTTCTGTTCCAGACCACGCTTCTAGTCGCTCCCTGGTGTGCTCTGGTTCTTACGAGTCACCTATTAGGCCGACGCCTTGTGCCTCGAGTCGGAGGTTGTGACCGGCTCCTCGCACTACTCGCACCATTCGCACCCGCTATATAGTGGCGTCCGAGCAGATCGTGAGGTCTACTTGACACACTCTGTATCCTATCTAAGATTGTTTCTTGTTCCCTTCTTCTTGTGTGTCTTCTTGTTTTGGTCTTGGTATTAATGGCAAACTTTCTTATCTGGAGCATTCGAGACACAGGTAATGATGTGTCTATATCTAGATTCAAAAGCATTATTACGAAGCATTTTATTTGCTTGTTGGCGCTTCTAGAACCATTAGTGGGTCCGAAGGTGATCACCAAATATGTTTTATCTCTTGGCATTGGTGGTGCCTTAGCCAATGTGTTCGACAAGATTTGGATCGTTTGGTCCAAAGGCATTGTCGTCCACCCTATCTTCGATTTAGATCAGCTTCTCTCAGTGGGTTGCTTGATTCCTTCTTTCTCGTCATCTTTCTTGTTTCTTGCGGTCTACGCTAAGTCTGACAAGATTGAGAGATTGGCCCTTTGGTCCAATATTCTCTCTCTATCTGATTTAGGCTTTTCTGTTTCAGTCTTGGGTGGCGACTTTAATATTATCGCCAATCAAGATGAAAAAAGTGGAGGAATGCTGTTAACCGCTTAGCAGTAGCGGATTTCAATGCCTTCAACATTCGCTTGGGTCTGTCTAAAGTTTCTATTGTCAATTCGGCCTTTACTTGGTGTAACAACCAAGACGGGCCAAACCGAATTCTATATAGGTTAGACAGAATTTTCGCTTCTGAAGGGTGGTTCAACCTTGCTTTTTCGTTTGTTGTTTCCCATCTGCATCGTACATTCTCCGACCATGATCATATGATTCTTCATGTTCCCCCTCTCTATCTCTGGCCTATCCTCGTTTAGGTTCCAGAGTATATGAAGATCATACCATACATTCCTTAGTGTAGTGGAAGACTTCTGGAGCTACCCAGTGAGTGGTTCCCCATGTGTGGTGTTTCCTCGTAAGCTGAAGCGTCTTAAGGACTCCCTTAAAGCGTGGAATGTTCTTGTCTTCAAGAATATCTTTAACCGCGTTCGGGTAGCCAAAGAAACTCTTGTTCTTCAAAGTCGTCTTTTGATGAGGATCCCTCTACAACCAACAAGGGGGCATGGGTGATTGCCCAACTCACCTTCTGGACGGAGCTTCGTATTGAACATGACCACCTTCGCCAGATGGCCGGGATTAGGTGGATTGTTAAGGTGATACGAACTCCAAATTATCTCACTCCACTATCCGTAAGAAGAATAATCTTCTTACGATTCACCAAATCCAGCTCCCTGATCAATCCTTGGCTTCCACCTCGAGTGAAGTCAAAGAAACTATTTTGTCCCATTTTCAATCTTTTCTAGGTTCTCCCTCTGTGTCAGCTTCTGACCCGTCCCTTCTTTCTTTCATTCCTAGACTGATCCTGCCTTCGGATAACTCTGATTTAGCTGCACCTTCATCAGCGGAAGAAATTCATGCTTGAGTTTTTGCTTTAAGTAAAGACAATGCGAGTGGACCTGATGGTTTTAACGGAGTGTTTTACCCAAGTTTGTGAGTATGAAAGATGCTCTGGGTAACTCGTAAACTCTTCTAAAAGTTGCTTTGTGCCCACGAAAGATTTGTCTTCTTATAGATCGTCCTGGATCGAGACCTCCACACGTTTCAAGGCTGCCTCTCTTTCGCTTCCTTACTGGGTATTATACTATATCGAGGCAGGAAGCTCAACACCATCTTTGATCCTCTAACTTATAAAGTCAGGGGTAAGATCATTCGTTGGAATGCAATACTCTTCTCTCAAGCTGGCGGACTTGTTCTCATTAAGTCGGTTCTTGACTTGACTCTATGGGATCCCATGTCTTTCCAGCTATGACTTCCACTTCTTCCTTCTTTCGCTCCTACAGCTCCTTGACTTCCTCCTTCTTCTGGGGAACCAAGGACAACGCTTCTCGCCACCATTGGATTTCTTAGAACTCCATTTTTTGTCCCAAAAGTGAGGGACGTCTGGGCCTCCATAACCCTAAGGACATTTGTACGGCCTTTGCTTGCAAGCTGTGGGCGAGGTTTGGAGCGAACGACTCCCTTTGGGCGATGTTCCTCCATGCTAAGTACCATAGGCTATCGCATTCAAATTACACCGATGTCCCATCCTACGCTAGTGAGGCATGGAAATAGTGCAATTCGTGAAGGCCTTATCGGATGCATATGGTGGCGGAACAGGTTGGGATGGTAGTCCCTTCACACTGAAGGCAGCAATGAAATCGGTGAGGACATCGGCTCCACGTCTCCTTCTGTTCTCTTTCATTTAGAATGTCCAATTTCTCATGAAGGTTTCTCTATTTATGTGGAAAACCCTGTATAATGGATTACCAATAGATGAGAACCTCCAGAGGATCGGAATCCCTTTCGTTTCCCACTGTAGGTGTTGCATTTCTGGACGATCAGAATCCACGGTTCATTTTTTGTTCTCTGGATCTTTTGCCAGATCTATCTGGAATTACTTTGGGGACCTGTTGGGTTGCCAAGGTAATGCCACTTCTCTTGAAGGTTTACTGAGATTCTAGTGGTCTGGCATCTCAAGTAAATCTTTCCGCGCGATTCTCCTTCATCTGATTCCTTGTCTTGTCTGCTGGCACATCTGGTGCTCGCGGAATAAGGCAATTTTTGACTAAATGTCGACGGATCCTCCTACCATTATCCTAAAGGTAAGGAACTATGTATTCCTTGCGTTTTGAGGTAGGACTTTCTAGGGCTTTGTTGGACCCCGGTCTAGGAGCTTGGCAAGTATCTTTGATGCTTTAGCGGTGTCGACCACTCCTAGAGAGGGAATTGGTTGACTTTTTTCTTATATGTTTTCGTTCGCTATCTCCACTATATCACTCTGCCCCCCCCCCCCCCCCCACCCCCACCCCCAATATCTTACGCCATTTGCTAGTCTTGCAGGGCCTGGATTATAGGTTTATGATTTTCGGCTATTCAGAGCAAGCTAGTGCTATAGATGCCTTATCTCCACTGGGATTTTGGGAGCTGGAGGATTCGGAGTTTTGGGTTTTTCTCTGATGTCTTTTACCATCGTCAGCGATCCACAGCTTTGGTCGCCTTTTAGTCCTTCCTTGCTCCTTAGTGGAAGTTGGTGCTCTCTAGGCATCATCTCCTTTGATGCTTGCTCTCTGCAGCACCATTTAGTTGACTTGTGGGCTTGTTGTATTTGTTTAGTAATTTCCCGTTTTTGAGCTGTTTATTATATTGTCTCTCTTGTAGCTTTGTGTGTGTTCACAGTCAGTAGTTTTTTTCTATAATACTGTTTCTGTGAGCCTTTGGAGAATGGCTAGATTCTCCCTTTTGATATATTACATTTCTTTTTCCTCAAAAAATTTTCAAGTTATGAATCATAACTGGAAATGTTCCTGATGAAAATTTTTTGTTGATTCAATGACAGTTTTAGTATATTGCCTTAAATAGCACTACAAAAAAATAATTGTGTATGTGTATATATATATATATATATATATCTTTATAATAATACAAATACCCAGGTATGGTGAAGCTTTTTTCGATTTCCAAAACAGTCCTTAACCCATCACAAACTTCAATCGTTCAACCGTTTGACACAAATGGCACGCAAGTCATTTATCATCCCACTAACCCATGACTCAGTCCGCTTTCGTCAAAACTTTTACTAATTTTTTTCCTCCCACCGCGTTTCTTCCCAACGTCTTCCCATTTCTTCAGCCATTCCTCATTCCTCAAATTCATGTCAAACCCTAAAAATTCCACCAAATTTTCTGCCTTATTCACCATGCACTTCCTTCCGTCTTTACTTCCTCTTCATACGTCCTACTGTCTTCCTTTCCTCCAACCTGCCCTGCTGATTTCCTTCCTCCCCCACCGTCCGCCCCAACCATGGTCAACGCGACCTACTTATTTTCACCTCCAGCCAGATCTACACCTCCTTCACTTCTGCAAGTGGATCGCCGGTTATTCCTTCAGCACAACGACATCTCAGGTAATATTTTTTTACCTATTTTTACTCCGATAAAAAACATACTTTTACTGCAAACAGCGGCACAATAGAGAAAGCTTTCAAACTTACATAAGCATACGGCCAGTACTAACCTGTGTACTAAACATACATACCATCAACACTTGAAAAATATATGTTAATGAATGTCCATTCATACGCAATAGGCATCAAATTTCTTACCTGGATGTAGCAGTGTGTAGCTTGGAGGAGGACTGATAACATCGTTTTACAATTCCGCTGTTCATACTAAAAAGGGTGAGTCCTCAAAATGTTTTATATTTCGGTCCTTCCTACTTATTGTCATACTTAATTCCATATAATAGCATCTTTATCTGCTAAATACAGGGTTGGTTCGTCAAATCAGGATTTTGGACAATGGGTCTTCTCTTTACCTCTTTAATTCACCCATGCCGACCTAGGTTAGTCAATGTACCGTTTAACTCTCTTTACCTCTTCATATAAACTATTATGCTGAATGGTGCATGATAACGAAGGTTAAATAGTAAATACAGTATTTTTGCATCATTAAAATGATGTGGGCTTTTTATGCAATTTGATTAGTAAACAAAGCATGAACATCATGCATAGTTACACATTAAGAGCCAGCTAAATTAGTATAAAGCTAGGTATTTACAACAGGAGGTTAGTCAATGTACTGTTTAACTCTCTTTACCTCTTCATATAAACTGTTATACTGAATGGTGCATGATAACGAAGGTTAAATAGTAAATACAGTATTTTTGCATCGTTAAACTGATGTGGGCTTTCTATGCAATTTGATTAGTAAACAAAGCATGAACATCATGCGTAGTTACACATTAAGAGCCAGCTAAATTAGTATAAAGCTAGGTATTTACAACAGGAAAACCAATTGTTTGTTGTTTATAGCTGAATCAAACATGGTACAATAATAATTTTGTATAATAATATTTAAATAATTTCTTACTCTTCATATACAGTCTTTATAATTGTATACAACATTAATCCATTGGTTTGAAAGGGTGTGTTCTACTTCGGCGGTTTTGTTACCTTTGGAAATGCTCCAATGCATGGTTTTGGCATCAGCTATTTTAAATAAGATAAGTAAAGATAATCCATTTCTTAGATTATTCTTTTCTTTTTAATGCAATTAGTCTACTATTATACTTTCACTCCTTATGCATTCCGTATTTATTTCAAAAAGTCATATTGAGCAACTTAGTCCCCTTTCAACTCAGTGGAGTTGTTCAAATGACTCAGTCGTATGTTGATGACGAGTTCACTTTGCTTATGCTTATACATGCAAAATGGTGGTCAACTCATTTGCTATCGTTTGTTCTTCATGTTACTGTTTTTCCCCTTTATTTATCACATATGTTGTTTCTGTATTGAAAACTATATTTCCTGTATGCAAACATGTGCATGTGCGTAATTTGCAAACATGTGCATGCCCTTCTACTACTCACTTACCTTTTTTTCATTCTCAAATTTTGTTTTCTTATGTTTTTACTTCTGATTCATTGCTTTGTCTTACTTTTGAAAATCAATTACGAATTTATGCTTTTGTTACATCATGTTATTTTCATTGCATGATTTTTGGAAAAGCTTAAACATATACACATGTACTTACGGCCTATTAACATTGAAACTGTTGCTGATAACTCTATATGCGAAACGATTTATGACTGCCAACTTGACGATATTGTTTTTATTGTTCCTTTCATATTATTTTGATCACCAATATTTGCCTTTTATCCTACTATGGGAATTACTCTTCCACCGAACTGCTGCTTTGATGGATTTCAGCATTTCTTTAATATATATCATTTTTATCCTTTCTTCTGCACACTATAAAATACATACGACATAAATGTTGTGTGATTCTTCATTTTACTGGAAACATTTCATGCTATAAACAGTTCACTTTACTGCTGTTATTCTTCATTTCCTATGAATTGATTGCCCTGACTTTATTTCCATTTGTACCACTAATCCTTTTTCATCATTATATTTTCCTACCTCCCTAATTCCGGTCTCACATATAATGTTTCTGAGAACAGTTAAAAACTATTGCTACATGTTCTAATATATGTAGTAATTTTACATTTTCTAATAATTTTTCTTCCCGTCCGTCGATTAACTATTACTTAATGTTACATGAAGTTATTAAGCATATATATATATATATATATGTGTGTGTGTGTGTGTGTGTGTGTGTGTGTGTGTGCTATATTTTGACAGTTGCATTTTCATCACATTTGGTCTTGCCAGCAATAATTGACGATGCTGATCACATATACAGCCAGTCAACAGGAGACCACCTTACACCTACCACAAGTAAGTCCTTAATTCCTCTTTTACCAAGATTTTTGACTATACCAACTTAACTAATTCCTTCTTACACAACATAGTCATTTATCTCAATCTCAATTGATTTTTATTTCTACTGTGCGTACGTACACATGTCATTTATACATGTGGAATGTTTTCAAATTTCATGCAAATAAGAAAAGAAGTTTTCAGCCTTGCCAAAAACAAAAGAAGTTTACTTATCACTTAATTTTTTTCCATTCTCAGAATTTTTTTTCTAATGTTTTTTACTTTAATTCATTGCTTTGTGGTACTTTTGACAATCAATTTTGAATTTATGCTTTTGTCATATCACGATATTTTCATACCATTATTTATGGTTAAATGTATACATATACGCATGTATATATCTTTTTCGCTATAGAGTCTGTTTACAGTAATATGTGTTTTCAAAATTGCATATCTACATGAAAACAATATCATTTGCTTTTGTTGCATAACGTTTTTTATCATCTACTACTACTGTCAAATATAGTACTATTTTCTATAATTATTTTGGTCATAAAAATGGATGGTACTGTTACATATTACACGAGTTTTAGTTTTTGTTACTTTTCACCTACCAAATACATAAATGGTTTCTTGGAAAACTCTTGCATATATAATCTCAGTATTATACAACAAACATTCTAAACTGAAAAAATTCTACTGCTTCCCATTGACAGCGGTATCAAAAAAGCTAATTAGTCATTATTGTGGTTGGGTTTATAACTATATGTTTAAAATGTTTCTCTTCTTTTTTTCTTCCTATCTTCATTCTCTAATATTTGTTCACACATTATAACATAGTTTTATTATGTCATACTTTTCACTTTTCGTATATTATATACGTACCAAATATATATACATTTACCTTTTTAGAATTATGTACTCCCAATCTTTAATTATCCGTACAAGTGGACTACATATGGTATGAAATATTTTCAAACATTTTTATCCTTTTTACCCTTTATTTTTACCACCTAAACTGTTAAGTTTGGCTAACTTATTAAAGGGCTTTCATTGGCAAGCTCATACATAAACAACTCAAACGTTTAAGAGGATAAATTGTATAATTAGAAACTAAAGAGCCTCACAGTACAGATAATACTGATACCTCAATGTAGTGTTCTGGATCATAATGCTATTTGTTTACAGATTTTTCTACTTTTACTCTCACTCTTTCCCTCCTTTAATTTTTTTAATACGATCCAGTAAAGAATGAAAACTTTCATTTTCCGTTACTTTTTATTTACCAACTATTTAGATAATTTCCACATCTGAACAATGTACTAACCAATCTCCAAATTTTGCAGGAAACATTGCATAAGTGTAATTTGAAAAAAGCCTTTGTAGATGACTAATTAGTTTGTTCGCATGACTAAATCAACAATCTGATTGGTGCCCCAGCTTTCAACTTGGTGATTTAATGGTATGCTAAAATATGTTTACATCATTATCTTCATGATTTTTTTACTTACATTGCATATTTGAAGTTTAGTTTTGGGATGATTGGTAATACTTACAGATTATTTACACATCTTATTACTCTTTAAAATATTTGCTATTAATTTTGCACTGTTACTGTCTGATATTAATATTTTTTCCAAGTATATTTTTCATATGAGCTAAATTTATTGAACATAAACCATTGTACGCCTGAACGTATTTACACTCGATGCTGCTCCTGATTTTCTGTCATCAACATACAACTATATTTTTTTAAATACGACTGTTTTAGCTTGCTTACTCAGTCCTCCTCTAAATAATGCAATATTATTTAAATTTCCATATTTAACTCCTTATTTTTAGCTATTTTATTTACATATTACTTCAAAACCTATTTCTGTAT
This sequence comes from Allium sativum, assembly GCA_030737875.1. Classification (NCBI taxonomy): domain Eukaryota; kingdom Viridiplantae; phylum Streptophyta; class Magnoliopsida; order Asparagales; family Amaryllidaceae; genus Allium; species Allium sativum. The sequence continues at coordinate 363,591,182 of CM060916.1, read as the reverse complement.
AACGACTACTGCCTTCCCTCTTATATCTTTATTTTTTTGCCTTCATAATCCACCATCAACCTCTCCTGTCTTCTGCTCACTTCAATTCCACTCTACGAAAACCTCTACTCGATCACCTTATTCGTTTAATAACACCATGGATTCTAAACAGCGAGAACACAGACGTCTTGCTCAAAGAGCAAGACGTGCTAGGATGTCGGACAATGAAAATGAACACCATTTGGTAGACCGTAGAGAGCGACGCCGTTCTCAGCGCCTTCAGTCTACTGGACAACAACAACAACCAATCAGCGGTACTATTTCACATAATATTAAAATATTCTCTTCCCTCCCTTACGCTTGGTTGCATTTATCTTTCTTCTTAACTTTATTTCCTACTCTTTCTGCAACAGTCTAAAATGTAGACATTCGTCTTCGAACACTTAGATCATCCCATAATTGCGGCCGAAACTTTGTTGCAAACATTGTCTTTCGTAAACATGTGTTGCCAGAACCAACTACCTGTCCGTTTTTCTCAGCGAAAAAGTTTGTTTTCGAAAACTCACACCCCTGCTGCTCAAATGGTAAGAATACTGTTTTTCTACCTACTGCTCCTTCACAATTGCTGGACCTTTTTACTGATCAGACCGAAGTTGGCACCCACTTTCGAACAAACATTCGATCCTACAACAATGCTTTCGCTTTCACATCAATGGGTACAAATATTGATCAAAATTTGGCTAATGCAATTGACGGAGTTTACTCATATCGTGCTCACGGTACCATCTACCATCGTATTGGCAGTGTCCTACCTTCCAATGGAATACGAACACGATACCTACAGCTTTACATTTACGACACGGAACATGAAACTGAAAATCAACGACTTGATAATGAAGTATTAAGACCTGAGCTACTCCATCTTATAACGCAAGTTCTGGATTCATTTAACCCATTTGGTTCCACTCTACGCCAGCTGGGACAGCGCCCCAATATGCACACGTGCAGAATTCAAATTAAAGAGATCACCGTTGACCGACATCTTCATGAGTTGCCTACTGCATCCCAAGTTGCAGGCATAATTGTCGGCAACGAAGCAGATGATGTACAAGGTAGGGACATAATTGTCGAAACAAGGTCTGGAAATCTACAACGAGTTCCAGATACAGCTGGATATTATGATCCACTTCAGTACCCACTATTGTTACCTTACGGTCATCATGGTTGGGATTTGAACTTACAGGATAATCAAAACAATCAAATTAGTTGTACGTCTTATTATTCGAATATAATACAGGTACAAATTTGGTACAAAATTATCACCTGTCAATAGCTGCAAAACTTCCTAATATGTCTTTATTTCTTTAATACACGTGTACATTTCTGCTCACTCCTCAATAATACCTACAACAAGACGGTCAATTTTGTGCATTAACTTGCCAATATGTCTTTATGTACACTGTTTCAACAACACATACACATGTTTTTTATAGTAACTTATCTTCTGGCTTCAATGAAGCTGTTTTAAATTTCCTGTAAAAAAATAACATTTGCAGCAGGTACTGCTGCATATTTCAGCTATTATAGTACAATGTATTTACTGCATAACTGACCTTGCAGATTTTTGCAACTGCAAATAACTGTATGCTTGAGTATAGATTATCCCTCGCTACAGCTATTTTATAACCTTACATGGGCGGTCAATTATTCTGTTTTATAACGGTACCATTTCATGTTACAAACTTATGTTTTCTAACGGATAATGCTTTTACCAACTAAATTTCCTGCTTTTCCACTACTGCCGCTGTCATTGCTTATAATTTTCAATTTTTACACACCGTTTCTTTATATCGACGATTATAAAACCTGTTCAATTTTTGAATTACTCTTCCTTGTTTCTAATACCTTCAATTTCTACCAGATACGACCAGGAGACATGTCACTGCTTCTGCTTGGCGGTCGGCTATTTCAGTAATATGTTGTAGACATGTTTGTTAAAATAGAAACAATGCGGCTGAGATATGTTCGTAGTCATCAAGATCAAATCAGGGTTGATTTGTACCAGGGGTTACAAGATGCATTAAGCGCAGGCGAATCGTCTGCAGGTTCGTTACTTATTTTTACCACTTTCGAATATCTTAATTTCCGCTTACTGCATACACTTTTTTCTCACATGCTTATACCTGCTTGAATGACAGCAAATGTTGGTGTCAGGAAAATTCTTCGATCCTCCCATATTGGCAGTCCACGGGATATGCATTAACGCTATCAAGACGTAATGGCAGTAGTTCAAAGGTACGGAAAACCTGATTTTTTTGTTACGATTACATGCAATGCTAACTGGCCTGAAATTACTAATGAATTGCTTCCCGGACAGCAGCCACACTATAGACCTGACTTAACAACTAGAATTTTTCGTGCCAAATTAGAACAATTAAAGCATGATTTATTTGACATAGGCATTTTAGGCACCACTATTGCACATGTACACATTGTTGAATTTCAAAAAGGGGGATTGCCACATGCACATTTTTTACTAATCGTAACGGACAACGATAAGATTTATAATCCCGATGACTATGATGCTGTCGTTAGAGCTGAAATTCCATGTAAACAGTTAGAACCTGATTTACATGCGGCTGTTGTAAAACACATGATTCATCATCCATGCAGACATTTTAATGTTAATGCAAGATGCATGAAAAATGGTGAGTGTAACAAAGGGTTTCCAAAACCATTTGCTCCCGTTACTTTACAAGGAAACGACTCATACCCAATATATAGGAGACGTGATAACATGAGACAAATTGATTCAACGCAAAACACAATTGACAATCGTTGGGTGGTGCCATATAATCCTTATTTACTTCTAAAATATGACTGCCATTTGAATGCTGAAATCTGTTCAAGTATTATATCAGTAAAATATCTTTACAAATATGTTTACAAGGGGTCTGACCGCGTCTCGGTTGGTGTTTCTACCCCATCGTCTGATAACAACAACGAAATATCCAAATTTGCTAACGCACGATGGGTTTGTCCACCTGAGTCTTTATGGAGAATCTATAAATTCCCACTTAATGACCTTACACCCTCCGTTATTGGTCTACACATCCATCTCCCTAACAGGCAACAATTACATTTTTCTGCATCTGAGAAATTAGACGATATTTTGAGTGACGAAACTAGAACCAAAACTATGCTTACTGAATATTTTACTACAAATGTTAATGATGAACAGGCACGACAATACTTTTACCACGAATTCCCACAGAAATATTGGTGGGATAATAAACATAAGATGTGGATTCGTAGACAAAATAATCGTCGGGTTTTAAGAAGAATTTATACCGTGTCCCTCCTTGAAGGTGAACGTTATTTTTTGAGATTACTGTTAACACACGTTAGAGGTGCATTTTCTTTTACTGAATTACTTACCGTTCACGGAACACAATACGACACATTTAAAGAAGCTGCTCAACACAGAGGTTTACTCGAAAATGATGATGCAATTTACGACTGCTTACGCAAAGCATCTAACACACATATGCCAGCTGCACTTAGAAGACTATTTGTCACAATTTTAGTGTACTGCGAACCAAATCATGTGCGTAATATGTGGGATTTTTTTTTCAATACATGATAGAAGATTACCAACATACATCTTCCATTACGGACATTACCTACTTTACTCATCTTTGTCTTTCAGACCTTAACAGCTTGCTCCACCAATACAACAAGTCAGTGTTTGACTATGATTTTCCACATGCTTCAGTTAATTTCCATATTGACAGCACCATTTCTTCAAGTGTTTTCAACGACAAATCTATCCACATACCGCAAGAAGACATCGACTCGGTTACCGAGTTAAATTTTGAACAACGAAGGGCGTTCGATGTTATCATGAACTGTATTTATCAAAACACAAACTCTGTTTTTTTCATGGACGGCCCAGGGGGTACAGGCAAAACATTTTTATACAAGTCTATTTTAGCTCACTCACGAATTAAAGGTTTAATTGCACTTGCAGTTGCCACATCGGGAATTGCTGCTTTAGCATTGCCCGGTGGTCGCACTGCCCATTCTCGATTTAAAATCCCGATTAACCTTGATTCTTCTTCCACATGTTACATTCCAAAACAATCTGATAATGCAAATCTACTTCGTGAAACAACGGTCATTCTCTCGGATGAAGCAACGATGGCTCATCGTCATGCGTTTGAAGCCGTAGACAAAATACTTAGAGACATATGTAATACCGACAAACTTTTTGGTGGTAAAATCGTAATCTTAGGTGGTGACTTTCGCCAAGTTTTGCCCATTGTCCAAAATGGTACTAGAGCTCAAACTGTTGATGCATGTATTATACGATCGTACTTATGGTCCGACGTAACAGTTTTTCACTTAACACAAAACATGCGTTCTTTACATGATCCTTCATATGCTAGCTTTGTTCTACGTATTGGAAATGGAGATGAACCATATGTGCATGATGACATGATTAGGCTCCCTGATGATATTACTATCTCCTCTGATAGTTCAAACCCAATTAATTCATTAATTACCCATGTTTTCCCATCACTACCACAAACGGTATATGATCCTGCTTCTATTTTGAGTAGAGTTATTTTGGCCCCCACAAACGAAACTGTCGATGCTATTAACAATAATGTTGTTACCATTTTTCCCGGGCAGGAACATACTTACTATTCATTTGATTCCGTAGAAGATGACAAACGTAATTTGTATCAACATGAATTCTTAAATTCTCTTGCCCCCAGTGGACTACCTCCACATAAACTTATTCTTAAGGTTGGTTTTCCTATAATGCTTCTTCGGAATATTGACCCTAAAATAGGATTATGTAATGGAACAACGTTAATATGTCGTGTTTTCCACCGACATGTTATTGACGCAGAAATTGCAGTTTGTCATTTCCGTGGAACAAGAATTTTTATTCCTAGAATACCATTAAAGCCTTCCGAAAATGTTAGCATGCCTTTCACGCTTATTAGAAAACAATTTCCTATTAAATTGGCTTTTGCTCTTACTATCAACAAATCTCAAGGACAAACCATCCCCACTATAGGTATATTTCTACAACAACATGTGTTCACTCATAGTCAGTTAAATATAGCTTTATCCAGAGGTGTTGCACGAAGATCAACAAAAATTTTAGTCCAAAACGGAAGCATACCACGAAAACACGGAACTCATACTAGAAATGTGGTTTACAATGATGTTTTACAAACATTCACTTCAAACATGAGTTAGGCGTTAAATTATCCTATTTTTTGTACCTACCTCAGATTTCGCATTTTCTGTTACCCCCATCTTTTTCTTTACATTTTTATGTTTTGAGTACTTCTATCCGCACAGCTAACCTTTCTTTTTACCCACTTAACCGTACTTTTAATTTTCCATCCTTATTCCTCTCTTTCATAAGCATTTCGACTTTTTACCATGCTGCGTACAAAAAAAAAGGGTCTGCCAAGGCCCAAAAAAAAACATTTTTAACTCTGCCATCAAATATTAAATCGTTTGATGCCGGTCTCAAGCCCGGGAAAGGAGGAGAGGAAATGTTTATTTGCTGCTCTCCTCGATCGAAACATTGCCCACCCATAGTGCAGGTACATATGTCCACCTCTGCATTCAATACTTTATTTTTTTTACCCTTCCCTCTCTGTTGTCTTCTGTCAATGACATTTAACATTACCAGGTGGTTCGACAATCTACTCTCACGTCACAATGTTCAGCAATCTGATGCACAAGCATTCAACTGTTCCCAACAATCCCCGGATCTTCTCAACCTTCTCCGGTAATTTATGTATTTAATCTGAACGTACCCTTTCCCTAGTTATACATCGATCATGTCATTTAACTATACAATTTACACATTGCAGCCAATTTATAATTTAATTCCCTGTTTCTGTTGATTAACATATATTAATCTGCTCAAGCTTTTTATTTTTGCCCTGCTCTATTTACATGATTGATGATAATGCTGATGACCACCCTGCTATTTTTATCCAAATTTCCAGGTTCGCTTCTAAAGGGTTCATGGATTAAAATGTCTGGGTGTATAGGTAATTTTAATGGAACTCTACTGCTTTTGACATTGTTAAATTCATTACCAATTTCTCTTTTCTTTGTTACACTTGATTTGTTTCCACGTTCAGTTGTACCTAATCTTTTAAACATTCTGATGTTTTTGATGTCTGCTTTATTTGAAATCGATGTACGCATTAGTTTGTTTGCACCATTCCCGAATCTTTACATCCTTTCCACAAACTTTGCATATTTCATCGGATCGTACCTTCCACCGAATGATATATTAATCCTGTCCTTTTATTCTACAGTTTAAACATTGCACACATTTTCCCCTTTCATTCACTATGTCTTCTGTTCAATATATTCATGTCTTCAACCTTTTGAGTTTTTCCACTTCTCTTTACACGTGTGGAATTTCATCAACAGCTGCCCTTTAACCCTTTCAACATTCCTACTTACTTTCTGCATAGTTGATGATGATGCACACCCTGCTACTTTTATCTACCTATCCACATCTGCCACTCGACTGTCTATTGGTTTTTTTAACCCATTACACTACTTTCACTTTTGGTTATATCTATGTTCATTCTTAACTGTGTTTCAGCCCCCTTAATGCGTTGGCTATTCCTCAAATCAGCTACCCGTCTTCAAATCTGGCAGCGGATGAAGAGCTGCCACTGGATGAACCATGTTCTGCCACCAGGACGTCATTAACGGTAAAACCATTAACATTTACTTTCTATACGTATGCCTCGACCTTTTGGTTATATTAATTTGAAGTTAAATGATAATCATTTTCTACTGACATATGAATTATATTAACTTGAACTCATATATCCAATGTTATTTTAATTTCAGATGTAGTTTAACTTCTTGCACTGAAAATTTAATATTTTTCTTTCTAATATCGTCATAATTTTTGTCGATTCGAAAGTTGATGCTGTTATTTCTTCACTGATTCTTATTGTTATGATATATTGATTTACAGCTTTGTAGAAAGGAGAGAGTTGAATCACTAAACTGGCAAGGTTGTCAGGTTACAATGTTAACAAACCATCCCTAGCTACACTGTTAAAATTATTTCTCATATGAATCTATTGGTTAAACAAAGAATTTTATAATTTTATTTTTATCTAATTACTCATTCATGTTATATGAAGTTTAGTTGTATAAATGGTATGCGTGAACTGCATAACTTATGTCTTGAATGTGATATACTTTAATTTGCAGTGTCCGATTACGAGCCTTGATATTGCTACGACAAACATGACTGCTAAGCTTTGGGAGCCTAAACCAAAGACAGAGAGTTAGCTGCCTTTTAGGTATTTTACATTAATGCTATTTGTTTTCGAGCACTATTTTCATACTGTCTTTTTTGATACCCTGCTGTGTTTCTAAGTGAGATAATTTGGGTTGTTATCAATCAATTTAACTTAACAAACTAACATGCACGTCTGCGGTTATTTAGACATAAACTGACATGCATGTCTACGACAAACTGGACTAACATGAAAGTAAGGGTACATAAATTATTTTTCAAAATTGATGCATGGATAATATATAAGTTACAAAGATGTACACAAATATAAGCAAGACATTCACAGACGTCATTTCTCCTAGTTGACTCCTGATAAACGTTCACAGTTCTCCGTTATAGATGCACTAATTAGCACTTATAAATCATGGTAGGTTAACTACAGTTAATAGAATTAGTTTGACAAAACTTAGGTTTGCGGTTCTATATATTTCTGCATTTTGTTTTCTATCACAGTTACTGTTCAACAAGGAAAGCACTTCTGTCCGGTAGTCTAAACACACCATCGGCCAGTACAATGATGTTATCCATGGTACAAATCTAAGAAAATAACATTTTATTCTTTTTCGATTTATAGTTATCGATTATACTATTTTGCTTTCGCTTTCAACTGCTGTTACAATGCTACTAACATAATCCAAAACATTTGTTTCACGTTTATTTGCAAGACTGAATCATTTTTGTCTTTGGATATGCAGCATCTTATGCTTTGTTCAATTCCACAATAGATAAAAGACCAAATGTTCCTACCATTACCATATCATTTTATAATTAATCATGTTTAACTCCTATTTTTTTCCATACTAATGTGCAGATGATCCTGTTAATCTTTTCTACAAAATCTTAAAGCACATAAGACATATAAAGGACCTGGAGCATCCATACTCGCTTGAAGAACTTAAGGTTGTATCAGAACACTCAACAGAAGTGAATCCTATACAAAGTTATGGTACGTCAATAAACAGCTTCATAATGCATACGATTGCCTTTATTTGGATGATACATCAATATGATTTCTTATGCAGTGTGGCATTTACTCCTACGATTGAGCGTTGTAGTACAGCTCCTGTGATCAGACTTTGTTTGGGTGTGAAACTTATGCACCGTTTACCTTCACGTTTCAAGGTATGTACTGTATTTTATAGAAGAGTGTTTTTTCCTCAAATCTACTGCTACTCCATAGTTGCACATACCATTTCCACATTTTAACTGACATGATGTACTCCTTTTTTAAAGCAACAAAAAAATAATAATTTAACTATTCATCAGCGCAAGCCATTTTTTTCTCCTATTTTTAATCGACAATTTCACTGCTTCATTTATTATTTTTTCTCACAACATCTCACTGCACTGATCACACCCACTCACACACAAATATCTCACGTTTTCGAATTGACTTGGTTTACCACGTTAACATGCTATTTTCTCTCCACACATTACCAAATCATAACCTCTTTCCTAAACGATCTCCCTTTTTCCCTCAATTCCACTAACCATTTTGGCTACACATGTTCATTACGTTTGCAAACATCCTGTTTTACTGCTATATATATGTAGCCACATGCACTACTTTAATCCTATATTCATTACTGTTCTTCACTTCGAATACAGGTGCCCTTTCATAACTACAATATGCCAAAGGTACTACAACTCTTTCAGTTCTGTTGTTACCGTTTTTATTTACTTTTATGCTACTCTGTCTTCTTTCTCAATTTACAAACTGCCACCTACTTTTGTTACACACAGCGCAAGGGTTCATGTAATGGAAAAGAGTTGGCACCACCTCCTGCTGAAAAGCATACCCGTAAAAGCTCCCGTAATTCTAAAAATCATGCTACTACAAGCTACGACACGCCTGCTCAAATCCCTGACGAATTGGACTGCAACAACACTCAAACTCACACACCTACTGAGAACCAAGTTAACCACAACGATGCCACTTCACACGACTTTGTTCACATTCACACTACTGACTCTGATGATGACGTTAACTGGAATGACCCGGCAGTGGTGAGCTTTATTTTTCACTTCATCAAATTTTCTTTTTTCCTACCAAGCTATCCGTAACCAATGCAAACCTCTAACTCCCTTTTTCCATAATCAACAGCTTGCAGAAATTGACCGGGTTTTCGCTGAGCTTGAAAGCCGCTCACGCTCACGCTCACATCAGTGATTCTGCTGCTCCTGCTTCTGTTCGCTGCTTGATTTACTACCCTTTTTTTCTTTTTCCAGCTGTTTTCCCTCTTTAAGTTTCTGCAACCAAGTTTGCTACAAAATAAATAGTACTGCCTGCTGCGAGCTATGTAATAAACACTTGGTCCATGTATTTCGCATGTAATAATTAGTTCTTCACTTATGTACTGATGCAGTTTTACTGCTTCCGTTTGTTAACTGAATACATTTTCTTCTTGCATCAACTGTTTCCTGCTTTCTCAACTTCTACTCCAAAATTTCCAGAATTCCTGGATACACAAATCTGTAATTACTTATCATTCTTTACTTTATTTTCGCCTTTCGTGAATGACATCTATGCACACGCCCATCGGGCGTGCATATGTACTGGTATATATATATATATATTTGTATAAATTTATAACTGAGCTGAAAATAATTCCAAATGTTTAAAAGCTCATAACATCGTTATATGATTACAAAGTTACAATATAGTTCATAATAGAACTTGGAATTCACTGGATGTCAAGATACATACATAATAAAGATAACTAACCAACATTTGAGAGAACTAAGTAACATAGTGGATAACGGAAAATTATAGCCTACCCATTCAATGCAAGACTAACCAAATTGGTTTTGAGAAAACAGACTGGACAAGTTGGAACAAGATTCCTTAATTGACTATAAGTGCAAGTGAGAGATTTATAGAGTTTAAGGTATGCTCTAGGGCAATTTTTAATTTATTATATATATATAATATATATATATATATCTAACTTATTGGCCAATCTTGTTCAGAATTTCTATAATACACTTGATATAACATGTTATATTAATTAGTTAATTAATTTAAAAACATATTTAATAGAAAATTCATAAATAGTATATTTTGTTATAATAGTTACAAAATGTTGTAACCTTAAGTAATTTACCATAAAATATATAAAAATGTACTACTTTAAATGTTCATAGTGATGACGTATTGAGATGGAATACCGATGTATCCTTTAAAACTTGAGTACATAACACAATCCAAATATTATGCAGTGTATTATCCATAAATATTGGGTCCACCAACAAGTTATGTATTGGTAGTTATTAAATAATGGAAATATGGCACACATCTTATTTTCAAGTTTGTTTTAAAGTGGATCCGTGCATAAAGTTTGATGTAAAGTGGGTCCCTATTTTTACTGTAGCAACGTGTTTTAATATTTGTTTGCGCTGGTGTATTAAAAAAATTCAAAAATTGCAAATATTCAAGGAAGTATTTTGCCAAAAAAAACTGAAATATTAGCAGTTTTACTGAATAATTACTGATATTTGAGCAAAAATTATTCACCCACATTTCAATTTAAAAGCGGATGAATAATTGCTGATATATCGGCAATTATTCATATATGGTTGCTGATATATCAACAATTATTTTTTAAAATGATGAAAGGCTTTAGAATAATTGTTGATATATTAGCAATTATTTTATATAATTGTTGATATATCAGCAACTATTATGCAGTTGATGGAAGGCTACGAATAATTGCTGATATATCAGCAATTATTGTATATAATTATTGTTATATTAGCAACTATTTTACGGTTGATGTAAAACTAAGGCAGATGAAAAATTGCAGTAAAGTCTGCAATTATTAATATAAATTGCTGATATATCAGCAATAGCTTTACAGTTGATGTAAATAATTGATAAAGTTGCAACAATATCAGAAACTATCGCAAATAGTTGCATTATTTGTTGTAATTTACTTGAGCGTGCATTTTTTTGTTTTTGATTCATTTTTCTATAGTTTTAATGTATGAATATGATGACGATTATGTGTTGAATTAAATTTTGAATTTTCGTAAAAATTTTCATTGTTTTTTATTGAATTTTTGATAATTTTCGAAAAACAGGGGTCTATTTTATAAAGTTTTTAGACAGGGAGTTTTTTTATATTTTGAAACATAATAGGGACCTAAGCCAAACTGTCCCCATTAAATAACTACTAAGTGACTTGCTCTTAAAATAACTAAGGTCAAACAAAAAAATATCGATGTGATTGAATTACATAGTTTCCTCGATTTGAGTATAGAACATTGTCAATCTTTAATATGAAAGTTCTTTTTTGATTATAGTCAGATTATGACATAATTTCCGTCAGTTGACTATATTTAGCTCAAATGGAATTATTAAAGTTGAAACACTACTAAAGACATGATTCATCCCTATCGTTATATGGGGTTATGTCAATCAACTCACGGTCTCTAATCAAACATGGTGGTAATAATAATTGTTATTACTGAACCAAAGACTTTAGTTTGGACTATTAGAGTTGAATATGGATGATACTAGAATTTTGATCGTTGATAAATTCTGTAAGTACAAATGATATAGTTCTGAAGAAGAGAAATGGTGTATAATAAGTGCTATAGGATGTTAATGGTGACTAAATGTGGGTTAGGGTTATTTTTAGATGGATCGCTCAGATTTAAGGAGAAAGGGTAAGGGATATTGTCACCTTTTTCTTATTCTTTCCGCTGTAAAAATCCTGACCCTAATGCATATGGATCTTTTTTCGATTTTCATATAATCTCTTTGTTGGTCGAATTCACCAAAAGAATAACTCGAACAAAGTTCATCAAAAATCAACTTCACAGTAGCAATCATTGGATAGTCAACAATACACAATTCAATGATTAGTAGTATGTCGATTTGAGATGAGTTAAAAGGAAGTATATTAAACATATTTAAGTGTACTTCAAGGCATAATTTTTTATTTTTCTTTATTATTTCATTAATAATTTATGTAAAAGATGAACATTTATATAAAACACGGATGTTTATGTAAAACATTGAAGTTCATGTAAACACGAACTTTTATGTAAACATGATCTTTATGTAGACATGGACTTTTATGGAAAACAATGATTTTTATGTAAAACATGAACTTTTAAGTAAAACATGAAACTTTTATGTAAAACATGTACATTTTAAGTAAAAGATGGACTTTTATGTAAAATAAGGACTTTCATGCAAAAGACGATATTATATGTAAAATCTAGACTTTTCTCTAAAATCTATAAATTCACAAATCTACCAGAATAAGGATAAAGACGATTGGGACTGTGATTATGAAACTTAAATATATCACCTCAAATCTAGACTAACTACATATAAAATGGAATATGTTAATCTAGCCAAATCTAGAACTCTAAATCGAAGATTATTGAAAAAAAAGGAAATAAACTAAACCTGAATCCTAATTTAGAACATTTGATTTATAATTATGGCCAAAATTATAGCGAAAAGTATATACAAAAACAATGAGTAATCAGTATTAAACTTATTTATAAGGAAATCATAGACCTTAGACTTGATGGTCAATTTTCAATGATTTATTTAATTGGTTTATTGTTGGGAAATTGGTTTACGTATTTGACGTTGGGATTGACTTCCCTTCTAGTTAAACAAAATATGTATTTCTTGGGAGTTCGCCTTAACGATGTTAGGTGTAACACCCCACCTCCGCTAGGGTCACTCACAAAGGGAATGCATTAGTTTTGGTGGAGTATTATCGAGGTAAACATGCACAGAGATATCACAAGGCAGAACATAAATAAAGCAGCGGTAGAAATTAAAAACCAACTTTTTATTACTTTTCAAGAAAGAGTCAAAAACCTCATATATCCAAGATACAAATTATTTTATTACATCAAGTTTCAAAGAAGCATAGACTTAAGATAACCAAAAGTAAAATATTCCCCATAAATAGCAGAAGCAGCCATAGCATAGCTCAAGACCAAACCGTACATGAGCTGTCAGAAAGCAAGCCAAATCCAAGCTAAGAGGTAGTGTTTCCTCGCTGAGAACCTGGGGGGGGGGGAACAAAAGAAAAAGAGGCGAAAGAAAAATGGTCAGTCATAAAGACTGGTAAGCCCTAGTGACTTTCAGTACGAAAACTAGTAAAGGTAACATGATATGTGAAAACTGGAATTAAACATAAGGATGATAACAGTACTGGTAGGATAATTAAGATAACAGGATAAGTCAAGTCTAGCATCGCATATTCAAGATTCGCTGCACCAATTGTACTAGTATTCTAACCCATGTCAAGTATTAACCATGAAATGATCCCTTGGCCCAGTATCATGAAGTGACCCATTACGGGGTCCTATGGTACGATTTACTAATCGATCGGCTCCCTACAAGTCCTAGCTCGTCATGTGTCTGTGTCATACGGCCCTATCCTGAAATGTAGTTACCTGTGCTAGGTCCACTATAGGGTGTATCAAGTCCTATGGTGCCAACCACCGACACGAATCAAGCACGCACAATGTAAATCTACGGGAGCCCAATGCCTTCTTTTTCAACTCCGGACTACGTGCACGACCATAGTCCGCCTGAACCTATAATGGCACACCTACTCAGCCGTCGTTCTGGTCGCTTACAATCAGCCCAGTAATCGTGCCCCACCCTGCCTAGTTCCAGGGTATCGTGATACATCCAAGTGGGTTACTGCTGAAAAGGACCGCGTAACAAGGGTTTCTAATGGGTTAAGTGTTGTCATTCAAATTCTTGACTTAACCCTATCCAAATCATGTATCAAGTTGGTTAAGTGTGTTCAAGCAGTTCATGACTTAACCCTATCAAATCATCATGTTAAGTTGGTTAAGTATATTCAAATGGTTCATGACTTAACCCTATCATGTGGCATTAATTCATTAGTACACGCCAACCTCTCACATTAGACTAACTGTTGTGGTTACTAGATTTGTCGGGCGGTTCCGGGCAGATTTACACCACAACATAGTCTAACCTCGGGTTTTACGTGCGATATGACCAACTACCCACATTGGATCCTATTGTTTGCAGCCACTGGATTTGCCGGGCGGTTCCGGGCAGATTTACACAGCAAACTCAACCCAACCTCGAGTTGGCCATTTTCAAGTTTATCTAATTTTCATGCCCACATTCAAGTTTTCATGTCAAAATTCATGTCCAATTTTAAGGTCATGTTTCATGTCAAATCGTGTCAAGTTCATGTCCATATTCAGAACGTTCTTGTTCAAGTTTAAAGCTAATTCATGTTTTACCAAGTCTACCCAAATCGTATTCCCATCGCACGTAAGCTCGAATCGATACAAATAAATCTAATTAGGGAATAACATAAAAAGAAACGGGTATAAGGTGGCAAAAGTGATTACTAGCATAGCATAGTATGACTTGAAATAAAAGATTAAAACATTACTGGCATATGGAATATTGGCCTCAAACATAAGGATTCTAATTCTAGCAAAATAAGGTACTAGTCAAGATAACAGTTGTCATAAGGTGATAGTATAGTCATGGTAACGACTGTCATAAGGTGATAGTATAGTCATGGTAACGACTGTCATAAGGTGATAGTATAGTCATGGTAACGATTGACATAAGGTGATAGTCATAAACATGTGACTAATAGCAGATTCAACATTATAATAAGAGGGGTTTCTCTTTTTGGTTTACAACATGAATAGGCCCCAAATCAATGTCATAGTAATATCCAAGAGTCAAGATCCAAGGTGAACAAGAATGGATGTAAAACAGTCATCATACATAGGTCCAATTTCAATTTACATCATATTCATATTACATTTACAGTTTATATCTAAAAATAACTGGGGCTTACAGATCGTGGTTCGAGAATTAGAAAAAGATATTCGATGTTGAATATGCTTAGTCAAGTCCTAATAGAAATCCCCAAATCAGCAATTCTCTTAACGCAGTCTCAACGTAGAAGAAGCAGTCCCTCTCTCAAACTTTTCAACTAGAATTAGAGCAACATAAGGTCAGAAAGAATTTTATGTAGAGAGACTGGTGTTAGGGGCTGTATTTATAGGGTTAGGTCAACGAATGTGGACAAGAACGAGGACAAATACATCAAAGTGAATCCAGCTTCAGAAATGGGCTCGGGCACCAGGTCGACCCTAAGGTCGACACTATGGTCGACCTGGTCCTGGGTAGGTCGACTACATAGTCGACCCCCAGGTCGACCTGGTCCTGGGCGGGAAATTTCCCGCCCAGTCCATTCTGAGGTATGAAATTCGAATTTTGAATTCGAATTGAACTGTTTTTGAACTTGAAAACTTCTGAAAATTTCGAATGGTCATAAATTGGTCATACGGACTCCGATTTTCGAAAATTCAGACTCGTAATTTCGAGACGAACGCAATGGCACAACCCGTTTCCCTTGATTCTTATTTTAAAAATTAATTCTTCCTTGATTTATGTTTATTACACGTTATAAAAACACGGGTTGTTACATTAGGACATCAACATCAGCACTAAATAAGAGGCTAAGGATAAAACTTGGTTTAATGACTGGATTAGGTAGCGCAACTAGAAATAATGGTTTAGGCCCATCCTAACTACGCAAAGACACACAACGTAGGTGTAGGAGATAAGAGGACATAGGTAGAATGAGGTCGAAGAGACCCCATCTTGGTAGTGTTGGGCATGTAGACACGCAGTAGAAAATAAGAATCTCTAGATAATCATGCATGGATCGGTGTATTAACCATCTGGGAGGATTCGTGGACTACTCCGAAGTAGAAATTAATAGACCAAAAGAAGGGGTGGCCCATCTTGGAAATTCTTTTTTGAGGCAAATAACATAGTAGAAAATAAGAGGCATTCTGCTACTGCATGCAGAAGGAGGGCGTGAGTGTTTTCGAAGTGTCACTATGCTAGATTGCATATCATATTCTTCTTTGCTAGGCATAGTAGAGTATAAAAAGTGATAGAGATCGCAGTAGGTCGATCGATGGATGGGTGTTGGGTTGGCCTTAAAGTTAGGTTACATGGTGTTGATAAATTCCCATTCAGAGAATCAGGCCATAAGATGGCACATAATTTATACATTTTATGATACTTTAAGAAGATCTAAGACTGACTACATTTTATGCTTTTAGTTTATTTTTTATTCACAAACTTTATGTCTAACTTATTCATTTTTTTCTCCACCTCAGGAGGATAGGGTAGTCGTTGATTAATTCTTTCAAATGATGTGTTAGAGCATGTCCCGATGGATCCATTATCTTTATACACCTTTTTTTGTTCTATCAACACGTTTTCTTTGGTTTGTTTGAGAGTGATTACTTGATGTACTCTGATTTTAGAAAGTATGTACTGGTATTAGAGGTTATGATATTTCTGATATAAAGTGAATGGTATTTTTGACAATGATTATTTACTTAGTTTTTCTATAATGTAATATTCTTCTACTATAATATTATTTTGGTTTTATCATATGTTGATATTTCGATCTCTGTTTGTCTTTATTACGCACATATTGATTCACATCCTTTAGTATGACCGAGTTTGGGGTATATTAAGGGGTATGGGTTGTCACACCTGGTATTGGAACTTAGGTTACAACATTCCTAACAGTAGTTTCAAAAAATAAAGTATTTTTCAAAAAGTTCTGAAAATAACTATTTTGGAAATATAAGTATGATATTTTCAAACACGTTTTTGTCAGTGATCTCTCATATCCATTATCTTCCTTGTTCAAATCATATTTTTCCTTTATTGAACTTTATATGGTAGCGACTTATATCGATATAGAGGAATATCTGACCCACCAAGATAGACCCTATGGATATTCTTGAGATTTCAAGCATCAATGGACCCGCTTAGTTTTGTTTATATCTCCAAGTTGTTATACAAGTTAGGCCTATGCTAGGGACAGGGTTAGTGTTCCAACCGATGCAGTTACTATTCTTCCACTTGGAGTCTTTAATTTTTCTAAGCCATGCAAAGATTAGCTAATATTGGAGTTAAGCCATTCAGAGGAAAGGGCTAAGATTTGAAAGTGTGAAAGGATATTTGGACCCATGGGTCAAGATGATGGAGTTAGGAAATATTTTTCTACATGGCAACTACAGGAAGAGACTTTGTGTTGGTGGGAGATTTTAGAGGCATAAGTTGGAGGAAAATAGGGAAGGTTTCTGGAAAAGATGTAAGAGGAAGGAGCATCTGTAATAAAGGGAAAATTCAAAGGAAAGAAAGTGTAACGACCAGGATTTTTTGACCATTTGAATTTAAATATTTAAATCTATTTTAAATATTATATTTGGAATATAAATGGAATTTAATATCGAATTCGTTTATTAAAGGATGATTGAACATTTATATTTATATTTATATTTATATTAAAACAAACTCGAAACGTCATGGTAGTTCGTAATATTGAGTTTTGAACTTCAATTGAATAAACATAATCCATTTTAAGTCAGAATTTTGTGAAACAAGAAACTTTAGGATCTATTGGATTATAATTTACTAATGAAAAAGAAAAATTGGAATTTTATTTTATAGATTGTAAGTTATGTCAAATTCAAATTTTAAAATAGTCGCTATGGAAATCGCTTATAAACGATAACGTTTATTTAATAAAATTAATAAGGAATTTTTATATATTTTGGATATCGTATAACTCGAAAATATTAACGTTGAGTTATAATTCCATATGGGTTGAATTTGATGTTATATTATTTCATTGGACATATTAGATAATAATAATTTACTATTATTTAATTTAATTGCTTTGGAACTTTATAATGGTTATATCGGTATTATACAGCCTTATAAACAGCTATTTTTTTTCAAATGATCTCCGTTTTTGATGAAACAAATTTTATTGGAATACGTATAGCTATTTATTGTAGGATCTCTAGTTTGGAGCCAATTGGAGTTATTTTGTCAGTAGACGAAATTTAAGCGTGAACTGATAAATATATTGAAATTAAAATAATGTCGTTGTGCAAATGGAGTCGGTTTTCAATGAAATTAATTTCATTGGGACCGTAAAATCAAGATGTATCGGCATGTCCATTTTCGTTTCGTTTGGAGATTTTTTGTGTGATGGTGCGTATATTTAACGTTCAACTTTAAATAGCAGTAAAAACTAAATTTAACTGTAATAAAATAAAATGGATCTCCTACCCTAAGCCATCCGGCACTAACTCCAATAGCAGCCTAAATCACATGAACTAACAAACACACGTATATGCTACTCTAACATATATGAGGAGATTAAACATGCCTTGAAAGTGAAGTTTCGTACAAGCTACATTGTTTTCATTTCTTTTTCTCGTACCCTACCTTCTGTAATATCATGCAGCTAACCTATCACTATATTTTCAGCTACCCTACCAATTTAAATAAATCCTCCACATACCTAATCACACAGACAACATGATTGAAAAGAAAATATATAATACATACTTTAGCCTTAAGTATATAGCCGCTACCTTATAATTTTTGTGAAGTCAAAATCAAAGTACAACCTACCCTAAAATCAACATCATGCAGACACAGCTAATAGCACAACAAATAAACATGGAAGGACACGGTTATCTCAATGCACACTGCAAACCTATTTCATGCCTATAATATACCTACCCAAATATTTTCCATGTGTGCCAATCCAGTATCCCGTGCCATCCAAGGCTCCTCGTGCTATATATACAGGCTCTATCATCTCCATTTATTTCGTTTGCAGTGAATAAATTTCCATTCGACAACTTCTTTGATTTTTTTTAAAAAATCGCATATACTTCCTAAAATCATGATATATACTGAAATGAACCCTCTAAGCAAATCTATACACTTTCACCATCTTAAATCTGCGAACGACGAAGATGAACGGGAAAAGTCGCAAATTAGGTTTGGCCTTACCTCGAAATTCAGTGAGAAATACACGAATTCATGTGTGTACTTGTGATTAGGGAAGCATGAAGCTCACGTAGGCATATTTACGCAAAATTAGGGCATGATTAATGTCGCACCTGGGAAGAGCCTGCACATCGTCGGATCGGGAAATAGGCCACCCGAGCATGTGGAGATGCTATCTGCAAGACGAGGGAAGGGAGAGAAGCCGAATGGTGATTTTTAATTGAAGGATTATTGGGTATAGGGTGGTATCACGTTTTCACGTGCACGGTTTTTATACACTAAAGTTTCAGGAAGGAGAAAACAAGATTTGGGGAAGAAGGATTACTGTGCGAGGCGGGTTTTGGGCCTAGGGCAGTTGGGCTTTCGAGCTTCATTCAAACAAAATATGGAGTAATGTGAAAGTGGGAAATGGATGCAAGATGCGAGATGAGTTCTGGAGATAAGAATGTTTGGCATGAGAATGATGGAACTATGCAAACCTAGGCTCGTGGGTGTTAAAACATGGTGACAGGCCAACATTTTATGGGGTAAGGCCCATTCATTCAAATCTAAAGTTTAATTTAAATTAATGTTTTACAAACTTATTAATATCGTATCTTGATTGTATATGATCAGATTTTCGAACGTTCGGTCACGTTAGAACCATATGGACGTAAACTTCGAGATGGAGCTGGTTTGAACAAGAGTTGAAGCAATAATAATTTGTAATTAAATTAAATGTCAGTTTAATTTAATTAAATCAAAGCAATTTATTCAATGGAACTTAACCAAGGTGAGTTAAACTCACTCAGTTGTCCCACTTATTATTTTTATAAGTCGGGTTTAATATTTGTGTTTTATGTTTGTTTGTTGTTGGATGATTTGATGATTGTTCACATATATACTAAATACTTTTACATGATCGGTTTATATTAAACATTCGTTTAATTTAATCAAAACCAATTGTTATTTTTAACGATTATTTCCGATGGAAGTAACTTACCTCATTGGTTACGTTTATAATAATATAAACATTTAAAATTTGATTGGATGCTTGGATTGTTGTTAATTGACCGTTACCATTTGAATTAATTATTCATATTTATTATGAATTGTCGTATTGAATGGATTAACCTATTGAGTACAGGGAAGAAGAGGTTGGAGGGATGCAACCGAATTTCTCAAATTTATTTTTTATTTTCACATGATCATTATACGAACTGTTGAACCGATATGATTGGATTATTGACTTTGCTATTGATTGGTAAGCCCAAATTCAACATATGTTTTTTTCATTTACCAAAGGGTGATATTGGTTGGGGAAATCATAGCAGATGGCCAAAATGTACACTGTTTTATAAAGATTGATTTACCGTAAGATGGATTATTAGAAATGAAGCTATAAAATTTATTTTATAACTGAAGATAGATTTTGAATCATATTATTTTAAATAAAGTTTATAATAAAGAAAGGGAATAAATATTTATTATTTATATTTGTAAGTAATTATTAAATGATTTATAAAGCTAATTCTTATATTACTAAGATTTGTTAAGCAAGTGTGCAAGGATTAATGTAATGATTAATAACTAAGATTGATTGTATTTAAGAAACAATTAAAATGGGATTATATTGAAATGTATAATTATTTACTTAATAACAATCGAAGTAAATGGGATTATTTAAATTATTTAAATTATTAATTAATTTAAATGAAAAGATGAGTTGGAGTCGATCAACGAGTTAACCATGTTTTTGAGTTGACCAAGTCAACTGTTTTAACTAAAATTGATTATTAAATTAGTTCGTGCCGATTAATCTAACGAAATTAATTAACGAATAGTTGTTTAACTTAATAAGATTTTAAAAAGAAAATTTAATACTAATCCCAGTTAGTGATGAAGTATAATAATTTAAGGAATTATTTCTTAAATAAAGTTCATTTAAATAAGTAATCGAAGTTAGTAATGAAATATAATTGAATTTCAAAGGGAGTTTATGAACGGGTTTATATTTAAACCGAGTTTGGCAAACTAAGTTATACAAGAGTTTTTAATTGAATAAGATAAGCTTAGATAAATGTTACTTAATATTTGAATTAAGTAAAGGAAAATGAGAAGGAAAAGGTTTTATATTAAACCAAAATTGTATAAACGGGCTTATAAAAAGAGATAGGAAGTAAAAGCATTAATTTTAAATTAACGTTACTTAGTAATAGCATTAAGTAAAATGGACGAGTTTTGGAATAAGATTTCCTAGAGGAAATGATAGAAGGAATTATTGTAATTGAATTTGGTAAAAAGATCGAGTAATAGGATTTGTAATAAAAATATGAATAATGAAACAAATAGTTTAAAGAAGTAAAGGTTTAAAAGTTGATGTTTTATTAATAATTTACTAAATCAATGAATTTAGTAATAATAGTATATTTAAAAAGGGAGATTTCAAAAGTAAGAAAGTTTTATAAAACCGCACATTGAATAAAATAGTGAAGTTGTATTTGTTGGTACTAGAATGAATATGGGTTTTTGAATTAAAATTCATATCTATCGTAAGATAAGAATGTTGTTGATCAAGGTTTGAGAGGTAAATAAAATACCCCAACTTCAACGACTTCAGGATTATCGGAGCATGATATTAGTTGTAATTATAAATGTGTTAGAAGCGATTTATTATGAGAAATAATAATGCAAAGTTATTTGAATTATTTGAGAATATATATAATGAGATTTCAAATTTTAAGGAAATAAAAGGATTTGAGAAATATATATCGATATTTACAAAGTAACAGAAATAAGAAGGGCTTGAGAATATGAAATATTATTTCAGTAGTAAAAGAAACAAAAGAAGTTTTTGTAATGTTTTTTTTACAAATGATAATTTGAATCGATTTCCAGATTATAAATAATAAGACATGCCGCAGCAAATGATTTAAAATGATAATAAAATGGAAAATTGGATATGATTATAAGATATTTTTCTAAGTATTAAAAAGAAATGGTTTGAGAGTATTAATATGATAAAATAAGAAGTGAATACTGGGTTGAAAGATTTAGAAGTTTTATTTAATCGTTCATTAATTATTTTTAATTAAAAAGGCTAAGTGACACTGTGTACTCAACTAGTAGATCCATTTCATTCTTGTTTATTTGATATTTAAATAATCGATTATCAAATTTTGCCCATACAATTATTGGTACAAAAAGACTGGGATCGAATTTATATTCAAAAACCATTTCTACCAATAAATACGAATATGTAGAAGATGATCGAGATGAAGCAACTGATGACCATGGATCTTTATAAAACAGAAGAATTGCTTAAAATCTCTGGTTGATCTCCACAGATATACTATGATTCTATCGTTGTTGAAATCAACGGATTGCAAGGACTACTCGCTACTGATCCATATGGTAATTCAAGGATGTCGTAGGAGGGTGCCTTCGGTTCATCCTGTTCCTAGATGAATTATATGGACGTGTGTTTGAGAGAGTGTTTCCAAAGAGATCGCGTACGTTGATTTCTTCAAACGTACCATAGTTGGTGGCGGAGAAAGGTAATTCTTTAGCTTAACAACTAGAGTATTTTTGTGGACGTCAATAAGTGATATCTGATGGATCTAATGATATGGCATTCAAAGTGAATGGTGGTCAGATGTTCTAAAAATAGTAATAAAGGTAAATAAGTAAATAAAGTATGACCTCAAGCCTCATCAACCGGGAAATGGCATAAAATCAGGTCGGTCGCATGGCTATGTAGGCCGCACCATTAAAAGGGTATATCATTACCTGATCTGGAGAAATCAAATGCCTTTGGTTGTCCCTTTATTTTTTTTATGCTATCGGTGGTTGACTGGCCACCAAACGTGGTAACGATATATTTGGAACTCTCAAAGTAGTGAGGGGTCGGTTACGTTTAGCCGGGTTGCAAGATGTTCTTGTTAAATCCCAATGTATTCATCTCCAGAGGTACATTGTCGGAAGGAGGTCCCATACCTTGCTAGGAAGTTTATTCTGCAATAAGAGCCCACATTTTTTATTGTATACTATTTATGTGGAGCGTGAGATGCAAGTGTTCCGCTAGATTGTTATTTACTTGTACAAGACATTATTATAATATCAGAAGAATGTTGATTTCAAAAATGTTTTGGGTTATCGTAAGGTAAAAACTGTCCGTATTTATGTGTGGATTTGGTCTTACGATTATCCTTTCTTTCGAAAAGAATTTAACTTTAAAATCAAGTTGGATGGTACCTATAAACTTAGCGAGTTTTCTCACTCTGGTTCACCAGACTGATCTGGCATTTGTAATGCCCGGGTTAGACTGGGTTGTATAGGTTCAGGTTATCGGATGCGACGAAGTTTCATAGACAAGCTGGAGAAGTCCAGGCATATGATATATAGTTATTCCGATGTGTTTTTTATATGAGGACAAGTTATTATAACTGTCCAGATATATTTATATACTCTGATGATTGTAAGTATATTTCAAAGCTCTCAATAAAGATTTATTTCTATATTATATTTTGATCCGCTGCGATGTGAGATTTTGATTCTATGTTGGTTCTACTTCTCATTCTTCTATTCTAATGTTTCTTTCTTTCTTATCTCACCCTCTAACTTCTTTCTTTTAGCTTTCTGGTGTTTTCGATACTTGGGTTCTGGCAAGTAATACGAGTTTATGTATTATTATCGAAATTTGGGCATTGAATTCCACCGAGCCATTACAGAAAGTGGCCATCAAAATTACATTATCTATCTCTGGTCTTTCTATTTGTACATCAATTGATTTTAGGGCTTATCACTCTTTTATATCTAACAAACTTATGGAAACTCTCAACCTAAATATTAGTATAGTGACAGACTCTGTAGTAGTATCAAACACTAAGGTATTTCTGGCTATTTATCCATGTTGTGTCGTGTTTGAAATTTTTGATACTAGTTGTTGAATTTTATTGTGATGCCTATTCTCTAGATTCTGGTTGATTGGGGCTATCCTAGACTATGGTAGGAAGGTAGTTAGATTAAGCACTCATAGTTGGCATACATATGAGATTTTATGTGATATGCAAGGAACAGTTATGTTATGTTACCTGTATTTCCTCCACTTATCACTAGACTAGTTGAGTTCAGTACAAGCAGTGGGATCTTTTCCTAACATTTTGAGGAGATCACTGGCCTTCCATCATGGATATAAATTGAGTTCAATATATAATTTATTGATAATCTAAGCCAGATTCTTTACCATAAGGAATATGGCTCTTAATGATTGACACGAGCTAAGCAAACAAATTAAGGAGTTATAGGGAAAATGATTCATAAGGATAAGTATATTAAGTGGAGGGGAGCCAATCGTCTTTTCATGTAAGGTAGATGGTTCCCTTAGGCTATGTGTCGATTATAAAGAGTAAACGAATTAATAGAGAAGAATCGTTATCCTTTGCCCCGCACAAACGACCTCTTTGATTAATTAGTCAGAGCCAAAAAAAATCGCAGCTTGATTTTTTTGTCGATTTTCATCAATAGAGAGTGGCGGAGGATAGTATTGAGAAAAGTGCATTTAGGAACCTAAGGTGGAATTTTTGAATGACTAGTCATGCCATCTGGAATAACCAATCCCACCGCATAATTTTTTGATTTGATGAGTAGAGTATTTCGGTGTTTTCTAAACAAATTGCCATAGTCTTTGTCGATAACATCTTGGATTACTCAAAGAGCAGAGCATGCATGTTTTGCATCTAAAGGATGTACATTAGGCCCTCTGAGTGTATAAGCTTAAGGTCAAATTTTCTAAGTGCTACTTTTGGAGGGACGACGTCCGCTTCTTAAGGCACGTTGTTTTTTTAGCACGGATTTGCAGTATATTCGAAAAAAGTGGTAGCAATTCAGGAATGTCAAGTCCCTATGAATGCCATGGAGGTGAGGAGTTTCCTTGGCCTTGAGGGTTATTGTAGGAAGCTCAGTAAATACTTTGTTAAGATACTAGTTCTCTTGACCTTCCTTACCAAGAAGAATTCGTCTTTTAGCTAGGATTCCAAGTGCGAAGATGCTTTCGAGAATTTGAAGGAAGCTTTGACTAGTACATCGGTATTAGTATTACAGATGATACTTAGTCTTTCACAGTTTATACGGATGCATGTCGTATAATACTAGGAGTGGTTATGATGCAAAAGGGTGACCTGGTGTTCTATGGTAGACAATTGAATTCTTTGAGTAGAGAAAAGGTAGCATTGAATTCTTTATTTATGGAGTGGAAGCATTTGGAGTACATAACTACTTTTTATTTTAGACCCACATCAAACATTACCTATGATTATTAACGGCCCCTACTTTTCATTCAGCTCTATTAGAATAGTTAGGAAGTTGGAATGGAATAAGGATTCCAAAGAACTTGGCTAGAGTACATAATGTTTTTCATGTCTCACGCTTGAGAAAGTTTTGCATGATTCAACGACCATAGTAGAGCCCAGTCAATTATAGGTGGAAGAGATGGATGGCGAGTCACTCATTTGTTGTGTATCTACCTGCATATTATGGCATGCTGTTAAGCGACTTTGCAATAAAACAATTTGTCTTGTTAAAGTTCATTGGGGGGATGAATTGAAAGAAGATGCATGGGAATCAATGGATAGGATCAAGATTTTTAACCACATCTTTTTGATGGAATGCTTTGAATATCCAATCTTAAGCATTTTCCTTAGATAGGATCCTTGAGAGAACCTTGAGGAAAGTGTAAATCTTTAGGTATAAAGCCCGCGGATGGTAATAATGAATGTAAACATGTCATTTGGACACGTTATGGATGATGAATGCTAATGGTTGCATTTCACATACAAAAATTTGCACTAATAGGATGAGCGACCAACTAGGTATTTTCACATGCATATGCATATGGATATTTGGTTTCTTTCACTTTATATGGTTGTTATATACATAGATGTCTAGCATATGGATGGTGGATGAAGCATGCATATAGAATTACCAGTTTTTATTAGGAATTTGCGTACATTTGGATGCATGACATAAACGTATTTGCATAAGCAGAATGTCAACTAAATCAACGGACTGACTGATCTTTTGCATTAGATAGTTTCATATGTACTTCACGACTGCATAAAATCATAAATTGCACAAGAATATTAACTAAAATGATTGTCATTAATGATGTATGAACAAACGGCTATGGATATTGGATGCAAGTTGCTAACTACATTTCTCCATCCATAGAGATTTTAGGGTCGAAATCCCTTAAGAAGGGAAGAATGCAATTTCCCATGTTTTTATAATAATTAATTAATGACGACTTAATTAATAAAATTAGTAAATAATAAAAATTGACATTTTGCAAATGTTGGAGTTTGACCACGAAACTCATACCATTGTGGTATGATAATTTTTTGATGAATTTTCAAATATATTATTTTTCGATCATAGTTCAAATGGAGAAGTTATGACCATTTAAAGTTTAGCATAAAAATAATTATGTATGCAAATCATGTAATTTAATCAATTAAGACTGATTAATTGCTTATATGTATTAATATTCAAATTAGAATGTAATGCATGTATGTAACCAATTAATAAAAATAATTAATTTGTAGCTTATGCAATCAATCAATGGAAATAATTAATTTGTAACGTATGTAGTACAATAATAAAGGAAATTAGTTTGAAACACATATAGTTAATTAATATAAAATTTTAATTAATTATTAACATTGTAACATTAGACTTGCGGATATTCACACAATTAGCAACTAGTCAGTAGAATTATTAAGAGAATGATAAGAATTGGAAATGAATGAATTAAAATGATTTGCATGTATGTATGCATACATAATAATTAAAAGAAAGGTATGACGTGATTTCAACAGGTTAATGTAGGCCTAGTCTAATGGTTAGAAGAAGCTAGTTAACACTATAAATAGAATATAAGTCTAAATCTCAAACACTTACATTCTATTCATTCCTTCTCCATTTCCTTTTCATTTCTTCTTCCTTTCCCACCCTTTTCTCTTCCAAGATTAAAAATAATAAAAATAAAATATAGAATAAATTGGACGGAGAGGATTCACGTGGAGGGAAAAGCCACGGGAAGTCCGTGCAGTTAGAATTTAAACTTCCAAGTGAGTAGTAATCAAATTTTTGAACCAAAAAAGACCAGTTTGTTGGTTTTTGACTTCCTCTAAAATATAGAACCGGATTTTTATGTAAAACATGGACTTTTATATAAAACATAAACCTTATGTAAACATGGCTTTTATGAAAAACATGGACGTTTGTGTAAAACATGGACTTTTATGCAAAATATGGAATTATATTTCAAGTCTGGACTTTTTCATGAAATCTATAGACTCACAAGTCGAATAGGTTAGATTAAACATGATTGGGACTGTCACTATGAAACCACAATCTGTACACGTCAAATATGGACTAGGTGCATATAAAATGGAATAAGTTAATGTAACAATATTTGTAACTCTAAATTAAAAATTATTAAAAGAAGAAACAGATAAAAACTAAATCTTAATTGAAACATTTGATATATATTATGGCCTAAGTTATAGAGAAAATTGCATATGCAAAACCAGGAAAAATCATAATTAGCCTTATCAAGGACACACTCGACCTTAGACCTTAACATCCTATTATTGATGATTTATTTATTTAGTTGATTGGGAAATGAGTTATCTGTTTAACTCTGGGAAAGAGGGGGCCTTTACTTTCTTCCTACTTAAACACAATCTATATTGGTTTGGGGCATGTCCTAACGACGTTTGAGTGTGCAACGTCGCCTCATGGAATAAGAGGCTAAGGATAAAATTCAGTATATGGACTGGGTTAGGAAGTGCTACAAGAAATGTTGGTTGGGGATCATCCTAACAATATTATGACATGCAACGTCAAAATAGGAAATAACAGGCCACAAGGATAAAGAAACCAAAAGGAGTTCACCTTGGCATTGTCGGGCATGCAGGCATCGAAGAAGGAAATAAGAGACTCCAGATATATGTGTGATAATTGGTGTGGTGCCCATCCTCGTGTATTCATAGACAACTTCAAAGTAGGACGTATGAGACCATAGAAGAGCCGTCCCATCTTGGCAATTCTTATTCGAGGCGGATACTGGAGTAAGAAATAGGAGGCATTGACCCTTTATATTACCTAAAAATTGACGTCTTATAATGTTGCCTTACTATTAAATACCATGAAAGACAAATTGTCAGGTAATAAGATCTCATAACAAAATGTCAATATATGATAAATAAAATATACATGAGGAGAAATAGAATAACAATATATAAGAGATTGTACTAAAGGAAGAAACTGACAAATGAATATCAATACATAATGGTTAGAAAAAAATAACTATAAAAGCATGGGGTCATGAATAAATATCTGATACAATAGTCTCGAATATAAATAATAGGTTTATCATGTAAAATAAAATAACAAGTATATATATAGTGTATTGCTAAAAGCACCTAGATTTGTTCTTCCTAATACCATGAGTGGTATTAGGAAGTGTAAAGCTGGGTGCTTTTAGCATTGCACCACCATGTAAAACTAAAGGCACCCAGTTTTAAACTTCCTAATACCACTCATGGTATTAGGAAGAACAAATCTAGGTGCTTTTAGCAACACCCTATATATATATATACACACACACACACACACACACATATGTCAAAATATTGATGCCTTGCCTACAAACGCTCCAGTTGTGCGCTTTGGTAGCATATCCCTAAAGCACCTAAATTCTAAACTAAACAAGTATTTAAGAGCTGTCATGATATAAGTGAAAGTGTCTACATATCGTGTAATATAGGTAGTTGTATATATTTTGAACATCTAGATGGTGCAGTAAAGTAAATGTAAAATACTTAGAATTAAGATGATAAAAGTAAAGAAAATGCAAATGATAAAAAAATCACACCAGATATTTTTATGCTGGTTCAAACACCGCCCTACTTCCAATCTCAGACTCCATTTTGGATTTTAACTATCAACACCATCTCTTCACCCGGAGGAACACGATTGCAATACCACTCGATTTGAATGGACTCCAAGCTCACCAACTTGATTTGATGAACCACAAACTTACCTACTTGATTGGATAGGCCATAAGCTTACCCACCTTATTTAGTCAAGCTACAGGCTTACCTATAAAATAGAAGAATGGTTTTGACCTGACCTTTTGTATTCTAGATAGAACACTGATTTGTCTCTTGTAATACATCCTTCCTATAATCTTCTCCTCAAGTAGAATATGTTTATTTGAATGTGCATGAAGATAAGGAAGATAAAGATTGCTTCAGAATATAGATCTGGGGTGCTACTATTCACACCCCTATTTACACTTCTAGCCACCAAAACTAGAAGCACCCCAAATATTTCAAATTTCCTTTGCTGGCCACCGTCTAAATTAATAACCAAAAAATGCAGAGGCCATTAACTCCTTCCTCTACACCATCGGATTAATGTACTCTACGGATCAAATACCTAAAATCAAATAGTTCAACAAAAAATTAACATAATCCATTTTCATAACCACATTAGCAATTTTAATTTCTATAAATGAGTACTTCCTTCGTCAGTTGTGAAATGATTCATCAAATCAACATTTATTTCTTTTGAGTTATTTGATCGAATACCTTGCATCATATTATCAGAATCATCATGTTTATCGTCCAGTTTGTCATCATTCTAACATTCCATCTATTAAAAGACAAAAAAAAAATTATGTATCAATTTGTAAAAGAAGATATGCATGTTATTCGGATAAAAACCCTACAAGTCAAAACTTACATTGTTATTCTCTATTACAACATCGTCAATTTAATGTCTGCCAAACTTGAAATTTCCAATGAAGCTGAAAAAATATCCTAAAACGCAATGGAAAATAGTAACCATTAAAAAAACCATAACAACATATTCTATAATATAGTAGAAAACAATAAAAATTAAGCAATTCTAACCTTTTTTATCTTCATCTTCCATCTCTATTAGGCACAAAAGAATATCTGTTTTTGTTAGGGTTTAGGGTTTGAAATTGTAGAGAAGTACGCGTTTTTCTCAAGAGAAGTACGTTGATGAATAACTTAGTGAAGAAATAATATATGGTGGTCAGAAGCATATAAAAAATAATCGTTTGTATTAAATTTAGGAGGGTGGCTGGAAGTGTAAATCGGGGTGTGAATAATAGCACCCTAGATCTGAATGTTCGAGTTGCTGGAATATGAAAATAAGTAAATTGAGTTTCATATATCCAAGAATATAATATAATAGGTAGAATTAGATGATTTGATTCTGGAATTTATTTGTGGTTATAGATGCTGAAGAGTTGCAACTCTCTATAAAAAGTTACAATAAAAGGAAATGGCTGCAACTCTTCAGTGAAGAGATTTCCTGTTTGTGAAAGAAGACATATCTTCAGAAAATTTGAAAATACGACTACTACAAGGGGTACAGTCTAGTGAAGTTAAGAGGTTAGTCGACTGAACTAAAGAAGAAAATAAATAGTACAAAAAATACTATATTCAATCGACTAATTCATTAAGTCAGTCGACTGACTGTAGTTGAAACGCTATGTGCATGCATAGGTTTAACTGACTGAAAAGGATGATCCAATCAGCTGACCTGACTGTATATTTGTACTATAGGTCTTGGTTACAAAATTTGATGTAAAAACTTCTGTTATGAATGTATTTATGTATAATTCTAATCAACTAACATAGACTCTAATACACATATAAAATCACATTGATTTCTTCGAGTCTTGTCTTCGTCGTCACA
This sequence comes from Allium sativum, assembly GCA_030737875.1. Lineage (NCBI taxonomy): Eukaryota > Viridiplantae > Streptophyta > Magnoliopsida > Asparagales > Amaryllidaceae > Allium > Allium sativum. The sequence goes on along the minus strand of CM060916.1, from coordinate 363,560,175 downwards.
GTTTATTTGAAGATTCATGAACGTCTATTATTTCTTTATCATCTTTGTGTTAGGGAATGCAGATCTTAAGGCAAACACTAAAGGAGGTGAATAGTGTTTACAAGGAATTTATGAAAATCTTAAACTTAACTGATCTACTATATGAATCACACAATTATTATCACACCAGAGATGATCATAAACACAGAAAGAATCATAGACACAGAAATAAGAAAAATATAAAATGCAGAAAAAGAAAGAACACAATCGATTTTATACTAGTTCGTGTTACTCTTACTTCCATACTGTAACAACCCGGAAAATCGGAACCAATTTAAAAAATTTATTTTAGAAATTTTAATGAATTTTGAGTATTTAAAATGATTTATTTTAAATAATAACGGCCCAAATTTATTTTCAATATAATTAGAATGTATAAATTTATTTAAATCAAAGTTAGAATATAAATATTTATTTTAACTATAAAAGGAATTGGAAATGGCGTGGTAGTTTGAAAATTCGATTTCAAATTTCAAATGAATGTGCAGGATTCAAAATAAGCCAAATTTTAGTGAAGCCAGAAATATTTGAATCTGTTTGAAAATATCCTTCCAATGAATGTGAAAAAACCAGATTTCATAACGGGAATAAAAAGTTACGCCCAGTTTAAAATTTGAAATAGTCGCTATGGAATTTTATATAATATATAGCCCTTAAAAATAGCCATTTTGCAAACGACCTTCGTTTTCGACAAAACCGCTTTGGTTGGATCCGGAATGACACGACCCGAACTTCCCCGGTAAGGAAAGAGCGGATATCGTTGAGAACAGGACAAAATAGAACGCAGACGGAAGAACATTTAAATGTTATTACAACAATTCCATCAGATACAAGAATATACAGAGTATAAATGAATAAATTTCATTAGATAAACATCAGAGATTACAATAAATTACATAGCAGCGGAAAAATATACAAAACACAACTGAAAGTGATACACGGATACAGAGCTTTCCGAGCATCGTTCCAGCTGTAAATCAAGATCCTGTGAATATAAATCTGCAAAACCAAAACTACTAGCTGCCCATGTGGAAAATAGGGGCACCCAGAGTTTAGGTTAAAACAATAAACTCCAGGTCAGTCATGTGACTGGTGTGAGAACTAAAACAGTTATTTAAAACTTTATTTCCAAAGAGAGTAATTCAAGGGACCACACCGTATAACACAGAACGGGTTTCCTCCCAAGAATACTAGTGCATATAACAAAACAGCGCAATGCTCTTTGGAAAAATGAAGCTATTATAAGACCCAGGTCCCATCACACAATGCAACGCAAGCCGGAGTATAGGGTTTTCCCTTATAATAGCCAAATAATGCTTGATACGTTTAAAAACAAATCATTTGATACTGTTATAGGTGTATAGTGTCAAAACAATTTTCAATCATAAATATCAATCATAGGCGGCATGGGTACCATATATCATGTCGCCATACTAGTTCTACATTTAAAACCGCAATGTCACGTATTGGAAATTGGATTTCCGTCATGAGTCGAGGCAAGGGGCAAGCTCCTCTCCGCGTTCGAGACACTCTAGCAAATGTCCCAGGACCCCACTATGATCCTTGGATCTTCAGGGTCGGTCCTCACCTAACTTTGGAGGATTAATTATTCCTGAACACACGTTTCCCGGTCCTTACAGACATATATCTGAGGCGCCTCGTATCCAACAACCACACAGGTGAAAAGTATATAAATGTCAGGGCTGGTAGGTCACTGACACCACCCTAGCTAGAAAGAAACGTCGTGCTCTCCCTGCAGTCACTATCCCGTTTTTGACTCATACCGAGGTGTGAGGCTCGCGAATTCACGCTATACACAAAGCTGCGCCACACAGGACGTGCTTTGATCATCAACCACAAGACTTTGCTTTTCAACAGAAGCCTTGATCAATTGCCACTTACGCGTGCCACACTGGCAATTCACTCCATGCGACTGATGTCCATCGATATACAACCTCTGAGCTCGTACGTCTCAGAGAAGGGCGTTAAGCAAGAGAATAAATTCTCCACCGCCAAACAAATGTATATTTAATAGAGATCAATCAACACAGAATAAAATCCAATGTCAGACACACAATCCACTTACAAGTTCGTTCTGGGTCTGAACGAAACCGGAGGCACTTTCCTCGCATATCCATCCATCTCCAAGTACGTCTGGACGATCACCAACTATTTCCCTCATCTTGGGTGTACATCCCAATCGAGATCATCGGTAATCACCCAAAACGATGTGAAGACTTCCGATCTTCAACCACCGTCTTCATCTTCGACATCTCGTCGAATCGGTTATTCAGAATGGGTATAAATCCGGCCTTTCTGAATAACCCACGTATATAATAAACGAATGTTACACAAACACAACAAACGCCTCATTCCAATTCAGAATATTCTTTTATTCACAAAATCACATTTTTAGGGAATAGGTTCCCATTAATTTTATCAAAGATAAATTCTTCTAAATTTATTCTTTAATCTTCCTTGGGATATCATTTCAAACTAGTCGGATTAGCGAACCACACCGAAGTAATTATTTATTTTATTTCCCAATCCCAACCTATTTATCCCATGGAGAAAACTGGTAATACTCCATATCTAACACTACAGTGTTATCGGTAAAATTAATTACCATTTCACGTTCAAATCTAATTAAAGATTTAACTATCGCTTTGGAGCAAAACTGGTGGTACTCCATTCTCGATCACCTTTCAGATTTGATAATTTAAATTATCAATTCATATTTCAATCTAATTAAATATTCATTAAAACTCCACTTACTTTTAATCTTCTCAAAAATCAACATCCTGCCTTTAACTGGGTTAAAGAACCAATGTCATTTAAAACACGATTCACGATAAACCCAAATCGCATTCTATTGTTAATCAGGTTAAAGAACAGGTGTTGTTCAAAACACCGCTCACGATAAACCCAAAAACCAATTCAAATTCAATTCCAATTAAATATTATTTAATTGATACACTTCATTAAATCTAAATAGAAAGATTTAATCTTTTTCTCTATTGGGCTTAAGAACAGTGTTAATAAAGACACCATTCACGACAAACCCAATTCACATTTGATATTAAATACTAGGCTCTGAATAGAAAGTATACCGGCTTATATTCAATATCAATTCCTGAAACCAACAAATATCGTATTGGAAATAACGATATAAAATATATCTTTCAAATTCCCATAACAATATCTGTATATTCACGAAATCCAACATCAAAATATTCTGAAGATAATTTCGATTCAACTCCAGTCCAATTCAAGTATTGGGAATATTGATTATTTTTAAAATCACTTTCACATTCAATTTATTTATTTCAAAAATAAATTGATTTTAATTCTAGTTCAAAACTAGTTCATTTCGATAAAATTCTATTTTTATCTTTTCAAAATATGGAGTTTTTCATCCCAGTCCTTTCCAATTCATATATTATGATTTTACACAAATTATTGATATTTTTAATAATTTTATCAAGGCCCGTACAGTCGATTTCCAACAACGGCCATCGATCTGCACTTACAACGACCTTTTCTGAAATTGATTTGGACATAATTCCAAATCCAACCGTTAGATTTCAAATTTCTAATATTCATTGGAAAGCTCTTTCCGATACGAACCCAACGGTTCCGGTTTTAGGAGAATCCGACGGTCGGATCTCCCGCAAAGTCAATTCGAAGTCAATGGTTGAAATTTACGAACTACCGCGGCGCGGCGCGTTCTATTCAGGCCATTATATATATATAATATATATATATATATATATATATATTATATATTATATATTTCGTCGATTTCCTTTTAAAACGTATTTTATAAATCGTTTTAAATTCGTTGTCAAAACCATTTCAACGCTACATTCAATTTCAAATCAAAATTGAATATTTCATATCATTACTATATAAATGATAATATTTTCAAAACGTTATATTTTGAAATCACTTCCTTTTTCTATATTCATTATAAAAACGAATATAATCGATATAAATATCGTTCACGTCAAAATGGCGCAACTCTAATCAAAACGGCTTCATATATTTCAATAAATTCGTTATTCTATTCAACAAATGAATATTTATCCCATTCAATACTTGAATCTATATTTCTTTCAACACACGACCAATTTCAACACATGAGTACTGTCAACACACGACTATTTTTGTTATGTAAAATATTTTATAAAACTATGGTATCTATCGTTTGATTTTTAATTAGACTCCACCGTGAAGTAGTTCTAATTTTAAATATGATAAAGATGTAAATTTTATTATTTAAAATATTTTACTCAACACATGAATAGTTCCAACACATGAACATCGTCAACACATGACTATTTTTATATTCAACACATGAATTTTCTTTTATAATATTCATTATTTCCCCAATTGGAATGAGGCCCAATCAATCACCATATAATGTTAATTATATGGATTCCATACAACACATGTATATAATAGCAACGATAAACAATCAACCATCATCCAAGGTGCACCACACAACTGCATAAGCATCAAATATAAATAATTAACGCTTACACAGCCTGTCGACCAATCGATCGACATATAATTAAATAATTGGGATTAGTGTACGCCAAATATCATCCCAACACCCGTGCGGGGTTTCAAATCAACATACACAGATTTTTATTTGTGCAGTTGGGTGATGTGTAAAATTTATCATCCCAATCAATATCAGTCAAATCAGTGCATATTAACAAATTGGCCGATTTGTTTATAAATATTCATTTATTCACTTTCACGTTAAAAATTATATTTTTTTACGATAATTAATTTATTTCAATACATGAATATACTTCATTATCTATTTCACATCAATTTCACAAACAAATTTTCACAACATATCAATCAAACAAACAAGCCATCGATGGTCTGTGGATGACGGGTGTCGGGTGCTGCTAAGCACCGTCTGCATCCTAGTATATATATATAACTAGAAAAACAAATTGAAGAGTGAGAAGTTCTCACCGAAGCTATCCCAACTTCACGACACTTCAAAAGTAGAAGTCTTCTCCGTTCTCGCCTTTCGTCACTTTCGTTACCCGTAGCCACTACATATATAAAAATCACATTTTAATATTGTTGCCATGTATATAAAAATCATATTTTTATAATTACTCCATATGGATAAAAATTCCATTTTTACATCGCTACTATATATATAAAAATTCCATTTTTACATCGCTACTATATAGATAAAAATTCCATTTTTACATCGCTACTATATAGATAAAAATTCCATTTTTACATCGCTACTATATAGATAAAAATTCTATTTTTACATCGATGTTCATAGAATAAAGATTATATTTTTATCACACTATTCTTTATATAAAGATTTCGCCTTTTCAAATATACAGATTTCACCTTTTTATTTCCTTAACCTATATATAAAATTCGATTTTTATCACTTTAATCCACATATAAAAATTCAAGCTTTTTACTTCACGAATAAATATCAAAATCCAAGCTTTTTACTTCACGAATAAATATAAAAATCCAAGCTTTTTACTTCACAAATAAATATCAAAATCCAAGCTTTTTACTTCACGAATAAATATAAAAATCCAAGCTTTTTACTTCATATAAATTTCTACTTGCGTATGTAATTTTATATACATAAGAAATTGAACTTTTATTTGCTATTTACTATTAAAAAAAACAAAATAAAATCAAAATCTATATACTTACAGTCTTCGTTTCCTTCAGCGAAAAGGGGGGGTTCGAACTGGTGCAAGAGGAGGGCGGAAGAGGGTGGGCTGGTGGCGTCGGGGACTGGAAGTGGGGCAGGTGGCGCTTGCGGTGGCCGCTGGTGGTTTGGGGGGGCTATGGGGGCGCGATTGGGGTTTCCGTTCAGAAAAGGGGGGAAGAAGGTGGAGGCGGTGGATGGAGGGCGACGTGGGGAAGGGGGCGACCTTGGTGGTCGGCGCCGCCACCTGGGGGGGAGCACGGCTCCTTCCCGTCCTTCTCTTTTTTTCATTTTGGAAATGAATCGGTTTTTGAAAGAGGGGGGCTGAGATAAAGGAATAAGGGAAGAGAGAGGAAAGATTTTATTTATTTTATTAAATTATTTAATTCAAAAAGTTGACTTTTTATTCGACTTCAAAACGAGGCCCACCGCCTATCGTCCGTAGCATATTACCCCCATTCCGAACACAATGGGATACATACCATAAGCTGATTCGACTGTCTCGATCAGTTTCCGTTAAAATCAACATATAACTCTACATATTGAATTTGAACGCGCATTTCAATTTACCAGGGCCACATACTAACTCGAAAAATTCTAGAAAAATATTTTCTAGCTTCGTATTGACGATACGGTCCTAACAAAACTAGTTTCGTCGAATTTTGAGACCATTGGAAAAATGGCCATTTTCCAGTCGATTAAAATCAACTAAAACTGGTCAAACACGTTTTCCTTTGTCACGCTCACATATTGATTCGAAAAATTATGAAATTTGGAATCTAGCAATAACTTTACATCACTGACCCAACAAAATTGGTTCCGTCGAAATCCGAGGTGGTTTGCAAAATTCTTATTATTAAGGGCCTGAATTCCATAGTGACTATTCAGAATTTTCAACTGGACATATCTTTTGATTCCCGCTATGATATCTCGATTTTTCGGATTTGTTGGAAAGATATTCACAATTAGATCCTAATGTTTTTGGTTTCACTAAAATCCGGATTGTTTTGCACCCGGTACGTTCAATTGAAGTTTGAAATCAAATTATTGAACTACCGCTCCATTTTCAATTCTATTTATAATTATAAATAATTATTTTTATTCTAACGACGACGTATATAAATATATACATTCGAATTCAATTCAAAATAAATTTCTCATCGTTATTATTTAAAATAATTCATTTTAAATATTCAAAATTCGCTAAAATTGACAAAATAAAATTTTTAAACTGGCCCAGATTTTCGGGTTGTTACAATCTCCTCCACTTAAAACTTTTCGTCCCCGAAAAGGAACAAAGTCGAAAGTGGTTTGAATAATCAACTCTACGTTCGATCTGGCTTCCATTCTCCAACTTTTCAGTTTCTGAGAATTTTCAAATTCTTCAAAAATTTGGCTAACACCCGGAATTTTCGAAAAATTTCGCCATAACCTCCTTTGAACGGGGAGAGGTTTGGAAATTTATTGGGCCATATTAGGTACCCAATAAATCCTAATAAGCATACACATATTTATAGTGATATATTCTGGTGTTTACAAGGGAGCATGTATTGATAACAACTCCAGAGAATAAATTCTCGTCACCCTGTCAAAGCCTGAGGGAGTGTGTATTTTAAATGCTCCAGAGGATAAATCCTCGTCACCTCGTCCCATGTGGGAAATAAATAGTCCATGTGCCGTATCTAATAACTAGAGAGACGTGATTATTGTCAACTCTAGACCCGTGTGGGTTTTTTTATTAATTTGGCAATTTTATCGTTACAATTTAAATAGTCCATATCAGTCGTCAGTTCAACCTGTAATATATAGTCATCGCCATACAAGCCTCTCGCTCGTATGGTAAATCTGCCACCTCGTCACACAAGCTCCAAATGCTTATGTGGTATATGATGAAGTATGCCTATCTTCCAGAAGTATGCCATGTAATGTAGTTCAAAATTAATTGTTGCTATCCTATGGCGATGTTTATTATTTACACACAGAATAACCAGCACTCCGCATCCAATGACATTCACAGGAGTTGATATAATAATATTTCGCATCCAACTCATTAAGGTTTACCTATTTGTCGGGCACGCAAATAAAATCTTTACTCAACAGCTATCCAATTTCCTGTTCAAACATATATAATGCACAAGTATATATTTCTAACTATTTTCTAATCAGTTCAATATGTGATTTAATTGAATAAATTTGTTCTGGTTTTTATTGATGATATTCCAATCTTCTCTAAATCAAAGGCCGAAAAGGAACGAAGCCGAAAGTTGTTTAACAAATCAACTCAACTTCTCTTATTTTGACTACGGCTTAAGTTCTTCAACTTTTCAGTTTCTAAGAACTTTTCAAAATTTTCAAAAATTTGGCTAACACCCTAAATTTTCGAAAAATTTCGCCATAACCTCCCCTGCACCGGGAGCACCAGGAAAATCCCGAAATTGCCATATAGGCCTTCTGATCTCAAAAGGAAAAAGAAAAAGCCAAGCGGCTAGCCAATCGGCTCATAAAATCATCGTCACCCAAACAAATCAGTAAATTATAGAAAACATGTACCTATTTGTCGGGCAAACAAATTTTATTCTCTGCTCTAGCCTCCTTGCTATAACCTGTTCAATGTAAGTACATGTATATGCAAGCAAATGAGACCAATTTTCGATACAATTCAATATTTGATACAATTAGGCTAAATGGTTCAAAATTATCAAACAAATAAACAAACAAACAACACAAACATCAATCAATTAGTGAATTAGCGTTTCAAATTCATAATTTTGATACATATACAGAAATCATGTTTTTGATGCCAATTCACAACAATGTATTCTAGCTATATTTTGGTTCTCACACCAGTCTAATGGAAATATATAGAAATCACACCTTCGAAACACGAACATAAATATTGGTGATGGAGCTCCATCATCAAAATCATCTCCTAGCGACTAGAGTGTAATCCTATATCTATCCAGTATATTAAAACTTCGAATATACGTTCATGACGCATATATACAAAACCTTTATATATTGGATTGTCCATATTCAAAATAAATAAATATTCAAATACGTATAAAGCGAATTAAATTTTTAAAACAATATTGTTTTCATTTGAAAATATACTCTTCACACTCATTCTAGGATACTACTGATCCTATCTATAACGAGTCATTCTAATTAGATATTACTATTCCAATATCTGATGAATTCTTTCGTATGGTTCTAATGTGTCTTGTTCTCGAGCTCTGTAAACCAAAGCTCTGATACCAAAACTGACATGACCCGAACTTCCCCGGTAAGGAAAGAGCGGATAGCGTTGAGAACGGGACAAAATAGAACGCAGACGGAAGAACATTTCATTGTTATTACAACAATTCCATCAGATACAAGAATATACAGAGTATAAATGAATAAATTACATTCGATAAACATCAGAGATTACAATAAATTACATAGTAGCAGAAAAATATACAAAACACAATTGAAAGTGATACACGGATACAGAGCTTTCCGAGCATCGTTCCAGCTGTAAATCAGGATCCTATGAATATAAATCTGCAAAACCAAAACTACTAGCTGCCCGTGTGGAAAATAGGGGCACCCAGAGTTTAGGTTAAAACAATAAACTCCAGGTCAGTCATGTGACTGGTGTGAGAACTAAAACAGTTATTTAAAACTTTACTTCAAAAGAGAGTAATTCAAGGGACCACGCCGTATAACACGGAACGGGTTTCCTCCCAAGAATACTAGTGCATATAGCAAAACAACGCAATGCTCTTTGGAAAAATGAAGCTATTATAAGACCCAGGTCCCATCACACAATGCAACGCAAGCCGGAGGATAGAGTTTTCCCTTATAATAGCCAAATAATGCTTGATATGTTTAAAAACAAATCATTTGATACTATTATAGGTGTATAGTGTTAAAACAATTTTCAATCATAAATATCAATCATAGGCGGCATGGGTACCATATATCATGTCGCCATACTAGTTCTACAATTAAAACCGCAATATCACGTATTGAAAATTGGATTTCCTTCAAGAGTCGAGGCAAGGGGCAAGCTCCTCTCCGCGTTCGAGACACTCTAGCAAATGTCCCAGGACCCCACTATGATCCTTGGATCTTCAGGGCCGGTCCTCACCTAACTTTGGAGGATTAATTATTCCTGAACGCACGTTTCCCGGTCCTTACAGACCTATATCCGAGGCGCCTCGTATCCAACAACCACACAGGTGAAAAGTATATAAATGTCAGGGCTGGTAGGTCACTGACACCACCCTAGCTAGAAAGAAACGTCGTGCTCTCCCTGCAGTCACTATCCCGTTTTTGACTCATACCGAGGTGTGAGGCTCGCGAATTCACGCTATACACAAAGCTGCGCCACACAAGCCGTGCTTTGATCATCAACCACAAGACTTTACTTTTCAACAGAAGCCTAGATCAATTGCCACTTACGCGTGCAACACTGGCAATTCACTCCATGCGACTGATGTCCATCGATATACAACCTTTGAGCTCGTACGTCTCAGAGAAGGGCGTTAAGCAAGAGAATAAATTCTCCGCCGCCAAACAGATGTATATTTAATAGAGATCAATCAACACAGAATAAAATCCAATGTCAGACACACAATCCATTTACAAGTTCGTTCTGGGTCTGAACGAAACCGGAGGCACTTTCCTCGCATATCCATCTATCTCCAAGTACGTCTGGACGATCACCAACTGTTTCCCTCATCTTGGGTGTACAGCCCAATCGAGATCATCAGTAATCACCCAAAACGATGTTAAGACTTCCGGTCTTCAACTACCGTCTTCATCTTCGACATCTCGTCGAATCAGTTATTCAGAATGGGTATAAACCCGGCCTTTCTGAATAACCCACGTATATAATAAACGAATGTTACACAAACACAACAAACGCCTCATTCCAATTCAGAATATTCTTTTATTCACAAAATCACATTTTTAGGGAATAGGTTCCCATTAATTTTATCAAAGATAAATTCTTCTAAATTTATTCTTTAATCTTCCTTGGGATATCATTTCAAACTAGTCGGGATTAGCGAACCACACCGAAGTAATTATTTATTTTATTTCCTAATCCCAACCTATTTATCCCATGGAGAAAACTGGTAATACTCCATATCTAACACTACGGTTCTATCGGTAAAATTAATTACCATTTCACGTTCAAATCTAATTAAAGATTTAACTATCGCTTTGGAGCAAAACTGGTGGTACTCCATTCTCGATCACCTTTCAGATTTGATAATTTAAATTATCAATTCACATTTCAATCTAATTAAAGATTCATTAAAGCTCCACTTAGTTTTAATCTTCTCAAAAATCAACATCCTGCCTTTAACTGGGTTAAAGAACCAATGTCATATAAAACACGATTCACGATAAACCCAAATCGCATTCTAGTGTTAATCGGGTTAAAGAACAGGTGTTGTTCAAAACACCGCTCACGATAAACCCAAAAACCAATTCAAATTCAATTCCAATTAAATATTATTTAATTGATACACTTCATTAAATCTAAATAGAAATATTTAATCTTTTTCTCTATTGGGCTTAAGAACAGTGTTAATGAAGACACCATTCACGACAAACCCAATTCACATTTGATATTAAATACTAGGCTCTGAATAGAAAGTATACCGGCTTATATTCAATATCAATTCCTGAAACCAACAAATATCGTATTGGAAATAACGATATAAAATATATCTTTCAAATTCCCATAACAATATCTGTATATTCACGAAATCCAACATCGAAATATTCCGAAGATAATTTCGATTCAACTCCAGTCCAATTCACGTATTGGGAATATTGATTATTTTTAAAATCACTTTCACATTCAATTTATTTATTTCAAAAATAAATTGATTTTAATTCTATTTCAAAACTAGTTCATTTCGATAAAAATCTATTTTTATCTTTTCAAATATGGAGTTTTTCATCCCAGTTCTTTCCAATTCATATATTATGATTTTACACAAATTATTGATATTTTTAATAATTTTATCAAGGCCCGTACAGTCGATTTCCAACAACGGCCATCGAACTACACTTACAGCGACCTTTTCTGAAATTGATTTGGACATAATTCCAGATCCAACCGTTAGATTTCAAATTTCTAATATTCATTGGAAAGCTCTTTCCGATACGAACCCAACGGTTCCGGTTTTAGGAGAATCCAACGGTCGGATCTCCCGCAACGTCAATTCGAAGTCAATGTTTGAAATTTACAGACTACCGCGGCACGGCGCGTTCTATTCAGGCCATTATATATATAGAATATATATATTATATATATTTCGTCGATTTCCTTTTAAAACGTATTTTATAAATTGTTTTAAATTCGTTGTTAAAACCATTTCAACGCTATATTCAATTTCAAATCAAAATTGAATATTTCATATCATTACTATATAAATGATAATATTTTCAAAACGTTATATTTTGAAATCACTTCCTTTTTCTATATTCATTATAAAAACGAATATAATCGATATAAATATCGTTCACGTCAAAATGGCGCAACTCTAATCAAAACGGCTTCATATATTTCAATAAATTCGTTATTCTATTCAACAAATGAATATTTATCCCATTCAACACATGAATCTATATTTCTTTCAACACACGACCAATTTCAACACATGAGTACTGTCAACACACGACTATTTTTGTTATGTAAAATATTTTATAAAACTATGGTATCTATCGTTTGATTTTTAATTAGACTCCATCGTGAAGTAGTTCTAATTTTAAATATGACAAAGATGTAAATTTTATTATTTAAAATATTTTACTCAACACATGAATAGTTCCAACACATGAACATCGTCAACACATGACTATTTTTATATTCAACACATGAATTTTCTTTTATAATATTCATTATTTTCCCGATTGGAATGAGGCCCAATCAATCACCATATAATGTTAATTATATGGATTCCATACAACACATGTATATAATAGCAACGATAAACAATCAACCATCATCCAAGGTGCACCACACAACTGCATAAGCATCAAATATAAATAATTAACGCTTACACAGCCTGTCGACCAATCGATCGACATACAATTAAATAATTGGGATTAGTGTACGCCAAATATCATCCCAACACCCGTGTGGGGTTTCAAATCAAAAAACATAGATTTTTATTTGTGCAGTTGGGTGATGTGTAAAATTTATCATCCCAATCAATATCAGTCAAATCAGTGCATATAAACAAATCGGCGGATTTGTTTATAAATATTCATTTATTCACTTTCACGTTAAAAATTATATTTTTTTACGATAATTTATTTATTTCAACACATGAATATATTTCATTATCTATTTCACATAAATTTCACAAACAAATTTTCACAACATATCAATCAAACAAACAAGCCATCGATGGTCTGTGGATGACGGGTGTCGGGTACTGCTAAGCACCGTCTGCATCCTAGTATATATATAACTAGAAAAATAAATTGAAGAGTGAGAAGTTCTCACCGAAGCTATCTGAAACACCCCACCTCCGTTAGGGTCACTCTCAAAGGGAATGCCCTAATTTTGGTGGAGGTTTATAAGTATAAGTCACAGATATACAAGACAGATATAATAACGCATATTTTTGAACAGCGGAAAACGACAACTTTTATTTCTTCAAAATACGTGTTACACAAACCATGCCATAATACTTCCCAAAATCATAACTGTCTTGATTACATTATTTAAAGAAGCATGAAGAAAACATAAATAAACTGCAAAAGTCCCTTAATTGTTGTCCAAAGCCATAGTCCAAAACGGAAAAGATCCAAGCAATACATTCTTTCTCTTCAAGCTGGATGTGAAAACTGATCAAGCTGCGGTATTCCCTCCCTGAGAACCTTGGGGGGGGGAACGAAAGAAAAAGAGGCGAAAGGAAAAGGGTCAGTCATAAAGACTGAGTAAGTTCTAGTGACTTTCAGTGTAGAAACGGTTAAAACAACCTATCATGTATGAACTGGAACTAAACTTAAGAATGGTGTCAAGGTGAACAAGATAGACTAAGGTGATCAGGATAAGTCATGACAAGTCAAGTAAAGCATCACATGTTCGAGATTCGTTGCATCGACTGTACTTGTATACTAAGCCCATATCACAAGTTAATCACAAAATAAATCCCACGGCCCAATATCATGAAATGACCCTGAAACGGGGTCTGACCCAAGTACGGGGTCCTACGGAGCGATTATCTAGTCGATCGGCTCCCTACAAGTTCTAGCTCGTCAAGTGTCCGTGTCATACGGCTAATCACGAATGTAGTCACCTGTGCTGGGTCCACCTTCGGGTGTATCAGCCCTAGGGTGTCAACCCCTGACACGATTCAAGATGCACAGATAAATCTACGGATACCCAGTGTCTGCCCCGGATACGTGCACGATCGTAGTCCGCCGAACCTACACTGGCGTACCCTACTGCCGTCGTTCACCTCTTACAATCAGCCCAGTAATCGTGCCCCACCCGGCCTAGCCCCAGGGTATCTTGATACTTCTAGAGGGTTACTGCTGAAAGGGGTCGTGTCTTGGGTTTCGCCTAATAGATTAGGTCATGTAATTCGTGACCTAACCCACCTAACAGATTAAGTCATGTAATTCGTGACTTAATCCCTTTCTAGTCTAGTCATGTCAAGATGGTTAAGTATGTCATTTCAGTTCGCGACTTAACCCGCCTACATGTCATGTCAAGTTGGCTAAGTGTTGTCGTTTTCAAGTTCATGACTTAGCCCTACAAACCGTGCTCAAGTTGGTTAAGTTGTCTTTTCATGTTCATGACTTAACCCTAATTGGCATTAATTGATTCGTTAATGCACTGAACCACTCACATTGGATCCTGTTGTTCGTAGCCACTGGATTTGCTGGGCGGTTCCGGGCAGGTTTACGCTACGAACTCAACCCAACCTCGGGTTTCAAGCGCGATGTGACCAACTACCCACATTGGATCCTATTGTTTGCAGCAACTGGATTTGCCGGGCGATTCCGGGCAGATTTACACTACAAACTCAACCCAACCTCGAGTTGGCCACTTTCTTGTTTTCTAAAGTCATGCCCATGTTCTTATCAGATTTTACGATATTTCCATAGCATGTTCATATGTCAACTTCGTGCCCAACTAAGGCATGTTTAAAGTCAAGTTATGGCATGTTCAAGTCAAGTTTTCATGCCATATTTCATGTTATACTTATGCCAAATTTCACAGTTTATGCTTATAATTAATTCAAGTTTTGCCTATTCTACCCAATCGTATCCCCAACGTATATAAACGTACTTCATTCACAAGCATAAACAATTCAAGAGATAAAGGGCAATAACACCAAACATGTGATAGGCATATGTGACAATTCCAACATCACTTGCATAATAAACAGGCTATAACATATCACATGGTTTCAATACTAGCATGATGATAACTTAGCATAGTAATGATTCCAACTTAATTTAACATGATGATTTCAACTTTACATCATAGGCATAATAATCATTGTGGGCATAATAATAATTTTATTATAAACATGAAACATTAAAGGCATAGTAATCCTAATAGGCATAGTGGATTCCAATTTAGCATTTTTAACATAATAATTCTCATAGACATAATGATTCCAATTTATAATAATGATTCTCATCTAACATTATAAACATAATTGTTCCAACTTAGCATTTTTAAAATAATGATCCTCAACTAACATTATAGACATAATGATTCCAATTTAGCGTTTTTAGCATAATGATTCTCAACTAACATTATAAACATAATGGTTCTAATTTAGCATTTTAACATAACGATTCTCAACTAACATTATAGACATAATGATTCCAATTTAGCGTTTTTAGCATAATGATTCTCAATTAACATTATAGACATAATGATTCCAATTTAGCGTTTTTAACATAATGATTCTCAATTAACATTATAGACATAATGATTCCAATTTAGCATTTTTAACATAATGATTCTAAACCAACATAATAGACATAATGATTCCAATTTAGCATTTTTAACATAATGATTCTCAACCAACATAATAAACATAATGATTCCAATTAGTATTTTTAACATAATGATTCCAACTTTTCATTATAACCTAGCAATACCCAATTTTTCATTAATCATGATGGGTATATTAACATCACAAGCATAATTCCATCAATAGTCATAGCCATGGTTTAATTAGTACCATAGGCATGGTTTAATCAACATAAAGATTTCAATAAACATAACGATTCCATGGACATGTATTAGTCCAACTTGCCAAACAATTAAGCCCAAGTGATTCATAACAACATCAAAATCATGACAAGTTTAACTTGCAACGTTGCCGTAGCAATATCCCCAAATTATAATTCAAAGATAAACAATATAAACAATGGATTAACAATAGTTCCTAAATCCGGTTTCAATTCATGGCATGTCCATATTGTTTTAGCCTTTTTGCCTAAAAAGTAACATAGAACTTACAATATGAAGCAAAATAATCCGAATAAAAATCCCAAATTAATTAGTCCCAAATTCGTTGTCTAAGGCATCGTAGTTGTTGTAGCTTCTAGTTGGAGCCTTCAAGAATCGTCCTCTATCTTCTATAATTTCATTCTTTGTATTTTTAATTCAGAGCTCTAGGTTTAATGGCAACGGCCTGAGGTTAAAATGAGATAGTATGATTTAGGCTAGGTCTTAGGTCCTTTTTATAATGTTTGTGAGTTGTTTTAGATTGTCGATGGAGCTTGATTCAATAATAGCCGTTCGTTTGAAGGAGAGGCCAATCCGGAGCTGACACCTAGCCCTAGTGACAAGGCAAGGCTTAGAAAATCGACTAAACATAGACCAGGCCAGCCAGGGTGGGCTGGGTTCGACCTGGCTCTGGGCCAGGTCGACAGCCCAGTCGACACGGGTGTCGACAGCCCTGTCGACCTCTAGCCCAGGTCGACTGCCAAGTCGACCTGGGTGCCTTAGGCGGGAATTTTCCCGTCCTGGCCAATTGGGCCCGATTTTGAATTTTAAACTTGTTTTTCAGAGCAGTTTTCGTCTGTTTTGAATTTTAACCTGAATTCTGAAACTTCCGGAGGCCATATCTTCTTCATACGGACTCCGTTTTTCGAAAACTCGGACTCTATTTCGCGTATTTTTCCGAGACGAACACAATGGCGTATCCCGTTTCCCTTAATTCTTTGATTTGAAATTAATTATACTTTAATTTATGAATTTCACTGTTATAGAATACACGGGGTGTTACACTATCCCAACTTCACGACACTTCAAAAGTAGAAGTCTTCGCCGTTCTCGCTTTTCGTCACTTTCGTTACCCGTAGATACTACATATATAAAAATCACATTTTTTTATTGTTTCCATGTATATAAAAATCATATTTTTATAATTACTCCATATGGATAAAAATTCCATTTTTACATCGCTACTATACAGATAAAAATTCCATTTTTACATCGCTACTATATAGATAAAAATTCCATTTTTACATCGCTACTATATAGATAAAAATTCTATTTTTACATCGATGTTCATATAATAAAGATTATATTTTTATCACACTATTCTTTATAAAAAGATTTCGCCTTTTCAAATATAAAGATTTCACCTTTTAATTTCCTTAACCTATACATAAAAATTCGATTTTTATCACTTTAATCCACATATAAAAATTCAAGCTTTTTACTTCATGAATAAATATCAAAATCCAAGCTTTTTACTTCACGAATAAATATAAAAATCCAAGCTTTTTACTTCACGAATAAATATCAAAATCCAAGCTTTTTACTTCACGAATAAATATAAAAATCCAAGCTTTTTACTTCATATAAATCTCTACTTGCGTATGTAACTTTATATACATAAGAAAACGAACTTTTATTTGCTATTTACTATTAAATAAAAGAAAATAAAATCAAAATATATATACTTACAGTCTTCGTTTCCTTCAGCGAAAAGGGGGGAGTCGAACTGGTGCAAGAGGAGGGCGGAAGAAGGTGGACTGGTGGCGTCGGGGTCTGGGAGTGGGGCAGGTGGCGCTTGCGGTGGCCGCTAGTGGTTTGAGGGGGCTAGGGGGCGCGATTGGGGTTTCCGTTCAGAAAAGGGGGGGAAGAAGGTGGAGGCGGTGGATGGAGGGCGACGTGGGGAAGGGGGCGACCTTGGTGGTCGGCGCAGCCACCTGGGGGAGAGCGCGGCTCCTCCCCGTCCTTCTCTTTTTTTTCATTTTAGAAATGAATCGGTTTTTGAAAGAGGGGGGGGGCTGAGATAAAGGAATAAGGGAAGAGAGAGGAAAGATTTTATTTATTTTATTAAATTATTTAATTCAAAAAGTTGACTTTTTATTTTGACTTCGAAACGAGGCCCACCGCCTGTCGTCCATAGCGTATTACCCCCATTCCGAACACAATGGGATGCGTACCATAAACTGATTCGACCATTTCGATCAGTTTCCGTTAAAATCAACATATAACTCTATATATTGAATTTGAACGCGCATTTCAATTTACCAGGGCCACATACTAACTCGAAAAATTCCAGAAAAATATTTTCTAGCTTTGTATTGACGATACGGTCCTAACAAAACTAGTTTCGTCGAATTTTGAGCGTTGGAAAAATGGCCATTTTCCAGTCGATTAAAATCAACTAAAACTAGTCAAACACGTTTTCCTTTGCTACGCTCACATATTGATTCGAAAAATTATGAAATTTGAAATCTAGCAATAACTTTACATCACGGACCCAACAAAAGTGGTTCCATCGAAATCCGAGGACGTTTGCAAAATTCCTATTTTTAAGGGCCTGAATTCCATAGCGACTATTCAGAATTTTCAACTGGACATATCTTTTGATTCCTACCATGAAATCTCGATTTTTCGGATTCGTTGGAAAGATGTTCACAATTAGATCCTAATGTTTTTGGTTTCACTAAAATCCGGATTGTTTTGCACCCGGTATGTTCAATTGAAGTTTGAAATCAAATTATTGAACTACCGCTCCATTTTCAATTCTATTTATAATTATAAATAATTATCTATATTCTAACGACGACGTATATAAATATATACGTTCGAATTCAATTCAAAATAAATTTCTCGTCGTTATTATTTAAAATAATTCATTTTAAATATTCAAATTTCGCTAAAATTGCCAAAATAAAATTTTTAAACTGGCCCAGGTTTTCGGGTTGTTACACGGAATGTCAAATTATTGCTATATTCTAATTTTCATAATTTTTGGAATTAATATGTGAGTGCAGTAAATTTAAATGTGCTTGGTAATTTAAATTTGAATTGGATCGACCAGAAAGTGACCATTTTTTAAACGGTCTCCAAATTCGATGAAATTAATTTTGTTAGGACCGTATCGTAAAACCATAGCTATATTTAATTTTTCTGGAATTTTTGGAGTCAGTATGTAGCTCCAGTAAATTAAAATATACATTTAAATTCAATTTATATTGATTTATATTTAAAGAAAAAACTGATTGAAACAGTCGAATTGGCTTATGAAACATATCCTATTGTGTTCGAAATGGGGGTATTTAGCTGGAGGCGATGGTCGTTGGATTTGATTTGGACTTCAAATGGTCAAACAAGCTATTTTGGAGAATTAAATATTAAATAATATAAATAAAATAATATAAATCCTTATAAAATCCTAACCCTATGAACCCTTAATTAACCAGCCGCCACAAACGAGATTCGCGTTCCTAAGCTTCCGAACTAAATCCCTAATTTTCTCCAAAACAGCAAATCAAAATCAGGAATTCATAAAACAAAAATTGTAGCGCTCTTTTCAAGCTTAAATTTCATATAAGGATGATGATCTCTCGATAGCTGGTTCAAATGGGTTTTCGTGGATGAAGACCCCACCGAAGTTGCTGAGGTGGCCACCATGGGTGGGGGGTTCGAAGCCGCATCATTTTCTGGTCATGAATAGTGGTCGCTTGGTTGTGGGGTGAGCGACGATAGCGGGTTCAATTCGATGATTGGTTTAACGTAAAAGGGAGCGACGGGTTATTAAGGAAGAAGAAAGGGGAAACCAACAACAACGTTTTTAAAACATTATAAAAGGTGTATATTTAAAATTTATTTATATAATTAATATTGTTAATTAGAATGTAATTAATTTATTAATTTTATTAGTTAATGGTAATTATATAGGTGAAAATAAAAAAAACATGATTATTATAAAATAGCTTTGTAAATTAAAAAGGTTGTTTTTAAATTATAAAATGGCTTTGAAAATTAAAAATATGATTTCTATAAGTAAGAAAAAAAATGCAAATTTTATATAAAAAGGCATAGAATAAACATGGTTTTAAAAAGAAAATTAGATATTGTTTAAAAATAGATATGGTTTTAAAATATAAAAATCTTTGTTACAAGTAGGATTTTTAAAATATAAATATCATTATTAAAATGTGATTTTTTAGAATATAAATAACAATGGTTCAAAACGAGATTTTTTACAATATAAAATATTGGAATAAAAATGTGTTATTATATATATATATATATATATATATATATATATATAGCAGTAAAAATATGATTTTTACATAAATGACTTCATTATAGAAATATGATTTTTATATATAGCTTAAATAAAAATATGATTTTCATTATAAAAGATTTGTTTTAAAAATAAGATTTTTAAAAATATATAGAACGATTTAAAAATGTAATTTCTAATTCTATGTATAGTGTTGTTTTAAAAATGTGGTTTTTAATGTAAATCGTATTAAGCAAATGGCGTTGGAATCTGAACAGCGAATCTGAGCGACAATAAAGAATGGCGGAGTGGAAACCAAAGGTGAGAACTCCTTCTCACTCAAACTTTTATGGTTAAATATATACTAGGTTGCAGACGGGAATTAGTAGCTCGTGACACCATCGTCCACAGACCATGGATGATTTGTTTGATTGTATTATGTTGTGGAAATTGATTGTGACTGTATATATGAACTGTATAAAATATTCATGTGTTGAAATAAATATTTTATAGTTAAAAATATAATTATTAACAAATATATGAATAAAATAAATATTCATGTACAAATCGGACGATTTTTTTATATACACACATTTAACTGATATTGATTGGGATGATAAATTTTACACATCGCCCAACTGCACAAATAAAATCTGTGTGTGTTGATTGAAACTCCACATGGGCATTGGGATGATATTTGACATACACTAATCCCAATTGTTTAGTTGTATGTTAATCGATGAGTTGACAGACTATTGTAAGCGTTAATTATTTATATTTAACGCTTATGCAGTTGTGTAATGCACTCTGGATGATGGTTGACTGTGATTGATGTATGAAACCCATATAAATAAAATTATACGATAATTGACTATACCTGATTCCAATTCGGAAAGAATGAATATTTTAAATTAACAAATATTTTAAAATAACGAGGAATGAATATTTTAAAATAACTAATATTTTAGAATAATATTCAGTAATGGATCAAAATATGATTTTGATGTCCGATTTGGGATGGACACGAATATATTTATATATATGAAGCCGTGTTGATTAGATTAACGCCATTTTGACGTGAACGATATTTATATCAATTTTATTCATTTTTATAATGAATATTGAATAGGAAATGTTTCAAAATCTGATATTTTGAAAATGTTAACATTTATATATTATAATGATAAGGAAAATTCAATTTTGATTTAAAATTGAAAATGAATTTATAAAATACGTTTTAAACAGAAATCGATGAAATATATATCATATATATATATATATATATATATATATATATATAATGGCCTGAATAGAACGCGCCGCGCCGCGGTAGTTCGTAAATTTCTACCATTGACTTTGAATTGACATTATGGGAGATCCGACCGTCAGATTCTCCTAAAACCGGAATCTTTGTGTTCGTATCAAAAGGTGCTTTCCAATGAATATAAGTGATGTAAAATCTAACGGCTGGATTTGGAGATACGTCCAAATCAAATTTGGAAAAGGTCTCTATGGATGCAGTTCGATGGCCATTAGTGGAAATCGACTGTACGGGCCTTGATAAAATTATTAAAATATCAATAATTTGTGAAAAATCATAATAAATGATTTGGAAAGAATTTGGATGAAAAATTCCATGTTTGTAAAGATAAAAATATGTTTTTATCAAAATGAACTAGTTATGAACAAGAATTGTAATCCAATATTTTTAAATAAATAAATTGGATTTGGAATGGTTTTAAAAATAACCAGAATTTCCGATATATGAATTGGAATGGGTTTGAATCGAAATTATCTTCAAAATATTTCGATATTGGATTCCGTGATTATACGAATATTATGGAGGAACTTGGAATATATATATATATCGTTATTCCCAATACGATATTTGTTGCTTTCAGAATTTGATATTGAATATAAGCCGATATATTTTCTATTCAGAGCCTTGTATTTAATATTGAATTGGGTTTGGGTTTGTCGTGAATGGTGTTTTCCTTAACACTGTTCTTAAACCCAATTGAGAAAAGAATAAATCTTTTAATTGAGATTATTAGAGTTCCCAGTTAATTAACATTTAATTGGAATAAAATGGGATGTGAATTGGGTTTATCGTGAACTGTGTTTTTAACGACATTCGTTCTTTATCCCGATTTACAGTGAAATATGATTTGGAATTTATAAATCTTTTTATTAAGATTTAATGGAAAATTTCCAAAGTAAAGTTTTCCAATTTAATAAATTGGAATGGAATGGAATTCGATTTGGTAATAATCGAAGTGAGCTTCTGTGAAGGAAGATTGTTAATATATATGGAATTTAAAAGACTTTGTCGTTATTCCATTTATATTATTAATCGGATACGGAAATTGATATCGATTATATATTGATTTATTTTCCGTGAAGATTCCATAATTAATGGAATGTGATTTGGGTTTATCATGAACTGTGTTTTAAATGAAATTAGTTCTTTAACCCAGTTAAAGACAGGATTATGTGTCTAACATTGTATTTCGAATAGTATGGTTGATCTCTGCTAAATATACATCTGTTTGGTGGCGGAGAATTCATTCTCTTGCGTAACACCTTTCTCTAAGACGTACAAGCACAGAGGTTTTGTATCGGTAGAAATCAATAGTACGGTGTAGATTGTCGATGTGTCATGTTTGTGTTTTCAAAGTTAAATAATCATTAATATTGGTTTTTGGGAAGATTAAAACTAAGTGGAGTTTTAATGAATCTTTAATTAGATTGAAATGTGAATTGATAATTTAAATTATCAAATTTGGGAAATGATCAAGAATGGAGTATCCCCAGTTTTGCTCCAAGCGATAGTTAAATCTTCAATTAGATTTGAAAGTGAAATGGTAATTAATTTTACCGATAACACCATGGTGTTAGATATGGAGTATTACCAGTTTTGCTCCATGGGATGAATAGGTTAGGATTGGGAAATTAAATAAATGATTACTTCGGTAAGGATCGCTAATCCCGACTAGTTTGGACAAACCTTAATTTGGTTTGAATTAATATCCAAAGGAAGATTAAAGAATAAATTTAAAGAATTTATCTTTGATTAAATTAATCGGAACCTTTCCCAAAGGATATGAATATTTAAATAAAAGAATATTCCAAATTGGAATGAGGCGTATGTTGTATTTTATAGCACTTGATTTTAAAATACGCGAGTTATTCAGAAAGACCGGGTTTATACCCATTCTGAATAACTGATTCGATGATAAGTCGACGATGAAGACGGTGGTTGAAGACCGGAGGTCTTCACATTGTTTGGATGATTACTGACGTCTTGATTGGGCTGCACACCCAAGATAGGGTAATAAGCGGTGATCGTCCAGACGTACTTGGAGATCGACCGAATAAGCGAGCAACTCTCTCCTGTATTGGACATATGGGACGAGGAATAAGGTGCCTCTGGTTTCGTTCAGACCCAGAGCGAACTTGTAAATGGTTGTGTGTCTGACATTGGATTTTATTCTGTGTTCATTGATCTCTATTAAATATATATTTGTTTGGCGGCAGAGAATTTATTCTCTTTCTTAACCCCCTTCTCTGAGACGTATGAGCTCAGAGGTTATATATTGATAGACATCAGTCGCATGGCGTGACTTGCCTGTGTGGTATGCTGAGATGCAAATGATCAATGCTTCTATTGAAAAGCTGAGTCTTGTGGTCGATGATCAAAGCATAACTTTAATATAGCATAGCTTTGTGTATAATGTTAATTCGCGAGCTTCACACCTTAGTATGAACCAGAAACAGGATGAAGGACGGCAGGGAGGACATGCGTTTCTTTCTAGCTAGGAGTGGTGTCATGATATGGAACCTAGATGTAATGACCCGCATTCTACGCATTAGGGGATCGTAGAATATTTATTTCTTTCTCATGCGCAGTCGTATAGCCATGTAACTTTGAGAGACGACTATTGGGGTCATTTCCCATATTCATGATTTTTGCCGATTTTTAAATGACCATTTTGCCCCTAGCTGATTTTGTTTCGGCCACAACTTTTGATTGGTAAGGAGTTTTGACCTGAAACCACTTCCCTTAGATCCGGATGATGGTCTACCTTTTCATAAAGTGGTCATATCAGCCAAACGGACTCACCGTTTGGGAGATATGGGTGAAACAATGTTTAGAAGGTGGAAAATAGCTTAACCGGGCCTAATTAGAGTGATTAGCAAAAGGGCCCATAATCCATTTCGGGATTAGGGTTATGGGGAGGCTGAGAACAGTAGAAAACGATCTATTTTCATTTTCTCAGCCGCCTCAAACATTTCCCTAATCCTAGCAATGGCCTCCAACACCAAATCACCTTCTAATCACCATTTAATCAAGTTTTAGCCTAATCTACGTCTAATTAAGCCAAAACAACACCAAATCAGAGTTGGAGCTTGTGTGTTGCATTAGAATTCAACCCAAAATAGAGAATATTTCAGATCTATAATTTGATTGTGGCTAAGGTGAGTGATTTGCATTGTTTTTCACTAATTACGGCAAATTAGGGGTGATTAGTGATAATTAGCGAAATTTTAACTCAGAAAAATCTAGAAAAAATTAGTAAAATTCTAAAATATTATTTTAGGGCTCTGACAGAAATTTGGGTTAATTTGGATAAGTTTTGCTAGTTGTATGTTTAAACATGATTAAGGGAGATTAAGGGGAAAAATGGGTTTTTAGGTATGTTTGATCTATATTATCATGATTATTTGTTGTTTTAGTGTTTTGGATGACTATGCATGTTGCTATGACTGTTTGGAATGATTTGTGATTGCATAGAAAAGTCAGTTTGGTCGAAAACGCCGCCGAGTGGCATAAATTGCTCGCTGGATAAAGTGCAAGAAATATCAAGGAGACCGGATTGGATCAGATCTTCCGAACCCACTCGTGGAGCATCCCACGACCGACCCCGAACCGCTCGTGAATGATGACACCGAACCGACCCGAACCCAATGGGTGCTTGCGATCCGATCTGAGGAGTTGACATACATGGACTGGTTTGAAGGGAGGATCCCCGGACCGAGCCGCTTCTGCATGGTGACCACGAGCTGAAGCACACCTGAACCGAGCTGTGGAGCTACTTCGACTCGACCCGAAGAGCACAACTCGAACCGTTTGGTGGACCACGAACCATGCTTGCGCACTTGAACCGACCTGATGTTCTGGAGCTGGAATCACGAACAGACCAGACCTGAGGAGGAACCCACGACCCGACCCGAACGGGGTTGATGAACATGGACTGAACGAGGAGGAGAAGACCGATCCAAATGGAAGCTTGTTTCCAAACCAATCCGGAGGAGACCAAAACCCGAGATGCAAAGGCAGTCCAAATGGGAAGTACAACCCATGATCCAGATGGGAACCAACGAGTTAACTTCATGATTGGACTTTGCTGCGGGACATGTGCTAAGGAGTTGTCGACGTCCATAGCTTTGATCCACCACTGAGATACGATTGTTAGGCTATGGATCAGTGCAGTGGGGTAGTTATTACTCCATGGGGCAGAGTGATCGTAGCATGGCTATGAGCCAGTGCAGTGGAGTCGTTACGACTTTTTGGGGGCAGAGTGGACATAGCAAGGACTAGTGGCTATGGATCAGTGAAGTGGATTCACCATGACTCGATGGGGCAGAGTGATCATAGCAAGGATTTCGGTGATCAAAGTGGTGGATATCGTATGCTTTACGCACTGAGTGAGAGCTGTGAGGATAGTTGTTATGCTTGATTGTTTAATATCACTATGACATGCTCACCCCTCTCCCGTATCTTTATACCATATGTTAGTGTCACCTTAGAGTATTGTACATCTTGTTATGCTAACTCTTTGGTTGTAGGTCTAGGTTCAGGTATGGTTTAGTATACCTGTTATTATTCTGTTTTGCTGCTTATTGCTCAATCCAGACTTTTGTTTGACCCAGAGTTTTATGTCTCTTCTTATTACTCTGGGTGCTCTTAAATGGGCAGACTAGAGACAGGTTAGGTGGTATGCACGAGTAGTTGTACTGAAGACGAGTAGGAGGCTTCCACATATGATATATATAGATATTCTCCCTGTGTCACTGCTAGTCACTACTTTGGAATTAGTAGTGTACCTTTCTTATTTTGCTTTAGAGACTTCTCCAAGTTGTAATAATGATGATGTGGAAATAAGCTGTATTTTGAATTTCCGCTGCTATGATGATTATGGTTTAGTTCTCAGCTTATGCACTGTCTCGCCTGTTTTATGTCAAGTATGTTATTAATATATTTTATTCCATGCGCTATGAGACATTCTACAGGTTCCTTGTTAGTTCAAATTCCCTTATTTCCTTTATTTGACGACCGTCCTGTGCTGGTCAGGCATAGGCACAACGTACCTTCATTGGAATTGTCGTCTGGTGCGGGGCAGGCCATCATATTTGGTATCAGAGCTCTAGGTTGTGTAGTTAACCTAGGGAAGACACCAGGGAGAGGTAGTACGTATATGAGAGCGCATATTTGTGATATTTTGATTTTCAAAAGCTATATATATATATACTATTAGTACATTTAAGGATGAAGTCGCATTGCACTGACACCACTGAAGAGAGGGTTAATCGTTTCTCCTTACAGATTGAACAATGAGCCGATATGCTAGGGGTACTGGTAGAGGAGCTAATAATGGGAATGCTCCTGATATGAGGATGATGTTCATTGACTTCATGAGAGAGATGCTTAGAAATGTGCAAGGAGCAGTTCCCAATGCTGCAAATGGTGGTGGTGCAGCAGTGCAGGCGCCTAGGGCCGATTTCGCCAAGCTATGCAAGGATTACACTAGTCTTGGAGGGAAGTCGTTCCACGTAACGGAATCGGCTACAGAAGTTCAGGATTGGTTGGATAGCTGTGAGCGTATCTTCGAAGACTTGGGTATCGAGGATGCGACGAAGAGAAAGCTAGCATCTCGTCAGCTGCAAGGACGGGCGTTGAATTGGTGGAATGCTATTAAGGAAGCTATTCCAGAGGATCAAGTTACATGGGATCGGTTTAAGGCCCGATTCAGTGAAAAGTTTATCCCAACTGCTCAGAAGTTAGAGTTGTTTAGGAAGTTCTTGGAGCTTAAGCAGAATGGTAGGGCAGTCTCAGAGTATATTGTTGAGTTCGATACTTTATCAAAGTATGGATTATCTCTTATCGAAACTCCCGAGAAGAAGAATGAGAAGTTCATAACAGGCTTAGATCAGTACTTGGGCGAAAGGCTTATAAACCATACCGAAGAGACATTTGAATCGATTGTGGGGAAAGCTTTGAGATCAGAGAGTCTATACCTTAAGTCGAAGACTGAGGTTGCATCTGCAGAGAAGCCAAAACCGCAAGCAAGCGGTGGAGGCAAGAATGGTTCTCAGAATAAGAGAAAGCAGAATCAGACCAAGGATGGCCAGAAGAAGAAGAACGAGAAAGATGTTGAGTGCTTTAGCTGTGGCAAGAAGGGCCATTATGCCAAAGAATGTCGAGCAAAGCCAGCGGACAGGAAGTGCTTCAACTATGGCCAAGGTGGACATCACAAGGATAAGTGTCCACAACCCCCTAAAGAAAAACAGATTGTGAAAGCATATGCTATCAATGATGTTCCTTCTCCATAGAATGCCCCAACTGTGACGGAGAAAGGAAAGAATGTCGTCATTCAAGGTATGCTTTCTGTTTATGATGTTCCTTTTTGAGTATTGTTTGATACCGGAGCTTCCCATTCCTTCATATCTAGTGACCTGATATATAGGTTAGTATTAGAACCCGAGATAGTCGATAGACCTTTAGCGGTGACGAACACGATTGGTGGTTCAACTAGCCTTAGCATGAATTGTCGTAATGTGATCTTATCGAGTCATGGATGCATGTTTGTTTGTGATTGCTTTGTTTTGGGCTTTACTGGATTTGGCATTATTTTGGGAGTTGATTGGCTCCAAAGGTACGGAGTTATAGTAGACTGTGAGGGCTTTTTGGTGACAATTAGAGCGGATGATGGGCGGAGGGTAGTGTTTGGTGGTCTACCTAGTGATGGGGTAATGGATAGTTTTCTAAATTCCCTCGACATCCCGCATGATGAGTTGTCAGATGTGCCCGTGGTTGGCCAGTACCCGGACGTCTTCGAGGAAGTGACCGGACTTCCACCACACCGAGAGATTGAGTTCTGTATTGATTTAGTGAAAGATGCCAGACCTATAGTGATGCCACTTCGTCGTATGGCGCCAAGGGAGCAACGAGAGCTCGGGGTGTAAGTAAGCAATCTTTTGAAGAAGGGATTTATCAGAAGAAGTGTTTCTGAGTGGGGAGCACTAGTTGTGTTTGCTACCAAGGCAGATGGTTCCCTTCAATTGTGTGTGGACTACCGCGAGTTGAATAAGGTGACGAGGAAGAATAAGTATCCTCTACCACGGATTGATGATTTGTTTGATCAGTTGAGTGGCACGAGAGTCTTCTTCCAGATGGATCTCGCGACAGGTTTTCATCAGCTTAGGGTGGAAGCTGAGAGTATAGTTAAAACGATATTTCGGACGCCGTCTGGATTCTATGAGTGTTGTCATGCCATTCGGATTGGCCAATGCACTAGCATATTTTGTGGATCTTATGAATGGAGGTGTTGAGAAAACACCAATTGAAAGCAAAGTTCTTTAAGTGTCACTTCTGGAGGAAGGAAGTGAGATTCTTGGGCCATGTTGTTTTAGAGAATGGTATTGCTGTGGACCCTGCAAAGGTGGCTATGGTACAAGATTGGTCTACACCCAAGAATGCAACAGACATAAGATGTTTCTTGGGATTAGCTAGATATTATCGTAAGTTTATCCAAGACTTCTCCAAGACAAAAACACCATTGATTCAATTAACCAAGAAAAATTGAGCTTTTGTTTAGGACGAAAAGTGCGAGAATGCATTTAATAGTCTGAAGGAAAAGTTGACATGTGCACTAGTGTTAGTCTTTCCTAAAGGGAATGAAGAGATGACGGTATACACATATGCCTGTGGTACCGGACTAGGTGCTGTATTGATGCACGGAGGTAGGGTTGTAGCTTATGCTAGTCGGCAACTGAAACCGCATGAGAAGAGATATCCTACCCATGATTTAGAATTGGCAGCGATCGTGTTCGCATTAAAGATGTGGAGACATTATCTCTTGGGAGAAAGATTCAAGTTGTTTACCGATCATAAATCGTTAAAGTATCTTTTCTCTCAGAAGGATTTAAATCTCCGACAGCAAAGATGGTTAGAATTCTTGGCTTCCTACAATTTCGATATCGCATATACACAGGAAAGGGCAATGTAGTAGTTGATACACTGAGTAGAAGACATGCCAGTTTAGGGGATATCTTTCTAGAATGGAAGCAACTGGAGTACATCGCTGGGTATGATTTCAGACCAAAGTGCGAATTGGATCCAGAAGTATTAGCAAGTTTGATGATCAAACCCACTTAGATTGAGCGGATTGGTTCCAGTCAGAGAGACGATCCTACCTATTGGAAATCATCTCCAAGTTAGATATGGGTATCGACGAGGAGATGAACAAGTATGGGCTTGATCGAAATGGATGGCTTAGAAAGAATGGAAGACTAATTGTGCCCAATGTCAATGAAGTGAGGGATGAAGTGCTTAGAGAATGTCATCACCCGAAACTAACCATCCATCCCAGTGGTAACAAAATGTATCGAGATATGAGGAAAACCTACACCTACTACTGGGAAGGGATGAAACGAGACGTTGGGAATTTTATATCCAAATGCATGAACTGCCAGCTAGTTATAGCTGAGCAAAAGACATCTAGTGGTTTGTTGCAACCATTAGAAATTCCAGAATGGAAATGAGAACAAGTCTCAATGGATTTCATTGATGGGTTGCCAAGGGCTAGATCGAGCCATGATAGCATTTGGGTGATTGTGGACGGATTGACTAAGAGTGCAAGGTTTATACCCGTCAAGTTGAATAGACGGCAGCTAAGTTAGCGGAACTATATATGAAGTGGGTAGTGAGACTTCATGGAGTACCTAAAAGCATTGTGATTACCCGAGACTCGTTGTTTACTAGTGGGTTTTGGAAGAGCTTACAAGAGGCTCTAGGGTCAGAATTATATCTTGGTACCGCGTATCATCCTCAAACTGATGGTCAAACAGAGAGGGTAAATCGTATATTAGAAGATCTCTTAAGAGCTTGCATATTGGATTTTGGTGGATCATGGGATGACCATTTGCATCTAGTAGAGTTTGCATATAATAATAGTTATCAATCTAGTATTTGTAACATCTCGGAATTTTGGTGATTTAATAATTAATTTGTTTAATTATTTTAAAATGGTGTTTGGTAATATAATGGTTTGAATTTAAATAATATTTATTATTTAATTATTTTAAATAATGGGATAATAATAATTTAATTCTGAAATAGTCGAAAATAGCTGAATTTGGCAATATGATGTAAATTGAATAATTTATTCTATTCAGTTGAGTTCAAATTCTAGTCGGGATAACGAATATATTTATAATATTGATATTTGAACATGGTAATTATAATATAATTAAAATCGAGCCGTAATGTCGCGATAATTCTTAATATTGAGTTTTGAACTTCAACTGAGTGTACAGAATCTGTTTTAAAGCAGATTTCTGTGAAACACAAAGCATTGGCATCTTTTGAACTGTATTTTTCTAATGGAAGTGAAAAATCGAGATTTTGTCTTATAGATTGTAAGTTAGGTTCAAATCAAATTTTCAAATAGTTGTTATGAAATCGTTTATAGGCC
Source organism: Allium sativum (assembly GCA_030737875.1). Lineage (NCBI taxonomy): Eukaryota > Viridiplantae > Streptophyta > Magnoliopsida > Asparagales > Amaryllidaceae > Allium > Allium sativum. Next base: position 363,529,147 of record CM060916.1, on the reverse strand, counting down.
ATAACGATTTATTAAATATAATTAAATATTGGTTTCGAATTTGGACAAGACATTGGAGACGTATACTTAGTTTCATTTTTAGAATTTTACCATAATTTTTAAATTTTGAAAATAAGAAAATTTTTATTTGGAGTATTTTACACTCTATACCAACATTTTGGGATATCACGAAATAAGTTAACTAATTTGTTTTATTATATGTTGGGGATCGTGGCACATTACATGTCACAATCATATTTTTATTTCTGTCTGTAGCAGTCGATAAGTAAGTGGAGTTCTCTGTAACTTATAACACATAAACGGTTAATAATATATACAATCGGACAAGTTAACATTGTTAGTTGTCAAATATGCATAAACTATTTAAACAATAATCTACATTCATCTTAGGTGAGGATATATATATTATTTTGCTAAATACATTACTTCTTGACAAGAATTCATCCAATATTGACAGACGTGAATGCTACAAACATACACCGAAATTTGTCATTCAAGAGTTTACATCATATGTTGGTATGTACATATATTTAATGGAGCACATGCTGGCTGAGACACAATTGCAGACTAAAATTGTAAAAGCACAATCCTATTTTTATTAGCCTAATTGAGGTCCTTCCTTTCACCTAACATTTCACGTCGAACACCATACCCTAAACTGTCATCTATCCCATAACCTTATAGCCTACCCACGTAACAACAGTAACCTAAGCTGAAAACTGTGAGGACACGTTCAATATATAAAGTAGAGTAGGAACAAACTGATTTTTGGCAGGCAGCTACATTTCAAAAATAGCAATGCATTTTCTAATCAGCTGCAACAAATATCTTCTCACCTTTGTCAACACAGCTACCAAACATTTACTATCACCTACCCTGTTTTTCCTGGTCCCTATTGCTTCATACAGAAGAAATACGATCTATGAATGCTCAAATCAAACCCATCTTTTTCATCAGCTATCTAAACCCTATTCGAGACTATTTCTTAACACCCACGGTTCGTGAAGATTATAAATAGGTTGTATCATTTCGATCTCATTTCAGCAAAAATCCATTCCTCTGTACAAGACGAAAAAACCAAAACTTTTCTATAACAAAATAATAGCTCGTATTGTTTCTCTCCACCTGATAATATGCTTTTTTTCCTTTTCCGACGTTCATGTTCCCTTTGCTAGACCAATTGTAGAGAGGAGGGGAAAGGCAATACGTTGGGAAGCTTCGGTGGATGAACCGACGTAAAGGATGAAATGGCGAGTGAGTTAAAGTGGTGTTGCGGAGATCAGTTAGCATATTCAAGTACAGTAGCAGTTCGGAGAAGAGGTCCGCCTGGAAGCCGAGACTTGAAGGGAAGTTGGAACAAAGGAATGATGGTGGATGGTCCCAAGGGGAAGGCACACGTATGGAGCTGTGCATGCAAGTTTTTCAGTGTGGGCGTGATTTCTAAAAAGGAAGTGTTGATGAGTTTGATTTACTGTAATGACAGGAGGAAGTCAGGTATGGGAGAAGGAGAAGCATGGAGTTTGGCTCGCGTGGAGGAGAAGATTAATGGAGTTGGTGGTTGAATTGGTGGGGTTATGGCATAAAGATGACGATGGGTGGTTTTCGTTGCTTTAGGAAAATTATGTGGGAGAAGGACGTGTATTGTGAGAAGGGACGGAAACGTAAAGACCGGAAAATGTCAGCTTGTGGTTCATTCACAGTTGCATGGGAAAGGGTATTGCTTCGGGAAGCTATCCTCGTCGAACTAGTGTGATTTCTTTCCATTAGGTTCTAACGCCTTTGTCTTTACTTTCATTCTGCACAGTGAGCTTGGAAGTTCTGGTTTTAGCAACATCTGAGCTTCAATACTTGTTTTGGAGATTTTATTTGGATTTATAAGGTGGAACCGCACCTGCTTGCAAGCCTTCAGAGGATTCAAAGATTGTTTTTTTACATAGATCTTTTTACTATGAGCAGGTAGGAGTCGCATCCGTACTGGAGTACACGAGCGGTTTGGTTTTGTGATGGGTGGATGGTGTTTCCGGTTAGAAAAATGGGAGCAAGGGGAGCTGCTGTTATGTGCAACCATGGCACTGTGAAGGCATCGGTAGCAAGGAAGAAGTTTATCACAGGTTTGCTAAATCATGATGCTTGCGTTCGAGTTTAATGAGGAAAAAAATAATAGGGACGTGAAGATTAAGGACGTGACGACGATGGAAATTTAAAAGGGTGCTGGCGGGTTTAAATGGTTGGATGGGATGTGTGGTTGGCAGGCCACGGATTTTAAGTGTGGAGTTGGGCCGATTCAAAGGGAAAGAAAACGATCGTATGGTGGCAGTGCACACAATGGAACCAGTTTGGAGAAATTTGGAGTTTGTTACATATTATGGCGGAATCAAACACATGAACGGATCTACCGACGTTAATCGTTATTTCACAGTTAACGATCAAGGTGAGTAAACTCACTAACTCTGTCTAGTTTTATTATTTTATAACCATTATTTTAAACTGATAAAAATGATTGAATGTTGTGTGTGATGATTGTTTGGATGATTTGCTAATTAATTGGTCGGAAATATACATATCGTTATTTATATAAGTCGTTAGTTGAACACTGGTCCTATTTATTTTAATATGAAATTAGTGCTATTTTATAGTGATTAATATCTGTGGATGTAGAGAAACAGGTTGGAGGGATCCAACTGGATTTCTCAACAAATTATGTTATCGTTTTCATATATTACATATATGATGTGACAAATAATTGGTGATTGATTATTATGTGTGTTTTGAGATGTTTGAATAACATCGACCAGAAATAATGGGTATTTAAATACCGTAAAATATATTTGAATATACTAGAAAGGAAATTGTGGTTTAAAAAGGGAAATTTTCATTTTAAATAGAAATTTAATTTCAATTGAACTAGAAAATAATAACTTGTTTTTAATAAAAACAAGCAGTTTTGCTTATAAATGATATTTATTAATGGGATGTAATAATTATTAAATAATTTAGAAATATAGATTAAAGAAGGAATAATGGAAAAGAAATGGGGAATCGTTTCAAAAGAAAATGATGAAATTATTTCGAGGTTCGAAATACTAATTAGTTATACAAATGTTTTAAAATAATCTATTTTTAGAATTATATCTTATAATACGAAGTCTGAAAAATTAGTTAAAATATTGGTTTAAAACCAATAACTTATACTCAAATGTGGAATCGAGATTTAAGGTATGAACTTAATATAAAAATAACAAGAAGCTGATTTATAAATGGAGTTTATAAAGTGGAAATATGAGATGTAAATATATAAAATAACTTGATAGATGAGGGTTTAAACTGTAATGGGAATTATAAATACAAAACGGGATTTATAAATACAAATCGAGATTTGATTTGATAAAACAAATCCATTTTTCTATGGGGAAATGATAAATGAGAAGTGATATATTTACAAATTGAGTTGTAAATAATGGTTTAAAACCAACGTTTTTGCAAAGGAAATTGATAAATGAGAAGTGATAAATTTACAAATTGATTTGTTTGAAGATGGTGAATTTATTCCGAAGTTCGGAACGATAATTGAATAGAGATCATTCAGAAGAGAGCTATACGTTGAAATCCGATTATATCGAATATAGGAAAGTAATATTTACTCTCCGTTTTAATATTATTTATTTAATTATTTATTCATGTAATTATTTAAATAAATGAGTAAAAGTTACATTTTGAATTTAGATATTCTGAACGCTATAATTGTAATCAATATTTCCTGTAAAGGAAGGGGATTCTTAAATTGAATCTGAGAGTCGCAAGCTATGTTCTGTTTAAAAATTGTGAACTTGACTATTTCAAAGTTGATAATTTTGTTCAGTTACGGTGTGAGAGGTAATTATACCCCAACTTAATTGATTTCATGATTAACTGAGAAATGATTAAGGTTCAATGGCGAGATTGGTTAGTGATACGATCAATAAATTATTAAGGAGTTGAGTTACAGTAACAGAGTTTTATATGTAACATCGGTTTAACAAATTAAAATGATTTTGTTAACGTTTTCCAAAGTAAATCAGAGATGTTTTTCTAAATATAGAAATTAAAATGATTTGGGACAACCAGGAGTTAAGAAATGGTAATTGGAAATGTTTTCCAATGTTGATAACGTATATATTCTAAATATAGAAAGTAAAAGTTGTGAAGATATAGAATAATTTTCCGATATTAAAGGAAATATGTCCTAAGTATAGAAAATAAATAGATTAAAATAGATGAAACATCTTACAAGGACCATATGAGGTAAAACGGGTTTTGAGAATTTATTTGGGAAAATATGAAGGTAAAAAGGGTTTTGAGAATTTATTTGGGAAAATATGAAAACAGGAAATTGGGGAAATGAAATGATAAATTAATTTAAAGAGCTAAATGTTGATTGATGGTTTACAAGTAAAATTCCCATTTGGGAATATGGCTGTTGGTTGTATGTATGTTTTCTTTTCTTTGATAGTTAAATCACCAGCTATCAAAGTTTTTGACCATCTTTCCGTTGTCAATACGGAGAGAGCGGGGTCAGATTTATTATTTGAAAACCAATCCGTATGGGCGTTAACATTGCGAATCAAATTGTTGAAGATAATTGAAGATGAAGTGATGCAAGGGCTGTTCTGTTTACAGAACAAGCGTCTTCGATTTATCCAGCCTTAGGACAACTTGAATGGATGAATATCTGACAGAGTATATCTAAAGGATCGCGTAAGTTGATCTCTTCAAACGTATTCACGTTGGTGGCGGAGGAATTCGTTTCTCTTGACCTTATACCCATGATATTTTTGTGGAAATCAATTTGTGATTTGGCAGGTATGGCGATGTGGCATTCAAAGTAAATGTAGGTGTGATCTGTCAAAAGATACGTTATAACCTCAAGCTTCATCAATTCGGAAATGACAAAAATTGGGCAGGCAACATGGCTATATGGGTCGCCCCCATTAGGGTGTATTGTCACCATCTAAAGCATATTCATATTTGTTACTTCTTTTTGCTTCTGTATCTCCCGGAATGGTTATGTTGCTAGCAACCGTAGGTGACAATATATTCGATACACTCAAGAGAAATGAGTGGTCGGTCATGTGTGGCTGGGTTGCAAGAAGTTCTTGTTGAACTTAGTGTATTCCTCTCTAGAGATACACTATCGGCAGGTGATTCCATACCTTGTCATAGTCGGAATCCAATCTCCAATAAGCGCCGCAGTTTTGATTGTATACTATATATGTGGAGCGTGAGATGCAAGCGTTCCGCTAGAATGTTATTTATTTGTATATAGACACTATTATAATATCAGAAGAGTATTGATTTTCAAAAATGTTTTGGGTTATAGTAAGGTAAAAACCGTCCATATTTATGTGTGGGCTGGTCTTACTATTATCTTTTTTCCCAAAAGTTTTTCTTCAAAGTTAAACAATACGATTGGAGTTTACTCACAACAGTCCCATAACTGACCTAGAGTTTATTTTGTTTGTTTTCCCTAAACTCTTGGGTGCCCAATTTTGTATGGACAGTCAAGTGTTTCAGGATTTTACAGATACACTTGGAGGAGCTTGAAGCAGGAGGCTTCACCGTTAATTATTTTGAGTTATTTCCGCTGCGTTTTATAAGTGTCGTACTCTGATATGGTATGTAAATACAAATACAGTTTTGTATTTCAAAGTTATGTTGTATATTATATTTTATTCGTTCCGCTATGAGATTCGTGATTACTCTGATTCTGTTCAATTGTGATCTTCTTATTTTTCTATTCTAAATTTCTTTCTTTCTATTTCTCACCCTCTAACTTCTTTCTATTAATGATCCGGTGTTTTCGATGTCTGAATATTCGACATGGTTTTGTGTTGATTTTCAGGGTCGAAAATTTCATGGTCGTTACAGTATTTATATGGCTCCATTTAAAGCTTTGTATGGAAGACAATGAAAGTCACCGTCATGTTGGTTAGAAACTGGTGAGAAATTTGTGCTTGGGCCATATGTGATAAGAGAAACATCAGATACGATCAAGGTTATCCGACAACGAATGAAGGCTGCCCAAGATAGGCAGAAGAGTTATGTTGATAAAAGGAGAAGAGATTTAAAATTCTCCATTAGCGACTTGGTGTTTATCAAGATTTCTCCATTAAAGAGCGTGATACGATTTGGTAGGAGAGGCAAGTTAACACCAAGATTTGTTGGTCCATTCCCAATCCTCGAGCAAGTTGGGAATTTGGCACATAAAGTTGAGTTGCCGGATAAGATGGCACGAGTTCATAACGTATTTCATGTTTCCCAGTTAAGGAAATTCGTGCATGACCCCAATATGATTATTTCACCTTATCAGTTGGATGATATCGAAGTAGAACCCGAGGCGGTTGGGAACCGCAAATCAATTCGTATTGTCGAGCACGATACGAAGCAACTTCGAAGGAAAGCGGTGGATCTAGTCAAAATTCAGTGGGGGGAGAATGAGAATGACTGTACTTGGGAGACAGAGGAGAGCATTAGGAAGATGTATCCAGAACTCTTTGCCTGGTAAGATTTTAATTGCAATTTTGTTTTCCGCATGCTAGGATAGACTTGTTTGTTGTTTTGTATGTTTGATTGTTGTGAATGGTTGGTAGGCATGCCGGATCCTTTTACTTGTTTCTTAGTTAAGGAATTTCGGGGCCGAAATTTCTTAAGGGGGAAAGAATGTAACGAACCGCATTCTATGCATCAGGGGATCGTAGAATATTTATTTCTTTCTCATGCGAAGTCATATAGCCATGTAACTTTGAGAGACGACTATTGGGGTCATTTCCCATGTTCATGATTTTTACCGATTTTTAAATGACCATTTTGCCCCTGGATGATCTTATTTTGGCCATAACTTTTGATTGGTAAGGAATTTTTACCTAAAACCACTTCCATTAGATCCGGATGATGGTCTACCTTTCCGTAGTGTGGTCACGTTAGCCAAACGGACTCACCGTTTGGGAGATATGGCTGAAGGTGGAAAATAGCTTAACTAGGCCTAATTAGGGTGATTAGCAAGAGGGCCCATAACCCATTTCAGGATTAGGGTTATGCGAGGATGAGAACAGTAGGAAAACGATCTATTTTCATTTTCTCAGCTGCCTCAAACATATCCCAAACCCTAACAATGGCCTCCAACACCCAAATCACCTTTTAATCACCATTTAATAAAATTTTAGCCTAATCTACATCAAATCAAGGCAAAACAACACCAAAACAAAGTTGGAGCTACTGTGTTGCATTAGAATTCGACCCAAAACAGAGAATATTTCTGATCTATAGTTTGATTGTGGCTAAGGTGAGTGATTTGCATTGTTTTTCACTAATTACGGCTAATAGGGATGATTAGTGATAATTAGCGGAATTTTAACTCAGAAAAATCTAGAAAAAATTTGTAAAATTCTAAAATATTATTTCAGGGCTTTGATAAAAATTTGGGTTAATTTGGATAAGTTTTGCTAATTGTATGTTTAAACATGATTAAGGGAGATTAAGGGGAAATATGGGTTTCTGAGCATGTTTGATCTATATTATCATGATTATTTGTTGTTTTAGTGTTTTGGATGACTATGCATGTTGCTATGACTGTTTGGATCGATTTGTGATGGCATAGAAAAGTTAGATTGGTCGAAAACGCCGTCGAGTGGCGTAAACTGCTTGCTGGATAAAGTGCAGGAAATATGCAGAAGACCAGATCGGATCGGATCTTTCGAACCCACTCGTGGAGCATCCCACGACCGACCCCGAACCGCTTGTGAATGATGACACCAAACCGACCCGAACCCAATGGGTGCTTGCGATCCGATCCGAGGAGTTGACATACATGGACTGGTTTGAAGGGAGGATCCCTGGACCGAGCCGCTTCTGCATGGTGACCACGAGCTGAAGCACACCTGAACCGAGCCGTGGAGCTACTCCGACCCGACCCGAAGAGCACAAACCAAACCGTTTGGTTGACCACGAACCATGCTTGTACACTTGAACCGACCTGATGTTTTGGAGCTGGAATCACGAACCGACCTGACCTGTGGAGGAACCCACGACCCGATCCGAATGGGGTTGATGACCATGGATTGAACGAGAAGGAGAGGACCGATCCAAATGGAAGCTTGTTTCCAAACCAATCCGGAGGAGACCAAAATCCGAGATGCAAAGGTAGTGCAAACGGGAAGTAGAACTCAAGATCCAGATGGGAACCAACGAGTTAACTTCATGATTGGACTTTGATGCGGGACGTATGCTAACGAGTTGTCGATGTCTATAGTTTTGATTCACCACCGAGAGACGATTGTTAGGCTATGGATCAGTGTAGTGAGGTAGTTATTACTCCATGGGGCAGAGTGATCGTAGCATGGTTATGAGCCAGTGCAGTGGAGTCGTTATGACTTCATGGGGCAGAGTGGACATAGCGAGGACTAGTGGTTATGGATCAGTGCAGTGGAGTCGCCATGACTCCATGGGGTAGAGTGATCATAGCAAGGATTTGGGTGATCAAAGCGGTGTATATCGTATGCTTTACGTACTGAGTGAGAGCTGTGAGGATGGTTGCTATGCTTGATTGTTTGATATCACTATGACATGCACACCCCTCCCCCGTATCTTTATATCATATGTTAGTGTCACCTTAGAATATTGTAGTTCTTGTTGTGCTAACTCTTTGGTTGCAGGTTCAGGTATGGTTTAGTATACCTGTTATTGTTCTGTTTTGCTGCTTATCGCTCATACCAGACTTTTGTCTGACCCAGAGTTTTATGTCTCTTCTTATTGCTCTGGGTGCTCTTAAATAGGCAGACTAGAGACAGGTTAGGTGGTATGCACGAGTAGCTGTACCGGAGACGAGCAGGAGGCTTCCACGTGTGATATATATAGATATTCTCCCTATGTCGCTGCCGGTCACTACTTTGGGAATTAGTAGTCTACCTTTCTTATTTTGCTTTAGAGATAGTTCTCCAAAGTTGTAATAATAATAATGTGGAAATAAGCTGTATTTTGAGTTTCCGCTGCTATGATGATTACGGTTTAGTTCTCAGCTTGTGCACTGTCTCCCCTGTTTTATGTCAAGTATGTTAATATTATATTTTATTCCATGCAATGTGAGACAATCTACAGGTTCCTTGTGTAACAACCCGGAAATTCTGAGCCAATTTAAAAATTTTATTTTGGCAATTTTAATGAATTTTGAATATTTAAAATGAATTATTTTAAATAATAACGACGATAAATTTATTTTGAACAGAATTAGAACGTGTATATTTATATAGATCGTCGTTAGAATATAAATATTTATTTATAATTATAAAAGGAATTGAAAATGGCGCGGTAGTTCGATAATTCGATTTCAAACGTCAAATGAATGTACAGGATTCAAAATAAACCAGATTTTAGCGAAACCAAAAATATTAGAATCTAGTTGAGAATATCTTTCCAACGAATCTGAAAAATCGAAATTTCATAGCGGGAATCAAAAGTTATGCCCAGTTGAAAATTCAGAATAGTCGCTATGTAAATTATACATGGCCCAAAAAGTCAATTTTGCATACGGATGAATTTGGACTCGAAACCACTTCCATTGAGTTCAAAATGCCGTTTAGAACTCCGAAAAGCATAAACTTCGATATATTCCGATATCCGGAATAGTGGCAATTGGCTTGAGCTTTTCGGTTAGCAAAACATAGCCCTTAAAAAGTGAAATTTTGCATATGAGCTCAGAATTTGACAAGATAAATTTTTCTGGATTCATAATGACAAATCATTGTTGAGTTCCAAATGGCGCATCGAACGGAGTTAGTATGTGGCCGTGCAAGCTGAAATAGTTCAGGGTAAAGCAGGCAGTCATTTTACAAAGGAACATTATTGAGACGACCTCAGAATTCGATTTTGTTTTTTTTCTGGATTCGTATCGTCTAAAAATGGTTAAATCCGAAAGGGCATGATTTTTGAAGTTAGCGTGTGAGCGTGCAAGAAGAAATGGTGCGCCAAAATGGCATTTCTAGAGCTTATCTGAGCATTTTTGAGAATTTTAACGGACAGTCAAACGAACTAAGAATTCGACGAAACTTGTTTTGTTGGACTCGTCTTCACGTCTACTACCTCGTATCCGAAATCCGCGGCAATCGGAGATCATTTGCATTCGGACGATACGCGAGAAACTAGCATATAATCACTTTTACTCCATTTCTCTCTTCATAATTTCACTTCTCTCTTTCTCTTCAAAAAACTCAAAAATGGCCTCCACCCTCCCGCCGCCGCTGCCGCCCCTCCTCCACTGCCACCACCACCTCTGGCCGCTCCTCCTCCCCTCCGGCTACGCCTCTCCTCCTCCTCCTCCTCCTCTCTCTCTCTTGTTTTGTGAACCTTAGGCTAAGCCACCACCCAAATCCTCCACCATGTGCCCCACCACCACCGCCGCCACCCACCAGCGACCTCTCCCACGTCCATCAGGTCCGGCGCCCCCCCTATGGCCACTCAACTCCGGCCGTGGGCCCCTCCTCCTCAAAAATCACATTTTTCACAAAAATCCCATTTTGCATAAAACACCCTATCGCTATTTCACGAATAACTCCCAAACCGTGCGTTTCTAGCCAAAGTTCCTCAAGACCAAAGTCGAAGAGCACGATTTTCTCTTTGATTTGGTATGTGATAGTCCCATTTTGCATTGCGGAGTTGTCGGGAATACGCGTTCAAAGTCTGCTGCCCAAACACTGTCATCTTTTCGCGATTTCCGGCGAAATGGCACATTTTCGGAAGGAAGAACACTAGGCGAAAGTTGTCCGGAATGGCGCGGTTAAGCTAGAAAAAAAGATGGTGTGAAGATTGAAGCTCGTTTGCAAATTCTGGAACTTGAACAGCGAACCCGGGCGTTAGAAAAATGTGAGTTTTCTCCGCTTTAAAGCTTCTATAGTTTTTGAATAATGAAGTATGTAGAAATATGATTTTTATATTATAGAAAGAATAAAAATATGATTTTTATAGTATAGAGAAAATAAAAATATGATTTTTATATAGTAGAGATAATAAAAATACGATTTTTATATTATGTAGATAGTAAAGATTTGATCTTTATTATATGAACAGCGGTGTAAAAAAATAGAATTTTTAGCTATATAGTAGTAGTATAAAAATGTGATTTTTACATACATAGTAACAATATAAAAATGTGATTTTTATATATGTAGTGGCTACGGGCAACGAAAGTGACAAAAGGCGAGAACAGCGATAACTTCTACATAAGAAGAGTCGAGGCGTTTGGATTAGCTTTGGTGAGAACTTCTCACTTTAACTTTTCTTTTCTAGTTATATAAATATATACTAGGATGCAGACGGTGTTTACTAGCACCCGACACCATCATCCACAGACCATGGACTTGTTTGTTTGGTTGTGTAGTTGGTTAGATTATTTGATTTGAATTTGATTGTTTTGTGAAATGGAATGGATTTGATTGATATGTGTATGGTGTGGGCCATTATTAGAACGGGGATAAGGCTAGGTCTTGTCCCGTTTGTTGTATCGTGCCGTTATGTCGCCGAAATTTTCTAAAATAAGATAGAAAAATAAAGATATCATTTTATTTAAAAAATGAACCAAATAGAATATTCATAGGTTGAATAAAATAATTTGGTCGTTAAAAATATAATTTTTAACGTGAATGTGAATAAATGAATATTTATAAACAAATCGGCCGATTTGTTTGTATACACTGATTTGACTGATATTGATTGGATGATAAATTTTACACATCGCCCAACTACACAAATAAAAACCTGTGTTTGTTGATTTGAAACCCCACACGGGTATTGGGATAATACACGACATGCACTAATCCCAATAATTAGTTGTATATCAATTAATGGATTGACAGACTGTTATAAGCGTTATATATTTATATTTGATGCTTATACAGTGTAGTGCACTTTGGATGATGGTTGATTATTTATCGTTGCTATTATATACACGTGTTGTATGGAATCCATATAATTAACTTTATATGGTAATTGATTGTGCCTCATTCCAATTTGAAAAATAAAGAATTTTATAAAATAAAGGTTCATGTGTTGACAGTACTCATCCGTTGAGATTAGTCACGTGTTGAACGAAATATTTTAACGATAAAATTTACATCTTTATCATATATAAAATTAGAAACTAATTTCTTTATAAAATAAAGGTTCATGTGTTGACAGTACTCATCCGTTGAGATTAGTCATGTGTTGAACGAAATATTTTAACTATAAAATTTACATATTTATCATATATAAAATTAGAAATTAACTGGAAAATAGATAAGATGAGTGGTCTCCTGGATATTGATCTGATGTTGGTTTCGGCCTTCGGGGTTAATATTCAGGGAATCGTTCTCTTACTAATTTACGGTTGGAGTCTGATTTGAAATCAAACGAAAGATACCATAATTTTTATAAAATATATTAAATAACAAAAATAGTCACACGTGGACAGTACTCATTCGTTGAGATTAGTCATGTGTTGACAAAAATATAGATTCACGTATTGAATAGGATACATATTCATTTGTTGAATAGAATAACGGAATTATTGAAATATATGAAGCCGTGTTGATTAGAGATGCGCTATTTTGACGCGAACGATATTTATATCGATTATATTCGTTCTATAATGAATATTGAAAAGAGATTTAATAAAAGAAATTCGAATTGAATTGAATATATAACGAATTCGAATTGAATTGAATATATAACGAATTCGAATTGAATTGAATATAAAACGAATTCGAACTGAATTGAAAACGAATTGAAATGAAGGTTGAAATTGTTTTTGAAACGAATTTAAAACTATTTATAAAATTCGTTTTAAATAGAAATCGACGAAATATATAATATATATATATATATATATATATATATATATATATATATAATGGCCAGAATAGAACGCGCCGCACCACGGTGTTCGTGAATTTCGACCATTGATTTCGAACGGACATTACGGGAGATCCGACCGTCGGATTCTCCTAAAACCAGAACCGTTGGGTTCGTATCGAAAAGAGCTTTCCAAAGAATATTAGAAATTTGAAATCTAACGGCTGGATTTGGAGATACGTCCAAGTCAAATTCAGAAAAGGTCGCTGTAAGTGCAGTTCGATGGCCGTTGTTGGAAATCGACTGTACGGGCCTTGATAAAATTATCAAAAATATCAATAATTTGTGTAAAATCATAAGAAATGATTTGGGAAAAATTGGGATGAAAAACTCCATATTTGAAAAGATAAAAATAGATTTTTATCGAAATGAACTAGTTTTGAACTAAAATTAAAACCCATTTCTTTTTAAATAAATAAATTGGATTTGAAATGGGTTTTAAATAGAATTGATTTGTGGGTTTATCATGAAGGGTGTTTTAAATAACACTTGTTCTTTAACCCGATAATAAGTAGAATGTGATTTGCGTTTATCGTGAACTGTGTTTTAAATGACATTAGTTCTTTAACCCAGAAAAAGGAGTTTTAATGAATCTGCAATTAGAATGAAATGTGAATTGATAATTTAAATTATCAAATTTGGAAAGTGAGCGAGAATGGGGTATTACCAGTTTTGCTCCAAAGCGATAGTTAAATCTTTAATTAGATTTGAACGTGAAATGGTAATTAATTTTACCGATAACACCGTGATGTTAGATATGGAGTATTACCATTTTTTTTATGGGATGAATAGGTTAGGATTGGGAAATAAAATAAATAATTACTTCGGTGTGGTTCGCTAATCTCGACTAGTTTGGAAAACCATAATTTGGTTTGAAATGACATCCAAAGGAAGATTAAAGAATAAATTTAAAGAATTTATCTTTGATAAAATCAATGGGAACCTTTCCTTAAGAATATGAAATTTAGAAACTAGCTGTAGATTAGCTAAGAAGAATGGTTTCCTGGGTATTGATCTGATGTTGGTTTCGGCCTTCGGGGTTAATATTTGTGAAATAGTTCTCTTGTTGATTTACGGTTAGTGGCTGCTAAATTGGAATGAGGTGTATGTTGTGTTTGTGTAATATTTGCTTACTATATACGCGGGTTATTCAGAAAGGCCGGGTAATACCCATTCTGAATAACCGATTCGACGATAAGTCAAAGATGATGATGGTGGTCGAAGACCGGAAGTCTTCACATCGTTTGGGTGATTACTGATGATCTTGATTGGGCTGTACAGCCAAGATGAGGGAATCAGTTGGTGGTCATCCAGACATACTTGGAGATCGATGGATATGCGAGGAAAGTGCCTCCGGTTTCGTTCAGACCCAGAACGAACTTGTAAATGGACTGTGTGTCTGACATTGGATTTTATTCTGTGTTGATTGATCTCTATTAAATATACATCTGTTTGGCGGCGGAGAATTTATTCTCTTGCTTAACGCCCTTCGCTGAGACGTACGAGCTCAGAGGTTGTATATCGATGGACATTAGTTGCATGGCATGAATTGTCTGTGTGGCACGCCTAAGTGGCAATTGATCAAGGCTTCTGTGGAAAAGCAAAGTCTTGTGGTTGATCATCAAAGCACGACCTTTGTGTTGTAGCTTTGTGTATAACGTGAATTCGCGAGCCTCACACCTCGGTATGAGTCAAAAACGGGATAAGGACTGCAGGGAGAGCACGGCGTTTCTTTCTAGTTTTGGTGGTGTCAGTGACTTACCAGCCCTGACATTTATATACTTTTCACCTATGTGGTTGTTGGATGAGGCGCCTCGATTTTAGGTCTGTAAGGACCGGGAAACGTGTGTTTAGGAATAATTATCCTCAAACGTAAGAGAGGACCGACCCTGAAGCATCCAGGGGTTACCCAGAGTGTGTAGTCCCGAGGCATTTGCTAAAGTGTCTCGAAGCAGAGAGGAGCTTGCCCCTTGCCTCGACTCATGACGGAAATCCAATTTCCAATACGTGTATTTCGGTTTTATTTGTAGAGCCTAGTATGGCGACATAGTGGGATGGGGCACTAATGCCGTCTATGATTGATATTTATGATTGAAATTGTTTTGACACTATACACTTATAATAGTATCAAATGATTTGTTTTAAACGTACCAAGCATGTTTGGCTGTTATAAAGTAAAACCCTATCCTCCGGCTTGCGTTGCATTGTGTGATGGGACCTGGGTCTTATAATAGCTTCATTTTTCGAAAAAGCATTGCGTTGTCTTTCCTATGCACTGGTATTCTTGGGAGGAAACCCGTTCCGTGTTATACGGCGTGGTCCGTTGAATTACTCTCTTTTAAAGTAAAGTTTTAAATAACTGTTTTAGTTCTCACACCAGTCACATGACTGACCTGGAGTTTGTTGTTTTAACCTAAACTCTGGGTGTCCCTATTTTCTACACGGGCAGCTAGTAGTTTTGGTTTTGCAGATTTATATTCACAGGATCCTGGTTTACAGCTGGAACGATGCTCGGAAAGCTCTGTATCCGTGCATTACTTTCAGTTGTGTTTTATATTGTTTTTCCGCTGCTATGTAATTTATTGTAATCTCTGATATTTATCAAATGTAATTTATTCATTATACTCTGTATATTCTTGTATCTGATGGAATTGTTGTAATAGCAATGAAATGTTCTTCTGTCTGCATTCCGATTTGTCCTGTTCTCAAAACGATCAGGGGTTTCGAACGGTCTTGGTCGGTTTAACGATCGATTCGGATCGAGCGAAATTCCTTGCCGTTACATTTGGTATCAGAGCTTTGGTTTACATAGCTCGAGAACAAGACACATTAGAACCATACGAAAGAATTCATCAGATATTGGATTTGTAATATCCAATTAGAATGACTCGTTAGAGATAGGATCAGTAGATTCCTAGAACGAGTGTGAAGAGTATATTTTTCAAATGAAAACAATTTTGTTTTGAAAATTTAAACCATCTTATACGTATTTGAATAATTTATTTATATTGATTTGGGACAATCTAGTATATAAAGGTTTTGCATATACGCGTCATGAACGAATATTCGAAGTTTTAATATATTAGATAGATACGGAGTCACACTCTAGTTGCCCGGACATAGTCCTGATGATGAAGTATACCACCACTAGTATTTATCTTCGACTGACGAAGGTGTGATATCTATATATTTCCATTAGACTGGTGTGAGAACCAAAATTAGATAGGTTTATTGTTGTGATTTGGCATCAAAAACATGTTTTTCTGTATATATATCAAATTATGAATTTGAAAAGCTAATTCACTAATTGATTGATGGTTGTGTTGTATGATTATTTATTTAAACCATTATGTGAATGAATGGTGAATTTAGGCTTAATTGAACCAAATATTGAATTGTATTGTAAATTATTTTCAAATGCATGCATATACATATATGTGTTTGAACAGGTAAATGGATTAGCTGTTGAGTAAAGAATTTATTTGCGTGCCCGACAAATAGGTAAACCTTAATGAGTTGGATGCACACTTTTATTATTATATCAACTCCTGTGAGTGCCATTGGATGCGGAGTGCTGGTTATTCTGTGTGTAATTAATAAATGTCGCCATAGGATAGTAGCAATTAATTTTGAACTACGCTGCATGGCATACTTCCTGAAGATGGCATACTTCTTAATATCGCATACTTCATCATATACCACGCAAGCATTTGGAGCTTGTGTGACGAGGTGGAATATTTACCATACGAGCGAGAGGCTTGTATGGCGATGACTATATATTACAGGTTGAACCGATGACTGATATGGACAATATAAAATTATAATGGTAAAATTGCCAGATTAATAAAAAACCCACACGGGTCTGGAGTTGACAATAATCACGTCTCTCTAGTCATTAGATACGGCACATGGATTATTTATTTCCCACACGGGACGAGGTGACAAGAATTTATTCTCTGGAGCAATTAAAATACACACTCCCTCAGGCTTTGACAGGGTGGCAAGAATTTATTCTCTGGAGTTATTATCTATACACGCTCCCTTGTAAACACCAGAATATATCACTATAAATATGTGTATGCTTTATAGGATTTATTGGGAACCTAATACGGCCCAATAAATTTCCAAACCCCTCCCCGTACAAAGGAGGTTATGGCGAAATTTTTCGAAAATTCCGGGTGTTAGCCAAATTTTTGAAGAATTTGAAAATTCTCAGAAACTGAAAAGTTGGAGAATGGAAGCCAGAATGAACGTTGAGTTGGTTTTTAAAACAAATTTCGGTTTCGTTCCTTTTCGGGGACGAAAAGTTTTAAGTGGGGGAGAATGTAACAACCCGGAAATTCTGAGCCAATTTAAATTTTTTATTTTGGCAATTTTAATAAATTTTGAATATTTAAAATGAATTATTTTAAATAATAATGACGAGAAATTTATTTTGAATAGAATTAGAACGTGTATATTTATATAGATCGTCGTTAGAATACAATATTTATTTATAATTATAAAAGGAATTGAAAATGGCGTGGTAGTTCGATAATTCGATTTCAAACTTTAAATGAATGTATAGGATTCAAAATAAACCGGATTTTGACAAAACAAAAAATATTAGAATCTAGCTGAGAATATCTTTCCAACGAATCTGAAAAATCGAAATTTCATAGCGGGAATAAAAAGTTATGCCCAGTTGAAAATTCAGAATAGTCGCTATGTAAATTATACATGGCCCAAAAAGTCAATTTTGCATACGGATGAATTTGGAATCGAACCCACTTCCATTGAGTTCAAAATGCCGTTTAGAACTCCGAAAAGTATAAGCCTCGATATATTCCGATATCCGGAATAGTGGCAATTGGCTTGAGCTTTTCGGTTAGCAAAACATAGCCCTTAAAAAGTAAAATTTTGCGTATGAGCTCAGAATTTGACGAGATAAATTTTTCTGGATTCATAATGACAAATCATTGTTGAGTTCCAAATGGTGCGTCGAACGGAGTTAGTATGTGGCCGTGCGAGCTGAATCAGTTCAGGGTAAAGTAGGCAGTCATTTTACAAAGGAACATTATTGAGACGACCTCAGAATTCAATTTTGTTTTTTTTTTTTGGATTCGTATCGTCTAAAAATGGTTAAATCCAAAAGGGTATGATTTTTGAAGTTAGCATGTGAGCGTGCAAGAAGAAATGGTGCACCAAAATGGCATTTTTAGAGCTTATCTGAGCATTTTTGAGAATTTTAACGGATGGTCAAACGAACTCGGAATTCGACGAAACTTGTTTTGCTGGACTCGTCTTCACGTCTACTACCTCGTGTCCGAAATCCGCGGCAATCGGAGATCATTTGCATTCGGACGATACGCGAGAAACTAGCATATAATCACTTTTACTCCATTTCTCTCTTCATAATTTCACTTCTCTCTTTCTCTTCAAAAAACTCAAAAATGGCCTCCACCCTCCCGCCACCGCTGCCGCCCCTCCTCCACTGCCACCACCACCTCTGGTTGCTCCTCCTCCCCTCCGGCTACCCCTCTCCTCCTCCTCCTTCTCCTCCTCCTCTCTCTCTCTCTCTTGTTTTGTGAACCCTAGCCTAAGCCACCACCAAAATCCGCCACCATGGGCCCCACCACCGCCACCGCCACCCACCAGCGACCTCCCCCATGTCCATCAGGTCCGTCGCCCCCCCCCCCCCCCATGGCCACCCAACTCCGGCCGTGGGCACCTCCTCCTCAAAAATCACATTTTTCACAAAAATCCCGTTTTGCATAAAACACCCTGTCGCTATTTCGCGAATAACTCTCAAACCGTGCATTTATAGCCAAAGTTCCTCAGGACCAAAGTCAAAGAGCACGATTTTCTCTTCAATTTGGTATATGATTGTCCCATTTTGTATTGGGGAGTTGTCGGGAAAACGCATCCAAAGTCTGTTGTCCAAACACTGTCAAAATGTTGTCTTTTCGCGATTTCCGGCGAAATGGCACATTTTCGGAAGGAAGACCACAAGGCGAAAGTTGTCCGGAATGGCGCGGTTAAGCTAGAAAAAAAAATGGTGTGAAGATTGAAGCTCGTTTGCAAATTCTGGAACCTGAACAGCGAATCCGGGCGTTAGAAAAATGTGAGTTTTCTCCGCTTTAAAGCTTCTATGGTTTTTGAAGAATGAAGTATGTAAAAATATGATTTTTATATTATAAAAAGAATAAAAATATGATTTTTATAGTATAAAGAAAATAAAAATATGATTTTTATATAGTAGAGATAATAAAAATACGATTTTTATATTATATAGATAGTAAAGATTTGATCTTTATTATATGAACAGCGGTGTAAAAAAATAGAATTTTTAGCTATATAGTAGTAGTATAAAAATGTGATTTTTACATACATAGTAACAATATAAAATTGTGATTTTTATATATGTAGTGACTACGGGCAACGAAAGTGACAAAAGGCGAGAACAGCGATGACTTCTACATAAGAAGAGTCGAGGCGTTTGGATTAGCTTTGGTGAGAACTTCTCACTTTAACTTTTCTTTTCTAGTTATATAAATATATACTAGGATACAGACGGTGTTTAGTAGCACCCGACACCATCGTCCACAGACCATGGACTTGTTTGTTTGGTTGTGTAGTTGGTTAGATTATTTGATTTGAATTTGATTGTTTTGTGAAATGGAATGGATTTGATTGATATGTGTATGGCGTGGGCCATTATTATACCGGGGATAAGGCTAGACCTTGTCCCGTTTCTAGTATCGTGCCGTTATGCCGTCGAAATTTTCTAAAATAAGTTAGAAAAATAAAGATATCATTTTATTTAATAAATGAACCGAATAGAATACTCATAGGTTGAATAAAATAATTTGGTCGTTAAAAATATAATTTTTAACGTGAATATGAATAAATGAATATTTATAAACAAATCGGCCGATTTGTTTATATACACTGATTTGACTGATATTTATTGGGATGATAAATTTTACACATCGCCCAACTACACAAATAAAAACCTATGTTTGTTGATTTGAAACCCCACACGGGTATTGGGATAATACACGACATGCACTAATCCCAATAATTAGTTGTATGTCGATTGATGGATTGACAGACTGTTTTAAGCGTTATATATTTATATTTGATGCTTATACAGTGTAGTGCACTTTGGATGATGGTTGATTATTTATCGTTGCTATTATATACATGTGTTGTATGGAATCCATATAATTAACTTTATATGGTAATTGATTGGGCCTCATTCCAATTTGAAAAATAAAGAATTTTATAAAATAAAGGTTCATGTGTTGACAGTACTCATCCGTTGAGATTAGTCATGTGTTGAACGAAATATTTTAACGATAAAATTTACATCTTTATCATATATAAAATTAGAAACTAATTTCTTTGTAAAATAAAGGTTCATGTGTTGACAGTACTCATCCGTTGAGATTAGTCATGTGTTGAACAAAATATTTTAACAATAAAATTTACATTTTTATCATATATAAAATTAGAAATTAACTGGAAAATAGATAAGATGAGTTGTCTCCTGGATATTGATCTGATGTAGGTTTCGGCCTTCGGGGTTAATATTCAGGGAATCGTTCTCTTACTAATGTACGGTTGGAGTCTGATTTGAAATCAAACGAAAGATACCATAATTTTTATAAAATATATTAAATAACAAAAATAGTCACACGTGGACAGTACTCATTCGTTGAGATTAGTCATGTGTTGACAAAAATATAGATTCACGTATTGAATAGGATACATATTCATTTGTTGAATAGAATAACGGAATTATTGAAATATATAAAGCCGTGTTGATTAGAGTTGCGCTATTTTGACCCGAACAATATTTATATCGATTATATTCGTTCTATAATGAATATTGAAAAGAAATTTAATAAAAGAAATTTGAATTGAATTGAATATATAACGAATTTGAATTGAATTGAATATATAACGAATTCGAATTGAATTGAATATAAAACGAATTCGAACTGAATTGAAAACGAATTGAAATGAAGGTTGAAATTGTTTTTGAAATGAATTTAAAACTATTTATAAAATTCATTTTAAATAGAAATCGACGAAATATATATAATATATATTATATATATATATTATATATATATATATATATATATATATTATATATATATATATATTATATATATATATATTATATATATATATAATGGCCTGAATAGAACGCGCCGCGCCGCGGCAGTTCGTGAATTTCGACCATTGATTTCGAACGGACATTACGGGAGATTTGACCGCTGGATTCTCCTAAAACCATAACCGTTGGGTTCGTATCGAAAAGAGCTTTCCAACGAATATTAGAAATTTGAAATCTAACGGTTGAATTTGGAGATACGTCCAAATCAAATTCAGAAAAGGTCGCTGTAAGTGCAGTTCGATGACCGTTGTTGGAAATCGACTGTACGGGCCTTGATAAAATTATCAAAAATATCAATAATTTGTGTAAAATCATCAGAAATGATTTGGGAAAAATTGGGATGAAAAACTCCATATTTGAAAAGATAAAAATAGATTTTTATCGAAATGAACTAGTTTTGAACTAAAATTAAAACCCATTTCTTTTTAAATAAATAAATTGGATTTGAAATGGGTTTTAAATAGAATTGATTTGTAGGTTTATCGTGAAGAGTGTTTTAAATAACACTTGTTCTTTAACCCGATAATAAATAGAATGTGATTTGGATTTATCGTGAATTGTGTTTTAAATGACATTAGTTCTTTAACCCAGAAAAAGGAGTTTTAATGAATCTGCAATTAGATTGAAATGTGAATTGATAATTTAAATTATCAAATTTGGAAAGTGAGCGAGAATGGGGTATTACCAGTTTTGCTCCAAAGCGCTAGTTAAATCTTTAATTAGATTTGAACGTGAAATGATAATTAATTTTACCGATAACACCGTGGTGTTAGATATGGAGTATTACCAGTTTTTTTTATGGGATGAATAGGTTGGGATTGGGAAATAAAATAAATAATTACTTCGGTGTGGTTCGCTAATCTCGACTAGTTTTGAAAACCATAATTTGGTTTGAAATGACATCCAAAGGAAGATTAAAGAATAAATTTAAAGAATTTATCTTTGATAAAATCAATGGGAACCTTTCCCTAAGAATATGAAATTTAGAAACTAGCTGTAGGTTAGCTAAGAAGAATGGTTTCCTGGGTATTGATCTGATGTTGGTTTCGACCTTCGGGGTTAATATTTGGGAAATAGTTCTCTTGTTGATTTACGGTTAGTGGCTGCTAAATTGGAACGAGGCGTATGTTGTGTTTGTGTAACATTTGTTTACTATATACGCATGTTATTCAGAAAGGCCGGGTTATACCCATTCTGAATAACCAATTCGACGATAAATCGAAGATGATGACGGTGGTCGAAGACCGGAAGTCTTCACATCGTTTGGGTGATTACTGATGATCTTGATTGGGCTGTACACCCAAGATGAGGGAATCAGTTGGTGGTCATCCAGACATACTTGGAGATCGATTGATATGCGAGGAAAGTGCCTCCGGTTTCGTTCAGACCCAGAACAAACTTGTAAATGGACTGTGTGTCTGACATTGGATTTTATTCTGTGTTGATTGATCTCTATTAAATATACATCTGTTTGGCGGTGGAGAATTTATTCTCTTGCTTAACGCCCTTCTCTGAGACGTGCGAGCTCAGAGGTTGTATATCGATGGACATCAGTCGCATGGCATGAATTGCATGTGTGGCACGCCTAAGTGGCAATTGATCAAGGCTTCTATTGAAAAGCAAAGTCTTGTGGTTGATGATCAAAGCACGGCCTTTGTGGCATAGCTTTGTGTATAACGTGAATTCGCGAGCCTCACACCTCGGTATGAGTCAAAAACGGGATAAGGACTGCAGGGAGAGCATGACGTTTATTTCTAGTTTTGGTGGTGTCAGTGACTTACCAGCCCTGACATTTATATACTTTTCACCTATGTGGTTGTTGGATGAGGCGCCTCGATTTTAGGTCTGTAAGGACCGGGGAAACGTGTGTTCAGGAATAATTAATCCTCAAACGTAAGAGAGGACCGGCCCTGAAGCATCCAGAGGTTACCCAGAGTGTGTAGTCCCGAGGCATTTGCTAGAGTGTCTCGAAGCGGAGAGGAGCTTTCCCCTTGCCTCGACTCATGACGGAAATCCAATTTCCAATACGTGTATTTCGATTTTATTTGTAGAGCCTAGTATGGCGACATAGTGGGATGGGGCACTAATGCCGTCTATGATTGATATTTATGATTGAAATTGTTTTGACACTATACACTTATAATAGTATCAAATGATTTGTTTTAAACATACCAAGCATGTTTGGCTGTTATAAGGTAAAACCCTATCCTCTGGCTTGCGTTGCATTGTGTGATGGGACCTGGGTCTTATAATAGCTTCATTTTTCGAAAAAGCATTGCGTTGTCTTTCCTATGCACTGGTATTCTTGGGAGGAAACCCGTTCCGTGTTATACGGCGTGGTCTCTTGAATTACTCTCTTTTAAAGTAAAGTTTTAAATAACAGTTTTAGTTCTCACACCAGTCACATGACTGACCTGGAGTTTATTGTTTTAACCTAAACTCTGGGTGCCCCTATTTTCTACATGGGCAGCTAGTAGTTTTGGTTTTGCAGATTTATATTCACAGGATCCTGGTTTACAGCTGGAACGATGCTCGGAAAGCTCTGTATCCGTGCATTACTTTCAGTTGTGTTTTATATTGTTTTTCCGCTGCTATGTAATTTATTGTAATCTCTGATATTTATCGAATGTAATTTATTCATTATACTCTGTATAATCTTGTATCTGATGGAATTTTTGTAATAGCAATGAAATGTTCTTCTGTCTGCGTTCCGATTTTTCCTGTTCTCAAAACGATCTGGGGTTTCGAACGGTCTTGGTCGGTTTAACGATCGATTCGGATCGAGCGAAATTCCTTGCCGTTACACCTTGTTAGTTCGAATTCATTTCTTTCTTTTCTTTGACGACTGTCCTATGCTGGTCAGGCATAGTCATAGCGCACTTTCATTGGAAATGTCATCTGGTGCGGGGTGGGCCGTCACACGAGACATTTTACTCATATGGATGTTTCATATTATTTGATGGATAGCGAGGCTCCTCAGATATATCGATTACTACGTAGCCGATGGATATTAAGTATTCTGGCTCATTTACACCCCATAGGGAGGGGAAACGTAGTGTTCAGGGATTACTAATCTACTTAAAATGTGGACCGACCCTGCATTTTACTATGTGCAGTTGCGACTGTAGCCTGAGACAAGGTAGGCTAAATTGTCTCAAATTCGGTAAGGATGATCCCTTGCCTTGGTTCATGATGGAGATCCAACTTGCAATACGACATTTGCGGTTTCAATTGTAGAGCCTAGTATGGCGACATGATAGATGGTTCCCATGCCGCCTATGATTGATTCATTTATATTTGAAATTGTTTTATACACTATGCACTTTTAGTAGTATCAAATGATTTGTTTTAAACGTACCAAACATGTTTGGTTATTATAAGGGAAAACCCTATCCTCCGGCTTGCATTGCATTGTGTGATAGGACCTGGGTCTTATAATAGCTTCATTTTTTCAAAAAGCATTGCGCTGTTTATTCTATGCACTAGTATTCTTGGGAGGAAACTCGTTCCGTGCTATACGACATGGTCCCTTGGTTTACTCTCTTTTAAAGTAAAGTTTTAAATAACTGTTTTAGTTCTCACACCAGTCACATGACTGACCTGGAGTTTATTGTTTAAACATAAACTCTGGGTGCCCCTATTTTCCACACGGGCAGCTACTAATTTTCGTTTTGCAAATTTTTATTCACGGGATCCTGGTTTACGGTTGGAGCGATTTCCGGAAAGCTCTATATCCGTGTATCTCTTTCTGTTGTGTTATGTATTATTTTTCCGCTGCTATGTAATGTATTTTAATCTCTGATATTTTCCTGATGTATATTATTTATTCATACTCTGTATATTCTTGTACTCTGATGCAAATTGTTGTAGTAAGCAATGAAATGTTCTTCTTTTTGCATTCCGATTAGTCTTGTTCTCAGACAATCCGTTCTTTTTCTCCTCTTCGGAGATCGGGGCAGTTCGGGTCATTACATATCCCTCGCAACGCTGGATTGCGCAGAGTTTTATTATTATCAATATCCAAGTACAACCCCTTATTTTCACGGATACAAGGTTAACATCGCTCCAAACACCTTTGATTTCACGACTACAAGGTTAACACTACTCCCTTTCCTTGATTTCAGGGCTACATGGAACACACCCTTTCCCAAACAATTCCCAAATGATTACAACAGCCCTATAACTCTTCAATAGCACTTCCAAATTGATAGTAGTAGATAGAGATTGAGAAGAGAAGAAGTTTGATATAATTTGAGTAGAAAATGGCAAAGTATAAGTGTAAAAATCAAGAAAATAATGTATATTAATGGTGGTAAGTAAAGAAATGAAGATGGACAAGAAAGAGTGATTAAAAATTCAAAATCAACCCCTTTTTATAGTGTCCTAAAGGTTGCAATGTTTCTGA
Organism: Allium sativum; assembly: GCA_030737875.1. Lineage (NCBI taxonomy): Eukaryota > Viridiplantae > Streptophyta > Magnoliopsida > Asparagales > Amaryllidaceae > Allium > Allium sativum. Next base: position 363,503,660 of record CM060916.1, on the reverse strand, counting down.
AAAGTTTCAAATGGTGAATAGACACTTCCTTTGAAAATTGAAAATTTGACAGTTGATGTGTCCAATTATGTACGTCGACATATGTGTAATATTTTAATTTTTAAAACTATTTTTCAATTGTTTAAACATATGTATTATTCTGGAAATTCTTGAATCAAAACTTAGTAATTTAAATGAATATTTTAAAGTGTAAAATCATATGGAAACATAGTAATATATTATATAAACATATTTATAAAGTTATAATATTTAAAACTGTAAAACTGTAGAACTATATATTATAAACTTACATATGTATATATGTATATATATTAAAATTTATAAACATATATATTTGGAATCATAAGTAAGATAATAGTTTGAAATCATTTAGAAAAATAATTTGAAATCAGGATTTGAATTTTGAAAATAGAATTTGAAATTGGAAAATCAGAATTTGAACATGGAGTGCTATTCAGAGTCTTACATATAAACTAGACTCGATAACTTTATTTTTCTTGAGCTCTTGAAATCTTGAAATCTTGATAACTCATGAGTCTTGGATCTCTTTTGATCCTGAATCTCTAGGCATTCTAAAATTGTACAGCCAGTATTAAATCTTGTGTTAGATCCAAAAGTGGCTCTAACACCCAAATTATCTGAAATGGCAGAGATTTATATCTAGAAATGCAAGAAAACATAGAAAACACACAAGATTTATAGTGGTTCGGCATTAACAAGCCTATGTTCACTTTATATCTATGATTATACGTAAGATTCGGGTACAACCAATGATTTTTCTCTCAATCTCACTTTTACAATGTTGGTTCACTTAGTAAATTCAAGACAGCTCTGAATAGGAATAATGGAGATATGATAATGGTGGAATCAGAGCTCAGAATTGCCAAAAGGATCCTGAAAAATTCCAAATTCTGGGCTATTTATAGCTGATTTCTTTAGACGGATCGTGGTCATACGTGGCACAGATCCCGATGATGTCGGACTGGTTCGTAGCTTGATGGAGAAAAGGTCAAAATGGCAGTTATGGACAGGTGGCACAAGATCCCTCATCTTCGGATCGTGTATGACTCAGTCGTGGCCTTCAGTTCTCAGCTTCAGGGATCGGATTGTGGAGTGCTTGAGTGGATGGATCGGATCGTGGTAGTGATCCGCGATCGGGGGGCAGCAATAGCGTCACGATCCTTTAAGGCTTCGTGACCACGATCGGGGTTTCATGGCTCCTACGATTAAAACCTAGTAGTGAACATAGGCGTGAACCTCAGTGGCTTGATCCAAAAGCTAGCCAACATTTTTCCCCCTCGAAGTATGTTTTACCAAGGATAGAACATGCTTCGAAATAACTGAGATATCATGAAGCGATGTGAGCCAAAGGTTGTGTTAGTTTGAAATGTCTTACCATTTCAGGAAATTGCGCACCTTGAATATTATAAATATCAAGTTATTTTTTCCGGTCATTTCTCTATTCATTGGTCAATTTCCATCTCTTGGGTTTCTGAAAATATTGTTGTCAAATCGCTAGGTAAACTTTCGAATCTTTGTAAGTTTTTCTGGGTCTTCAATTTTAGCAATTGTCTATTGAGTCCAGATCGCCGAAACATCCTACGGTCTGTGGGATGAGGTTCTCGCTTCAGTTTGGCAATCGTCCGGGCTTCTCCGCGGACTACTATGGGCTTCCTATTTCAATCGTGAGCCACCTGAAGGAGCGGGCCCTTCTCTCGAGGCGTGGTGGGCTTTGGCTTGTGGCCCATCAGGCTCCACGGTCCGAATGGGACAAAAAAGGGGATACCAGGGGTCGTCGTTATGCTTATATAACCCGGGCCTTCCTTTACCTTTCCCTTTCTTCTTCCTTTCGTTGCCGCCTCCAGCCTCTTCTTCTTCCTAAAAACCCTAACCACAAATTTCAGAAAACCCATTCATCTCTAGCTTAAAAAAATTAACTAAGCTAATAATGCTTTTACATAACTTCATTCTCATTTCCCTCGAGTTTTTACTGGTTTGAAAGGCAAGGATAGCGGAGTTTCATGGAATTCAAGGCTTTGAGAGCGACGGTGATGTAAATGGGTTCAGCTGCTCGTGTTCATGAATGGAGAGGAGAGAAGAAGAAGGAGTTGACCAGCTCGGATCGTAAGTGAGGTTCGGGTTCAGATCGCAATAATACTGGGATGGAGGAAAATGAGGTGTAGTTGATGTCAACGGATCAGGTCGCGGTATTGAGGTGGATCGTGGAGATGCTCCATGGTCCGCTTATATATTCCTGGTTTAACTGTGTCACGATCCCAAGATCCCTCTGCTGGCGAGCTTAATGAACGACCCATTCTTCACGATCCGGCTTAAGCTCCATGACCTGAACACATCACGATCTGATCCTCATTTCTCATGCGAACCGAACTTGTTGACGATCCCGAACACATTTTGACTTTGACAATGCATCGTTATCACAATACTTTGGATAGTTAGGTTAGAGCCTTTGAGACGAACTTCTGTACTGAACAACTTAACTTGATGGCATATCACCACCAATATCATGTTCATTTAACTAACTTCATGCTTTTCTCATATGTACGCACAAGCACACACTTGCACTTACACACACGGGGAACAGGTAACTTGTGTTTTAATCTTTATTCGCCAACACAGCCATGTCTAATAAACAAGCAACTGAAACACCAGAGGAAAGCACCGAACTAGAGACATCAGTACATCATGACCTTGATGTGCTTTCTTCAGACTCAAATGGGCAAAAATCTGACCCTGATTACGAGATGGATACCGATATAGACTCAACGACTTCTGGGAGCACATCTCTTGAAGATGACGACGATCGAGCTCCTGACGAGCTTCCGAGTGTTAAGGAAATAGAGAAGCTCACTGATTCTCTACCTTCCAAATTAGACGATATAAAACATAAGAAGATATGCTTAAGACACGGAATTCCCTAGGACAATGTGAAAACTCAGATAGCGAAGATAGACCTCATTCTGCCCCAGAGGGGTACATGACTGTTAGTCGACTCATGTGCTGGGTAGGAGCTATTCCCCTATTTCCTCTAATTGTCGTCGATCTCCTCAGGCAATTACGAATTGCCCCCATGCAACTCCATCCCAACTCTTACACAGCTTTGTATACTCTGTACATTGCATATGCAGAGATTCTACAGACCGAACTTACCCTCAAGGATCTGAAATTCTATTACCATTTCAAGCATCGTTCCGCAAGGGCTCCAAATTTTTCTTTCTTCGAATCAGTTGCCAATATAAAATTTGTGACAAATGGTTATCGTTATATAGGGGATGTCGAATCTGACCGGTTCTATATAAAACATCAAGCCGGATGCGCGAGTAAGTGGCTACAAGCAAGCATGTTTTCAACATTTCCGCGTTTACTATGAATGCATAATTTCAGTGATAATGTATCATTTTGTTTCGTACAGATCACAACTTCGATAGAATAGAAGGTTTGATATATAAAGACCGGTTGTCCCGTCTTCTCAAAAGCAAGTCAGAATTCTTAAGGATTAAGAAATTCATCACCGACAAGAATCTTCACAAACACCATCTTTTAGATATGAGATTCATACTTGGAGCTGGCGGCAAACCTTACAAGTATATACCTCCGACCGAGGGAGAATGAACTTCTCAAGCTGTAAAGACAACTACCCTTCGTAAGAGTCCTTCGTCAATGATTAATCAGGATGACGAGGATTTAAACGTATACAAAGGAGATGAGGAGCGAGCTGACAAATCAAAGGAGGTCCCGACTTCTAGGAGGCAGTCTCCCTTAATAACTTCATCACCGGTTGAGTCTGTCGCTTAGGATGAGTTAATGGAGGAACAGATACTCGGGTACCAAACGATATTTATACTCAGGAAGATTTCGGAGGGGAACCAATTTTTCCCATCTCTGAAGAGACGAGTGCCCGAGTTAGAGAAAAAGAAGTCATCCAAATGAGCCTAACTCTGGGCCCTGGTCCGTTAAAAAGGGGATTCTACGGGATGCACAAATCACATGCACTATTTACCATAACACGCTTTTACCACTGTCGTTCATAGTTTTAACATGCACCTGTTTCTTTTGCAGGGAAAATGTCTCGCAAACGGTCTTATTCTTATCATTCCCTTAGTAAGGGCACACCAAGCCTTCTTCCAGATCCCGAGCATGCTCGTAGTGATAGTCGGGGAAGGGATAGTCATCGGCCCCGGGAATCTCATCAACCTTATTCCACACGATCTCGATCTCCATCAAAGCAAGGTTTTGAAAAGCCTCACAGTCGTCCATCGTTACCGGGTGGGGGCAAGCAAATTCCTAGAGATTTGACCCCTTCGAAGAGTACGCCTTCTCATGTCCAGTCTTCTAAAAATCACCACGAGCCGGATGGCAAAAACAGAGATGAGGGCAAGATCGTGGAGAAGAGAAAGACATCTCATGTTTCCTCTAGTGAGCACGACTTGGATACCACCATTGCACAGAATATTGTTCCCAATTCTGAAATTCAGGCCTGGCTGGAGCGATTGCGAAAGCAATTCCCTGATATTTTCTTTGAGAGGATGATGTTTGTCTTGGATTTTGAACCGATCCTCAAGGATTGGTACACAGAGGTGATAGGGTACGCATGCCATGTGGCTAAACAATACGGGGTATTGAAGAAGCATGCCGCCACACTTTCTACTGCCATCCGCCACCTAGAGACGGAAGCAGCTAGAGCCAGAGTGAAGATTGATAATGATGCCAGGGCTAGGAGCAAAATGGAAAAAGAACTAGAGGATGCCCAGGCCCAACTGGATTTAGCTCGGCGAGACGCAGAGAATTACAAGTCTGAGCTAGAAAGTGCTGGGGAGTGTTTTTGCACTGAGCTTGATTCAAACAGCCAGGAACAGGTGGCTCTAAGGAAGTGGAAGATCTTAGGGCAATTAATACCGAACTGAAGACAACACATGAACGCTTTGCTGCTGAGAAAGATGCCTGGGAGAAAGAGAGGGCGAGCTTAAAAGATGACCTTACTCTCGCCAAAAAGGAAAAAGAGGTTTTAAATGATCAACTTGCCCAAGCCGAGGAGCGTGCAGCTCTCGCTGAAAGTAATGCCAATAATGCTCTTGAATCGGACACTGCTGGTGTTGATAAGCTCGCTGAAAAAGAGAAACATATAGCTGGTTTTAAGGAACTATTGTTCGACTTCTTTGGTCAAGTCATCAAGACTCGAGACATCTCCTGGATTCCGGACTATCATGTTACTTTGGCCAATGTATGGGATGCAATTGTCGAAGGCGAGAAGCGGCAGTTGATGGTCGAGGAGATTGACGAAAACCAGCTAATGCAGACCTTTCTTAAAGGTGAAGGACCTGAGGCTTTGGAGAAAGGTAGACGCCTAATCCAGGAAGAGATTGAGAGGGAGAAGACTAAGCTTAAGGGCAAAAACAAGGTTAACGAAGGCTTGAGTTCGGTGGTGGAGCCCATAATTTTTGAAGTTGAGGAATATAATCCTGATGATCTGTTAATTCCCTTGGCTCCAACCCTTCCAGTTGTCGGAGCTGCTATTAAAAGTTTGGGCGAGGAGTCCGCTGAAGGTATCTCCATATTCTCTCCACAATTCGTCGAGGCAGCATAACTTGTCATCGTCTCACGGGACAGACAACTGAGATGGCCACACCCTCCTCCGATTCACTAACATTTGCTTCTCATGATATAGGTGTCAAACCGGCCGAGAAAGATACAGAAGAGAAGGTAGTGGCAGAAAAAGTTGATGTCCCCTCGTGAACTGACGTCGAAGTTTCTGAGATTTCAAAGCAACCCGAGGGTACAACAAGTGAGAAGGTCACTACAGCGTCCGTGGTATCTGGCACCGACGCTCCTGCGGACGCTGAGGTTATTGCGGCTCTGCAAGACACGGATGGAGGTCACGGAGATGAGGAAGATGAAGTAGTCATCATAGATGAGGCCAAGGATGATGATAGTGAAACCTTGGCTGACATGCAGGCTAGGAAAGAAAAGCTGTTGGTTCTTAAGAAGGGGGAACGGGACCTTGTATTCGTGCCCCCTATTTCTGAAATCGACCCTAAGACTGGGTTGGTTATAAGATTTTCTTCTAAATCAATAACTTCACAACTTGCCTCCCAACCTTCTAGTCCTCCCTCGGAGCCTCTTGTTGATAAGAGGAAGAGGAAGAAAAGTGACCGCTCTGATGCTGACAAAGAGGGTTTGGAGAAACAGAAGAAGGAAAAGAAATCAAAATCGTCTCCCAAGCGTAAATAAAATGCACTTATTAGCTCATATTTTAGTTTTAGGATTTCTTTTGGCCAAAAGATGTAGTTGTAAGGGTGGCCCTCACTTTTGTTTAGCTTCTTGTTCTTGTAGATCTGCTTTTAGTAAATGAAAAACTATTTCTTTTGCACTATTGTGTTCCTGCAAGTTCACCTGCAAATTAGGTTTGCAGAGTGTATTATTCTAAATCACAAAACTTAAAGATAGCCATAACTGAAACAATCGTAACTAAATACTGAAGTCATGAATGGCAATCAATGAAAAGTTCGTGTACTAAGTAAACGCATAGTGTTCATAAACGTAAAGTATCATATGTGTATGCCCTCAATCAATCATCAATATGATGCCTGGCCAGGACTTATCGAGGATTGATTAGAGTCATATATGTGCTCCCCCCATTCCCGAAAATGAGGGGTTCGGGCCCCTTTTTCATTCTTGTCCCCAATTGTGTGAGGGGATAGGAGCCCTTGAGCGGCATATATCACTGTGCCATTATACTCTCCCAATCCTTCAGCAGGGTAAGAGTTCTTGTGGCGCTAAGTCTCTAGCGCCTTTATAATCTCCTGATCCTTAAGCGGGTTAGAGTTCTTATGGCGCTCTAGCGCCTTTATAATCTCCCGATCCTTCAGCGGGTTAGAGTTCGAGCTCGATTCTTAGTCTGCTCACCGATCCTTTAGCGGGGCAGAAGTTCTGAGGGCGCTAAGTCTCTAGCGCCTTTATACTCTCCCGATCCTTTAGCGGGTTAGAGTATTATCAAGGCAGTTTTATCATGGTGCACCTTCATGCCTTGAGGACGTTATCTTCGCGTCCTTTATACTCTCTCCCTAATCTTGAGAGTTAGAGTGCAAGCAGTAGTGCGATTTACCTCGCTGCACCTTTTGGATCTTTAGTTACCATTAGCCTTCCGATCTGATAGATGGCATTTTGAATTAGCTGTTTTGAGATTACTGCATAATTTAAAACAAACTTCAAAATGGTAATAATATATTAATCAAAATGAAAGAGTAGATAAGAAACGATGCAGTAAAGGTAAATGACACGTGATATTTTTATAGTGGTTCGGTCGAATCATGACCTATATCCACTTTATAATCTTTTGTTCAAGTAACCAGACTGTTCTAGGCAAGTCGATCCTTTTTACATGGTCTTAGAAAACAAAAGAATAAACTGACAATTTCACGTCAGATAAGGCCGCAAATTCTGGGCATTCCACACTCTGGAGATTTCATCTCCATCCACGGTTGCTAGCTTGAAAGTTCCATTATCAAGCCTTCGTAAAATGGAGTACGGTCCTTCCCATTTTGGGCCCATATGTACTGGGGGTGGAAAGACACGCTTCATAACCAAGTCTCCAGGTTCAAATGTCCGAGCTTGGACTCTTTTGTTGTAATACTGAGCTATTTGTTGTTTATGCCTCAGCGCACATAAGTCGGCTTCGTCCCTTTTATCCTCAACCATGTCCAGGGATTCAAGGAGCAGCTCATTGTTGGTCATCGGATCGTAATAAATGGTTCGATGAGATGGTACTTCCAACTCGACCGGAATGACCGCTTCAGCTCCAAAAGCAAGGGAAAACGGCGTGTGACCCGTCGCCGACTTGTACATTGTTCTATAGGCCCATAGTGCCAGGGGTAATTCATCAACCCAAATGGCTTTGGCCCTCTTCAATCTTTTCTTTAGAATAAATTTAATCAACTTGTTTGCCACTTCAACTTGTCCATTCAACTGCGAATGTGCCTCAGAAGTGTATCTTTTCTCGATGTGATACTTCTGACAGAAATCTCGAAACTCGGTGCTATCGAATTGGGTCCCATTATCGGTTACGATGACTTTTGGAATCCCAAACCGACATACAATGTTCTTATCGACAAAGGTGATCACTTGCTTGGTTGTCATCGTGGTCAAAGGCTCTGCTTCTACCCATTTAGTAAAATAATCCACGGCCACAATAGCGAAATTTGCTCTGCCCTTTGCTATGGGAAGGCTCCCAATAATGTCAATTCCCCACATAGCAAAAGGCCACGGGCTTGTCATTGTCTTCAACTGGCTAGGTGGCGCCCTAAGAATCTTGGAGAATTTCTAGCAAGCATCACAACGTCGTGCATACTTGGCCGCATCCTTGTTTATGGTAGGCCAGAAATAGCCATATCGCAATATCTTCTTTGCCAGCGTTTGCCCTCCGGTGTGATCGCCACATTCGCCTTCATGGACCTCTTTCAACACACGCTTGATGTCATCATGGGCGATACACCGGAGGAGGGGCATCGAGAAACCTTGTCTGTATAGGACATTGCCTTGCAACACATATTGGGAAGCTTTTCGTATAACTGCACGCCTCTCACTTTTCTTTGTTGGAAGCGTTCCATTCATTAAAAAATTCTTTAGAGGGGTCATCCATGACTCCCTCTCAGGTTCAATCTCTAGTACCGGATCAACTTCCATCTGATCCACGCTAGGGAACTGTAGTACCTCAATCGGGACTAGCTCCGTACGTTCTGGATTAACGGAACTAGCCATCTTCGCTAACTTGTCTGCTCTTTGGTTCTCCGCTGGAGAAATGTGAGATATGCTGTGGTGATCAAAACCATCCTGCAACTTCTTCACTTTTTTCAAATATAATATCAACCTTGGACTCCTAGCCTGAAACTTTTAATTAACTTGGTTCACAACTAAATTGGAGTCACAAAAGATGTCTAGCTTTATTATCCCCAATTCATTTGCAAGCTTCAACCCGGCAATTAGAGCTTCATACTCGGAATCGTTATTAGTGGCGTGGAACTCTAATCTAAGAGCGTAATATATTAGCCATTTCTCTAGAGTTTCAAGAACCACTCCGGCACCAGATCGTCTGTCATTTTTAGCTCCATCTGTATATAGTTTCCAGGCATTGGGGTCAAGGAGTAGCTTTGGCGGATCATCTTCTTCAGTTACCACATCATCTTCTGGGATGGTAAACTCTGCTATAATGTTCGCAAGCACTTGTCCCCTTATCGACCCTCGGGGCAGGAAATTCAAATCGAACTGACTTAGCTCAATGTTCCACTTGAGTAGTCTCCCTGATGCTTCTGGCCTTTGCAGTACCTGTTTAAGCGGGTGATCGGTGTACACGGTAATGAGATGAGTTTGGAAGTAATGGCGAAGTTTTTTAGATGCAATTAGTAAGCTATACGCCAGCTTTCCTATTTTTGGATAATTCCGTTCTACGGCCGCCAATTTCTTACTCACATAGTACACCAGTCTTTGTACCTTATCCTCTTCTCTTACTAAAGCCGAACTGATTGCGTGAGATGACACTGCCAGGTACAAAAATAAATCCTCGTGATCCACAGGCTTAGACAGTATCGGGGGTCTTTCCAGATGATTCAACAGATTCTGGAATGCTTCTATACAATCAGTTTAAAGTTGCGCTTGCCTCGCTTTATCTGTTCGAAAAACGGGATGCATTTATTTGTAGCTTTGGAGATGAACCTACTCAGTGCCGCCACCTTTCCAGTGAGGCTCTGGACGTCCTTAGTTTGCTTTGGTTCTTAGATATTTCGAATTGCTATAATTTGATCTAGATTGATTTCGATTCCACACGAGCTGACGATGAATCCTAGGAATTTTCTAGATGCTACCCCAAATGAACATTTCAAAGGATTCAGTTTCATCCCATATTTTCGGAGAATCTCAAACATCTCTGCTAAATCGTTAGTATGATCTGACGATTGTCTGGACTTTACCAACATGTCATCAACGTATACCTCCATCATTTTCCCAATTTGGTTGTAGAACATTCTATTCACCAATCGCTGATATGTGGCGCCGACATTCTTCAAACTGGAAGGCATCACCACATGGCAGTATAATCCCAAATCTGTAATGAAACTGGTATGCTCTTGGTCTGGGACGTGCATGGGGATCTGATTGTACCCCGAGTATGCATCCATAAAAGAAAGAAGTTCATGACCCGCGGTTGAATCTACCAACTGATCGATTTGAGGAAACGGAAAGTTGTCTTTTGGGTAGGCTTTGTTTAGATCTGAAAAGTCGATGCACGTACGCCAGTTTCCATTGGCCTTTTTTTTTACCAAAACCGGGTTTGAAATCCAGTCAGGGTACGTTGAATTTTTAATAAATCCATTACTCCTCAGTTTTTCGACTTCTTCCTTCAAGGCGGCAGACCTTTCTGGGCCAAGCATTCGTCTTTTCTACTTGACAAGAGGATGTTTCGGGTTGATGCTTAACTAATGAATCATAATTGAGGGAGATATCCCACACATGTCCGCATGGGTCCAGGCGAATACATCCAAGTTAGCTTTTAGGAAATTTGTTAATTCTTTGGCTCGAACAGGATCCAACTGGGATCCAACCTTCAGGACCTTCTCTGGGTCACTATCATCGATTGGTATATCCACAATCGCTTCATTGCGAGTCGCCATTCTGCCCCCTAGGCTCTTTATCCTCTCTGGGATCTATGTCCTCGGGCAACTCTCTGGGTGACCCTCCCGGAGGTATTTTCTTTAGTTGCTATGGCGATTCCTCCCTCAGAGGGGAATAACCACCTTTTGCTTCTGCATCCTTCCTTTTGCAGAGCAACTTTAACTCTGCAATGTAGCATGCTCGTGCAACAACTTGATCTCCTCTGATTATGCCTATGCTGGCATCCGTCGGGAACTTCAACAACAGGCACCAGGGTGCAATGCAGGCCCTAAATTTGGCTAGGGTTGGCCGACCTAAGAAGGCACTGTACGGCGACTCAATGTCCAGGGCTACAAAGGGGAGAATTCTCACTCTCTGACGTTCTACTAAACCAAGGGTTACTGATAATTCCACGTATCCCATTGGAGCGGTCGAGGCCCCATTAAATCCACGTATCCAACCCTCGCATGGTTTCAAATCCTTCGACTCGAGTTTCATTTGGTCGAATGTTTTCTTAAACAAAATGTTGACTTAACTCCCTTATCTACCAAGACTTTATGAACTATAGCTGGGCCGATGGTGACAGTGATCACCAATGGGTCTTCAGTTGGGGAGTGTACTCCAATATTCTCTCGCTTGCGAAATATGACGTCATCGGACATCGTCTTTTGTTGCTTAACCGGAGCGTTATCCTCGGGGTTGCTACATTCTCCTACTTCGAGGTGTTGCTTAGCTGCATTCACATACTGATCCATCGCCTTGAAACTATGCCCAGCCGGGTAAAGCCCTCCGATGATGTTGTTGATGACGAGGTTCTTTCCTTTCTGTTGAGCCGTTAGTCTGGCAACGGGTTGGTTTTGGTTCTGGTTTGGGGCCTGTACAGCCTGCCCCATGTCCCTGGGAGCTACCTTATGCTCATCAAGCTTCCCTTCTCGAAGCAACCTTTCAATCACGTCTCTCAAATGACGACGTTCGTTTGTGGAATGACCATGGATCTGGTGAAAAAGACATAATTTCCCAGTTTCACGCTCCTTTTCTGTATAATCTCTTAGAGGAGGCCTTTTGTATTGGAGGACATTATATGTATCCAGGAAGACGTTCTCCAATGTATCATTTAATGGTGTGAAGCTCTCAAATGGTCTGGGCCAGGATCTTCTCTGAGAGTCATTCCCTCGGTTTCTCTTCCGATTATTGTTATTATTATTCCCCGATTGACGACTGTTTCCTTGATTCTTGTTCCCAACATTAACTTCGACCTTTCCTGAGGTATCTCCCGTTTGCTTGATGGCCACCTTGCTTTGGATACTTTTCCGATTAGCGTATATCTCCTCCTGACGCAAGCGAACATTAGCTTTTTCAAAAAATATTTCTCTGGTTAGGGGTGGCTTGCCGGCCAGATATCTTCCAAACTCGGTATCTTTATCGACGCCATCGATCAGGGCCATCAACACAATTTGCTCATGTGGATCTTTGATTTTTGTGATAGCCAAGTTGAAACGATCCAAATACGACCTCAGGCTTTCGTCCGGTCGTTGTTTAATAAGGGATAGCTCAATTACATTCTTAGACCTCTGGGCATGAAGATGGAATTGGTTCACAAATTTCTCACTCAATTCCCTGAAGCTGGATATTGACAGTGCTGGCAAGTGGGTAAACCATAATAACGCCACATCTTCCAGGAATATAGGGAATGCTTTACATTTTACCGCATCCGTAGCTGCAGCGACATTCATTGACCAGGAGTATCGCATTAGATGTTGGATTGGGTCAGTCCTACCCACATAGCGATTCATGGTTGGCATATTGAAGCGCCTTGGGAATGTAACATCCAGTATGTCATCAGTAAAAGGTGTATGACTGCGATCTATGACCCAATCTTCGTTCCTCTATCCACGACTATCTACCATGACTTGCCTAATCATTGTTTCAACCTCTGCATGGGTCAGGGTAGATTCGGGATCAGCACTTCTTGCCCAACGGCCCCCTCCATCATTTCTTTGATGTGTTGCTGCAAAGTCTGGGCCCTAAGTAGAACTTCCTTGCCCCCTGTTGCCGCGGTCGATCATGCGACGAGTGGGAGGAACGTCGTTCCTCGGTGGTAGAGCGGGCTCATTTAAGTTGCGGTTACTAGTTCCCTGATTAAGTGCCTTTATATTCTTAGCCCTTTCCAATGGAGTCCATCGCCAGTTTCTCCGAGGTTCTTCAGATGAGGATGTATGTTTCGGGATAAAGGGTAAGCTGGAGGTGGCGAAACCTTCCTTTGAATATCATCAATTCGTCTGCCTAAGGCAGTAATATTCTGACACAACAAATAGCTCTCCTTCCTTTGGGCGGCCAATTCATCAGTTTGCTTATCCAATGCTTCAAGTATTCGAGTCAGATGTCCTTCGGTAACTGGAGCAAAAGGGTCGAACTACTCATCTTCATCTTCTCTTATACGCAAGGAACTCAAACTTGGTTGAGCAGAAGTACCAGCACGAGCAGAATGAGCCATAATTTCCTTTCCAGGTCAAGTTGTAGTCTGATTATCACTTCGGATCGTAGTCACCGTAGGTTGATGGCTCGTGCTTCCCTCTTGGCATCGGTTCGTGGTGGTCCCCTGGGATCGGATCGTGATGATGGGTGCAGGAGGGATCGCGGCATGGTCCTGCGATCGGGTAGTGACTCCTTCAGCTGCTTGGTTCATGGTACCTCCATCGACTCGCGATCGCCCCCTTTCCTCATGATCCGAGGACTGTAGCTCTACTTCGACCTGTTCCTGCACACTTTCTTTGTTTGCTTCGTTTACAGCTTCGTTCGCCTGCGAAGCTCGTACTTCCTTAGACTTCTTTCCAGCCATGGTATCTGAACTTTGCTGAAATCTTCAAAAATTGAAACTGTTAAGTTTTGGACTGTCTTCTTCGGACTTGAATATCCAAACAATAGAGAAAAAACCAATATAATGAGACTTCGGTTTCTCAGTGAAAGCACCAAAATGTTAGATCCAAAAGTGGCTCTAATACCCAAATTATTTGAATTGGCAGAGATTTATATCTAGAAATGCAAGAAAATGCAGAAAACATACAAGATTTATAGTGGTTCGGCGTTAACAAGCCTACGGCCACTTTATATCTATGATTATACGTAAGATTCGGGTACAACAAATGATTTTTCTCTCAATCTCACTTTTACAATGTTGGTTCACTCAGTAAATTCAAGACAGCTCTGAATAGGAGTAATGGAGATATGATAATGGTGGAATCAGAGCTCAGAATTGCCAAAAGGATCCTTAAAAATGCCAAGTTCTGGGCTATTTATAGTTGATTTCTTTAGACAGATCGTGGTCATACGTGGCACATATCCCAACGATGTCGGACTGGTTTGTATCTTGATGGAGAAAAGGTTAAAATGGCAGTTATGGACAGGTGGCACAAGATCCTTCATCTTCAGATCGTGTATGACTCAGTCGTGGCCTTCAGTTCTCAGCTTCAGGGATCGGATCGTGAAGTGCTCGAGTGGACGGATCGGATCATTGTAGTGATCCGCGATCAGGGGGCAACAATAGCGTCACGATCCGTTAAGGCTTGGTGACCACGATCAGGGTTTCATGGCTCCTACAAGTAAAACCTAGTAGTGAACATACGCATGAACCTCGGTGGCTTGATCCAAAAGCTAGCCAACATCCTGTATACAAACCCTGCACATATATATATATATATATATATATATATTCTAAATAAAGATATTAGTATATATTTTATATTCAATTAAAATGATAATTTAAATAAGGTTGTTGTCATCAAAACTCTGTTCTCCAACAATCTCCCCCCTTTTGATGATGACAACCTTGTTTTATAAAATATTCATACCTATTCATACATATTGATACTTTTTGATATGGTCCTTGAATACTTCCCCTTTCACCATGAATCCTACATACTCCCCCTTAAACTAAGACTACTAATACTTATTTTATAATTCTCCCCCTTTGTCATCAACAAAAAGAACCTCTAAATCAATGGTCGACATTAAAACGATTTTCTATTTTTCACAGCCATTGAAAATGGCAGCATCGACATTTTCCTTTTCTTCTTCTACCTCTTCTACTGCCTTCGGTTCCTCCGTCCCTCCTCTTCCATCGCAACCCTCTTTATCTAGACCCCCTGATCCACCTCCAATCAATGTCAATCCCTCTCCTTAGCAAGAATTTCCACTGCTTGATACTAATTTGGAGAATCCTTCGAGAGCCTCTTTTCCCTCATTTGTTAAATCTGATTACGCATCGCTATTCAAATCTCATCCTCGTAACGTTGGATCTTATTAGGCTCGCCAATTTGAGATTCCTATAGATGGATCAAAGAAATCAATTACGGATTTGGTTAAGAAGGAAGGGATCAATTACAGGAGTAATTACTTGGATGGGCTCTTTTTAGACTGTACTCTCTCTTTCCATGCTGTTTCAATTTTTTTAAAGAATCATTCGTGCTTATCTGGGATTGTTGACATTAAATCGGATGGTTACATAGTTTACTTTAATTTTTCTAATGATTCTGATCGAGCAAAAATTCTTCAAGTCGATCCTATTTTTATACGTGGTAGAATGTTCATCATAACAGTTTGGGATCCATCTATTGGATGTTCACAAAATCAGATAAGGAAAGTGCTTGTGTGTATTCAATTATACAGGATTCCGATGATACTCTGGACCTTAATAGGAATAAATTGGTTAGTGAATCATATAGGTCGTTTAATTTGTTTTGATACATGTACAGAGAGACTTAATAGATTTAGATATGCAAAAGCTCTAGTTGAAATTTCTCCTGGTTATGAGCTCCCTGATAATATTGTAATTGGTGATTTAGGAGATAAGTGTCCACTAGTGAGAATTGTTTATGACTAGAGACCGAATATATATACTATTTTTAAGGTCTTTGGACATGATACTTTGTAGTGTGAAGTTTCTCCTAAAAATAGCAAGGAAGTGGTATATCAATGTGATGATGACTGGGAGAATCAGGATACTAATGAGTTTGTTAATAATGATAGGCAATAGAAGAAAATCCATACTTCTATAAATAATAATATGTGGTCGTATGTACATCCTAAATATAAGAAGGAATGGAGAAGGAAGAATCCCAATAATTTGAATAATCATAATACTGCTGACACGAGTAATGTAAATGCTAATCGTTTTGATGTTTTGAATTTTGATGGTATAGTTGATAATGATAGTTTAGGCAATAGGCTAAAGGAAGATGCAGTTCATGCAAGGGATAAATCTAATGTCAATGATAAATCTGTTATCAATGATGATATTGTGAACTTAAATGATAAAACTGGTTTTATGCCTGAGGTTAATGAAGAGGATTCATTATTTGGTAATATCTTTGATGAAATTGTTGTTGGGGTTAAAATTGATAAGAGTTCGACATCTACTGATGTGGTTACTAGTTTGTCATTAAGTTTGGGTAAATCTTCTACACTTCGTGCCAAGTCTTCAATTGTTACTAGGCATGCTCATCATCTTTTAGTTCAACAATTTCATTATCTATGGGTTGTTCCTCTTCCCTCAAGGATATCTCATCACCTTATGGTCATCTTCAGCCACCTTCTAATGTTCAACTTCCCCCTCCTGTAACAGGTTGAGGATTAACATTTCCTATAGTGAATGCTGCATTGTTATCCACTGCGGTGTTAACTAGTTTTATCCCTTCATCCAAGGCCATCAAGGGTAAATTTTGGGAAGACTTGGATGAAGGTATAGAGTATTCAGCTAAGGATGTATATCCTTTAAGTAGTAAATTGAAATCAGGTAAATGGCATACTAGAAGTAACCCATGCTGAGGAAGGAATTGCAGGTTGAGCTGTAGTTTATGTTTCTTTGGTTACTTTGCAGTCATCTTGATGTTATTTTATAGTATGGATTGGTTATTGTTAGTATAGGCAGGTATTTGATAATGTTGAAGATTAGCTACTGGTAATGTCAATGCTTGTTTAGTGACTGAAGATGCAATAAAGAGATGAGCAAGGCTGGTTTGTTTGAGCAAATGATTGAGCTTGCTAAGTTAAAGTTCAAATATTGTAATCGGTTGATGTTTTGTTTAAACTGTAAACATGTGGTCTTGAATTTGTTATTTTATAATGTTGTATTGAGATATGATTTGGATAAGTGTTAGTTATGTATTAGCTAAAAGATGTTTATTATGTAATTTCTAGTGTAGTAATAATTTTTTTTGCTTAACTTTCAAAAAAAGAACCTCTAAATATAGTCCCCCTAAATCTATACTAGAAATAACTATTAATATCCTATACCTGTTTATCTATTCTAAGGTTATAATACTTAATTCTACACTAGTATACATGACTCCCCCTAAATTCATGCTTATATTATCCTAATTCTAAAAGGGTAAATAAATCTAAAAATCTAAGTATTATAGTCAATATTTACAAAAATTTCAATCCATACATATACAAGTTTTAAATTAAAACCAAGCAATATTTTCAAGCAAATTTAAACAAATCATACCAACCAAATCAAATCAAATTTAAACATCTCTTGGAAATTCTACCCATCTGTCTCCTCCAAGTATTGGATCCTTCTTGATGACTTCCCAATCTTCATCTTCTTTTGTGGGTGATGCTTTAGCAAGATTGTTGTCTTCGTCTCTGAAAAGAGAAAATATTAGCCAATGAATGGCATCAAAGTGCTTCTCTTGATTTTCAACCATCTTTATTTGACTCAATTCGAGATAATACTAACTACGAAGTATTATAGATAGGATAATCTTGAATGTATTCAATGTTTCTTCAAGATTCTCACTCAAATTGTGAATAGGATTTGCCATATTTTGATATTATAGTAAAGGAATGATTAGAGAAGGAGAAGAAAGTTTAGAATAAGTTTTTCTTGAAGAAAGAGCTATTTATAGGGTCTAGAATTTGTTTAAAATGAAGACACTAGTTGGTCATTTAAATTTTAAATTTTGAATTAATGTGAAAAAGGTCAGTTATATGTCGACATGCTGAAAAATGTATGTCGACATACCTATGTTAATTTTTGATTATTTGAGTTTTTGTTTAATTTTTGAATTGTTTTTTTATTATATTATATTATTTTATATAATTTTAATGTTTTTACAAATATTAGGAATCAATTTTGACAGCAAACATGATTATATATTAGTACTTAAACAAAGGTACATTTGAAAGATAAACGATACTAAATACAAGATTCGAAAGCAAATACGAAAGATAACATCAACTAGGTAATTTTTGACTTCAGCGGATGATGAGGAGGAAGATGATATTCCAAGTTTTCTTCCTATTTTACCAATGAACTTAGGCATATGGGTAAGAGTCTTCTTGATCTTCTTTTGGTTCTTGGCTAACTTGGCTTGATTTTGGACAAGCATTTCTTTTGATATGGTTCTACTATTAGATTGACACTCTATTCTTTCCAAAGATGTTTCTTCTTCTTCAATTTCCATAGGATTCTCCTCTTGTACCATTCGGGATTGTTTTTCCGCATATGTTTCATAAGGATTAAAAGTGACTGGAATTTGCATAAGGGAAATATTTCCCAAGTTAAAGACCTTCCTTGGTACAAATCCTCTCCTTTAAGATCAACTCAAAAATATTTAAAGATGCGGGTGAGATAAACTCCATGATAAAGAGTATTTTCTTCTGTGGACATTTCTTTGGGCTTAAATTCTTTTAAAATTACATCGGCCTAATTTATATCATAAACACCAAAAATAGGTAAGAGGGCTTTTTGGACTTTGAGAGTGGGGTTATTGAAATTTCCGGAACGAGGAGTGAGGTTATATTGAAGGAGGAGGTTGAGGATTCTTGCTTTTGGGCAGAAAAAGCGATTTTTAAATTCCAAATGATCATCACTTTCAAATATGTGATGAAAGGTTTCCAATTCCGTTTCATCAATTTCGAATTCCGAAAAATTCGCGCCCGTACACTTACAATTTAAAATAGTACCAAAAATTTCACAATCTAAAATGATTTGAGTGTCTTTTACGCTACTCTATACTTGATTCTCATCTCCTTCGTAAAAGCCACGATTCAAATTTGCGTAAAACATTTTGATGAGATTCAGGTAACATACTTTATTATTATCCCGAGTGTCAACCAAGCTTAGAACTTCATTTTAATTGAAAAGAGAAAGAAGATCATAAGAGGGAAAATCTTCAAACATAGTGAAGGCTCTCGTGTTGACTTTTCCATTTGCCATATAGTCAATGTAGGCTTGAAAAGCTTATTATTAACTTTGTTTATATTTCAGGTTTATTATTAACGTTTCAAATAGTGAAAAGACATTTCCTTTGAAAATTGAAAATCTGACAGTTATATGTCGACGTGTCTAATTATGTATGTCGACATATGTATAATATTTTGATTTTTTAAAACTATTTTTCAAGTGTTAAATATATATATTATTCTGGAAATTCTTGAATCAAAATTTTGTAATTTATAAGAATATTCTAAAGTGTAAAATAATATGGAAACATAGTAATATATCATATAAACATATTTATAAAGTTATAAGATTTCAAACTATAAAACTATATATATATATTATAAACTTATATGTATATGTATATATATATATTAAAACTTTATAAACATATATGTTTGGAATCATAAGTAAGATAATAGTTTGAAATAATAATTTGAAATCAGGATTTGGATTTTGAAAGCAGAATTTGAAAATTGAAAAATCAGAATTTGAACCTGGAATGCTATTCAGAGTCTTACATATAAACTTGACTCAATTGCTATATTTTTCTTGAGCTCTTGAATCTTGATAACTCATGAGTCTTGAATCTCTTTTGGATCCTGAATCTCTTGACACTCTAAACCTGTACAGCCTTCAGTACTAAATGCCATATACAAATCGCACACACACACACACACACACACACACACATATATATATATATATATTCTAGATAAAGAGTTAGTATATATTTTATAATAAATTAATAATGATAATTGAAATAAGGTTGTGATCATCAAAACTCCATTTCCAACATTTTATCCTCGAGTAACTAACTTTGTCAGTCACCAAAATCTAGAATCTAACAATAAGAAGACAAGGAAATATGCGGGTCAAACATAAAGCCTGGTGTGAGGGGAACCATCTCAAAATACAGTACATTAAAACTATATGCAAATAAACAGGAATAACTAAATCACATCTGGCCCTCTCCATAAACGTGGCTTGGGGGGAATCTGGACTGCATGTAGATAAGTATAGTAAATCAATCTCAAAGACATGAGAACATACCATAGCCCGCTCTTCTTTTTTAATGACAAATTAGCACAATATGTCACATTGCACTACACAAGCCCAAACTACTAATAACATAGTACCAGCATACCCAACCTATAATCCCTAAGCAATGATCACTACCGCAAAGATTAATAATATAAGCCATAATGCGTATTGTCACTTCTATAAGACCAAAATGTACTCCATCATGTGTATGGTTACTACTAAAGGACCAAATCATAAATGAGTCGCTAATGGGTAACTCCATGTCACAATATCATCATTGTTTGATATACTGAGTTATAAACATGTATTTAATATTGACTGGGTTATAGGCATGTATTTAATAACTACAATACTTTCTTAAAGTTAATATTGACTGAGTTATAGAATTGTATTTAAATGTTTGATATTGTTTGGCTTTGTCCATACCATAACCCATTGTGTCTCACCTTGACATACTGGCCATGTATATATTGTGTTTGGTGTGTATTTCTGTGCTTACATGCCATGACTTGGAAATATTGGCATTTTGCTTGTCTTTATGTTGAGGTTGGGTTGCCTTCCAGTTGTCTTAAATATGCATGTCATGACCTGAATTTTGTTTTGATGAACTTGTGTCATATTCTTGGGTTTCCTTTGAAATGCTGCCAGAATTTGAACTGCCATGTTCAAGATTCTTATTTGTTGTCTATGTGCATTTGTTGTGTCTTTGCCACGTCTGTAACAACTCGTATTTTTTGATAATTTAAAATTTTGAATATAATATGATTTTTGAATACTATATGGTTATGAATGAAATTTAATGATTTAGTTACATAAATTTAATTTGAATTAAAAGACAAACAAACAGCCTAATATGTATGTTGTTTTCTTTTGAAATTAAAATGAGAAAGCTATACTATATAATATCTTTATCTAAAACCCTAAAATTTCATTGTTTAATCACTGTTCATTGGCTTTTCTTTCTTCGTAATCTACTGTTCCATCAGAAAAAATGGCCACCACAAATTTCAATCTTTAAAATAAAGTTCGTTTGATTCAAACAATGAAAAATCATGAAATTAGTTTCGTTAAACTTGTATCGCATAGGTCTCTCAATCCATATGCATTTTCAATGTTGCAACATGAATTTGGAGCTCATTATTTTTTCACCGTGAGTAGGGTAGAAGAGCATCTTTGACAAAGGCAGTGGCTGGCCGGATTGAAGGTTACGATATTCTTTTGGGTTGATGGCGAGCTGATAGAAGGCAAAACAGTGGGGAACAAAAATAAACAACGACGCGAATTTGTACAGTTTGCGTGAAGGATGTTGAATGACGTATTCCAAGGGAATGCTGCGAGTTGGATGGGTGGTGCTCGAAAAAAGCCAAGAACAATGGTGAAAGCTGTTTTTCTTTTCGTTGAGAAACAGGGAGGGAATTGAGGACAAAAGTCATATATATTGGAATGGGTTCATTTCTTTATATCGGGCTTTGTACATAAATTCAAATGTAGAAGAAGGCATTTGGCTTGCTAAAGTGGTAACATGGTGGGGTGGGAAACCTTTTGTTTATTTTTATTATTCTTTAAAAATTCAAATGTTAAATCATGTATATCTTTTCCATACGGACTCAGATTCGCGAACGACTTTCTTCTTTGCGATCGTATTGGAATTCCGAACAATATTGCGCTAGTCTGGACAGATTCCGAGATTGTCAAATTTTGGGCCTTCATTTGAATTTCAAACGAGATCCAAATCAAAGGTGAGTGAATAAATACACTCACGCTTAACTAAAATATTCGATTATTAGTTAAATTAAAATCATGTTATATTATGATTGCGTTGATTATTGTTTGATTGTAAAAATTGTTTATTTATGTTGAATTACATCGATTGTGTAATTTAATTTAATTGTTTATTTAAAACTGTATAGTTAGGTTAAATCTAAAATTTAATTACTAGTTTAAACCCGACATCTAATTACTAGTAAACTAATGTCATACTGAACTGTTTGGATGGATTTGTTTAATGATGTCTTGAATTATCCTGTTTGATATATTGATATTGAATTGTTGTTTGTACTGATTAATCCCAACCATTTACCCTGGATGTTATGGGCATCAAATAAATCTGGGATTAATCATTAAATGAATTAAGAACATATGTTGAAATGATAAATACTTATGACCCTGAGTTGGATTGAAATGATATATCCATTTCCGAAATACAAAAATTAAATTTTAAGTATTATTTGGCCATAAGATAGAGAATTATATACGGACACCAATTGATATTATAAATTTGTTTTAACCCTGAATTTGAAATATGGTTTAAACAATATAAGTGATATTTATAAATGGATTTCATTGGAACTTGAACTTTGAAGCTTTTGAATTTATAATTTAAGCAAATTAGTTAATATTATGAAATGAAGCTAAAATTTGAAAACTTAGCATGAATTGAATCTATTGAAATTTGAATCGTTTTTAAATTTAAATAATTATCCATGTACGAAAACTCGCTTTAAATTTACTTAATTTAAAGTGGTATCTGAATTTGAACTCGAAGTTGTTAAAAATTGAAATAATTCGAAATGAGAATACTGATTTAAAATTTTCAATATTCGAATCGAATTATTGAATTGAACTGAATTTAAAATGGAAGTTGAACCAAATTGAAATATCAAATTTAGTATATTTGATTGAAACTTAACGTGACTTCAAATTATTTGGAATTGGGAAGAGAACTATTCAAATTGCAAGCTACAGTATTTTGAACCATTTTTAAACTATTTTTCTTCAAAAACTATTTTTCCTTTCTGTAACACCCCGTATTTTTAGTGTAAGATAATAAAATAAAAATTAATTAATTAAATATTCATAATTTAGTAAAATGGACTTCGCTATTGCGTCCGTCTTGAAATTCTAGTCAAGATAGACACCTGGTTTGCATAAAACAGACACTGTATGAAGAAGTTATGAGCATTAGAAGTTTGTACACATATAAGGAGCTTATATGTGTGTGTGTGTGTGTATATTAAATAAATATATCCAGAAAATTCGAAAATTAGTTCAAAAATCAAAATGGTGGGCGGGAAAGTTCGAAGGGAAAATGGACCGTTGTGGGTCGACCTAGGGGTTGACCTACCAACAGGGGTGTCAACCTAGGGGTCGACCCACCTGAGGATCCAGAACATCGGTTCTGATATCTTAAATTTTGATCTAAGTGTCTTGGTTCCTCCGCTACTTCTATAAATAAGACCCTAGACCTAACCCTAAACATGATAACTCGGCGGCTACGTTGGAGCTCTGACAAGGCTCTCTCTCTTTCTTCTCAAATCTATTATGAAATTAAAATGTTAGCCTAGGAGAATTATGGATTCAGATCTGGAAGAGGGAATTAACGTTAATAAAAAGATTATTGAATCATGAAAGCAAGGTTGTGAATCAAATTAAAAGGAAAAGGGGAAACCATGGATGATAAAACAGATTGGATCCAAGATTTGGGGAAAGCATGAAATGTGAGTGGGTTTAAAATATACTTTTGACTAATAGTACCTCTATCGTTTGGCATTCCCCATAATGAACATATTGGAATGTTTAATTTGATGAAATGCATTACTACGCTAAAATGTATAATATGTTCAGTTAGTTAATATGTTGAGATGAACATTTACTTGAATGTTTAAGAAAAATGAATATCGTTGTATAGATCCATTTTATGAACCTATGAATTGGGTAAATGATACACTATTGGAGAACTACATGTTATTTTAAATAAAGTTAATTACATATAGAAAGACATATATTGGGATTTAGGGCATAATTTGAAATGGGATTTTGGAACATAACATATATTATGTATTGAGACTTTAATGTGGGGGCGCAATCTGATATGAACATAAATGGTTGAAAATTCATACATAAGATTAGTTGAAATGTTGGAAATGTTTATATGTTATGGACTTGTTAAAAATATTGGCAGTAACTACCACTGTTCATATCACATATTGTTTTGTCCCATTTGTAAACCAAAGCCCTAACCTATGTGAATTAGAATCCTTGTATGATTACATACATAAAATTGAATAAATGAACATGAATATGACTAGGATTACCATTATAAATTGTAACTGCACTTATGGCATGAGGTTAGGTTGCATTAGTGGCGGAAGTCTGCCCGGACCCAACCGGCATGTCCAGCAGCCACTATTATTGAACCTAATGTGAGAGGCCTAAGTGAAAAATTAAAAACATGTAATGGTGCTAAGACAAGACGTTAAGCTAACTTGTGGTAGAAGTCTGCCCAGACCCGCCCAGCAAATCCAGCATCCACCAGTGTAGGCTTAATGTGAGAGATCTAGTGCTTATATATATATACACACACACAACAAGATATGAATAAATGGCAATGGTGGTAATTAAATTTCTAACTCAGGAAATAAGAAAGGAAGGGATGAAATGAACTGAGTTAGTATGATAAGAAGGAAAAGTGATGTATTTCCCTAAATGACTTATTTCTGAAAACATTGTTGCAAGTAAGTCATAGTAAATAAAGAAAAGTAAATAAATTACTTGTTATCACGGATTTAGATGGTAATACGTTATGAAAATAAATCATTGATCCCTTCTATCAAACTGATAAGATGCATGAAGTGTTTTCCTTAATATAATAAGGAATATATATTACAGTGAATGAAGAATAATGGTTTACGACAGTAAATGGTTTAAAAGGGGAATGATAATAACCTATTATAAATAAATAATATTAATGAAAATGTTGTATAATAGGTAGACTTGTCCTAGGAACATGTGAATATTATAACTTAGGTTATAATAAACTAGTAAGGGAATGGGATAAATGGTGAATTGAGTTAAGGGACACTCAATTATAAATTAAGTAATCAGTAAAGGGGAAAACTTGAAACCAGTTAAGAAAAAGGGGGGAAATATATTGTACTTAATTATAAATTAAGTAATCTGTAAGCTTGGAAGTCTGAAACCTGTTGATAAGAATGTTTAGGCTTGTCCTAGGGACGAGAGGAAATTATAACATAGGTTATAATAAATGGATAGAGAAACTTATTAATGGGCCTTAGTTAATAAAACTAAGTTAATAAGTAAACAACGATAAGTTGTATTGACAATGAAAAATGGAATTATGATTAAATGGGAAAGAATGAGGAAAACTTATGAAATGAAATAAGTTAGATTTAATCATAAATGGTAAGTGACATGTTAATTAGAAAACATGTGAATCAGATATATACTTAACTACATATTAAGTAAAACATGTTATTGCAATGATGAAATCAACA
The DNA here is from genome assembly GCA_030737875.1 of Allium sativum. Lineage (NCBI taxonomy): Eukaryota > Viridiplantae > Streptophyta > Magnoliopsida > Asparagales > Amaryllidaceae > Allium > Allium sativum. Next base: position 363,478,442 of record CM060916.1, on the reverse strand, counting down.
AGAATATAAAAAGGGACTGTGGATTATAGACCTTGGGCCACAATCTGAAGAATAGCATGTGGTGGGCTTATTAGTAAACTTAAATGGGTTAAGTTGTATGACTAAAATTAATAAGCAAAAGAAACTTGGTAATTTGAATAAGAATTCAATGTGAATGGGAATAACCAAGTTAAAAGGATACCTGATGGGGTAAGGCAAGCGCGTAAAAGAATGTTTAGACATAGGGTCTAATAACATATTAAAGTGAGGCGCTTGAACCAGTCCCCACGTTTGAGGGTGAATAAACTAACGGGGTAGATATTATAAGGCACTAGGGGGAGCGCACATTCATCTAATTGTTATGACGGCTCCGAAGGACTGGAAGGGGAAGCACGCGGCTTCTTGAGGTATGTAAGGAGCTCCTAGTAGTCCTCTGAGCGGCAGAAAATATCTTAGGCTGTGTTCGCAGAGGTTGGGTCTGCGCGTAACTACTAGGTGGGTGGGCCTTGACTGCAGATGTAGCTATGCAGTCAGAATGTTGTGACGAGGTGACACCAGGGTGGTTCGGCGATTGCCTCACAAGGAGGCAGAGGGTCACGACCAACAAGGATAGTAGACCATCGGATACCCGTCATCGGAAGCCAGTGGGATGCGGAATGACTCAAGCTAAACCCAAGATACCATTTCACCCTTCACTATCGGGGTAAAGGGTTGAGGGGAGACGCCACATGGATGTTTAGAATGTTTGCGTAAGGGAAGTCGCTTAGCTTTGGTAGTCCTTACTAGTTAAGGGAGGGGCCAAGGTAGGGCCATAGGCACCATGAAAACAAACCCTAGGTATATCTATATATAGAGGCTCTTTAAAGACGGGCCCGTACAAATATGGAAAAGCTCCCGACCGAATTTCGTGCTTCTTGTATTGCCTTGCCATGGAACTCGGTGCACATTAGAGGACGTGCGATTGAGGCATCGAGCTACAATTGAAGATACATATGGTGGACAGTCTGGATACATGCATGTCGGCTCTGGGTGGTGTATCGTAGACTTAATGGCATTACTCCGGTATAGAGTCTGATTCAAACAAAGGTGGCAGTCAGTACGTTTACGTAGCATAGTAATGATAGATATATGAGGAATGTTATATTGTTATTAGTACGTCACTACGGCGTAGGATGAGGGACTGCATATATTTCGATGGTGTTACGGTGAAGACCGTGCGAGTAGGGTACCATGGGGTGTACCTCAATATTGGGGGCAGCTCCATATATACTGTATTAGATTAATCCATTGGGAAGTAAATGGGTACGACGAGTGTGTAAGCCTTGAGTGATGTTAACCCAAGTAACCTAATAAATAAGAAAATACGATTGAACGGTATATGTAGGATTATCCAAAGTGTATAGTTTAAATCTAGTTAGCAGAACTTATGTTGTGACCCGCTCCTCATAACATACTCGCAGGTTACATTTGTGGCAGGGACATGATAGCCTTGGATAGGTTAGGCAGTATTATTAATGCGGTAAGGCTATATTTTGATTACATTATATTTTATCCATTCCGCTGTGAGATAATTTCTAAGCTCTGACATGTTTTATGTCTCTGTATTTTCTACAGAATACCAGAGCAAACCAATCCGAGTTTCGATAGATTGGAATTTTAAAAAAATCAGTCTGTCGAAATTTGGGGTTGTCACATCATCAAACTATTTTGTTCTGCTTATATATATAACTACGATTTTAAATAAACTATTTAAGCAATCAACTACTAATTTTATTAAACTTCTTTAGTATTTGACGGTGTATATATATATAACTAAATTTTTCTAAAATCACATTTTAACCCAAATTCTTTTTGTAGACTTTCATAACCTTAACTCTTTGTTTTCAAAGGATTTCAAATATTATATCTTAACGATTTTAATACACTTTCCAACTATTCTAATATACAACTTATTTCAGGATCGGATTTGTTTCAATATTCTTTGTGTGGTTTAAATATAGATTTCAATCTGCAAATATATTCTTTTTGAATATGAAATATTTAAAAGAAAACTGATATTTTGATATCAAGAATGAACCTTTTTGAAGGGTAAATTTACCAACCGGTGTGAAATAAGCGTTTGGTTGTTAAAGAAATCGGGATCGGATATTGTCATACTCTCTACCAATACTGAAAATCACTTTAACAACTGTGCACGTGGTAGAGAACCAGAATGAAGTAGGTTGATTTGGAGGCGATTACTGGATTTGAAGAAAGAGAACGATGATGGATGTCCTTGACCTTCGGGTCATAATTAAAATGACTAAAACAAGTGTTATACCCTGATCAAGTGGGGTTAGCTACCCTCATCGGCAACACTTCTTCCTTTATTACTATAGTCCCTCGGTGATTGATTTGATTTGATGCACATCCTCGATTTGGGAGAGTTGTTCCGAGGTGGGCGGTAGCAGCAACTATGCATTACCACCAGTCCAAGCAAACAATCGGTAGATTCCTTCCCTGGGTATTCCTCGTGCGCCTTGTCTTATTTATTCCAATCGTGCCATTACGATTTTGTTTTGCGTTGTACCTATGGAGTGCCCCCTGATAGCCCACCAGTTTGGTGGAGTTTACAGTACTGTATAGACTACAATGTTTATAAATGGTGTAAGGGTAATAATGGTAATCCCACTTACGCTATTTTGATACCTTACTTTATTGATAGACACTATTATAATAGTGTATTGTATTATATAATATCTAGTTTATCGGATCCTTAGGAGATGGAAATTCCCGTAATATCTCTTAAGTTATTGCACTCACGAACACATTGGATAGGAGACATGAATTACCGTAAGCATCTCTAACGTCGTAACACTCATATTATTACCTGATTTTGATTTAAAGGAATGAGAATATTTTAGTTCTGATCCGAGTATTTTTGTACTTTCATTAGTGCTCGGGTCAGCCTGAGTTTTCAGTTACCGAAGATCACATTATTTGAAGATGGCGATGGAGCTCGACAGACGTAATGTACTAGTATTATTCCGCTGCATACATTGGTATTTTTTATGATATATACTCTTGATGTATTGTTGTAATGTATAATTTAACAGCTTCATGAACTATTTTTTTTTATTATATTTAATCCTTCTGCTGTGAGATTCTGTGATTGTTTTTCCTCTTTCTTAATTTATTAATCCCAATAACTATCTGTATTTTAGATTTGTTTGAGTCGACATGTGAGGATTATTGTTGATTTAAACAAGAAAAATTACGGGTCGTTATAGTTGGTTTCAGATCCAGTCTTAGCAAAAAAAACTTGGCTATATTTAGGATTAACTCATTAGAGATAGGGTAATAATACCCTAGCATGAGTTTAAGTGTATATGAGAGAGCGTAATTGTAAATTTGATATAAAATGATTCTGTATTGTGTTTATTTGTTGAGTATTTATGAGTTCTGGTCGGTACGTGGGACGCCAAGGCATCGATAGGGATTTCTAAACACTCAAATAGGATCGATCGACACAATATCATTTTGAATTATATTATATATAAGGAATTATACTGATAGTTTATAATTTTTGTTATATTGGTTGTTAGAAGAGAAAATATTAAATTTCAGCATTTATTGTTTGATTAGTCAAAGATATAACTATTAATTATTGAATGATTTTAGAAAATGAAATATGGAAAATTTTATTGATAATCAAATCGAATGAATTTAAATATGAAATTGAGAATTTAATGTAACGACCCAGGGATTTTCGGCCCCGAAAATTGACATAAATACTTTTACCCTAACTCATGTCGACCTTCCAAACACCGAAAACACTGGAACTTATTAGAAAGAATTTAGAGGGTGAGATAAGAAAGAAAGGATTATTAGAACAGAAGAAGAAGAACAACAACAACAACAACACAACACAGAGTCTCACATCGCAGCGGAACAAAATATAATACAGAAATAATCTTTATTGAGAGCTTTAAAAATACTTACAATATTAGAGTACATCACACAATGTGATAGTTATAATAACATGTTCCTATATGCAACACACAGCGGAATAGTAGTTATATAATATCACACGTCTGAACTCTTCCATCTAGTCTATTCACAACATTCGATAACCTGAACCTGTACACCCCGGGCTAACCCGAGCATTTACAAAACACCGGGTCAGTATGGTGAACCAGAGTGAGAAAAACTCGCACAGTATTAAGGGTATCACACAACTTGATTTTAACATTTAAATCTTTTGGAAAGAAAAGGATAATCATAAGACCAAATCCACACATAAATGCGGACGGTTTTTACCTTATGATAACCCAAAACATTTTTGAAATCAATATCTTTTCTGATATTATCATAATGTCTAAATACAAGTAAATAGAATCTAGAAGAACGCTTGCATCTCACGCTGCACATATATAGTATACAAACAAAACCGCAGGCGCTTATTGGAAATTGGATTCCGACTATGACAAGGTATGGGACCACTTGCCGATAGTGTATCTCTAGAGGCGAATACACGGGGTTCAACAAGAACGTCTTGCAACCCGGCCCTCACATGACCGACCACTCATTTCGCTTGAGTGTATCGAATGTATATCACCAACGGTTGGGAGCTACCCACCGTCTTCCGAAAAGGGACAGCATCGAAATAGGATAAAGAAGCAAATAGATTTTCTCTAGATAGGTGATTATACACACTAATGGGAGCGACCCACATAGCCATGCTGCCTGCTCGATTTTTGTCATTTCTCGGTTGTTGAGGCTTGAGGTTTGGATTAACTTTTTTGGCCACCATTCACTTCGAATGCCACATCGTCAGATCTGTCAAATCACTAATTGACGTCCACAAAAATACTCTAGTGTTCAAGCTAAGAGAACCATCGTTCTCCGCCACCAACTATAGTATGTTTGAAGAAATCAACGTATGTAATTCCTTTGGAAATACTCTGTCATACATCCGTCCATACAAGTCATCCAGGAACAGGATGAATCGAAGGTACTCTCCTACTGCATCCAATATAGGAATCACCCCATGGGCCAGTAGTGAGAAGTCCTCGCAACCCGTAGACACGACAGAAACACAGATTATCTCTGGCCGTTAAACCAGAAATTATTAGTGGTTCTTCCGTGTAATGAATATCTACGGTCTTTAATGCTCCATCTCGATCATCTTCTGATATCTTCACGTATTTGTTGGTCGGAATGGTTTTCGAATATAAATTCGATCCTGGTCCTCCCGTACCAACAATCGTAGTGGACAGTATTTGATAGTTGGTGATTTAACTATCAAAATAGACAGTGTTTCAATCATGACAACCCAATGAGTTCACTGGTTCAGTATTCAGCACCACTTGGCCTTTTAATTTAAAACAAATTTAAATTCAAAACTCTTAAATCTCTCGATATTAAAAATATAGTTCTCTCGCTTCATATTTAACATAAGATTATTCTTTAAACAAAACCATTTTTATACTTAGGAAAACCATATATCATATTCGGTTTTCTATTTCTAACTTTCAATACATTAGCCACATTATTATATAGTATTTGGAAATCATTTCTACTTATTTCTCGTAAAATAACATTATTAAATATATTCTATTTCATTACTTGAAAACAATAACCAACGCTATTTTTTATAGAATAAAACACAACTATACGTCTCCTTTCTAATTCGAAGATCCCGTTACACAACCCCTTTTTATTTCCCTTTTCACTTTGGAACTCACTATATATTTTCCAAATCTTCATTACTAGTGTTGCGTTATTATTTATAATGAAATAATAAACTTCTTATAATACGATTTCAAAACCCTTCTTATTATTTTGAAATTCTCTTTCTCGGATTTAACTATCTTTCTTAATTCAATAATTAGCAACTTCTTATAAAAATGCCACTTTTAACACCTTCCTCTTTTAAAACAAATTCACTTTATAATTCGGATTGGTTTTGTAACAACCCGGAAAATCTGGGCCAGTTTAAAATTTTTATTTTTGCCATTTTAGCGAATTTTGATTATTTAAAATGAATTATTTTAAATAATATCGACGAGAAATTTATTTTGAATATAATTCGAACGTATATATTATACGCGTCGTCGTTAGAATAAAAATAATTATATATAATTATAAAAGGAATTGAAAATGACGCGGTAGTTCGATAATTCGATTTCAAACTTCAATTGAATGTACCGGGTGCAAAGCAATCCGGATTTTAGTGAAACCAAAAATAATGGAATCTAATAGTGAATATCTTTCCAACGAAGTTGAGAAACTGAGATTCCACTTTATAAATGATGAGATATGTCCAGTTGAAATTTAGAAATAGTCGCTGTGGAATTTATATATATTTTAATATAATATAAGGCCCTTAAAAATAGCAATTTTGCAAACGACCTCGGATTTCGACGAAACCAGTTTTGTTGGATCCGCAGTGTCAAACTATTGCTAGGTTTCAAATTTCATAATTTTTCGAATCAATATGTGAGCGTGGCAAAGGAAAACGCGTTTGACCAGTTTTAGTTGATTTTAATCGACTGGAAATTGGCCATTTTTCCAACGGTTTCAGAATTCGACGAAACTAGATTTGTTAGGACCGTATCGTCAATACGAAGCTAGAAAATATTTTTTCTGGAATTTTTCTAGTTAGTATGTGACCCCGGTAATTTGAAATGTACGTTTAAAATTCAATATAGTAATTTAAATGTAAATTTAACGGAAACTGATTGTAACGATCGAATCGGCCTTCGATACATATCCCATTGTGTTCGGAATGGGGGTTAAACGCTATGGACGACAGGCGTTGGGTTCGATTTCGAGAGCGTATAAAAAGTCAACGTAGGAGAGAAATTAATTAAAAAAAAAAAAAATATATATATTCCTCCCCCCTATTTCATTCTGGCCCCCCCCCCTCTCGAAATCAAAGCTGACAAAAGGAAAAAAAAAAAAACTTCAAAACCCGCCCCCCTCCAGTCTAAATCGCGACGCCGCCGCCTCCCTTGCCTTCACCGCCAGTAGCCGACGAGACCCCCCCCCCCCCTTCCCTCTGCGAACAGCGCGACGCCCCCCCCCCCCCCTGCTTCATTTCAGAGACCCCCTCCCCAAGCCTTAAATCGGCCGCCGACAGCCAAGGCAAGACCGCCATCACCACCTCGATGCCGGCGCCGCCTCTGGCCGAATTCTTCCCCCCCCTTCTGGCGTGAATATACAGTAAGTTTTTTTTTTTTTTTTTTGTGTAGTTTTGTTTTTATTTTTATGTAAGTTAAAATTGATTTTGTTTATAGGATTTAAAACTGATTTTTTTTATAGGATTTAAAACTGAATTTATTTTGAGATTTAAACTTTTAAAAGAAAAGATTAAAACTGCATTTTAATAAAAGAAAAACTGTTTGGAAAAGAAAACTGTTTTGAAAAGAAAACAAAAACTGTTTTGGAAAAAAAAAGGATTTGGACTTGAAAATAAAGATCATATTTTTAAAAATAGAAAAGACGAAATTTTTGTTAAGTAGAAGAAGTAAGATATGATTCTTATATTTTTAAAATAATAAAAATATAATTTTTACATCATAGGAAAGATCAGATCTTTGTTATAAAAATTGAAATTTTTATAAAAGGCATAAAGAAGGATTTTTATATATTGAATAGAGAAATAAAAATTCGATTTTTATATATTGAACTTTGAAGTAAAAATTCGATTTTTATATATTGAACTTTGAACTAAAAATTCGATTTTTATATATTGAACTTTGAAATAAAAATTCGATTTTTAAGTATTGAACTTTGAAATAAAAATTCGATTTTTAAGTATTGAACTTTGAAATAAAAAATTCGATTTTTAAGTATTGAACTTTGAAATAAAAATTCGATTTTTAAGTATTGAACTTTGAAATAAAAATTCGATTTTTAAGTATTGAACTTTGAAATAAAAATTCGATTTTTAAGTATTGAACTTCGAAATAAAAATTCGATTTTTATATATTGAACTTCGAAATAAAATGTGATTTTTATATATTGAATAACATAGTAAAAATTCGATTTTTATGAATATTGAATAGCGAAGTAAAAATGTGATTTTTACGTATGTAGTGAAAGCAGCGACGAAGCTGACGAAGATGCGAAAACAATGAAGACTTCTGCAAATGAAGAGCCGTGGAGCTAGGATAGCTATATGTGAGAATTTCTCACCTTTCAATTTATTTTCTAGTTATATATATATACTAGGATGCAGACGGTGCTTAGTAGCACCCGACACCCGTCCACAGACCATGGACTTGTTTGTTTGGCTGTTTGGCTGTTTGGTTATTGATTGTGATATTGGTTTGAATGTGGTTTGTGGTGTGGAAAATCGAATCGATAAATTGGTTAGGATTAGACGTGCGCCGTTATAAGGCGAAGGAGTAAGGCTAGGTTAGACCCTTACTCCAAATTTTGTGGTTTGCATAACGAAAGTGAATTTGATTGATGTGTGAATGGCGTGGGCCTTCACTAGACCGGGGATAAGGCTAGGCCTTGTCCCGTTTCTAGTATCGTGCCGTTATGCCGCCGAAATTTTCTAAAATAAGTTAGAAAAATAAAAATAGCATTTTATTTAACGAATGAACTGAATAGAAATTCATATGTTAAAATAAAATGTGTTATCGTTAAAAATATAATTTTTAACGTGAATGTGAATAAATAAATATTCATTTACAAACCAGACGGTTTGTTTATGTACACCTATTTGAATGACGTTGATTGGGTCGATAAATTTTACACATCGCCTAACTGCACAAATAAAATATGTGTTTGATTGTTTGAAACCCCACACGGGTGTTGGGATGAAATTTGAAGTTCACTCATCCTGATTGATTAAATATGTCGATCGATTGATTGACAGGCTGTTATAAGCGTTGAATATCTATATTTGATGCTTATACAGTGTAGTGCACTTTGGTTGATGGTTGATTATTTTCAATGCTATTATATACATGTGTTGTATGAAAATCCATATAATTAATTTTATATGGTAATTGATTGGGCCTCATTCCAGTTTTAAAAATAGAAATATTTGAAATAGAAATATTCGAAATGGAATATTTGAAAATATCAATATATGAAGCCGTGCTGATTAGATTGACGCCATTTTGACGTGAACGATATTTATATCGATTTTATTCATCTTAAAAATGAATATTAAAAAGTAATTTTGAAATCGAATATTTCGAAATGAATTGAATTGAAAATGATTTCGAAATGAATTGAATTGAAAACGATTTCGAAATGAATTGAATTGAAAACGATTTCGAAATGAATTGAATTGAAAGTGATTTCGAAATGAATTGAATTGAAAACGATTTCGAAATGAATTGAATTGAAAGTGATTTCGAAATGAATTGAATTGAAAACGATTTCGAAATGAATTAAATTGAAAACGAATTCAAATTGAATTGAAAACGATTTCGAAATGAAATAAATTGAAAACGAATTCAAATTGAATTGAAAACGATTTCGAAATGAATTGAATTGAAAATGATTTCGAAATGAATTGAATTGAAAACGATTTCGAAATGAATTGAATTGAAAACGATTTCGAAATGAATTGAATTGAAAGTGATTTCGAAATGAATTGAATTGAAAACGATTTCGAAATGAATTGAATTGAAAGTGATTTCGAAATGAATTGAATTGAAAACGATTTCGAAATGAAATAAATTGAAAACGATTTCGAAATGAATTGAAAACGATTTCGAAATGAATTGAATTGAAAACGATTTCGAAATGAATTGAATTGAAAACGATTTCGAAATGAATTGAATTGAAAACGATTTCGAAATGAATTGAATTGAAAACGATTTCGAAATGAATTGAATTGAAAACGATTTCGAAATGAATTGAATTGAAAACGATTTCGAAATGAATTGAATTGAAAACGATTTCGAAATGAATTGAATTGAAAACGATTTCGAAATGAATTGAATTGAAAACGATTTCGAAATGAATTGAATTGAAAACGAATTGAAATGAATTCAAATTGAATTGAAATTTGAATTGAATAGAAATGAATTTTGAAACGAATTTATAAAGAAGAATTCAATTTTGATTTGAATTGAAAAGGAGGTTGAAATTGCTTTTGAAACGAATTTAAAACTATTTATATAATTCGTTTTAAATAGGAATCGACGAAGTATATATTATATATATTATATATATAATATAATGGCCTGAATAGAACGCGCCGCGCCGCGGCAGTTCGTGAATTTCGACCATTTATTTCAAACGGACATTGCGGGAGATCCGACCGTCGGATTCTCCTAAAACCGGAACCGTTGGGTTCGTATCGAAAAGAGCTTTCTAACGAATATTAGAAATTTGAAATCTAACGGTTGGATTTGGAATTATGTCCAAATCAAATTCGAAAAAGGTCGCTGTAAGTGCAGTTCGATGGCCATTGGTGGAAATCGACTGTACGGGCCTTGATAAAATTATTAAAAATAGTAATAATTTGTGTAAAATCATAAGAAATGATTTAGAAAGATTTGGGATGAAAAACTCCATATTTGAAAAGATAAAAATTGATTTTTATCGAAATGAACTAGTTTTGAACTAGAAATATAATTCTATTTATTTTTAAATAAATAAATTGAATTCGAAAAGGGTTTTAAAAATAACCAAAATTTCCAATGACTGCATTGGAGTGGATTTGAATCGAAATTGTCTTCGGAATATTTCGATGTTGGAATTCGTGATTATACAGGTGTTGTTATGGAAATTTGAAAGATATATACTTATATCGTTATTTCCAATACGACATTTGTTAGTCGTAGAATTCGATATTGAATATAAGCCGATATATTTTCTATTCAGAGCCTTGTATTGAATATCGAATGTGATTTGGGTTTGTCGTGAATGGTGTCTTCACTAACACTGTTCTTGAACCCAGTTGAGAAAGGATTAAATCTTTTTATTTAGATTTAATGAAGTGTACCAATTAAATAACATTTAATTGGAATTGAATCGATATTGATTTTTGGGTTTATCGTGAACAGTGTTTTAAATAACACTTGTTCTTTAACCCGATAATCAATAAATGTGATTTGGGTTTGTCGTGAATGGTGTCTTCACTAACACTGTTCTTGAACCCAGTTGAGAAATGATTAAATCTTTTTATTTAGATTTAATGAAGTGTACCAATTAAATAACATTTAATTGGAATTGAATCGATATTGATTTTTGGGTTTATCGTGGACAGTGTTTTAAATAACACTCGTTCTTTAACCCGACGATTAATGAATGTGATTTTGGGTTTATCGTGAACCGTGTTTTTAAATGACACTGATTCTTTAACCCAGTCAAAGATTAAAACTAAGTGGGGTTTTAATGAATCTTTAATTAGATTGAAAAGATCGAGAATGGAGTATCACCAGTTTTGCTCCAAGCGATAGTTAAATCTTTAATTAGATTTAAATGTGAAATTTAGAAACTAACTGTCGGTTGGCCAAGCAGAATGGTTTTCTGGATATTGATCTGATGTTGGTTTCGGCCTTCGGGGTTAATATTTGGGAAATTATTCTCTTGATTAATTTACGGTTAGTGACTAATGAATTGGAATGAGGCGTATGTTGTGTTTGTGTAACACTTATTTAAAATATACGCGAGTTATTCGGAAAGACCGGGTTTATCCCATTCTGAATAACTGATACGACGATAAGTCGAAGATGAAGACGATGGGAAGACCGGAAGTCTTCACGTCGTTTGGGTGATAACTGATGATCTTGATTGGGCTGTACACCCAAGAAGATGGAAACAGTTAGTGATCGTCCAGACGTACTTGGAGATCGATGGATATGCGGGGTACTAGGTGCCTCCGGTTTCGTTCAGACCCAGAACGGACTTGTAAATGGACTGTGTGTCTGACATCGGATTTCATTCTGTGTGACTGATATCGGTTGCATAGGATGGCTTGCCTGTGTGGCATGCTAAGATGCAAATGATCAAGGCTTCTGTTGAAAAGCAAAGTCTTGTGGTTGATGATCAAAGCAAGGCCTTTGTGGCATAGCTTTGTGTAACGTTTGCTTCGCGAGTTTCACACCCGGTATGAACCAAAAACGGGAGGGACATCAGGGAGGACTTGCGTTTCTTTCTAGCTAGAAGTGGCGTCAGTGGTTTTACACGCCCTGACGAGTTTGACTTATGTGGTTGTTGCGGTTGCGAGGCGCCTCGGTTATATCGGTTTCGGCCGAATGCATTCTGGTCGGCTGACGGACCAGACTTACACCCCATAGGGTGGGGAGACGTATTGTTCAGGCATAATAATCCACTCCGTGTGGACCGGCCCTGACGATCCAAGGGGCAGTTGCGGCTGTTCCTGAGGCTCGGGCTAGACAGTCTCGAATCGGTTGAGGACTATCTTTTGCCTCGGTTCATAGACGGAAATCCAATTTCCAAATACGTGACATTTGCGGTTTTAATTGTAATCCTATATATGGCGACATAGTGGGATGGGGCGCTTATGCCGCCTATGATTGATACTTATGATTTGAAGTGGTTTTATACACTTATAATAGTATCAAATGATTTGTTTTAAACGTATCAAGCATTCTTTGGTTGTTATAAGGGAAAACCCTATCCCCCGGCTTGCGTTGCATTGTGTGATAGGACCTGGGTCTTATAACAGCTTCATTTTTCTTTATTTAGCATTGCGCTGTTGTTTTATGCACTGGTATTCTTGGGAGGAAACCCGTTCCGTGTTTTACGGCGTGGTCCCTTGATTTACCTAATGATTTAAAATAAAGATTAATAACTGTTTTAGTTCTCACACCAGTCACATGACTGACCTGGAGTTTATTGTTTTAACCTAAACTCTGGGTGCCCCTATTTTGACACGGGCAGCTAGTAGTTTTGGTTTTGCAGATTTATATTCACAGGATCCTGGTTTACAGCTGGAATGATATCCGGAAAGCTTTGTATCCGTATATCTCTTCTAGTTGTGTATTGTATTATTTTCCGCTGCTATGTATTTAAATGTAATTTAAATCTCTGATATTTCTGTGTAATTTTCATTTATACTCTGTATATTCTTGTAATCTGATGCATTGTTGTAATATACAGTGAAATGTTCTTCTGTATGCGTTCTGTTGTGGTTTGTTCTCGAACTATCCGACGCTTTCCTTTACGGGGAAGTTGCGGGTCTTCACAGTTGGTATCAGAGCTTTGGTTTACAAAGCTAGAGAACAAGACACATTAGAACCATACGAAAGAATTCATCAGATATTGGATTAGTAAAATCCAATGGGAATGACTCGTTAGAGATAGGATCAGTAGTGTCCTAGAACGAGTGTGAGGAGTAAATTTTTAAAGTGAAAACAAATTTTTGTTTTGAAAATTTAAATCAATTATTCGTATTTGATTATTTATTTATATTGACGTGGACAATCCAGTATATATAGATTTTGCGTATACGTCTGATCCGCGTGTATTCGAAATTTTAATATACTGGATAGATATAGAATTATACTCTAGTCGCCCGGGGGTGATTCTGATGATTGATATATCATCATCAGAGTTTATATCCGAGTGACGAACGTGTAATATTTATATATTTCCTATTGGCTGGTGTGAGAACCAAAAATTAGATAGGGCTTATTGTTGTGATTTGGCATCAAAAATCTGATTTTTGACTATGTATCAAATTATGAATTTGAAACTCTAATTCACTAATTGATTGATGTTTGTGTTGTTTGTTTATTTGTTTGCTAATTTTTAACCATTTATGCCTAATTTAACCAAATATTGATTGTATTGAAAATTGGTCGCGTTTGCTTGCATATACATATACTTATATTGAACAGGTCATAGCAAGGAGGCTAGAGCAGAGAATAAAATTTGTTTGCCCGACAAATAGGTACATGTTTACTACATAATTTCCTGTTTTGTTTGGGTGATGATGATTTTATGAGCCTATTGGCTAGCCGCTTGGCTTTTTCTTTTTCTTTTTGAGATCTGAAGGACCGGGAACGCTATTTGCAATTTCCCGATGCTCCCATTGCAGGGGAGGTTATGGCGAAATTTTTCGAAAATTTAGGGTGTTAGCCAAATTTTTGAAAATTTGAAAATTCTCAGAAACTAAAGAGTTGGAGAATGGAAGCCGGATCGAGCGTAGAGTTGAATTATCAAACCACTTTCGACTTTGTTCCTTTTCGGGGACGAAAAGTTTTAAGTGGGGGAGATTGTAACAACCCGGAAAATCTGGGCCAGTTTAAAATTTTTATTTTTGCCATTTTAGCGAATTTTGATTATTTAAAATGAATTATTTTAAATAATATCGACGAGAAATTTATTTTGAATATAATTCGAACGTATATATTATACGCGTCGTCGTTAGAATAAAAATAATTATATATAATTATAAAAGGAATTGAAAATGACGCGGTAGTTCGATAATTCGATTTCAAACTTCAATTGAATGTACCGGGTGCAAAGCAATCCGGATTTTAGTGAAACCAAAAATAATGGAATCTAATAGTGAATATCTTTCCAACGAAGTTGAGAAACTGAGATTCCACTTTATAAATGATGAGATATGTCCAGTTGAAATTTAGAAATAGTCGCTGTGGAATTTATATATATTTTAATATAATATAAGGCCCTTAAAAATAGCAATTTTGCAAACGACCTCGGATTTCGACGAAACCAGTTTTGTTGGATCCGCAGTGTCAAACTATTGCTAGGTTTCAAATTTCATAATTTTTCGAATCAATATGTGAGCGTGGCAAAGGAAAACGCGTTTGACCAGTTTTAGTTGATTTTAATCGACTGGAAATTGGCCATTTTTCCAACGGTTTCAGAATTCGACGAAACTAGATTTGTTAGGACCGTATCGTCAATACGAAGCTAGAAAATATTTTTTCTGGAATTTTTCTAGTTAGTATGTGACCCCGGTAATTTGAAATGTACGTTTAAAATTCAATATAGTAATTTAAATGTAAATTTAACGGAAACTGATTGTAACGATCGAATCGGCCTTCGATACATATCCCATTGTGTTCGGAATGGGGGTTAAACGCTATGGACGACAGGCGTTGGGTTCGATTTCGAGAGCGTATAAAAAGTCAACGTAGGAGAGAAATTAATTAAAAAAAAAAAAAAAAAAAATATATTCCTCCCCCCTATTTCATTCTGGCCCCCCCCCCCCCTCTCGAAATCAAAGCTGACAAAAGGAAAAAAAAAAACTTCAAAACCCGCCCCCCTCCAGTCTAAATCGCGACGCCGCCGCCTCCCTTGCCTTCACCGCCAGTAGCCGACGAGACCCCCCCCCCCTTCCCTCTGCGAACAGCGCGACGCCCCCCCCCCCCCCCTGCTTCATTTCAGAGACCCCCTCCCCAAGCCTTAAATCGGCCGCCGACAGCCAAGGCAAGACCGCCATCACCACCTCGATGCCGGCGCCGCCTCTGGCCGAATTCTTCCCCCCCCCTTCTGGCGTGAATATACAGTAAGTTTTTTTTTTTTTTTTTTGTGTAGTTTTGTTTTTATTTTTATGTAAGTTAAAATTGATTTTGTTTATAGGATTTAAAACTGATTTTTTTTATAGGATTTAAAACTGAATTTATTTTGAGATTTAAACTTTTAAAAGAAAAGATTAAAACTGCATTTTAATAAAAGAAAAACTGTTTGGAAAAGAAAACTGTTTTGAAAAGAAAACAAAAACTGTTTTGGAAAAAAAAAGGATTTGGACTTGAAAATAAAGATCATATTTTTAAAAATAGAAAAGACGAAATTTTTGTTAAGTAGAAGAAGTAAGATATGATTCTTATATTTTTAAAATAATAAAAATATAATTTTTACATCATAGGAAAGATCAGATCTTTGTTATAAAAATTGAAATTTTTATAAAAGGCATAAAGAAGGATTTTTATATATTGAATAGAGAAATAAAAATTCGATTTTTATATATTGAACTTTGAAGTAAAAATTCGATTTTTATATATTGAACTTTGAACTAAAAATTCGATTTTTATATATTGAACTTTGAAATAAAAATTCGATTTTTAAGTATTGAACTTTGAAATAAAAATTCGATTTTTAAGTATTGAACTTTGAAATAAAAAATTCGATTTTTAAGTATTGAACTTTGAAATAAAAATTCGATTTTTAAGTATTGAACTTTGAAATAAAAATTCGATTTTTAAGTATTGAACTTTGAAATAAAAATTCGATTTTTAAGTATTGAACTTCGAAATAAAAATTCGATTTTTATATATTGAACTTCGAAATAAAATGTGATTTTTATATATTGAATAACATAGTAAAAATTCGATTTTTATGAATATTGAATAGCGAAGTAAAAATGTGATTTTTACGTATGTAGTGAAAGCAGCGACGAAGCTGACGAAGATGCGAAAACAATGAAGACTTCTGCAAATGAAGAGCCGTGGAGCTAGGATAGCTATATGTGAGAATTTCTCACCTTTCAATTTATTTTCTAGTTATATATATATACTAGGATGCAGACGGTGCTTAGTAGCACCCGACACCCGTCCACAGACCATGGACTTGTTTGTTTGGCTGTTTGGCTGTTTGGTTATTGATTGTGATATTGGTTTGAATGTGGTTTGTGGTGTGGAAAATCGAATCGATAAATTGGTTAGGATTAGACGTGCGCCGTTATAAGGCGAAGGAGTAAGGCTAGGTTAGACCCTTACTCCAAATTTTGTGGTTTGCATAACGAAAGTGAATTTGATTGATGTGTGAATGGCGTGGGCCTTCACTAGACCGGGGATAAGGCTAGGCCTTGTCCCGTTTCTAGTATCGTGCCGTTATGCCGCCGAAATTTTCTAAAATAAGTTAGAAAAATAAAAATAGCATTTTATTTAACGAATGAACTGAATAGAAATTCATATGTTAAAATAAAATGTGTTATCGTTAAAAATATAATTTTTAACGTGAATGTGAATAAATAAATATTCATTTACAAACCAGACGGTTTGTTTATGTACACCTATTTGAATGACGTTGATTGGGTCGATAAATTTTACACATCGCCTAACTGCACAAATAAAATATGTGTTTGATTGTTTGAAACCCCACACGGGTGTTGGGATGAAATTTGAAGTTCACTCATCCTGATTGATTAAATATGTCGATCGATTGATTGACAGGCTGTTATAAGCGTTGAATATCTATATTTGATGCTTATACAGTGTAGTGCACTTTGGTTGATGGTTGATTATTTTCAATGCTATTATATACATGTGTTGTATGAAAATCCATATAATTAATTTTATATGGTAATTGATTGGGCCTCATTCCAGTTTTAAAAATAGAAATATTTGAAATAGAAATATTCGAAATGGAATATTTGAAAATATCAATATATGAAGCCGTGCTGATTAGATTGACGCCATTTTGACGTGAACGATATTTATATCGATTTTATTCATCTTAAAAATGAATATTAAAAAGTAATTTTGAAATCGAATATTTCGAAATGAATTGAATTGAAAATGATTTCGAAATGAATTGAATTGAAAACGATTTCGAAATGAATTGAATTGAAAACGATTTCGAAATGAATTGAATTGAAAGTGATTTCGAAATGAATTGAATTGAAAACGATTTCGAAATGAATTGAATTGAAAGTGATTTCGAAATGAATTGAATTGAAAACGATTTCGAAATGAATTAAATTGAAAACGAATTCAAATTGAATTGAAAACGATTTCGAAATGAAATAAATTGAAAACGAATTCAAATTGAATTGAAAACGATTTCGAAATGAATTGAATTGAAAACGATTTCGAAATGAATTGAATTGAAAACGATTTCGAAATGAATTGAATTGAAAACGATTTCGAAATGAATTGAATTGAAAGTGATTTCGAAATGAATTGAATTGAAAACGATTTCGAAATGAATTGAATTGAAAGTGATTTCGAAATGAATTGAATTGAAAACGATTTCGAAATGAAATAAATTGAAAACGATTTCGAAATGAATTGAAAACGATTTCGAAATGAATTGAATTGAAAACGATTTCGAAATGAATTGAATTGAAAACGATTTCGAAATGAATTGAATTGAAAACGATTTCGAAATGAATTGAATTGAAAACGATTTCGAAATGAATTGAATTGAAAACGATTTCGAAATGAATTGAATTGAAAACGATTTCGAAATGAATTGAATTGAAAACGATTTCGAAATGAATTGAATTGAAAACGATTTCGAAATGAATTGAATTGAAAACGATTTCGAAATGAATTGAATTGAAAACGATTTCGAAATGAATTGAATTGAAAACGATTTCGAAATGAATTGAATTGAAAACGAATTGAAATGAATTCAAATTGAATTGAAATTTGAATTGAATAGAAATGAATTTTGAAACGAATTTATAAAGAAGAATTCAATTTTGATTTGAATTGAAAAGGAGGTTGAAATTGCTTTTGAAACGAATTTAAAACTATTTATATAATTCGTTTTAAATAGGAATCGACGAAGTATATATTATATATATTATATATATAATATAATGGCCTGAATAGAACGCGCCGCGCCGCGGCAGTTCGTGAATTTCGACCATTTATTTCAAACGGACATTGCGGGAGATCCGACCGTCGGATTCTCCTAAAACCGGAACCGTTGGGTTCGTATCGAAAAGAGCTTTCTAACGAATATTAGAAATTTGAAATCTAACGGTTGGATTTGGAATTATGTCCAAATCAAATTCGAAAAAGGTCGCTGTAAGTGCAGTTCGATGGCCATTGGTGGAAATCGACTGTACGGGCCTTGATAAAATTATTAAAAATAGTAATAATTTGTGTAAAATCATAAGAAATGATTTAGAAAGATTTGGGATGAAAAACTCCATATTTGAAAAGATAAAAATTGATTTTTATCGAAATGAACTAGTTTTGAACTAGAAATATAATTCTATTTATTTTTAAATAAATAAATTGAATTCGAAAAGGGTTTTAAAAATAACCAAAATTTCCAATGACTGCATTGGAGTGGATTTGAATCGAAATTGTCTTCGGAATATTTCGATGTTGGAATTCGTGATTATACAGGTGTTGTTATGGAAATTTGAAAGATATATACTTATATCGTTATTTCCAATACGACATTTGTTAGTCGTAGAATTCGATATTGAATATAAGCCGATATATTTTCTATTCAGAGCCTTGTATTGAATATCGAATGTGATTTGGGTTTGTCGTGAATGGTGTCTTCACTAACACTGTTCTTGAACCCAGTTGAGAAAGGATTAAATCTTTTTATTTAGATTTAATGAAGTGTACCAATTAAATAACATTTAATTGGAATTGAATCGATATTGATTTTTGGGTTTATCGTGAACAGTGTTTTAAATAACACTTGTTCTTTAACCCGATAATCAATAAATGTGATTTGGGTTTGTCGTGAATGGTGTCTTCACTAACACTGTTCTTGAACCCAGTTGAGAAATGATTAAATCTTTTTATTTAGATTTAATGAAGTGTACCAATTAAATAACATTTAATTGGAATTGAATCGATATTGATTTTTGGGTTTATCGTGGACAGTGTTTTAAATAACACTCGTTCTTTAACCCGACGATTAATGAATGTGATTTTGGGTTTATCGTGAACCGTGTTTTTAAATGACACTGATTCTTTAACCCAGTCAAAGATTAAAACTAAGTGGGGTTTTAATGAATCTTTAATTAGATTGAAAAGATCGAGAATGGAGTATCACCAGTTTTGCTCCAAGCGATAGTTAAATCTTTAATTAGATTTAAATGTGAAATTTAGAAACTAACTGTCGGTTGGCCAAGCAGAATGGTTTTCTGGATATTGATCTGATGTTGGTTTCGGCCTTCGGGGTTAATATTTGGGAAATTATTCTCTTGATTAATTTACGGTTAGTGACTAATGAATTGGAATGAGGCGTATGTTGTGTTTGTGTAACACTTATTTAAAATATACGCGAGTTATTCGGAAAGACCGGGTTTATCCCATTCTGAATAACTGATACGACGATAAGTCGAAGATGAAGACGATGGGAAGACCGGAAGTCTTCACGTCGTTTGGGTGATAACTGATGATCTTGATTGGGCTGTACACCCAAGAAGATGGAAACAGTTAGTGATCGTCCAGACGTACTTGGAGATCGATGGATATGCGGGGTACTAGGTGCCTCCGGTTTCGTTCAGACCCAGAACGGACTTGTAAATGGACTGTGTGTCTGACATCGGATTTCATTCTGTGTGACTGATATCGGTTGCATAGGATGGCTTGCCTGTGTGGCATGCTAAGATGCAAATGATCAAGGCTTCTGTTGAAAAGCAAAGTCTTGTGGTTGATGATCAAAGCAAGGCCTTTGTGGCATAGCTTTGTGTAACGTTTGCTTCGCGAGTTTCACACCCGGTATGAACCAAAAACGGGAGGGACATCAGGGAGGACTTGCGTTTCTTTCTAGCTAGAAGTGGCGTCAGTGGTTTTACACGCCCTGACGAGTTTGACTTATGTGGTTGTTGCGGTTGTGAGGCGCCTCGGTTATATCGGTTTCGGCCGAATGCATTCTGGTCGGCTGACGGACCAGACTTACACCCCATAGGGTGGGGAGACGTATTGTTCAGGCATAATAATCCACTCCGTGTGGACCGGCCCTGACGATCCAAGGGGCAGTTGCGGCTGTTCCTGAGGCTCGGGCTAGACAGTCTCGAATCGGTTGAGGACTATCTTTTGCCTCGGTTCATAGACGGAAATCCAATTTCCAAATACGTGACATTTGCGGTTTTAATTGTAATCCTATATATGGCGACATAGTGGGATGGGGCGCTTATGCCGCCTATGATTGATACTTATGATTTGAAGTGGTTTTATACACTTATAATAGTATCAAATGATTTGTTTTAAACGTATCAAGCATTCTTTGGTTGTTATAAGGGAAAACCCTATCCCCCGGCTTGCGTTGCATTGTGTGATAGGACCTGGGTCTTATAACAGCTTCATTTTTCTTTATTTAGCATTGCGCTGTTGTTTTATGCACTGGTATTCTTGGGAGGAAACCCGTTCCGTGTTTTACGGCGTGGTCCCTTGATTTACCTAATGATTTAAAATAAAGATTAATAACTGTTTTAGTTCTCACACCAGTCACATGACTGACCTGGAGTTTATTGTTTTAACCTAAACTCTGGGTGCCCCTATTTTGACACGGGCAGCTAGTAGTTTTGGTTTTGCAGATTTATATTCACAGGATCCTGGTTTACAGCTGGAATGATATCCGGAAAGCTTTGTATCCGTATATCTCTTCTAGTTGTGTATTGTATTATTTTCCGCTGCTATGTATTTAAATGTAATTTAAATCTCTGATATTTCTGTGTAATTTTCATTTATACTCTGTATATTCTTGTAATCTGATGCATTGTTGTAATATACAGTGAAATGTTCTTCTGTATGCGTTCTGTTGTGGTTTGTTCTCGAACTATCCGACGCTTTCCTTTACGGGGAAGTTGCGGGTCTTCACAGGTTTACAAATCTTATGATTCACTTCTCCCATCAAATTCACTTTTATCAATCCCGTTTCAAATCCATTCAACCATATCCCGCTTCGGAAATCTCATTTCAATTCCCCAATTCTACTTAATCACATTGCTAAGTAACGTTAATATAAAATCAATGATTTACCATTTCTCCTCTTTTATATAACTCTGGTTTATCATCAAACTCTTTTATATAAATTTTATTTTACTTAATTAAAGTAATTAAGTAACATGTATTTAATCTATAAAATTCACTTAAAAATTCCTTTCATAACTTTGTTATAAAACTCAGGTTTTAAACAGAACCTGTTCATAAATTCTTTCACCATTCAATTGGATCCCATTTCACTTGGATTACTTTTCAAATGAATATTCATTAAAAAGTAGTTTTCTAAATCATTATTAATTAAAATAATAATTTATTTCAATCGTTAACTACATTAGTAGTTAATTTCTTTATTTATCTAAAGTAAATAGTAAATCCCCTTTTTAAATTTTATCAAAATTAAAACAATATTAATTAAACTATTTTATTCAAAACGCACTAATTTAATAATCAATCTTAATCTAAAACGGTTGATTTATTCAACTCAAAACACAGTTATCTCGTTAACCAATTCTAATTCGTTTTCCCTTTAAATTTATTAATAATTAATTTAAATAATCCCATTTAAATGTTCCTCGACAAAACCATTATTCACTTTTTAACCGTTAGGTTAATTACCTTAATCTCACATCTGCAAATATGATTAACATCCGAATTGCCTTTATAAAATCAATTTATAATTTATTATAAAAATAAATATTTATTTACTTTTAAATAAGTTTTTATTCAAGGTATATATTTCAAAATCTATCTTTAGTTATAAAATAAATTTTATAACTTCAGTTCTATCGACTCACCTGACGGTGAATCAATATAAACAAAACGTTTTACTTTTAGGCCATTTACTGCCGATTACTCAACCAATATAGCCCGTTGGTTAAAACACAACAGATGTTGACTTTTCAGTCAAAGGTCACTACTAAAATCAATAACCCAATCATGAAAGTTCATATATGATAATCTAATGAAAAAAAATATTTGAGGAATCCGGTTGGATCCCTCCAACCTGTTCTTCCCTAGGATTTGGCAACTTTAAACCTCATTATTAATGTGTAAATCTTACCGTGACCAATATTGTTCATTTTCTTGTATTCTTTCCTTTTTCTGAAACTTGCCATGCCAGAATTAAACTCCACCGTTAACGAGACTTGCTCCACCCCATCACCGTGTTGATCTTTGTTCATCTCTCCTACGTACCCGCACAACTTCCGTCTTTCCATCCCCACCATGCTGCTTTTACGTCCTCTCCCCATTCCCATGTTGTCTACACGTCTATACCTCACTTCCCCCATTTCCACGCTTTCAAGCCCACCTCATACAGTAACCGCACTTTCCCTACTTCCTACAATTTCTCCTAGTTTATACTAATGTCACCAAACTCTCATGCTGAGCACATCGAAACTCCTGCTGCACCAATCCCCAACGACCCGAGCTCCGCGCAGTCACCCAAGACCCCCCGGCTTATGCCAGAGAGCACTGACGCCACCTTCCCCGCCAATGTTCAACCTTCCCTTATTATTATATACATACAATGGGTTAGGTTTGTTCTTTGAAATGAGGATGTTCGGTTTCCTCTTGTTCGAAGAAGGAGAGAAAGAACGAAGAAAATGATCACAGAGGCAGTTAGGCTAGGCATATATTTATTGTGACCAATCCGCGGATTAGAACAATGTCAGTATCAACGAGTACAATGCTAGCTTGTGCAGTAGGGTGGCTTTGCTGAAGAATTAGTTTGTGTTTTCTTTTCATTTGCAGTGTTTTGTCCATTCCGATTGCAGCTGGGTTGGCACTTCGTTTGCTGTTATGTTGATTTTGTAGCTTCTGTGCGTTCCTTTTTTGGTCTTAGGGTAGGAGCAATGACATGTACACATAAGCAAATACAGGCTGTTCATTTTCTATTAGGTACAGAATAGGTGGTTATTTGCTTGGTTAGCTGGGGCATGTCTTTTCATTTAGTACATACGCATGTGGGTATAAAATTTCTCTTGATAAGGACCTACATGACAGAAGCACAGGTTGCCGAAGACTTGGCATGTTTCAGGTACAAGTAGGTAGCGGATTGATTATTATATTATTATCGAAACTTCATGGTGAAGTAGTTGATAAAAACCACCACAAACGATCTCGGTTTTCTGATAAAAAAGCTAATCTTAGTGTAAAAGGTATTCCGGACCTAATGGGACAAGTTTCGTCGAAATCCGAGGTCATTTGAAAAAAATTCCTTTATAAAACCAGAAATAAACACGCGTTTAATTTTTCCACGATCACTAGATAAATTTAATCAACTTGAAACCTTGAAATCCCATAATAATTTTTCAATACGAACCCAACGGCACCAGTTTCGTCGCATTATGAGACTGTTCCCCCAGTAGGCTATTTTTACACGCACCGCAATGCCATTCTGGATACCAAATTGCAAGTCTCCAAAAATAACAAACTATATACCAATCCTGACTCTAATCGACGGTACGAACTCAACGGAATTGGTTTCGTGGCTTAATTCGACCATCTTTTCAAGTTATACCCAATTAACCCTTTATTAAATTAATTACGCTCTACAGAAATTGAACGGGCGTTCGTGGCTATCGTGGTCCCATACTACATCGGTTTGCCACGCAACTCAACACCGTACAATAATTTAACATTATAGTTCTAATGAAACTGATTTCATCGAAATTTGAGTCCGTTTGCAAAACGGCAATTTTAAAGGTCTATATTTTAATAACGATTTTCCATAACGACTATTTCAAATTTTGATTTGGCCATATCTAACAAATTATAACACGAAATCTGAATTTTTCTCTTTCATTAGAAAACTATCATCAATATGATTCCAACGTTTCTTGTTTCACAGAAATCCGACTTATATCGGATCCTGTGTATCGAATCCTGTATATCGAAGTGAAGTTCAAAACTCCAAATTACGAACTGCAGCGCCATTTCGAGCTCGGTTTATAAATATGTAAATATATAACGTTCAAACTTCATTTTAATAACGAATTAAATATTAAAATCCATTAATATTCCAAATATAATATTAAAATAATAAATTAAATAAAATATCTGACTGCCAAAAATATGGGACGTTACATTCTTCCCCCCCCCCCCTTAAAATTATTTCGTCCTTGAAATTGCTAAGGTAAGAAAGAATGTTACAAACCCATTATCTTTACAAAAATAAATTTAAAACTCGATTTTTATTTCCAAAACTAATCTAATTGGTTTTAAAACCAATTTATTACAAATAATATAATTTTCTGAAAATCTTCAAAAAATTTCTATCCCCTTAAATTTTGGAAAAAATTTGGCAGAGTCTCCGTTATAGGGAGGACATCTGCAATATCGCAGGTTCAAGAAATATATATACATCGACCAACAGGGTCGGAAAAATTCAAAAACCAAATTCAAAACCCAAGTAAAAACCAAAATTTCATATTTTGCATAGGCGTACCTTTTTGCAAGAATTATTATGCGGTAAGCAATATTTTATATTCGAGCTTGCTTAGTTATTATGCAGCTCTATTCAAACTGGAATCCATTAACTCCAGAATTTCCTCTTGGATGGATTTTAAAGTTGAATTGGCACTTCTGCACCTGTTCTCAACTCAAATAAATTTCATTAGTCCCCAAAACAACATCACTTAGTTTCGAATATCCATATCATACGATCCAACCAGTTCTACACACAATTTACTCCACATGAGATCATAATTATTTATAATCACCTCATTTATTTCTTTAATTATCCATTCAGGTTTATTAATCTGGATTGATTTAATCAACCTATTTATTTCGTATTGGTTTTAACCAAATCTATCATTTTCAGATTTATTCAAGCAACCAACAACACAATCCAAACATATCATCCAAATCAACATTAACAAATCAATAAATTTCCCAGATTACAATAATTTGAGAAAATAATTACTTTTATTATAAAAAATGGGCAAAAAGGGTTACCGGGAAGGTCAACCACTGAGGCGATTTTCTTGGTTAGGCAACTTATGGAGAGATACAGGGAGCAGAAGAAAGATCTCCACATGGTTTTTATCGACCTGGAGAAAGCTTATGACAGAGTACCGAGGAGGGTTATGTGGTGGGCGCTAGAAAGGAAGAGAGTGCCATCAAAGTATATTACCCTTATTAAGGATATGTACGAGGGGGTTGTGACTAGTGTTAGGGCATGCGATGGTGAGACTAGAGACTTTCCAATTAACATAGGGTTACATCAAGGTTCGGCTTTGAGCCCCTATATTTTTGCATTAGTGATGGATGAAATCACAAAAGATATACAAAGGGAGATTCCTTGGTGTATGCTCTTTGCCGATGATGTTGTGCTGATTGATAAAAGTAGAATAGGGGTTAATCGACAACTGGAGTTGTGGAGGGAGACCATGGAATCAAAGGGTTTCAGGCTTAGCAGAACTAAAACAGAGTATATGAAGTGTGAGTTTAGCAGTGTCAGGTCAGATGACGGAGATGTTACCCTGGCCGGTAGAGTAGTACCCAAGAAGGAATCGTTTCGATACTTAGGATCTATGTTGCAGTTTGATGGAGAGATTGATAAGGATGTTAGTTTTAGAATTCAAGCAGGATGGGTGAAGTGGCGACTAGCATCTGGCATTCTCTGTGATCGGAAGATTCCTCAGAAGCTTAAAGGAAAGTTCTATAGGACAGCAATCAGACCTGCAATGTTATATGGTGCAGAATGTTGGCCTACTAAGAGGCAACACGTCCAGAAGATAAGTATAGCAGAGATGCGAATGCTGCGTTGGAGCTGTGGGCATACCAGACGAGATCGGATTAGAAATGAGGATATTCGGGAAAAACTTGGAGTTGCACCTATTGAAGAGAAGTTAGTCCAATACCGCTTGAGATGGTTTGGACATATCCAACGTAGACCATACGATGCACCTGTACGCGCTGGAATTCTAGGTCGCGCCGAAGGCCCAAAGAGAGGTAGAGGTCGACCTAAAATGACATGGGAGGAGATAATAAAGAGAGATTTAAGTAACTGGAGTTTATCGGAAGAGCTGGTAGTTGATAGGAGTGCATGGAAATTGGCAATCCATGTACCAGAACCATAGTGTTCCTCTCTCTCTCTTTTTTTCTTAGACTTTATTTCACGTTTACTGAACCTTTTTACTTTTTATTTACTATTTTAGATTTTATTTGACTTTTACTGAACATTTTTACTTCTTCTTCTTATTATTATTTAAAAAAACCTTTATCGGACGACTTTTTATTTGATTGGTTATATTAAACCCTTTATATATATATATATATATTATCATTATTAATTTTATTTTATTTTAATTTTGGGTTCCATATCTAGCCAACCCCAACTTGTTTGGGATATATGGCTTTGTTATTGTTGAATTTTATATCAAATTACAAATACGCGCTCTCATATATATAACCAACTCAATCTAGGGTACCCCATCTCTATCGAGTTACGCCACAGAGCCAAGGTTATCACTAAACCAATAGCTCTGATACCACTGTGATGACCCAGGGATTTTTCGGCCCCGAATATCGGCATAAATACTTTTACCCTAACTCATGCCGACCTTCCAAACACCGAAAACACTGGAACGTTACTAGAAAGAATTTAAAGGGTGAGATAAGAAAGAAAGAATTATTAGAATAGAAGTAGAAGAAGAACAACAACAACAACACAACACAGAGTCTCACATCGCACCGGAAAAAAATAGAATACAGAAATAATCTTTATTGAGAGCTTTAAAAATACTTACAATATTTGAGTACATCACACAATGGGACAGTTATAATAACCTGTTCCCATATACAATACACAGTGGAATTGTAGTTATATAATATCATACGTCTGAACTCTTCCAGCTAGTCTCTTTACAGCATTCGATAACCTGAACCTGTACACCCCGGGCTAACCCGAGCATTTACAAAACACTGGGTCAGTCTGGTGAACCAAAGTGAGAAAAACTCGCATAGTATTAAGGGTAGCACACAACTTCATTTTAACATTTAAAAAATTTCGAAAGAAAAGGATAATCGTAAGACCAAATCCACACATAAATACAGATGGTTTTTATTTTACGATAACCCAAAACATTTCTGAAATCAATATCTTTTCTGATATTATCATAATGTCTAAATACAAGTAAATAGAATCTAGTAGAACGCTTGCATCTCACGCTCCACATATATAGTATACAAACAAAACCGTGGGCGCTTATTGGAGATTGGATTCCGACTATGACAAGGTATGGGACCACCTGCCGATAGTGTATCTCTAGAGGAGAATACACTGGGTTCAACAAGAATGTCTTGCAACCCGGCCCTCACATGACCAACCACTCATTTCGCTAGAGTGTATCGAATTATATCACCAACGGTTGGGAGCTACCCACCGTCTCCCAAAAAGGGACAGCATCGAAATAGGATAAAGAAGCAAATAGATTTTCTCTAGATAGGTGATTATACACCCTTAT
Source organism: Allium sativum (assembly GCA_030737875.1). NCBI lineage: Eukaryota > Viridiplantae > Streptophyta > Magnoliopsida > Asparagales > Amaryllidaceae > Allium > Allium sativum. Next base: position 363,450,388 of record CM060916.1, on the reverse strand, counting down.
GGGAGCGACCCACATAGCCATGCTGCCTGCCTGATTTTTGTCATTTCCCGGTTGTTGAGGCTTGAGGTTTGGATTAACTTTTTTGGCCAACATTCACTTCGAATGCCACATCGTCAGATCCGCCAAATCACTAATTGACATCAACAAAAATACTCTAGTGTTTAAGCTAAGAGAACCGTCGTTCTCCGCCACCAACTATGGTACGTTTGAAGAAATCAATGTATGTAATTCCTTTGGAAATACTCTGTCAGACATCCGTCCATACAAGTCATCCAGGAACAGGATGAACCGAAGGTACTCTCCTACTGCATCCAATATAGGAATCACCCCATAGGTCAGTAGTGAGAAGTCCTCGCAACCCGTAAATTCCAACCATGACAGAAACACAGTTTATCTCTGGCTGCTAAACCAGAAATTATTAGTGGTTCTTCCGTGTAATGAAGATCTACGGTCTTCAATGCTCCATCTCGATCATCTTCTGATATCTTCACGTATTTGTTGGTCGGAATGGTTTTTGAATATAAATTCGATCCCGGTTCTCCCGTACCAACAATCGTAGTGGACAGTATTTGATAGTCGGTGATTTAACTATCAAAATAGACAGTGTTTCAATCATGACAACCCAATGAGTTCACTGGTTCAGTATTCAGCACCACTTGGCCTTTTAGTTTGAAACAAATGTAAATTCAAAACTCTTAAATCTCTCGATATTAAAAATATAGTTTTCTCGCTTCTTATTTAACATAAGATTATTCTTTAAACAAAACCATTTTTATACTTAGGAAAACCATATATCATCTTCGGTTTTCTATTTCTAACTTTCAAAACATTAGCCACATTATTATATAGTATTTGGAAATCATTTCAACATATTTCTCGTAAAATAACATTACAAAATGTTTTCTATTTCATTACTTGAAAACAATAACCAACGCTATTTTTTTATAGAATAAAACTCAACTTTACGCCTCCTTTCTAATTCGAAGATCCCGTTACACAACCCCTTTTTATTTCCCTTTTCACTTTGGAATTCTCACTATATATTTTCGAAATCTTCATTACTAATGTTGCATTATTATTTTTAATGAGATAATAAACTTTATTAATCTCTTTTATCATTACAACTTATATCATCCTCAGATGATCCCGAAGTCGTCCAAGTTGGGGTATTTTAGTTACCTCTCAGACCTAGATCAACAACGTTCATACCTTAAGATAAATATAAGTTGTAATCCAAAAACTCATACTTCATTCCAATCTCAAACCAAATTCTATTTAACTATTATATTCAAGAATACGATTTCAAAACCCTTCTTATTATTTTTAAATTCTCTTTCTCGGATTTAACCATCTTTCTTAATTCAATAATTAGCAACTTCTTATAAAAATGCCACTTTTAACACCTTCCTCTTTTAAAACAAATTCACTTTATAATTCGGATTGGTTTACAAATCTTATGATGCACTTCTCCCATCAAATTCACTTTTTTCAATCCCGTTTCAAATCCATTCAACCATATCCCGCATTGGAAATCTCATTTCAATTCCCCAATTTTACATAATCACATTGTTAAGTGACGTTAATATAAAATCAACGATTTACCATTTCTCCTCTTTTATATAACTCTGGTTTACCAACAAATTCTTTTATATAAATTTTCTTTTACTTAATTCAAATAATTAAGTAACATGTATTTAATCTATAATATTCACTTAAAATTCCTTTTATAACTTTGTTATAAAACTCAGGTTTTAAACAGAACCTGTTCATAAACTCTTTCACCATTTAATTGGATTCCATTTCACTTGGATTACTTTTCAAATGAATTTTCATTAAAAAGTAGTTTTCTAAATCATTATTAATTAAAATAATAATTTATTTCAATCGTTAACTACGTTAGTAGTTAATTTCTTTATTTATCTAACGTAAATCCCCTTTTTAAATCTTATCAAAATTAAAACAATATTCATTAAACTATTTTATTCAAAATGCTCTAATTTAATAATAAATCTTAATCTAAAACGGTTGATTTATTCAACTCGAAACACGGTTATCTCGTCAACCAATTCTAATTCGTTTTCCCTTTAAATTTATCAATAATTAATTTAAGTAATCCCATTTAAATGTTCCTCGACAAAACCATTATTCACTTTTTAACCGTTAGGTTAATTACCTTAATCTCACATCTACAAATCTGTTTAACATCAGAATTGCCTTTATAAAATCAATTTACAATTTATTATAAAAATAAATATTTATTTACTTTTAAATAAGTTTTTATTCAGAGTTTATATTTCAAAATCTATCTTTAGTTATAAAATAAATTTTATAACTTCAGTTCTATCGACTCACCTAATGGTGAATCAATATAAACAAAATGATTTACTTTTAGGTCATTTACTGCCGATTACTCAACCAATATAGCCCATTGGTTAAAACACAATAGATGTTGACTTTTCAGTTAAAGGTCACTACTAAAATCAATAACCCAACCATGAAAGTTCATTTATGATAATCTAAAAATAAAAATATTTGAGGAATCCGGTTGGATCCCTCCAACCTGTTCTTCCCTGTATACAAACGGTTATCTACACACAGTTTAAAACAATTCAAACAGATCAAACAATTCAAACAGATCAAACAATCCAAACCATTAAACACGTTTATTGATAAACGTGACCAATAAGGTAGGTTACCTTTATTGGAACCAATCGCTAAAATAACGATTTGGTATTTAACTGAAATTAAACGACGGTTTAATTTCATCAGTTAAATCAACCAATAATTATAATACTAACAAACAGTCAACCATAGCAAACAGAGCACACAAAATAAAAATACCCAATTTATATAAAATATAAATGGGAAAAATACTGAGTGAGTTTAACTCACCTTGATTTCCATTCATTATCAAATGGTTGGATTAACACGCTTCCAGCTGCTTTACTCTGTCCGTTTCCATTCCAAAATCTCACATTCGTCGATATGGTTTCTGCACTCCTTATTTAATTTGATTTTGTGTATGTATGACATAGTTACAAATTAATATGGTATTCGCTTTATAAATTAATGTAACAACCCGCATTCAACGTATCTAGGATCGTAGAATATTTATTTCTTTTTCGTATGAAGACGTATGGTCATGTAACTTTGGGAAACGACTATTGGGGTAATTTCCCATGTTCATGATTTTTGTCGATTTTCAAATGACCGTTTTGCCCCTAGCTGATCTTGTTTCGGCCATAACTTTTGATTGGAAAGGAATTTTGACCTGAAACCACTTCCATTAGATTCGTTTGATGGTTTACCTTTCCGTAGAGTGGTCATAATAGCCAAACGGACTTACTGTTTGGGTGATATGGCTGAATTAAGGTTTAGAAGGTGAAAAACAGCTCAAATGGGCTTAATCGGGTGATTAGCAGCTTGGCCCATAACCCATTTCGGGATTAGGGTTATGAGAGGGCTGAAAGGATTAGGAAAATCATTTCATTTCAGTTTTCTCAGCCGCCACAAACCTTCCTTAAGCTTTAGCAATGGCCTCCATCTTCTAAGACACTCCAAAACACCTTTTTGTCATCTCTAATCACATATTAGCCTAATCTACATCAAATCAAGGCGGATTAGCATAAGGATTGGGATAGAGCTACTGGAACATGTAGAGATTGGATCCAAATAAGAGTTTATTTTAGATCTATAGTTTACTTTGTGGCAAAGGTGAGTGATTTGCATTGTTTTTCACTAATTACGGCTAATTATGGTAATTAGCGAAGATTAGCGAAATTATAACTCAGAAAAATCTAGAAAAAATTCTAAAATTCTAAAACATCATTTTATGCCTCTGATATGAATTTGGGTTAATTTCGACCAATTTTGCTAATATCGGAATTTAGGGGTTTAAGGGGTGATTAGTGATAATTAGCGAATTTATGCATGTTAAAAATATTTATAAATTGCTAAATATTATTTTAGTCCTCTATTAGAAAATTTGGCTGGTTTGGTTAAGTTTTGTTAATCCTATCATTAGATTTGCTTAAACGTTATTAAGAGGGATTAAGGGAAAATATGGGTTTTTGGCTATGTTTGATCCGTTTTAACATACAATATTATTGTTTTGCTGTTTGTGGATGTTTATACTTGTTTCTATGACTGTATGGTATGCTTTATGATTGATTAGAAAAGTTAGAATGGTCGAAAACGCCGTCGAATGGCGTAAAATGCTCGTTGGAAAAGTTGTAGAAAAACAGTGCAGGTTCTCGGATCGGATCAGATCGGAGGAATGGGCTCGGACCGAATAGAGGACTGGGCAAGGGATCACCGAACCGAACCGAGGCTTGGTACAAGGGGAAAGTGTGGCAAAAAGGAAGGCCAAAATGGTTGAACTGGGATCGGATCGAGCTAGAGAAGGGGGGATCGGATCGGAGCGGATAGGAATAGGAATGGTGATCGGATCGGACCAGAAGATCAAGCAAGGGACGGAAGGAAGACAGTTCGCGAACCGACCCGATGCGACATGGAGGACCCGAACCGACCCGATGCGACATGGAAAACCCGAACCGACCCTATGTGACATGGAGAACCCGAACCGAACCGGCGTACTGCTAAGAGATTTGGAGACCCCCGACCCAACCTGGAGCACTTGGAGGATACCGATCCGAACCAACAGAGAAGAAGGACAGAGATCCGAACCGATCCAGTGATGACCAATAACCTAAGATGCAAAGGTAGTCCAAAGGGAAGTTAGATCTCAGGATCCAGTTGGGAACCAATGAGTTCACTTCATGGTTGGGCTTCGCTGTGGGACGTGTGCAAAGGGGTAGTCGGTATTCATAACTTTGGTTCACCACTGAGAGACGGATAGTGGGCTTGTAGTGATAGTTGTACGGGATTGGATTCCGTCATGGCCCAATGGATAGGTGACCAAGGTAGTGGATATCGTATGCTTTATGCACTGAGTGAGAGATGTGAGGATGGTTGCTATGCTTGATTGATTGCCATCACTATGACATGCACACCCCCACCCCCGTATTCTTTACACCATTTGTAATGGCACCTTAGAGTGTTGTACAGTATGTAGTGCTAACTCTTTGGTTGCAGGTCCAGGTTCAGGTATGGTTACCTGTTATTGTTCTGTTTAGATGCTTATCGCTCATACCAGACCTTTTGTCTGACCCATAGTTTTATGTCTCCTCTTATTACTCTGGGTGCTTTCACGAGCAGACTAGAGACAGGTTAGCTGGGTATGCACGGGTAGTTGATCCGGAGGCGAGCAGGAGGCTTCCACTATGATATATATAGTATTCTCCCTGTGTTGTTGAAGATCACTGCTTGGGCATTAGTCGTGCATCTTCTAATTTAGCTTTCTTTTGTTTAGAGACAGTAAATTTGGAAAGTTGTAATAAGCTGTATTTGGATTTCCACTGCTATGTTGGTTTAGTTTTCAGCTTATGCACTGTCTCGCCTGTTTTATGTCAAAGATTATGTTATTATTATATTTTGATTCCATGCGCTGTGAGACATTCTACAGGTTCCTTGTCAGTTCTTTCTCATCTTTCCTTTCTTTGGCGACCGTTCCGTGCTAGTCGGGCATGTGTACAGCGCACCTTCAGAGGAAATGCAGGCTAGTTCGGGGCGGGTTGTCACATTTGGTATCAGAGCTCTAGGTTGCGTAGTTAACCTAGGGAAGTCATCAGGGAGAGATAGTATACGTATATGAGAGCGCGTATTTGTGATTATTTTGGTTTTCAAAAGCTATATCTATATATATTATTAGTATAGCTAAGGATGAAGTCTACTGCACTATCACCACTATGGAGATGTTTAATCGTTTTCTCTCTACAGATTTGACGATGAGCAGAAATTTGAGAGGTGCTGGTAGAGGAGCCAATAATGGGAATGCTCCTGACATGAGGACGATGTTCACTGACCTCATGAGAGAGATGCTTAGAGATGTTCAGAGGGCAGCTCCCAATGCTGATAATGGTGGTGGTCCAGTAGTGCAGGCGCCTAGGGCCGATTTCGCCAGTTGTGCAAGGATTACACTAACCTTGGTGGGAAGCCGTTCCACGGAACGGAGTTGGCCACAGATGTTCAGGATTGGTTGGATAGCTGTGATCGTATCTTCGACGACTTGGGTATCGAGGATGCGATGAAGAGAAGGCTAGCGTCTCGTCAGCTACAAGGGCGAGCGATGAATTGGTGGAATGCCATTAGAACAGCTACTCCAAAGGATCAAGTTACTTGGAATCAGTTTAAGACTCGCTTTTGTGATAAGTTTATTCCAGCTGCTCATAAATCAGAATTGTTTAGGAAGTTCTTGGAGCTTAAGCAGAATGGTAGGGCAGTCTTGGAGTACATTGCAGAATTCGATACTTTATCGAAATATGGATGGTCCCTTATCGATACAGTCGAAAAGAAGAACGAGAAGTTCATAACTGGCTTGGATGGGTATTTGGGGGGAAGACTTATAAACCATATCGATGAGACGTTCGAGTCTATTGTAGGAAAGGCATTAAGGTCAGAGAGCCTTTTTCCTAATTCGAAGACCGAAGTTGCTATTGCATCTATAGAGGAGCCAAAGCCGCAAGCAGGCGGAGAAGGCAAGAAGGATTCTCGGAACAAGAGGAAGCAGAACCCGACCAAGGATGGTCAGAATAAGAAAAATAAGAAAGATTGCAAATGCTTTAGTTGTGGCAAGAAGGGCCACTAGCCAGAGATTGTCGAGAAAAGCCTGGGGAAAGGAAGTGCTTTAATTGTGGCCAAGCAGGACATCACAAGAACGAATGTCCACAATCTCCTTGGGAGAAGCAGATCGTGAAAGCATATGCTATCAACGCTGTTCCCTCTTCATCGAATGCCCCAACTGCGGCGCAGAAGGAAAAAGGTGTCGTTATTCGAGGTATGCTTTCTATTTAAGATGTTTTGATCGGGTTTTGTTTGACAAACCTGAGTTAGTCGATAGACCTTTAGTAGTGACGAACCCGATTGGTGGTTCGGCTAGCCTCAGTATGATTTACCGTAACGTGGTCTTATCGAGTCATGGATGTAAGTTTGCTTGTGTTTGCTTTGTTTAGGCTTTACTGGGTTTAGCATTATTTTGGGGAGTCGATCTACTCCAAAGGAATAGGGTGGTATTAGGTACCTACCTAGTGATGGCGATAGTAACTGGAGTTAAGGAAGCTAAGAGGTTATCGTTGTAATAAGTTCTAGTTGTCTCTGGGAGGCAAATGAGTGCTCCAGTGCTAGATTGTTTTGCTAGTATCACCTCACGTGGGTTGTCCGAACTCGAAGGAGATGTTCCTTGGGTGCTTGTCTGATATTGGTTTAGGCCTTTGGGGCTTGTGCTTGGGGAATGTCGATTTCGACTAGGATGGTTTGCGTGAGGGGTAAATAGTTGTTGTGATTTTTCATTGGATGATATCTTGGTTTACTCGAGGAGTGATGGGCAGACGGAACATGATAAGACTGTTCAATGGTATAGACTGCCCAGAGTTAGACTCGATAAGGTTATGAGATGACTCGACTGGGACACGAGAAAGATGCAAAGTAATGGATTGTTTAGGACCCTATGCTGATGTTCTCTTTGGATAGTAGAACTTTGAAGAAATAGGATGTGTTCGTTGATCATGGAAGATGCAACGAAGGTTAGGACGTTTCAAGTTGGACTTAGACTCGTAAAAGAATATAGGTATTCGTTGATCTTGGAGCTGCAACGAATAGGGAGACGACTCACGTTGGACTAGGGTTTGCAGGTAATGGATACTCAAGACTGGGTCTGAGTTTATAGGTAATAGATTGACTCGAGTTGGACTCGAGAAGGCTGCAAGGAATTGGATTGGCTCGAGAGGGCAGCAAGATAATGGATAGACTTGGGTGGGACTCGAGTGTTTCAGGCGGACAAAAAGCAGGGGTACCTGGGGACGCCCACTTACCTTGTATCCGTTGGACGTGATCTAGTTATCCTTGGAGGATAAACGTACGTTGGACGTACGGTAGTCCATTTGGAGGCAGAGTTTCCATTAGTTATTGATGTTGGTTGGACCAGACATACAGGTATTGACGTATTCATGGCTTTAGCAGGTGATAGACAGGATTTGTTTGATGGATGTTATGGTTGTTGTGTTTGTTCTTATCTTTCTTCTCTTGAGTATCACCTGTAGGATCATGTTGAATGGAAATAGATAAGTTCGTTGATCATGGTGATATGATGGGTGTAAAATACTTTACGTTAGACTTGAAGTATGTTGGGCATTGTGGAGCATCCGTTGTCTTGGAGATTCAACGGATATAGGAGTTTCAGTTGGACTTGGACTTTTAGGTAGAGTACCTAGATTCATTGGATGAGTCTAGTTCACCTTTGGAAGGTGAATGTACGTTGGACGTATAGTACAGATATAGGTAGAGTACCTAGATTCATTGGATGAGTCTAGTTCACCTTTGGAAGGTGAATGTACGTTGGACGTGCAGTATGAATATGGGTAGGGTACCTGGGTTCATTGGATGAATCTAGTTCACCTTTAGAAGGTGAATGTACGTTAGACGTACAGTGCAGATGTTGGTGTAGTGCCTAGGGTCATTGAATGGGTCTAGTTTGCCTCTAGGAAGTGAACGTACGTTGGATGTGCAATACGAATGTAAGAAGGACTCAAGTCGGACTTGAAAGGACATTTGGAATGTAGTTGAAAATTTGGCATATAGGTTTGGATTACCTAAGAAAATGATAGTATAAACGAATGCCATAGTATCGGACTGGGTGCGATAGCTGATGCATTGAGTAAGAGACGTGCCAGTTTAGAGGCTATTTTTCTGGAATGGAAGCAACTAGAGTATATCACGGGATATGACTTCAGACCTTAGTGTGAATTGGATTCAGAAACGCTAGTAAGCTTGACGATTAGATCGATCTTGATTAAGTGGATCGGTTCCAGTTAGAGGGACGATCCCAACCTATTAGAAGTTACCTTTAGGGTAGAGATGGGAATTGATGGCGAGAGAACGACTGTACTTGGGAAGTAGAGAATGACATAAGAAAGTCATATCCAAAGCTCTTTGCCTGGTGAGATTTTAGCGGCGATGATTCTTCCCTTGTTAATAAACCGTATGTTAGGGCAGAATGGTTCTGTTTGTTTTGCATGTTTGATTGTTGTATATGGTTGGTAAGCATGCGGGATCCTTTGTATGTTTTTGGTTGAGGAATTTTGGGGACGAAATTTCTTAAGGAGGGGAGAATGTAACAACCCGCATTCAACGTATCTAGGATCGTAGAATATTTATTTCTTTTTCGTATGAAGACGTATGGTCATGTAACTTTGGGAAACGACTATTGGGGGTAATTTCCCATGTTCATGATTTTTTTCGATTTTTAAATGACCGTTTTGCCCATAGCTGATCTTGTTTCGACCATAACTTTTGACTGGAAAGGAATTTTGACCTCAAACCACTTCCATTAGATTCGTTTGATGGTTTACCTTTCCGTAGAGTGGTCATAATAGCCAAACGAACGTACTGTTCGGGAGATATGGCTGAATTAAGGTTTAGAAGGTGAAAAACAGCTCAAATGGGCTTAACCGGGTGATTAGCAGCTCGGCACATAACCCATTTCGGGATTAGGGTTATGAGAGGGCTGAAAGGGTTAGGAAAATCATTTCATTTCAGTTTTCTCAGCCGTCACAAACCTTTCTTAAGCTTTAGCAATGGCCTCCATCTTCTAAAACACTCCAAAACACCTTTTTGTCATCTCTAATCACATATTAGCCTAATCTACATCAAATCAAGGCGGATTAGCATAAGGATTGGGATAGAGCTGCTGGAACATGTAGAGATTGGATCCAAATCAGAGATTATTTCAGATCTATAGTTTACTTTGTGGCAAAGGTGAGTGATTTGCATTGTTTTTCACTAATTACGGCTAATTATGGTAATTAACGAAGATTAGCGAAATTATAACTCAGAAATATCTAGAAAAATTTCTAAAATTCTAAAACATCATTTTATGCCTCTGATATGAATTTGGGTTAATTTCGACCAATTTTGCTAATCCCGGAATTTAGGGGATTAAGGGGTGATTAGTGATAATTAGCGAATTTATGCATGTTAAAAATCTGAAAAAATATTTATAAATTGCTAAATATTATTTTAGGCCTCTGTTAGAAAATTTGGCTGATTTGGTTAAATTTTGTTAATCCTATCATTAGATTTGCTTAAACGTGATTAAGAGGGATTAAGGGAAAATATGGATTTTTGGCTATGTTTGATCCGTTTTAACATACAATATTGTTGTTTTGCTGTTTGTGGATGTTTATACATGTTGCTATGACTGTATGGTATGCTTTATGATTGATTAGAAAAGTTAGAATGGTCGAAAACGCCGTCTAATGGCGTAAAATGCTCGCTGGAAAAGTTGCAGAAAAACAGTGCAGGTTCTCGGATCGGATCGGAGGAATGGGCTCGGACCGAATAGAGGACTGGGCAAGGGATCACCGAACCGAACCAAGGCTTGGCACAAGGGGAAAGTGTGGCAAAAAGGAAGGCCAAAATGGTCAAACTGAGATCGAATCGAGCTGGAGAACCCGAACCGAACCGACGTACTGCTAAGAGATTTGGAGACCCCCGACCCGACCTGGAGCACTTGGAGGATACCGATCCGAACCGACAGAGAAGAAGGACAGAGATCCGAACCGATCCAGTGATGACCAATAACCCGAGATGCAAAGGTAGTCCAAAGGGAAGTTAGAGCTCAAGATCCAGTTGGGAACCAATGAGTTCACTTCATGGTTGGGCTTCGCTGCGGGACGAGTGCAAAGGGGTTGTCAGTATTCATAACTTTGGTTCACCACTGAGAGACGGATAGTGGGCTTGTAGTGATAGTTGTACGGGATTGGATTCTGTCATGGCCCAATGGATAGGTGACCAAGGTAGTGGATATCGTATGCTTTACGCACTGAGTGAGAGATGTGAGGATGGTTACCATGCTTGATTGATTGCCATCACTATGACATGCACACCCCTACCCCTGCATTCTTTACACCATTTGTAATGGCACCTTAGAGTGTTGTACAGTATGTAGCGCTGACTCTTTGGTTGCAGGTCCAGGTTCAGGTATGGTTTAGTATACCTGTTATTGTTCTGTTTAGATGCTTATCGCTCATACTAGACTTTTTGTCCGACCCAGAGTTTTATGTCTCCTATTATTACTCTGGATGCTCTCACGAGCAAACTAGAGACAGGTTAGCTGGGTATGCACGGGTAGCTGATCCGGAGGCGAGCAGGAGGCTTCCACGTATGCTATATATAGTATTCTCCCTGTGTTGTTGAAGATCACTGCTTGGGCATTAGTCGTGCATCTTCTACTTTAGCTTTCTTTTGTTTAGAGACAGTAAACTTGGAAAGTTGTAATAAGCTGTATTTGGATTTCCGCTGCTATGTTGGTTTAGTTTTTAGCTTATGCACTGTCTCGCCTGTTTTATGTCAAAGATTATGTTATTATTATATTTTGATTCCATGCGTTGTGAGACATTCTACAGGTTCCTTGTCAGTTCTTTCTCTTCTTTCCTTTCTTTGGCGACCTTTCCGTGCTAGTCGGGCATGTGTACAGCGCACCTTCGGAGGAAATGCAGGCTAGTGCGGGGCGGGTTGTCACAATTAATATTATTAAATCCTAATAATATAACTTATTACTTATTTACGTTAAATAATATAGGTTGAGAATCTGGTAATGAAGCTAATATATTATTAACGGCGGTTTTCAAAAATAGTTATAATTGGCACATATACATTTTGTTAGGCATATGGGCCACATAAAAACATCCAAGCCTTTACTTTAATAGTATAATGTACATATTAAATTTTTTAATTTTACATAAATTAGTTTAAACATGATTGGCTGTATGTAAGCATTTTTACGTAGTACATTCGTAAACACTAACATACCCAATGTGCCATAATATACTGTTAACTTTACTCCGTTATAATATATGTTTATAATTTGATTAGTTGAATTAACCTAGGATTTGGCAACTTTAAACCTCATTATGAATGTGTAAATCTTACCGTGACCAATACTGTTCATTTTCTTGTATTCTTTCCTTTTTCTGAAACCTGCCATGCCAAAATTAAACTCCACTGTTAACGAGACTTGCTCCACCCCATCACCGTGCTGATCTTTGTTCATCTCTCCTACGTACCCGCACGACTTCCGTCTTTCCATCCCCACCATGCTGCTTCCGCGTCCTCTCCCCATTCCCATGCTGTCTACACGTCTATACCTCACTTACCCCATTTCCACGCTTTTAAGCCCGCCTCATACAGTAACCGCACTTTCCCAACTTCCTACAATTTCTCCTAGTTTATACTAACATCACCAAACTCTCACGCTGAGCCCATCGAAACTCCTGCTGCACCAATCCCCAACGACCCGAGCTCCACGCAGTCACCCAAACCCCCCGGCTTATGCCAGAGAGCACTGACGCCACCTTCCCCGCCAATGTTCCAACCTTCCCTTATTATTACATACATACAATGGGTTAGGTTTGTTATTTGAAATGAGGATGTTCGGTTTCCTCTTGTTCGAAGAAGGAGAGAAAGAACGAAGAAAATGATCACAGAGGCAGCTAGGCTACGCATATATATATATATTGTGACCAATCCGTGGATTAGAACAATGTCAGTATCAACGAGTACAATGCTAGCATGTGTAGTAGAGTGGCTTTGCTGAAGAATTAGTTTGTGTTTTCTTTTCGTTTGCAGTGTCTTGTCCATTCCGATTGTAGTTGGGTTGGCACTTCGTTTGCTATGATGTTGATTTGGTAGCTTCTATGCGTTCCTTTTTTGGTCTTAGGGTAGGAGCAATGACATGTACACATAAGCAAATATAGGCTGTTCATTTTCTATTAGGTACAGAATAGGTGGTTATTTTCTTGGTTAGCTGGGGCATGTCTTTTCATTTAGTACATACACATGTGGTTATAAAATTTCTCTTGATAAGGACCTGCATGACAGAAGCACAGGTAGCCGAAGACTTGGCATGTTTCAGGTACAAGTAGGTAGCGGATTGATTATTATATTATTATCGAAACTTCATGGTGAAATAGTTGATAAAACCACCACAAACGATCTCGGTTTTCTGATAAAAAAGCTAATCTTAGCGTAAAAACGTATTCCGGACCCAATGGGACAAGTTTCGTCGAAATCCGAGGTCGTTTGAAAAAAAAATCTTTATAAAACCAGAAATAAACATGCGTTTAATTTTTCCACGATCACTATATAAATCTGTTCAACTTGAAACCTTGAAATCCCATAATAATTTTTCAATACGAACCCAACGGCACCAGTTTCGTCGCATTCTGAGACTGTTCCCCCGGTAGGCTATTTTTACGCGCACCACAATGCAACTCTGGACACCAAATTGCACAGTCTCCAAAAATAACAAACTATATACCTATCCTGACTCTAATCGACGATACGAACTCAACGGAATTGGTTTCGTGGCTTAATTCAATCGTCTGTTCAAGTTATACCCAAATAACCCTTTATTAAATTAATTACACGCTATAGAAATTAAACGGGTGTTCGTGGCTGCCGTGGTCTCATACGACATCGGTTTGCCACGCAACTCAACACCATACAATAATTTAACGTTATAGTTCTAATGAAACTGATTTCGTCGAAATCTGAATCTATTTGCAAAACGGCTATTTTAAAGGTCTATATTTTAATAACGATTTTCCATAGCAACTATTTCAAATTTTGATTTGGCCATATCTAACAAATTATAACACGAAATCTAAATTATCATCAATATGGTTCCAACGTTTCTTATTTCACAGAAATCCGACTTATATCGGATCCTGTATATCGAATTGAAGTTCAAAACTCCAAATTACGAACTGCAGCACCATTTCGAGCTCGGTTTATAAATATGTAAATATATAACGTTCAAACTTCATTTTAATAATGAATTAAATATTAAAATCCATTAATATTCCAAATATAATATTTAAAATAATAAATAAAATAAAATATTTGACTGCCAAAAATACGGGCGTTATATTTAAATTCGGGTGTTTTGAAGTATTGATTTACAAATTGTTCTGAAATAATATAATTAATTTTAAAGGTAGTTTTAATAGAAATTGTTTACAATTGAAATGTGAGTAAGTGTATACCCCATCTTAGCTCTAGAAATGATTTCGGTGATGAGTGCATGCATCATCGATGTTTAGTTTCGAGAATATGATTGGGGAGACCACTTAGAAACTTTTATACTTTGTTTTGAAACATTAGATTTCATTTAAATCTTTTAAATTATGGGTTAATATAAAAGTATTATATATATATTATGAAAGTTGTTTTGGGAATGACCCGGTGTTTGAATTCTTAAGTTCTCAAATAATGAATGTTTTTAAACAAATGAAATGAATTAAGCTCAAAATTTTTGAAACTTCAAAATTGTATAATGAGAAACTGAACCTAAAGAAAAATAAATTGAATTAGAAACTCTTAGAAACTTGAAATAGTGAATCTGAAATGGGTTGAACTATTGAACTTGTAAAATAATAACCTTTCAGTAGAAAATATAACTTGCCCAAATATATAAGAAGTTGAAATGTTATATGAATAAACATTTAGATATTATACATGTTTTGATATGATTATTGAAAGGTGGAATTAAAGTGATGATTTATAAATATGAATAAAACTTAGGTTATGATTTTTAAATGATGTATGCTTAATTTGTATTGAAATTGAATTTAACTAAGTAAAGTAAGTAAATTTAATCAAAGAAATAAATTGGTAAATTGACTCTAAGATTTATTTAACTTTCGAATAGTTAATGGACATGGATAAGTAAATTGAAATTTTTGAATATTCTTGTTTACTAAAATAAATAAGAGGAAATGTATAACACTTAATTGTATACTAATGCAAGTAAAAATGAGGGTATATAACTGAATGTAAGTGATTATAACAAATAATATATACTTAGCTTCGCTTATAGAATTTAACTCAAAAAGTGGAGCAAATAAATTTACTTGATGAAAGAATAAGATTTGATTTAACCGAGGGAAAAAATGATTAAATTTGAAGTAGAATGGATTTTCAACGATTTTGGACAGTTGGAACTTTCTATTTAAATTGGGAATTTAAGCCGAGTGAGAGAAATCTTGAGAGGTAAGTTTATGGTTTATAATAAAAGTTAGATTGGATTTATAATTTATAACCTTAACGGAGGTTTAGCAAATTAACTAAATTTATTTAAAATGAGATTATCGCATAGCGGCAGTTTGTAATTTTTCGAATCAAAGTATAAATGAATATATAAGATCCAATATAAGTCGGATTTATGTGAAATAAAAATCTTCTGGATCTATTGGAATATAGTTTTCTAATGAAGGAGAAAATTTTAAATTTCGTATTGAAGATTTTGAGATATATATCCAAGTCAATTCTTCAAAACCGCCGCGTTTTGGTAGTTCGTAATAAAATAAATAAATAATGGTTTCCAATATTTCCAAATGGAATAATAAGCTTAAGTGAACTCGATAAAGGTTGTATGTGATTGAATTTGAGTTATGAAACAAAATATTAACTTAAATTTAGAATATTTCATCCCTTAAGTTATAAATGGGGTTAATCCAAAAATAAATTATGTTGGATGGGAATATTATTAAAATAGAATATAATATGAACTTGAATTTAGAAGGTAAATGTATTCATGTGAAATCGTGAAATTAAGTAAAGGAAAAAAACTCGATTAGAGATTTATTTAGTATAAGTGGTAAATATACTGGACGTGTGAATAAATGGGAATGAAAGAATTGGTATGGCAGTTAACTAATTTAAAATAAATACATGCGATATACATACAATAATAATTTGCATAATCGATTTGGATCCTAATTTGATTACATGATTTATATTATTCCAAACAAGGATTTTTCACTCGATGCTCGATGACGAATATTGGATATGAGTTTTGATAAGATCTAAATTTTCCTAGCATAACGATGATTATGTGAGGAGAATGACAGTATCTAATCAAGAAACCAGATCATGTAACGTCCCAGATTTTTCATTTATTTAAATTGGAATATTTAAATATGTTTCATATACTATATTATAATGGATTTTATATCAAATTTTTTAATAAAATGGAGTTTGAATATATATATATATATTTATAAATGAATTAAAACGAGCTCGAAACGCCGCGGTAGTTCGTAATTTTCGATTTGAACTTTAATTGAATATACAGGATCCGATATCAATCGGATTCCTATGAAACAAGAAACGTTTAAATCGATTTAATTATGTTCTTCTAACAGAAGAGAAAAATGAAGATTTCACATTATAGATATGAACTATTTAACCAGTATGATTGAATGATTGGTTTATTATTGATCGTTGAATTAAAATTCAAAAATTGTTTGTTATTAACCAATGGATGATATTGGTTGAGTAATTGGCAACGGTTGGCCTAAAAATGAATCATTTTATGAACGTTGATTTACATTCAGGTAAATCGATAGAAATAAGGTTATAAAAATTTATTTATAACCAAACGGGTTTTGAAATCTATTTATATAGGTTATTTGCAAAAAGGTTTATTAAAAGAAATAAATGATTATTTTTATCTAGTAACTATAAACTAAGTATATAAAGCGAAATCTTTTGTTAGTGAGTTTTATAAGCAATAAGCAGAAATTAACCAAATGATTAAGGATTGAACAAATTGTTTAAAATAACAATTAATTGTGATTATTTAATTTAATTGGACTATTAACTAAATTAAAGGAAATTATTCAGAGTGATTAAAAGAAAGGTCTAACGGAATTGGTTAACGGATTAACCTTATTTTGGCTTGACTAAGTCAACAATTTTAAATCAAGATAGATTATTAAATAAATTATTGAATCATAAATTATTTTAAATTGATTATTATTTTGGAAGGAAAATTAACTATTAATGTTGAAGTAAATAAGTTGATTTTTAAAATGTTGTTATTGATTATTATTATTATTTTAATATTAATCAAAGTGATAAATCTTGATGCTAAATTCTTTTAATGGAAGTTTATGAAGTTGTAAAACCTTATATGTAGTTAAATGGAATTGTAAACGAAATTATATCTATTGGTCGGATTTTAATAAATCCAAATTGGGCAATTATAAGTACAAGTTATAAATGGATTAATGTGATAAGAGTGGAAACAAGTTCAAAATGAGATTTGTAATTTGAGGGAAGTCAAAGGGAATTCAAAAGCCTAAAGACAGGGAAATAAAGATGTTTTAAATTGATAAAGCATGATTTGGAATTTAAATAAGTTTTTCAAAAGAAAATAGAAGGGGTTAAAAACCATGTTTAAAATCATATAGTAAATAGAAGTGTTGGGTTATTTATGGGAAAGAGTTTACGTTGATAAACTTCTATCTATTCGAAAGATAAGAATGTTATTGTCTCAAGGTCTGAGAGGTAAATAAAGTACCCCAACTTGATTGACTTTAGGATTATCCAAGGCTGATATTAGTTTAGAAAGGAGGGTAGTTGAGGGGATTTAAATATTTTTTCCGTAAAGAATATTACATGCTATAATTCGAAGAATTATAAGTTAAGTGATTTGGAAATTAAGAAGTGGAAAAGCGATATTTCCAATTGTTTGAAGATTTAGAAATTTAATTGACAACTGTTTAACTAAAAAGGCCAAGTGACGTTGTTTACCAAATCAATGAATCCATTTTATTTTTCTGTGGATGATGGTTGTTTATTTTTATCACCGACTATCAAATTCTGGCCAAATCGGTTGTTGGTACGAAAAGTCCGGGATCGAATTTATGTTCGAAAATCATTCCGACCAGAAAATACGTAAACGTTGAAGATGTTCAGAAGCAGATTGAGATGGAGCAGTTGAAGACCGTGGATCTTCATAAGCGAAAGGGTTACTTGTCGAGTATTCTCTGGGATTGCAACCAGAGGTATTCTGACATGATTCGATCGTGGTTGAGATTTTGTGGATTGCAAGGACTACTCGCTACTAATCCTTTGGATGTGGTAGGAGAGTGCCTTCAGTTCAACCTATTCTTGGATGACTTCTATGGATGAATGTTTGACAGAATATTTTCTAAAAACCATATACATTGATTTTTACAAATATACCGAGTTGGTGGCAAAGAAGGGCACTTCTTCTATACCCAGAGTATATTTGTGGACGTCAATTAGTGATTTGACGAATCTGACGATGTTACAATCAAAGTGAATGGTGGCCAAAGGATAAAAAAAGATAATTATAACCTCAAGCCTCATCAACTGGGAAATGACTAAAATCGGGCAGAAAGCATGGCTATGTGGGTCGATCCCATTAGGGTGTATAATCACCTATCTAGAGAAAATCCATTTCATTTCTTAATCTATGTTCGATGTTGTCCCTTTTCGGGAAACGGTTGGTAGCTCCCAACTATTGGTGATATACATTCGATACACCCAAGAGAAATGAGTGGTCAGTCATGTGCGGCCGGGTTGCAAGATGTTCTTGTTGAACCCAGTGTATTCCCCTCTAGAGATACATTATCGGAAGGTGGTTCCATACTGTAACGACCCAGGGATTTTCGACCACGAAAATCGACATAATTACCTTTATCATAACTCATGCCGACCTTCCAAACACCGAAAACACAGGAACGTTTATAGAAAAAAATTAGAGGGTGAGATAAGAAAGAAAGAAATATTAGAATAGAGGAAGAAGAAGAACCAACACAACACAGAGTCTCACATCGCAGGAACAAAATATAATTCAGAAATAAATCTTTATTGAGAGCTTTTAAAAATACTTACAATATCAGAGTACATCAACATCTCTGGACAGTTATAATAATTTGTCTTCATATACACAGCAGAATAAATACTAGATACCATATGTCTGAACATCTCCAGCTCGTCTCTGGACTTCTCAGTACCTGATAATCTGAACTTGTACACCCCGGGCTAACCCGAGCATTTACAAAACACCAGGTCAGTCTGGTGAACCAGAGCGAGAAAACTTGCACATCATTAAGGGTACTACACAACTTGATTTTAAAGTTAAAATCCTTTCGAAAGAAAAAGATAATCGTAAGACCAAATCCACACATAAATACGGATGGTTTTTTCCTTACGATAACCCAAAACATTTTTGAAACCAGTATCTTTTCTAATATTATAATAGTGTCTAAATACAAGTAAATATCAATCTAGTGGAACATTTACATCTCACACTCCACATATATAGTCTACAACCAAAACCGCGTGCGCTTATTGGAGATTGGATTCCGACTATGACAAGGTATGGGACCACCTGCCGATAGTGTATCTCTAGAGGCGAATACACTGGGTTCAATAAGAATGTCTTGCAACCCAGCCCTCACACGACCGACCACTCATTTCGCTTGAGTGTATCGAATGTATATCACTAACGGTTGGGCTCAAACCACCGTTTCCCGAAAAGGGCAACATCGAAATAGGTTAAAGAATGAAGTGGATTTTCTCTAGATAGGTGATTATACACCCTAATGGGAGCGACCCACATAGCCATGCTGCCTGCCCGTTTTTTTGTCAAGTCCCCGTTGATGAGGCTTGAGGTTTAGAATATCTGACCGCCATTCACTTTGAATGCAACATCGTTAGATCCATCAAGTCACTAATTAACGTCAACAAATATACTCTGGGTATAAAAGAAGTGCCCCTCTTTGCCACCACTCAGTATATTTGTAAAAATCAACGTATGTGGTTTCGGGAAATACTCTGTCATACATTCGTCCATACAAGTCATCCAGGAACAGGATGAACCGAAGGTACTCTCCTACTGCATCCAATATAGGAATCACCCCATGGATCGGTAGTGATAGTCCTTGCAATCCACAGAACCCAATCACGACAGAACCCCAGTATATCTCCGGGTCGAATCAGATATTGTAAGTGATTCTTCCACTTTATGAAGATCTATAGCCTTCACATGTTCCATCTCGATCGTCGTCTGATTCCTTCTAAATTTTCGTATTTGTTGGTCAAAATGGTTTTCGAATATACATTCGATTTCAATCCCGGTCTTCCCGTACCAACAATCGTAAAGGTCAAATGTGACGGCCCGTCCCGCACCAGCCTGCGTTTCCTCCGAAAGTGCGCTGTACACATGCCCAGCTAGCATAGAACGGTCATCAGAAGAAAAGAAAGAAAAGAGTGAACTAATCAAGGAACCTGTAGAATGTCTCACAGCGCATGGGATAAAATATAATAATAATGTATTTGACATAAAACAGGCGAGACAGTGCATAAGCTGATAACTAAAATCAACATCAATCATCAGAGCAGCGGAAATCCATATACAGCTTATTACAATTTTCCAAATTTACTGTCTCTAAGCAAAAGAAAGCTAAAGTAGAAGATACACCAACAATGCCCAAGCAGTGATCTTCAACAACACAGGGAGAATATTATGTATACAGTACGTGGAAGCCTCTTGCTCGTCTCTGGATCATCTACCCGTGCATCACCAGCTAACCTGTCTCTAGTCTGCTCGTGTGAGCACCCAGAGTAATAAGAGGAGACATAAAACTCTGGGTCAGACATAAAGCCTGGTATGAGCGATAAGCATCTAAACAGAGTAATAACAGGTATACTAAACCATACCTGAACCTGGACCTGCAACCAAAGAGTTAGTACCACATACCGTACAATACTCCAAGGTGCCATAATAAATAGTGTAAGAATACGGGGGTGGGGTGTGTATGTCAAACAATCAAGCATAGCAAACATCCTCACATCTCTCACTCAGTGCGTAAAGCATACGATATCTACCACTTTGGAACACTAGACAAACTGAGGCAACGACGAATCCCGACTTGTAGAAACCCTGCTACGACCAAGCTAAACATATGGAGCCATGACCAAACATTTCAATGACCCACTTCATTGGTTGTAGCCCTTGGTTCTACCGATGCCATAATGGCCCTGAATCCGCCTTCGTACCTCCTACCATAGTGGTCCAAAGCTATAGACGTCGATAACTCCTTGGCACGCGTCCCGCAGCAAAGCCCAATCATGAAGCCCACTCATTGGTTCCCAGCTGGATCCTGAGTCAGAGCTCCTCATTTGGACTTCCTTTGCATCTCGGGTTTTGATCGAATTGGAGTTGGTCTTCAGAAGAGTCATCACGGAGTAGTAAAAGTACACGTCCGGTTCGGTCCGGTCACCCATGCTCGGTTCGGTTCGGATACGTTCCACGGTTCGGTTCGGAGTGCCACCATCCTCTGGGTTCGGGTCCTTCTCCCTCATGCAGTTCGGTTCGGTGATTCTGAAGCGGTTCGGTTCGGTGATTCTGAAGCGGTTCGGTTCGGTGCTCTCCCTCATGCGGTTCGGTTCGGAATATGGTATCCATGCTCCTCTTTCTTCCACTTCAGTCCTCCTTGTTCCTTCCGATCCCACGCTACGCCCCTCCGATCCGACCAGGCCTTCCTTGTTGCCTCTTCACGTCATGCTCCAGAAAGTACCACGCCCCGGTCCGGTTCGGATATGTCCGATCCGATCCCCTACCCAATCCGATCCGGATCCCTGCAGTATTTCCTGCAACTTTTCTAGCGAGTGTTTTGCGCCATACGACGGCGTCCTCGACCAATCTAACTATTCTAAACAATCATAAAACATACCATAGAGTCATAGCAACATAGCAAACTAACCACAAACACCAAAGCAATGAATTCATATGTCAAAATGGATCAAATGTGCCCAAAACCCCTTATTTTCCCTTAAGCATGTTAAGTAAAACTAATCATAGGGTTAACAAAACTTAATCAAATCGAACCAAATTTCAACCAGAGGCATAAAACATTATTTAAGAATTTCTAAACATTTTTCCAGAATTTATTAGTGTATAAATTCGCTAATCTTCACTAATTACCCCTTAATTACCGTAATTAGTGCAAAAACTATGCAAATCACTCACCTTTGCCACAATAAAACTTCCAAATCCGAAGTGAACCTCTGGTTTGCACGAATTCCAGTATATAACAGCAGCTCTACCTCGGTCCTTGTGCTAATCCTCCTTGATTTGATGCCTCTAAGTCTTAATCCTTGATTAGGAAGTGATTTTGGGTGTTTTAGAGAGATTTAGAGAGTGGAGGCCATGGCTAGGTTAAGAGGAATGAAAGTGGCGGCTGGAAAATGTCTAAAGAAATGTTTTCTAACCCTAATCAGCACCTATTTACCCCTAAACCCGAAATTCCCCTTGGGCCTAGCTGCTAATCACCCGGTTAAGCCCAATTAAGCTGTTTTTCACCATCTGAAACTTGTTTCAGCCATATCTCCCAAACGGTAAGTCCGTTTGGCTAATGTGACCACTCTACGGAAAGAGAAACCATCATCCGAAGCCAATGGAAGTGGTTTCAGGTCAAAATTCCTTTCCAGTCAAAAGTTATGGCCAAAACAGTGCCAACTAGGGGTAAAATGGTCATTTAAAAATCGAGAAAAATCATGAACATGGGAAATGACCCCAATAGTCGTCTCCCAAAGTTACATGACCATACGACTTCGTATGTGAAAGAAATAAATATCCTACGATCCTATGATGCGTAGAATACGGGTCGTTACATCAAATTTGATAGTCGGTTATTTAACTATCAAATGAACATCCATGAAATCATAAAAATAGATTCACTGGTCTAGTGCTATGCATCACTTACCAATCCTTACTCTTATAGAATAAACCATTCTATATCTTATTTCTTTACTTTTCAAAATTATCGCCAATCTCCTTTTAATTCTGTTACAAGGAAAATACCACCTCATATTATTTCCTTTACTTTGGAAATCTTAACATACGTTCTCGCCATCACCAACTAGTATCATTCTTAAATAGTCCCGAAGTCGTCCAAGTTGGGGTATTTTAATTACCTCTCAGACCTTGATCAACAACGTTCTTATCTTCAGATAAATATGAGTTGTAATTCAAGAACCGATGTTTAATCTTACATCAAACACCTCCTACTAGTAAAAAAATAGTTTTACAGTACTTCTTATCTTTTGGAAGTTTCTCTTTTTAAATATATTTAATTTTGCTCAATTCGTTAATTAAATAATTACTTACTAAACATCACTTTTATTAACTCTCGACTTATCCAAATAACTTTGTTTCACAAACTGAATTATTATTAAAAAAAAATCCTATTTTCAACTTCGTTTACCACGCTCAAATCAAATCCCTTTTACCAATCCCCTTTTCATTCTGGAAATCCCTTTTCAAATCCATTTGATTCAATCTTAATTCCATCATCAAGTATTTCAAAACGACGATTTTACCTCACATTCCTTTATAACTATATTAATGAATCTAGGTTTAACATAAACCCTTTACATCTTCATCTCCTTCCACTTAATCCAAAAGTTAAGTAATATTTCCGTTTAACCTATCATATTCGTTTAGAACTCTTTATTATAAAACCCGAGTTCAAATATAAACTTGTTCATAACTTCTTTTCAAAACTCAATTATATTCTTCCAAAACAGCTACTTACTTAAATATATTTCATATAAGAAGTAATTAATTAAACTAAAACAAATAATTTACTTTTACTTTTACATTTATTATTGTAAAATCAGTTAAATAGTTTATTTACAAAATAAATAAATAAATAAATCTTCTTTAATATTTAAACACTATTCGTTAATTTATTTTATTTAGTTCATTAACAAACTAATTAAAAGTCAATCTCAGTTAAAACTGTTCACTTGGTCAATTCAAAACATAACTATTTCTTTAGCCCATTCCAGTTAATTCCTCTTTTAAATTAATTAAAATATAATCAGTTTAAATAACTTCATTTAACGGTTCATTTGACGCGATTAATCAAGTACTTAACCACTAGGTTATATTTTTTTCTCATTTGTTCATAATTCTTATCAACAAAAGAAATTGTTTTATAAAACAATTTCATAATTACTTATAAACTTTACTAAATAATAATTAATATTTATTTCCCTTTAAACAGTTTTCAAACCTATTTTAATCAAAAATATATTTATAAATTCAATATTTTCGATTCACTGTCGATAAAATTTGTATCGATTTATTTATAGGCCATGTGATGCCAATTACCCAATCCATACCATCCATTGGTTAATATCAGAATAAATGTTGAAATATGGTTCAACAATCAACAATAATCAACCACTTCTTTTTATTGAACTGATAATTTCCATAATGATCATCAATCAATTAACAGACCATTCAAACAATGCAAACAATTTCAAACACATTTATAAATGTGACCAATCAGGGGAAATTACTGATTTGGGAAAAATCACAACGATTGGTATTTTACTGAAATTAAACGACCGTTTAATTTCATTTGTTGGAACAATAATAATTATATAACTAGCAAACAGTCAAACACTAACAACCAGAGTATGCAAAATAAAAACCCAATTTATATAAAATATAAATGGGAAGAGCTAAGTGAGTTTAACTCACCTTGATTTGAATCCGTCGATAAATATCTGGTTTTTAGTCAAATTAAACTGACGTTTAATTTGACTAAAATTCTCAGTTGTTCCTGATCCTAACCAACTTCTGCTCCATCTCGAAGTTCTCGTCTTTACGATCCCAATGCAACTGATTGTGCGTAAATCTGATATTTTATGTGCTAGAAATCACATTATGAAATTTATAAACTAATTAAATTTTAAAACATAGATTTTCTTTTAATTTTGAAGTGGGTTTTACCTTCACCAGTCGTCCAAACAAAAAGAATCTGACCCACTTCACTTTTATAAACCCTTACACCGTGACCTTTACCACATTCACACAGCCGCCTCCACCAATTATCTCAAGACCGAAATTAAAAAACCCTAATCCCCTTTCGATCTCCAGCAACAACGAGAATTAATGGCGTCGCAACCCCATCCTCTACCCGAAACTGAGGCAAGCGTCCTCCTACACCCATTACAGAGCTCAGACAACCAGCGAGATTTCATCGTGCAAATGTTCGAACCCTAGCCTTTGACTTCTTATGGCTTCAACAGGAAATTCGCCAAAGCCCACAAAATCAGAGATAAGTATTTTAATTACAGTATTATTTCCGCCTTGATTTTTTTTGTGGTTTCGAATGGTTCTTGAATTTGTTGAAAACCTGTTGGGTGAATGCGTGTATTTATAGTGGTTGTAAATTTAGATAAGATCATTGTCTTTCAAATCTTATCCTAGATAGGATCGGCTATACTTAGGCCATAATCCCTTTCAGATCAATGTACAGGATGATGGAAATTGATAGCTAGGAGATTTGTTGAATTAAGTATTGGGTTGTATCAAATCTTGTATAGCTGTTATGAGTTGTCGAATTCAGTGATATGAAAACTGAAATGTTAGATTTTGAGTTTGGATTTTTTTTAAATGTAAGCAAACAGTGAATTTGCATGTGAGATTTACTGTATATATACATGCGAACTTACTGTTTGATTTGGCCATAAGGGTTGGTGTAAATAAATATACATATCAGTTCTTTCTTCTTAGCAGTTCTTTGTACTATATAATTTGATATCTTAATATATACCTATATCTGTTTTTGTTAATGCCCATACACTATTTTCTTTAGCTGTTTACTAGTGATGAAAACCTTGTATTGTCTTGTCTCTTAGCTGTTGATAATCTCTGCCTTACAATATCTTTGGTACATGATCATGGCGTAGGGTACTGGTGACGAAAATCTCGAAGTTGCGTAGTCTGAAGACTTCTTGGTGTTGCAGTATGGTTGTATGGCTCTATTACCAGCTTTGTTGTATATTAATATGAACTGCACAGATTAGGTTGAGGCTAGTGGGTTGTTTATTCAACAGAGATTCGAAACTGTACTTTGTAGTTTCTGTATTCAGCTTTTTTTAATGGATTTGTATATGAAGTTGTATATATAAATATATACATATGTGCATTTGTATGTTCTGTCATGAAAGAAATATATGGATTTGTATAATCTATTTCGGTCTTCTCAGATTTTCTGTACGGTGAAATCTTGTATGTATGTTATACATTCTTCCTATATGATTTCTTTGTATTTGCAAATAGATCGTGCTGTATGTATGTATAAAATCAATGTATGTATATTATTGTCTAATATTTTGTTGATCACTTTCTAGTTCTATGTTGAATTCGATGGGCAGCTTTGGTTTGTTGTACAAATATTGGTATATTCGGGTTTTTTTTCACTGTTTCATGAGAGAAACAAAGGCCTGATAACATTGTGCATCTTCGCTGTGAGATCCGAATGTAGCTATCCGCAAGGATAAAACGAATTGGAATCATGTCTGACCTATATATATACACATCAATTTTGGCTACGTGGGTCGAGTTTCAGATAGTTATATTCTATTAACGATATATACCTACTGAATAAGGGATATATATACCTTATTTACTATTTGGTTATTAGAACACTGTTCAATCATTCCATTATTAACTTATTTTCAAGTTACTTCTGATGAACATATTATCAAAATTAATTGTAATAACCATATTTAATAAATCCGAAGATATAATCTTATCCAATATTTGAGTTTAGTCGTTACATTAGCTTATATATACCTTATACACATCAATTCCGCAAGGATATGATCTAAGAAATAGAAAGATATATACCTACTTTTTCTTTCGTATCGGTGAACCATATAAATACGAATGTATTAGAGCATATTGAAAAATATGGTCCGCATTTACATTATACACGAATTTTGGGTTTTTAATTTTAAATCTCATAAAATTTCTATTCATTATAAATTATATTTTAAACAGCTAAACTTAACGATAAATTAATATCACCGTATTTATTTAAACCAACATCTTCAATTTCAAATAGTATAGAATTTAAAACCCCAACATTAAAATTCTAGTTTTAAATAATATTCCATTTATACAAAAATCCTTTTATAAATAAATAAATCGTTTATAATTTAAAAATGATTCCATAGCGACTATTTTGGACGTAACTTGAAATCTACAAGCTAAAATCTCGATTTTTCTTTTTCATTAGAAAAATATCATTAAACCAGTTCAAACGTTTCTCGTTTCACATAAATCCGACTTATATCGGATCCTGTATATTCAGTTAAAGTTCAAATCGAAATTTACGGACTACCACGTCCTTTCGAGCTCATTTTAATTAATATATAAATATATATATATATTAGAACTCTATTTTAAATAAATAAATTCAATTAAAATACATTATATTTCCAATATAATATATAAATTGATTTAAATATTCTAATTTAAATGGCTGAAAAATCCGGGACGTTACACATACCTTGTCATAGTCGAAATCCAATCTCCAATAAGCGCCTGTGGTTTTGATTGTATACTATATATATGGAGCATGAGATGCAAGTGTTTCGCTAGATTGCTATTTATTTGTGTTTAGACACTATTATAATATTAGAATAAGATATGATTTCAAAAAGGTTTTAGGATATAGTAAGGTAAAAACCGTTCGTGTTTATGTATGGGCTGGTCTTACTATTATCCTTTTCTTTCAAAAGGATTTTGAACTTTAAATAAATATGGATGTTATATAAACTTAGCAAGTTTTCTCACTCTGGTTCACTAGACTGATCCAGCATTTGTTAAATGCTCGGGTTAGACCGGGTTTTACAGGTTCAGGTAATCGGAAGCTACGAAGTTCAGAGACAGGCTGTAGGTGTTCAGACGTATGATAACTAATAGTTATTCCATTGTGTGATGTATATTACGACAGGTTGTTGTCCAGATGTATTGTTGTACTCTAATGATTGTAAGTATTTTTCAAGTTGTCAATAAAGATTTATTTCTATATTACATTTTATTACACTACGATGTGAGACTCTATATGGTGTTGTTCTTTTCCTTATTCTTTAATTCTAAAATTTCTTTCTTCCTTATCTCACCCTCTAAATTCTTTGTAACGACCCGGAAAATATGAACCAATTTAAAAATTTTAAATTGGCTAAAATAGTGGATTTTAAATATTTAAAATAAATATTTTAAATAATAGCAATGAAAAGTGAGTTTGAATCGACGTTTGAAAATAAATATAATTAATTCTAATTATAAACAAGGCCAGAAATGGCGCGGTAGTTTCAAAATTTGAATTCAAACTTTGACTGACTATACCGGGTGCAAAACAAAACGGATTTGAGTGAAACCAAAAATATTTAAATCTGTTAGTGAATACCTTTCTAACGAATATGAAAAATCGAAGTTTCATAGCGGAAAGCAAAAGTTATGGCCAAATGAATTTTCAGAAAGGTCGCTATGGAATTTATATAGCCCGTGAAATTGGCCATTTTGCAAACGACCTCGGAATTCGACGAAACCACTTTTGTTGGATCCGGGATGTGAAGTTATTGCTAGGTTTCAAATTTCATAATTTTTGAAGCTAGTATGTGAGCGTGGCAAAGGAAAACGTGTTTTGGTCAATTACAGTTAAATTGGATCGACCAGAAATGGGCCTTTTTGCAAACGGTCTCATAATTCGACGAAACTAGTTTTGTTGGGACCGTATCGTCAAAACATAGCTAGATTTATTTTTCTGGGATTTTTCGAATCAGTTTGTGGCCCTAGAAAATTGAAATGTACGTTCAAATCAAATATTGAATGTTATATATTTTAAATGTGTTGAGTAGATTTCTCATACCAGTCCTTGTTGCTGGCCCCGAGTAGGTCGGGTACGCATGATAGGGGGTTCTCGCTTCGCGGTTTGGTGGCGAACGGGAGTCTCTTACCCCTACATGTCCCAGTTTAGAGGGTTGGTTCGGCCGTGAGCCGCGAGACTCGGGAGAGTCGCCGTAAAACAAGGGGCTGGGGGACCAGTGGGAGCCGCGGTGGGTTTTACCTGCTGTAGTAGAGGATGAAGGGATGGTTGCAAAGCCTACCGGATTTCGCGGTAACGTCTCAATTTGGTATCAGAGCTTTGGTTAAGCTTAGCTATGGAATATAACATATTAACGAACTCGTCAGAGATAGAACCGGTAGTGTTCTAGGACGGGTAACTCTATACAGATAGGATCAACAATGTCCTAGTATGAGTATGGCAGAATCAGAACAACTCGTTAGAGATGGGGTCAGAAGTGCCTCAGAACGTGTAACAACCCGTAAAATGCGAGCCAGTTTGAAATTTTTATTTTGGCCATTTTAGCGAATTTTGAATATTTAAAATAGATTATTTTAAATAATATCGACGAGAAAATTTATTTTGAATAGAATTCGAACGTATATATTATACGCGTCGTCGTTAGAATATAAATATTTATATATAATTATAAATAGAATTGAAAATGGCGCGGTAGTTCGATAATTCGATTTCAAACTTCAATTGAATATACCGGGTGCAGAACAATCCGGATTTTAGTGAAACCAAAAACATTAGGATCTAATTGATAATATCTTTCCAACGAAGTTGAGAAACTGAGATTTCACTTTATAAATGATGAGATATGTCCAATTGAAAATTAGAAATAGTCGCTGTGGAATTTATATATATTTTAATATAATATATAGCCCTTAAAAATAGCCATTTTGCAAATGACCTCGGATTTCGACGAAACCAGTTTTGTTGGGTCCGTGATGTAAAGTTATTGCTAGGTTTTAAATTTCATAATTTTTCGAATCAATATGTGAGCGTGGCAAAGGAAAATGCGTTTGACCAGTTTCAGTTGATTTTAATCGACTGGAAATTGGCCATTTTTCCAACGGTCTCAGAATTCGACGAAATTAGTTTTGTTAGGACCGTATCGTTAATACGAAGCTAGAAAATATTTTTATTGAATTTTTAAAGTTCGTATGCGACCCCGGTAATTTGAAATGTACGTTTAAAATTCAATATAGTGATTTAAATGTAAATTTAACGGAAACTGACTGTAACAGTCGAATCAGCTTGCGAAACATATCCCATTGTGTTCGGAATGGGGGTAAAACGCTATGGACGACAGGCGGTGGGCCTCGTTTAGAGGTCGTATGGAAAAAGTCAACTTTTGCATAATAAAAAATAAATATATAATTCCCCACATACCCTTTCCCCCTTTTATTTCCCTCCACCATCGATTTTCAGAAGGAAAAAAAAAAAAAAAAAAAAAAAAGGGGAAAATATCGCGCTGCCCTAGCCCTCGACGGAGCCGCCGCCACCGACGTCCACCTCCTCCGCCGCCGCTCGCAGTCAGCCCCCCCCCGAATCGATCTCCTCTCCTCCGAATAGAAGCCCTCGCCCGAACCCCCCATCTCCAATCGCGACACCCCCAGACCCTTTCGAGCACCGCACCCCCTAAACCTCCTCCGCGCCTCCCACCAGAAGACCGACGCCCCCTCAACCCTCCTCGCAACCTCCTCCGCGCCTCTGGCCACTCACCGACGCCAAGAACCCCCCCCCCCCCCTGTAAGTCCTTTTTCCTTTTTATTTATTATTTTCTTTTTGTTTTTATAAACTGAAATTAAATTAAATACTGTTTTTATTTTAAATTTCAAAACTAAAAAAAAAAAGATTAAATACAGTTTTTAATTTTAAAGTCTAAAGCTAGTTTCGATTTTAAATTTAAAACTGATTTTGTTTTATATTTACAGTTAAGAAAACTGTTTTTATTTTGTTTAAGAAAACTGTTTTTATTTTGTTTAAGAAAACTGTTTTTATTTTTGTTTTAGGAATTTTAAAACTGTTTTGTTTTTTTTAAAGAGTTCTAAAAACAGAATTTTTAAAAGAATTATAAAAACTGTTTTAAAAGAAAATAAAAACTGATTTTTCAAAAGGATTAATACTGATTAGAAAAAAAGATTTGATTTTTTGTTAAAGAAAAATATGATTTTTATATTTTTAAAGTATTAAAAATATGATTTTTATATTTTTAAAGTATTAAAAATATGATTTTTATATTTTTAAAGTATTAAAAATATGATTTTTATATTTTTATAGTATTAAAAATATAGTCTTTACTATATAGGAATATTAAAAATATGATTTTTATATTTTTAAAGTATTAAAAATATGATCTTTATAGGATAGAGAATATAAGAATATCATCTTTGTGTATGTAACGAAATAAAAATCTGATTTTTATTTTCTATACGTCGAAATAAAATGCTGATTTTTATAAAGATGAAATCTTTATAGTTGAAAAGGCGAGATCTTTATATATAGAATAACGATAGAAAAATAGAATTTTTATATATTGAACTTCGATAGAAAAATAGAATTTTTATATATTGAACTTCGATAGAAAAATAGAATTTTTATATATTGAACTTCGATAGAAAAATAGAATTTTTATATATTGAACTTCGATAGAAAAATAGAATTTTTATATATTGAATAGCGAAATAAAAATTTGATTTTTATATATTGAATAGTGAAGTAAAAATTCGATTTTTACATATGTAGTAGCTACGGGCAACGAAGATGACGAAGATGCGATGACGTTGAAGATTTCTATCAATGAAGTGCCGTGGAGCTAGGATAGCTACAAGTGAGAACTTCTCACCTTTCAATTTCTTTTTCTAGTTATATTTATATATATATATGTACTAGGATGCAGACGGTGCTTATTAGAAGCACCCGACACCCGTCCACAGACCATGGACTTGTTTGTTTGACTGTTTGGTGATTGATTGAGATATTGGTTTGGAAGTGGTTTGTGGTGTGAATAATCGAATCGATAAATTGATTAGGATTAGACGTGCGCCGTTATAAGGCGAAGGAGTAAGGCTAGGTTAGACCCTTACTCCAAATTTTGTGGTTTGCATAACGAAAGTGAATTTGATTGATGTGTGAATGGCGTGGGCCTTCACTAGACCGGGGATAAGGCTAGGCCTTGTCCCGTTTCTAGTATCGTGCCGTTATGCCGCCGAAATTTTCTAAAAATATATTAGAAAAATAAAAATATCATTTTTATTGAATAAATGAACTGAATAGAAATTCATATGTTGAAATAAAATGTTTTATCGTTAAAATTATAATTTTTAACGTGAATGTGAATAAATAAATATTCATTTACAAACCGGACGGTTTGTTTATGTACACCTATTTGACTGATATTGATTGGGTCGATAAATTTTACACATCGCCCAACTGCACGAATAAAAACTTATGTTTGATTGTTTGAAACCCTACACGGGTGTTGGGATGAAATTTAAAGTTCACTCATCCTGACTGATTAAATATGTCGATCGATTGATTGACAGGCTGTTATAAGCGTTAGATATCTATATTTGATGCTTATACAGTGTAGTGCACTTTGGTTGATGGTTGATTATTTTTCAATGCTATTATATACATGTGATGTATGAAAATCCATATAATTAATTTTATATGGTGATTGATTGGGCCTCATTCCAATTTGAAAAATAAAGAATATATAAAATAAAGGTTCATGTGTTGACTATACTCATCCGTTGGGAATAGCCATGTGTTGAACGAATTATTTTTATAATAAAATTTACATCTTTATCAATATAATATAAAGGTTCATGTGTTGACTATACTCATCCGTTGGGAATAGCCATGTGTTGAACGAATTATTTTTATAATAAAATTTACATCTTTATCAATATAATATAAAGGTTCATGTGTTGACTATACTCATCCGTTGGGAATAGCCATGTGTTGAACGAATTATTTTTATAATAAAATTTACATCTTTATCAATATAATATAAAGGTTCATGTGTTGACTATACTCATCCGTTGGGATTAGTCAT
This sequence comes from Allium sativum, assembly GCA_030737875.1. Taxonomy (NCBI): domain Eukaryota; kingdom Viridiplantae; phylum Streptophyta; class Magnoliopsida; order Asparagales; family Amaryllidaceae; genus Allium; species Allium sativum. The sequence continues at coordinate 363,417,670 of CM060916.1, read as the reverse complement.
GTGTTGAACGAATTATTTTTATAATAAAATTTACATCTTTATGAATATAAAATAAAGGTTCATGTGTTGACGGTACTCATTCGTTGAGATTAGTCATGTGTTGAACGAAATAATTTAACCAAAAATAGTCACACATGGACGGTACTCATTCGTTGAGATTAGTCGTGTGTTGACAAAAAGAAATATTTGAAATAGAATATATAAAGCCGTGTTGAATAGTGATGCGCCATTTTGACGCGAACGAAATATATAAAGTTTTCGAAATAAATTGAACATATAAAGTTTTCGAAATAAATTGAACATATAAAGTTTTCGAAATAAATTGAACATATAAAGTTTTCGAAATAAATTGAACATATAAAGTTTTCGAAATAAATTGAACATATAAAGATTTCGAAATGAATTGAATATATAACGATTTCGAAATGAATTGAATATATAACGATTTCGAAATGAATTGAATATATAACGATTTCGAAATGAATTGAATATATAACGATTTCGAAATGAATTGAATATAAAACGATTTCGAATTGAAGGGAATAGAAAACCAATTTGATTTCAAATTAAATATATAATGAACTTGATTCAAATAAAAACCGAAACGAATTTAATTTGAATAGAAAATGAATTTGAATCGAATAGAAAATCAATTTGAATTGAATTGAATTGAATTGAATTGAGAAACGAATTCGAATTGAATTTAAAATGAAGTGAAATGAATTCAAATTAAATTGAAATTTGAATTGAATAGAAATGAATTTTAAAACGAATTTATAAAGAAGAATTCAATTTTGATTTGAATTGAAATAGAAGTTGACTTTGTTTTTGAAACGAATTCAAAACTAAATATATAATTCATTTTAAATAGAAATCGACGAAATATATATTATATATATTATATATATAATATAATGGCCTGAATAGAACGCGCCGCGCCGCGGCAGTTCGTAAATTTCGACCATTTATTTCAAACGGACATTACGGGAGATCCGACCGTCGGATTCTCCTAAAACCGGAACCGTTGGGTTCGTATCGAAAAGAGCTTTCTAACGAATATTAGAAATTCAAAATCTAACGGTTGGATTTGGAGATACGTCCAAATCAAATTCGAAAAAGGTCGCTGTAAGTGCAGTTCGATGGCCATTGTTGGAAATCGACTGTACGGGCCTTGATAAAATTATTAAAAATATCAATAATTTGTGTAAAATCATAAGAAATGATTTGGGAAAAATTGGGGTGAAAAACTCCATATTTGAAAAGATAAAAATAGATTTTTATCGAAATGAACTAGTTTTGAACTAAATTTAAAGCCCAATCATTTTTAAATAAATGAATTAGATTTAAAAAGGGGCTTTAAATAATCGAATTTCTAATATATTTGATTTAATTTGAAATGGGTTTATCGTGAACAGTGTTTAAATAACACTAGTTCTTTAACCCGATAACGAATAGAATGTGATTTGGGTTTGTCGTGAACTGTGTTTTAAATAACACCTAGTTCTTTAACCCAGTAAAAGGAGTTTTATTGAATCTGCAATTAGATTGAAATTCGAATTGATAATCTAAATTACCAAATTTAGAAATGAGCGAGAATGGGGTATCGCCAGTTTTGCTCCAAAGCGATAGTTAAATCTTTAATTAGATTTGAACGGGAAATGGTAATTAATTTTACCGATAACACCACGGTGTTAGATATGGAGTATTACCAGTTTTGCTTCATGGGATGAATAGGTTGGGATTGGGAAATAAAATAAATAATTACTTCGTTGTGGTTCGCTAATCTCGACTAGTTGGAAAAACCATAATTTGGTTTTAAATAACATCCAAAGGAACATTTCAGGATAAATTTTAAAGAATTTATCTTGGATAAAATTAATGGGAACCTTTCCCTGAGAATGTGGAATTTAGGAACTAGCTGTAGGTTGGCTAAGAAGAATGGTTTCCTGGGTATTGATCTGATGTTGGTTTCGGCCTTCGGGGTTAATGTTTGGGAAATTGTTCTCTTGCTGATTTGCGATTAGTGACTAATGAATTGGAATGAGGCGTATGTTGTGTTTGTGTAACATTTGTTTTAATATACGCGGGTTGTTCGGAAAGTCCGGGTTTACACCCATTCTGAATAACCGATTCGACGATATGTCGAAGATGAAGACGGTGGTTGAAGACCGGAAGTCTTCACATCGTAGGGATAATTACTGACGATCCTGATTGGGCTGTACACCCAAGAGGATGGAAATAGTTGGTGGTTGTCCAGACGTACTTGGAGATGGACGGATATGCGAGGAAAGTGCCTCCGGTTTCGTTCAGACCCAGAACGGACTTGTAAATGGATTGTGTGTCTGACACTGGATTTTATTCTGTGTTGATTGATTTCTATTAAATATATATCTGCTTGGCGGCGGAGAATTTATTCTCTTGCTTAACGCCCTTCTCTGAGACGTACGAGCTTAGAGGTTATATATCGATAGATATCAATCGCATGGCATGAATTGCCTGTGTGGCATGCTGAGTTGCATGGATCAAGGCTTCTGTTGAAAAGCAAAGTCTTGTGGTTGATGATCAAAGCACAGCCTACGTGGCAGCTTTGTGTATAGCGTGTATTCGCGAGCCTCACACCTCGGTATGAGTTAAAAACGGGATACGGACTGCAGGGAGAGCGCACGTTTCTTTCTAGCTTTGGTGGTGTCAGTGACTTACCAGCCCTGACATTTATATACTTTTCACCTTTGTGGTTGTTGGATGAGGCGCCTCGATTATAGGTCTGTAAGGACCGGGAAACGTGTGTTCAGGAATTGCCAATCCTCTAACGTAAGTGAGGACCGGCCCTGAAGCATCCAGGGGTTACCCAGTGTGCGTAATCCCGGGGACATTTGCTAGAGTGTCTCGAACGCGGAGAGGAGCTTGCCCCTTGCCTCGACTCATGACGGAATCCAATTTCCGATACGTGTAATTCGTTTTTAATTGTAGAACTAGTATGGCGACATGATATATGGTACCCATGCCGTCTATGATTTATATTTATGATTGAAATTGTTTTGACACTATACACTTATTATAGTATCAAATGATTTGTTTAAACGTACCAAGCATGTTTGGCTATTATAAGGGAAAACCCTATCCCCCGGCTTGCGTTGCATTGTATGATAGGACCTGGGTCTTATAATAGCTTCATTTTTCGAAAAAGCATTGCGTTGTTTTTTCTATGCACTGGTATTCTTGGGAGGAAACCCGTTCCGTGTTATACGGCGTGGTCCCTTGAATTACCATCTTTTAAAGTAAAGTTTTAAATAACTGTTTTAGTTCTCACACCAGTCACATGACTGACCTGGAGTTTATTGTTTTAACCTAAACTCTGGGTGCCCCTATTTTCCGCACGGGCAGCTAGTAGTTTTGGTTTTGCAGATTTATATTCACAGGATCCTGGTTTACAGCTGGAATGATATCCGGAAAGCTCTGTATCCGTATATCACCTTCAGTTGTGCTTTTGTATTATTTTCCGCTGCTATGTAATTTACTGTAATCTCTGATATTTATCGAATGTAATTTATTCATTTATACTCTGTATATTCTTGTATCTGATGGAATTGTTGTAATATACAATGAAATGTTCTTCTGTATGTGTTCTGATTTGTCCTGTTCTCAACGTTCAGGGATTTCGAACGGTCTAGATCGGTTTAACGACTGATTCGGATCGAGCGAAATTCCAGGCCGTCACATTTGGTATCAGAGCTTTGGTTTACAGAGCTCGAGAACAAGACACATTAGAACCATACGAAAGAATTCATCAGATATTGGATTAGTAATATCCAATTAGAATGACTCGTTAGAGATAGGATCAGTAGTATCCTAGAACGAGTGTGAAGAGTATATTTTTCAAATGAAAACAATTTTTGTTTTGAAAATTTAAATCGTTTTATACGTATTTGATTATTTATTTATTTTGAATATGGACAATCGAGTATATAAAGATTTTGCATATACGCGTCATGAACGTATATTCGAAGTTTTAATATATTAGATAGATATAGAATCATACTCTAGTGGCCCGAAGATGATTCTGATGATTGACTAGTCGTCATTAGTATTCATGTTCGAGTAACGAAGGTGTGATTTTCTATATATTTCCATTAGGCTGGTGTGAGAACCAAAACTTATATAGTTAGGACACATTGTTGTGATTTGGCATCAAAAATCTGATTTTTGACTATATATCAATTATATAGATTTGAAATTCTAATCCACTAATTGATTGATGTTTGAGTTGCTTGTTTAATTGTTTGCTAATTTTAACCATTTATGCCTAAGTAAACCAAATATTGAATTGTATTGAAAATTGGTCGCATTTGCTTGCATATACATATACTTACATTGAACAGGTCATAGCAAGGAGGCTAGAGCCAGAGAATAAAATTTGTTTGCCCGACAAATAGGTACATGTTTACTACATAATTTACTGTTTTGTTTGGGTGATGATGATTTTGTGAGCCTATTGGCTAGCCGCTTGGCTTTTTCTTTTTCTTCTTGAGATCTGAAGGACCGGGGAAGCTATTTGAAATTCCCCGATGCTCCCGGTGCAGGGGAGGTTATGGCGAAATTTTTCGAAAATTTAGGGTGTTAGCCAAATTTTTGAATTTTTGGAAATTCTCAGAAACTGAATAGTTGGAGAATGGAAGCCAGATCGAACGTAGAGCTTAATAATCAAACCACTTTCGACTTTGTTCCTTTTCGGGGACGAAAAGTTTTAAGTGGGGGAGATTGTAACAACCCGTAAAATGCGAGCCAGTTTGAAATTTTTATTTTGGCCATTTTAGCGAATTTTGAATATTTAAAATAGATTATTTTAAATAATATCGACGAGAAAATTTATTTTGAATAGAATTCGAACGTATATATTATACGCGTCGTCGTTAGAATATAAATATTTATATATAATTATAAATAGAATTGAAAATGGCGCGGTAGTTCGATAATTCGATTTCAAACTTCAATTGAATATACCGGGTGCAGAACAATCCGGATTTTAGTGAAACCAAAAACATTAGGATCTAATTGATAATATCTTTCCAACGAAGTTGAGAAACTGAGATTTCACTTTATAAATGATGAGATATGTCCAGTTGAAAATTAGAAATAGTCGCTGTGGAATTTATATATATTTTAATATAATATATAGCCCTTAAAAATAGCCATTTTGCAAATGACCTCGGATTTCGACGAAACCAGTTTTGTTGGGTCCGTGATGTAAAGTTATTGCTAGGTTTTAAATTTCATAATTTTTCGAATCAATATGTGAGCGTGGCAAAGGAAAATGCGTTTGACCAGTTTCAGTTGATTTTAATCGACTGGAAATTGGCCATTTTTCCAACGGTCTCAGAATTCGACGAAATTAGTTTTGTTAGGACCGTATCGTTAATACGAAGCTAGAAAATATTTTTATTGAATTTTTAAAGTTCGTATGCGACCCCGGTAATTTGAAATGTACGTTTAAAATTCAATATAGTGATTTAAATGTAAATTTAACGGAAACTGACTGTAACAGTCGAATCAGCTTGCGAAACATATCCCATTGTGTTCGGAATGGGGGTAAAACGCTATGGACGACAGGCGGTGGGCCTCGTTTAGAGGTCGTATGGAAAAAGTCAACTTTTGCATAATAAAATATAAATAAATAAATATATAATTCCCCACATACCCTTTCCCCCTTTTATTTCCCTCCACCATCGATTTTCAGAAGGAAAAAAAAAAAAAAAAAAAAAAAAGGGGAAAATATCGCGCTGCCCTAGCCCTCGACGGAGCCGCCGCCACCGACGTCCACCTCCTCCGCCGCCGCTCGCAGTCAGCCCCCCCCCGAATCGATCTCCTCTCCTCCGAATAGAAGCCCTCGCCCGAACCCCCCATCTCCAATCGCGACACCCCCAGACCCTTTCGAGCACCGCACCCCCTAAACCTCCTCCGCGCCTCCCACCAGAAGACCGACGCCCCCTCAACCCTCCTCGCAACCTCCTCCGCGCCTCTGGCCACTCACCGACGCCAAGAACCCCCCCCCCTGTAAGTCCTTTTTCCTTTTTATTTATTATTTTCTTTTTGTTTTTATAAACTGAAATTAAATTAAATACTGTTTTTATTTTAAATTTCAAAACTAAAAAAAAAAGATTAAATACAGTTTTTAATTTTAAAGTCTAAAGCTAGTTTCGATTTTAAATTTAAAACTGATTTTGTTTTATATTTACAGTTAAGAAAACTGTTTTTATTTTGTTTAAGAAAACTGTTTTTATTTTGTTTAAGAAAACTGTTTTTATTTTTGTTTTAGGAATTTTAAAACTGTTTTGTTTTTTTTAAAGAGTTCTAAAAACAGAATTTTTAAAAGAATTATAAAAACTGTTTTAAAAGAAAATAAAAACTGATTTTTCAAAAGGATTAATACTGATTAGAAAAAAAGATTTGATTTTTTGTTAAAGAAAAATATGATTTTTATATTTTTAAAGTATTAAAAATATGATTTTTATATTTTTAAAGTATTAAAAATATGATTTTTATATTTTTAAAGTATTAAAAATATGATTTTTATATTTTTATAGTATTAAAAATATAGTCTTTACTATATAGGAATATTAAAAATATGATTTTTATATTTTTAAAGTATTAAAAATATGATCTTTATAGGATAGAGAATATAAGAATATCATCTTTGTGTATGTAACGAAATAAAAATCTGATTTTTATTTTCTATACGTCGAAATAAAATGCTGATTTTTATAAAGATGAAATCTTTATAGTTGAAAAGGCGAGATCTTTATATATAGAATAACGATAGAAAAATAGAATTTTTATATATTGAACTTCGATAGAAAAATAGAATTTTTATATATTGAACTTCGATAGAAAAATAGAATTTTTATATATTGAACTTCGATAGAAAAATAGAATTTTTATATATTGAACTTCGATAGAAAAATAGAATTTTTATATATTGAATAGCGAAATAAAAATTTGATTTTTATATATTGAATAGTGAAGTAAAAATTCGATTTTTACATATGTAGTAGCTACGGGCAACGAAGATGACGAAGATGCGATGACGTTGAAGATTTCTATCAATGAAGTGCCGTGGAGCTAGGATAGCTACAAGTGAGAACTTCTCACCTTTCAATTTCTTTTTCTAGTTATATTTATATATATATATGTACTAGGATGCAGACGGTGCTTATTAGAAGCACCCGACACCCGTCCACAGACCATGGACTTGTTTGTTTGACTGTTTGGTGATTGATTGAGATATTGGTTTGGAAGTGGTTTGTGGTGTGAATAATCGAATCGATAAATTGATTAGGATTAGACGTGCGCCGTTATAAGGCGAAGGAGTAAGGCTAGGTTAGACCCTTACTCCAAATTTTGTGGTTTGCATAACGAAAGTGAATTTGATTGATGTGTGAATGGCGTGGGCCTTCACTAGACCGGGGATAAGGCTAGGCCTTGTCCCGTTTCTAGTATCGTGCCGTTATGCCGCCGAAATTTTCTAAAAATATATTAGAAAAATAAAAATATCATTTTTATTGAATAAATGAACTGAATAGAAATTCATATGTTGAAATAAAATGTTTTATCGTTAAAATTATAATTTTTAACGTGAATGTGAATAAATAAATATTCATTTACAAACCGGACGGTTTGTTTATGTACACCTATTTGACTGATATTGATTGGGTCGATAAATTTTACACATCGCCCAACTGCACGAATAAAAACTTATGTTTGATTGTTTGAAACCCTACACGGGTGTTGGGATGAAATTTAAAGTTCACTCATCCTGACTGATTAAATATGTCGATCGATTGATTGACAGGCTGTTATAAGCGTTAGATATCTATATTTGATGCTTATACAGTGTAGTGCACTTTGGTTGATGGTTGATTATTTTTCAATGCTATTATATACATGTGATGTATGAAAATCCATATAATTAATTTTATATGGTGATTGATTGGGCCTCATTCCAATTTGAAAAATAAAGAATATATAAAATAAAGGTTCATGTGTTGACTATACTCATCCGTTGGGAATAGCCATGTGTTGAACGAATTATTTTTATAATAAAATTTACATCTTTATCAATATAATATAAAGGTTCATGTGTTGACTATACTCATCCGTTGGGAATAGCCATGTGTTGAACGAATTATTTTTATAATAAAATTTACATCTTTATCAATATAATATAAAGGTTCATGTGTTGACTATACTCATCCGTTGGGAATAGCCATGTGTTGAACGAATTATTTTTATAATAAAATTTACATCTTTATCAATATAATATAAAGGTTCATGTGTTGACTATACTCATCCGTTGGGATTAGTCATGTGTTGAACGAATTATTTTTATAATAAAATTTACATCTTTATGAATATAAAATAAAGGTTCATGTGTTGACGGTACTCATTCGTTGAGATTAGTCATGTGTTGAACGAAATAATTTAACCAAAAATAGTCACACATGGACGGTACTCATTCGTTGAGATTAGTCGTGTGTTGACAAAAAGAAATATTTGAAATAGAATATATAAAGCCGTGTTGAATAGTGATGCGCCATTTTGACGCGAACGAAATATATAAAGTTTTCGAAATAAATTGAACATATAAAGTTTTCGAAATAAATTGAACATATAAAGTTTTCGAAATAAATTGAACATATAAAGTTTTCGAAATAAATTGAACATATAAAGTTTTCGAAATAAATTGAACATATAAAGATTTCGAAATGAATTGAATATATAACGATTTCGAAATGAATTGAATATATAACGATTTCGAAATGAATTGAATATATAACGATTTCGAAATGAATTGAATATATAACGATTTCGAAATGAATTGAATATAAAACGATTTCGAATTGAAGGGAATAGAAAACCAATTTGATTTCAAATTAAATATATAATGAACTTGATTCAAATAAAAACCGAAACGAATTTAATTTGAATAGAAAATGAATTTGAATCGAATAGAAAATCAATTTGAATTGAATTGAATTGAATTGAATTGAGAAACGAATTCGAATTGAATTTAAAATGAAGTGAAATGAATTCAAATTAAATTGAAATTTGAATTGAATAGAAATGAATTTTAAAACGAATTTATAAAGAAGAATTCAATTTTGATTTGAATTGAAATAGAAGTTGACTTTGTTTTTGAAACGAATTCAAAACTAAATATATAATTCGTTTTAAATAGAAATCGACGAAATATATATTATATATATTATATATATAATATAATGGCCTGAATAGAACGCGCCGCGCCGCGGCAGTTCGTAAATTTCGACCATTTATTTCAAACGGACATTACGGGAGATCCGACCGTCGGATTCTCCTAAAACCGGAACCGTTGGGTTCGTATCGAAAAGAGCTTTCTAACGAATATTAGAAATTCAAAATCTAACGGTTGGATTTGGAGATACGTCCAAATCAAATTCGAAAAAGGTCGCTGTAAGTGCAGTTCGATGGCCATTGTTGGAAATCGACTGTACGGGCCTTGATAAAATTATTAAAAATATCAATAATTTGTGTAAAATCATAAGAAATGATTTGGGAAAAATTGGGGTGAAAAACTCCATATTTGAAAAGATAAAAATAGATTTTTATCGAAATGAACTAGTTTTGAACTAAATTTAAAGCCCAATCATTTTTAAATAAATGAATTAGATTTAAAAAGGGGCTTTAAATAATCGAATTTCTAATATATTTGATTTAATTTGAAATGGGTTTATCGTGAACAGTGTTTAAATAACACTAGTTCTTTAACCCGATAACGAATAGAATGTGATTTGGGTTTGTCGTGAACTGTGTTTTAAATAACACCTAGTTCTTTAACCCAGTAAAAGGAGTTTTATTGAATCTGCAATTAGATTGAAATTCGAATTGATAATCTAAATTACCAAATTTAGAAATGAGCGAGAATGGGGTATCGCCAGTTTTGCTCCAAAGCGATAGTTAAATCTTTAATTAGATTTGAACGGGAAATGGTAATTAATTTTACCGATAACACCACGGTGTTAGATATGGAGTATTACCAGTTTTGCTTCATGGGATGAATAGGTTGGGATTGGGAAATAAAATAAATAATTACTTCGTTGTGGTTCGCTAATCTCGACTAGTTGGAAAAACCATAATTTGGTTTTAAATAACATCCAAAGGAACATTTCAGGATAAATTTTAAAGAATTTATCTTGGATAAAATTAATGGGAACCTTTCCCTGAGAATGTGGAATTTAGGAACTAGCTGTAGGTTGGCTAAGAAGAATGGTTTCCTGGGTATTGATCTGATGTTGGTTTCGGCCTTCGGGGTTAATGTTTGGGAAATTGTTCTCTTGCTGATTTGCGATTAGTGACTAATGAATTGGAATGAGGCGTATGTTGTGTTTGTGTAACATTTGTTTTAATATACGCGGGTTGTTCGGAAAGTCCGGGTTTACACCCATTCTGAATAACCGATTCGACGATATGTCGAAGATGAAGACGGTGGTTGAAGACCGGAAGTCTTCACATCGTAGGGATAATTACTGACGATCCTGATTGGGCTGTACACCCAAGAGGATGGAAATAGTTGGTGGTTGTCCAGACGTACTTGGAGATGGACGGATATGCGAGGAAAGTGCCTCCGGTTTCGTTCAGACCCAGAACGGACTTGTAAATGGATTGTGTGTCTGACACTGGATTTTATTCTGTGTTGATTGATTTCTATTAAATATATATCTGCTTGGCGGCGGAGAATTTATTCTCTTGCTTAACGCCCTTCTCTGAGACGTACGAGCTTAGAGGTTATATATCGATAGATATCAATCGCATGGCATGAATTGCCTGTGTGGCATGCTGAGTTGCATGGATCAAGGCTTCTGTTGAAAAGCAAAGTCTTGTGGTTGATGATCAAAGCACAGCCTACGTGGCAGCTTTGTGTATAGCGTGTATTCGCGAGCCTCACACCTCGGTATGAGTTAAAAACGGGATACGGACTGCAGGGAGAGCGCACGTTTCTTTCTAGCTTTGGTGGTGTCAGTGACTTACCAGCCCTGACATTTATATACTTTTCACCTTTGTGGTTGTTGGATGAGGCGCCTCGATTATAGGTCTGTAAGGACCGGGAAACGTGTGTTCAGGAATTGCCAATCCTCTAACGTAAGTGAGGACCGGCCCTGAAGCATCCAGGGGTTACCCAGTGTGCGTAATCCCGGGGACATTTGCTAGAGTGTCTCGAACGCGGAGAGGAGCTTGCCCCTTGCCTCGACTCATGACGGAATCCAATTTCCGATACGTGTAATTCGTTTTTAATTGTAGAACTAGTATGGCGACATGATATATGGTACCCATGCCGTCTATGATTTATATTTATGATTGAAATTGTTTTGACACTATACACTTATTATAGTATCAAATGATTTGTTTAAACGTACCAAGCATGTTTGGCTATTATAAGGGAAAACCCTATCCCCCGGCTTGCGTTGCATTGTATGATAGGACCTGGGTCTTATAATAGCTTCATTTTTCGAAAAAGCATTGCGTTGTTTTTTCTATGCACTGGTATTCTTGGGAGGAAACCCGTTCCGTGTTATACGGCGTGGTCCCTTGAATTACCATCTTTTAAAGTAAAGTTTTAAATAACTGTTTTAGTTCTCACACCAGTCACATGACTGACCTGGAGTTTATTGTTTTAACCTAAACTCTGGGTGCCCCTATTTTCCGCACGGGCAGCTAGTAGTTTTGGTTTTGCAGATTTATATTCACAGGATCCTGGTTTACAGCTGGAATGATATCCGGAAAGCTCTGTATCCGTATATCACCTTCAGTTGTGCTTTTGTATTATTTTCCGCTGCTATGTAATTTACTGTAATCTCTGATATTTATCGAATGTAATTTATTCATTTATACTCTGTATATTCTTGTATCTGATGGAATTGTTGTAATATACAATGAAATGTTCTTCTGTATGTGTTCTGATTTGTCCTGTTCTCAACGTTCAGGGATTTCGAACGGTCTAGATCGGTTTAACGACTGATTCGGATCGAGCGAAATTCCAGGCCGTCACAGAACGATTCGAGGGTAATATGTTTTTAAATAACGTATTTGTGATTATATTTATAGTCTGGTTTTAGAAATATAATTTTTGAATATATAAAAGATATATATTTTAAAAGTAAAGGAATATATGAATCGATTAGTATATTTTTGAAAAGTTAAAAACAAATTGATTGTTGTTTGCGTTGTGTGATAGTAGAATTGGATTAATTAAATTATTGAAACGATAGTTAATTTAATTAATAAGAGAATGAATGGTAGGATTTATTCGATTGACTCAGACATTGAACTGATTAGAAAATAGATAGAAATATATACTTGTGCATTATATATGTTTGAACAGGTAAATGGATAGCTGTTGAGTAAAGATTTTATTTGCGTGCCCGACAAATAGGTAAACCTTAATGAGTTGGATGCGAAATATTATTATATCAACTCCTGTGAACGCCATTGGATGCGGAGTGCTGGTTGTTCTGTGTGAAATAATAAACAACGCCATAGGATAGTAACAATTAATTTTGAACTACACTACATGGCATACTTCTGGAAGATAGGCATACTTCATCATATACCACATAAGCATTTGGAGCTTGTGTGACGAGGTGGAAGATTTACCATACGAGCGAAAGGCTTGTATGGTGATGACTATATTTTACAGGTTGAACTGATGACTGATATGACCATAAAAATTGTAACGATAAAATTGCCAGATTAATAAAAAAACCCACACGGGTCTGGAGTTGACAATAATCACGTCTCTCTAGTCATTAGATACGGCACATGGATTATTTATTTCTCACACGGGATGAGGTGACGAGGATTTATCCTCTGGAGTAATTAAAATACACACTCCATCAGGCTTTGACAGGGTGACGAGAATTTATTCTCTGGAGTTATTATCTATACACGCTCCCCTGTAAACACCAGAATATATCACTATAAATATGTGTATGCTTATTAGGATTTATTGGGTACCTAATACGGCCCAATAAATTTCCAAACCTCTCCCCGTACAAAGGAGGTTGTGGCGAAATTTTTCGAAAATTCCGGGTGTTAGCCAAATTTTTGAAGAATTTGAAAATTTTCAGAAACTGAAAAGTTGGAGAATGGAAGCCAGATTGAACGTAGAGTTGATTAATCAAACCACTTTCGACTTTGTTCCTTTTCGGGGACGAAAAGTTTTAAGTGGGGGAGATTGTAAAGACCCGGAAAATCTAAACCAATTTAAAAAATTTAAATTGGCTAAAATAGTGGATTTTAAATATTTAAAATAAATATTTTAAATAATAGCAATGAAAAGTGAGTTTGAATCGACGTTTGAAAATAAATATAATTAATTCTAATTATAAACAAGGCCTGAAATAGCGCGGTAGTTTCAAATTTTGAATTCAAACTTTGACAGACTGTACCGAGTGCAAAACAAAACAGATTTGAGTGAAACCAAAAATATTTAAATCTGTTTGTGAATACCTTTCTAAAGAATCTGAAAAATCGAAGTTTCATAGCGGAAAGTAAAAGTTATGGCCAAATGAATTTTCAGAAAGGTCGCTATGGAATTTATATAGCCCATGAAATTGGCCATTTTGCAAACGACCTCGGAATTCGACGAAACCACTTTTGTTGGATCCGGGATGTGAAGTTATTGCTAGGTTTCAAATTTCATAATTTTTGAAGCTAGTATGTGAGCGTGGCAAAGGAAAACGTGTTTTGGTCAATTACAGTTAAATTGGATCGACCAAAAATGGGCCTTTTTGCAAACGGTCTCAGAATTCAACGAAACTAGTTTTGTTGGGACCGTATCATCAAAACATAGTTAGATTTATTTTTCTGGGATTTTTCGAATCAGTTTGTGGCCCTGGCAAATTGAAATGTACGTTCAAATCAAATATTGAATGTTATATATTTTAAATTGAATGAAAACTAACTGAAACAGTCGAATGGACCTACGAAACATATCCCATTGTGTTCGGAATGGGGGTAAAACACTAGAGACGACAGTCGTTCGGTTTGAATTGGTGTTCGTGGGTGAAAGAGGGTATTTTTGGATTTTAAATATTTATAAATATAAAAAAAATGATTGGTTGGCCATTTTCTCTCTCCCCGTCTTTTATCTGGAACCCCCCCCCCCCCCACCCACGAACGACGACGAGCGCTCCAACCTTCCCTCCCTTTTTCTGGCGAATCCAGGCCGAGTTAGACCCCCCTCCAGTTAAGCTTTTTGAAGCCCTCCTCCTCCTCGTCACATCCATACCATTTTCGAACCTCATCGTGGACTGTCGGAGGCGGATCGAGCCCCTCTATCGCCGTCGTTCGCCATCGGAAAACTCCCTCAGGCTGCGCTCGAGTTGGGCAGGGTGGGGACCCCTTGGAACGGATTTCCGAGCCCGTTGTCGTGGTGAAGTCGGATCGAAGCAACACTTCACGGATTGGAAGCAAATCGGAAACCTAGTTTCGAAGTTTAAAGGAGGTAAACGGGTTTAAATTTCTGAACTGAAATTAACACTTTAAAGTGTTGCAAAACTTTGAAAAATCATATCTTTTTCGTTTCTTGACGAAATTCAGTGAAACAAGAGACAGTGGACTCGTGTGGACGTCTTCTACCTTCTAGAAGAGACCGCATATTTTTCTGAGCCTTCTGCTATTTTTGGTGGAGTGGAACCCAATGTGAGATTTCTAATTTATAAAAGATATGGAAAACAACGATGTATAAATTATATAGTCGATGTATGAGTTATATAAGCGTTGTACACCTCTTGTATAAGCGTTGTATAAGATGTACGTTCGATGTATAAGTTGTATATGCATTGTAAAAATTATATATGTGTTGAAATAGAAGTGAAATGCTATATATATATATATATATATATATATATATATATATATACGCCCCTCGTCCACAAACCATGGACGATATTTATTGGTTGTGATTGGTGTGAAAATTGATTGATAGCGAATGGTTGATTGAATATGTTTGTGGTTGAAATTGATTGATTGTGGTTGAAAAATACCGGTTTGTGGTTGAGAAATATTTGGTTGAAACCACATAGGATTAGTTTGTGGAAATGAAAAAAAAATACATGCTGCCTGCGTGCGAACTAGATGCATGATTCCCCATTGTCAAAAGCTGCGAGGCTTTAAGGTAGAGCGAGGAGCCGTACTAGGGACAGTCCCGGTTTTAACTACCCTGCCGTTATGCCGCCGAAATTTTGAATAATATTCATGTGTTAGAATTATTTTCCTATGTTGAAATTATATTCGTCTGTTGAATAGAAAACCTTCATGTGTTGAATTGAAATTCATTCGTTGATTAGAAATTCATGTGTTGAATGGTATTCGTGTTTTAAATATAAAAATCACATTTTTATCTATATATACAAACTATAGAAAACCTTCATGTGTTGAATTGAAATTCATTCGTTGAATAGAAATTCATGTGTTGAATGGTATTCGTGTTTTAAATATAAAATCACATTTTTATCTATATATACAAACTATAGAAAACCTTCATGTGTTGAATTGAAATTCATTCGTTGAATAGAAATTCATGTGTTGAATGGTATTCGTGTTTTAAATATAAAAATAACATTTTTATCTATATATACAAACTATAGAAAACCTTCATGTGTTGAATTGAAATTCATTCGTTGAATAGAAATTCATGTGTTGAATGGTATTCGTGTTTTAAATATAAAAATCACATTTTTATCTATATATATAAACTATAGAAAATCTTCATGTGTTGAATCGAAATTCATTCGTTGAATTGAAATTCATGTGTTGAATGGTATTAATATTTTGAAATAAATTGTTTTATAATAAAAATCATATTTTTAACATCTATATGAACTATATAAAATAATCTTATTTTGAAATAAATTGTTTTATAATAAAAATCCTATTTTTATCACCTATATTAACTATATAAAATAATCGTGTTTTGAAATAAATTGTTTTATAATAAAAATCATATTTTTAACATCTATATGAACTATATAAAATAATCTTGTTTTGAAATAAATTGTTTTATAATAAAAATCCTATTTTTATCACCTATATTAACTATATAAAATAATCATGTTTTGAAATAAATTGTTTCACATTAAAAATCACATTTTTATTATATACATGAATTGTTAAAAATAGTGAAGTTTTGAAATAGAAGACAGTTAGATAAAAATATCGTTTTTATCAAATGTATGAAAAGAATATAGCTTTGAAATCGAAGAATCGATATATATATATATATATAGAATTGAAATATATCGAATAACGAAGCTGCAGTTCATATTTTGAAACCGTGATTTCAAACGATTAGTGCGGGAGATCCGACCATCGGATTTTCCCGAAATCGCAACCGTTGGGTTCGCTTTGGAAACATCTTTCCAACGACACCAACTTTGTAAAAATACAACGGTTGGATTGTCTGGAATGTTTAATTCAAATCTGAAGAAAAACAGCGCCAGAATCGATTATATTTATATATATATATATATAATTATATTAAATCGAATAACGACGCTGCAGTTCGTATTTTGAAATCGAAACTTCAAACGATTATACCGGGAGATCCGACCGTCGGATTTTCCCGAAACTGGAACCGTTGGATTCATTTTGAAAAGATCTCTCTAATGATGTAAATTTTGTGAAGATCCAACGGTTAGATTTTCAGATATGTGTAAATCAAATCTGAAGAAAAACAGCGCCACGGCCGCGTTATGGCCCGAAGCGTCGTTTTGAATAAATTGGCTATTTTAAAATAAATAAAAAATAGTGATAAATCATTATAAAATATTATAAACGATATGGATGTGAAATTTAGAAACTAACTGAAGGTTGGCTAAGTCGAATGGTTTCTTGGGAATTGATCTGATGTTGGTTTCGGCCTTCGGGGTTAATATTTGGGAAATCGCTCTCTTACTGATAGACGGTTAGTGACTAATGAATTGAAATGATGCGTAGTAGTGTTTGTTTAGCACTTGTTTATTATATACGCGAGTTGCTCAGAAAGACCGGGTTTATCCCATTCTGAATAACTGAATCGACGATAAGAAATCGAAGATGAAGACGGTGGTTGAAGACTGGAGATCTTCACCTCGTTTGGATGGTAACCGAGGTCCTGATTGGGAGGCATCCCGAAATATGGATAATGAGTGGTGATCGTCCAGACGTATGTGGTGATCGATGGGTTTGTGAGGTATATAGTGTAACACCCCACGTCCATTAATGTCACTCACAAAGGGAATGCATTAACTTCCCTGGAGGTTTTAAGTGAATATAGAACAGAAAAATTACAACAAGACAGATAATAAGTAGTACTTGGAAATCTAAAACTTTATTTCATTGCAGTGGAAATTAAACATGTTTGTTACATCATAAAACCATAAATCAGAGTCAAGTACAATATCCATCTTGATAAAACAAAATACATAACCCCATTACATAAATAGCCATTTAAGAAGATAACAAGCTGGACTTTACTTCAGCGGTCCAAGCTTTCCAAAAGAGAGATAAAACAACCCAATCAAACTCCGCTAGAGCTGGGCCCACCCTGAGGACCTGGAGGGGGGAAAAGATAGAAATGGAGGGGGTCAGACATAAAGTCTGGCGAGTATGATAATTCTAACAATACTATTATCAAAATAATTAGACTAAGGCATAAGCTGGAAAATAAGGAAATGTCTATGAACTATTGGGTATGGAAGAGCAGATAAAGATAACGTTAAAGGCATACCTAATACTAACGAATAATTACTACACTGCACCACACCAGTCACCCTAAAGGTTGATCCCACTTGCTTCACTTAGAAATTTTATAAATAACTTCGTGTACCCCTAGCTGACTACATAGGTGTCGCCTGCCCCTATCTCCGCTAGGTGTACCCCACTACCCACTTGCGATCGGCTCCCTACTCGTAGATACCCGTGCTGGTCCTATAGTGGGGTGTATCACTCCCCTAATATGGCAACCCGATACAGCTAAAGAATGCACGGCTTATACCTACACGATGCAACAACGTCTTACCTACCAGCCCGGGTCCACACACGCATATGAAACCCGTTGGACTTGCGTTGCCACCGCTAACCTGTTTTGGCCTCTTATAGTCAAGCCCAGTATGCGTGTCCCGTCCTCGACTTGGGTCGAGCCCACAAAGATACGTTTGGGTTACTGGTTGAAATGGGCCCCCACAAGCTATCCACCTAAGCTTGTCCCCACTAGTATATCCCACTTAACCCTCTTCTTAGTCATGTTCATTCACATGTGTGTTTGGTTAAGTCTTACTAGATCGTATTTCAAATGCCACTAAAGGCACCCACTAGATTCCTCATGCCACCCAAGGCACCTACTTAACCCCCATGTCCCACTTCACATGTTTATCTGGTTAAGTATTTCTTAATTCATTCAGGCCATAACCTTATAAAGACCTCTCACATTAGACTGGCATTTCTGGCAGCTGGATTTGTCGGGCAGGTCCGGGCAGTCATACACCATAAAAGAGTCTAACCTCGTGTCTTTACAACTGTTATGCTTTAATTTGGGCCTAGGACCTATCACATTGGGCTGACATTTGTGACTACTGGATTTGCCGGTCGGGTCCGGGCAGTTTTACGTCACAAACGAGTCCAACCTCGTGTCCTAAGCATTGATTAACACTTATAATCTTTTACCCCAGTTTTAAATATATCCCTGTTCAAATCATTAATTAATTCCAATTTTTAATGATGTCCATAATTGACTCAATTATGGCCATCCACTTATGGTATGCAAAATCATATCAATTGCATCCAAATTTCTTAATATTAAATCCTTAATATTACCCCTACCCCACGTTATACGTTTGCTTATTCAATGCAAAATATACGTTAGACTCGAATAGTCTAACTCATAGCACAAAGATAAATTATCACAACAAATAGACAAATAAAATAGATCTAATCATAAACGGGGTGAAACTTGCATGTGTGATAGATGTCCAACACCTAAACTTGCATAGGCAAAAACTACAACTTGCATAAAGCTACACATGTCATGGATCTAAAGGTGTCAACTTATTTGGTAAAATGTCACAATTTACATAATATGATCATAATCCAAATTCATGTATAAACTTGCATATGTGATTTATGCAACATAATGATGGTGTAAACTAGCATCTAACCCACAGAACTCACACATGTTATAACCTAATTTTAGATCTAAATAGATGTCATAGGATAAGTGAGATTATACATACTAATCAATCTAAACTTGCATAGGTACATGTGAATCATCATAGCCCCAAACATATATATAATCAACATCATGATTTGATCAAGCATAAGCTAACTATAACATAAATAATAACATCATGACTTTGTAACATCGCAACTTAGCATAGAAACTTTCAATATATATAACATCATCATCACATAATATAGGGTTTACAACATACATGATAGCATAAGATTTACAACATATATAATCAATAATTCACATCATCCTCTTATAATCCATATCACAACTTAACCTAATTAGTTTGCTAATAATCTTATTAAAATCATCATACTAATAATTAGAGAAGAAAGAGATTCTTGATTTGCTTTAGAGTTGAGTAGAATTAGAGTTTTGATTAGCTTTCTTCCTTCTTAGTTGGCGGCGGCTACACTGAGTTCCATGGCGATGGCATGACGGCGGCTATTCTATTTTTCATGTGAATTTAGAGTGAGAGACTACCTAGGTATATATAGAGTTTAGGATTTATTTAGACCGTTAGTTCAACTCAGAACTAACCTGAACCGTTAAATCAGCCAACTCAGCCCTAAAGACACATCAGCAGCTCAAGATTGGGCTCTGCCAAAACCTGGCCGACTGGACCAGGTCGACACCCAGGTCGACTGCGCAGTCGACCTGGTCCTGGGGGTGTTGACTGCTCAGTCGACTCCCCAGTCGACCTGGGTGCTGGGCGGGAAATTTCCCGCCTAGCCTGTTTGACTTCGAATTTTAAATTTTAAATTTTCTGAAACTTCCGACGGCCATATCTCCTTCATACGAAGTCCAAATCACGCAAACTCAGACTCTATTTCAACCAGAATTCTGAGACGAACACAATGGCGCAACCCGTTTCCCACAATTCTCACGTCTGAGATGAGTTATTCTTTAATTTGTGAATATAGAATTACGGGGTGTTACATATAGTGCCTTCGGTTTCGTTCAGACCCAGAACGGACTTGCAAATGGATAGTGTGTCTGACATTGGAATTTATTCTGTTTGTTTGATAGCCATCAGTTGCACGGTGTGAATTGCCTGTGTGGCATGCTAAGATGCAGTGATCAGGGCTTCTGTTGAAAAGCAAAGTCTTGTGGTGATGATCAAAGCACCGCCTGTGTGGCGTAGCTTTGTGTACAATGTGAATTCGCGAACCTCACACCCGGTATGAAACAGAAACGGGAGAAAGGACCTCAGGGAGGACATGCGTTTCTTTCTAGCTAGAAGTGGCGTCAGCGGTTTTACACGCCCTGACGAGTTTGACTTATGTGGTTGTTACTGTTTGCGAGGCGCCTCGGTTAGATCGGACGATACGGGTCTGATGGAGTCATTCGTTGGCTCACTTACGCCCTATAGGGTGGGGAAACGCATTGTTCAGGAATTTTAATCCACATCGGTGGACCGGCCTGACGATCCAAGGGCCCACCTAAGTCTGGGTCCTGAGGGGCGGGCTAGAGCATCTCGAAATCGGTAAGGACTATCTTTTGCCTTGGTTCATGACGGAAATCCAATTTCCAAATACGACATCGTGCGGTTTTGATTGTATATTTATATGGCGACATGATATATGGTACCCATGCCGTCTATGATTGATAGTTATGATTCGAACTTGTTTTTGAAACATGTAAACACTAGTAATAATATCAAATGCTTTTGTTTTATTCGTATCAAGCATATTTTGGCTATTATAAGGTAAAACTCTATCCTCTGGTTTGCGTTGCATTGTGTGATGGGAATTGAGTCTTATAATGGCTTCATTTTTATAAAAAGCATTGCGACGTTTAAAAGAATGATTTGTTTTAAACCACTGGCAATCCAATGGAGTAAACCCGTTCCATGAAAGTGGCGTGGTCCTGTGATTAGCCATATTTTGAATGTGTTAAGTAGATTTCTCATAACAGTCCCATGACTGACTCGTAGTTTGTTTCACTTTCAAACTCGGGTGCCCCTTTTTCTACACGGGAAGCCTTGTATTCAGGTTTAGCTGGCTTTATCCGGATAGCTGGAGCTGAAGATGGATTCTATCATTTATCTCTTTTTATGCTGTTCAGCTCCTATTGTACATATTATGTTTATTTCCGCTGTAGACATTTATGTATAGCTGAACTGTATTTGTACTAAGTATGATCCTGTATACTGTGTAAATCTGATGATTATGTTTATCCAGTATATTCTATTGTTCATTATCTGGTGTATTTATTTAATTCTGTTCTGCTATTATCTGTTTCTGTGTTATATTCCAAAGATTACCCTTGCCACCGTCAGTACGGGAAATGGGGTCGTCACATTCTTTTTATTAACTATCTGGAGTTATGGCAGGTAATACAGGTTCTGTATTATTGTTGGAATTCGGGAATCGAATTCCCTTGGTTGTTACAGTGGTATCAGAGCTATTGGTTGAGTAGTAACCTTGCCTCTATGGCGTAACTTGATAGAGATGGGGTTAGTAAAAACCTAGATTGAGTTTGAGTGTATATACGAGAGAGCGTATTTGTAGATTTTACATATAAAAATGTTTTGTATTGTGTTGATTGATCGATTCAAGTGTTGAGAAACCATATTGAACTAACAATTAACTAATATTGTTTTATGAAGAGGGTAAATGAAATAATTTTGCCCAAACTATATTTTTATAAAAAAAGGAAATAATTTTTTGTATTATAGTACTATTGTTTCCTTAGTTGTATTGATTTGAAATCGAACTAGATTATGAAAAGAAATTGAATTGGTTAGAAAGCAACTGGTTAATTGAATATGGAAAATGAAACTCAACATGGTTAAGTGAATTAATTTAAAATGGAATTCAAATAGAATGGAATAAAATTAGGATTTGAAAATCGAATGGATAATTATGGGAATCAATCAGATATTAATCGATCGATATTAAAATATGTTAAACCAAAGTGAATGCAGACCAGTAAGTATCAATGTTGAATATAATTCAAATGATTTGGTTGTTTGGATGTTGGATTAGTTGGATAAAACCCATCAACGCGCCAATAAGGATATGGAATGAATTGGAAGCAGAGAAAAATAATCCCAGTAAAATAAGTTGGAAATAAAATAAGTTATGAAATGAGATGGAACTATTTAACCCTAAATTGTTACTCGCATTGTGAGTTGAATTAACTGCAGATTCCAGAAGGCTATGGAATTGATTTGGTTACACGGATTTGAAGTACATATTAGAAGATAAAGAGCAATTAGTTGATTTGCTACGAAATTGGAATTGAGTTGCCGAACAAAAAGGTAAACCATAATATTATTGGTTGGTGATTTATTTTATACCCCTGAGTTGGGTACCCATTTGGCCTTTGGTTTTCTTTTGGAATAGTTGAGACCTGGAGTGGCAGTTGTAGTTGTACCGATCGTAACGCAGAGGAGGTGCTGGCGAATTTTTTGAAATTTTTAAGAGTTTAAATTTGTTTGATGATAATTCAAAAATAATTATTTAAAAATAAGTGGGTTCAGGGCATTTTTCTTACCTTGCAATTTCGAGGACGAAATTCTTTTAAGGGGGAAGAATGTAACGTCACAGAATTTTTAGTTTTTTATTTGGAATATTTAAATCTGTTTTATATATTATATTGGAAATATAATGGATTTTATATCTAATTTATTTAATAAAATAGAGTTCGAATATATATATTTATAAATTAATTAAAATGATCTTGAAATGCCGCTGTAGTTTGTAATTTTTTATTTGAACTTTAATTGAATATACGGGATCCGATACAAATCGGATTTCTATAAAACAAGAAACGTTTGAATCGATTTAATTATATTCTTCTAACAGAAGAGAATAATGAAGATTTCATATTATATATGGCAAGTTAAGTCCAATTCAAATTTTCAAGTAGTCGTTATGTGATTCATTAATAAATGATAACATTTAATTAATAAATATAAAGGAAATTTTACATAGATTTGAATATCGTTCAACCCGATATGTTTAGGTGTTGAGTTTGAAACCCAAATGTGTTTATTTTGAAGTTACATAATATTATATTTGAGAATATAGGATAATATTGATTTATTTTTATTAATTGAATTGGTTTTGAATTTCAATATATTTTATCGACGGTATATAGGCCTTAGAAATATCTTTCTTTTCAAACGACCTCTGTTTCCGACGAAACGAGTTTTATAGGAATACGTATAATTTATTATTGCTAATTTCTAGTTTGGAGCCAAACGGAGTTGTTTTGCCCGTATGCGAAATTTAAAAGTGAACCGATGGATAAATTGGGATCTAAATAACACCGCTTTTGCAAGTGGAGTCCGTTTTCAACAAAATTAGTTTCATTGGGACTGTAATGACAAATTATACCATGACGTCCAATTTCGTTATTTTTGAAGTTCGTGTGTCTTAGTGAAATTTTAAGGGTCGACGTTAAATAGCGGTAACCACTGATATATATATATATATATATATATATATATATATATATATATATATATATATATGCCTACCTTATATTCCCCAGCTACTAACGCCACCTAAAACTCTTTTTCAATTACACTAGCACACGCAGAATCCTTTCAAAATATTTTATGCCTATGTATTTTCGTATCAGTCAGCTGCCGACATTTCAATTCAAGCAGCCTACCCAAAAACTCTTACCATACAGGAAAATTGGTTTCAGCCGACCAAAAATAAAATATCTCTATACATACACAGTCCTAAGAAAAGAGGCGCACATGCCTTGGCTTCTGCATTTCTGAATCACATAGCACCGACCTAAGTGAAATGGAGACAGCCTAATATAGCAAATCAAAGTCACCAGAAGTGAAAATTCGCGCAGGCTAAAGTCTGAAATTGGAAGCACAACGCAGCTTTCTAAGCCAAATGAAAATAGTGCAGACCTACCTTGTACCGATGATAGGAGAGTCGTTCCTATCCCTTACTTTCTCTTCTATAAATAGTGCTTCTCGTCTTTTCCACGCAGAACTGAAATCTTCCTCCCCTTCTATAATATTTTATGTGCCACTTCCTTTCTTGTACTCAGCAAAGGAAATATATATATATAAAGCAACCATCTGCGTAAAAATGGAAGTATAAAACATAAGTTTCCTCGGCCATTTCTTGAAGATGCGGTTTCAAACGAGACAGTAGTAGTAGGCCATAGTGACGGCTTTTGAGGTGCGTAGTGCCCAGATGGTCGTGGTTCATGCCGGAGGAACTGCAAGGGACAAGCATAATGATGGAAGGTGGGGCAACTCTGTCATGTAGCGAGCATGGCGACGGTGGCATCTGTTTTCATGAGAAGGGGAGTGAGCCAGTGGGTGATGGCAAGCGAAAATACGGTGGTGGTTATGGAGAAGATTGGTTTGGGTGTTATGTTGAGATCAGATGAGAAGAATAGTGGTGGGTTCATTTACATATAGCAGGTAGTGTTGGACGGAGTAAATAGTAGGTGGAAAGGAATCTAGAAGCGAGAGTGAAGGTGAGAAAGTGTAACAACCTGGAAAATCAGAACCAATTTAAAAATTTTATTTTGGCAATTTTAATGAATTTTGAATATTTAAAATGATTTATTTTAAATAATAACTACTAGAAATTTATTTTGAATATAATTAGAATGTATATATTTATTTAAATCGAAGTTAGAATATAAATAATTATTTTTAATTATAAAAGGAACAGAAAATGGCGTAGTAGTTTGAAAATTTGATTTCAAATTTCAAATGAATGTACAGGATTCAAAATAAATCGGATTTTAGCGAAACTAGAAATATTTGAATCTGTTTGAAAATATCTTTCCAACGAATCTAAAAAATCCAGATTTCATAGCGGGAACAAAAAGTTATGT
This sequence comes from Allium sativum, assembly GCA_030737875.1. Lineage (NCBI taxonomy): Eukaryota > Viridiplantae > Streptophyta > Magnoliopsida > Asparagales > Amaryllidaceae > Allium > Allium sativum. The sequence continues at coordinate 363,392,544 of CM060916.1, read as the reverse complement.
CCATTTGAAGATTCAGAATAGTCGCTATGAAAATATGGCCCTTAAAAATAGCAATTTTGCAAATGACCTCCATTTTCGACGAGACCACTTTTGTTGGATCTAGAATGTCAAATTATCGCTAGATTCCAATTTTCATAATTTTTGGAATCAATATGTGAGCTGGCGGATTTAAACATGTTTGGTAATTTCAATTTGAATTTAGTCGACTGAAAAATGACCGTTTTTCAAATGGTCTCCAAATTCAATGAAATTAGTTTTGTTAGGACCGTATCGCCAAAACATAGCCAGATTTATTTTTCTGGAATTTTTGGAGTCAGTATGTGGCCCCGGTGAATTAAAATATGTGTTCAAATTAAATATATATTGTTTTATATTTTAATTTTAACGAAAACTGAGCGTAACAGTCAAGTTGGCTCACGGGACATATCCCATTGTGTCCGGAATGGGGATATTACACTAAAGGCGATAGTCGGTGAGTTTGATTTGGGGTTCAAAATAAAAAGTTATTTTTTGGAATTAATTAAAATAAAAATATGTAAACCCATCCTTCCTTAACCTAAGTCAAACACCCTCCTTTGGTCAAAAAAAAAACCGCGCAGCCTCGTTCACAATCTCATTGCCCTCCCCCCCCCCCCCGTTTCTCGTCACCGCCCCATCGCCGTGCCTCCCCAGGCAGTTGCGTACCCCCTCCTCCTCCTAAGTAGCGGCACCCTTCTCCCCTCTCAAATCCAACACCCCAAACCCCTTTCCACCCGGAAACCCATCACCCGCGAGATCCACCGCCGAAGCTCCCCTATACCCCCGCCATGGGTTCCACCGCCCTATTCCGCCTGCCGCCGACCTGCAGGGCACCTCCTCCTCGATCCGTGCGCAGAAACCCCCTCCCCCCACCCCCACTCCTCAGAAAAAATTGAAATCAAGGTGATTCTTTATTCATTTAATTATTATATGAGATTAGTCTATTTAAATTAGTGATAATTAGATTTCTAGAACTATAAAGACTTGATTTTTAGAAATACAAAACTTGATTTTTAGAAATATAAAAAGACATGATTTTGAAAAAAAATAAAAAGATATGATTTTGAAAAATATAAAAAGACATAATTTTGAAAAATATAAAAAGACATGATTTGGAAAAATATAAAAAGACATGATTTTGAAAAATATAAAGACATGATTTTTAAAATCTAAATAGCAAATAAAGATTTGATTTTTTTTATAATGAAGTAGAGAAAATAAAAATACGATTATTATATATGTATCGAAATAAAAATATGATTTTTATATATGTATCGAAATAAAATTGTGATTTTTATATATTGTAGCAAAATAAAATTCTGATTTTTATTATATATGAAGCGATATAAAAATTAGATCATTTATATATATATATATGTATAGCGATATAAAAATGCGATTTTTAAATACATAAACATCATATTAAAAATGTGATTTTTACTATGAATAGCGAGAAAAAGAATTGCGTTGGAATTTCGGGCGAATCCAAGCTATTCAGAAATTCAGAAATAAAACTGGAGGAGTGGATCCCAAAGGTGGAACTTCTCACTTTAATTTGATTTTCTAGTTAAAATATATACTAGGATGCAGAGGGTGCTCAGCACCCGACACCCGTCGTCCACAGACCATGTACGACTTGTTTGATTTGATTGTGTTGTGGAAATTGATTGTGACTATGATGTGGAATGGAATGGAATATAAAATAGTCATGTGTTGAATAAAGTGTTAGAACAATAAAAATATCGTTTTTATTGTATAAATGAATAAAATAAAATATTTACTGAAATAAAATAGATATTCATTTACAAATCGGACGATTTGTTTATGTACACCCATTTAACTGATATTGATTGGAACGATATATTTTACACATCGCCCAACTGCACAAATAAAATTTTGTTTGTTGATTGAAACCCCACACAGGTATTGGGATGATATTTGATGTACATTAATCCAATTGTTTAGTTGTACGTCAATCGATTGGTTGACAGAGTGTTGTAAGCGTTAAATATTTATATTTAACGCTTATGCAGTGTAGAATGCACACTGGATGATGGTTGATTGTTTATCATTGTTGTTCTATACATGTGTTGTATGAAATCCATATAAATAACATTATATGATAATTGACAGTGTCTGATTCCAGTTCAGAAATAATGAATAATTCAAAATAATGAATATTTTAAAATAATCTTAGTAATGGATCAAAATTTGATTTTGATGTCCGATTTGAGATGGACACTAAAATATTGTCGTGTTGATTAAATTAACGTCATTTTGACGTAAACGATATTTATATCAAATTTGTTCATTTTTATAATGAATATCGAAAAGCAAGTGATTTCAAAATCTAATGTTTTGAAAATATTATCATTTTTATATTAGTGATATGGAATATTCAATTTTGATTTAAAATTGAATATGAAGTTGAAATCATTTTGAAAACGAATTCAAAACGATTTATAAAATACGTTTTAAATGGGAATCGATGAAATATATATAATATTATATATATATATATATATATTTAATGGCCTGAATAGAACGCGCCATGCCGCGGTAGTTCGTGAATTTCGACCATTGACTTCGAATTGACATTAGGGGAGATCCGACCATCGGATTCTCCTAAAATCAGGACCATTAGGATTGTATCGAAAAGATCTTTCCATTGAATATGAGAGATTTGAAATCTAACGATTGGATTTGGAATTATGTCCAAATCAAATTTGGAAAAGGTCGCTGTAAGTGCAGTTCGATGACCATTTATGGAAATCGACTGAACGAGCCTTGATAAAATTATTAAAAATGTTAATAATTTGTGTAAAATCATAATAAATGATTTAGAAAGAATTTGGATGAAAAAATCCATATTTGGAAAGATAAAAATATATTTTTATCAAAATGAACCAGAATTATAATCCAATTATTTTTAAATAAATAAATTGGATTGAGAATGGGTTTTGATATAACCAGAATTTCCAATATATAAATTGGAATGGAAATCATCTTTGGAATATTTCGATATTGGATTTCGTAATTATACAGATATTGTTATGGAAATTTGGAAGATATATTTGATGTCGTTATTTCCTACACGATATTTGTTGGTTTCAGAATTTGATTTTGAATATAAGCCGCTATATTTTCTATTCAGAGGCTTGTATTTAATATTAAATGGTATTTTGGGTTTTTCGTGAATGGTGTCTTCATTAACACTGTTCTTAAACCCGTGTGAAAAGAATAAATCTTTTAATTAAGATTTAGAGAAGAATACGAATTAATTAACATTTAATTGGAATTGAAATGGAATGTGAATTGGGCTTATTGTGAACTGTGTTTTTAACGACATTCGTTCTTTAACCCGATTTATAGTGTAATGTGATTTGGAATTTATAAATCTTTTATTAAGATTTAATGGAAATTTTCCAAAGTAAATTTTTCCAATTTAATATATTGAATTGGAATGGAATGGAATTCGATTTGATAATAATCCAAGTGAGCTTCTGTGGAGGAAGACTGTTATTATATATGGAATTTAAAAGGTTTTGCCGTTATTCCATTTATATTATTAGTCAGATACGGAAATTGATATCAATTATATATTGATTTGTTTTCCGTGAAAATTCCATAATTAATGGAATGTGATTTTGGGTTTATCGTGAACTGTGTTTTAATGGCATTGGTTCTTTAACCCAGTTAAAGACAGGAATTATTTTCCTAGAAGTTGAATAATCATTAACATTGATTTTTGGGAAGATTAAAAATAAGTGGAGTTTAAATGAATTCCTAATTGGATTGAAATGATCGAGAATGGAGTATCACCAGTTTTGCTCCAAGCGATAGTCAAATCTTTAATTAGATTTGAACTTGAAATGGTAATTAATATTTACCGATAACACCGTGGTGCTAGATATGAAGTATTACCAGTTTTGCTCCATGGGATGAATAGGTTGGGACTGAGAAATAAAACAAATGATTACTTCGGTGTGGTTCGCTAATCCCGACTAATTTTGGATAAACCTTAATATGGTTTGAATTGATATCCAAAGGAAGATTTAAGAATAAATGTAAAAGAATTTATCTTTGATAAAATTAATGGCAACTTATTCCCTAATGATGTGAATATTTGCATAAAAGAATATTCTGAATTGCAATGAGGCGTATGTTGTGTTTGTGTAACACTTGTTTATTATATACGCGGGTTATTCGGAAAGACCGAGTTTATCCCATTCTGAATAACTGATACGACGATTAGTCGAAGATGAAGACGTGATTGAAGACCAGAGGTATTCACATCATTTGGATGATTACTGATGTCTTGATTAGGCTGTACACCCAAGATGAGGTAATAAGTGGTGATCGCCCAGACGTACTTGGAGATCGACCGGATATGCGAGGGCCTATCTCCTGTATTGGACATATGGGACGAGGAATAAGGTGCCTCCGGTTTTGTTCAAACCTAGAACGAACATGAAATGGACTGTGTGTCTGACATTGGGTTTTGCTCTGTGTTGATTGATCTCTATCCAATATACATGTGTTTAGTGACGGAAAATTTATTCTCTTGCTTAACACCCTTCTCTGAGACGTACGAGCTTAAAGGTTGTATATCGATAGACATCGGTCGCATTGCTTGAATTGCCTGTGTGGCATGCCTGAGTGGCAAATGATCAAGGCTTCTGTTGATAAGCATAGTCTTGTGGTTGATGATCAAAGCACAACTTTAATATAGCGCTGCTTTGTGTATAGCGTTAATTCGTGAATCTTACACCCCGATATGAACCAAAAATGGGAGAGGATCGAGGAAGAACATGTGTTTCTTTCTAGCTAGAGGTGGTGTCAGGGTTTTGCATGCCCTGACATTTTTATATTTTTACCTATGTGGTTGTTGGAATGCGAGGCGCCTCGGATATATCGGTTACTACAAAACCGATGGATATTGAGTCATCTAGCTCATTTTACGCCCTATAGGGTGGGGAGACATATTGTTCAAAGATTTTTATTCCACTTAAAATGTGGACCGGCCTTGTGGCTCCAAAGGGACAATGTGTTCTATTCTTGAGACATGGGCTAGATTGTCTCGAAGCGGTAAGGACAATCCCTTGTCTTGGTTCATAGATGGAAATCCAACTTCCAATACGTGACATTTCGGTTTTGACTATAGAGCCTAGTATTGGCGACATGATAGTTGGTACCCATGCCGCCTAGGATTGATACATGTATATTTGAAGTTGTTTTATACACTATGCACTTATACTAGTATCAAACGATTTGTTTTAAACGTACCAATCATATTTGGCTGTTATAAGGAAAAACTCTATCCTTCAGCTTGTGTTGCATTGCGTAATGGGACTTGAGTCTTATAATAGCTTCGCTTTTCCAAAAATCACTACGTTGTTTACAACTGTTTATGCATTGGTATTCTTGGGAGGAAACCCGTTCCGTGCTATACGGCGTAGTCCCTTGATTTACTTTTAAAGTAAAGTTTTAAATAATTATTTTAGTTCTCACACCAGTCACATGACTGACCTGGAGTTTATTGTTTTAACCTAAACTCTGGGTGCCCCTATTTCCACACAGGAAGCCAGAAGTTTCGGTTTTGCAGATTTATATTCACAGGATCCTGGTTTACATCTGGAATGATATTCGGAAAGCTCTGTATCCATGTATTTGTTTCAGTTGTGTTATGTATTATTTTTCTGTTGCAATGTATTTAAATGTAATTTAAATCTCTAATATTTATTAAATGTATGTTATTTATTCATACTCTGTTATATTCTTGTACTCTGATGTAATTGTTGTAATTAACAATGAAATGTTCTTCTGTTTATGTTCTGATTTGTCATGTTCTCACTCAATCCGGGCTTTCCTTTACGGGAAAGTTTGGGTCACTTCAGAAAGCAGTAGCTGTATATACTTAAAAGGAAGAAAAAAAAAGGAAGGGAGAGTGAAGTCGCGAGGCCAGTTCGGAGATGAAGTAGCATGGGAAGCGGGTGAAGCGAACATGTTGGGCAGTGAAGAAACAAAAACAAGGATTCAATATTGAAGTGGTTGCGTGGAAAGCGTGCGGTGGTTAGCAGCAGTAATGGAGATGATGAATAGTGGCGGTGGACATTTGGGGAATGGTGGTGTAACAACCCGGAATTTCAGAACCAATTTAAAATTTTTATTTTAGCTATTTTAATGGATTTTGGATATTTAAAATGGTTTATTTTAAATAATAATAATTTAAAATTTATTTAAATCGAAGTTAGAACATATAAAATTATTTTAAATATAAAGCGAGCTTGAAATGGTGCGGTAGTTTGAAAATTCCATTTTAAATTTCAATTGAATCTATAGGATTCAAAATAAATCGGATTTCAGTAAAACCAAAAACATTTGAATCTGTTTAACAATATCTTTCTAACGGATGTGAAAAATTCAGATCTCATAATATAAATCGTTAATTATGTCTAGTTTAAAATATAAAATAGTCGCTACAGAATTTTTATATATTTTAATATAATATATAGCCCTTAAAAATAGCCATTTTGCAAATAATCTCCGCTTTCGACGAAACCACTTTTGTTAGATCCGGAATGTCAAATTATTGTTAGGTATCAAATTTTATAATTTTTGGAATTAATATGTGAGCACAGTAAATTTAAACGTGTTTTGTCAGTTTCAGTTTGAATTTAATCGACTGGAAAAAGACCATTTTTCAAACGGTCTCCAAATTTGACGAAATTAGTTTTGTTAGGACTGTATCATCAAAACATAGCTAGATTTATTTTTTTGTAATTTTTGGAGTCAGTATGTGGCCCTGGTAAATTAAAATGTACGTTTGAATTTAATATATATTGATTTATATTTTAATTTTGACAAAAACTAATCGAAACATTTGAATTAGCTTATGAAACATATTTCATTGTGTCCGGAATGGGGGAATTTAGCTAGGGGCGACAGTTGTTGGGTCACATTTGGAGTTCAAATCGTTAAACTTCATATTTTAGCAATAAATGAAATAAAATATTATTAAAAACATAGTATATATAACCCCTATCTTTACACAACCCTAAAACCTAGCTCCCTTCAGAAAATCCGTCATCACATCTTATTGATGGCCAGTATCGTTTCCTCCTTCTCCCCGAATTTTCTCTTCATCCCTTTATTGAACTCGAACTCATTCAAGAGCAAAAGGGTAGAGCTACATGAGGTCATTGTTTTGAACGGTTGTGATGGACTATGGGGCAGGGTGGTGGTCTGAATTTGGGTTGAAGTCGCCGGAGTTTTGTGATATTTTCTGGCGCTAGGGGCAGTTCAAACTGCTTGCTGTCGCAGGCGCAGGTGGACGTGGGTCAAGGCTTCGGAGGAGTGGTGGCCGATCCCAGTATGGTGGAGCGCGGTGATGTGCGGTGGAGGGTTTTTAATTGGGCGACGGGTTCAATTTCCTCGGCCATTACCTGGAGCAGAACGAAGAAGGGTAAAAGAGGAAGGAAAAGAAAATTAGTTAAAGTAATTATCCTTTTATTTTATTTTAATATTGTAATTAAGGAATAAAACATCATAACTTATTCAAACGATGTCAGAATTGAACGAAACGAAGTTCGTTGAAATCGTGAAGTCAAGCACTACAACATGGAATGGATTGTGACAGAAATGGAGCACGTGAGGATTTCAAGAAAATTCAAATCTGAATAGAACTGAAATTCAGAAATTAAAGAATGACGGAGTGGAACCCAAAGTGAGAATTCTCTTGCTAAAATATTTGTTCAGTTATTTAATTTATTTTATAACTATAAATATATAGAATTGCCAATGTAGATTTTTATCAGTTTTAATCATTATAAATTGTATACGGTGCCTATTAGCTCATCTCCCTCATCCACAAACCTTGGATGATTTAATTGACTGTATTGTGTATTGATTGTGATGCTGAAATGTTTAAAATATTAAAAAATAATTTAATATTATTTTATAGTAGTTGGAATTAAATTATAAATATCTATTTATAATTTAACAGTGATAATTAGCTAAGCAGAAAAATAATTCAAATCGAATTAGAACTAGTTAAATTTATTAACCAGTGATTATTTTGAATCGACTGTTGTTGTTTGGAAACCCCATACGGGTCTGGGACGATAATTTATTCATATATGCCCTGAATTTAATTATATGTCAATTGATTGATCGACAGACCGTGACAAGCATTATTTAATTATTTAATGCTTATACAATTGTAAATTGCACTCTGCATGTGAATTGACTATGCGATGATTATTTATCATACATGTGATGTATGAAATCCACATAACTGAAATTATATGGTAATTGATTGATTCGCGTTCCGATTCAGAAATAATGAATATTTTAAAATAATATTCATAGAATAATCAAAATATGAATTTGATGTCCGATTTTGGATGGACACGAAAAAATATAAAGATATATGAAGCCGGGTTAAGTATAAAAATGTCATTTTTGCCCGAACGGATTTATCGATCGATTTTATTCATTTTATAATGAATACGAAGAGGAAATGGATTTCAATATAAAATATTTTGAAAATATTACCATTTTAATATTATAATGATAATAAATATTATGTGACAGCCCCAATTTCGACAGATCGAATTTTTTTCAAAATTTCGATCTATCGAAACGCGGATTGGTTTGCTCTTGTATCCTACAGAAAAGACAGAGAAAAAACATGTCAGAGCTCAGAAAAATATCTCACAGCGGAAAGGATAAAATATAGTATAATCAAAACATAGCCTTACCGTATTATTAATACTGCCTAACCAGTATCCAAAGCTATCATGTCTCTGCCACAATCTAACCTGCGAGTATGTTATGAAGAGGGGGTCAGAACACAAGTTCTGGTGACTGGATTTAAACTATACACTTTGGATAATCTTACATATACCATTCAATCATATTTTCTTATTTATAAGGTTACTTGAGTCAACAACACTCAAGGCTTACACACACGTCGTACCCATTTACTCCCTAGTAGATTAACCTAATACAGTGTATATGTAGCTACCCCCAACTAAGGTACATCCCATGGTACCCTACTCGCACGATCTCCACCGAATCATTGCAGGAATATAGCTATCCCTAATCCTACGCCCGAATGTCGTACGGATTTCTGTATATATGTCAACATTGCGTCTGCAAAGAACCACTACTTCTATATTACGTAAGCGTTCGTACTGCCGTCTTTAAACCATTCGATCGAATTAGGTTCCATCCTCGAATAATGCCCACAAGTCTTATTATACACCACCCAGAGCGACATGAGTGTACCTAGACTTTCCCACATACGTATCGTCAATCGTTCTCGATGTCTATTGCACATGTTCTCTATATGTGCGCCCGAGTGTAACGACCCGCATTCTACGCATCGAAGGATCGTAGAATATCTATTTCTTTCACATACGAAGTCGTATGGTCATGTAACTTTGGGAGACGACTGTTGAGGTCATTTCCCATGTTCATGATTTTTCCGGATTTTTAAATGAACGTTTTGCGCCTAGCTAATCTTGTTTTGGCCATAACTTTTAATTGGAAAGGATTTTTGACCTAAAATCACTTCCATTGGCTTCGGATGATGGTTTACAATTCCGTAGAGTGGTCACATTAGCCAAACGGACTTACCATTTGGGAGATATGGCTGAAACAAGTTCCAGATAGTGAAAAACAGCTTAATTGGGCTTAACCGGGTGATTAACAGCTAGGCCCAAAGGGGGATTTCGGGATTTGGAGTATTTAAGGGCTGTTAGGGTTAGGGATTTCGGTTTTTCTCATTTCCTAGCCACTATATACATCTTAGGAAACCCTAACAATGGCCTCCAACATCTAGGATCATCCCTAATCACTTTCTAATCAAGGATTAGGCTTAGCAACATCAAATCAAGGCGGATTAGCACCAAATCAGAGTTGGAGCTGCTGCTAGGCATTGAAATTCGACCCATACAGTAGATTTTTTTCAGTTCTAAAGTTTAATTGTGGCAAAGGTGAGTGATTTACATAGTTTTGCACTAATTATGGTTAATTAAGGGTAATTAGTGAAGATTAATGAAATTAGACATGATAAAAAATTTGAAAAAATATTTATAAATTCTTAAATGATGTTTTAGACCTCTGTTAGAAACTTGGGTGAATTTGATTAACTTTTGCTAATCATATCATTAGTTTTGCCTAAACATGCTTAAGGGAAAATATGGGATTTTGGGTATGTTTGATCCATTTTATAGTTGTTGTTTTGGTGTCTATGATTGACTGTACATGTTTCTATGACTGTATAGTATGATTTGTGATTGTCTAGAAGTGTTAGATTGGTCGAAAACGCCGTCGAATGGCGTAAACAGACACTGGAAGAAGTGCAGGAATCTGGCCGATCCGTATCGGATTGGAGGAAGGAGCCTGAACCGCCTCTCTAAGTTGTTGCATCCACGAGACGATCTGGACCTGAACCCACGACCCGATCCTCCTCTCGTGTGCCACTTCGACCTGAACCGATGCACCATGGAGAAGCTTGAGCGACCCGACCCGACCCGGAGTGCTTGGGGAAAAGGATCGAACCAGAGGAGTTTTCCACGAAGCCAGGAGGTGTGGACCCCGATCCAACCCGCTGGAGGAAGGTTACCCTGATCTGAACCGCTGGAGGATGGTTACCCCGATCTGAACCGCTGGAAGAAGGTCAACCCGATCCAAACCGATCTGGAGAGGGTGCTACGAACTGATATGAACCCGATCTTATATGATGATCACGAACTGAATGAAGACCGATCCGGAGATGGTGACCAATAACCCGAGATGCAAAGGTAGTTCAATGGGAATTTTGTACTCAGGATCCAGTTGGGAACCAACGAGTTAATTTTATGAGTTGGGCTTTGCTGCGGGACGTGTGCTAAGAGGTTGTCGATATCTGTAACTTTGGATCACTATGTGTAGGGAGTACATGAACGGATTCAGGGCCATAGTGGCCTAGGTACAACTGAAGAGCTATAGACCAATGAAGTGGGGTCATTTGTAAAGATTTGGTCATGACTCCATGTGGTGAACTTGGTAATAGCAGTAGTTGTACAAGTCGAACTCCGTCACTACTTCGATGGGTCTAGTGATCGAAGCAGTAGATATCGTATGCTTTACGCATTGAGTGAGAGATGTGAGGATGGTTGTTGTGTTTGATTTGTTTGCCACCATTATGACATGCACACCCCCACCCCCGTTATCTTTACACCATCTATTCAATGGCACCTTAGAGTATTGTACGATATGTAGTGCTAACTCTTTGGTTGCAGGTCTAGGTTCAGGTATGGTTTAGTATACCTGTTATTATTTTGTTTAGCTGCTTATCGCTCATACCAGACTTTTTGTCTGACCCAGAGTTTTATGTCTCTTCTTATTACTCTGGGTGCTCTCACGATCATACTAGAGACAGGTTAGTTGTGTATGCACAAGTAGCTGATCCGGAGACGAGCAGGAGGCTTCCACGTATGATACATATAGTATTCTCCCTGTGTTGTTGAAGATCACTGCTTGGGCATTAGTAGTGCATCTTCTACTTTAGCTTTCTTTTGCTTTAGAGACAGTTTAAAGCTGTAATAATGATGTTGGATCATAAGCTGTATTTGAATTTTCGCTGCTATGTTGGTTTATTTTTCAGCTTTTGCACTGTCTCGCCTGTTTTATGTCAGTATTATATTATTATTATATTTTGTTCCATGTGTTGTGAGACATTATACAGATTTTCGATTAGTTCATTCTCTTCTTTCCTTTCTTTGGAGACCGTTCCGTGCTAGTCGGGCATGTGTACAGCGCACTTCCGGAGCAAATGCCGGCTGGTGCGGGGCGGGCCGTCACACTTGGTATCCGAGCTCTAGGTTGCGTATTTAACCTAGGGAAGTCATCAGGGAGAGATAGTATACGTATATGAGAGCGCGTATGTGTGATTATTTTGGTTTTCAAAAGCTATATGTATACTATTAGTATAGTTAAGGATGAAGTCGCAATGCACTAGCACCACTATGGAGATGGTTAATCGTTTTCTCTTCTCTTTACAGATTAAACGATGAGCCGATACGCAAGAGGTGCCGGTAGGGGAGCCAATAATGGGAATGTTGCTGACATGAGGACGATGTTTACTGACCTCATGAGGGAGATGCTTAGGGATATGCAGAGGCAGCTCCCAATGGTGGTAATGGTGGTGGTCTAATAGTGCAGGCGCCTAGGGCCGATTTCGCCAAGCTGAACAAGGATTATACTAGTCCTGGTGGGAAACCGTTCCACGGAACGGAGTCGGCTATGGATGTTCAGGATTGGTTAGATAGCTATGAGCGTATCTTCGAAGACTTGGGTATCGAGGATGCGATGAAGAGAAGGCTAGCATCCCGTCAGCTGCAAGGACAGGCAATGAATTGGTGGAATGCTATAAAGGCAGCTACTCCTGAAGATCAGATTACTTGGGAGCAGTTTAAGGTTCGCTTTAGCGATAAGTTCATTCCAGCTGCTCAGAAGTCAGTACTGTTTAAGAAATTTTTAGAGCTCAAGCAGAATGAAAGAGCTGTCTCGGAGTATATTGCCAAATTAGACACTTTGTCGAAGTATGGGTTATCTCTTATTGATATTGCCGAGAAGAAGAATGAGAAGTTCATAGCTGGCTTGGATCAGTACATGGGGGAAAGGCTTATTAACCACATCGATGAGACGTTTGAATCGATTTTGGTCAAAGCATTGAGGTCCGAGAGTCCTTACCCTAAGTCGAAGACTGAGGTTGCATCTGCAGAGGACCCAAAGCCGCAAGCAAGCGGTGGAGGCAAGAATGGTTCTCAAAATAAGAGAAAGTAGAATCAGACCAAGGATGGCCGGAAGAAAAAGAATAAGCAAGATGTTGAGTGCTTCAGCTGTGGTAAGAAGGGCCACTATGCCAAAGAGTGTCGGGCCAAGCCAGCGGATAGGAAGTGCTTCAACTGTGGCCAAGTGGGACATCACAAGGACAAGTGTCCGCAACCCCCTAAAGAAAAGCAGGTGGTGAAAGCATATGCCCTTAATGCTATTCCTTCTTCGTCGAATGCCCCAACTGCGGTGGAGAAAGGAAAGAATGTTGTTATTCAAGGTATGCTTTCTGTTTATGATGTTCCTGTTAGAGTTTTGTTTGATACCAGGGCTTCCAGTTCATTCATATCTAGTGACCTGGTAGATAGGTTGGGATTGGAGCCCGAGATTGTCGATAGACCTTTAGTAGTGACAAACCCGATTGATGGTTCGACTAGCCTTAGCATGATTTGTCGTAATGTGGTCTTATCGAGTTATGGATGCATGTTTGTTTGTGATTGCTTTGTTTTGGGCTTTACCGGATTTGAAATATTTTTGGGGGTCGATTGGATCCAAAGAGACGGGGTGGTGGTAGACTGTGAGGGCTTTTTGGTGACAGCTAGAGCGGATGATGGGCAGAAGGTAGTGTTTGGTGGTCTACCCAGTGATGGGGTAATGGCTAGTTTTCTGAATTCCCTCGACATTCCGCATAGTGAGTTGTCAGGTTTGCCCGTGGTTTGCCAGTATCCGGATGTCTTCGAGGAAGTGACCGAGCTTCCACCACACCGAGAGGTTGAGTTCCGTATTGATTTAGTGAAAGATGCCAAACCTATAGTGATGCCACTTCGTCGTATGGCACCAAGGGAGCAGCGAGAGCTCGGGGTACAAGTCAGCGATCTTTTGAAGAAGGGATTTATCAGAAGGAGTGTTTCTGAATGGAGAGCACCAGTTGTGTTTGCTACCAAGGCGGATGGTTCCCTTCATTTATGTGTAGACTACTGCGAGTTGAATAAAGTGATGAGGAAGAATAAGTATTCTCTACGCGGATAGATGATTTGTTTGATCAGTTGAGTGGCACGAGAGTATTCTCTCAGTTGGATCTCGCGACAGGTTTTCATCACTTAGAGTGGAAGCTGAAAGTATAGCTAAAACGGCATTTCGGACGCCATCTGGATTTTATAGGTGTTTGGTCATGCCATTCGGGCTGACCAATGCCCCAGCATACTTTGTGGATCTTATGAATAGGGTATTCAGAGATCATTTGAATAAGTTTGTCCTTGTGTTCGTGGATGATATTTTGGTCTATTCGAGGATAGAGGAAGAACACAAGGAACATTTAATAATAGTGATGGAGGTGTTGAGAAAACACCAAGTGAAAGCAAAGTTTTCTAAGTGTCACTTCTGGAGGAGAGAAGTGAGATTCTTGGGCCATGTTGTTTCAGAGAATGGTATTGTCGTGGATCCTGCGAAGGTAGCTACGATACAAGATTGGTCTACGCCCAAGAATGCAACGGACATAAGAAGTTTCTTGGGATTAGCTGGATATTATCGTAAGTTTATCCAAGACTTCTCCAAGATAGCAGCACCGTTGACTCAGTTGACCAAGAAGAATCAAGCTTTCGTCTGGAACGAAAAGTGCGAGAATGCATTCAAGAGTCTAAAAGAAAATTTGACATGTGCACCAGTGTTAGTCATTCCTAAGGGGAATGAAGAGATGACAGTATATACAGATGCATGCGGCACAGGGCTAGGGGTTGTATTGATGCAAGGAGGCAAGGTTGTATCTTATGCAAGTCGGCAACTAAAACCGCATGAGAAAAGATACCCTACCCATGATTTGGAACTGGCAGCGATCGTGTTCGCATTGAAGATGTGGAGACATTATCTCTTGGGAGAAAGATTCGAGTTGTTTACTGATCATAAATCGTTAAAGTATCTCTTCTCTCAGAAGGATCTAAATCTCCGACAGCAAAGATGGTTAGAATTCTTAGCTTCCTACGATTTCGACATCGCATATACACCAGGAAAGGGCAATGCGGTGGCTGATGCATTGAGTAGAAGACATGCCAGTTTAGGGGATGTGTTCCTAGAATGGAAGCAACTGGAGTACATCGCTGGGTATGATTTCAGACCAAAGTGCGAATTGGATCCAGAAATGTTAGCAAGTTTGACGATCAGACCCACTTTGATTGAGCGGATTGGTTCCAGTCAGAGGGACGATCCTAACCTATTGGAAATCATCTCAAAGTTAGAGATGGGAATCGACGAAGAGATGAATAAGTATGGGCTTGATCGAGATGGATGGCTTAAAAAGAATGGTAGACTAGTTGTACCCAATGTCAATGGATTGAGAGATGAAATGCTTAGAGAATGTCATCACTCAAAACTGACTATACACCTCGGTGGTAACAAGATGTACCGAAACATGAAGCAGACATACTACTGGGAAGGGATGAAAAGAGACATTGGGAAGTTTATATCCAAATGCATGAACTGCCAGCTAGTTAAAGCTGAGCAAAAGAAGCCTAGTGGTTTGCAACAACCATTAGAAATTCCAGAATGTAAATGGGAACAAGTGTCAATGGATTTCATTGATGGGTTACCAAGGACTAGATCGGGCCATGATAGCATTTGGGTGATTGTGGACCGATTGACTAAGAGTGCAAGGTTTATACCCGTCAAGTCAAACAGGACGGCAGCTAAATTAACGGAACTGTATATAAAGTGGGTAGTGAGATTTCATGGAATACCTATGGGCATTGTGAGTGACCGAGATCCTTTGTTGACTAGTGGATTTTGGAAGAGCTTACAAGAGTCGTTAGGATCAAAATTACATCTCAGTACCGCGTATCATCCTCAAACCGATGGTCAAACAGAGAGGGTGAATCATCTATTAGAAGACCTCTTGAGAGCCTGTGTATTGGATTTTGGTGGATCGTGGGATGATCATTTTCATCTAGTAGAGTTTGCATATAACAATAGTTATCAATCCAGTATTGGTATGGCTCCATTTGAAGCTTTGTACGGAAGACCGTTCAACTCACTGTCATGTTAGGTAGAAACTGGTGAGAAGTTTGTGCTTAGACCCGATGTGATAAGAGAAACTTCAGCTAAGATTAAAGTCATCCAATATCAAATGAAGGCTGCCCAAGATAGGAAGAAGAGTTATGCTGATAAGAGGAGAAAAGAATTAAAGTTCTCCATTGGCGACTTGGTGTTTGTCAAGATTTCTCCATTGAAGAGCGTGATACGATTTGGCAGGAGAGGCAAGTTAGCACCAAGATTTGTTGGTCCATTCCCAGTTCTTGAGCAAATTGGGAATTTGGCATACAAAGTTGAATTACCAGAGAAGATGGCAGGAGTTCACAACGTATTTCATGTTTCCCAGTTAAGGTAGTTCGTGCACGACCCAGATGTGACTATTCCACCTGATCAGTTGGATGATATCGAAGTTGAACCCGAGGCGGTTGGGAACCGCAAGCCTATGCGTATTGTTGGGAACGATACGAAGCAACTTCGAAGGAAAGTGGTGAAATTAGTCAAAGTTCAGTGGGGCGAGAATGAGAATGACTGTACTTGGTAGACAGAGGAGAGCATTAGGAAGACGTATCCCGAACTCTTCGCCTGGTAAGATTTCAGTTTCGATTTATCCTTTCTGCATGCTAGGATAGGTTTGTTTTGTTTGTTTTACATGTTTGATTGTTGTATGTGGCTGGTAGGCATGCGGGATCCTTTGTATGTTTTGGGTTAAGGAATTTCGGGGACAAAATTTCTTAAGGGGGGGAAGAGTGTAACGACCCACATTCTACGCATCGAAGGATCATAGAAAATCTATTTCTTTCACATACGAAGTCGTATGGTCATGTAACTTTGGGAGACGACTATTGAGGTCATTTTCCATGTTCATGATTTTTCCCGAATTTTAAATGACCATTTTGCCCCTAGCTAATCTTGTTTTGGCCGTAAATTTTGATTGAAAAGAAGTTTTGACCTGAAACTACTTCCATTGGCTCCGGATGATGGTTTACAATTCCGTAGAGTGGTCACATTAGCCAAACGAACTTACCGTTTGGGAGATATGGCTGAAACAATTTTCAGATATTGAAAAACAGCTTAATTGGGCTTAACCGGGTGATTAACAGCTAGGCCCAAAGGGGGATTTCGGGATTTGGAGTATTTAAGGGCTGTTAGGGTTAGGGATTTCGGTTTTTCTCATTTCCCAGCCGCCATATACATCTTAGGAAACCCTAACAATGGCCTCCAACATCTGGGATCATCCCTAATCACTTTCTAATCAAGGATTAGGCTTAGCAACATCAAATCAAGGCGGATTAGCACCAAATCAGAGTTGGAGCTGCTGCTAGGCATTGGAATTCGACCCATATAGTAGATTTTTTTTAGTTTTAAAGTTTAGTTGTGGCAAAGGTGAGTGATTTGCACAGTTTTGCACTAATTACGGTTAATTAAGAGTAATTAGTGAAGATTAATGAAATTAGACATGATAAAAAATTTGGAAAAATATTTATAAATTATTAAATGATGTTTTAGACCTCTTTTAGAAACTTGGGTGAATTTGATTAAGTTTTGCTAATCATATCTTTAGTTTTGCCTAAACATGCTTAAGGGAAAAATGGGATTTTGGGTATATTTGATCCATTTTACATGCTATAGTTGTTGTTTTGGTGTCTATGATTGATTGTACATGTTGCTATGACTGTATAGTATGATTTGTGATTGTCTAGAAGTGTTAGATTGGTCGAAAACGCCGTCGAATGGCGTAAACAGACACTAGAAGAAGTGTAGGAATCTGGCTGATCCGAACCGCTGGACGAAGGTCAACCCGATCCGAACCGATCTGGAGAGGGTGCTACGAACTGATATGAACCCGTGCTTATATGATGATCACGAACTGAATGAAGACCGATCCGGAGATGGTGACCAATAACCCGAGATGCAAAGGTAGTCCAATGGGAAGTTTGTACTCAGGATCCAGTTGGGAACCAACGAGTTAACTTCATGAGTTGGGCTTTGTTGCGGGATGTGTGCTATGTGGTTGTCGATATCTGTAACTTTGGATCACTATGTGTAGGGAGAACATGAACGGATTCAGGGCCATAGTGGCCTAGGTACAACTAAAGAGCTATAGACCAATGAAGTGGGGTCATTTGTAAAGGTTTGGTCATGACTCTATGTGGTGAGCTTGTTAATAGAAGTAGTTGTAAAAGTTGAACTTCGTCACTACTTCGATGGGTCTAGTGATCGAAGCAGTAGATATCGTATGCTTTACGCATTAAGTGAGAGATGTGAGGATGGTTGTTGTGTTAGATTTGTTTGCCATCATTATGACATGCACACCCCCAACCCCGTTATCTTTACACCATCTGTTCAATGGCACCTTAGAGTATTGTACGATATGTAGTGCTAACTCTTTGGTTGCAGATCCAGGTTTAGGTATGGTTTAGTATACCTGTTATTATTTTGTTTAGCTGCTTATCGCTCATACCAGACTTTTTGTCTGACCCAGAGTTTTATGTCTCTTCTTATTACTCTGGGTGCTCTCACGAGCTGACTAGAGACGGGTTAGCTAGGTATGCACGAGTAGCTGATCCGGAGACAAGCAGGAGGCTTCCACGTATGATACATATAGTATTCTCCCTATGTTGTTGAAGATCACTGCTTGGGCATTAGTAGTGCATCTTCTACTTTAGTTTTCTTTTACTTTAGAGACAGTTTAAAGCTGTAATAATGATGTTGGATCATAAGCTGTATTTGGACTTCCGCTGCTATGTTGGTTTAGTTTTCAGCTTATGCACTGTCTCGTCTGTTTTATGTCAAGATTATATTATTATTATATTTTGTTCCATGTGCAGTGAGACATTCTACAGGTTTTCGATTAGTTCATTCTCTTCTTACCTTTCTTTGGCGACCGTTCCGTACCAGTCGGGCATATGTACAGCGCACTTCCGGAGGAAATGCCGGCTGGTGCGGGGCGGGCCGTCACACTGAGTCCCGTGGCAGGGCTAATCAAGAAACACAGTACTCGGTCAGGAGCTTTCAGATATCCGCCGATTGCAGATGCTAAGGTCTGCTTTTACAGTGGTTATGGTCCCACTAGACCCCTCCCTCAACTAATGAAAGGCACCCAAGAATATCAACAATGAGAACTTAACCCCGACCCCCTATGCCCTTCAAACCTATTGGCCAACCACACCCATAACTAGATAGCAAAGTATATGGTCTTTTGGAGTTCTCCGCCTTTCTACTTTACATGCCGACTGAAGATAGTAGGTAGACGACGAGTTGCTATCACAGGGCACTAAATGGTCTCGCCGAATCACGCTGGCCCATCTTAGTCTTTTGATTGCCCCTTATTATTGCAGTCAAGGCATACTCATTGATTCACCTATGCAGACCTAACCTCTATGAGTACAGGCGGATCATCAGCCACTCACAGAGAAATACCAGGAGTACCCTACGTCCTCAGAAGCTGCATGCTTTCCCTTCCAGTCCTTTGGAGCCGTCAAACAATCAGATGAATGTGCGCTCCCCTTGTGCCTTATAACACCTCGATGATATACCATGTTGGGTTATTCACCCTCAATCGTATTGACTGGTCTAAGCACCTTACTTTTGCATGTTGTTAGACCCTATGTCTAAACATTCTTTTACGCGCTTGTTTCACTTAACCAGGTTTCCGGTTAACTCAATTATTCCAATTCATATTGAATTATTATTCAAATTACCAAGTTTCTCTTGCTTATTAATTTCAGTCATACAACTTAACTCATTTAAGTTTATTAATAAGATTACAACATGTTATTCTCTAGATTTTGGCCCAAGGTCTGTAATCCACAATCCCTTTTATATTCTTGTTTATTTCAATAACATGTTTTACTTAATATATAATTAAGTATATCTAATTCACATGTTTCCAATTAACATGTCACTTACCATTTATGATTATATATTACTTATTTCATTTCATAAGTTTTCCTCATCCTCTCTCATTTAATCATAATTCCAGTTTACGTCGTCAATACGACTTATCATTGTTTACTTATTAACTTAGTTCTATTAATTAAGGCCCACTAATAAGTTTCTCTACCCATTTATTATAATCTATGTTATAATTTCCCCTTGCCCCTAAGACAATTCTAAACATGTTATTCTTACCAACAAGTTTCAGACTCCCAGACTACTTAATTTATAATTAAGTACAATATATTTTCCCCCCTTTTCTTAACTGGTTTTAGGTTTTCCCCTTTTCTGATTACTTAATTTATAATTAAGTGTCACTTAACTTAACTCACCAGTTATCTCAATCCCTTACTTGTTTATTATAGCCTAAGTTATAATATTCACTTGTCCCTAGGACAAGTCTACCAATTATACAACATTTGCATTGATGTTTTTTTATTTATAATAGGTTATTATCATTCCCCTTTTAAACCATTTACTGTTGTAAACCGTTATTCTTCATTCTATGTAATATATGTTCCTTATTATATTAAGGAAACCACTTCATGCACCTTATCAGTTTGATAGATGGAATTAATTCTTTATTTTTATAATGTTTTCCCATCTAAATCCGTGGTAGCAAGTAATTTCTTTACTTTTCTATATTTATTGTGGCTTACTTGCAACAACGTTTTCAGAAATAAGCCATTTAGGGAAATACATCACTTTTCCCTCTTATCACACTAACTCATTTCATTACATCCCTTCCTTTCTTATTTTCTAAGTTAGACATTTAATTACCATCCTTGTCATTTATTCATATCTTTTTATATACATATATTTATTTATACATATAAGCATTAGACCTCTCACATTAAGCCTACACTTGTGGACGCTGGATTTGCCGATTGGGTCCAGGCAGACTTCTACCATAAGCCGACTTAACCTCGTGTCTTAGCACATGTTGTTAATTCTTGCACTCAGGCCTCTCATATTAGGTTCAACATTTGTGGCTGCTGGATATGGCGGTTGGGTCCGGGCAGACTTCCGCCACTAATGCAACCTAACCTCGTGCCATAAGTGTATTTACAATTTCTAATTGTAATCCTAGGCATATTCATTTTCATTCAATCACTTATGTTCATATCAAATTGCGCTTCTAAATTAAAATCTCAAAACATAATATATGTTATGTTCATTACATGAAAATTTTAGACATATTATCCTTTTTATTGTAATATAGTTTACAGTAATCTAATTTACATGTCATCCAATTTTTGCCTATATTTTGTCGCATGTCATTTTCAACATATGTTTAATTCTACTAGGACATGTAAACATTCAATTGGGTAATTATTTTAACATGTTGTTCAATCAATAATATGTCCTAAGTAAAGCATGTAATTACAATCACCGAATTAGCTATTCATATCCGAACAAGTTTATTTCCTTCAACATGTAAACATCCAATAACTTAGCCAATTCAACATAGGAATTTCCGGACATATTCATAACAACATTTCAATTCGTTACAATAGCAATTTATAATTAAATTGGCCATTTCACAATTTATTAAAAAGGGGATTGCTAAACGATAGTCATAACATTATCTAAAGGCGTAGCTTAAACCCACTCACCTTTAAGCTTTCTCCAAATTTTGGATCTTATCCGTTATATCATCCATGGTTTTCCTTTTCCCATTAATTTGATTCATAACCTAACGACCATGGATTTATTATTTCATGAAAAGAGATGGGAAAGAGAAATAATTTAAATAGATTGGTTCTTAGAGGTTTACCTTGCTTTCATGATTCAATAATCTTTTCATTAACATTGATTCCCTCTTCCAGATCTGAATTCATAATCCTCTTAGGCAAACATTTTAATTTCAGAATCGACTTGAGAAGAGAGAGAGAGAGAGAGAGAGAGAGAGAGAGGGAGCCATGGCAGAGCTCCAGTGCAGCCGCCGAATTATGATGTTTAGGGTTAGGTCTAGGGTCTTATTTATAGGTGCCCAAGACCTTATCGTACACGCAGCTCTGAGTCAGCAATGAACCCAGTTAAGAAAATAGTCCAGGTTCGCAAATGAATCTAGCCAAATTTTATCGTACACGCAGTGCTGAGTCAGCATTAGGTGCCGTAAGATGTTTTGGCGTAGAAATTTGAATTTCGAGTGTTTGAATTATTTTGGCGCAGAAATTTGATTTTTGAACTTTTGAATTTCTGGAATTTATTTAACTGTTTTATCCACATGAAATATTCTTATATGTATACAATTCATCTTCCGACCATTTTACGCGTATATATATATATATATATATATATATACACATACAATTTTTGTTTTATTTTCAAAATTCAAACGACGTTGCACCGTTATTTGATTCTTGTAATATTTCATTGACTGTAGCCTTATCTTGAATTTTATCTTTTGTATACATATAGTTATGCATATATATATATATATATATATATATATATTCTCATATATATACATATATTTTCTTTATTTCCTTATATGTACGTTCTTATCCTTCCAAAATTTGAATTTGTATACGTATATATATTTGCATGTTTAGTTGGCCCTCTCTAAAACAAAGGTATAAAATTATGCCGCCACCGAGGTTCGAACCCACGACCTCCATGTTACAAATCCAATGCCTTAACCAACTAAGCTATGAAGTATTTTGTTAATAAGTCTCAGAACAATGATAATTATTGTTCTCTCGTTACTTCTCTTTTTCATGTTAGTTACAATACTTATATTAAACCATTGCATGAATCTTTTTCTTTTAATGTTAATGCATTATGTTTGCAAATCAGTGCATGCAACATATTTACATTGCAAGCAACCAATCCTTTCTTTCTTTCAATGCATGCATTCATTTTTTTCAGTGCATGTATTTATTACATGCAATCCTTATTTTATTCTTTATTTTACATATTAATTTGTTTGTGTGTATATATATATATCTTGTGCGTATACAAACTTCTAGGCTTAATAACTTTTTCATATGATGTCCGTTTTACACAAATCAGGTGTCTATCTTGACCTGAATTCCGAGACGGATGCAATGGCACGGTCCATTTTACATAATTCTCCTTATTTAATTAAGTTATTCTTATTTTATTATCTTAAAAATACGGGGTGTTACATTCTCCCACTCTTAGGAAATTTCGTCCCCGAAATTTAATAGGGGTAAAATCAATTAAACCCTCGCATAATATACATCCATCATGTGTGCATCCAATTTTAGCAAACATTATGCACTTGTGCAAAGTGAAATACAACATAATAATGCATGTATGCCTAAATGGTACCTCTTATGTGTATGCAAATTTCTCAAAAATCCTTTTTAAAATATGATGCTCACATCCTAGATATACTGGCAGTTCTACATGAATGCAATATTATGAAAATCAAAATGCTTTTTCATCCAAATTTTCCCATACTCTTACTGAGTAAGAGCATAGTTCATCCAATTGTTGCATCCATAATCCTGCCAACCAACTTTATTTTTCGAATTTCAGAAAAATCTTACTTTCTAAATTCGATTTCTTATGTTACAAAAAGGTGGAAAATGGAAATTTTCACACCTTTCGTTTTTCTTTTGTATGCCTTTTTCCTACCGTACTTGGATTTTATCAAACAATGTATAAAGATTTCCTATTTTCCTATCCAAGAACATCCCACATAAGAAAGTTCCTTTGTTGTAGCTTTTCTTTTTCGTCTTAACTTGCAAAAAAAATTTCAAATCGCAAAACTGGAGTAGATACGGACAACTATTTTCCTTAATCAGGTTTATGAATTGTTCTTACCTATAAGGTTAGTTCAATCTCCTACTACAAGGTGCCAACATCCACTCTATTCTCATTTTCTACAACTTATTTTGTCCACCCAACAAAATTCTCTTTTAAACAATTTATCAAAAATAATTGTCAAAAGAGTAGAGACTTCAAAACTTTCTTGATTAAAAATTCTTGCATGAAATATAACTAGAAAAACTAGCGAGCTATACATGCTCTATAATATGCACCTTCTACTGAGAGAATTTTACTTTAAAACTCAATATGTACTTCTTTACATATTTTAAAACTATAGCTTTTAAGATTAAAACTTGAAAACACCATAAACCCTTTTTTCTAAAACTTTTATAATCTCAAGTTCTTAAAAGATAATAATGCGGTTAGATTCAAAGTGGGTTTCCAATTTTTCTAGGCTCTCCTAGACACTCCCCAAGGTCAATTCCCTCAACAATACATAATCCTAATCCATTTTTCTCTGTTCAACTTTTTCCAAAATACAAATCATATGGGATTTATTTTTCTTTTGTACAATGTATATTGTACACTTCCCAACCAAACTTCCTAAGGGTCTCAAATTTTCTTATTCATTCCTTTAGTGTACAAAACAAACATCCCAATTTATACCATATTATACTTTTTTATTTAGTGGATTCCTCTATGGATCTAGGTATATATATAATATATTTATATTTTTTAAAAATACAAATACGTTCACTCACTATTTATATAGGAATTCTAAACCTTAGCTCTGATACCAGATGTGACAACCCCAATTTCGATAGACCAATTTTTTTTCAAAATTCTGATCTATCGAAACGCGGATTGGTTTGCTCTGGTATCCTGCAAAAAAGACAAAGACAAAACATGTCAGAGGTCAGAAAAATATCTCATTGCAGAAAGGATAAAATATAGTATAATCAAAACATAGTGTTACCATATTATTAATACTGCCAACCAGTATCCAAAGCTATCATGTCTCTGCCACAATCTAACATGCGAGTATGTTATGAAAAGGGGGTCAGAACACAAGTTTTGGTGACTGGATTTAAACTATACACTTTGGATAATCTTACATATACCGTTCAATCATATTTTCTTATTTATTAGGTTACTTGGGTTAACAACACTCAAGGCTTACACACACGTCGTACCCATTACTCCCTAGTAGATTAACCTAATACAGTGTATATGTAGCTACCCCAACTAAGGTACACCCCATGGCACCCTACTCGCATGGTCTCCACCGTATCATCGTAGGAATATAGCAGTTCCTGATCCTACGCCCGAGTGTCGTACGGATTTCCGTATATATGTCAATGCTACGTATGTAAAGAACCACTACTTCTATATTACGTAAGCGTTTGGACTGCCGTCTTTGAACCATTCGATCGAATTAGGTTCCATCCTCGAATAATGCCCTCTAGTCTTATGGTACGCCACCCAAAGCAACATGAGTGTACCTAGACTTTCCCACATACGTATCGTCAATCGTTCTCGATGACTATTGCACATGTTCTCTATATGTGCGCCCGAGTCCCGTGGTAGGGCTAATCAAGAAACACGGAACTCGGTCGGGGGCTTTCAGATATCTGTCGATTGCAGATGCTAAGGTCTGCTTTTACAGTGGCTATGGTCCTACTAGACTCCTCCCTCAACTAATGAAAGGCACCCAAGAGTATCAAGAATGAGAACTTAACCCCGGCCCCCGATGCCCTTCAAACCTATTGGACAACCTCACCCATAACTAGATAGCAAAGTATATGGTCTTTTGGAGTTCTCCACCTTCCCGCTTTACATACTGACTGAAGATGGTAGGTAGACGACGAGTTGCTATCACAGGGCACTAACTGGTCTCACCAAATCACGCTGGTCTATCTTAGTCTTTTGATTGCCCCTTATATTTACAATCATGTCATACTCATTGGTTCACCTGCACAGACCTAACCTCTGTGAGTACAGGCGGATCATCTGCCACTCACAGAGGAATACCAAGAGCATCCTACGTCCCCAGAAGCCACGTGCTTCTCCTTCCAGTCCTTTGGAGCCATCAAACAATCAGATGAATGTTCGCTCCCCTCGTGCCTTATAACATCTCAATGATCTACTCTGTTGGGTTATTCACCCTCAACCGTATGGACTAGTCTAAGCATCTTACTTTAGCATGTTGTTAGACCCTATGTCTAAACATTCTTTTACGCGCTTGTCTGACCTCACCAGGTTTCCAATTAACTCGGTTATTCCAATTCATATTGAATTCTTATTCAAATTACCAAGTTTCTCTTGCTTATTAATTTCAATCATACAACTTAATTCATTTAAGTTTATTAATAAGCTTACAACATGTTATTCTCTAGATTGTGGCCCAAGGTCTGTAATCCACAATCCCTTTTATATTCTTGTTTGATTTCAATAACATGTTTTACTTAATATGTAATTAAGTAGATCTAATTCACGTGTTTCCAATAATTATATCACTTACCATTTATGATTATATATAACTTATTTCATTTCATAAGTTTTCCTCATCCTCTCTCATTTAATCATAATTCCACTTTACATCGTCAATACGACTCATCATTGTTTACTTATTAACTTAGTTCTATTAACTAAGGCCCATTAATAAGTTTCTCTACTCATTTATTATAACCTATGTTATAATTTCTCCTTGTCCCAAGGACAAGTCTAAACATGTTATTCTTACTAACGGGTTTCAGACTCCCAGACTACTTAATTTATAATTAAGTACAATATATTTTCCCCCATTTTCTTAATTGGTTTTAGGTTTTTCCCTTTGTTGATTACTTAATTTACAATTAAGTGTCACTTAACTTAATTCACCAGTTGTCCCATTCCCTTACTAGTTTATTATAACCTAAGTTATAATATTTACTTGTCCCTAGGACAAGTCTTCCTATTATACAACATTTTCATTGATGTTATTTATTTATAATAGGTTATTATCATTCCCCTTTTAAACCATTTACTGTTGTAAACCATTATTCTTCATTCTCTGTAATATATGTTCCTTATTATATTAAGGAAAACACTTCATGTACATTATCAGTTTGATAGAAGGAATCAATGATTTATTTTCATTACATTTTCCCATCTAAATCCATGGTAGCAAGTAATTTCTTTAATTTTTATATTTAATGTGGCTTACTTGTAACAACGTTTTCGGAAATAAGCCATTTAGGGAAATACATCACTTTTCCCTCTTATCACACT
Organism: Allium sativum; assembly: GCA_030737875.1. Taxonomy (NCBI): domain Eukaryota; kingdom Viridiplantae; phylum Streptophyta; class Magnoliopsida; order Asparagales; family Amaryllidaceae; genus Allium; species Allium sativum. The sequence continues at coordinate 363,365,730 of CM060916.1, read as the reverse complement.
AACTCAGTTCATTACATCCCTTTCTTTCTTATTTTCTGAGTTAAACATTTAATTACCATCCTTTCCATTTATTCATATCTTGTTATATACATATATTTATTTACATAAATATAAGCACTAGACCTCTCACATTAAGCCTACACTTGTAGATGCTGGATTTGCCGGGCGGGTCCGGGCAGACTTCCACCACAAGATGACTTAACCTCGTGTCTTAGCACATGTTGTTAATTCTTGCACTTAGGCCTCTCACATTAGGTTCAACATTACTGGCTGTTGAATATGCCGGTTGGGTCCGGGCAGACTTCCGCCACTAATGCAACCTAACCTCGTGCCATAAGTGTATTTACAATTTCTAATTGTAATCCTAGGCATATTCATTTTCATTCAATCACTTATGTTCATATCAAATTGCGCTTCCAAATTAAAATCTCAAAAAATAATATATGTTATGTTCATTACATGAAAATTTTAGACATATTATCCTTTTTACTGTAATATAGTTTACAGTAATCTAATTTACATGTTATCCAATTTTTTCCTATATTTTGTCGCATGTCATTTTCAACATATGTTTAATTCTACTAAGACATGTAAACATTCAATCGGGTAATTATTTTAACATGTCGTTCAATCAATAATACGTCCCAAGTAAAGCATGTAATTACAATCACTGAATTGGCTATTCATATCCTAACAAGTTTATTTTCTCCAACATGTAAACATTCAATAACTTAGCCAATTCAACATAGTAATTTCCTGACATATTCATATCAACATTTCAATTCATTACAACAGCAATTTATAATTAAACTGGCCATTTCACAATTTATTAAAAAGGGAAATGCTAAACGATATAGCTTAAACCCACTCACCTTTAAGCTTTCCCCAAATTTTGTATCTAATGTGTTATATCATCCATGGTTTTTCTTTTCCCTTTAATTTGATTCACGGCCTAACGACCATTGATTTATTATTTCATGAAAAGAGAAGGGAAAGAGAAGTAATTTAGATAGATTAGTTCTTAGATGTTTACCTTGCTTTCATGATTCAATAATCTTTTCATTAACGTTGATTCCCTCTTTCAGATCTGAATTCATAATCCTCCTAGGATAACATTTTAATTTCAGAATAGATTTGAGAAGAGAGAGTGAGAGGGAGCCATGGCAGAGCTCCAGTGCAGCCGCCGAATTATGATGTTTAGCATTAAGTCTAGGGTCTTATTTATAGGTGCTCAAGACCTTATCGGGCACGCAGCGCAGAGTCAGCATTGAACCCAGTTAAGAAAATAGTCCAGGTTCGCCAATGAATCAAGCCAAATTTTATCGTACACGCAGTGCAGAGTCAGCATTGGGTCCCGCAAGCTGTTTTGGCGTAGAAATTTGAATTTCGAATGTTTGAATTATTTTGGCGTAGAAATTTGATTTTTGTACATTTGAATTTCTGGAATTTATTTAACTGTTTTATTCACATGAAATATTTTTATATGTATATAATTCCTCTACGGACCATTTTATGCGTATATATATACGTGCAATTTTCGTTTTATTTTTAAAAATTCAAACGATGTTGCACCGTTATTTGATTCTTGCCATATTTCATTGACTGTAGCCTTACCTTGAATTTTATCTTTTGTATACATATATTTATGCATATATATATACATACATTCTCATATATATATATATATATTCTCATATATATACATATATTTTCTTTATTTCCTTAAATGTACATTCTTATCCTTTCAAATTTTGAATTTGTATACGTACATATATTTGCATATTCAGTTGGCCCTTTCTAAAACAAAGATATAAAATTATGCCGCCACCGGGGTTCGAACCCCCGATCTCCATGTTACAAATCCAATGCCTTAACCAACTGAGTTATGAAGTCTTTTGTTAATAAGGCTTAGAACAATAGTAATTATTGTTCTCTCCTTACTTCTCTTTTTCAAAACCATTGCATGAATCTTTTTCTTTTAATGTTAATGCGTTATGTTTGCAAATCAGTGCATGCAACATATTTACATTGCATGCAACCAATCCTTTCTTTCTTCCAATGCATGCATTACATTTTTTTTCAGTGCATGTATTTGTTACATGCAATCTTATTTTATTCTTTATTTTACATTTTAGTTTGTTTGTGCGTGTGTGTGTGTGTGTATATATATATATATATATATATATATATATATATATATATATTTCTCTTGTGCGTATACAAACTTCTAGGCTTAATAACTTCTTCATATGATGTCCGTTTTACGCAAACCAAGTGTCTATCCTGACCAGAATTCTGAGACGGACGCAATGGGGCAGTCTGTTTTACTTAATTTTCATTATATAATTAAGTTATTCTTATTTTATTATCTTAAAAATACGGAATGTTACATTCTCCCACCCTTAGGAAATTTCGTCCCCGAAATTTAATAAGTGTAAAATCAATTAACCCTTCGCATAATGTATATCCATCATGTGTGCATCCAATTTTAGCAAACATTGTGCACTTGTGCAAAGTGAAATACAACATAATAATGCCTGTATGCAAATTTCTCAAAAATCCTTTTTAAAATAAGATGCTCACATCCTAGATATACTGGCAGTTCTACATGAATGCAATACTATGAAAATCAAAATGCTTTTTCATCTAAATTTTCCCACATTCTTACTGAGTAAGAGCATAGTTCATCCAATTGTTGCATCCATAATCCTAACAACCAACTTTATTTTTCGAATTTTAGAAAAATCTAATTTTCTAAATTCGATTTCTTATGTTACAAAAAGGTGGAAAATGGAAAATTTCACACCTCCCATTTTTCTTTTATATATCTTTTTCCAACCGTACTTGGATTTAATCAAACAATGTATAAAGATTTCCTATTTTCCTATCCAAGCACATCACACATAAGAAAATTTTCTTTGTTGTAGCTTTTCTTTTTCGTCTTATCTTGCAAAAAAAAATCAAATCGCAAAACTGGAGTAGATACAGACAACTATTTTCCTTAATCGGGTTTATGACTTGTTCTTACCTATAAGGTCAGTTCAGTCTCCTACTACAATGTGCCAACATCCACTCTATTCTCATTTTCTACAACTTATTTTGTCCACCCAACAAAATTCTATTTTAAATAATTTATCAAAAATAATTGCCAAAAGAGCAGAGACTTCAAAACTTTCTTGATTAAAAATTCTTATATGAAATATGACTAGAAAAACTAGCGAGATATACATGCTCTGTAATATGCACCTTTTACTGAGAGAATTTTACTTTAAAACTCAATATATACTTCTTTACATATTTTAAAACTATAGCTTTTAAGATTAAAATTTGGAACACCATAAACAGTTTTTTTTCCCAAACTTTTATAATATCAAGTTATTAAAAGTTAATAATGGGGTTAGACTCAATGCGGTTTTCCATTTTTTTTCTAGGCTCTCCTAGACACTCCCCAAGGTCAATTCCCTCAACTATATATAATCCTAATCCATTTTTCTCTGTTCAACTTTTTCCAAAATACTAATCATATGGGATTTATTTTCCTTTCATACAAACCATATTGTACACTTCCCAACCAAACTTCCTAAGGGTTTTAAATTTCCTTATTCATTCCTTTAGTGTACAAAACAAACATCCCATTTCATTCCATATTATACTCTTCTTATTTATTGGGTTCCTCTATGGATCTTGGTATATATATAATATATTTATATTTTTAAAAAATACAAATATGTTCACTCACTATTTATATAGGAATTCTAAACCTAAGCTCTGATACCGGATGTGACAACCCCAATTTCGATAGACCGAATTTTTTTCAGAATTCTGATCTATCGAAATGCGGATTGGTTTGTTCTGGTATCCTGCAGAAAAGACAGAGACAAAACATGTCAGAGCTCAGAAAAATATCTCACAGCGGAAAGGATAAAACATAGTATAATCAAAACATAGCCTTACCGTATTATTAATACTGCCTAACCAGTATCCAAAGCTATCATGTCTCTGCCATAATCTAACCTGCGAGTATGTTATGAAGAGGGGGTCAGAACACAAGTTCTGGTGACTGGATTTAAACTATACACTTTGGATAATCTTACATATATCGTTCAATCATATTTTCTTATTTATTAGGTTACTTGGGTTAACAGCACTCAAGGCTTACACACACGTCGTACCCATTTATTCCCTAGTAGATTAACCTAATACGGTGTATATGTGGCTACCCCCAACTAAGGTACACCCCAGGGTACCCTACTCGTACGGTCTCCACCGTACCATCGCATGAATATGACAGTCCCTAATACTACATCTGAATGTCGTACAGATTTCTGTATATATGTCGATGCTACGTTTGCAAAGAACCACTACTTCTATATTACGTAAGCATTCGGACTGCCATCTTTGAACCATTCGATCGAATTAGGTTCCATCCTCGAATAATGCCCTCTAGTCTTATGATACACCACCTAGAGCGATATGATTGTACCTAGACTTTCCCGCATACGTATCGTCAATCGTTCTTGATGTCTATTGCACATGTTCTCTATATGTGCGCCTGACTCCCGTAGCAGGGCTAATCAAGAAACACGGAACTCGATCGGGGGCTTTCAGATATCTGTCGATTGCAGATGCTAAGGTCTGCTTTTACAGTGGCTATGGTCCCACTAGACCCCTCCCTCAACTAATAAAAGGCACCCAAGAATATCAAGAATGAGAACTTAAACCCCGGCCCCCTATGCCCTTCAAACCTATTGGACAACCTCACCCATAACTAGATAGCAAAGTATATGGTCTTTGGAGTTCTTTGCCTTTCCGCTTTATGTACTGACTGAAGATGGTCGGTAGACGATGAGTTGCTATCACAAGGCACTGACTGGTCTCGCTGAATCACGTTGGTCCATCTTAGTCTTTTGATTGCCCCTTATTATTGAAATCAAGGCATACTCATTGGTTCACCTATGCAGACCTAACCTCTGTGAGTACAGGCGGATCATCTGCCACTCACAGAGGAATACCAGGAGTACCCTACGTCCCCGAAAGCTGCATGCTTCCACTTCCAGTCCTTTGAAGTCGTCAAACAATCAGATGAATGTGCGCTTCCCCTCGTGCCTTATAACACCTCGATGATCTACACTATTGGGTTATTCACCCTCAACCGTACGGACTGGTCTAAGCACCTTACTTTAGCATGTTGTTAGACCCTATGTCTGAACATTCTTTTACATGCTTGTCTCACCTCACCAGGTTTCCAGTTAACTCTGTTTTTTCAATTCTTATTCAATTCTTATTCAAATTACCATGTTTCTCTTGCTTATTAATTTCAGTCATACAACTTAATTCATTTAAGTTTATTAATAAGCTTACATCATGTTATTCTCTAGATTGTGGCCCAAGGTCGGTAATCCACAATCCCTTTTATATTCTTGTTTGATTTCAATAACATGTTTACTTAATATGTAATTAAGTATATCAAATTCACATGTTTCCAATTAACATGTCACTTACAATTTATGATTATATATAACTTATTTCATTTCATAAGTTTTCCTCATCCTCTCTCATTTAATCATAATTCCACATTACGCCGTCAATACGACTTATCGTTGTTTACTTATTAACTTAGTTTTATTAACTAAGGCCCATTAATAAGTTTCTTTACACAATTATTATAACCTATGTTATTATTTCCCCTTGTCTCTAGGACAAGTCTAAACATGTTATTCTTACCAACGGGTTTCCGACTCACAGACTACTTAATTTATAATTAAGCACAATATATTTTCCCTCTTTTCTTAACTGGTTTTAGGTTTTCCCCTTTTCTAATTACTTAATTTACAAAAATGTCACTTAACTTAATTCACCAGTTATCCCATTCCCTTACTAGTTTATTATAACCTAAGTTATAATATTCACTTGTCCCTAGGAAAAGTCTACCTATTATACAACATTTTCATTGATGTTATTTATTTATAATAGGTTATTATCATTCCCCTTTTAAAGCATTTACTATTGTAAACCATTATTCTTCATTCTCTGTAATATATGTTCCTTATTATATTAAGGAAAACACTTCATGCACCTTATCAGTTTGATAGAAGGAATCCATATTTATTTTCATAACGTATTCCCATCTAAATCCGTGGTAGCAAGTAATTTCTTTACTTTTCTATATTTATTGTAGCTTACTTGCAACAACGTTTTCAGAAATAAGCCATTTAGGGAAATACATCACTTTTCCCTCTTATCACACTAACTCAGTTCATTACATCCCTTCCTTTCTTATTTTCTAAGTTAGACATTTAATTACTATCCTTGTCATTTATTCATATCTTGTTATATACATATATTTATTTATATATATAAGCACTAGACCTCTCACATTAAGCCTACACTTGTGGAAGCGGGATTTGCCGGGCGGGTCCGGACAGACTTCTACCACAAGCTGACTTAACCTCGTGTCTTGGCACATGTTGTTAATTCTTACACTTAGGCCTCTCACATTAGGTTCAACATTAGTGGCTGCTGGATATGTCAGTTGGGTCTGGGTAGACTTCCTCCACTAATGCAACCTAACCTCATACCATAAGTGTATTTACAATTTCTAATTGTAATCCTAGGCATATTCATTTTCATCCATTCATTTATGTTCAAATCAAATTGCGCTTCCAAATTAAAATCTCAAAACATAATATATGTTATGTTCATTACATGAAAATTTTAGACATATTATCCTTTTTACTATAATATAGTTTACAGTAATCTAATTTACATGTCATCCAATTTTTGCCTATATTTTGTCGCATGTCATTTTCAACATATGTTTAATTCTACTAGGACATGTAAACATTCAATCGGGTAATTATTTTAACATGTCATTCAATCAATAATATGTCCCAAATAAAACATGTAATTGCAATCACTGAATTGGCTATTCATATCCTAACAAGTTTATTTTCTCCAACATGTAAACATTCAATAACTTAGCCAATTCAACATAGGAATTTCCTGACATATTCATATCAACATTTCAATTCGTTATAACAACAATTTATAATTAAACTGGCCATTTCACAATTTATTAAAAAGGAGAATGCTAAACGATAGTCATAACATTATCTAAGGGTTATAGCTTAAACCCACTCACCTTTAAGCTTTCCCCAAATTTTGGATTTGATCTGTTATATCATCCATGGTTTTCCTTTTCCCTTTAATTTGATTCACGACCTAATGACCATGGATTTATTATTTCATGAAAAGAGAAGGGAAAGAGAAATAATTTAAATAGATTAGTTTTTAGAGGTTTGCCTTGCTTTCATGATTCAATAATCTTTTCATTAATGTTAATTCCCTCTGCCAGATCTGAATTCGTAATCCTCCTAGGCTAACATTTTAATTTCAGAATAGATTTGAGAAGAGAGAGAGAGGGAGCCATGGCAGAGCTCCAGCGCAGCCGCCGAATTATGATGTTTAGCGTTAGGTCTAGGGTCTTATTTATAGGTGCTCAAGACCTTATCGTACACGCAGCGCTGGGTCAGCATTGAACCCAGTTAAGAAAATAGTCCAGGTTCGCAAATGAATCTAGCCAAATCTTATCTTACACGCAGTGTTGAGTCAGCATTGGGTCCCGCAAGCTGTTTTGGTGTAGAAATTTTGAATTTCGAATGTTTGAATTGTTTTGGCGCAGAAATTTGATTTTTGAACTTTTGAATTTCCGGAATTTATTTAACTGTTTTATTCACATGAAATATTCTTATATGTACACAGTTCCTCTACCAACCATTTTATGCGTATATATATATATATATATATATATATATATATATGCACACTTTTCGTTTTATTTTCAAAATTCAAACGATGTTGCACCATTATTTGATTCTTGCCATATGTCATTGATTATAGCCTTAACTTGAATTTTATCTTTTGTATACATATATTTATGCATATATATATATATATATATATATATATATTCTCATATATATATACACATATATTTTCTTTATTTCCTTATATGTATGTTCTTATCCTTTCAAATTTTGAATTTATATATGTACATATATTTGCATGTATAGTTGGCCCTCTCTAAAACAAAGAAACAAATTATGCCAGCCACCGGAGTTTGAACCCCCGACCTCCATATTACAAATCCAATGCCTTAAACAACTGAGCTATGAAGTCTTTTGTTAATAAGTCTTAGAATAATGATAATTATTGTTCTCTCCTTACTTCTCTTTTTCATGTTAGTTACAATACTTAAATTAAACCATAGCATGAATCTTTTTATTTTAATGTTAATGCATTATGTTTGGAAATCAGTGGATGCAACATATTTACATTGCATGCAACAAATCCTTTCTTTCTTTCAATGCATGCATTACATTTTTTTTTCAGTGCATGTATTTATTACATGCAATCCTTATTTTATTCTTTATTTTATATTTTAATTTTTTTGTATATGTATGTATATATATATATATATCTCTTATGTGTATACAAACTTCTAGGCTTAACAACTTCTTCATATGATGTCCGTTTTACGCAAACCAGGTGTCTATCTTGACCAGAATTCCGAGACAGACGCAATGGCGCAGTCCGTTTTACTTAATTATCATTATTTAATTAAGTTATTCTTATTTTATTACCTTAAAAATACGCGGTGTTACATATTCAATTTTGATTTGAAAATAGAAATGAAGTGGAAATCGTTTTTAAAATGAATTTAAAACGAATTTATAAAGAAATATTCAATTTTGATTTGAAAATTGAAATGAAGTGGAAATAGTTTTTAAATGAATTTAAAACAAATTTATAAAGAAATATTCAATTTTGATTTGAAAATTGAAATAAAGTGGAAATTGTTTTTAAAATGAATTTAAAACGAATTTATAAAGGAATGTCCAGTTTTGATTTAAAATTGAAATGGAAGTGGAAATCGTTTTTAAAACAAATTTAAAAATGATTTATAAAATATGTTTTAAAACAAAATCGAAGATATATATATATATATATATATATATATAATGATCTGAATAGAATGTGCCGCGCAACGGCCGTTCGCGAATTTCGGCCATTAAATTCAAATGGACGTAACGGGAGATCCAACTGTCGGATTCTCCTAAAACCGGAGCCATTGTGTTTGTATCGAAAAGAGCTTTCCAACGAATATAAGAGATTTAGATTTGAAAGGTTGGATTTCAAATTATGTCCAAATCAATTTTAGAAAAGGTCGTTATGAATGCAGTTCGGTGACCGTTAATGGAAACCAACTGAAATGGCGATATTAAAATTACTATAAATGTGGACAAATTGTGAAAAATCATAATAAATGAATTGGATAGATTTTGGATGAAAAATTCCATATTTGAAAAAATAAAATATATGTTTATCTAAAAGAACTTGTTATTAACTAGAATAATAATCCGATTATTTTTAGAAATAAATAAATTGGATTTGAAAATGGTTTTAAAATAATTAGAATTTTCCAACGAATAAATTGGAATGGATTTGAAATGGAAATAATCTTCAGAATATTTCGATATTGAATTCCGTAATTATACTAAAATTGTTGAGGAATTTGGAAGATATATATACACACATCGTTATTCCCGATATGATATTTGTTGGTTTCAGAATTCAATATTGAATACAAGCCGAAATAATTTCTATTCAGAGCCTTGTATTTAATATCAAATTGGATTTTGGGTTTATCGTGAATAGGTCTTTATTAACACTGTTCTTAAACCCCGATGAGAAAAGAATAAATCTTTTAAATAAGATTTAGCGAAGTTTTCCAATTAATTAATATTTAGTTGGAATTGAATTGAAATTGGATTTTGGGTTTATCATGAACGGTGTTTTAAATAACATTTGTTCTTTAACCTAATTAACAGTGAAGAGATGATAAGGAATTTATAAATCTTTTTATTAAGATTTAATAGAAATTTTCCAAAGTAAAGTTTCCAATTTAATATATTAAATTGGAATCAAATGGAATTCGATTTGGTAATAATCGAGACGAGCTTCTGTGAAGGAAGACCGTTACTATATATAGAATTTAAAAGGCTTTGCCACTATTCCATTTATGTTATTAGTCTGATACCGGAATTTAGATCGATTATGCACTATTACAATTTCCGTGTAGATTCCATTTTGATGGAGGATGATTTTGGGTTTATCGTGAATGATGATTTAAATACCATGCGTTCTTTAACCCAGTTAAAGACGGGATTTATTTCCTAAGTTTAAATAATCATTAAATAATGATTATTGGAGATTAAAACCGAACTAGAGTTATAATAAATCTTTAATTAGATTGAAATAAGAATGGGATAATTAAATTTATCGAATTCATGAAATGATCGAGAATGGAGCACCACCAGCCTTACTCCAGGCGATAGTTAAATCTTTAATTAGAATTGAAATGTGAAATGGTAATTAAATTTACAGATAACACCGTGGGTGTTAGATATGGAGTACTCCCAGTTTTTCTCCATGAGATGAATAGGTTGGGATTGGAAAATAAAATAAATGATTACTTCGGTAAGGTCGATAATCTCGACTAGTTAATAAACCTTGTTTTAGTTTAAATGGTGAAAAGATTTAATAAAATGTTTTGAATTAATATCAAAAGAAAGATTAAAGAAGGGATTTAAAAGAATTTATCTTTGATAAAATTAATGGGAACCTTTCCCTAAAAATGTGAATATTTGAATAAAAGAATATTCTTGATTGGAATGAGGCGTATAATGTGTTTTTATAGCACTTGATTATTGATTATAAAATACGCGACTTATTCGGAAAGACCGGGTTTATCCCATTCTTAATAACTGATACGACGATTAAATGTCGACGATGAAGATGGTAGTCGAAGACCGGAGATCTTTGCATCATACGTATGCTTACTGATGCCTTGATTGGGATGATCCCCCGGGACAAGGTAATAAGTGGTGATCGTCCAAACATACATGGAGATCGACTGGATATGCGAGGACCTCTCTCCTGTTTGGACATGTGGGATGAGGAATAAGGTGCCTCCGGTTTCGTTCAGATCCAGAATGGAATTGTAAATGGATGTTTGTGTTTGACATAAGATTTCATTCTGTGTCGATTGATTTCTATTAAATATATATATCTGTTTGCTAATGGAGAATTTGTTCTTATTCTTAACACCTTTCTCTGAGACGAACAAGCTTAGAGGTTATATATTGATAGACATCAGTTGCATGGCGTGAATTGTCAGTGTGGCATGCTGAGATGCAAATGATCAAGGCTTTTGTTGAAAAGCAGAGTCTTGTGGACGATGATCAAAGCACGACTTTAATTAGCATAGCTTTGTGTATAGCGTTAATTCGCGAGCTTCACACGCCGGTATGAAACAGAAACAGGATGAAGGATCCAGAGAGAACATGCGTTTCTTTATAGTTAGGAGTGGTGTCATGGTATGGAGCCCAAACATTTTACTTATGTGGATGTTGGAAAGCAATGTGCCTCGGATATGATGATCGACATACTGACTAGATTTTACGCCCCATAGGGCGGGGAAACGTATTGTTCAGGAATTATAATCCATTAAAGTAAGTGTGGACCATCCCTGTGGCTCCAGATGCAGCTGCGGCTGAATCCTGAGACATGGTAGGCTAGATTGTCTCGAATCGGAAGGAGAGATCCCTTGTCTTGGTTCATGATGGAAATTGTAATAACCCGGAAAATCTGGGCCAGTTTAAAATTTTTATTTTGGCAATTTTAGCGAATTTTGAATATTTAAAATAGATTATTTTAAATAATATCGACCGGAAAATTTATTTTGAATATAATTCGAACGTATATATTATACGCGTCGTCGTTAGAATATAAATATTTATATATAATTATAAATAGAATTGAAAATGGCGCGGTAGTTCGATAATTCGATTTCAAACTTCAATTGAATGTACCGGGTGCAAAACAATCCGGATTTTAGTGAAACCAAAAACATTATGATCTAATTGATAATATCTTTCCAACGAATCCGAAAGATCAAGATTTCATAGCGGGAATCAAAAGATATGTCCAGTTGAAAATTCTGAATAGTCGCTATGGAATTCAGGCCCTTAAAAATAGACATTTTGCAAACGACTTCGGATTTCGACGAAACCAGTTTTGTTGGGTCCGTGATGTCAAGTTATTGCTAGATTCCAAATTTCATAATTTTTCGAATCAATATGTGAGCGTGGCAAAGGAAAACGCGTTTGACCAGTTTCAGTTGATTTTAATCGACTGGAAATTGGCCATTTTTCATACGGTCTCAGAATTCGACGAAACTAGTTTTGTTAGGACCGTATCGTCAATACGAAGCTAGAAAATATTTTTCTAGAATTTTTAAAGTTAATATGGGACCCCGGTAATTTGAAATGTACGTTTAAAATTCAATATAGTGATTTAAATGTAAATTTAACGGAAACTGATTCAAACGATCAAATCAACCTACGATACATATCCCATTGTGTTCGGAATGGGGGTAAAACGCTATGGACGACAGGCGGTGGACCTCGTTTCGAGGTCGTATGTAAAAGTCAAGTTTTTAAAAAAAAAAATTAATTAAATAAATAAAATAAAATAAAAAACCCTCCTCTCCTTTAACCCGCTGCCCCCCCCTTTTCCCTTCATAATCGATTTCAGCAGAAGAGAAAGAAAAAAAATCCATCGAGGACGGAGACCGACCGCCCATCGCCGCCACCGGAGGCGCCCACCTCCGTCCAAGCTCGCCGCCCTCCCCTTCCCTTCCTCGACTGCGACGCCCGAACCCCCCTCGCCCTCGCGTCCCGCTCCTCTTCCCCACCTCCGTCCAAGGTCGCCACCCACCTCCCTCCAGCGCCTCGCGAACACCCCCCCTCCCCCCAGCAGCGAGGCAACCACCGACGCCCCCCCCCCCCCCCTCCTCTCCGATTCCTGTAAGTTTTTTTATTTTTTTTAATTTATTTTTCAATTTTAGTTATTGTTCTATTCGATTTTAAAACTGATTTTTTATAGTTAACAAGAACAGATTTTTATTAATTTAAAAGCATTGATTTTTAGTTTAGAAAAGAATAAATGTTTATTTAGGAAAAATAGTTCTTCTTAAACTAGAAAGATGCGATTTTTATTAACTAGGTAAGATTAGTTTTTTAAATCAAAATGATTTGATTTTGAAAAGTAAAGATTTGATTTTGAATTATGGAAGTTAAAAATATAATTTTTATATAAGGAAGATAATCAAAATATGATTTTTATATTTTTAAAGTATTAAAAATATAATCTTTACTATATAGAAGATGTAAAAATATGATTTTTATATTTTTAAAGAATTAAAAATATAATTTTTACATGTTAGGAATATTAAAAATATCATCTTTTTATAGGTAGCAAAATAAAATGCGATTTCTATAGGGATGGAATTGAAAAGGTAAAATCTTTAAAAATAAAAAGACGATATTTTAATAATAGAAAAGGCGAAAACTTTATTTTTATAAAGGCGAAAACTTTATTTTTATAAAGGCGAAAACTTTATTTATGAAAGGGCGAAATCTTTATATAGAGAATAGCGTTATAAAAATATAATCTTTATCTATATAACATCGTCGTAAAAATTCGATTTTTATATATTGAATAGCATAGTAAAAATTCGATTTTTAAATGTATGAAGCAATTATGAAAATATGATTTTTAAATTGAAAGTAAACAAATAAAAATGTGACTTTTATTTTAAAGACATCAAAATATAAAAATGTGTGATTTTTATATATGTAGTGACTACGGGCAACGAAGATGATAAAAAGGCGAGAATGAAGAAGATTTCTATCAAAGAAGAGTCAAGGTGTTTGGATAGCTATTGGTGAGAACTTCTCACTCCAAACTTCTTTTTCTAGTTATATTTATATATACTAGGATGCAGACGGTGCTTAGTAGCACCCGACACAATCGTCCACAGACCATGGACTTGTTTGTTTGGTTGCATAGATTAGTTAGATGATTTGATTTGAAATTGAATTGTTTGATGAATTGAATGGATTTGATTGATGTGTGAATGGCGTGGGCCTTCACTAGACCGGGGATAAGGCTAGGCCTCGTCCCGTTTCTAGTATCGTGCCGTTATGCCGCCGAAATTTTCTAAAATATGTTAGAAAAATAAAAATATCATTTTTATTGTGTAAATGAAATGAATAGAAATTCATGTGTTAAAATAGAATATATTATCGTTAAAAATATAATTTTTAACGTGAAAGTGAATAAATAAATATTTATAAACAAATCGGCCGATTTGTTTATATACACTGATTTGACTGATATTGATTGGGTCGATAAATTTTACACATCGCCCAACTGCACAAATAAAATCTGTGTTTGATTGTTTGAAACCCCACACGGGTGTTGGGATGAAATTTGAAGTTCACTCATCATGATTGATTAAATATGTCGATCGATTGATTGACAGGCTGTTATAAGCGTTAGATATTTATATTTGATGCTTATGCAGTTGTGTGGTGCACTTTGGATGATGGTTGATTGTTTATCAATGCTATTATATACATGTGTTGTATGGAATCCATATAATTAATGTTATATGGTGATTGATTGGGCCTCATTCCAATCGGGACAATAATGAATATTATAAAAGAAAATTCATGTGTTGAATATAAAAATAGTCATGTGTTGACGATGTTCATGTGTTGAGTGAAATATTTTATACAATGAAATTTACATCTTTATCATATCTAAAATTAGAACTACTTCCCAGTAGAAGTCTAATTAAAATCAAATGATAGATACCATAGTTTTATAAAATATTTTACATAACAACAATAGTGATGTGTTGACAGCACTCATGTGGTGAGATTAGTCGTGTGTTGAAAGAAATATAGATTCATGTGTTGAATGGGAAAAATATTCATTTGTTGAATAGAATAAAGAAGTTGTGGAAAATATAAAGCCGTGTTGATTAGTTTTGCGCCATTTTGACGTGAACGATATTTATATCGATTTTATTCAAATTGAAATGAATATTATAACAAATTCGAATTGAAAAGAAGACGAATTTGAATTGAGTATAAAAGGACTTCGAATGGAATTGAATATAAAACAAATTCAAGTTGAATTGAAAACGAACTGAAATTTAATTGAATTCGAATCGAAATTAAATTGAAATCAATTTGAATTGAAACGAATTTGAATTTGAATTGAATTGAAACGAATTTGAATTTGAATTGAATTGAAACGAATATGAATTCGAATTAAATAAAATTGAAATGAATTCGAGTTGAATTGAAATCAAATCGATTTGAAATTGAATATAGAAGTTGGATTGTTTTAGAAACGAATTTAAAATGATTTATAAAATTCGTTTTAAATAGAAATCGACGAAATATATATTATATATATTATATATATATATAATATAATGGCCTGAATAGAACGCGCCGCGCCGCGGCAGTTCGTGAATTTCGACCATTTATTTCAAACGGACATTGCGGGAGATCCGACCGTCGGATTCTCCTAAAACCGGAACCGTTGGGTTCGTATCGAAAAGAGCATTTCAATGAATATTAGAAATTCGAAATCTAACGGTTGGATTTGGAATTATGTCCAAATCAAATTTTAAAAAGGTCGTTGTAAGTGCAGTTCGATAGCCGTTGATGGAAATCGACTGTACGGGCCTTGATAAAATTATTAAAAATATCGATAATTTGTGTAAAATTATAATATGTGAATTGGAAAGAATTGGGCTGGAAAATTCCACATTTGAATAGATAAAAATAGATTTTTATTGAAATGAACTAGTTTTGAACTAGAATTAAAATCGATTTATTTTTGAAATAAATAAATTGAATTTGAAAGTGATTTTAAAAATAATCGATATTTCCAATACGTGAATTGGGCTGGAGTTGAATCGAAATTATCTTCGGAGTATTTCGATGTTGGATTTCGTGACTACGCAGATATGGTTATGGGAATTTGAAAGATATATTTTATATCGTTATTACCAATACGATATTTGCTGGTTTCAGAATTTGATATTGAATATAAGCCGGTATATTTTCTATTCAGAGCCTCATATTTAATATCAAATGTGATTTGGGTTTATCGTGAATCGTGTTTTAGATGACATTGGTTCTTTAACCCAGTTAAAGGCAAGATGTTGATTTTTGAAAAGATTAAAACTAAGTGGAGTTTTAATGAATTTTTAATTAGATTAAAAAGTGAATTGATAATTTAAATTATCAAATCTGAAAGGTGATCGAGAATGGAGTACCACCAGTTTTGCTCCAAAGCGATAGTTAAATCTTTAATTAGATTTGAACGTGAAATGGTAATTAATTTTACCGATAACACCGTGGTGTTAGATGTGGAGTATTACCAGTTTTCTCCATGGGATATATAGGTTGGGATTGGGAAATAAACTAAATAATTACTTCGGTGTGGTTCGTTAATCCCGACTAGTTTGAAATGATATCCAAAGGAAGATTAAAGAATAAATTTAGAAGAATTTATCTTTGATAAAATTAATGGGAACCATTCCCTAAGAATGTGATTTTGTGAATAAAAGAATATTCTTAATTGGAATGAGGCGTTTGTTGTGTTTGTGTAACATTCGTTTATTATATACGTGGGTTATTCAGAAAGGCCGGGTTTATACCCATTCTGAATAACCGATTCGACGAGATGTCGAAGATGAAGACGGTGGTTGAAGACTGGAAGTCTTCACATCGTTTGGGTGATTACTGATGATCTTGATTGGGCTGTACACCCAAGATGAGGGAAACAGTTGGTGATCGTCCAGACGTACTTGGAGATGGATGGATATGTGAGGAAAGTGCCTCCGGTTTCGTTCAGACCCAGAACGAACTTGTAAATGGATTGTGTGTCTGACATTGGATTTTATTCTGTGTAGATTGATCTCTATTAAATATACATCTGTTTGGCGGCGGAGAATTTATTCTCTTGCTTAACGCCCTTCTCTGAGACGTACGAGCTCAGAGGTTGTATATCGATGGACATCAGTCGCATGGAGTGAATTGCCAATGTGGCACGCGTAAGTGGAAATTGATCAGGGCTTTTGTTGAAAAGCAAAGTCTTGTGGTTGATGATCAAAGCACGGCCTGTGTGGCGTAGCTTTGTGTATAACGTGAATTCGCGAGCCTCACACCTCGGTATGAGTCAAAAACGGGAGATGGACCGCTGGGAGAGCACGACGTTTCTTTCTAGCTAGGGTGGTGTCAGTGACCTACCAGCCCTGACATTTATATACTTTTCACCTGTGTGGTTGTTGGATACGAGGCGCCTCGGATATAGGTCTGTAAGGACCGGGAAACGTGTGTTCAGGAATAACTAATCCTCAAAAGTAAGAGAGGACCGGCCCAGCCGATTCCAAGGATCAAAGTGGGGTCCTGAGGCATTTGCTAGAGTGTCTCGAATCGGAGAGGAGCTTGCCCCTTGCCTCGGCTCATGACGGAAATCCAATTTCCAATACGTGTGTTTCGGTTTTATTTGTAGAACCTAGTATGGCGACATAGTGGTATGGTTCATTAATGCCGCCTATGATTGATATTTATGATTGAAATTGTTTTGACACTATACACCTATAATAGTATCAAATAATGTGTTTTAAACGTATCAAGCATGCTTTGGCTGTTATAAGGTAAAAACTCTATCCTCTGGCTTGCGTTGCATTGTGTGATGGGACCTGGGTCTTATAACAGCTTCATTTTTCTTTATTTAGCATTGCGCTGTTTGTTTTATGCACTGGTATTCTTGGGAGGAAACCCGTTCCGTGTTATACGGCGTGGTCCCTTGATTTACCGAACTTTAAAATAAAGAATTATAACTGTTTTAGTTCTCACACCAGTCACATGACTGACCTGGAGTTTATTGTTTTAACCTAAACTCTGGGTGCCCCTATTTTCCACACGGGCAGCTAATAGTTTTGGTTTTGCAGATTTATATCCACAGGGTCCTGATTTACAGCTGGAACGATGCTCGGAAAGCTCTGTATCCGTGTATCACTTCTAGTTGTGTTTTGTATATTTTCCGATGCTATGTAATTCATTGTAGTCTCTGATATTTGTCGAATGTAATTTATTCATTTATGCTCTGTATATTCTTGTATCTGATGGAATTGTTGTAATAACAATGAAATGTTCTTCCGTATGCGCTCTATTTTGTGTTGTCCTCAATTCTATCCGTGCTTTCCTTCACGGGGAAGTTCGGGTCTTCTCAGTTTGGTATCAGAGCTTTGGTTTACAGAGCTCGAGAACAAGACACATTAGAACCATACGAAAGAATTCATCAGATATTGGATTAGTAATATCCAATTAGAATGACTCGTTAGAGATAGGATCAGTAGTATCCTAGAACGAGTGTGAAGAGTATATTTTTCAAATGAAAACAATTTTGTTTTAAAATTTAAATCGTTTTATACGTATTTGAATATTTATTTATTTTGAATATGGACAATCGAGTATATAAAGATTTTGCATATACGCGTCATGAACGTATATTCGAAGTTTTAATATATTGGATAGATATAGAATCACATTCTAGACACCCGGGGATAATTCTGGTGATGTGGCCACATCATCAGTATTTATGTTCGTGTTTCGAAGGTGTGATTTCTATATATTTCCATTAGACTGGTGTGAGAACCAAAACTTATATAGCTAGAACACATTATTGTGAATTGGCATCAAAAACGTGATTTTTTTTGTGTATTTATCAAAATTATGAATTTGAAACTCTAATTCACTAATTGATTGATGTTTGTGTTGTTTGTTTATTTGTTTGATAATTTTGAACCATTTAGCTTAATTGAATCAAATATTGAATTATATTGAAAATTGGTCACATTTGCTTGCATATACATATACTTACATTGAACAAGTCATAGCAAGGAGGCTAGAGCAGAGAATAAAATTTGTGTGTCCGACAAATAGGTACATGTTTACTACATGATTTACTGTTTTGTTTGGGTGATGATGATTTTATGAGCCTATTGGCTAGCCGCTTGGCTTTTTCTTTTTCTTTTTGAGATTAGAAGGACCGGGGAAGCTATTTGAAATTCCCCGATGCTCCCGGTGCAGGGGAGGTTATGGCGAAATTTTTCGAAAATTTAGGGTGTTAGCCAAATTTTTGAAATTTTGGAAATTCTCAGAAACTGAAAAGTTGGAGAATGGAAGCCAGATCGAACGTAGAGTTGATTAATCAAACCACTTTCGACTTTGTTCCTTTTCGGGGACGAAAAGTTTTAA
This sequence comes from Allium sativum, assembly GCA_030737875.1. Taxonomy (NCBI): domain Eukaryota; kingdom Viridiplantae; phylum Streptophyta; class Magnoliopsida; order Asparagales; family Amaryllidaceae; genus Allium; species Allium sativum. The sequence goes on along the minus strand of CM060916.1, from coordinate 363,346,474 downwards.
GTGGGGGAGATTGTAATAACCCGGAAAATCTGGGCCAGTTTAAAATTTTTATTTTGGCAATTTCAGCGAATTTTGAATATTTAAAATAGATTATTTTAAATAATATCGACGAGAAAATTTATTTTGAATATAATTCGAACGTATATATTATACGCGTCGTCGTTAGAATATAAATATTTATATATAATTATAAATAGAATTGAAAATGGCGCGGTAGTTCGATAATTCGATTTCAAACTTCAATTGAATGTACCGGGTGCAAAACAATCCGGATTTTAGTGAAACCAAAAACATTAGGATCTAATTGATAATATCTTTCCAACGAATCCGAAAGATCAAGATTTCATAGCGGGAATCAAAAGATATGTCCAGTTGAAAATTCTGAATAGTCGCTATGGAATTCAGGCCCTTAAAAATAGACATTTTGCAAACGACTTCGGATTTCAACGAAACCAGTTTTGTTGGGTCCGTGATGTCAAGTTATTGCTAGATTCCAAATTTCATAATTTTTCGAATCAATATGTGAGCGTGGCAAAGGAAAACGCGTTTGACCAGTTTCAGTTGATTTTAATCGACTGGAAATTGGCCATTTTTCATACGGTCTCAGAATTCGACGAAACTAGTTTTGTTAGGACCGTATCGTCAATACGAAGCTAGAAAATATTTTTCTAGAATTTTTAAAGTTAATATGGGACCCCGGTAATTTGAAATGTACGTTTAAAATTCAATATAGTGATTTAAATGTAAATTTAACGGAAACTGATTCAAACGATCAAATCAACCTACGATACATATCCCATTGTGTTCGGAATGGGGGTAAAACGCTATGGACGACAGGCGGTGGACCTCGTTTCGAGGTCGTATGTAAAAGTCAAGTTTTTGAAAAAAAATAATTAATTAAATAAATAAAATAAAATAAAAAACCCTCCTCTCCTTTAACCCGCTGCCCCCCCTTTTCCCTTCATAATCGATTTCAGCAGAAGAGAAAGAAAAAGAAATCCATCGAGGACGGAGACCGACCGCCCATCGCCGCCACCGGAGGCGCCCACCTCCGTCCAAGCTCGCCGCCCTCCCCTTCCCTTCCTCGACTGCGACGCCCGAACCCCCCTCGCCCTCGCGTCCCGCTCCTCTTCCCCACCTCCGTCCAAGGTCGCCACCCACCTCCCTCCAGCGCCTCGCGAACACCCCCCCCCCCCAGCAGCGAGGCAACCACCGACGCCCCCCCCCCCCCCCCTCCTCTCCGATTCCTGTAAGTTTTTTATTTTTTTTAATTTATTTTTCAATTTTAGTTATTGTTCTATTCGATTTTAAAACTGAATTTTTATAGTTAACAAGAACAGATTTTTATTAATTTAAAAGCATTGATTTTTAGTTTAGAAAAGAATAAATGTTTATTTAGGAAAAATAGTTCTTTTTAAACTAGAAAGATGCGATTTTTATTAACTAGGTAAGATTAGTTTTTTAAATCAAAATGATTTGATTTTGAAAAGTAAAGATTTGATTTTGAATTGTGGAAGTTAAAAATATAATTTTTATATAAGGAAGATAATCAAAATATGATTTTTATATTTTTAAAGTATTAAAAATATAATCTTTACTATATAGAAGATGTAAAAATATGATTTTTATATTTTTAAAGAATTAAAAATATAATTTTTACATGTTAGGAATATTAAAAATATCATCTTTTTATAGGTAGCAAAATAAAATGCGATTTCTATAGGGATGGAATTGAAAAGGTAAAATCTTTAAAAATAAAAAGACGATATTTTAATAATAGAAAAGGCGAAAACTTTATTTTTATAAAGGCGAAAACTTTATTTTTATAAAGGCGAAAACTTTATTTATGAAAGGGCGAAATCTTTATATAGAGAATAGCGTTATAAAAATATAATCTTTATCTATATAACATCGTCGTAAAAATTCGATTTTTATATATTGAATAGCATAGTAAAAATTCGATTTTTAAATGTATGAAGCAATTATAAAAATATGATTTTTAAATTGAAAGTAAACAAATAAAAATGTGACTTTTATTTTAAAGACATCAAAATATAAAAATGTGTGATTTTTATATATGTAGTGACTACGGGCAACGAAGATGATAAAAAGGCGAGAATGAAGAAGATTTCTATCAAAGAAGAGTCAAGGTGTTTGGATAGCTATTGGTGAGAACTTCTCACTCTAAACTTCTTTTTCTAGTTATATTTATATATACTAGGATGCAGACGGTGCTTAGTAGCACCCGACACAATCGTCCACAGACCATGGACTTGTTTGTTTGGTTGCATAGATTAGTTAGATGATTTGATTTGAAATTGAATTGTTTGATGAATTGAATGGATTTGATTGATGTGTGAATGGCGTGGGCCTTCACTAGACCGGGGATAAGGCTAGGCCTCGTCCCGTTTCTAGTATCGTGCTGTTATGCCGCCGAAATTTTCTAAAATATGTTAGAAAAATAAAAATATCATTTTTATTGTGTAAATGAAATGAATAGAAATTCATGTGTTAAAATAGAATATATTATCGTTAAAAATATAATTTTTAACGTGAAAGTGAATAAATAAATATTTATAAACAAATCGGCCGATTTGTTTATATACACTGATTTGACTGATATTGATTGGGTCGATAAATTTTACACATCGCCCAACTGCACAAATAAAATCTGTGTTTGATTGTTTGAAACCCCACACGGGTGTTGGGATGAAATTTGAAGTTCACTCATCCTGATTGATTAAATATGTCGATCGATTGATTGACAGGCTGTTATAAGCGTTAGATATTTATATTTGATGCTTATGCAGTTGTGTGGTGCACTTTGGATGATGGTTGATTGTTTATCAATGCTATTATATACATGTGTTGTATGGAATCCATATAATTAACGTTATATGGTGATTGATTGGGCCCCATTCCAATCGGGACAATAATGAATATTATAAAAGAAAATTCATGTGTTGAATATAAAAATAGTCATGTGTTGACGATGTTCATGTGTTGAGTGAAATATTTTATACAATGAAATTTACATCTTTATCATATTTAAAATTAGAACTACTTCCCAGTAGAAGTCTAATTAAAATCAAACGATAGATACCATAGTTTTATAAAATATTTTACATAACAACAATAGTGATGTGTTGACAGCACTCATGTGGTGAGATTAGTCGTGTGTTGAAAGAAATATAGATTCATGTGTTGAATGGGAAAAATATTCATTTGTTGAATAGAATAAAGAAGTTGTGGAAAATATAAAGCCGTGTTGATTAGTTTTGCGCCATTTTGACATGAACGATATTTATATCGATTTTATTCAAATTGAAATGAATATTATAACAAATTCGAATTGAAAAGAAGACGAATTTGAATTGAGTATAAAAGGACTTCGAATGGAATTGAATATAAAACAAATTCAAGTTGAATTGAAAACGAACTGAAATTTAATTGAATTCGAATCGAAATTAAATTGAAATCAATTTGAATTGAAACGAATTTGAATTTGAATTGAATTGAAACGAATTTGAATTTGAATTGAATTGAAACGAATTTGAATTCGAATTAAATAAAATTGAAATGAATTCGAGTTGAATTGAAATCAAATCGATTTGAAATTGAATATAGAAGTTGGATTGTTTTAGAAACGAATTTAAAACGATTTATAAAATTCGTTTTAAATAGAAATCGACGAAATATATATTATATATATTATATATATATATATATATAATATAATGGCCTGAATAGAACGCGCCGCGCCGCGGCAGTTCGTGAATTTCGACCATTTATTTCAAACGGACATTGCGGGAGATCCGACCGTCGGATTCTCCTAAAACCGGAACCGTTGGGTTCGTATCGAAAAGAGCTTTCCAATGAATATTAGAAATTTGAAATCTAACGGTTGGATTTGGAATTATGTCCAAATCAAATTTGAAAAAGGTCGTTGTAAGTGCAGTTCGATAGCCGTTGATGGAAATCGACTGTACGGGCCTTGATAAAATTATTAAAAATATCGATAATTTGTGTAAAATTATAATATGTGAATTGGAAAGAATTGGGCTGGAAAATTCCACATTTGAATAGATAAAAATAGATTTTTATCGAAATGAACTAGTTTTGAACTAGAATTAAAATCGATTTATTTTTGAAATAAATAAATTGAATTTGAAAGTGATTTTAAAAATAATCGATATTTCCAATACGTGAATTGGGCTGGAGTTGAATCGAAATTATCTTCGGAGTATTTCGATGTTGGATTTCGTGACTACGCAGATATGGTTATGGGAATTTGAAAGATATATTTTATATCGTTATTTCCAATACGATATTTGCTGGTTTCAGAATTTGATATTGAATATAAGCCGGTATATTTTCTATTCAGAGCCTCATATTTAATATCAAATGTGATTTGGGTTTATCGTGAATCGTGTTTTAGATGACATTGATTCTTTAACCCAGTTAAAGGCAAGATGTTGATTTTTGAAAAGATTAAAACTAAGTGGAGTTTTAATGAATTTTTAATTAGATTAAAAAGTGAATTGATAATTTAAATTATCAAATCTGAAAGGTGATCGAGAATGGAGTACCACCAGTTTTGCTCCAAAGCGATAGTTAAATCTTTAATTAGATTTGAACGTGAAATGGTAATTAATTTTACCGATAACACCGTGGTGTTAGATGTGGAGTATTACCAGTTTTCTCCATGGGATATATAGTTTGGGATTGAGAAATAAACTAAATAATTACTTCGGTGTGGTTCGTTAATCCCGACTAGTTTGAAATGATATCCAAAGGAAGATTAAAGAATAAATTTAGAAGAATTTATCTTTGATAAAATTAATGGGAACCATTCCCTAAGAATGTGATTTTGTGAATAAAAGAATATTCTTAATTGGAATGAGGCGTTTGTTGTGTTTGTGTAACATTCGTTTATTATATACGTGGGTTATTCAGAAAGGCCGGGTTTATACCCATTCTGAATAACCGATTCGACGAGATGTCGAAGATGAAGACGGTGGTTGAAGACCGGAAGTCTTCACATCGTTTGGGTGATTACTGATGATCTTGATTGGGTTGTACACCCAAGATGAGGGAAACAGTTGGTGATCGTCCAGACGTACTTGGAGATGGATGGATATGCGAGGAAAGTGCCTCCGGTTTCGTTCAGACCCAGAACGAACTTGTAAATGGATTGTGTGTCTGACATTGGATTTTATTCTGTGTTGATTGATCTCTATTAAATATACATCTGTTTGGCGGCGGAGAATTTATTCTCTTGCTTAACGCCCTTCTCTGAGACGTACGAGCTCAGAGGTTGTATATCGATGGACATCAGTCGCATGGAGTGAATTGCCAATGTGGCACGCGTAAGTGGCAATTGATCAGGGCTTTTGTTGAAAAGCAAAGTCTTGTGGTTGATGATCAAAGCACGGCCTGTGTGGCGTAGCTTTGTGTATAACGTGAATTCGCGAGCCTCACACCTCGGTATGAGTCAAAAACGGGAGATGGACCGCTGGGAGAGCACGACGTTTCTTTCTAGCTAGGGTGGTGTCAGTGACCTACCAGCCCTGACATTTATATACTTTTCACCTGTGTGGTTGTTGGATACGAGGCGCCTCGGATATAGGTCTGTAAGGACCGGGAAACGTGTGTTCAGGAATAACTAATCCTCAAAAGTAAGAGAGGACCGGCCCAGCCGATTCCAAGGATCAAAGTGGGGTCTTGAGGCATTTGCTAGAGTGTCTCGAATCGGAGAGGAGCTTGCCCCTTGCCTCGGCTCATGACGGAAATCCAATTTCCAATACGTGTGTTTCGGTTTTATTTGTAGAACCTAGTATGGCGACATAGTGGTATGGGTCATTAATGCCGCCTATGATTGATATTTATGATTGAAATTGTTTTGACACTATACACCTATAATAGTATCAAATAATGTGTTTTAAACGTATCAAGCATGCTTTGGCTGTTATAAGGTAAAAACTCTATCCTCCGGCTTGCGTTGCATTGTGTGATGGGACCTGGGTCTTATAACAGCTTCATTTTTCTTTATTTAGCATTGCGCTGTTTGTTTTATGCACTGGTATTCTTGGGAGGAAACCTGTTCCGTGTTATACGGCGTGGTCCCTTGATTTACCGAACTTTAAAATAAAGAATTATAACTGTTTTAGTTCTCACACCAGTCACATGACTGACCTGGAGTTTATTGTTTTAACCTAAACTCTGGGTGCCCCTATTTTCCACACGGGCAGCTAGTAGTTTTGGTTTTGCAGATTTATATCCACAGGGTCCTGATTTACAGCTGGAACGATGCTCGGAAAGCTCTGTATCCGTGTATCACTTCTAGTTGTGTTTTGTATATTTTCCGCTGCTATGTAATTCATTGTAGTCTCTGATATTTGTCGAATGTAATTTATTCATTTATGCTCTGTATATTCTTGTATCTGATGGAATTGTTGTAATAACAATGAAATGTTCTTCCGTATGCGCTCTATTTTGTGTTGTCCTCAATTCTATCCGTGCTTTCCTTCACGGGGAAGTTCGGGTCTTCTCATAAATCCAATTTCCAATACGACATTATGCGGTTTTAGTTTTAGAACTAGTATGGCGACATGATATATGGTGCCCATATCGTCTATGATTGATACATTTATATTTGAAATTGTTTCAACACTATGCTCAAATAGTAATATCAAAATGATTTGTTTTTAAACGCACCAAGCATGTTTGGTTATTATAAGGGAAAACTCTACCCTCTGGCTTGCGTTGCATTGTGTGATGGGATCTGAGTCTTATAATAGCTTCATTTTTCAAAAAGCACTGCGTTGGTTTATTTTAAACAGAGATGCATGTGAAGAAAACCCATTTCGCATTATATGGCGTGGTCCGATGATTTCCCAACTTTTAAATTAAAGATTTAATAACTGTTTTAGTTCTCACGCCAGTCCCATTACCGACTCGGAGTTTATTGTTTTCACTAAACTATGGGTGCCCATATTTTCCACATGCGCAACTAGTAGTTTTGGTTTTCGCAGATACTTCTTTTTGTAGGATCCTGGATTATAGCCGGAGCTATATTCGAAAAGCTTTGTATCCGTATATCCCTTTCAGTTGTGTCAGTTATTATTTTCCGTTACGCGTTGTACTTATGTATTATTTTCCGCTGCTATGTAATTTTAATCTCTGATATTATTTTTCCACTGTGTAATATTTATTTGAACTCTGATATATTCTTGTACTCTTATGTAAATTGTTGTAATAGCAATGAAATGTTCTACTGTTTGTGTCTGATGCGTCATGTTCTCAATGCAATTCGCTATTTCTCGTCTCTTTGGAGATCGGGGGATTTCGGGTCCATTACATTTTGGTATCAGAGCTTTGGTTTACAAAGCTCGAGAACTAGACACATTAGAATCGAATGAAAGATTTCATCAGAGATAGGATCAGTAAGACCCTATAAGAATAACTCGTTAGAGATAGGGTTAGTAATATCCTAGAATGAGTTATAAGAGTATTATTTATTAAAAACAAATTTAGTTTTGAAAATTATACCTTATTATACGTATTTGAGTATTTCAATTTATATCGAATTTGGACTATCAAGTATAAGAATATCTTGAATATACGCGTAATCAACATGTATTCGAAGTCTCAAATATGCTGGGTAGATATAGAATCATACTCTAGTCGCCCGGGGATGATCTGATGATGTGGCCACATCATCAGCATCTGTGCTCGAGTTTCGAAAGTGTGATATCTATATATGTAACACCCCACGTCCATTAATGTCACTCACAAAGGGAATGCATTAACTTCTATGGAGCATTTTAAGTAAATGTAGAACAGAAACTTAACAACAAGACAGATATAAATAGTACTCAAAGATTTAAAACTTTATTTCATTGCAGTGGAAAACACATATGTTTGCTTACATCACCAAAAACCAGAGTCAAAGTACATAATATCCATCTTGACTATCAAAAGTACATAAACTGAAAGACATAATCCCCAACATCAAAATAGCCATAAATAAAAGAGAAGCTGAACTTTACTCCAGCGATCCAAGCAATCTTCTAAAAGCATTCCAAGATCAAGCTCCACTGGTGCTAGTTCCAACCTGAGCACCTTGGGGGGGGGGGAGAAAGGAAAGAGGAGGAAACAAAGGGGGTCAGAAATAAAGTCTGGCGAGTGCGATAATTTTAACAATATAATTAACAAAGTAACTAGGCTAAGGCATAAGTTGGAAAATAAGGAAATGACCATGAACCATTGAATATGGCAAAGTAAATAAGGAAACAAGATGAACAACGATATCGTTAAAGCGCACCTAACCCACTGTAAGATAATTACTAAACTACACCAACACTATAGGATAATTGCTATACTGCACCACCATTAGTATACTGCACCACCACTAGTCACCCTAAGGTTGATCCCGCCTACAGAACTTAATAATGATATTGGTAGTTTTGTGCACCCCTAGCTACCTTCATAGGTGCCGCCTGCCCCTATCTCCACTACGTGTACCACCCCCAAGCGATCGGCTCCCTAACTCGTAGATACCCGTGCTGGCCCCATAGTGGGGTGTATCACTCCCCAAAGTGGAAACCCGATACAACCAATAATGCACGGCTTATACCTACACGATGCAACAACGTCTTACCTACCAGCACGGGTCCACGCACGCATATGAACACGTTGGACTTGCGTTGCCACCGCTAACCCGTTTTGGCCTCTTACAGTCAAGCCCAGTATGTGTGTCCCGTCCTCGACTTGGGTCAAGCCCACAGAGATACGTATGAGTTACTTGTTGAAATGGGCCCCCATCACTTGACACAAGCTATCCACCTAAGCTTGGTCCCCTCTAGTACATCCCACTTAACCACTTTTATTCATGTTTCAATTTTGGTTAAGTGTTTCTAATCGTATTTCCAAATGCCACCCAAGGCACCCACTAGATTCCACATGCCACCCAAGGCACCCACTTAACCCCCTCATATCCACTACATGTTTATCTGGTTAAGTGTTTCTTAATTCATTAAGACTGTAACCTCATAAAGACCTCTCACATTAGACTGGCATTTGTGGCAGCTGGATTTGCCGGGCGGGTCCGGGCAGTCTTACATCACAAAAGAGCCTAACCTCATGTCTTTACAATTGTTACGTATTTAATTTATGCCTAAGACCTCTCACATTAGAGTGGCATTTGTGGCAGCTGGATTTGCCGAGCGGGTCCGGGCAGTCTTACACCACAAAAGAGCCTAACCTCGTGTCTTAGACGATTAATTTCTCCTAATTAATCATTCCCCAAATTTGAATTACTTTCCCTATTCAAATTATCAATCAATTCCAAATTTAACGATGTCCATAATTGACTCAATTATGTCCATCCATTTATGGTATGCAAAATCATACCAGTTTTCACCACAATTATATTTTATGCTTTTTAAGGCATTTATGCCAATTAAATCTTTTTAATATTATCCCCTTTACTCCACGTTGTACGTTTGTTCGTTTAACGTAAAATATACGTTAGACTCGAATAGTCTAACTCATGGAATAAAGAGAAAACATCACAATGTACACATAATGAAAACATAGATCCAAACATAGGGATGAACTTGCATATGTAAATGATGTTCTACATCTAAAACTTGCATAGGCCAAAGTTACAACTTGCATAAACAACATATGTCATGGATCCAAATCTAAAGGTATGAACTTGCATAAATCATGTATGTCATAGATCTACATCTAAAGGTGCAAACTTGAATAGGCAAGAACCCTAAACTTGCATAACATGATTCATACCCCAAACTCATATATTTATAGAAACTTGCATATGTGATTTATGCATCATAACAATGGTGTAAACTTGCATCTAACATGTAAAATATCATGTAGAATTTAGCATATAACTCAGCCATGTCATAGCTTAACTTTTAATCAAATTTTCACATAAACTAGATGTCATAACCATGTAAGGTCACATATAATTTTAACCAACTTGTATATGATACATGTTTAAATAAAAATCTAAACTTGCATACATATGATTTATCATATGAATCAACATCACCGAACTAGCATATGAAACATGATGATTTGGTTATATATAAAATTACAACATAGAAGATAGCAACATAACTTTACATCATAAATGATAGCATCACAACATAACGTCATAGAGAACACAATTCTACAACATAATTACAACATGTGATCAATAATTCACATCACATCCATACAATCAGCATCATAACTTAATCCAATTAAATTACTAATTATTTTATTAAAACTATCGAACTCACAACTCAAAGGCGGTCTTGAGTTCTGAATTCTGATTTCTGAAGTTGAATTAGCTTTCCTTTGAAGAAGATTCGTTGTTAGGGTTGAATAGAACTGATTTGATTTGCTGTTCTTCCTCTCTAATTGGTGGCGGCTACTCTAGGGTTCAAGACGACGGCATGACGGCCATAGTTTTAGTTTTAATTCTGATTTAGGGTTTGAGTCTATGGGTCTTTTTATAGAGCTTTGAATTAATTTAAGCCGTCAGATCACTCTAGAATCCATCTAGGCCTTAGAAACCAAGAAATGATGTCAACAGACCAACCAGAAATCGCCACCTAAGCCCTAAAACATAAAATTTCGTCGTAGACCATTTAGGGCCGACGGGGCCAATTCCAAACCTCCTGAGTCGACCCTGGGGTCGACCCAACGGGACTCAGGTCGACCCATAAAATAGGTCGGTTTGGTGTTTTGCCTTCCCGCTTCCGCTGTTCTGAATTTTTTTCTTAAATTTTAGGTTGAATTTTATTTTATTTATATATATATACTTCTATCTTCCTAATTAACCATTTTCACACTAAACAACTTTTTGAACCGCGTTCACACTAAGCCGCTTTATAGCCATTCCCCTAAAACAAAAATATGGCGTTGGCGGGGATCGAACTCTGTACCTCTTGTATGCAAGTCACATGTTCCAACCAAATGAGCTACTAAGTCTTTTGCTTACAATCCTTAGAACAATGCTAAACATTTATTCTTTAATTTAGTTAATTCGATTATTCAAAAATCCTGGGTGTTACATTCTCCCCTCCTTTGAGGATTTCGCCCCCGAAATCTCCAAGTTAAGGAGAATGCATATCCTAACATCCAAACAACCATCTACTCAACCATCAAACACAGGCATCCATTGTCCTTATAGAATTTCTAATGCTGTATGAACATATGAAAAAAGTGCGTGTATATGTTCCTTATCTAATGCAAAATCAGGCGGTCTACTGATTCAGTTGACCTCCTTAATGCAAACCATGATAGTGCCATGCGTCCATTATGTATGCGAAAGTACCCTATCGATACATATTATTTCTACATGTGTGCACAACCATTCACCAAAATGCAACATCCATATGATAGCACAACCATTATACATCCATTAGCTTAAATATGCACACACATTCATATGCAATATGCAATATGAAGTGACTGAGCCGATCTAGTGCCTAAAGTGTGTGTATATGCATCCACGAGCAACCACTAGCAAATACTTGCATCCACATTCATTCATCATACATAACATGTCTCAAACACATGTTTCAATCATAGGACTACCCTATCTAAAGGTTAAAGGTACTAACGAGAGGACATACTAAAGATAAGATAAGTATAAGGTAAGCGATAAAGGAGAAACTAAAAGTCATACCCTCGAAAAGAAAAGGGTATAATGAATGCATCTTCTCTTCCGTCTCCCAAGTAGCGTTGCTCTCATCATCTCCCCATTGCACTTTGACTAGCTTGACCTCTCGATTCCTCAACTTTTTAACCTCCGACCTAAGAATGCACGTAGAAGCTCGCCGAATCGTCGCATCACGCTCTATCTCCACCTCTCTAAGCAAGCTCGGCTCTACCACTTCCACGGTCTCGTGCAAGCACTTCCTCAAATGTGACACATGGAATACATCGTGTACGCCACTAAGTCTCTCGGGCAACTCCACTCTATACGCCATCTGCCCAATCCTCTCCTTAATAGGAAACGACCCTACGAACCTTGGTGCTAACTTCCCAACGGACCCAAAGCGAATAGCGTTCCGTAATGGAGACACCTTGACAAAGACCATGTCCCCAATATCAAACTCAAGATCCGTCCTCCTCTTGTCCGCATAAGATTTCTGCCTATCTTGCGTCGTCTTCATCCTCCTTCGAATCAAATCGATCTTTTCCGAAGTCTCTCTAATCATATCGGGCCCAAGTAAGATCTTATCTGTAGACTCCCACCAACATGTAGGCGAACGGCACGGCCATCCATAAAGAGCCTCGAACGGTGCCATGCCAATGCTAGACTGAAAGTTGTTATTATATGCGAACTCCACCAACGGAAGATGTTCCTCCCATATACCTCCGAAATCTAAGACACACAACCTTAATAGGTCCTCTAGAATACGATTCACCCTCTCGGTCTGGCCGTCCGTCTGAGGATGTTATGCGGTGATCAAACATAACTGAGTCCCTACCGCCTCTTGCGAGCTCTTCCAAAATTCGCTAGTAAAGATAGGATCGCAGCCGCTCACTATGCTAGAAGGAACACCGTGCAAACGAACTATTTCTCGAATGTATACAGAGGCTAACCATTGAGCAGTCCTCTTACTCTTCACGGGAATGAAATGGGCACTCTTAGTAAGTCTGTCTACCACGACCCAAATCCCCGTATTACCCTTCCTCGATCTCGGTAATACGTCAACAAAATCCATCGAAACACTTTCCCACTTCCATTGTGGGACCTCCAATGGGTGAAGCAATCCACCGGGCTTCTTTTGCTCTGCTTTTACTTGTTGGCACACCAAGCATCTAGCAACAAACTCTGCCACGTCCTTCTTCATACCGGCCCAAAAGTAAACTCATCTCATGTCCATATACATCTTCTCCCCGCCGGGATGGATGGTCATCTTCGAATGATGTGCATCATCAAGGATGGTCTTCCTCAAGTTCTCGTCTTGTGGTACACAAAGTCTGCCGTCCCTACGTAACCAAACTATATCATCTAGGGTACACCTACGGAGATGGCTCGATGACTCCCCTCTTTTGAGCTTTTCTACTAACTCAACCAACTGTGGGTCGTCTCGCTGTGCCTCGCTAATCCGTCCCAAAAGCGTAGGTCTGACCTCTAAGGATGCTAGCAAACCGGGTACAAAGTCAACAGAAGATTTAAAGTCAAACGTAGAGATGAACTCTAAGCTTCGCCGCTCAACAAACAACGGACTCAAGGACAACCTCTTTCTACTTAAGGTGTCTGCCACCACGTTACCCTTGCCAGGGGTATATGCTATCTCGAAGTCGTAGGATGCTAAGAATTCCATCCACCTTTGCTGCCTTAAGTTCAAGTCCTTCTGAGAGAATAAGTATTTTAGCGATTTGTGGTCAGTGAATAATTCGAATTTCTCGCCAAGAAGATAATGACACCAAGACTTAAGCGCAAAGACAATAGCGGCCAACTCTAGGTCATGTGTAGGGTAATTTCTCTCATGCACTCTCAACTGCCTTCCACCATAGGCTATTACCCTTCCCTCTTGCATTAAGACAACGCCTAGTCCTGTCCCACAAGCATCGTTATCCCATCTAGCAACACAAAGACTGGGGCTGTGGTCAAAGCACTCTTTAGACGTTGGAACGCATCGTCACAATCTACGTCCCATGTGAAAACTAAGTTCTTCTTCGTCAAGCGTGTTAATGGGGCTGATATCTTTGCGAAGTCTTTGACAAACTTTTTATAGTAGGCAGCCAACCCTAAGAAACTCCTCACCTCTGTAGCATTTTTAGGAACCTTCCAATCTTGGATGGCCACTACTTTCGCGGGATCCACAGCTATCCCTTCTTTGGAAACCACGAGCCCTAAGAATCGCACTTCCTTCCTCCAAAAGTGACATTTAGAAAATTAAGCTTTAAGGCTATGCGCTCGAAGGGTCTCCAATACTTCCCTAAGATGTAGGGAATGCTCTTCCTCGCTCTTAGAAAAGACCAAGATGTCATCTACAAAGACCACCACGAATTTATTAAAGTACTCCCTAAACACCCTACTCATCAAGTCAACAAAGTATGCGGGGGAATTTGTCAAACCGAAGGGCATTACAAGCCACTCGAAGAAACCGTCTGGAGTCCTAAAGGCAGTCTTGTCTATGCTATCCTTAGCCACTCTCAACTGAAGGAAACCAGTGGCTAAGTCCAACTGCAAAAACACTGAGGCGCCAACTAACTGATCGAAGAGATCGTCAATCCTCGGCAGTGGTTGTCTATTCTTCTTAGTAAGCTTATTAAGTTCTCTATAATCCACACAAAGTCTAAGGGACCCATCCGCCTTCGTGGCAAATACTGCTGGAGCACCCCACTCCGATATACTACGTCTGATGAACCCCTTCTCAAGCAATTCCTTCACTTGCTTATTGAGTTCTCTTCTCTCTCTTGAAGCCATGTGGCGCACCGGTAATGCAACTGGCTTTGCATTATCTACTAGATATATCAGAAAGTCTATCTCATGTTTTGGGGGTAAACCCCTCACCTCATCGAAGACATCAGCATATTCACGGACTATGGGAACAGAATTTAATCATCATCGGATGCGTCAAGGGATTCTAGGTAGCTAAGCATTACTGGACCTCTAGGGTCACAAGAAATATCAAGGGTCTTTCCAAAACGAGTCAACAATCTAACTACCCTTCTTTCACAATCTAGGATGGCCCCATATCTAGTTAGCTAATCCATACCTAGAATTAAACCATAGCCCATGAAGCCAAGAACAAAAGCGTTGCACTCAAACTCAATGCCCAAGATAAACACTATCAAATCCCGACAAATCATAGAAAGATGAGCCGAACCACCGATAGGATTTCAGACTACTAAGGGATCAGTAACTAGACTAGTATCAAGGTGCAGTGTTTCAACTAATGATGTAGAAACAAACGAATGTGATGCGCCAGAATCAAATAAAGTATGAACAGGATGATCAAACAGAAAAATTAAACTTTCAATGGAAATTGCTCTACCTCGTTCTTGCAGCGGTGGGACCACGAGAGCCTGAACTTGTCCCCTTGCCTGCCCGGGTGCCATAAGAGCTTGCACCTGTCCTCCCGAGGTAGACCCTGCCCTCTGCCCTTTCTTTGGGCAGTCCTTAATAAGATGTCCCACCTCACCACTGTGGAAACAACCAATCTTCTTTTTCTTCCTACAATCTTTACTTAGATGGCCGGGTGTCCCACAGTTAAAGCATCTTTTCCTTCCCTCAGCATTGTTTCCTTTGCCACCTTTCTTGTTATGTTGTTGCAGTTGCGGCTTCTTTTGATCCCCTTTTTTCTCGGGTGCCTTATTAGCATTGGCGCCCTTCTCCTCTTCATGCTTGAGCGCCATGTCAACTAGTCTCTCAAAGGTAGCCCCCATGGGAATGTGGGTCATAGCTAACCCATGAAGCGGCTTGTTTAAACCCTTAACAAATCTTAGAGCCTTCTTTTCTGGAGTATTCACCAATTCCAAGCCAAATCTTGCCAATTGGTTGATTTTGTTGACGTACTCTTTCACCGATAAATTCCCTTGCTTTAGTGCCAAAAACCTTTCCCTGTACAGATTCTCTTCAGCTCGCGAGAGAAACTTCGCCTCAAACCTCTGCCTAAAATCTAGCCATGTATCGACTGGACGTCCCCCATTAGTGACCTCCCACCAAAACGAGGCCTCATCCTTCATTAGCCAGGCAGCTAGATGGACTTTTCTTTCATCATCCACTTCAAAGATTCTAAACAATTCTTCCACCTCCTTTAGCCAGTTACGAGCTTCAACAAATGACTGCGTCCCGTGAAAAGGTTTTCCACCCATTGCTCTAAAGTCCTTACATATCTTAGCAAAAGTATCGATGAGAGGAGGAGGGGGAGGAGGCGGAGGAGGAGCATTTGCTGGACCTGCGGTGGCGGCCCTAGCCTCGAGATATTGACGAAACCAACCGGGTACATGAACACCCTCTGGTATCTCAGATGCTTCAGACATGCTGAAACGAAAAAGGAAAGATTCAATATAAAAGAACCGAGGGAAAGATATATGGCTCTTGGGGTTATGCTTTCTAAAATATACTTTTCTCTTGAAAATACTTTCCTTAAAACATACTTTTGAAGGTACTTCTTTATAAAAATGCTTTTGAAAAACAGTTTTTTTCTTCAAAATTCATATCTATTCTGGTAACCTTCAGCTCTGATACCACATGTAACACCCCACGTCCAATAATGTCACTCACAAAGGGAATGCATTAACTTCTATGGAGCGTTTTAAGTAAGTATAGAAAAGAAACTTAACAACAAGACAGATATAAATAGTACTCAAAGATTTAAAACTTTATTTCATTGCAGCGGAAAACACATATGTTTGCTTACATCACCAAAAACCAGAGTCAAAGTACATAATATCCATCTTGACTATCAAAAGTACATAAACTGAAAGTCATAATCCCCAACATCAAAATAGCCATAAATAAAAGAGAGGCTGAACTTTACTCCAGCGATCCAAGAAATCTTCTAAAAGCAGTCCAAGATCAAGCTCCACTGGTGCTAGTTCCAACCTGAGCACCTAAGGGGGAAAGGAAGGAAAGAGGAGGAAACAAAGGGGGTCAGCCATAAAGTCTGGCGAGTGCGATAATTTTAACAATATAATTAACAAAGTAACTAGGCTAAGGCATAAGTTGGAAAACAAGGAAATGACAATGAACCATTGAATATGGCAGAGTAAATAAGGAAACAAGATGAACAACGATATCGTTAAAGCGCACCTAACCCATTGTAAGATAATTACTAAACTACACCAACACTATAGGATAATTGCTATACTGCACCACCACTAGTATACTGCACCACCATTAGTCACCCTAAGGTTGATCCCGCCTATAGAACTTAATAATGATATTGGTAGTTTCGTGCACCCCTAGCTGCCTTCATAGGTGCCACCTGCCCCTATCTCCACTACGTGTACCCACTACCCCCAAGCGATCGGCTCCCTAACTCGTAGATACCTGTGCTGGCCCCACAGTGGGGTGTATCACTCCCCAAAGTGGCAACCTGATACAACCAACAATGCACGGCTTATACCTACACGATGCAACAACGTCTTACCTACCAGCACAGGTCCACACACGCATATGAACCCGTTGGACTTGTGTTGCCACCGCTAACCCGTTTTGGCCTCTTATAGTCAAGCCCAGTATGCGTGTCCCGTCCTCGACTTGGGTGAGCCCACAAAGATACGTATGGGTTACTGGTTGAAATGGGCCCCCATCACTTGACACAAGCTATCCACCTAAGCTTGGTCCCCTCTAGTACATCCCACTTAACCACTTCTTATTCATGTTTCAATGACATGTTTCAATTTTGGTTAAGTGTTTCTAATCGTATTTCCAAATGCCACCCAAGGCACCCACTAGATTCCACATGCCACCCAAGGCACCCACTTAACCCCCTCATGTCCACTACATGTTTATCTGGTTAAGTGTTTCTTAATTCATTAAGACCGTAACCTCATAAAGACCTCTCACATTAGACTGACGTTTGTGGCAGCTGGATTTGCCGGGCGGGTCCGGGCAGTCTTGCACCACAAAAGACCCTAACCTCGTGTCTTTACAATTGTTACGTATTTAATTTATGCCTAAGACCTCTCACATTAGACTGGCATTTGTGGCAGCTGGATTTGCCGTGCGGGTCCAGGCAGTCTTACACCACAAAAGAGCCTAACCTCGTGTCTTAGACGATTAATTTCTCCTAATTAATCATTCCCCAAATTTGAATTACTTTCCCTATTCAAATTATCAATCAATTCCAAATTTAACGATGTCCATAATCAATTATGTCCATCCATTTATGGTATGCAAAATCATACCAATTTTCACCACAATTATATTTTATGCCAATTAAATCTTTTTAATATTATCCCCTTTACCCCACGTTGTACGTTTGTTCGTTTAACGTAAAATATACGTTAGACTCGAATAGTCTAACTCATGGAATAAAGAGAAAACATCACAATGTACACATAATGAAAACATAGATCCAAATATAGGGATGAACTTGCATATGTGAATGATGTTCTACATCTAAAACTTGCATAGGCCAAAGTTACAACTTGCATAAACAACATATGTCATGGATCTAAATATAAAGGTGTGAACTTGCATTAATCATGTATGTCATAGATCTACATCTAAAGGTGTAAACTTACATAGGCAATAACCCTAAACTTGCATAACATGATTCATACGCCAAACTCATATATTTATAGAAGCTTGCATATGTGATTTATGCATCATAACAATGGTGTAAACTTGCATCTAACATGTAAAATATCATGTAGAATTTAGCATATAACTCAGCCATGTCATAGCCTAACTTTTAATCAAATTTTCACATAAACTAGATGTCATAACCATGTAAGGTCACATATAATTTTACCCAACTTGTATATGATTCGTGTTTAAATAAAAATCTAAACTTGGTTACATATGATTTATCATATGAATCAACATCACCAAATTAGCATATGAAACATGATGATTTGGTTATATATAAAATTACAACATAGAAGATAGCAACATAACTTTACATCATAAATGATAGCATCACAACATAACGTCAGAGAGATTTCAACACAATTCTACAACATAATTACAACATGTGATCAATAATTCACATCACATCCATACAATCCGCATCATAACTTAATCCAATTAAATTACTAACTATTTTATTAAAACTATCGAACTCACAACTCAAAGGCGGTCTTGAGTTCTGAATTATGATTTCTGAAGTTGAATTAGCTTTCCTTTGAAAAAGATTCGTTGTTAGGGTTGAATAGAACTGATTTGATTTGCTGTTCTTCCTCTCTAATTGGTGGCGGCTACTCTAGGGTTCAAGTCGACAGCATGACAGCCATAGTTTTATTCTGATTTAGGGTTTGAGTGTATGGGTCTTTTTATAGAGCTTTGAATTAATTTAAGCCATCGGATCACTCTAGAATCCATCTAGGCCTTAGAAACCAAGAAATGATGTCAACAGACCAACCAGAAATCGTCACCTAAGCCCTAAAACATAAAATTCCATCATAGACCATTTAGAGCCGACGGGACCAATTCCAAACTACCTGAGTCGACCCTGGGGTCGACCCAGCAGGTCTTGGGTCGACCCATAAAATAGGTCGGTTTGGTGTTTTGCCTTCTCGCTTCCGCTGTTTTGAATTTTTTTCTTAAATTTTAGGTTGAATTTTATTTTATTTATATATATATATCTATATATATATTTCTATCTTCCTAATTAACCATTTTCACACTAAACTACTTTTTGAACCGTGTTCACACTAAGCCGCTTTATAGCCATTCCCCTAAAACAAAAATATGGCGTTGGCGGGGATCGAACTCTGTACCTCTTGTATGTAAGTCACATGTTCCAACCAAATGAGCTACTTAGTCTTTTGTTTACAAACCTTAGAACAATGCTAAACATTTATTCTTTAATTTAGTTAATTCGATTATTCAAAAATCCGGGGTGTTACAATATATTTCCAATTGACTGGTGTGAGAACCAAAACTTAGTTAGATTTTATTGTTTATGATTTGACACTAAAAACATGATTTTGAGCATATGTAGAAAAATTATATATTTGAAAAGCTAATCAACTAATTGATTGTTGGTCGTGATGTGTGATTATTAGTTCAACTAATTAAAATATTGGAATGATAAAACACATATGAAATTGAAGGGTAAATTAAGCCAAATCGAATCAAATGTTGAACTAAATTGAAATTTGATTGGAATTGCATATATATACATGTGTATATAATGAACAGGTCATAACATGGAAGCTAAGAAAAGGAATAAAATTATTTGCCCGATAAATAGGTACGTATTTACTGTATTTTTTGGGTTTTGATGATTTTATGAGTCGTTTGGCTTCTTCTTTTTCTTTTTGATTGATGAGGGCCGTGTGTGGCAAGTTGTGGTTTTACCAATCAACCTGTACAAAGGAGGTTATGGTGAATTTTTCGAAAATTTAGGGTGTTCGCCAAATTTTTAAGAAATTTGAAAATTCTTAGAAACTGAAAAGTTGAAGAATGAATGCCAGAATTAAAGTTGAGTTGGTTAGTTAAACAACTTTCAGCTCCGTTCCTTTTCGAGGACGAAAAGATTTTAAGTGGGGGAGATTGTAACAACTCAAAATTTCAGAACCAATTTAAAAAATTTATTTTAGCTATTTTAATGAATTTTGGATATTTAAAATGGTTTATTTTAAATAGAAGTTTGAATGTATAAATTTATTTTAATTATAAAGAGAGCTTGAAATGGTGCGGTAGTTTGAAAATTCAATTTTAAATTTTAATTGAATGTATAGGATTCAAAATAAATCGGATTTCAGTAAAACCAGAAATATTTGAATCTGCTTAACAATATCTTTCTAAGGAATGTGAAAAATTCAGATTTCATAATATAAAATGTTAGTTATGTCCAGTTTAAAATATAAAATAGTCGCTATGGAATTCATATATATATTTTAGTATAATATATATAGCCCTTAAAAATAGCCATTTTGCAAACGAACTCCGTTTTCGACGAAACCACTTTTGTTGGATCCGAAATATCAAATTATTGTTAGCTTTCAAATTTCATAATTTTTGGAATTAGTGTGTGAGTGTGGTAAATTTAAACGTGTTTTTTCGGTTTCAGCTTGAATTTAATCGACTAGAAAAAGGTCATTTTTCAAACGGTCTCTAAATTCGACAAAATTAGTTCTGTTAGCAACGTATCAACAAAACATTGCTAGATTTATTTTTCTGTAATTTTTGGAGTCAGTATGTAGCCCTCATAAATTAAAGTGTACGTTTGAATTCAATATATTTTAATTTTGACGAAAACTGATTGAAACAGTCGAATAAGCCTACGAAATATATCCATTATGTCCGGAATGGGGGTATTTAGCAAGGGGCAATAGTCGTTGGGTCACGTTTGGAGTTTGAATTGTTAAACTTCATATTTTAGCAATAAATGAAATAAAATATTATTAAAACATAGTATATATAACCCCTATCTTTACACAACCCTAAACCCTAGCGCCCTTCAGAAAATCCGCCGTCACTTCTTACCGATGGCCGGTATCATTCCCTTCTTCTCCCCGAAATTTCTCTTCATCCCTTCATCGAATTCGAACTCATTCAAGAGCAAAAGGGTAGAGCTACGTGAGTTCGTTGATTTGAATGGTTGTGATGGACTATGGGGCACGGTGGTGGTCTGAATTTAGGTTGAAGTCGCCGGAGTTTGGTGATGTTTTCTAGCGCCAGGGGTAGTTTGAACTACTCGCCGTTGCAGGCGCAGGTGGACATGGGTCAGGGCTTCGGAGGGGTGGTGATCGATCCTAGTATGATGGAGCGAGGTGATGTTCGATGGAGGGTTTTTGATTGGGCGATGGGTTCAATTTCCTTGGCCATTACCTGGAGCAGAACAAAGAAGGGTAAAAGAGGAAGGAAAAGAAAATTAGTTAAAGTAATTATGCTTTTATTTTATTTTAATATTGTAATTAATGAAAAAAAGTCATAACATATACAAACGATGTCAGAATTGAACGAAACGAAGTTCGTTGAAATCGTGAAGTCGAGCACTACAACATGGAACTGACTGGGACATAAACGGATCAAGTTAGGATTTCAGAAAATTCAAATCTAAATAGAACTTAAATTCAGAAATTAAAGAATGAAGGAGTGGAACCCAAAGTGAGAATTCTCTCCCTAAAATATTTGTTTAGTTATTTAATTTATTTTATAACTGTAAATATATAGTGCCAGTATAGATTTTTATCAGTTTAATCATTATAAATTGAATACGGTGCCTGTTAGCTCATCTCCCTCGTCCACAGACCATGGATGATTTAATTAACTGTATTGTGTGTTGAATGTGATGTTGAAATGTTTAAAATATTAAAAATAATTTAATATTATTTTGTAGTAGTTGGAATTAAATTATAAATAAATGTTTATAATTTAAACAGTGAAAATTAGCTAATTATAAAAATAATTCAAATCGAATTAGAACTGGTTAAATTTATTAACCAGTGATTATTTTGAATCGACTGTTGTTGTTTGGGAACCCCACACGGGTCTGGGGACAATAATTTATTCACATCTCCTTGAATTTAATTATATCTCAATTGATTGATCGACAGACTGTGATAAGTGTTATTTAATTATTTAATGCTTATATAGTTGTAAATTGCACTCTGGTTGTGAATTGACTACATGTGATGTATGAAATCCATATAACTGAAATTATATTGTAATTGATTGAATCGCGTTCCAATTCAGAAATAACGAATATTTTAAAATAATATTCAGAGAATAATAAAAATATGAATTTGATGTCTGATTTTCGATGGACACGAAAATATATAAAAATATATGAAGTAAGGTTAAGAATAGAAATGCCATTTTAATATTATAATGATAAGAAATAATCAATTTTGACTTGAAAGTAGAAATAAAGTGGAAATCATTTTTAAAATGAATTTAAAACGAATTTATAAAGAAATATCCGGTTTTGATTAGAAAATTGAAATGAAGTGGAAATCGTTTTAAAATGAATTTAAAACAAATTTATAAAGAAATATTCAATTTTGATTTGAAAATTGAAATAAAGTTAAAATCATTTTTAAAATGAATTTAAAACGAATTTATAAAGGAATATACAGTTTTGATTTAAAATTGAAATGAAATCGTTTTTAAAATGTTTAAAAAGGATTTATAAAATACGTTTTAAAGTGAAATCGATGATATAATGGTTTGAATAGAACATGCCGCGTAACGACCGTTCGCGAATTTCGACCATTAACTTCAAATGGACGTAATGGGAGATCCGACCTTCGGATTCTCCTAAATCCAGAACCGTTGGGTTCGTATTGAAAAGATTTTTTCCAACGAATATAAGAGATTTAAATTTGGATGGTTGGATTTCAAATAATGTCCGAATCAATTTCAGAAAAGGTCGCTATGGATACAGTTCGGTGACCGTTATTGGAAACAAACTGAAATGGCAATATTAAAGTTACAAAAAATGTGTAAAATCATAATAAATGATTTGGAAAGATTTTGGATGAAAAATTCCATATTAGAAAAGATAAAAGATATTTTTATCTAAAAGAACTAGTTATTAACTAGAATAATAATCCAATTATTTTTAGAAATAAATAAATTTGATTTGAAGATGGCTTTAAAATAACCGGAATTTTCCAACGAATAAATTGGAATGGATTTGAAATGGAAATAATCTTCAGAATATTTCAATATTGGATTCCGTAATTATACAGATATTTTTGAGGAATTTGGAAGATATATATATATATATATATATATCGTTATTCCCAATATGATATTTGTTGGTTTTAGAATTCGATATTGAATATAAGACGACATAATTTCTATTAAGAGCCTTGCATTTAATATCAAATTGGATTTTAGGTTTGTCGTGAATGGTGTCTTTATTAACATTGTTCTTAAACCCCGATGAGAAAAGAATAAATCTTTTAAATAAGATTTAGCTAAGTTTACCAATTAATTAATATTTAATTGGAATTGAATTGAAATTAGATTTTGGGTTTATCGTGAACGATGTTTTAAATAACATTTGTTCTTTAACCCAATTAACAGTGAAGAGATGATTTGGAATTTATAAATCCTTTTATTAAGATTTAATGGAAAATTTCCAAAGTAAAGTTTCCAATTTAATATATCAAATTGGAATCGAATGGAACTCGATTTGGTAATAATCGAGATGAGCTTCTGTGAAGGAAGAACGTTACTATATATGGAATTTAAAAGGCTTTTTCATTATTCCATTTATATTATTAGTCTGATACGGAAATTTATATCAATTATACACTGTTATGATTTTCGTGTAGATTCCATTTTGATGGAAGATGATTTTGGGTTTATCGTGAACGATGTTTTAAAGGACATTCGTTCTTTAACCCGGTTAAAGACGGGATTTATTTCCTAAATTTGAATAATCATTAAATAATGATTTTTGGAGATTAAAACCAGACTAGATTTTTAATAAATCTTTAACTAGATTGAAATGAGAATGGGATAATTAAATTTATCGAATTCATGAAATGATCGAGAATGGAGTACCACCAGTCTTACTCCAGGCGATAGTTAAATCTTTAATTAAATTTGAAACGTGAAATGGTAATTAAATTTACTGCTAATACCATGGGTGTTAGATATGGAGTACTACCAGATTTTCTCCGTGGGATGAATAGGTTGGTATTGGAAAATAAAATAAATGATTACTTCGGTAAGGCTCGATAATCCCGACTAGTTAATAAACCTTGTTTTGGTTTAAATGGTGAAAACTTTAATAAAATCTTTTGAATTGATATCAAAAGGAAGATTAAAGAAGGAATTTAAAAGAATTTTTCTTTGATAAAATTAATTTGAACTTTTCCGTAAAGATGTGTATATTTGAATAAAAGAATATTCTAGATTGGAATGAGGCGTATGGTGTGTTTTTATAGCATTTGATTATTGATTATAAAATACACGAGTTATTGGGGAAGACCAGGTTTATCCCATTCTGAGTAACTGAAACGGTGATTAAATGTCAACGATGAAGACGGTGGTCGAAGACCGGAGATCTTCACATCGTATGGATGATTACTGATGTCTTGATTGGGCTGATCCTCCGAGACAAGGTAATAAGTGGTGATTGTCCAAACGTACTTGGAGATCGACTGGATATGTAAGGACCTCTCTCCTGTATTGGATTTGTATTGGATTTATAAGACGAGGAATAAGGTGCCTCTGGTTTTGTTCAGACCCAAAATGGACTTGTAATGGATATGTATCTGATATTGGATTTCATTCTGTGTTGATTGATTTCTATTGAATATATTTTTTTGGTGGCGGAGAATTTATTCTCTTTCTTAATACCCTTCTCTGAGACGTACGAGCTTAGAGGTTATATATTGATAGACATCAGTTGCATGGCGTGAATTGTCAGTATGGCATGCTGAGATGCAAATGATCAAAGCTTTTATTGAAAAGCAAAGTCTTGTGGATGATGATCAAAGCACGACTTTAATTAGCATAGCTTTGTGTATAGCGTTAATTCGCGAGCTTCACACGCCGGTATGTACCAAAAACGGGATGAAGGATCCAGGGAGAACATGTGCTTCTTTCTAGCTAGGAGTGGTGTCATGGTATGGAGCCCAGACATTTTACTTATGTGGATGTTGGAATGCGAAGTACCTCGGATATGATGGTCGACATACTGACCAGATTTTACGCCCCATAGGGCGGGGAAACGTATTGTTCAGGAATTATAATCCACTAAAGTAACTGTGGACTGGCCCTGTGGCTCCAGGTGCAGTTGCGGCTGAATCCTGAGATATGGCAGGCTAGATTGTCTCGAATCGGAAGGAGAGATCTCTTGCCTTGGGTCATGATGGCAATCCAATTTCCAATACAACATTGTGCGGTTTTAGTTGTAGAACTAGTATGGCGACATGATATATGGTACCCATGCCGTCTATGATTGATACATTTATATTTGAAATTATTTCGACACTATGCACCTATAGTAATATCAAAATGATTTGTTTTAAACATACCAAGCATGTTTGGCTATTATAAGGGAAAACTCTATCCTCAGGCTTGCGTTGCATTGTGTGATGGGACCTGAGTCTTATAATAGCTTCATTTTTCAAAAAGCATTATGTTGTTTTATTTTAAACAGAGATGCATGTGGAGAAAATCCGTTTCATGTTATATAGCGTTGTTCCATGATTTCCTAACTTTTAAATTAAAGATTTAATAACTGTTTTAGTTCTCACACCAGTCACATGACTGACTCGGAGTTTATTGTTTTCATCTAAACTTTAGGTGCCCATATTTTCCATACGGGCAGCTAGTACTTTTTGTTTTTGCAGATACTTTTTTTTGCAGGATCCTGGATTACAGCTGGAGTTATATTCAAAAAGTTTTGTATCCGTATATCTCTTTCAGTTGTGTAGTTGTTATTTTCCGCTACGCGTTGTACTTATGTATTATTTTCCGCTGCTATGTAATCTTAATCTCTGATATTATTTTTCCACAGTGTAATATTTATTTGAACTCTGATATATTCTTGTGCTCTTATGTAAATTGTTGTAATGGCAATGAAAAGTTCTACTGTTTGTGTCTGATGCGTCGCGTTCTCAAAGCAATTCGCTATTTCTCATCTCTTCGGAGATCGGGGGATTTCGGGTGCGTTACAGGTGGAGTAGCATGCTTGTGGACGGGAGGAAAGAAAAACAACAGAAGGTGAAATATATGGGTACGTGGGATGGTGACATGCAAACCAAGGTGAAGTAGTTTCAGTAAAATGGGTTCCGCATATTCGAGAGGAAGAAGAAGCATAGTAGTTTCTTAAGTGGACTGGGTATATAAATCTTTCCTAGTCTACTTAAATATGCCTAATTATATTTAAATAGGCCGAACCACGTATTATATAATGGCCTAGGTGTACATTTCGAACTGTGCCATTTTAAATTAACTAAGCCTAATCGAAATCATATATTATGCCTAACATATTATATATAATGACAATGTCAGGTACATTTGTCTGATCCATTTTGTATAGACCTAAAAAAATTTGAGGTTGCCAATGGTTAACATATAGTGTAGAACAAATAATATATATATAGGTTATATAATTAACGTTATATAGCAAAAGAGAGAAAGATTTGTAATATACCTATATTAGCGTAACCTGTAAAGTTATAAACATGTTTTCTAATATGGTGAACGATGATTTAGGATTTTGACTAATAAAGATTATATATTTATAATGTAAATTGGAAACTAGGATTTAAAATATTATTTAAGTATTAATAATATTGTTTTAAATAGAGTAGATACCGTATTAATATTATAATTGTGTTATACAGTGACGGGATTGGATAAAACAAGTGACATTCAGTCCACATCGACGAACGTAACATTCTAGAGATGTTTTGAAAAGATTTTGGCGCAACTGAAGGTTTTAATCAAAATTAAACACTTGTTTAATTTAATTAAAACAATTTTTTTTAGTGATGGATGAAACCAAGGTGAGTTTAACTCACTCAGTTTATCCCGCTTATATTTTCTATAAGCCGGGTTTTTATTTTGTGTGAAATGTTTGCTAATGGTTGTTGATTTGATAACTAGTTGCATGTATGTTGAATATTATTAATATTCAATAGTTAAATTAAACATTTGTTTAATTAGGTATATTAAATCGTTATATTTTAACGATTAGATTCCAAATGAGGTAACTTACTTTGTTGATACGTTTATAATAATATAAAATATTAAATAAATAATTGGACGATCGATTGAATGTTATTAATTGATTTTTGATTGTTATTAGCTAAACTGTTTATTTCCATTTACCGTGGTAAATATATTGTTGTATGGAATTTGAGATAACCCATTTTGATGTAGGAAAGGATAGGTTGGAGGGATCCAACCAGATTCCTTAAATATATTGTTTATGTTCATATTATATTATATATATATGAACTATTTAACCAGTATGATTGAATGATTGGTTTATTGTTGATCATTGAATTAAAATTCAAAAATTGTTTGTTATTAACCAATGGATGATATTGGTTGAGTAATTGACAACGGTTGGCCTAAAAATGAATCATTTTATGAACATTGATTTACAATCAGGTAAATCGATAGAAATAAGGTTATAAGAATTTATTTATAACCCAAACGGATTTTGAAATCTATTTATATAGATTATTTGCAAAAAGGTTTATTAAAAGAAATAAATGATTATTTTTATCTAGTAACTATAAACCAAGTATATAAAGCGAATTCTTTTGTTAATGAGTTTTATAAGCAATAAGCAGAAATTAACCAAATGATTATGGATTAAACAAATTGTTTCAAATAAAAATTAATTATGATTATTTAATTTAATCAGACTATTAATTAAATTAAAGGAAACTATTTAGAGTGACTAAAAGAAAGGTTTAATGGAATTGGTTAATGGATTAACCTTATTTTGACTTGACTAAATCAACTATTTTAAATCAAGATAGATTATTAAATAAATTATTGAATCATTAATTATTTTTAATCGATTATTATTTTGGAAGGAAGATTAACTATTAATGTTGAAGTAAACAAATTGATTTTTAAAATGTTGGAATTGATTATTATTATTATTATTTTAATAATAATCAAAGTGATAAATCTTGATGATAAATTCTTTTAATGGAAGTTTTTGAAGTTGTAAAACCTTATGTGCAGTTAAATGGAAATGTAAACAAATTTATATCTATTGGTCGTATTTTTATAAATCCAAATTGGGCAACTATAAATACAAGTTATAAATGGATTAATGTTATAAGAGTGGAAACAAGTTCAAAATGAGATTTGTAATCCGAGGGAGGAATTTAAAAGCCTAAAGACGGGGAAATAGAGATGTTTTAAATTGAGAAAGCATGATTTGGAATTTAAATAAGTTTTTCAAAAGAAAATAGATGGGGTTAATAACCATGTTTAAAATCATGTAGTAAATAGAAGTGTTGGGTTATTCATGGGTAAGAGTTTACGTTGATAAACTTCTATCTATTCCAAAGATAAGAATGTTGTCGTCTCAAGGTCTGAGAGGTAAATAAAATACCCCAACTTGAATGACTTCAGGGTTATCCAAGGGTGACATTAGTTTAGAAAAGAGGGCACTTGAGGGGATTTAATGATTTAACGTTGATAAACTTCTATCAGTAAAGGAGGTGCTGCTGAAATTTTCCGTAAATTTAGGACTTAGAAAAAATTTTGTGGAAATTCGAGCTTTTAAGTATATACATAACAATTTTGTAAGTATACGTTCTAAGTTGAATATAAAATTATATGGTTAAAAATAAAAATTGACAACTTCCTTACTATGCCTTTTCGATAATGAAAAGTTTTGAGTGTGGGAGAGTGTAACAACTCGTATTTTTCAAAAATTAATTTTTTTGAATACAATATGATTTTTGAATACTGTATGGTTATGAATGAAATTTATTGATTTAATTACGTAAATTTATGATATAAGCTTAATTTAATTGATCAAGTAATGAATTGGACCTATTTTAGAAACAATAACCCACATTAATTGTAAACGAGAATATGATTTGGTTTGTATTATTAAATATTGAAATTTGAAATTTTATATTTGAATATTTGAATTGAATTGAGCTGATAAATTTATTATAAAAACTTAATTGTTTAATTTGACAATTTATAGTGTGAACTTATATAATTGTTTAAATAATCGAATTCAAGCTATTATGACAATAGTAACTGAATTTTTGCGGCAAATCATTTATATTTATGAATATTGAAATTTGAAACTTAAATTCTTTAAATGGATTTGATTAATATATAATTTAAATTCAAATTGATTTTGGTTAATAATCAAGACTGGAATTCAAATTAAATGGAAAATGGACTTATATAGTTAATTTGAATTTTATTGATTTAAACAAAATAATAAACTTTTAAATTGAATTAAAAGACAAACAAATGGAACTGAATATTTGATTTTTAAGTGAATCAATTTAAATAGCCATTTTTCAAACGATGTCGGATTTCGATGAAACCAGTTTCATCGAGTCCGAAATATTTCAGTAAAGCAGGATACCAAGTTTCATGGCAAACGGACTAATCGTTTGATCATGTGAGATGAATACGTGTGTTGTTTTCTTTTGAAATTAAAATGAGAAAGCTATACTATATAATATCTTTGTCTAAAACCCAAAAATTTCATTTGTCAATCATTGTTCATTGGCTTTTCTTTCTTCGTAACCTACTGTTCCATAAAAAAAATGGCTGCTACAAATTTCAGTCTTTAAAAATCAAGTTCGTTTGATTCAGACAATGAAAAATCATGAAATTAGTTTGGTTAAACTTGAATCGCATAGATCTCTCCATCCATATGCATTTTCAACGCTGCGACATGAATCTGAAGCTCGTTAATTTTCCATCGCGAGCTAAGGCAGAAGAGCATCGTCGACGAAGGCAATGGTTGGCCGGATTAAGGGTTGTGATATTCTTCTGGGTTGATGTCGAGCTGATAGAAGGAAAAACAGTGGGGAACAAAAATAAATGGTGACGCGACTTTGTACAACTTGCGTGAAGGAGGATGAATGACGTATTCCATGGGAATGATGTGAGTTGGATGGGTGGTAACGGCATGGAAGAGCTCGAATACAACAAGAACAATGGTGAAAGCGGATTACTTTTTGTTGAGAATCAGGGAAGGATTTGAGGACGGAAGTTACGTATATTGGAATGGATTTCATTTCTTTATATCGGGCTTTGTATAGAAGTTCAAATGGAGAAGAAGGCATTTGTCTTGCTAACGTGGTAACATAGTGGGTGGGAAAACCTTTCGTTTATGTAAAAACCCACATATTTGACGATAATGTATTTAAATATTTTACTTAAATATATCATCGTTAATCAAATGTGTATCCAAAAAAGTCACATTTTGCATATAGTTGAATTTGGACCCGAGACCACTTCCATTGAGTCTGGATCATCGTTTACGACCTTTTTGACTATAAACATCGATACCTTTTGAGTTGGGCGATTTTGGTCTTTTTCGTTTGGTATATGACTAAAATATCACGTTTTTGCATATGGACGAATTTGGACTCGAAACTGCTTCTATTGAGTTCAAAACGTCGTTTAGCTGTTCGAAAACTATAGGCTTCGATACGCCGAGTTTCGGAAATTTGGGGACTTTGGGTTTGGGTTAGCCAATCTAGCCACATTAAAACCCCCCAATAGCCCTCTCCCTCTCATTCCTCCTTTATTCATTCTCACTTCAACAAAGAAATAGAAAATGGGAGAGGGAAAGGGAAATAGAAATTCCTAAGCTAGGGTTCTTGATTTCAAGCAAAATCAAGTGCTAATTTGGAGAGATAACTTGTGTAAGCTCTCTCTACTCCTCCTTTATCTCTCTACCTTCTCAATTTTTGGGTTTTTATGCAATCCTAACACATATAAGTTTTCTTGTGTGTGTATTTGTTGTTTAGAGAGAAGAATTGATGAGATATTGGATTCCTAGCAAGTGTAGAGGCTTGCTCTTCCTTGTTGGAGCTTGTTCTTGTCATTCAAGAGCCAAAGGTGAGTTCTTTTTGAACTCACATCTATGCCACAAGCTATTGGCTTGTAAAAGTGTAATCTAATGTTCATTTTAGTTTGTATATGCTAGTAAATTGGTTAGGTTAGTGTAACTTAGCCAACTTCATGTGTTTATGTTTCATTAAATTAAAATTATAGCTATGAAATTGTTCACACGACCTAATTCATATGCTATGAGTTGATTTGGTGATATTGTGAAGCTCCGCTGTCGCCCTGGCAAAGTTCTAAGTCTTTGCAAGTCGCTTGAACCGTATTTGATTGCTTTGTTTAGAAAATTTGTCTGTTTTGGAATTTATAATCAAAACCAATGCAATCTTATGTATATATGTTTGTGCATGCGAATTATATGTTCTTGAGTTGTTTCGACGAGCTTAGGAGGCCTTATTATTATCTTTATCAAGTCCATAGCCTCCGGAGTTCACCGGAACCGATCCATGCACGAATTTGCAAAATATTGCCAAACTGGTCAGCTGTGCAGTTGACCAGTCGACTGGTCAAAAATGGACCAGTCGACTGGTCTTGCTTCCTGGACCCTTTCGGGATAAGTTGACCAGTTGACTGGTCCAAAATGGACCAGTTGACTGGTCCTGCTGTTTTTCTACAGTGGACCAGTGGAGACCACGGTCTACTGTTTAGGGACATTTGAGCTCATTCCCAGCCGAGTTTTGGCCCATTTCGAGCTTTTTTGCGACTATTCAGTTTCCCTTCAACACAGATTTCTGCAGCTCGATTTTTATGGACTTTCGATTGATTCGTGGTGAATGAATTTATAATCGATGGCCATGAGATCTAATTTACGTTATTAAAAAGTGAATTCCTTGTTCGATCGTAATTTCGATCATTATTTCACGAGAATTGCCACTTTCGAAACTATATAAAAAGGGTTTCTAAATTATTAGTAGATACCAAATCTTTTACTATATGGTTTTTAATTCTACTTCATTATACGAGATTATTTTCCAAACTATTTTACTATCTACTAGTATATGATTTCATAAACCTTTTTCTCGTTTGTATGAGAAATCTAATTAAACGCCTTAATAAAAACAAGGACTATGACCCCTTCTGTTTGCTTTGATGGTTAATTCTTAGGATCGTCCGATTGAACACCGTAGCAATGATCATTTCGTATTTACAGTGGAATATACAACTTGTTCGAAAATATTCGAGTAGAGCAAGTGGTTATGGGACATGTAGCTCGACTCTTATATTTACTAACTTGGCGTAGTTTACACTATACTTGATCAATTCAGATCAATCCGAACTTCGTGTCACTTTGATGATCTTCGGATCATCCTAGGGAACTTCGGTTCATCCTATCGTAAGAGCTTTGGTTCCGGTGGATCTTCGGATCATTCCGACCTTCGGGTCATCCTGATATTCTTCAGATCATCTTGAGGAACTTCGGTTCATTGGTTTTTATCGATGATCTTCGAATCATCTTGTGAGATCGCGACCCACGATCTTCGGACCATTGTATGAGCTTCGACTCAACACTATGGCTTGTGCCTTGAGATCGGGTCTCACCTTCGATATTGGGTTGGTTGAGTCTTCGGACTCCCATATTGTCTTGGTTGAGTCTTCGGACTTCCATATTGATTTTGTTGAGGCTTCGGGCTCTCGTCTTGACTTACGTCTTCCCCTTCTTTGGGATCTTTGAGATTACTAATTTATTGATTTCTTCAATCTTATTTTTATTGACATATGTGTTGTCAATCTCGTATTGATATTAATTTATCAATCTTATTTTTATTAATCTATGTGTTGTCAATCTTGTATTGATATTAATTTATCAATCTTAGTGTCCTTGTTATTGAGATATCCTTATATAGTATCGAGATTTCTTTGGCATATTTTCTGGACACATCGAGTCTTCACATTTTACATGTGAGCAATATTGTTATTTCATATACGTCATTTTCTATTATATCTCTATTTTTATCTCAGTTTTTTATGATGAGTACAGCTACACTGATGCGTTTATTGTTTATTCTCATAAATAATACTTGGGTCAGACCGAGTATTAGAGATGCCTCTCCTTAACAGTAGCATGGACTAGCTTCTTCTTTTGGTTAACCGCACTTTTTTATTAGTTTTATCTTTTATGTATTTGAGATTGTGACTCTTATGTGTACATATTCTTTTGTGTTGTACATGTATCTATTATTTTATGATATAGTGGATCTTGCATGACCACTTATTTTATGACCGCCATTTCTGTAGTATTATTCATATCTATTTTCCACCTTAGTGATATGAATATCTGCGCCTGACTCTGATTTAACTGTTATGCATTTTATATTGCTTTCCGAATTATATATAGCCACTGTGTAGTTGATTTGAACTTGAATTAGATGTGTCGGATTTCCTCATGATATTTAAAAAGTTGGACCACATTATCCGACATATTTAATACTCGTTCAAAGCTAATATACAGATGGTCGCTCCTCAACAGCCTTATCCTTCGGGTTGTGTAACAACCCGTAATGTTAGAGCCAATTTAAAAAAATTAATTTTAGAAATTTTAATGGATTTTTAATATTTAAAATGGTTTATTTTAAATAATAACGACTAAAAAAAATTTATGCAACGCACGTGTCCGACTTTTATTGGTGTTTTCGTTTACGTATTTGGTGATGCATAATTGACGCTTGGAATGTATTTATGTTTCTTATAAGGTTTCAAAAAAATATTTCATTCTAACTTTATAAATTTATACAATTACAGGTATCCTAATCATAAATGTAAAATAATAATAATAACATAAGGACATCTACATTAATTCCTATTTTATATTACTGATAATGCCAATGTTATCAGTTTGACTATTTTAAGTGGAATTTTTATTAGTGGATATTATAGCAATTATTCCAGGATTATAGTCTATTAAAAATATTAGAGCAAATCATGTTCAACCTATCAGATTTATTTGAAATTCGAACATGCCTATTTTGCTAACATCATGAAGATAATGCAATTTATTCCATTTATATAAGTTAATCAGTTTGTCCATGATAATTAGAAAGCAGTCAACGATTATAATCATATAATAGTGCTTTATTACCTTTTAAATGTGCACATATGTTATGTATATGAAGCTAACTTTTATTATTCAAGATTAATTTTTTTCTGTTTCAATATGAGAAAAAAATTGCATATTAACCATGTGCAATATATATATATATATATATAGGTTTGGTACTTACTTCTTTTTGTTACAAATAGATTTACACCATAAATGGCGTGGTGAGTGGATTTAATTATTCACATTTAATAAATATTCCGTTATCGTTTGATTTTCCATTAAATTTTTAGATTGGTTAATTTTAATGTAAATTGCAATATTCAGTTATTTTAATTGCTGTAAACATATGTGTAGATATTTTGAGAAATTGCATTAGACAATTTAATTTGGCTTGGGAATGGCATAAGCATGATAGGTTGAAATTTACAATAATGTGAAAACTAAAATTTGGAATGAAAATGATTACTTGATTAGTAAACATATTAAATATATTCCTTGTCATTAAATTAAGCAAATTGAATTTTTATGGCAGGCAGAAATAAATGATAATAATCAAGTTGATTTCGTAAATGGAAACCTAGTAAAATGTAATTTTGTACATTTCGTATTTATTTACACTAATGGTTAAACAATTGTGATTCAAATAGGAATTCACATAAATCGGCTAAGACGAAAATTAGCAATTTACATAAGAATGAAGTTATTAATATAAATCATAATGGGCAGGTTATAAATATAAATTGTAATGGACCCACGTGTATATTTCTATTCTTTTTATTCTTGTCTATCCAATTGAATACCTTCCCATTTTTCTCTTTTCTTATTCCATTTTGAAATTTGAATAGGAGAAACGGGCCTTAAGGGTTCAATTAATAAAATTATATTATTATAAATATTAGAATAACAAAACCAAAACCCTTCTTCTCGAACCTTACAGCCGTCACTTCCATCTTTATTTGCCATTAACCATCGATTCTTCCTTACCAAATAACTCCATCTCCTCTCAATTTCAGCCCCTCCTCCTTTTGAGTTTACTGTAGAGATTTTCCTCCTCTTTCAATCAACACCGACCTCGCCTGAAACCGTGCACCACAACTGGTGAATCACCTCCCCAACTGCAGCCGTTCAAGGCTCCGCCCCGGGCCCACCGCACCACCAAACTCCACCCTCCTTCCGGCGCACGTGCGTCTCTCCGTCCCAGATGACGTCCAATTGACCGCTCCTCGTTTCGTGCCTTCAAGCTTCTGAAAATCGAAAGAGAAGAGTTCAACAATTTGAAAGAAAACACGGCCTTAATTTCTGAGGTATAATCTAATTAAATCCTAACACTAATAAGCATTGCAAATTGTTAAGTAGATTATAAAATTCATATTTTATTCGTACGATTTCAGAACTGAACGAATTCAGCGTCATTGGAACCATGTCATCGAATACAACATTCTAGATCTGGTTTGAGCAATTTCTGAGTCCTCCTTGATTTTAGATCTGACCAAATAGCAAGGTGAGATTTCTGTTTTTAAGAAAATTAATTAATCAGTTAATTAATTATCATTGAATTAGATTCATGAATACATGTTTATATTCTCATCTGCTATGCTTTGTATTTTGGATTTTGTGGTTCTATGATTTGTAATGCTTTGTGATGTCTTGTGATTTGTAATGCTTTGTGATGTATTGTATTATCATATTTTTAGAGCGTTCATGAAAGTAGAAAAATTATCATATTTTTAGCGCATTAATGAAAATAGAAAAATTATCTTATTTTTAGCATATTCATGAAATTAGAATAATAATCATATTTTGGGAATCATGAAAATGCATATGAAAATAATCATATTATCATATTTTGGGAATCATGAAAATGCATATGAA
Source organism: Allium sativum (assembly GCA_030737875.1). Taxonomy (NCBI): domain Eukaryota; kingdom Viridiplantae; phylum Streptophyta; class Magnoliopsida; order Asparagales; family Amaryllidaceae; genus Allium; species Allium sativum. The sequence continues at coordinate 363,310,355 of CM060916.1, read as the reverse complement.
AATAATCATATTATCATATTTTGGGAATCATGAAAATGCATATGAAAATAATCATATTTTGGGAATCATAAAAATGCATATGTAAATAGTCACATTTTGGAATCATGAAAATGCATATGAAATATTGACATAAAGTATACATTTATGTGTCATTAACATATATAGGAAATTGCTTATAAATAAAATATGCATTTATGTGTCACTAATGTACATAGGAAATTGTTACAAACGAAATATGCATTTATGTGACATTAATACATAGAAAATTGATTACAAATAAATGACCATTTATTTTTCATTTGAATAACATAGAAAATATTTATTTATATGATACTAGAATTCATAGGAAAATGTTAACATATAAAATATTCTTTTATATGAAATTATAAACCATCACTTTCATTAGAGACTGGCATGTTAATTAAAAACATCAATTTTGCAAAGAAAAGTTTTGTAGAAGAAAGATAACATCTTAGTTATAAAATTTTAAGATAAAGAAAAATAACATTTTAGTGATAAAATGTTAAGATAAAGAAAAATAACCCTTTAGTGATAAAATGTTAAGATGAGGGAAAATAACATTTAAGTTATAAAATGTTAAGATGAAAAAAAAATTAACATTTTAGTTATAAAATGTTGAGTTGATAAAAATATCACTTTTATTTGTTTTGTTGAGTTAGAATTGGCAACAAAACAAATATATCACTTTTAGATGTGTTTTGTTGAATTAGAGTTGTCGACAAAACGAATATATAACTTTTGTATGTTCTTGTTACATAGAAAATATTAACATAGAAAAAATATCCTTTATATGATATTAGAATACATAGAAAATGTTGACATAGAAAAATATTTTTTATATGATATTAGAATACATAGAAAATGTTAACAATGAAAAATATCTTTTATATGATATTAGAATACATAGAAAATGTTAACATAGGAAAATATCCTTTTTATAATATTAGAATACATAGGAATTTGTGAACATATAAAATATTCTTTTATATGTTATTTAACAAAAAAAAGGGTAAACAAATAAAATATACTTTTATTTGTCACTAGAGTACATAAGAAAAAGATTTTATTTATTTACATTTAGGTAAATAGACATGAAAAGAAAAAGAAAACTTTATTTACATTTAAATAAACATGAAAGAGAAAGGATTACATTTATTTACATTTAGGCAAATAAACGTGGAAGAGAAAAGGTTACATTTAGGTAAATAAACATGAAAAAGAAAAAGAATACATTTATTTACAATTTAGTGTAAATAAAGCATGAGATAAAGAAAAGAATATTTTATTTACACATAGGTAAATAAATCAGGATATAAGAAAAGAGACATTTTTATTTACTATTTAGTGTAAATGAAAATAGGACATAGAAAAAGAATTATACTTTTATTTGCATTTCTAGATGCGAATAGAAACATAGAAGAAGAAGAAGTATACTTTTTATTTGTGTTTTTAGATGCAAATAAAACATAGGGAAGAATTACACCTTTTATTTGCAAATTAGTTGCAAATATGTAAAGCACATTTTTATTCACTTTCTAGGTGTGAATGAAGGATATAAAAATAAAAGGAACATTTTTATTCACATTTTAGATGTGAATAAGAATATGAAAAGAAAAAGTACATTTTTATTTGTATTCCATATGTAAATAAAAACACCGTTTTAAAAAGTGAATTTTTATTTGCAAACTAGTTGCAAATAAAAACATGAATTTATAAAGCACATTTTTATTTGTAATTTAGTTACGAATAAAAATATGACATTGAAAGATATATTTTTATTCACATTTTAGATGTGAATAAAAACATGAAATTTAAAAGGAGTATTTTATTCACATTTTAGATGTGAATAAAAACATGAGTTAAAAAGTACATTTTTGTTTACAATTTAGTTGTAAATAAAAAACATGATTACAGAAGTTAACATTTTTATTTTTATTTTAGATATAAATAAAAACTTGCATGAAAAAGGATATTTTTATTTGCATTTTAGATGTAAATAAGAATAAGAATATGAAAAACACATTTTTATTTACATTGTAGATGTGAATGAAAATATGAATTAAAAAAAAGTACATTTTTATTTACATTTTAGACGTTAATAAAAACATAGGAAGAAAAAGCACATTTTATTTACATTTTAGATGTAAGTAAAAACATAGAAATAAAAGTGATATTCTAATTTACGTTTTAGATGTAATCACAAAGATAGAATTTAATGTTATATTTTTATTGTCAGAATAGAAACAATAAAAAGGGTTAGAATTAAAAGGTTATATTTTTATTTACCTTTGGATGCAAATGAAAAGAATAATTGTAAAGTGATATCTTCATTTACATTTTAAGTGTAAACAAGAAGAATAAATGTAAGGCGACATTTTTTATTAATACTTTATTCAATAAAAAGATTAGAATAAAAAAAAGTATTTTCGTTGTCGTTCTAGGGACAATAATAAGAGTAGAAATAAAAGTGACATTTTTTATCGATGCGATAAAAAGAAGAAGTAAAGGTGGTATTTTTATTGTCATTTTAGATGCGATAAAAAGAATATATTTTAAAGTTGCATTATATGTATGATATTGATGAAAAATAGTTGAAACCGCCAAACGATGTATATTTAAATTTATATAAATATAATTATAAATTAAACGAATCGTGCGCGGTAGTTCGCGTTTCGAAGTTGTAACTTCAAACGATTATACTGAAAGATCCGATCGTCGAATTTTCCCAAGACTAGAACCGTTAGGACCGCTTAGGAAGATCTTTCCAACAATATAAATTTTGTTGAAATCCAATGGTTAGATTTCAAGATAAGTGTAAATCAAATTTTGGTAAAAGCAGCGCTAGGGCCGCCCATTGACCCGAAGCGTCGTTGAACTAGATTGAGCTATTTTTATATAAATAAAAATATGGTTTTAAAATATATATATATATATATGTACGAGAATCATTTGAAAAGTCCGAGTTCAATCTCATTTCAAATGATTATACGACGACATAAGTCGAAGAGTTGAAGACGGTGATTGAAGACCGACGATCTTCACATCGAATGGATGAGGACTACTGACGCCCGTGATTTGAGTAGCTACCTTGAAAGGGGATGCAGTTGTAGTTGTCCGGACGTATTTGTTGATTGTTCGGATATGCGAGGAATAAGGTGCCTCCGGTTTCGTTCAGACCCAGAACGGACTTTTAAATGGATCGTATATCTGACGTTGTATTCTTTTATACCGTATTCGTTGATCTCTGCTAAATATATATCTATTTGGTGGTTAACACCCTTCTCTAAGGCATACGAGCTTAGAGGTTATATATTGGTAGGAATTAATGGTATGGTATGGATTGACAATGTGGCATGCCAAGATGCATGGATCAAGGCTTTTGTTGAAAAGCAGGGCCTTGTGGGATGATCAAAGTTGAGCCTGTTTAGGCGTAGCTTTGTGTATAGCGTGACTTCGCGAGCCTCACACCCCGGTATGAGTCAAAAACGGGATTAGGACTGCAGGGAGTGCACACGTTTCTTTCTAGCTAAGAGTAGTGTCAGTGCTTAAAATGGCTGGCATTTTACTTATGTGGATGATGGATTGAGGTACCTCGGATTTATAGGTTGTTAGTGGCCATATGGAGGTTCAAAGGAACCGGGAAGCGTGTGTTCAGGAATTGCCAATCCACTTTCGACAGGTGTGGACCGGCCCTGAAGATCCAAGGGTTCACTGCGGGAGATCCTGAGGCATTTGCTAGAGTGACTCGAATAGGAGAGGACGATCCCTAGCCTCGATTTCATGATGGAAACCCAACTTCCAATGCGACACCATGCGGTTTTGATTGTAGAACTAGTATGGCGACATAGTATATGGTAGCTATGCCATCTATGATTGATACATTATAATTGAAATGTTTTTGAAAACATATATACACTAATAATAATATCAAATCCGTTTTTATCGTACCAAGCATTTTTGACAATTATAAGGTAAAACTCTATCCTCCGGTTTGTGTTGCATTGTGTGTTAGGACTTAAGTCTTCTAATGGTTTCATTTTTCTAAAAAAAAAAACATTGCGTTGTTTAACGATTTACTTTATGCACCGGCAATCCAATGGAGTGAACCCGTTCCGCGTTAGCGGCGTGGTCCTGTGATTAGCCTTATTATTAGCTAAGTTAAGTTAAGATTTCTTATACCAGTCCCATGACTGACCTGTAGTTTGTTTCACTGGCAAACTCGGGTGCACATATTTTCCACACGGGCAGTCGAGTAGCTTTTTGCAGATATTTATTTCTTTAGCAGGATCCTGGAACGAAGCTTAAAGCTGTGTCCAGAGCATTGATAGCCTTCCGTTGTATCAGAAAGTCTTTCGCTGTGCGACATATTAAATTCATTGTAATTTACCTTCCGTTGTATTATTTCTTTATTCGATGTACTCTGATATTTTGTACTCTGATGTAACATTATTGTAATGTTTTATAAAAGTCTATTGTTGTTATTCTGATGTGTTGTATCCCAGAGTTAAAGTATTCAGAGATTTCCAACTTTTGGATCAAACTTGTGTGGTTTATGGTCGATTCAAAGGGCGGGAATTTACGGGTCTTTACAGTTGGTATCAGAACTCGGGTTAGCTCAAATCTTTGGGGTACAACTCGTTAGAACTAAACAAAAGACTCATCAGAGATTGAATTAGTAATATCCAATAAGAATACTCATTAGAGGTAGGATCGGCAGTATCCTAGAATGAGAAAACTCATTAGAGATGGGGTTAGTAATGCCCTAGAATGAGTTGAGAGTGACAAGTCTTTAATTAATATATTTGTATAATCCGATCTTAGAAAATATGATTTTTGAATATATAAAAGTTATATATTTAATGAATTAATCAACTAATAAAATTATTGAAATGAATAAAGATTAAAAGTTGAGATAGGTTAATTAAACAACTTTTAGTTTTGTTCCTTTTCGAGCACGAAAAGATTTTAAGTGGGGGAGATTGTAACAACCCGGAATGTTGGAGCCAATTTAAAATTTTTATTTTAGAAATTTTAATGGATTTTTATTATTTAAAACGGTTTATTTTAAATAATAACGACTAAAAAGATTTTTATGCAACGCACGTACCCTACTTTTATTGGTGTTTTCGTTTACATATTTGGTGATGCATAATTGACGCTTGGAATGTATTTATGTTTCTTCTAAGGTTTCAAAAATATATTTCATTCTAACTTTATAGATTTATACAATTACAGGTATCCTAATCATAAATGTAAAATAATAATAATAACATAAGGATATCTACATTAATTCCTATTTTATATTACTAATAATGCCAATGTTATCAGTTTGACTATTTTAAGTGGAATATTTATTAGTGGATATTGTAGCAATTATTCCAGGATTGTAGTCCATTAAAAATATTAGAGCAAATCATGTTCAACCTGTCAGATTTATTTGAAATTTAAACATGCCTATTTTGCTAACATCATGGAGATAATGCAATTTATTCCATTTATATAAGTTAATCAGTTTGTCCATGATAATTTGAAAGCAGTCAACAATTATAATCATATAATAGTGCGTTATTACCTTTTAAATGTGCACATATGTTATGTATATGAAGTTAACTTTTATTATTCAAAATTAATTTGTTTCTATTTCAATATGAGAAAAAATTTGCATATTAACCATGTGCAGTATATATATATATATATATATATATATATATATATATATATATATATATATATTGTACTTACTTCTTTTTGTTACAAATAGACTTACACCATAAATGGCATGGTGAGTGGACTTAATTATTCACATTTAATAAATATTCCGTTATCGTTTGATTTTCCATTAAATTTTTAGATTGGTTAATTTTAATGTAAATTGCAATATTCGGTTATTTTAATTGCTGTAAACATATGTGTAGATATTTTGAGAAATTGCATTAGACAATTTAATTTGGCTTGGGAATGGCATAAGCATGATAGGTTGGAATTTACAGTAATGTGAAAACTAAAATTTGGAATGAAAATGATTACTTGGTTAGTAAACATATTAAATATATTCCTTTTCATTAAATTAAGCAAATTGAATGAAACGACCCGAACTTCCCCGGTCTCCGAAGAGAAGAGAAAGAACGAATTGTTTTGAGAAAACGACAAAATAGAACGCAGACGGAAGAACATTTCATTGTATATTACAACAATTCATCAGAATACAGGAATATACAGGGTATGAATGAATATTACACAGAAATATCAGAGATTTAAATACATTTAAATACATCGCAGCGGAAAATAATACAATACAAAACTGAAGGAGATATACGGATACAAAGCTTTCCGGATATCGTTCCAGCTGTAAACCAGGATCCTGTGAATATAAATCTGCAAAACCAAAACTACTACCTGCCTGTGTCAAAATATGGGCACCCAGAGTTTAGGTTAAAACAATAAACTCCAGGTCAGTCATGGAACTGGTGTGAGAACTAAAACAGTTATTAATCTTTATTTTAAAGTTCGGTAAATCAAGGGACCACGCCGTATAACACGAAACGGGTTTCCTTCCAAGAACACCAGTGCATAAAACAACAGCGCAATGCTAAATAAAGAAAAATGAAGCTATTATAAGACCCAGTTCCCATCACACAATGCAACGCAAGCCGTAGGATAGGGTTTTACCTTATAATAGCCAAGAATGCTTGATACGTTTAAAACAAATCATTTGATACTATTATAAGTGTATAGTGTATAAAAAAAACTTCAATTCTAAAGTATCAATCATAGACGGCATAAGCGCCCCATCCCAATATGTCGCCATACTAGGCTTTACAATCAAAACCGCAAATGTCACGTATTTGGAAATTGGATTTCCGTCTGTGAACTGAGGCAAAAGATAGTCCTCTACCGATTCGAGACGCTCTAGCCCGTGTCTCAGGAACAGCAGCAACTGACCCTTGGATCCTCAGGGCCAGTCCACCGATGTGGATTAAACTTAAACCCTGAACATGCGTTTCTCCGCCCTATGGGGCGTAAATGAGCCAACGAATGACTCCATCGGACGCGGATCATCCGACCAAACCGAGGCGCCTCGCAACAGTAACAACCACATAAGTCAAACTCGTTAGGGCGTGTAAAACCAATGACGCCACTTCTAGCTAGAAAGAAACACATGCCCTCCCTGACGTCCTCTCCCGTTTTGGTTCACACCGGGGGTGAAGCTCGCGAGTCAACGTTACACAAAGCTACGCCACGCAGGCCGTGCTTTGATCATCAACCACAAGACTTTGCTTTTCAACGGAAGCCTTGATCATTTGCCACTTAGGCATGCCACACAGGCAATTCACTTCATGCGTTTGATATCCATATATATAACCCCTGAGCTCATACGTCTCAGAGAAGGGCGTTAAGCAAGAGATTAAATTCTCCGCCGCCAAACAGATATATATTTAATAGAAATCAATCACACAGACTGAAATCCAATGTCAGACACACAGTCCATTTACAAGTTCGTTCTGGGTCTGAACGAAACCGGAGGCACCCAGTTACCCGCATATCCATCGATCTCCAAGTACGTCTGGACGATCATCAACTATTTCCATCTTCTTGGGTGTACATCCCAATCAAGATCATCAGTAATTATCCAAACGACGTGAAGACCTCCGGTCTTCGACCACCGTCTTCATCTTCGACTTATCGTCGTATTAGTTATTCAGAATGGGATAAACTCGGTCTTTCCGAATAACTCGCGTATATTATAAACAAGTGTTACACAAACACAACATACGCCTCATTCCAATTCATCAGTCACTAACCGTAAATTAATCAAGAGAATAATTCCCCAAATATTAACCCCGAAGGCCGAAACCAACATCAGATCAATACCCAGGAAATCACTCTGCTTAGCCAACCTACAGTTAGTTTCGAAATTTCACATTCTTAGGGAAGGTTCCCATTAATTTTATCAAAGATAAATTCCTTGAATTTATTGTTTAATCTTCTTTTGAATTTTGATTCAATTAGTCGGGATTAACGATCCTTACCGAAGTAATCATTTGTTTTAATTCCCCAATCCCAACCTATTCATCCCATGAAGTAAAACTGGTAATACTTCATATCTAACACCACGGTGCTATCGGTAAATTCAATTACCATTTCACGTTTAAATCTAATTAAAGATTTAACTATCGCCTAGAGCAAAACTGGTGATACTCCATTCTCGATCTTTTCAATCAAATTAAAGATTCATTAAAACTCCACTTAGTTTTAATCTTTACTGGGTTAAAGAATCAGTGTCCTTTAAAACACGGTTCACGATAAACCCCAAAATCACATCACATTTCAATCAGTCCCTAACCGTAGATTAGCAAGTGAGCAATTCCCTAAGTATTAACCCTGAAGGCCGAAACCAACATCAGATCAATACCCCAGAAACCATTCAACTTAACCAATCTCCGGTTAGTTTCTGATTTTCTTAACTCCCTTGGGTCTAAGAACAGTATTATTGAAGATACCGTTCACGACAACCCAAAATCACATTCTATTAATTATCGGGTTAAATAACAAGTGTTATTTAAAACACTGTTCACGATAAACCAAAAAATCACATTTCAATTCAATTCCAATTAAATATCATTTAATTGGTACACTTCATTAAATCTAAATAAAAATATTCAATCTTTTTCTCAACTGGGCTTAAGAACAGTGTTAATGAAGACACCATTCACGACAAACCCAAATCACATTTGATATTAAATACAAGGCTCTGAATAGAAAATATATCGGCTTATATTCAATATCAAATTCTACGACCAACAAATATCGTATTGGAAATAATGATATAAATATGTATACCTTTCAAATTTCCATAACAACACCTGTATAATCACGAAATCCAACATCGAAATATTCCGAAGACAATTTCGATCCAAATCCATTCCAATATAATTATTGGAAATTCTGATTATTTTCAAAACCATTTCAAATCCAATTTATTTATTTAAAAATAAATAGAATTTTAATCCTAGTTCAAAACTAGTTCATTTCGATAAAGATCCATTTTTATCATTTCAAATGTGGAGTTTTTTATCCCAATTCTACACAAATCATTTCTCATGATTTCACACAAATTATTACTATTTTTAATAATTTTATCAAGGCCTGTACAGTCGATTTCCATCAACGGCCATCGAACTGCACTTAAAGCGACCTTTTCCAAATTTGATTTGGACATAATTCCAAATCCAACCGTTAGATTTCCAATTTCTAATATTCGTTAGAAAGCTCTTTTCGATACGAACCCAACGGTTCCGGTTTCAGGAGAATCCGACGGTCGGATCGCCCGTAATATCCGTTCGAAGTCAATGGTCAAAATTCGCGAAATGCCGCAGCGCGGCGCGTTCAATTCAGGCCATTATATTATATATATATATAATATATATAATATATACTTCGTCGATTTCCTTTCAAAACGTGCTTTATAAATCGTTTTAAATTTATTTTCAAATCGATTTCAATTCAAATTGATTTCTAATTCAATTTCATTTCGTTTTCAATTCAATTCAATTCAATTCGAATTCATTTCTATTCAATTTCAATTCGAAATCATTTCTATTCAAAATATCAGATTTTGAAATCACTTTCGATGTTCATTATAAAATGAATAAAATCGATATAAATATCGTTCACGTCAAAATGGCGTAACTCTAATCAACACGGCTTCATATATTTCTATTTTCAAATATTTTGTTTCAAATATTTCTTTTTCAAATATTCCTTTTTCAAAACTGGAATGAGGCCCAATCAATTACCATATAATGTTAATTATATGGATTTTCTACAACACATGTATACAATAACAACGATGAATAATCAACCATCTTCCAAAGTGCATTCTACACTGTATAAGCATCGAATATAAATATTTAACGCTTATAATAGTTTGTCAATCAATCGATCGACATACAACTAAACAATCGGGATTAGTGTACGTCAAATATCATCCCAATACCCGTGTGGGGTTTCAAACAGTCAAACACAAATTTTATTTGTGCAGTTGGGCGATGTGTAAAATTTATCGTCCCAATCAATATCAGTCAAATGTGTGTATATAAACAAATCGTCCGATTTGTTTATTTTTATTTCATTTCATATACACGTTAAAAATTCTATTTTTAACTATAAAATATTTTTAACTATATAAATATTTTATTTCACATCACATCACACAATTAACTACACATCAAAATCAAACAAACAAGCAAACAAGTCGTCCATGGTCTGTGGATGACGGGTGTCGGGTGCTACTAAACACCGTCTGCATCCTATCATATATTTCAAACTAGAAATAAAATAATTAAAGGTGAGAAGTTCTCACAGAGGGTTCCACTCCACCGTGCTTTGCTTTTGAACTGTTGAACATCTGGATTTGCTTGCAATTCCAATGCAGTTCCTTTCCCGCTGTTCAAATAAAAATTATATTTTTATTATCACTTTCTGTATGCAAAAATCATATTTTCGTCTTCACTTCATATATATAAAAATCGAATTTTTAACTTCACTTCATATGAAAAGTTCAATCTTTTCCTATCGCTTCATATATAAAATAAAGATCTTCTCTTTTCTTTTTATAACTGAAAATCAAATCTTTTATTCTATATCTAAAGATCAAATCTTTTTCTAAATAAGAATCACCTCTTTCTATATAAAAATATAAACTTTTCAATGATAAAAATATAAACTTTTCAATGATAAAAATATAAACTTTAAAATCATATATAAATAAAAATGAAAATCATATGTAAATAAAACTGAAAATAAATGGGTAATAAAACTTACAGCTTTTTCGAAGATGGGGCAGGGGGTTTGTGTTGCGCTCGCTGCTGACTGGCGGAGGCGGTCAGAGGAGGGGCGGCAATCGGAGGGTGGTTTGGGTTCGCAGAAGGTCGGAGGAGGAGGAGGTGAGGGGATCGACGCGGGGAAGGGGAAGGAAGAGGCGCGCGGCACGAGACGGGGGGGTGCAGTGGCTGTTCGTCGCCGGCGAGAGTGGAGGGAGCGTCGCGATTGTGGGTTGTCTCGGGGGGACTGCGGAGGAGGAAGAGGAGGGGAAGGCGGGGTATGCGGTGGAGGGTGGGAGGAGGCGCGCGCCTCCCTGACGCGGCGGCGGCGGCAATCGCACGAGGGCGCGATTGATTTTTTTTCTTCTTCTAATTTTTAAAATGAATTGAAACCGGGGGGGGGGGGCTGAGAAGAGATAGGGAGAGGGAAGGGGATTTTTTTATTTTAATTATTTAATTCTAAAAAGGTACTTTTATTTTCGGACTCGAAACGAGACTCACCGCCTGTCGTCCCTAGCGTTTTACCCCCATTACGAGCACAATGGGATATGTATCGTAAGCTAATTCGATCGTTATGACCAGTTTTCGTCAAAATCAACATATAACTCTATATATTGAATTTGAACGCGCATTTCAATTTACTGAGGCCACATACTAACTCTAAAAATTTCCGAAAAATATTTTCTTGCTTCGTATTGACGATACGGTCCTAACAAAACTAGTTTCGTCAAATTCTGAGACCGTTGGAAAAATGGCCATTTTCCAGTCGATTAAAATCAACTGAAACTGGTCAAACACGTTTTCCTTTGCCACGCTCACATATTGATTTGAAAAATTACGAAATTTGAAACCTAGCAATAACTTGACATCATGGATCCAACAAAAGTGGTTTCGTCGAAATCCGAGGTCGTTTGCAAAATTTTCATTTTTAAGGGCCAGAATTCCATAGCGACTATTCTGAATTTTCATTCGGACATATCTTTTGATTTCCGCTATGAAATTTTGATTTTTTGGATTCGTTGGAAAGATATCCTCAAATAGATCCTATTATTTTTGGTTTCACTAAAATCCGGTTTGTTTTGCACCCGGTACATTCAATTGAAGTTTGAAATCGAATTATCAAACTACCGCGCCATTTTCAATTCCTTTTATAAATATAAATAATTATTTATATTCTAACGACGAACTATATAATATATACGTTTGAATTCTATTCAAAATAAATTTCTCGTCGATATTATTTAAAATAATTCATTTTAAATAATCAAAATTCACTAAATTGGCCAAAATAAAAAAATTTAATTGGCTCGGATTTCCGGGTTATTACAATCTCCCCCACTTAAAACTTTTCGTCCCCGAACAGGAACAAAGCCGAAAGTTGTTTCACAAATCAACTCAACTTCCAGTGTTTTCACTACGGCTTAAGTTCTTCAACTTTTCAGTTTCTAAGAGCTTTTCAAAAATTTCAAAAATTTGGCTAACACCCTAAATTTTCGGAAAATTTTGCCATAACCTCCCCTGCACCGGGAGCAACGGGAAAATCCCGAAATTGCCATACAGGCCCTCTGATCTCAAAAAGAAAAAGAAAAAGCCAAGCGGCTGGCCAATCGGCTCATAAAATCATCATCACCCAAACAAAACAGTATATTATGGTAAACATATACCTATTTGTCGGGCAAACAAATTTTATTCTCTGCTCTAGCCTCTTTGCTATGACCTGTTCAATGTAAGTACATGTATATACAAGCAAACACGATAAATTTTTAATACAATTCACTATTTGATTCAATTGGGCTATATGGTACAAATTTTAATAATTCAACTAATAATCAATCAACACAACCATCAATCAATTAGTTAATTAGCTTTTCACAGATTTTTGATGCCAAATCACAACAAATAATCCCTATCTAGTTTTGATTCTCACACCAGTCAATTGGAAATATATAGAAATCTCACTTTCGTTACTCGAAAATAAATACTGGCGACGGTGCCCCATCACCAGAATTATCCCCGGGCAACTAGAGTGTGATTCTATAACTATCCAGTATATTAAAACTTCGAATACACGTTTGCAAGACGCATATGCAAAATCTTTATATATCGGATTGTCCAAATTCAATGTAAATAACTATTCAAATACGTATATGGTTTAAAATTTCAAAACAAAGTTGTTTTCATTTTAAAAATATACTCTTCACACTCGTTCTAGGATACTACTGATCCCATCTCTAACGAGTCATTCCATTGGATATTACTAATTCAATATCTGATGAATTCTTTCGTATGGTTCTAATGTGCCTTGTTCTCTGAGCTTTGTAAACCAAATCTCTGATACCACGCTGAAACGACCCGAACTTCCCCGGTCTCCGAAGAGAAGAGAAAGAACGAATTGTTTTGAGAACACGACAAAATAGAACGCAGACAGAAGAACATTTCATTGTATATTACAACAATTCATCAGAATACAGGAATATACAGAGTATGAATAAATATTACACAGAAATATCAGAGATTTAAATACATTTAAATACATCGCAGCGGAAAATAATACAATACACAACTGAAGGAGATATACAGATACAAAGCTTTCCGGATATCGTTCCAGCTGTAAACCAGGATCCTGTGAATATAAATCTGCAAAACCAAAACTACTAGCTGCCCGTGTCAAAATAAGGGCACCCAGAGTTTAGGTTAAAACAATAAACTCCAGGTCAGTCATAGGACTGGTGTGAGAACTAAAACAGTTATTAATCTTTATTTTAAAGTTCGATAAATCAAGGGACCACGCCGTATAACACGGAATGGGTTTCCTTCCAAGAACACCAGTGCATAAAAAAACAGCGCAATGCTAAATAAAGAAAAATGAAGCTATTATAAGACCCAATTTCCATCACACAATGCAACGCAAGCCGGAGGATAGGGTTTTTACCTTATAATAGCCAAGAATGCTTGATACGTTTAAAACAAATCATTTGATACTATTATAAGTGTATAGTGTATAAAACAACTTCAAATCAAAAGTATCAATCATAGACGGCATAAGCGCCCCATCCCACTATGTCGCCATACTAGGCTCTACAATCAAAACCGCAAATGTCACGTATTTGGAAATTGGATTTTCGTCTGTGAACTGAGGCAAAAGATAGTCCTCTACCGATTCGAGACGCTCTAGCCCGTGTCTCAGGAACAACCACAACTGCCCCTTGGATCCTCAGGGCCAGTCCACCGATGTGGATTAAACTTAAACCCTGAACATGCGTTTCTCCGCCCTATGGGGCGTAAATGAGCCAACGAATGACTCCATCGGACCCGGATCGTCTGGCCAAACCGAGGCGCCTCGCAACAGCAACAACCACATAAGTCAAACTCGTCAGGGCGTGTAAAACCACTGACGCCACTTCTAGCTAGAAAGAAACGCATGCCCTCCCTGACGTCCTCTCCTGTTTTGGTTCACACCGGGTGGTGAAGCTCGCGAATCAACGTTACACAAAGCTACGCCACACAGGCCGTGCTTTGATCATCAACCACAAGACTTTGCTTTTCAACAGAAGCCTTGATCATTTGCCACTTAGGCATGCCACACAGGCAATTCACTCCATGCGTTTGATATCCATCAATATATAACCCCTGAGCTCGTACGTCTCAGAGAAGGGCGTTAAGCAAGAGAATAAATTCTCCGCCGCCAAACAGATATATATTTAATAGAAATCAATCACACAGACTGAAATCCAATGTCATACACACAGTCCATTTACAAGTTCGTTCTGGGTCTGAACGAAACCGGAGGCACCTAGTACCCCGCATATCCATCGATCTCCAAGTACGTCTGGACGATCATCAACTGTTTCCATCTTCTTGGGTGTACATCCCAATCAAGATCATCAGTAATTATCCAAACGACGTGAAGACCTCCGGTCTTCGACCACCGTCTTCATCTTCGACTTATCGTCATATCAGTTATTCAGAATGGGATAAACCCGATCTTTCTGAATAACTCGCGTATATTATAAACAAGTGTTACACAAACACAACATACGCCTCATTCCAATTCATCAGTCACTAACCGTAAATTAATCAAGAGAATAATTCCCCAAATATTAACCCCGAAGGCTGAAACCAACATCTGATCAATACCCAGGAAATCACTCTGCTTAGCCAACCTACAGTTAGTTTCTAAATTTCACATTCTTAGGGAAGGTTCCCATTAATTTTATCAAAGATAAATTCCTTGAATTTATTCTTTAATCTTCTTTTGAATTTCGATTCAATTAGTCGGGATTAACGATCCTTATCGAAGTAATCATTTGTTTTAATTTTCCAATCCCAACCTATTCATCCCATGAAGTAAAACTGGTAATACTTCATATCTAACACCACGGTGCTATCGGTAAATTCAATTACCATTTCACGTTTAAATCTAATTAAAGATTTAACTATCGCCTGGAGCAAAACTGGTGATACTCCATTCTCGATCTTTTCAATCAAATTAAAGATTCATTAAAACTCCACTTAGTTTTAATCTTTACTGGGTTAAAGAATCAGTGTCCTTTAAAACACGGTTCACGATAAACCCTAAAATCACATCACATTTCAATCAGTCCCTAACCGTAGATTAGCAAGTGAGCAAATCCCTAAGTATTAACCCCGAAGGCCGAAACCAACATCAGATCAATACCCCAGAAACCATTCAACTTAACCAATCTCCGGTTAGTTTCTGATTTTCTTAACTCCCTTGGGGCTAAGAACAGTATTATTGAAGATACCGTTCACGACAACCCAAAATCACATTCTATTAATTATCGGGTTAAAGAACAAGTGTTATTTAAAACACTGTTCACGATAAACCCAAAAATCACATTTCAATTCAATTCCAATTAAATATCATTTAATTGGTACACTTCATTAAATCTAAATAAAAAGATTCAATCTTTTTCTCAACTGGGCTTAAGAACAGTGTTAATGAAGACACCATTCACGACAAACCCAAATCACATTTGATATTAAATACAAGGCTCTGAATAGAAAATATATCGGCTTATATTCAATATCAAATTCTACGACCAACAAATATCGTATTGGAAATAACGATATAAATATGTATACCTTTCAAATTTCCATAACAACACCTGTATAATCACGAAATCCAATATCGAAATATTCCGAAGACAATTTCGATCCAAATCCTTTCCAATATAATTATCGGAAATTCTGGTTATTTTCAAAACCATTTCAAATCCAATTTATTTATTTAAAAATAAATAGAATTTTAATCCTAGTTCAAAACTAGTTCATTTCGATAAAGATCCATTTTTATCATTACAAATATGGAGTTTTTCATCCCAATTCTTCACAAATCATTTCTCATGATTTTACACAAATTATTACTATTTTTAATAATTTTATCAAGGCCCATACAGTCGATTTCCATCAACGGCCATCGAACTGCACTTACAGCGACCTTTTCCAAATTTGATTTGAACATAATTCCAAATCCAACCGTTAGATTTCCAATTTCTAATATTCGTTAGACAGCACTTTTCGATACGAACCCAACGGTTCTGGTTTCAGGAGAATCCGACGGTCGGATCTCCCGTAATATCCGTTCGAAGTCAATGGTCGAAATTCGCGAACTGCCGCGGCGCGGCGCGTTCTATTCAGGCCATTATATTATATATATAATACATATAATATATACTTCGTCGATTTCCTTTCGAAACGTGCTTTATAAATCGTTTTAAATTCATTTTCAAATCGATTTCAATTCAAATTGATTTCTAATTCAATTTTATTTCGTTTTCAATTCAATTCGAATTCATTTCTATTCAATTTCAATTCTATTCAATTTCAATTCGAATTCATTTCTATTCAAAATATCATATTTTGAAATCACTTTCGATGTTCATTATAAAATGAATAAAATCGATATAAATATCGTTCACGTCAAAATGGCGTAACTCTAATCAACACGGCTTCATATATTTCTATTTTCAAATATTCTATTTCAAATATTTCTTTTTTAAATATTCCTTTTTCAAAACCGGAATGAGGCCCAATCAATTACCACATAATGTTAATTATATGGATTTTCTACGACACATGTATACAATAACAACGATGAATAATCAACCATCATCCAAAGTGCATTCTACACTGTATAAGCATCGAATATAAATATTTAACGCTTATAATAGTCTGTCAATCAATCGATTGACATACAACTAAACAATCGGGATTCGTGTACGTCAAATATCATCCCAATACCCGTGTGGGGTTTCAAACAATCAAACACAAATTTTATTTGTGCAGTTGGGCGATGTGTAAAATTTATCGTCCCAATCAATATCAGTCAAATGTGTGTATATAAACAAATCGTCCGATTTGTTTATTTTTATTTCATTTCATATACACGTTAAAAATTCTATTTTTAACTATAAAATATTTTTAACTATATAAATATTTTATTTCATTTCACATCACATCACACAATTAACTACACATCAAAATCAAACAAACAAGCAAAGAAGCCGTCCATGGTCTATGGACGACGGGTGTCGGGTGCTACTAAACACCGTCTGCATCCTATCATATATTTCAAACTAGAAATAAAAAAATTAAAGGTGAGAAGTTCTCACAGAGGGTTCCACTCCACCGTGCTTTGCTTTTGAACTGTTGAACATCTGGATTTGCTTGCAATTCCAATGCAGTTCCTTTCCCGTTGTTCAAATAAAAATTATATTTTTATTATCACTTTCTGTATGCAAAAATCATATTTTCGTCTTCACTTCATATATATAAAAATCGAATTTTTAACTTCACTTCATATGAAAAGTTCAATCTTTTCCTATCGCTTCATATATAAAATAAAGATCTTCTCTTTTCTTTTTATAACTGAAAATCAAATCTTTTATTCTATATCTAAAGATCAAATCTTTTTCTAAATAAGAATCACTTCTTTCTATATAAAAATATAATCTTTCAATGATAAAAATATAAACTTTTCAATGATAAAAATATAAACCTTTCAATGATAAAAATATAAACTTTTCAATGATAAAAAATATAAACTTTTCAATGATAAAAATATAAACTTTAAAATTATATGTAAATAAAACTGAAAATCATATGTAAATAAAACTGAAAATAAATGGGTAATAAAACTTACAGCTTTTTCGAAGAAGGGGTAGGGGGTTTGTGTTGCGCTCGCTGCTGACTGGCGGAGGCGGTCAGAGGAGGGGCGGCGATCGGAGGGTGGTTTGGGTTCGCAGAAGGTCAGAGGAGGAGGAGGTGAGGGGATCGACGCGGGGAGGGGGAAGGAAGAGGCTCGCGGCACGAGGCGGGGGGTGCGGTGGTTGTTCGTCGGCGACAAGAGTGGAGGGAGCGTCGCGGTTGTGGGTTGTCTCGGGGGGGGGGGGCTGCGGAGGAAGAAGAGGAGGGGAAGGCGGGGTATGCGGTGGAGGGTGGGAGGAGGCGCGCGCCTCCCTGACGCGGCGGCAGCGGCAATCGCGCGAGGGCGCGATTGATTGATTTTTCTTCTTAATTTTTAAAATGAATTGAAAACGGGGGCGCGGGGGGGGGGGGGGGGGGCTGAGAAGAGATAGGGAGAGGGAAGGGGAATTTTTTATTTTATTTATTTAATTATTTAATTTCAAAAAGTTACTTTTATTTTCGGACTCGAAACGGGACCCACCGCATGTCGTCCCTAGCGTTTTACCCCCATTACGAACACAATGGGATATGTATCGTAAGATGATTCGATCATTATGATCATTTTTCGTCAAAATCAACATATAACTTTATATATTGAATTTGAACGCGCATTTCAATTTACTGAGGCCACATACTAACTCTAAAAATTCCCGAAAAATATTTTCTAGCTTCGCATTGACGATACGGTCCTAACAAAACTAGTTTCGTCAAATTCTGAGACCGTTGGAAAAATGGCCATTTTCCAGTCGATTAAAATCAGCTGAAACTGGTGAAACACGTTTTCCTTTGTCACGCTCACATATTGATTCGAAAAAATACGAAATTTGAAACCTAGCAATAACTTGACATCACGGATCCAACAAATGTGGTTTCGTCAAAATCCGAGGTCGTTTGCAAAATTTTCATTTTTAAGGGCCAGAATTCCATAGCGATTATTCTGAATTTTCATTTGGACATATCTTTTGATTTCCGCTATGAAATTTTGATTTTTCGGATTTGTTGGAAAGATATCCTCAAATAGATCCTATTATTTTTGGTTTCACTAAAATCCGGTTTGTTTTGCACCCGGTACATTCAATTGAAGTTTGAAATCGAATTATCAAACTACCGCGCCATTTTCAATTCCTTTTATAAATATAAATAATTATTTATATTCTAACGATGAACTATATAATATATACGTTCGAATTCCATTCAAAATAAATTTCTCGTCGATATTATTTAAAATAATTCATTTTAAATAATCAAAATTCACTAAATTGGCCAAAATAAAAATTTTAAATTGGCTCGGATTTCCGGGTTATTACATTGAATTTTTATGGCAGGCAGAAATAAATGACAATAATCAAGTTCATTTCGTAAATGGAAACCTAATAAAATGTAAGTTTGTACATTTCGTATTTATTTACACTAATGGTTAAACAATTGTGATTCAAATAGGAATTCACATAAATTGGCTAAGACGAAAATTAGCAATTTACATAAGAATGAAGTTATTAATATAAATCATAATGGGAAGGTTATAAATATAAATTGTAATGGACCCACGTGTATATTTCTATTCTTTTTATTTCTGTCTATCCAATTGAATACCCTCCCATTTTTCCCTTTTCTTATTTCATTTTTAAATTTGAATAGGAGAAATGGGCCTAAAAGGTTCAATTAATATAATTATATTATTATAAATATTAGAATAACAAAACCAAAATCCTTCTTCCCGAAACTTACAGCCGCCACTTCCATCGTTACTTGCCATTAACCATCGATTCTTCCTCACCAAATAACTCCATCTCCTCTCAATTTCAGCCCCTCCTCCTATTGAGTTTTCTGTAGAAATTTTCCTCCTCTTTCAATCAACACTGACCTCGCCTGAAACCGAGCACCACAGCTCGTGAATCACCTCCGCCAACTGACGCCGTTCAAGGCTCCGCCCTGGGCCCACCGCACCACCGAACTCCACCCCCTTCCGGCGCACGTGCGTCTCTCTGTCCCAAACGACGTCCAACTGACCGCTCCTCGTTTCGTGCCTTCAAGCTTCTGAAAATCGAAAGAGAAGAATTGAACAATTTGAAAGAAAACACGGCCTTAGTTTCTGAGGTATAATCTAATTAAATCCTAACACTAATAAGCATTGCAAATTGTTAAGTAGATTATAAAATTCATATTTTATTCGTACGATTTCAGAACTGAACGAATTCAAAGTCATTGGAACCATGTCATCGATTACATCATTCTAGATCCGGTTTGAGCAATTTCCGAGTAATCTTTGATTTTAGATATGACCAAATAGCAAGGTGAGATTTATGTTTTTAAGAAAGTTAATTAATCAGTTAATTAATTATCGTTGAATTAGATTCATGAATACATGTTTATAATCTCATCTGCTATGCTTTGTATTTTGGATTTTGGATTTTGTGGTTCTGTGATTTGTAATGCTTTGTGATGTCTTGAGATAGCCATGTTCGTTTAGATCCATAAATTTTGATGTAATCTTCATACAAGTTCTCATCTTTATTTTATTTTTATTGCTTGAAAGTTTGGATCTTTATTCTTCATAAATAAAATAAATAAAGTGAAAGTTTGGATCTTTTATTTTGATTCTTGAAAATTTGATACCAAAATTATATGTTGTTATTGTATGTGTTGACATGAAAACTTGACGCCAGATTTTATTGTATTATCATATTTTTAGAGTGTTCATGAAAGTAGAAAAATTATCATATTTTTAGCGCGTTAATGAAAATAGAAAATTTATCTTATCTTTAGCATAATCATGAAATTAGAATAATAATCATATTTTGGGAATCATGAAAATGCATATGAAAATAATCATATTATCATATTTTGGGAATCATGAAAATGCATATGACAATAATCATATTATCATATTTTGGGAATCATGAAAATGCATATGAAAATAATCATATTTTGGGAATCATGAAAATGCATATGAAAATAATCCCGTGAAAATGCATATGAAATATTGACATAAAGTGTACATTTATGTGTCATTAACATAAATAGGAAATTGCTTATAAATAAAATATGCATTTATGTGTCACTAATGTGCATAGGAAATTGTTACAAATGAAATATGCATTTATGTGACATTAATACATAGAATTGATTACAAATAAATGACCATTTATTTGTCATTTGAATAACATAGAAAATATTCATTTATATGATATTAGAATTCATAGGAAAATGTTAACATATAAAATATTCTTTTATATGATATTAGAAACCATCACTTTCATTAGAGACTGACATGTTAATTAAAAACATCAATTTTGCAAAGAAATGTTTTGTAGAAGAAAGATAACATCTTAGTTATAAAATGTTAAGATAAAGAAAAATAACATTTTAGTGATAAAATGTTAAGATAAAGAAAAATAACCTTTTAGAGATAAAATGTTAAGATGAGGGAAAATAACATTTTAGTTATAAAATGTTAAGATGAAAAAAAAATTAACATTTTAGTTATAAAATGTTGAGTTGATAAAAATATCACTTTTATTTGTTTTGTTGAGTTAGAATTGGCAACAAAACCAGTATATCACTTTTAGATGTGTTTTGTTGAATTAGAGTTGTCGACAAAACGAATATATAACTTTTGTATGTTTTTGTTACATAGAAAATGTTAACATAGAAAAAATATCCTTTATATGATATTAGAATACATAGAAAATGTTAACATAGAAAAATATCATTTATATGATATTAGAATACGTAGAAAATGTTAACATAGAAAAATATCTTTTATATGATATTAGAATACATAGAAAATGTTAACATATGAAAATATACTTTTTATAATATTAGAATACAAAGGAATTTGTGAACATATAAAATATTCTTTTATATGTTATTAGAACAAAAAAAGGGGTAAACAAATAAAATATACTTTTATTTGTCACTAAAGTACATAAGAAAAAGATTTTATTTATTTACATTTAGGTAAATAGACATGAAAAGAAAAAGAAAACTTTATTTATATTTAGATAAACATGAAAGAGAAAGGATTACATTTATTTATATTTAGGCAAATAAACCTGGAAGAGAAAAGATTACATTTATTTACATTTAGGTAAATAAACATGAAAAAGAAAAAAAATACATTTATTTACAATTTAGTGTAAATAAAGCATGAGATAAAGAAAATAATATTTTATTTACACATAGGTAAATAAAGCAGGATATAAGAAAAGAGACATTTTTATTTACTATTTAGTGTAAATAAAAATAGGACATAGAAAAAGAATTATACTTTTGTTTGCATTTCTAGATGCGAATAGAAACATAGAAAAATAAGAATTATATTTTTTATTTGCGTTTTTAGATGCAAATAAAACATAGGGAAGAATTACACTTTTATTTGCAAATTAGTTGCAAATATGTAAAGCACATTTTTATTCACTTTCTAGGTGTGAATGAAAGATATAAAAATAAAAAGAACATTTTTATTCACATTTTAGATGTGAATTAGAATATGAAAAGAAAAAGTACATTTTTATTTGTATTCCATATGTAAATAAAAACACCGTTTTAAAAAGTGAATTTTTATTTGCAAACTAGTTGCAAATAAAAACATGAATTTATAAAGCACATTTTTATTGGTAATTTAGTTATGAATAAAAATATGACATTGAAAGATATATTTTTATTCACATTTTAGATTTGAATAAAAACACGAAATTAAAAAGGAGTATTTTATTCACATTTTAGATGTGAATAAAAACTTGAGTTAAAAAGTACATTTTTGTTTACAATTTAGTTGTAAATAAAAAACATGATTATAAAAGTTGACATTTTTGTTTATATTTTAGATATAAATAAAAACTTGCATGAAAAAGGATATTTTTATTTGCATTTTAGATGTAAATAAGAATAAGAATATGAAAAGCACAATTTTATTTACATTGTAGATGTGAATGAAAATATGAATTAAAAAAAAGTACATTTTTATTTACATTTTAGACGTAAATAAAAACAGAGGAAGAAAAAGCACATTTTATTTACATATTAGATGTAAGTAAAAACATAGAAATAAAAGTGATATTCTAATTTACGTTTTAGATGTAATCACAAAGATAGAATTTAATGTTATATTTTTATTGTCAGAATAGAGACAATAAAAAGGATTAGAATTAAAAGGTTATATTTTTATTTATCTTTTGATGCAAATGAAAAGAATAAATGTAAAGTGATATCTTTATTTACATTTTAAGTGTAAACAGGAAGAATAAATGAAAGGCGACATTTTTTATTGATACTTTATTCAATAAAAAGATTAGAATTAAAAGAAGTATTTTTATTGTCGTTCTAGGGACAATAATAAGAGTAGAAATAAAAGTGGCATTTTTTATCGATGCGATAAAAAGAAGAAGTAAAGGTGGTATTTTTATTGTCATTTTAGATGCGATAAAAAGAATATATTTTAAAGTTGCATTATATGTATGATATTGATGAAAAATAGTTGAAACCGCCAAACGATGTATATTTAAATTTATATAAATATAATTATAAATTAAACGAATCGTGCGCGGTAGTTCGCGTTTCGAAGTTGTAACTTCAAACGATTATACTGAAAGATCCGATCGTCGAATTTTCCCAAGACTAGAACCGTTAGGACCGCTTAGGAAGATCTTTCCAACGATATAAATTTTGTTGAAATCCAATGGTTAGATTTCAAGATAAGTGTAAATCAAATTTTGGTAAAAGCAGCGCTAGGGCCGCCCATTGACCCGAAGCGTCGTTGAACTAGATTGAGCTATTTTTATATAAATAAAAATATGGTTTTAAAATATATATATATGTACGAGAATCATTTGAAAAGTCCGAGTTCAATCCCATTTCAAATGATTATACGACGACATAAGTCGAAGAGTTGAAGACGGTGATTGAAGACCGACGATCTTCACATCGAATGGATGAGGACTACTGACGCCCGTGATTTGAGTAGCTACCTTGAAAGGGGATGCAGTTGTAGTTGTCCGGACGTATTTGTTGATTGTTCGGATATGCGAGGAATAAGGTGCCTCCGGTTTCGTTCAGACCCAGAACGGACTTTTAAATGGATCGTATATCTGACGTTGTATTCTTTTATACCGTATTCGTTGATCTCTGCTAAATATATATCTGTTTGGTGGTTAACACCCTTCTCTAAGACGTACGAGCTTAGAGGTTATATATTGGTAGGAATTAATGGTATGGTATGGATTGACAATGTGGCATGCCAAGATGCATGGATCAAGGCTTTTGTTGAAAAGCAGGGCCTTGTGGGATGATCAAAGCGAAGCCTGTTTAGGCGTAACTTTGTGTATAGCGTGACTTCGCGAGCCTCACACTCCGGTATGAGTCAAAAACGGGATTAGGACAGCAGGGATTACACACTTTTCTTTCTGGCTAGGAGTAGTGTCAGTGCTTAAACTGGCTGGCATTTTACTTATGTGGATGATGGATTGAGGTACCTCAGATTTATAAGTTGTTAGTGGTCATATGGAGGTTCAAAGGAACTGGGAAGCGTGTGTTCAGGAATCGCCAATCCACTTTCGACAGGTGTGGACCGACCCTGAAGATCCAAGGGTTCACTGCGGGAGATCCTGAGGCATTTGCTAGAGTGTCTCGAATCGGAGAGGACGATCCCTAGCCTCGATTTCATGATGGAGCCCCGACTTCCAATATGACATCATGCGGTTTTGATTATAGAACTAGTATGGCGACATAGTATATGGTAGCTATGCCGTCTATGATTGATACATTATGATTGAAATGTTTTTGAAAACATATATACACTAATAATAATATCAAATACGTTTTTATCGTATCAAGCATTTTTGACCATTATAAGGTAAAATTCTATCCTCCGGTTTGCGTTGCATTGTGTGATGGGACTTGAGTCTTATAATGGTTTCGTTTTTCTAAAAAAGCATTTTGTTGTTTAACGATTTACTTTATGCACTGGCAATCCAATGGAGTAAACCCGTTCCGCGTTAGCGGCGTGGTCCTGTGATTAGCCTTATTATTAGCTAAGTTAAGTTAAGATTTCTCATACCAGTCCCATGACTGACCTATAGTTTGTTTCACTGGCAAACTCGGGTGCCCATATTTTCCACACGGGCTGTCGTGTAGCTTTTTGCAGATATTTATCTCTTTAGCAGGATCCTGGATCGAAGCTTAAAGCTGTGTCCAGAGCATTGATAGCCTTCCGCTGTATCAGAAAGTCTTCCGCTGTGCAATGTATTAAATTCATTGTAATTTACCTTCCGCTGTATTATTTCTTTATTTGATGTACTCTGATATTATGTACTCTGATGTAACATTATTGTAATGTTTTATAAAAGTCTGTTGTTGTTATTCTGATGTGTTGTATTCCCAGAGTTAAAGTATTCGGAGATTTCCAACTTTTGGATCAGACTTGTGTGGTTTATGGTCGATTCAAAGGGCGGGAATTTACGGGTCTTTACAGGTTGGTTGACACTTTTTCTTGCAATGGCCTTGGCTAACGCAAGTATAGAGGCAGGGCGTTACGGTTTATTTTAATTATGTTTTAAAAATTCAAATGCTAAATCATGTATATCTTTTCCATGCAGACTCAGATTCGCGAACAGTTTTCTTCTTTGGATTGTATTGGAATTCCGGATAACAACACTACAAGAAAAACCGAGATTAGCGACAGATTTTTAGCAGTGGAAATTTCCGTCGCTAATTCGCGGTGGATTTCCTTGGGCTTTGTAAGAGAAAATATTTTGGATTTTTTATGTCATCTTATTATAAATTATTACCGTCGAATACTAATTCTGTCGCTAAATCAATGGAAATTGCAGCTCTTTACTGTCATATAATATTTGATGCTAAATTCTGTTGCTAATAGTGTCGGATTACCGTCGACATAATTTTGAAGCTATTTTCCTATAGTTTTCCAAGAGATTTGAAACGAACTTTTATATTTTTTATTTATTAAATGTTTTAAATTTGTGTTATTACTTAGTAATTAATTAGTAAATTTAAATTTTAAATAATTAATGTTAATAATACATTAGTAATTAATAATAAATAATAACTATTAGAAGTAAATATAATTCAATAGTTAATGCTGATTTTTTTTTTTAAAAATTAATGCTGATTAATTATTAATTACTATATAATGGTTATAAAATATTTGTTTTAACTGATGCAAACTTTACAATGATCATAAAATGTCTGTTGTGATAAATGGCTGTTATCAATTTTCAAAAATCAATAATTAATAATTATTTTTAAAATTAGTATTGATTATTTATTAATATTTAATAATTAATCATTAATATTTAAGATATAATAAATTTTAATTGTAATGGTATGTAAAATATATTTAAGATTTTTAGTGTAAGGTTTAACTATGTAACACCACTTAAATTGTAATATAACTATTTAAAATATTTATACTATTAAATTAAATTAATTTTATATTAAACTATTACAATTGGCTTAAGAGTTGTAACATGGGATTAAGAGTTTTAAGGACCAATATAAAACCGTAGGGGCAAATTGGGAATTGGCCATCAGAACCCTAGCTGGGTAGATAAAAAGAAAAGCCAGCCGACCCTATCATTTTCCATTTTTCTATCACGTTCAGAATAAATGAAACCAACAATGGCCGAAAACCCTAAAAATCCAATTGGGACGAAATCTATGAAGATCAATCATCTTGCATCAAAGCAAAGATGGATTCGTGAGGGATATGGTTTCTAGAGGGGAAGCGGCAGCAGATCTGAGGAGTTCGAAAGCCAAAATCGAGATCTGGAATATAAAAATCGAGAGTAAAAATCATGGTGAGTGTATTTCTATTTATTTGGTAATTAAATCCTTCCATAGGTAGCCGATTCACCTATATGTTTTACTATATGATTGTTATAAACAAGTATACGTGTTAGATGTGTGATCGTATGTGTTTTTTTGGCTGTTTTGTGAGTGGATGCTATATGAAATCTGAATAATAAGTTATGACAGTGATAAATGCTTGTATTGATTGCTTGTTGGGTAGTATGCGGGAAAATGATCAATACAACCTGATAGAAAACCGTATGTAAGAATTAATATGGTTAATGTCATTTGAACACATGGTGACTTAAGATATATAACCATTACCGTATTGAGGGTAGTATGCGGGAAAATGATCAATACAACCTGATAGAAAACCGTATGTAAGAATTAATATGGTTAATGTCATTTGAACACCTGGTGACTTAAGATATATAACCATTACCGTATCTGTCAATACAAGTTTGGACCCCTGGTTTGTCTTTGAGTGATGTGCTATTGAATGATAGCATGCTTTGGCTATTTTATGTATGATTTGCTACATACAATTTTGGTTGGCCTTAGATATAAGTCTAGTTGGCTTATTACTCCTACAAATCTGAGGTATAAGATTTAATTGATGACACTTGACTGTTAGGTGTAAATTGGGTTGTGTATGTTAATGCTTGTGTGGGTATTCATGTCGGTATTGGGGAATGAATACAAGGGGAACAAGGAAGGGTGAATATACACATCAGATTTACACAAATTTAGACAGAGTTTGTGTAAATGTGCTCTTGTTATTCATTAGAAATGTGCATCGGATCTCTGTGTGTGTGCGTGTGTGTGTTTATATATATATATATATATATATATATATATATATATATATATATATATATGAAAACCAGGAAAAATGTTAGTTAATAATAATGTTGACTGTATGTTATCAACAGACGGGATACATATATACATCCAGATTGGGTTTTAGACAGTTTAAAGTATGGGTGATTTGTTTGATGAATACATGAACTGGGTACATCTGTTCATACATTTTTAATGTGTTGTGGAGTAATTTGCTTAAGACAGTATGATACAATAAAAATGGTACACTGAGTAATATATATTGTAAGTTTAAATCTGGGTTTAGACAGTTAGGTATATTGCATATTATATTGTGGATACATGATCTTTTGTATCTGTTTAGGCAATTTCATACATATGCATGTTTTATGATTGATATGTGCATTTCTTAGTAATACATAAAAACTGCTATATGTATATTTACTATATGTGTGTGTGCTAAAACTGTTGTGCATATTTTGGTCTTATTAATTGGTTGTTATACTTATGTTAACAGCAGCGCCGGCCCTGGGGCAGTGCGAACAGGGCCATCGCACAGGGCAGATTTCTGACGGAGGGCATTAAAAAAAGAACTAAGCAAAAGCAAAAAAAAAGTTGTGAATTCCATGAGGATTTGAAATAAAAAAGCAATGGAGGAAGATTTCGCATAAGCACAAAGAAGAAACGAATCTCGAAGAAGGCGTAGATGTAACTGGAATTTGGGGATCTCAGATCTGAAATAGGTAACCCTAATTTGATAAAATATCCTAATTAGTTTAATTTTTGGTTGGTGGCTAGAACCCTAAATGTTACGGTCGACAGAATTATGTATGATAAAATCATACACAACTAGATATTGGTCGTTGCTATATACAGTTTAAGGCTGAATGCACAGACTCCCTTTCTATTCTCATTACTGTGATTTCTCAAACTAAATTGTTATGAGGCAATGGGTTTAATTTTCGTTTGTATTTATTTTTTCTTCTTGGGTTCTTTTGCTGCTCTTCAAGATTTTGATCGTATTTATATCCTTTCCTTATGCTGCTTTTTACTAGTTTTGTTTACTCTATAATGATTGTTGATCAATGACTAGTTTTGCAAAAGCAAGCGAATGTTATTGTATGAACTTTAATGATTTGGATACAGTTTACCTTTGTTATTTTTTGTGCATT
This sequence comes from Allium sativum, assembly GCA_030737875.1. Lineage (NCBI taxonomy): Eukaryota > Viridiplantae > Streptophyta > Magnoliopsida > Asparagales > Amaryllidaceae > Allium > Allium sativum. Next base: position 363,281,503 of record CM060916.1, on the reverse strand, counting down.
TCAGCATAATTTAGTTCATATTTCGGAGTTGTAAGGGACAATGACCAGTGAGTTCACATAATATGATTGTTCGTATGTAAGAGTAATTGATGGATGAAACATAGCATTTGAATTAACATCGTTACATCATATTGGAAAGCTAGTATTGCGTTATTGACGATGGGTCTATAATTTTTTTTTTCTTTATTTTTCCACTTTTTGTTTATAAGTTAGATGAACAAAGTGTTGTAACAAATACATAAGTTTTAGTTTTAGTAGTTGAAATAGCTCAACTCTTGTATGTAAAAATTCTCAGCTTAGACTTATTATTTATGATTTTTGTACTATAACCACGCTATTTTTATTTATCTGGTTTGCGTTGTTAACCCTTAATGGCAGTATTGGATTTTTTTGATATTTACTTTGCTTTACAATATTAATATTATTTAGTATCATTGTGCAAAATTTTACATAAGGGCACCATTTAGTAAATCGTACAGGGCATCATAAATCACAGGACCGGCTCTGGTTAACAGTACAATTCATCAAGTATGAGGATTTGCTAAGTTTATGTTAACCTGAACACCACTATAACACGCATTATTAATACTCAGTATAAACCGAGTATAGAATTGCCTATCTATAACTGTTTGATGATGCATAACCAGTTGTGTGTGTGTGTGTGTGTGTATATACACACACATTTGTTTAGACATATTAGTATATATGCCCATTAATGGTAAACACTTGGTCTGTTATGTATATGTATTTGCTTAAGCAGTAATATATTTGGGTTGTTTGAAGAACACATAACCTATTATGTAATGGTTAGGACAATTTAATATAAATGCACTTTGTTTGAGTAACACCTGACCTTATATTTATATTGACCTGAATACATAACTTAATGGCGTTGCATCAACGCCCAGTGTTCTTTAGAAGAGTGTTTGCCCCAAATCAACTAGGCATTTAGCAGGTGTGTTTTTCTTCAATTCTTTCATTGTTGATTTAGATCTTTGTATCATTGTTTAAATTTATTCTCATGATACTAATTTGCTGGCATTTAACAATTACCTACCTGTTTCCTTAATTATGCTCATCTCAATATACAGTAACCGTGTTATTATCCGTATTCAGTCTTCTGTTATTCTTCAGGTAATTTGATCTTCAACCACCCTCATATAAAGGTTTAAATGGGCAGCAACACGTGTTTATAGTGCAACAAATACAAGAATATTCTTAACTACGAAGCAGCTGAAACACAACGGAAGCAAATGATACCTTTCAGTACGAGTTTCTTTGTCAATTGAGATTTGAGTTACATGGTCAGTGATTGGAGTGACATTTTGTTTAGTAAGATCTAAAATGTATAATTTAGTTGTTAATAAATCCAGTGTTTTGTAGGAGTTCATGACTATGTTTCATAGATTTGTAATATAGTTGCATTCAAACTGGGCTCGGAGCTGTTTGTTTTTATTTGGATGTTTCACTATATGTTTTAATGTCTGGTGCATGATATCAGCTGTATAATCACATTTTCTTATGCAGCAGGTATAAGATTGAAAATATTCATAGTTTAACATATTTTCAGTTTTGGTCACATTAATTTATACATGTCCATCGGGCGTGTCTTCGTATTGATATATATACATATATGTATATATATATATATATATATATATATATATATCAGAAGGGGAATATCAGCGGATTACCAACAAAAAAGGGAGGTTAAGTTAACCTTAATTTAATTTTTGTCGCTGATTTCTTGGTAATTAGTAAAGATTTACCAACGTCTTTTATAAATAATATTTTATCATAAATTAATTATCCATCGGTAAATAGTCGGTATATAAATTAAAATAAAATTAATAAATAAAATTTTATTTTTATTATAAAATTAGTAAAATGACAGAAAAATGTCGGAAAACTCATGCTAAAATCCGTCACAAAATTTGACACAAATACCATCATGGTTTTTACCGACCAAACAGTTTTGTGGGAAATCCGTCGCTAATGCCTGTTTAGCGATGGATTAGAAGCGGATTCTGTCGCTGCTATTTGTTGTTTTTCTTGTAGTGTAAGGCGCTGGTTTGGACAGATTCTGAGATAGTCAAATTTTGCGCCTTTGTTTGAATTTCAAACGAGTTCCAAATCAAAGGTGAGTGATTAAACCCACTCACGCTTAACTAAAATATTTGATTATTAGTTAGATTAAAATCATGTTATAATATGATTGCAATGATTGTTGTTTGATTGTTAAAAGTGTTTATTTATGTTGCATTACATCGATTGTGTAATTCAATTTAACTGTTTATTTAAAACTGTACAGTTAGGTTAAATCTGAAATTTAATTACTAGTTTAAACCCAACATCTAATTACTAGTAAACTAATTTGTTACCTAACTGTTTGGATGGATTTGTTTGATGATGCCTTGAATTAATCTGTTTGGTATATTGATATTGAATTGTTGTTTGTATTGATTAATCCCAATCATTTACCCTGGATGTCACGGGCATCAAATAAATCCGGGATTAATCATTAAATGAATTAAGAACATAGGTTGAAATGATAAGTACCTATGACCCTCATTTGGATTGAAATGATACATATCCATTCCCGAAATACAAAAATTAAATTTTAAGTATTACTTGGTCATAAGATAGAGAACTGTATACGACACCGGTTGATATTATAAATTTGTTTTAACCCTGAATTTGAAATATGGTTTAAACAACATAATTGACATTTTATAAATGGATTTCATTGGAACTTGAACTTTGAAGCTTTGGAATTTATGAGTTAAGGAAATTAGTTAATATAATGAAATGTAGCTAAAATTTGAAAATTTAGCATGAATTGAATCTATTGAAATTTGAATCATTTTGAAGTTTAAATAATTATCCATATATGAAACTCACTTTAAATTTACTTAGTTTAAAGTGGTATCTGAATTTGAACTCGAAGGTGTTAAAAATTGAAATAATTCGAAATGAGAATACTAATTAAAAATTTCTAATAATCGAATCGAATTATTGAATTGAATTGAATTTAAAATGGAAGTTGAACCAAATTGAAATAGCGAAGTTAGTCGATTTGGTTGAAACTTAACGTGACTTCAAGTTATTTGGAATTGGGAAAAAAACTATTCAAATTGCAAACTATGGTATTTTGAACCATTTTAAAACTATTTTATTTAAAATCTATTTTTCTTTAAAAACTATTTTTCCTAACAAACTATTCTACTTATACATATAACTATGATTTTAAATAAACTATTTTAGCAATCAACTATCAGTTTTATTTAACTTCTTTAATATTTGGCTATATATATAACTAATTTTTTCTAAAATCCTATTTTAAACCTAAGTTCTTTTGTAAACTTTCATTACCTTAACTATATGTTTTCAAAGGATTTCAAATACTATATCTTAACTGTTTTAATACATTTTCCAACTATTCTAATATACAACTTATTTTAGGATCGGAATTGTTTCAATATTTTGAGTGTGGTTTAAATAGAGATTTCAAACTGCAAATATATTTTATTTGAATATGAAATGTTCAAAAGAAATCTGATATTTTGATATTAAGAATGAACCTTTTTTAAGGGTATATTTACCAACCAGTGTGAAATAAGCGTTTGGTTATTAAAGAGACCGGGATCGGATATTGTCGTACTCTCTACCAATACCGAAAACCACTTTAACAACTGTGCATATGGTGGAGAACCAGAATGAAGTAGGTTGATTTGGAGGCGATTACTGGATTTGAAGAAAGAGAACGATGATGGATGTCCGTGACCTTCGAGTCATAATTAAAATGACTAAAACAGGTGTTATACCGTGACTAAGTGGGGTTAGCTACCCCCATCGGCAACACTTCTTCCTTTACTACCACAATCCCTCGGTGATTGATTTAATTTGATTTGATGTGCATCCTCGATTTGGAAGTGTTGTTCCGAGGTGGGCAGTAGCAGCAGCTATGCGTTACCACCAGTCCGGGCATGCAACCGGTAGATTCCTACCCTGGGTATTCCTCGTGTTCCTTGTCATATTTATCCTGACCGCGTCCACTACGATTTTGTTTTGCGTTGTACCTATGGAGTGCTCCCTGATAGCCCACCGGTTTAGTGGAGTTTACAGTACTGTATAAACTACAATGTTTACAAACGGTGTAAGGGTAATAATGGTCATCCCGCTTACGCTAGTTTGATACCTTACTTTATTGATAAACACTATTATAATAGCGTATTGTATTATATAATATCTAGTTTATCGGATCCCTAGGAGATGGAAATTCCTGTAACATCTCTTAAGTTATTGCACTCGCGAACACATTAGATATGAGACGTGAATTACCGTAAGCATCTCTGACGCCGTGACACTCATATTATTACCTGATTTTGATTTAACTGATATGAGAATATTTTAGTTTTGATCCGAGTATTTTTGTATTTTCATTGGTGATCGGGTCATTCTGAGTTTTCAGTTAGCGAAGATCACATTATTAGAAGATGAGGATGGAGCTCGATAGACGTAATGTATTATTCCGCTGCACACACTGGTATGTTTTATGATACATAACTCTGATGTATTGTTGTAATGTATAATTTAACAACTTCATGAACTGTTATTTGATTATTATATTTAATCCTTCCACTGTGAGATTCTGTGATTGTTTTTCTTCTTTCTTATTTTTCTTATATTAATCCCAATAACTATCTGTATTTTAGATTTGTTTGAGTCGACATGTGAGAATTATTGTCGATTTGAACAGAAAAAAAAAGTGGGTCGTTACAATGTCCATGTCCTATTGGGCTGTGTACATGCACATTTTGAATATATATATATATATATATATATATATATATGTACGTATGTATATACAAACACATGTATATGTATACATGTATTGTGCTCGGGAACTATTGATTTGAATATTGAACTTTATTCGTGAGCTCTTCGTATGAGAAACATGAGACTTCAATATAAATTTATGTCGAGACCAAAATAATAATTGTAGGTTGTTATACTGCACTGAGTTGAATCATTTGATTTGACCTCTGTAGTTGTCCACGGGAAAAATAATTCATGCTTAAACACTATAATATTCATAGTGTATCGTTGTAAATATTATACATTGTTCGAGTACGTATATACATATATCTGACCCTGTCTAGAAAGTAATGAGGAACAACCGAAATAACCGAGGCACATAAAAAAATTAAATTAAATTTATATTTGCAATTTTTTTTTCCAGTTTACTGTGTTATTCTATTCTGACAGGTACAATGGACGATTGGGCAAATTTTGGATCAATCAGCGAAGATGAAGACATTGAGTTAGAGAGTGAATGAGTGTAACTGAGTGTGTAGAGGCAATGCTTGTACAATTGAGTATTTTGTATAGTGATTGAGTAACAAAGAGAAAGAAAACTGTATATTAGTCAAAAGTGTAATAAAATATTTATTTGAATGAAATATCTATTCAAAATTAGAATTTGTGGGTTAAATATTTTAATTTTTGCAAATATTTTATATTACAATGGTCAGAACCTCATGCAAGTTTCAATGTTTTACAATAGGCATTAATTATTATCATAAAGTATGTTGCAAAGACCAATGACTGTCGTAAAAAAGTGCTTTGACGACATTTTCTACTTATTTAAAACATGGTCGACCTATTACAACGTAACCTAATACAACGAACGCATTCCCATTGCGAAACTCATATTACAATGGGTATTGCCCATTGTAAAAAGGTTGTTTTGTTGTAGTGCATGTTTGCGTCATGAATACAAGTCTAAACATTAGCATAAGAATCTTCAAATCATTCTATAATTCTTCATAATTATATATAAGAAAACCAATGTGTTAGAACCTCTGTTTTATGCCATTCTCATTATGACAACTATATATCAACAATATCATATACTACAATTATTACAGGAGAAATATTGGAGATTATGGTTTAAATACAATAAGATTCAAAGACATGATTAACTGTTATATGTTTGTTATATTTGAGTCAATATATAAGTTAGAAATCTTGTTAAAATCTCTCCTAAAAATATATAGTAATATAAAATTTTAAATATAAGTATATACTAGGCTGTACACATGTACAAAACATGTGTGCAATATCCGACTGAATTATAGATTCAACTGGCTGATTGTTGAGTGTTCATAAAACTTTATGACCATTCGGTCGATTGAATATTGTGTCTTGTACACATGCACATCTATTTCAGAAACTAGCTGTTGTTTAGTCATTTGAGTTTCATTTTCAGCTGGCTAAACTAAAGGGTTACAATTTTTTAAAGAGACATAACTCTTTAATCAAAGAGTTATGCCTATATATTTTGACCAAGACCTTTCACGAATAGTGGCAACCTTTTGCACTCTATAAATAAGTTCTAAAATAAGTTCTTTAGCAACTTACTCAATTCTAATCTTATATTTTCTGATTCTATAAAGCATTATATATATATATATATATATATATATATATATATATATATTCTCTTGTGCTTTCATTTTAAATATTTTGTGATTATATTTGATCACTTGCTTCCTTAATTCTTCATATATTGTACGCTATATATTATCAAGGAGAAGATCATAGAAAGAGTGTACTATAAAGTGACATATCCGTGTTATTTAGAACACAAAGAGTCAGTTATCTTTTGTATTGATAAAAGTCCCATTCCGCTGCTCAGGCAAGTCAAAGTCCTCATCGCCTGTTGAGGCAGAATCCCGTTCTGCTGCTCAAGTATACCGTGATACTTATTCCTCTGAATTAAGTATTGTTATTTAGTTGAAATTCCAGAAGGAGTCCGAGACTGAAGTAGGACGGAGCTCTGTAACAATATAAAAATTTCTGGTGTCATTTTACTTTATTACTTTTATATTCTCTACTACTGTTATTATTTATTATCATATACACTTCGCATTACATTTCCGTATTAATCGATCCATAGCTCACTTTCATTTCGTATCAGAGCCAGAAGATCATATAATCATAACACAGTTATTTTGATATTCTAAGTAATACGAAAAATAACACTAACACTATAGAAGGTCAATCCACTACACGACCACCACTATTTAATGGCATGAATTACAACTACTGGATTACACAAGTGAGAATCTATATGCAAGCAAATGGTTTTGATACATGGAATATCACACAAACTTAATATCACATTACTACTACAGAATATTCTACATGGTCATACACCCAAAAATTAGTTGCTACCGCAAATGTTAAAGCCATGAGTATGTTGCATTGCGCCTTGGATAGAAATGAATTTAACAATATTATCATGTGCAACACTGCATATGAAATATGACGAACACTTAAAGTTACTCATGAAAGAACTAACCAGTGAAGCAAAATAAGATATACATGCTTAAAAGCCAATTTCAAAAATTTAGGATGAGGCAAGATGAAACCATAAATGATATGTATTTAGATTTTAAGGTATTTATCATTCTTTGTTAGGACTAGGAGATTTTTTTTTTGATATTGTATTGAAAATCCTAAACTCTTTAATGAATGAATGAGAAAGGAAAGTTTTAGCTCTCAGAGAAGCAAACGACCTTTCTCTCATGAAATTATAAGAGTTAATAGGAAATCTAATGTCAGATAAAGTTAACTTGCTGACTAAACGAGTACAAGCTCAAGATAAAAAGAATATAGCATTTCATGCAGAACAAGAAGACTTAGATTCAAACGAAGATGATTTAGGATTTATTACCAAAAATTTCAAGAAATTTTTCGAACTATAGAAAAGGAAACAAAAATAATGGGAAGAAAGGCTCTAGTCACAACAAATCCAAGAATTTCCGACTCTGTACATCCGAGAATTTCCAAACATCTCTTTTATCTTCTCTTACTATTTTGCTTTCACTCCATATAATTCATGAATTATAAAATTATTTACAAGATTCTTTTAGTTTGCTCATTACTTTACATTTTAGTCATTTGTTTCATTATCCTTGTAAAACTGGTATTTCATTGCAAATAAATAAACATTGACATAGTAAGTGAAACTCATGATATAGAACAACATATAGTTTTACAAGTACTATCTACAGTACATTTTTTTTTTTAGTTCTTAACATTATATTTTAAGAAAATAATAATTACATTATCATGTGCAACATACCCCTATCCATTTCGTTTTCGAAGAATAATTCTTTAAATGTTTTGATTTATACTTTAAATGGTTGCATATATTATCCTAGTATAACTATATAAATACTAATCATATATGTATATATAAACATGTACGCGTGTATAACTTACTTAACGAACTAATATGGTTTTGGTACTTTATGAAATCTTGGTTTACTATCTTTATACTTATGTTTCATTTATATATCTTGATATATTTGTTTATGGTTAGTTTATATATTTATGTTCGAATTTCTAAATATGTATTTAAAATATCCCCCCTCCCAAAATCCATGCACGCACGTGTTCTTTTATAATAAAATTTTACTTTAATACATGCACTTATTACTTTTATTGTTATTTATTTACTTTTTGTTATGTGTACATACAAATTTTTTTATCCCTTAAAACTCGATTACATATGGCATTGTTTATCATGCCACAACACGTCCAGTTCAATCGACATCTAATCAAGGAAAATAAAGAAATTGTGTTTTCTTTAATTACTTTTATGATATCGTGGTTGTTCCAATTAAAATACAACATGTAATTCGTGCATTTTACTCAAAATTATATCTCATGGTAGAAAGTTTGGTGTTTTGGACCATGCAACGCATGTGACATTTTCATTTGATTTAGAGTTAAGTTCTCGATCGAAAGTTAGTGTTGTTGGTGATTTTTTTTTGTTTTTTTTGTTAATGTTCGGAGCATTTTAAGAGAGTGACCTTTTTTAAAAATAGTTGGAGTATTTTGAGTGGGGACATAAGACGCACACTTGTTTCCCTTTCTAACCAGTTGTCTAAGAACATCTTCAGTCCTAGTAGAATGTAATATCATAAAATGCATATGTGTCTACATCTATTCTACAATGTCGAATATATAAAACAAGCTCCTACAATAGAATTTAACATTGTTCTCCAATGTTTATAAGTATACAATTTTGTATACTTGTCATTTTAAGAATACATTAAAAATAAATAACTAAATAATAGTGCTTATATACCCTTCAACATTGTAAATTATTATGTCTGCTATTAGATATTATGTTTCACAATGTCTTGTAAATTTTAACAAAAATACCAATCGATAATGCGTCTTTGATATTACATTTAAAATAACAAAGCATTAGAGTTGCTCTGAGAATCTCGTCATAATGGCTAATCTCACGTGCGCCACCCTTGTTATTCCAACAAACACGTGAGTGTGCGTTGAACGAAATTGGATCAAAAGTGAAGCTCAGAGAAATAAAAATTAAATATAAACGAAGAAAAATCAACCCAGATCTGAACTCAAATTAGCTGATTTGTGAATCTGAAGACCACAGAAGCAAGAGATGCCAGTCGCGGCATCTGCAATATATTTTCTGAATCTCAGAGGCGATGTCTTGATCAATCGTCTCTATCGTGACGATGTCGGGTACTACAATTTCATTTCATATCGAATTTTGCAAATTAGGAATTTAGTATTTTGTGATTCAGTGATTTCATGCGAGTTAGATTGGATTTTAAGCTTAAATATGAACTTATGCTTCCTTCTTCAATCTTCTTTAGTTAAGTAGACTGTAGAGCTTGGTTTTTACAATATGGTTTAGAACATTTTGTTTGTTCAGCTAGTTGCTTTCCATATAAATTTTCAGTAGCAACTCCTAGCGGGGTTTTCAGGTTTGATTTTAATTATAATTATTGCTCATAAACATAGTGTATTGCTGTGGGATCCCTGCTTTGTGCTACTGGCTGCCATGGTCAACCGCACAAGCCTTGATGGCTTCGGCTGTTGTTCGCCGACTGCAGCCCCCCCCCCCCCCCCCCCCAAAAAAAAGTTTCCCATGGTGGCCTGTAGCATTCAGGCGTGTACTGATAATAACGCACTGAACATAAACTCAAACTCAAAATAAGTATAACCCTTTATTCAGTAAAATGGTAATTGAAGCAGAAATTGTTTGGAAATTCAAATGACTTTCGTTGATAATGATACGACATGCTAAATACTTAAAATTTTGTCTTAATTACATAGAAGCATAAATGAAACTCAAGCTTGTGATTGTAGTTAGGGATGGAGCTAGTATTTTATATTAACCGGCGCACGCGCACACACACACTCACACATACACCCCCCCCCCCCCTATATAGGGAGTGACCATTTAAACAAAAAAATTGAACACAAATCAAATGATACAAAATCTAAACTACATGATTAATTTGCCCTTACATAAGGGGTGAAATTCAGAGGGCAATCAAATGGTTGAGATTTTGTGTCCATCAATTTGTGACAAACTTCTGTGTCTATATAGACTTCCCATATACATACACACACACACACACACACACACACACACACACACACATATATATATATATATATATATATATATATATATAAATGATATAATAATACCAAGCCATAGTTAAGAAAGGTGTGCCAAGACGCGTGCCATGGCGTGTGGCATGGCATTTACGCCTTTGTTCCTTGTGGTGTGGAGCTCATGAAAATTCACGGCAAATGTGGAATGGCGCCAAAATGGCGGGTGATGCAAGATGACATTCCTTTTCTTTTTAATTTTTATAATTCAAACTACGTAAATATTAGTACAATCATATTATGGAGCATTTAAAAGACTGTACAACATATGTGGCACCATTGGTCCAATTTCCTTGAAGGATATTGATTATTATAATAAAAGAATAACGAGAAATAAGGAGGAAGCATCCGATGCTGAAGATGTTTTTTAGCACCCATTCAGCTTCTTTACATCTTCACAAAGACTGTACAAATCTAAATGAGATAAATGAGTGAGATGCTGGAGCTTATGAATCTAACGATGCACATATACATTTGAAAATACGACTGTTGTATCATATTCATATTTTAAGTTTATCATTAATATTTATAATTATATTGGATTTTAATTTCAGGAAATTATTGCGTTTATGTTTTATATTTGTAATATTATATTTGATGATTTTTTTTTTTTTTTTTTTGGTAAAATGCCTAAAAAATATTTGTTGACTTGTATATGTTTAGCAAAAAATATACAGCTTTTTATTTCTACGTTTTTATATATTATATTCATAATGAAAAATTTGAACGGATGTAGTAAATTAAAAAAATGTGCCATTTACCACGTTGCGTATGAGAGGCTTTATACCTTTTTGCGTTGTGCGCCTTTGATAACTATGAGCCAAGCTGAATCGTACGCTACCTTGAACTTTAAAAAGAAATTGTTCAGTGGACATTAAAAGAGTTCAATTGTTTGACCTCCAAGGAATATTGTCTTTTGATTTGTGTAATAAGCTATGCTATACTTAGAATTTGGCATTATTAAGGAGAAGTCTAAATCATGATTGCTGTTACGACGTAAGGTAGGTGTGTTACAGTCTAGCATTACCATAATTTAGACTTTTGAAAAAAATTCGTACAAAAATAATTAAAGTATAAGATTGCGGTTATATTCTGAAGTTTTCTATTAACAATTCCATACAATACCAAACATAAACAATATACTTAATCAATTTGTACAAAATTTTGAAAAGAAAATTGCTATTTGGGCCGTATTGATTACCCTGATTTCTAACTGCTGCAAGAGAAGGGAGATGAAGTCCCCCTTGGATGCCACTTATTTCATCTTAAAACCTGTTTCTTCCAGCATCAATCCCCTAGTAGGGCTGTCAATGGATACCCGAAAAATCTGAAATCCGTCCGCATCCGTATCCGAAAAGCGGATAAATATCCGATATACGGAAAAGCGGATGCGGATACGGATATAAAGGTATCCGCATTCGAAAATTATATGTCCGGTTTTTGTCAAAATTATAGCTTATTTTATATGTATTTTAGCATAATAAACGATGATAATTTATTGTTTTCTTATGTTAATAGTTTATGTTTTATGCATTTGATGCACATTAACTGCTCAAAACTATTTATAATCACTATATTTATTGATTTTCTATACTTTAATAATTTGTGACAATAAAAAAGTATCATGTTAAACCCAATATTTCAATATCCGTTTGTATCCGTGAATACGGATATCCGATATCCGAAAATAGTTTCGAATGCGGGTACGGATATGACACTATCCGTATCTGAAAACAGCCCTACCTCCTAGTACTTGTAGCAAAATCCTTTAGAAATTGACTTCTTGAGTGAATTAGATATAATAAAAAAAAAAAAGAGTAATTTGAAGTTCCCTTTTACTGTTTAGTATTATATGATGTAAAATTAGAAAAGAATCATGCAAAAACACGTAAACTTTAGGAAATTACCTTGATTTTCAAAAGGTAGGTTTGGAATTTTTCCCTTTTTAGCTGGAAATGAAAAAATATAACAAAATTTGAAGAAAGGGTAAGAGAGTAAATTCTGTGACGCAAGAGTTAATGGGCCATTGGGGTGGACATTTTAATAGTTGATCAGTGAATGTCGAGTGGTTGAAAATAACCACCCAGAATGTAACCCAGGTGAGAGAAATCATACACCCGTCCCTGCTTGAAGCAGCTAGCTTTTGTGCAAACGCTATGCTACATTCTTTGAAACTATTTGCAGGATATTTTCATTATTTTCGTGTAAAAATACGAGTCTGACTTTATTTTGACACTAATTAGTCACATGTTTTCAATTCTGAAGAACGTATTTAAAATGAAGAACATATGCGGTGTTTACTAATTTGGTTGGAATTGAGAGGAGCATAAGACAGGCTGTATGTCTTCTTTATCTGAAGGACTTAATTAATGCATTGACCAGACCTATAGGAAAGTTCTATAACAGAAAAATCTTATCTTGATTGCCGGCTTTTGGTAATATAAGGCTGTTCAGAACTTAAAACTAATAACCTGATACTAGTTACACTTTGAGTCAGCTATTTTTGTTGTAGAAGTGATTGCATTTTTTTCTTCTTCTGTTTATCTCCTTCCTCGTGCTTTTACTTATCATAATTGGTTCCACCATCTGTTTTAGAGGGAACATGGTGGATGCTTTCAGGATGCATATAATGCAAACCAAAGAACTTGGTACCTGTCCCGTTCGACAGATTGGAGGTTGCTCTTTCTTTTACATGAGAATTAGCAATGTGTACATTGTTATTGTTGTTAGTAGCAATGCTAATGTTGCTTGTGCTTTCAAGTTTGTTGTTGAGGTATGCATATTTTAGTTTTTTTATCAACTTTATATTCTGTTTCATTGTCTCTATTAATGTTTCCTTAACTCCTTATGCAAGCTTCTTACCATTTAGAAATGGTACATGTCTATGTAAAGCATAAATCCATTCTAAGTTGAGATCCTAGGATAGTAATTGTGCAATGAAGTTGTGCATAATATGTACATTGTTTCAACAAGATCAATTGATGGTTGTTTGACATAATATCACACTACACCAGCATGATTGACAATTTTTGTTCTTAAACAAACGGTGTGTCCATGATCATTTCCAGAACGTTCCCAAGTTTTTCTTCGTTGTGGATTACACATAAAAATGTATGAGTAATTGGCATGTATTATTCATACTATGTTGTTATGTTCAAACAATATCAACAGTTACTATTTGTGAGAAATCTAACGATTCACAAAACCTGGCACTGTGCCCAGTATGGTTGTCAGATAACGGTTGGGGACTGTTTTCAGAAGATTCTCAGTAATATTTTTGTTAGTGTATATATGATAGAGCATCCGAATAAAATTGTCCCATTTTGAAACTTGACGTTTTTATATATCGTCTTTTGTGTACAAGTTATTTCTTTTATTCGTTGTTTTGATCAGACATTACATATCTTTTGTCAATAGGCTGTGCAATTGTTCAAATCATATTTTGGTGGTGCATTTGATGAAGATGCAATTAAAAATAACTTCGTTCTGATCTATGAGCTTCTTGATGGTACATATTTCAAATTTTATAAGTTGTTTTAGTAATTGATGGTAGGATTCTTTGTTATTTTTCTTGATACAATTGATGTCTATTTCCTATGCAAAATTATGCTCACTTGCCACTGTTTGAATTTTGAATGTACAGTTAACTAAAATTTGTGCATGCTACACCTTTCTATCATTATTTGAATATATGATATAGCAAAAAGAGTATAATCATCAACATTTTTATCGCTTTATGTATTGTTCACCACAATGGTTTTCTTACAGCATCTCCAGCAGGTTCGATAACAAATAAATGCTGAAAACCCATGCTTGATTTCCTAACCCCATGCTACAGCATCGGGGACTCAAGTGTGGGGGAAGAAAATAAGTGGGGATTTTCCCGTTATTTCCTTTTTTCTGAAGCGGCGAGTTTTAAACAGTAAACTGATAGGAAACAGTTATTAGCATAAACGGTTTTCATTTCACCCTTTGAAACAGAAGGGGTTTTGATGTACATGAAAATTTTAGCAAGCTGAAGGAACAAAAAAAAAAAAAAGTCTCAGTTGTATGTTTTACTAGGTATCGAACCCTTCCATATTATAAACATTATTCTGAAAATTTTTAGAGTGTGATCGATTTTCTGAAAACATCGTTTTCTCCCACTCACCTTCTGGAAAGGTGGTAGGAATCTACGTTATTTTTTATTATTTTGATTCCTTGTGTCGAATTCCACTATCCTGCTAGAAATGCTCTTACTGGATCTGTATCGAATTCCACATCCAGCTAGAAATGCTCTCTTACTGAACCTGTGAAGTCGTCCTGTTTTTTGCAAGTGACTTCCCTTTTTGAACTTTATCACGGGTGGTCTTTGATGTAGGCAACCATAATTCACCCTATTTTCTCTGTGCATCATAATATATTTTAGCGTTCATGCTCGGTTGAAGAACGTGCTAATCCCAACAAATTTGTATTAAGATTGCTCAAAGAAAAAGCCATTTGCCTATTTAATACGTACCCATTTGCTTTGACATGTTTTTTTATGTGTTCTTTTTTCCTAGCTGACTATATATCATTTGGAGCACCTCTAATGGACTCTCTGTCCCTAAAATGGAGAACTAAATCTCTTTAAATGTACATAAACATCTACACCTGGCAGGCTTTTTTGTCAACCCGTATTGTTGCTGCCAAATGTTATATGATGCATGTCTCTCTGTTATATTTTGTTATATGCTCTTTCTCAATTAGCTAACTTTCGCTGATCTTTATTATACCCTCTCTCTTTCTTTTTAACTATTTTATATATTAATAAAAAATTGTTTTTCTTCGCTCTAGGTAATTCATTAGGGTTCATTATTAACTCTAACTACACACACACCCCCTCTATTCGGCCCCCTTTCTCATCCTCCTATTTTCAGCCACAAGTTCCAATTTAAATAATAACATGGTGTGAGAAGTATCCGCAGCCCTTCCTCAACCCCCCTATATTCAGCCACAAGTTTCAATTTAGATAATAACATGGTGTGAGAAGGATCCACAACCCCCCTCTATCCAGTCCCCTGCCCAGCCCTTTAGAATTTAAGCAATAATCCTTTCCCTCTCCTGTCATGTCATGTTAATACTTAAATTGGGATGTGTGGCTAAAAATTTGGGGTTGAATAGAGGAGGCTATAGATCCTTCCTCATACATACATAGTCATAGTTATGAAAGGCGCGTGGCGCGGCGTTTGCGTTTTTTTCTTATGGCGTGGCGCACATGAAAAGACATCGCGAACGATGCACAACTCAAAAATGGTGCGCCTTTTCATAATATTAATATTTTTTGTTTTTCATTTCTATAATCCAAACCACATAAATTGCTATTTATCATATTATGTAGCATCAAAAAGTCTTTACATCTATGGCACCATCGATCCAACATCCTTGAAGGATATTGATCATCGTATTAAATGATTAACGAAAGATATGGATGACGAATCCGATACTGAAGATGTGTTTGTATTTGATAATGGTAATGTTTGACTTGAAATGTTACTGTTAGAGTCTTAGAAATGGAGGAATCTATACATCCGAATAGATTAACATTCAAGTCGAGAGGTTTTTCAGTATCGGCTTCAACTTTTTTACATTTTCAGGAAGAAGAAACAGATCTGAATGATATGAACGAAGAATATGTTGAAGCTTATGCCTTATGAATATAATGATGTAGACATTGATTTAGAAAAGATAATTGCTGAGTCATATCCATGTTTCTAGTTTATCAGTAATAATTTATAATTATATTGAATTTTGTCTTTAGGAAATTATTGTTTTCAAAATGCTCTGTCAATATTTGATTTTTTTTGCAAATTGTCTAAAAAAACGTGTTTCTTATGTTTAGCAAAAATATTGCGCTTTTTTAATTATTTCTTTATATAAGTATATTAAATTTATAAAATTCTAAACATACGCAATAAATTAGAAAGGTGCATGCCATTGGCCTAGCTGTGCATCAAAGCTCAGGAGAAACATTGTGTCTTCTTGCGCCGTGCGCCATGCGCCATCAGTAACTATGATATATTCCAGGTCCAAAGAAAATAGACCTTGAGATGCTCTAAGTAAGGCTGTGGATGGATAGCCAAAAAACTGAGATTAATCCGCATTCATATTCAAAACCAGTCCGTATTCGTACTCAAAATCAGTCTGCATATACATTATCTGAAAAAGCAGATGCGGATATGAGGGTTTCCACATTTGAAAATTACGCGTTCGGTTTTTGTCAAGATTATAGTTTGTTTTATGTGTATTTTAGAACAAAGAAAGGTATTTATTACTTTTTTAATTAACTCAGTAATTTATATTATAAGCATTTAATGCAGGCTAAATGCTCAAAATTATTTATCATCATCATCTTTGTTGATTTTGCATACCTATATGTGTGCGTATGAAGAGCACTTTATGACACTTATTTTGCAGCATGCTCTATGACACCTCTACCGCATCGTGAACTAAATCATTCCAATTCTAACAAAATTTTATAGATGTTCAATCTACATATAGAGGATCATCTATGTAAAATTTGTGATCATTTCGATATTTGTATCATTTTCAAAATCTCAACCCAATTATTTGCCATTTAAACGTTTATTTGAACTGTTAAATTTAAACATTAAACATATTATGCTACATTTATTGAAATGAGCTCAAATTTTACATAGGTGATGCTTTGCATGTAGATTGAACATCTACAAAATTTTGGTAGATTTGGAATTATGTAGCTCATGATACTTAGTTAGAGGTGCTAAGGGAGTGTTGCAAAACAATGGTGTCATAGAGCGCTGCTCTATATATTTTTGGTGGGATTGAAAAAAAATGTTACCAAAATTTTCTGCTAATGTTTCATGATTTATCGATCGTTAGCGAGTAGGATAATTATCTGATATCTGTCCATATCTATGGATGTGGATATCCAAATTCCAGAAATGGATGCGGATATGACATCATTCGCATCCTGAAGAATCCGTTGATTGGCCTAGCTCAAAGCACATAGAATGATTTGTCCTAGAGCTATACTTTTACTGAAATATATAGTGATGCTCTCTAAATATTTTGTTTATTTAAGGAACTCTCTTGATGGGAAATGGCAATTATAGTACTATCTCTGCTACAAACTGTAATAACGTTTGGTACTAGATAATAAACAGGGACCATTGAATGTGTATGAATTGCATAAGGCATTAACATGTACCCTAATTTGCTATAATGTTGGTCAAATCTGAAGCTTACCGTGCCTATGAAACTACAGCTTTTAACTTTGTTATTTTCCTTTCTGTATATATGAAATGTAATATTATGGTTCCTGCATCAATTTACAGAAATAATGGATTTTGGTTATCCCCAAAATCTGTCTCCAGAAATTTTGAAGCTTTATATCACTCAAGAAGGAGTTCGTTCACCATTTTCTTCTAAGGTAATAGATGGAATGCCTTATCTTCAGTATGTTACTGCATTCAAGTAATTCATCAATTGTTCATATTTTCATGATTTATTCAGTCATCAGATAAACCTGTTCCCAATGCAACTCTTCAAGTAACTGGTGCTGTTGGTTGGAGACGTGAGGGCCTGGTGTACAAGAAAAATGAGGTGTTATATATTCTTTGAATAATTTTCTTAGGAATTTCAGATTGCTAAATTACATAATAATGCTTGTATGTCATTCAATTTTTTCCCGCTAGTAAATGTTGATTTCTAACTTTAACACACATCCTTCTTTAGTCTTTTAAAGCTTTTTTTTTTAGCATTCACTGATATACATTACTAGAAAAGAAGCTATAAAGGGGAGTATTTGAACATCCGCTTTGGTTGATAGGAGCAAGTAATTGTAATAAATAAATAAATAAATAAATCACTCTTCAAATTTTTGAAGAAAAAAAGAATGTTGTAATGCGAACATTATTCCAAGTATGTGTGTATTGCAGGTTTTCTTGGACATCGTTGAAAGTGTTAATCTTTTGATGTCTTCCAAAGGTAATGCTTTTAATGTGGACATTCACATATATATGATTCTGATGTTATATATGATTATTCTAATTTCTGCAATTATTACAATTGTATAGGGAGTGTACTACGTTGTGATGTCACCGGAAAGATTCTCATGAAATGCTTCCTCTCGGGGATGCCGGATCTTAAACTCGGTTTAAATGACAAAATCGGGCTGGAAAAGGAGTCAGAACTAAAAGCTAGGCCTACGAAAAGGTAGAGAATTATAATTCATTGTATACATCTTTTGTGTTAAACTGTCAAAGCTTGAGCGTATTTTGTAGCATTGAAATCATGTTACTTCGTGTAGATGAAACCTTATGCAGGTATCAAGTTTACAAAAGAATTGGCCTTAAAGTAATAATAAATGCGCCTAAATACTTCTCTGTCCACTTTATATATAATAATGTTTAGTGGGCTAATGTGAGTGAATATATCATGATAACTCAATTAAATTGTTAGAGTTTCACATCTATTGATTGGTAGACGTGTTCTAGTTTGTTCTTAGGAACTGTCCTAAATTAGGTATAAAGCTAGACAATTAAAGTTATTATTGATTTCTATTGGTGTCTATTACGGAATATTATACCTTTCAAACCTTTGTAAAATGGATGACATAAAGAAAGTCAGTTATGGAAAGAGTCATGGTAAGGTATCAGCCAGTACACCAGAATTCCAGTCATACCAGATCGGTATCGGTTGTGATGAACTAGATCTCAAAATCGAGGATTCATCAAAGGAATCAGAAAAATGAGTACTAAAACTTGAATCAAGCTTCACATTTGACTTCTCTAAAGCACTTGACTGTCTCAGCCCACAGTTTGGGCGTCGCAACCCTCGTCATAACACTTACCTAACTCTAGTGAAGAATTTTGTTTTTGATCTCGTCAGTTATTCTTTTATTTAATGGATTGTGTATTATGAAGTGGAGGGCAACAATGAATAAAGAGGGGTTATGTTTTGTGGACCGGGTTTGGAGAATAATTAGGGCTTAAGTATTCAGTGGGCTGGCATGGGTTTCGTATAAATTTTGATTCATTATTATTTGGGCTGGCAAGTTAGAATAATTAGGGTTTGATACGTAATGGTAAAGGTATTTCTGTATTTTTTTTTTGGCACAAGTTATTCATTATAGATCTAAACCATGATAATGTAAATTAAATCTAATATTTGTAGTTTATCAATGTACTGCAGTGATAAATGTGAATGGATCTGTTGTCCACTAACGAGTAACAAGCGAATTTTGTTTTTCTTGAGAGTTCTTTAGAAAGCCCTTCCTGAGTGTTATCCTTGCGCTTTTGATTTATTTTTTATTGTGGCATGTGAAATGGAGCTTTCATGGAATCAACTGGTCCCTGGTTTATGTATCTGCTTATGTTAGCTCATTTATAGCTCTGTTAGGATAGTTGCTTCAGTTTAAATGCTTATTACTAACATTAGTGTCCATATCAAGGTTCGAAGTACCTGCTGGTACATCGGAATTTTGGTGGTATCAGAACAGTATGGTCAGTGACCATTTGGAACCGAAGAGAAATCCCGGTTCTGGACAATTTTTTTTTTTTTTGGGGGGGGGGGGGGGGGGGGAGGAGAGGTGTGTGCTATTTTGAGTCTAGCCAGTGATCAGATACTTATCTCATCAAAACCAAAAAACATCTTTTGCAGTTACTTTTCAAATTCGATCTTCCACTGGTGACTAGCTTCATTCAAGCTTCGTCCAGTAGCAACGAGGTTCAATCAAGCAGGCGACTTTATTTGTGTTATTAATTTTGTCCTGGTTGGTATTCAAGAAGCAAGAGATAAATGTTTGGGAGAGGGGGGAAGGAATATGAGTTGGGTTTGATAAATTTTGTTGGTTGATGGCTGTTTTATTTGTGTTCAAAGTTCAAACAGTGGAAATCGTGCAGTAACATTTTACATAAATTAGTTTTTATACGATAGTGTTGTCTAGTGTTACTTTCTTTCTTTACAGAATAGTTTTTTATGGTTTGTAAAAAATAATTGTTGCATTTTCATTACAAAATTTGAAACCGGGACCTAAACCAAAACTAAAATTTCCGAAATTGATCGAAACTGTTAAAAATAATAAAACGAACTGACCGATTCCGGCCGAAACCGAGTTCTCAAACCTTGATTCATATAGATGCATTTAGACATTACCTTACGTGTCTGTGTTTTGAAATCATGAGTACACACAATCATATTTACTTGGATAAACAACTTTGTTTTCCCTTTTCCAGTGGCAAGACTATTGAACTTGATGATGTCACTTTTCATCAATGTGTGAACCTGACAAGATTCAACTCAGAGAAAACGGTTAGCTTTGTGCCTCCTGATGGTGAATTTGAATTGATGAAGTAATATTTCAGCCTTCCAGTTCATATATATCTTATACAATACTAAATTGTACTGACATATTATGGTCTCTTATTGTGTGGTGTTTTCCTTCAGAATTCAGATGTTGAATCCAGTATAATTTTTATGGCTTTCTAAATTTTATTCTCCATTTTTGGACTAGTTGATTGCATTGCACTAGCTAATGGCATTCAAGGAACTGTTGTGTGCTGGGGTTCATAGTTTATTAGTATAAAACAGAAGCATGGACTTCATCTTCTTCCACATGTTATTTTATTAGCCCTAGTCTGCTAGTCCGAAATTCAGCTAGTTAGAGTTACATAACAATGCATATCGGGTATAATTTTCTGGAAGAGTGGACTAGTATGGAATCTCTTGGTAGAAACATAAATCTTAAGTTTTGCTTCATTGTCATCTAAGATGAACAATATTGCTCCTATTCCTAATCTTTAATATGTTTAAAGGTTTCATATTTGAATAGTTTGTTAACACTTCAATATGCAATTGGCTGGTTTATGCGTATTCACAAAAGTTGTCTTTTTTTTCTTCTGGCTCAGAGATAGACAAAAATTATAATTATTACTATGTATACATATAATGTACTACTTTGTAAATTAGAGCTATAAAACTAATAAGCTCATCTGTTTTTGATCTCTCTAGATACCGTATTACTGAAGGTATAAACCTTCCTTTTAGAGTATTACCAACGATCAAGGAATTGGGTAGGACGCGGATGGAAATTAATGTCAAGGTTAGCTATATGTTTCCTACCTGTTATTACGACACTGATGCTAGATTCTAATCCATTTGCATACTCTTTCAGGTAAAGAGTGTCTTTGGTGCTAAAATGTTTGCTCTTGGAGTTGTGGTTAAAGTTCCAGTTCCAAAGCAAACAGCTAAGACTAGTTTTCAAGTAACATCAGGTCGAGCAAAATATAATGCTTCTATTGATTGCATTGTCTGGAAGTAAGTGTTCATCCTTTTGTATTTGTTTCCAGTTAGTAATATTGCATGTATTTATCTATGTGGACCATGGGCATGTGGTTTTACTTGCTTTTGAAAGGTTTGTATATGTTTAGAATATGTAATAATAACTCCAATTTTGAGGGTTTTTTTTTTTTTTTTTGGTGTTGACTTCTTTCAATAAATCAATAAATACACCAAGAAAGTCATCAAATAATGCAAAATTTGAGGGTGTTTTTTGTTTTCATTTTATCTTATGAAAAAAAAGAGTTGTACGTTTTCATTCTAGTCATAGCTGCTGGTGAAACTGAAAATACTTGATTATGAATTTTAGGATTGTTAACTGAAATTATGGGAATTAAATTTTGTAGAATTAGAAAATTTCCTGGCCAAACAGAGCCAACAATGAGTGCGGAGGTTGAGTTGATTTCAACGATTGGTGAAAAGAAACCTGGGACTCGACCACCTATTCAGATGGAATTTCAGGTATTTACGAAGCAGCGTTGCGTATGTTGTAAAAATCAATGCAGCTAATATTAGAACTAAATTTGTGTTTTACTTTCTGTAGGTCCCCATGTTCACAGCTTCTGGTTTAAGAGTACGATTTCTCAAGGTATTTACTACTGTTTTATCAAAATTTAGTAGTGTAATAAGATTTATACGTGTAAACTCACCTTTCTATAATCTTAATTGTAGGTATGGGAGAAGAGTGGATATAACACAGTTGAGTGGGTTCGGTATATAACAAAAGCTGGCTCATATGAAATTAGATGTTAACGATACTGTGATTTTTGCGTTCATCCTTTTTGGTGATAATTATTGCATCGGCCAACTATATGATAGGAATTGTATCCTCCAGTGAAAAGTTTACCTATATTTGTACTAGGATCAAGTGTGCTTCATATTTGATTTGTTAATTAATTATATAGTAGTGCGTTCTCATTGGGACAATATCTGTAAATGGATTTGAGATTAAGAAAGATGTTTGAAATTTCATTTGTTATACATTCCTGTTCCTTTATTCTCTAGTCATGATCACGAATACTACTGTTTGTGTTCTCGGGATGCAAAGGAATGTAAGGACAAAATGAAATATGTGTTGTGAAATCCCAGCATGCAACGTATTTCTTGAATTTCTGTTTGCTCGTGCTCCTAATGAATAACATGAAATGTCAATCTACCATAATACCACAAGCTTATGATTTCCACTGCTGCTTACTTGCATGCGCCATCTTTTCGTACGTCAAAGTTGCTCCATCTGGAAATATGACCGATGCAGTTTGGTAATGAATAACCCTCTAGCTTCAAATGTTCAATAAAGACTTCAGAAATCACTTACCACAATTGGGGTGGTGGCGCAGTTGGCTAGCGCGTAGGTCTCATAGCTCTGAGTAATCCTGAGGTCGAGAGTTCGAGCCTCTCTCACCCCAAACAATAATTCTTTTCTTGACTAACCCTTTTTCCCGCCAACGCCCCAATTCAGCAGACCGCCAGAAACTTAGCCCACTTGAACCGTTTTTCTGCTACACCTCCAGTGCCAGAAGTCTACCCCTTCACTGTACCACTGTTCCTTTTTTAATCAGCAATATAGTTAAATAAAGACATTAAAGTCGGCTGGTTTTACAAATTCAACAATAAAAATTGTGTCAAACCCCATCAATGAGCCTTTTCCGGGCCTGTTGCTCCTTTTTTACTCAGTAACACAATTAAACAAAGACATTAAAGTCTTCAGGTTTTATAAATTCAACAGTAAAAGCGGTTTCAAACACCATCGCTGAGATTTTAGCTTTGAAAGCATCCATTCTTCACTTCTCCTTAATGGAAGCACAATCCTGTAACTGTTCAAAAAAGAAATGGAGTATAGGCTATGCTCTTTCTCCGGAAAAGCAAGCCGTTACGATCACTTCATCTCTTGTGTCCATAGCATCAGCAGAGGGAATACATCTTATTCAGCTAGATCCTTCACTTCCAATAGCTTCTCAATGTCCTGACCTCCATCTCATTTTTCACAAAGTTTACACTGATGAGTGGATTGATAATCTAAAAAAGTTTGCTGATGACAATCCATCTGTTGTTGTCATCGACCATCCGGAGTTGATCAGGAGAACACAGGATCGGGTATCTATGTTGGAAATTATAACTAAGCTTGAGACCTCTTTGAATTTTGAGGTACAGACCTATTCCTTTGTTTTGCAAATATTTAAGTTCCTTTGGAACCTGTCCCTTTCATATGAAGTTTGTAACATGAAATTAAAATGACAACGGTTTCAACATGAACGGGATCTCTCTTCCACCATTAGAGCGAAGATATGTCCAGTTCATGGTAGACTAGTTATATATTTTGCATCTGATTCTGATATATTTTGGTCGAAAACTCGAAGTAACAAGAATCAATAATAAAGCAATTGTAACGCAGACGTATGTCCTCAGCGATCATACCACTGTAAAAAAATTAATGTTCCACATTTAATTCAACCTGAAATAATTTGATTCCAGAGATCGATCTTCGATTGAAATCCAGACAGTCACACCTTGGACAACCCTTCTTGAGAAGCCTTGCACTTGAAAATGGGTCTCCGATGAGGTTTTTATATATATATATATATATATATATATATATATATATATATATATATATATATATATATATATATATATATATATATATATGAGGCATGTTTGAGAGCACTCTAAACAATGCAGCACCCCAAATGCCCCTCAATCTACACCAAGTATTTCTCCTTCTCTCTCCTTTCACTAACTCTCTCATTTCCCATTCACATTCTTTATTATAAACGGGTGGTGGAAATCAAGGAGCATTACGCTTGCATATATATATTCACAACCTACCGAAATAAGAAAGGGACTTATATTTTTGAAGCATATCAAGTTTTTTTAAACATTTGAATGCATCAAGCTTCTGTATATGTCCAAAGAGAAGTGGAGAAGTTCCTTAACAATTTCAACTTTGCATTATTTATTTATTTTTATTTTAGTTCATAGCTATCTCTAAAAATGGAGTAAGAAGCACGAATCGAACAAGATCCCAATTAACTAGGTTTTCATATGCTATGTTTTGAACCAAGTTCAAGACCAATTCGGCTATATTCATTTTCATTTGTACTGGCTATTAACTGGTTTGCTTCAACATATTTGCAGAGCATAACAAATATCCAAGTAGAAAACCACAACCCATGCACATTTGGATCCCCCAAGCAGATCACAATACTAAACACAGCTTCACTCATTGATTCTACTATGCTCTCCAATATGAAATTTCCTCTAATAGCCAAGCCTCTTTCTTCTGATGGCACAGCCGCATCTCATCAAATGGCCCTAATCTACGACCACATCGGTCTCTCTAAGCAAACTCCTCCCTTTGTTCTTCAAGAATTCGTCAACCATGGCGGTGTTCTATACAAAGTTTATGTTATTAGAGACTACGTTAAGTGCGTCAAAAGAAAATCTTTACCTGATATTCCCATTCATCCAGTGCAAGAAAATTTGAAAGCGGGGTTCATTTCTTTTTCCAAAATATCTCAATATGGATTTGATGATGAGGCTGAGATGCCAATGGTGAGTTTTGTGAAAGGGCTTGCTCAAGGTTTGAGGAGAGAAATGGGATTGAACCTCTTTAACTTCGATATGATTAGGGATAAGATGCTTGGAAACCATTATGTTGTTGTTGATATAAATTTCTTTCCTGGGTATGAAAAGTTGCCGGGTTTTGAAAAGGTTTTCAGGGATTTCTTATTGGGCATGGTTCACAAGAAGGATGAAAATGGTTATAATGGTGAAGAAAAGAAGAAAAAGTTTTATTCTGTGAATTCGGTGATAAATTAAGAAGCAGTGAACGTGATTTGGGATATTCATAACCCAAGCTAAGATAGTTTTATTAATGATCGTGATCTGCTTTAATACATCTGCTTGCATGAACTAGATTTCAGTCTTGATGTGTGCGGTATTTAATTGATTGTGATTTACATTGTTGAATATATGGGTGATTATGCACTTAACGGCCTAACATACAATGGATGTCCACGATATTCATGTTTGTTTTACAGTATTCCTGTTGTCTGAGGATAAATTATATACGTTTCCTGAGATTAGCTTGCAGTATCCTCATTGTCTACGATATTCATGTTTGTTTTGACAGTATCTCTATTTCTTGATAAACCAATGTTTGTTTAGAAAGATTTAGGGTGTGTTCGGCGGTTCATAATGGACCGTCAGGCAACATGACGCATCATACGCGTCCTATTGCTAACGGTCCATTATGGTTCCGCTTGCTCAACGTTGAGCTCTTTTTTTTTTTTCCTCTTTATATCCCCTTCTTCAATCCACATCTCTTCACTACCTTCTTCCATTTGTTTTCTTTTCAACCTTCAAGTGCATGTAATGGAAAATTCATTTTCGGACGAAGGTGATTCTGATTCAGATGACATGGAATATATCGTATTAATTGGAGAGTATTTACGTGAAAGATGTAGCGAAAAAGGCCGTCGGATGCACACATCAGAGTTAATTGGTTTAATGTGAATAGACGACATATTGAACGGTCATCAGGAAACATATCAAAGACAGTTTCGTATGAAACGGTTATGTTTTCTTTCTTTATGCAATAGGCTGAAGAGTTGTGGTTTGGCTGCATCGGAAAACATTAGCGTTCGAGAAGCAGTTGGTATATTTTTATACACTATAGCTACATCTAATTCGAATAGACAAGTGGCTGAAAGATTTCAACATTCAGGTAGCACAATCTCTCATTATTTTTGTAATGGCCTAGAAATTTTGACATGTTAAATGATAGATTTTATATATGGCAATGATTATTAAGCTTGTGATTTGTTAATACTATTTGTGGTTCGATCGGATTTGTCAACGATAACATGAATTAGTAACACTAGAATTAAGCGTTGCTCTTAGTTTCCATAACGTTTTAAGGAAAATGCTACTAAAAACACCTACCTTCTCCTTATTACAAGTGTTAAGACACGTGCAATTTTGCATGCCACATTCCATGCATGATTTACACATGTCCTAAGAGGTGTCATTACCATATTCTTCCATTCCATGCATAAATACACCTCCTTTCCTCCTTTAAACACCATTCCACTATTCTCTTCCATTTCTCCTCCTTCTTTACCTTAAATCCATGGTTTCCTAAGCCTTTCTTCCTTATTCCTCTCCTTGTTCTCCTCCCACTTTCTCCCTAAATTCGGCTAAAGCCATCTTCTCCTCCTCCTCCAAAATTCTGACCTTTCGTCCTCTTAAAAAGGAAAAGAAAAAGAAGCTTAATAATTATTTTAGCTTATAAAGAGTTGGCAAGGAAATTCTGTTAGTCCGGGATAGCTATAGTTGGTTTAGTGATCCTACAATAAAGTTTGATGAAGTGGAATCCTAAGGTGAGAACTCGACACTTATATTTGTTCACTTTTTATGCAATGTGAATTGTTATTGACGATATGGTTAATTAGTAATTATTGCAATATAAGCATTTAGTGGAAAACGCTTGTACATACACTATTATATATATACCCGTATATGCTCGTGTGATGGATGAACGAATGCTTCGTGGTTGTTATTAGTGGTAATATGTGCATTATACTTGTTATACACACATATGTGGATTTATATGGATTTCAAATAAGTCTCGAACCAAATGAATATTTTATTCAATTTGAAGTTTAAAATGGTTTTCTAAATTGTTTTGAAGAAATTTATATTATGGTCAAAATAGGGTTTGTCAAAATAAATACTGGAACGTTCTAGGATGACAGAGAGGATAGTGTCTAGGCTTGAGTTTGGAAAATATAGTTTCCTGCTCTCCCTGGCTATCCGTAACTGATCCAACGGACGGGACATTTAATTCAAAATTTAATTTGAAATTTAATTTGAAACTATTTGAATTTATAGTAGAATTTAGCGTATTTTTGTTAAAAACTTTTAAATGCTTATAACCACGGAACAAAAAACGTTAGATTTTCATCAACAAGAGCTTTCAAATGAGTGAAAGCAGATTTTAATTTCGACTTATAATTTTCAAGTTATGTTTAAAATAATTTAGAAAAGGTCGCTATAAATGAAGTAAGTTAACTATAATTATAAAATGGCTGCTATAAATTCTTTAAAAATATAGAATTTTTTTGTTAAATCATAATTAGTTATTTAAAAACGATTTATGGTAAAATCATAAAGTTTTGGATAACACAAAAGTCATTTTACTTAAACTAGCCAATATTAGTATTTTGAAACACTTTGAAATGCTTTTATAACGTAGTTTGTTAAATATTGAGTTTTAAGTGACCTAGCTTTATAAATCTTTTCCAAACCTTAGTAAATGATTTCTAACAAGTAATAAAGTATTTTGAACTATAATTTGAGTTTGCAAACATGAAGTATGTGTTGAGACTTGATTTGGTCTTATATATCAACATGGTTTTAAAGTTGCGTTTATTATCTGGAAAGACCGGGATTGGATTTATGTTTGAAAACCATTCCAAGTAATAATACGACGTTGTGGAGAAATTGAAGGCATTGAAGACGATACTGAAGACCGGGACCCTTCATATCGTAAGGACGACTTGCTGAATGTCTCAAATGGGTAACTTCCGTTTGTAGATGGATTTTATATCAGTTAAGTGGCAGGAAGCCTGAACGTATGCGAAGGAATTCCGGATTATGGTTTCGTTCAGACCCAGAACGGACTTGTATGGATTGTGTGTCTGACATTGTAATTGACTGTGTAGCACTAGTCTCACAACCCGGTAAATGGCTAAAACAGGTGAATGGACAATGTGACATACTTAAGTAATGTGGTGAGCTATGGATGATCAGATATGTCTTGTTTAAGTGTAGCTTTGTGTATATCGTGACCTTAGCAAGCCTCACAACTCGGTAAATGGTTAAAACATGTGATGATGAATTTTGGTTTTGGATTCACATTCATTAGTTGTTTCCATAACCTCTGTGTTATCTTGTTATTGTAAATAATGTTGCACCTTGATCTTGTATCTGTTGTAAACTCTAATATAATCTCATGTTATATAAATGAGACGTTGTTTTGTTTCATTGTGATTGTTCTAATGTAATATATCCCCAGACAACTAGGAATCCGACATTTGAATTTGCGACATTTGAATACAAGTAGGTATTAAATGTCGATTTTCGAAGGTCAAAATTCCGGGTCGTCACAATTTTCATGTTGTTTTGAATGTCGTCCTAATATTATCTATAGTTATTATAAAGCCCGTTGATCCTCAATTTAACTCAATTCCAGCTGAAATTATGAGTGATAACTGTTACTACTCGTACTTTAAAAACAGTATTGGTGCCATAGATGGTACACATGTAGTGGCAACTTACCTCCAGATCAAATTGTTCTGTTTATTGGACGAAAATGAACAGAATTTTTTAGCTGCATGCTCGTTCGATTTACAATTTAATTATGCTGTAGCTGGTTGGAAAGGTACTGTGCACAACAGTCGAATTTTTAATCCTGTAGTGAATGACATAAATTGCAATTTACTCATCCTCCTCCTGGATAGTATTATGTTGTGGATTCTTCTTTCCCACTAACAACTGGGTATATACCACCATATCGAAATGTTAGATATCACATCCCACGGTTTTGTATGACCCCAAATCAACGAAGTTGAATAATGAGATTTTTAATTTATACCATTCTAGTTTACTTATGTCAATTGAGAGGACCATTGGAATATGGAAAAAGAAATTAATTATACTCAGAAATATGTCAACCTTCAAGTTCCAAACTCAAACAAAAATTGTTGTTGTTACAATGGCTATACACAATTATATACGCAAATACAACATGGGTGATCCAGATTTTATGGCGTATGACGATAATCCAGATCTTATTTCAGATGAGTATGCTGAAAAATATGCCGACTTGAGAAACATAGACAATAGTGACCTTGCATCGGCTCAACGCTAACAAGGCAGCGTTGATATGGCAGTACGTCGAGATAGAATAAGAGACGAGCTTGTTGCAGCAGGGTTGCATTGATAGACTTGTACTTCTTTGTGTTTTTGCAATGTATCACTTTCTGTACTTTTTTTTGTAATGGCCTGTTATGTTTTGTCAAGTGTGTTATTCTACAATAATTATATTGTTATGTTTTAACCAGTAATCAATTAAATTACAAAATATAAATAAAATGCTCTACTCGAATTCTCCGCTCAAATACTTTGCTTAAAGCCCAAACACATTCTCCGCTAACTACAATTCTCCGTTTTAATACTCCGCTGAAATACTCCGCTCAAATTCTCCGCTTTCGCTTGCGCCAAACACACCTTTACTATATCCTCCACAATATTCATGTTTGTTTTTGCATTACCCCTACCTATTATTTGAGGAGAAACTATGTCAAATCAAATGAAATCGTTTCATCCATGGCTTATTACTAGCTTGGGTCGTTAAATATAACAAAATTATTCAATCTAACTCAATTTTAGTGGTAGCAAATTGAATATGATGGAAGGAATATGTAGGCATGTGCATGGAATCATAAAATTAATCCAAAGTTTACCAATATTAGACTATTAGTTACAATTTACTATCCCACAATTTGTGGAAAGATTTACTAGCCTCCAATTTGCTGAAATAATGTATACATAAATTAACGGAGAAACATACATCATTGTGTTTAGTGTGTTTATTAGCACCTCTCTCTATCTCGCCAAACCCTGAACAACCATCACCCCCACCCCTTCTCGTTCCATCTCCTCCTCTAGACCTCCTCTATCTCTCTCATCTTAAAAAAAGTTGTTATGCAATTCACATATGTATGAGTGTCTTACGATGAAGATATTGATGTAGAGCTTAGCCTCAAGGACAAAATGAACAAAAATTTGTTCCATAAAGACAAGGAGATAAAATTTTATCATATGGACTGTTGGCTAGCTTTTTGACCAAGCCACCCAGGTTCACTCACAAGAAGAAAGTATGAAACTGCGTTCCCTAAGTACATGAAGGAACGGATCGCCCCTCATCGGATCGCCCCTCATCGGATCGCACCTCATCGGATTGCCCCCATTGCATCAGCGAAACGACCACCTCTATGCGACTCGATTCGTACATACACTACTGCCCAGTACATACCGATCCGATCCCCTGATGCACGGCGAAGCCTCTGACCCGTTCAAGAACGAGCTAGTCTTCGGCGATCCGAGATGCACGGATCCAGCGACACGTGTCCCCAACTGTCATTTCGACTGATTCTCCCCCTTTGCTCGATCCGTTATTCAAGGGGATCGCGACACCTGTCCACAACGGCTAATTTGACTAATTCTTCATCGGCTGCGATACGATCCGATATTCTCGGGATTCGTGCCACGTGTGACCACGATCCGCCTGACAAAATCAGCTATAAATAGCCCAGATCTTGGCATTTTTCGGGATCTTTTTGACAATATTGAGTATTGATTCCGCCATTATTGTCGTATCACCATTTCTTATCAGTTTGACTACGGGATTACTGAGAGAAATCACAATTGTAAGAGTGAGTTTGAGATAGATAATTGATTGTACTAGCATTCAAAATATAATTGATAACATATAAAGTGGACGTAGACTCGTTAACGCCGAACCACTATAAATTCTGTGTGTTTTCTGCTTTTTCTTCATTCTCCAGTTAAAACTCTATAAGATTCAGAACAATTTGGGTGTTAGGTCCAAATTTTGATCTAACATTTTGGTGCTTTCACTGAGAGAACAGTCCTAAAACTTCACTATTCAGTTCTTTGAAGATTCCAGCGACATCTGATATCATGGCTGGAAAGAGATCTAAGGAAGTATGCGCTTCACGAACCGATGAAATCGCGAATGAAGCAGTTGAAGAAAGTGTGCACGAGCTAGGCAATGAGGGAACTTTGGATCGCGGAGCGCCGGGGGCGAACCGATCCGATGAAGGTGCCATGCTCCGAGTCGACGAAGACGAGACGATCCGAACTGCTGAAGGGGTTGTTACTCGATCCCGTGATAACGCCTCGAATCCTCCACGAACCGTGACCACGAACCGATCCCAGGGGGGCGCTGCGAGCCACCATCCTCGATGCACAACGATCCGAATTGATGATCAGACTACAACTAGACCTGGAAAGGAGCCTATGGCTCGCTCCAACCGTCCTGGCCCCTCCGCTCGACCTGCCTCAAGCTCTTTGCGCATAAGAGAAAATGATGATGATCAATATGACCCTTCCGCTCCCGTTACTGAGGGGGACCTCTCTCGCTTTTCCGAAATGTCGGAAAGGCTGTTTGATGAGTTGGCTGCTCAGAGGCAGGAAAGCTCCGTTCTACGACAGAATTTGACCGCTATGGATAGAAGGCTTAATGATCTCGCAAGGCAAAGGACGCCACCAGTTCGTCCGCTCACCCCGGGATACTCTTCTTCGTCAGAGGAATCGCCGAGACCTCCGCGGCGACCATACGAGAGACCGGAAAACATAGAGCAGCTTCGATTTGGAACCCTGCCGTCACGGGAAGAAGAGGCACTGGGTGCAGGGCCCTCAAACCGTAATGTGAACGATCACGCCGCAACTCCCAGAGCTCGAGGTGTGGACAACCCTGTACATAACAGACAGCCTCAGCCCCGTCGCCGTGCAAATGCTCATGGTAACAGGGGGCAACGAAGCCCAATCCGAGCCCCGGGTTTCATGACTGCTCCCGGAAGAGAGATTAGAGAACCCCACCGAGCAAGAAGCACTGACCCCGAACCTCCACTGACCAGTGCAAATGTTGCAGCTATGATCCATCAAATTCTGGCAGATAGCCGTGGACAACGGAATGAAGATTGGGGAATTGACCGTAGTCATACCCCTTTCACTGATGACATTTTAGATGCGAATTTCCCGGGGTGTTTCAACATGCCACAGATGAACCGTTACGCGGGTAGATCTGATCCCGTTCAGCATCTGATGAGATATTCTTGGTCAATGACCGCTGCCGCAGCTTCTAACGCTGTCAAGTGCAAAGCATTTCCCATATTCTTGGAGGATGTAGCATTGTTATGGTTTACTCGCTTACCAGCAAGATTAATTTCCAGCTTCAGAGAGTTGAGTGAAAGGTTCGTGGAACAGTTCCGCATCTACGCACAAAAGACAAAGAGTGTGATTGACTTGTTCCTTGTCAAGCAACGACCAGGCGAGAGTTTGAGGGTGTACCTAGACCGTTTCAACCTGGCCGCTACTGAAGTTAAAGATCCTCATGAGCCAACCGTTGTCGCATCTCTGATTGATGGAGTAGATAAAGACACTGAATTTGGGAGATACCTGGCCGGCAAGCCACCCCATACTAGAGAGTTATTCTACGAAAAAGCTAACGTACATTTACGCCGGGAAGAAGTATATGCTAACCGAAAGGCAAAAACGGCCGATAAAGAGGAAATCCAGAGCAATGTCGCCATTAAGCAGACAGGAGACAGCTCAGGGAAGGTCGAAGTTAATGTCGGAAATCGGAATCAGGTTGGTCGTTAGTCAAGGAACAATGATAATAACAGTAATGGCAACAACCGAAAGAGGAATCGAGGGAACGACTCCCAGAGAAGGACTCGTCCCAGGGCTTTTGAGAGTTATACGCCAATAAATGATACTTTGGAAAATATCTTCATGGATTTGTACAACGTCCTCCAGAATAAGAGGCCACCTCCCAGAGAGTCAACGGAGAAAGAACGCGAAACGGGGATGTTTTGTCTCTTTCATCAGATTCATGGCCATTCGACAAATGAATGCCGTCACCTAAGAGATGTAGTCGAGAGGCTTCTTCGAGAAGGAAAACTAGATGAATACAGAGTAACGCCCAGAGACAGGGGGCAAGCCGTACAGGCCCCAAATCAGAACCAGAATCAACCTGCTGTCAGGCCAACTGCCCAGCAAAAGGGAAAGGACATTGTTATCAATACCGTAATCGGAGGACTTTATCTCGCCGGACACAGTTCCAAGGCATTGGATCAGTATGTCAATGCAGCCAAGCAACACCTCGAGGTAGGGGAGTGTAGCAACCCCGAGGACAATATCCGGGTAAAGCAACAAAAGATGATGTCCGACGACGTCGTTTTCCCCGAACGAGAAAGCATTGGAGTCCATGCTCCGACTGAAGATCCATTTGTAATCACAGTACCTATTGGACCAGCCACTGTTCGCAAAGTTTTGGTAGATAACGGGAGTTCTGTCAATATTCTTTTCAAACGAATATTTGACCAGATGAACCTCGAGATAAAAGACTTGAAGCCCTGTCAGGGATGGATCCGTGGATTTAACGGAGCATCCACCGCTCCAATGGGTTATGTAGAGTTACCAGTTACGCTTGGGGAAGGAGAACGCCAGAGTGTGAGAATCCTTCCCTTCGTGGTTTTGGATGTTGAATCACCCTACAATGCCTTCTTGGGTCGACCGGCCCTCGCAAAGTTTAGAGCATGTATAGCCCCCTGGTGCTTATTATTGAAATTTCCCACGGAAGCTGGCGTTGGTATTGTCAGAGGAGATCAGGTTGCCGCATGAGCATGTTATGTTGCAGAGCTAAAGCTACTCCGCAATGGAGGGGACATAGAAACCAAGGGTGATTCTCCCCCTACAAGGGCGGAGACCTTATAGCAACTAAAGAGGATAACCGTAGGAGAGTCGCCCAGAGAGTTGCCCGAGGATATAGATCCCATAGAGGACCAAGATCCTAGGGGCAGAATGGCGACTCCCAACGAGACAACTGTGGATGTACCGATCGACGATAGTGACCCAGAGAAGGTCCTTAAGATTGGATCCCAGTTAAATCCAAATCTCGCAAAAGAACTGACGAATTTCTTAAAAAATAACTTGGATGTATTTGCTTGGACCCACGCAGACATGTGCGGGATATCTCCATCAATCATGAGCCATTCATTAAGCATTAACCCTAAACATCCTCCGGTAAAACAAAAAAGGCGAATGCTGGGCCCGGAGAGGTCCGTTGCCTTGAAAGAAGAAGTTGGAAAGCTAAAAAGTAATGGATTTATCAGAGACTCGATCTACCCAGACTGGATTTCAAATCCAGTCTTGGTAAAGAAGGCCAACGGGAAGTGGCGAACGTGTATCGATTTCTCGGATTTGAACAAAGCCTGCCCAAAAGACAGTTTTCCGTTACCCCGGATCGACCAGTTGGTGGACTCGACGGCGGGCCATGAACTTCTCTCATTTATGGATGCTTATTCAGGATATAACCAGATTCCAATGCACGTTCCAGATCAAGAACACACTAGTTTTATTACGGATCTGGGATTATATTGCTATGTAGTGATGCCCTTTGGCTTGAAGAACGCAGGCGCTACATATCAACGGTTAGTGAATAGAATGTTCTACAACCAGATCGGGAAAACAATGGAAGTATACGTCGACGACATGTTGGTTAAGTCCAAGCAATCCTCCAATCACACTACGGACTTGGCAGAGATGTTCGGCATTCTTCGAAAGTACGGGATGAAACTCAACCCAACAAAATGTTCATTCGGTGTCGCCTCCGGAAAATTCTTGGGGTTCATCGTCAGTTCTCGTGGGATTGAGATTAATCCAGACCAGATCGCGGTAATCAGAGACATTCAGGAACCTAGGCAAATTAAGGATGTGCAAAGCCTTGCAGGGAAAGTAGCCGCACTAAGCAGATCTATCTCCATGGCTAAGGACAAATGCATCCCATTTTTCGAATTGATAAAGCGAGGAAAACGCCACTTCAAATGGACGCCCGATTGCGTAGAAGCGTTTCAGAACTTGCTGAGACACCTGGAGAAACCTCTGATATTATCTAAGCCGATGGATCACGAGGACTTATTCGTGCACTTGGCAGTGTCATCCCACGCGATCATCTCAGCGTTGGTAAGAGAAGAAGACAAGGTCCAAAGACCTGTGTATTACGTGAGCAAAAAATTGACGGCAGCAGAGCGTAATTATCCAAGGATAGAAAAGTTGGCGTATGGTTTGCTGATCGCCTCTAGAAAGCTTTGACATTATTTTCAGGCGCATCCCATTACCATATACACTGATCATCCACTCAAGCAAGTTCTACAGAGACCAGAGGCGTCTGGAAGATTACTCAAATGGAACATTGAGTTAAGTCAATTTGATCTGAACTTTCAGCCCCGACGGTCAATTCGGGGGCAAGTGATAGCCGACTTCATAGCAGAGTTTACCGTCCCGGAGGAGGATATAGAAAACAAAGAAGTTGACCCCTCAAAATTACTTCTCGACCCCAGTGCCTGGAGATTGTATACTGATGGCGCTAGGAATGACAAGAGATCCGGCGCTGGAATAGTGCTTGAAACTCCCGAGAAACGATTGATATCCTATGCTATCCGGATGGAGTTTCACGCCACTAACAACGACTCCGAATATGAAGCCCTAATAGCCGGACTAAGGATCGCAAAGGAGTTAGAAGTCACAAACCTGGACATCTTTTGCGACTCCAAGTTAGTTGTGAACCAGGTTACTGGAAAATTCCAAGCCAAAAGTGCAAGATTGATTTTATACTTGAAGAAAGTGAAGGAGTTGCTGAGCGACTTTGATCACTACAGCATATCTCACATTCCGCGGTCGGAGAATCAGCAGGCGGATAAGTTGGCAAAGATGGCTAGTTCCGACGATCCTGAAGAGACCGGGCTAGCGCCCATTGAAGTACTTCGGTCCCCTAGTATAGATCAAATGGAAATCGATCCAATACTAGAGACGGAACCAGAAAGGGAGTCATGGATGACCCCTCTAAAGAATTTCTTGATGAATGGAGTGCTTCCGACCAAGAAAAGCGAGAGGCGTAAAGTAATTCGTAAAGCTGCCCGATACGTTCTGCAAGGCGGAGTTCTTTACAGACAAGGATTTTCGATGCCCCTTCTTCGGTGTATAGCTCATGATGACATCAAGCGTGTGCTGCAGGAGGTACACGAAGGTGAATGTGACGATCACACTGGAGGGCAAACATTGGCGAAAAAGGTGTTGCGGCATGGTTATTTCTGGCCTACCATAAACAAGGATGCGGCGAAATGCGCACGACGGTGTGATGCGTGCCAGAGATTTTCAAAGATACCTAGAGCACCTCCTAATCAGTTAAAAACGATGACGAGCCCATGGCCTTTCGCTATGTGGGGAATTGATATCATCGGAAGTCTCCCCATAGCTAGGGGCGGAGCAAAGTTCGCTATTGTAGCCGTAGATTATTTCACTAAGTGGGTCGAGGATGAACCACTGACTACAATCACAACCAAACGAGTGATCAATTTTGTCGTTAGAAACATCATCTGCCGATTTGGGATTCCAAAGATTTTTATAACTGATAACATAACTCAGTTCGATAGCACTGAATTCAGAAATTTTTGCCAGAAATACCACATTGAGAAACGATACACCTCTGTGGCGCACCCATAATCGAACGGACAAGTCGAAGCGGCGAATAAAGTGATTAAGTCCATTCTGAAAAGAAGACTAAAGCGGACCAGAGCCATATGGGCTGATGAATTACCCTTGGCACTATGGGCCTACAGGACAACGTATAAATCGGCAACAGGGCATACCCCCTTCTCCCTTGCTTTTGGAGCAGAAGTAGTCATCCCGGTTGAGATAAAAGTACCTTCTCACCGAGTGACTTATTACGATCCGATGACTAATAACGAATTGCTCCTTGAATCCCTGGATATGATCGAAGAAAAGAGGGATGAAGCAGACCTGCGTGCCTTGAGGTGCAAACAACAGGTCGCTCGATACTACAACAAAAAGGTTCGAGCCCAAACCTTGGAACCCGGAGACTTGGTTCTGAAGCGTGTCTTTCCACCCCCAACTCATATGGGTGCGAAGTGGGAAGGACCGTACTCCATTCTGAGCAAGCTTGATAATGGAACCTTCAAGCTGGCAACCGTAGATGGAAATGAAATCCCCAGAGTGTGGAATGCCCAACATTTACGGCCGTACCTAACGTAGAAATTTCAAATCTGTTCTTTTGCTTTGTTGAGAACCATGTACAAGGCACGACTTGCCTAGAATAGTCTGATTCCTTAAAGCAAAAAATTATAAAGTGGACGTAGGTCATGATTCAACCGAACCACTATAAAAATATTGTGTGTCGTTTACCTTTATTGCATTATTTATCTGTCTTTCTATTTTTATGGAAATTGCTGTGAATCATGCAACGATCCTAGAAGCATATAATTATAGGTGCCATCCATCAGAATGGAATGTAATCACCAGTCAAAATTCTAAGGATGCGATAAAGTAAATCGTATCATTGTTAGCACTCTAACTCTCTAGAGCCGAGAGAGAGCATAACGGACATGAAAGCGATGTCCGTAGGTCATGGCAGTGTACCATGATCGGAACCGCCGTGATGGAACTTTAACCTCGGCGACCGCCAGGAGAGTATAAAAGCGTCTCCGATTGAGCGCTGAGAAAGTGCTCCTTCCCCGCTGAAGGATCGGGGAGCGATTGAACTGCTGAGCTCGAACTCTAACTCTCCAGAGAGAGAGAGAGAGAGTATAAAAGCGTCTCCGACTGAGCGCTGAGAAAGAGCTCTTTCCCCACTGAAGGATCGGGGAGCGATTGAACTGCTGAGCTCGAACTCTAACTCTCCAGAGCAGAGAGAGTATAAAAGCGTCTCCGATTGAGCGCTGAGAAAGAGCTCCTTCCCTGCTGAAGGATCGGGGAGCGATTGGACTGCTGACCTCGAACTCTAACTCTCCAGAGAGAGAGTATAAAAGCGTCTCCGATTGAGCGCTGAGAAAGAGCTCCTTCCCCGCTGAAGGATCGGGGAGCGATTGAATTGCTGAGCTCGAACTCTAACTCTCCAGAGAGAGAGAGAGAGAGAGTATAAAAGCGTCTCCGATTGAGCGCTGAGAAAGAGCTCCTTCCCCGCTGAAGGATCGGGGAGCGATTGGACTGCTGACCTCGAACTCTAACTCTCCAGAGAGAGAGAGAGTATAAAAGCGTCTCCGATTGAGCGCAGAGAAAGAACTCCTTCCCCGCTGAAGGAACGGGGACCGACTGAACTACTGAATTCAAACTCTAACCTCGGCGGCCGTCAGGAGAGTATAAAGGAGTCTATGGTTAAGCACTGAGAAAGGTGCCAGAAACTTAGCACCATAAGGACAATTATCTCGCTAAATTCTCTAAGTCCCCCATATTCAGAAATAGGGGGCAATGTGCCGACAATGCTAATCAATCCTTAATAAGCCCTAGTTAGGCGCTATGTTAACGATTGATTGGGGGCATATATACATATATACATGAACTTCACACTGAAATTGTTAAATTTTTCTTTCTGTTGATTGACTGATTTGTAGTTATAATTAGATGGTCTATGACTAAGCATGAAAAGCTTATTTGAATACAGGTACACAATGATGCAAAAAGAGATAAACTTTCATTTATATACTGCAAGCCTACAAAGTGAAAAAACAACCTAGAAAGCAAAATGTGGACCAGTCTCATAATTACATTTCCTGACCAGTGGGAAACCTAAAGACAAAATATAAACAAGCGACAATATCCTATTTACGCTTTGACCTCTTCTCCTGCTTCTGTTTCTCCAGCTTCGCCTTGTCAGCGTCGGATTGATCTCCTTTCTTTCTCTTCCTTTTGTCTATGAGAGGAACATCCGACTCTTCAGAAGATTCCTCTTCCGCCTCCTTTCTCTTCCTTTTATCAGTAAGGGAAGCTGGGAAATCATCAGGATTCGCAAAATGAAGCTGTCTGCTGATGGATTTGGGCTGGATTTTCAAAATCATCCCAGTTTTGGGATCAAATTCCGCGATAGGGACTATGTTCAAAGGCTCTTGTCCCACCTTCTTCGAAGCCATCTCCTTTTCCTGCCTAGCTTTTCTGTTGGCCAAAGTTTCGTCGTCATCGTCTTCGGTTTCTTTGGCGCTAATAATATCCTCCTCGTCCTCTACGTGGCGCCCATCCATATCTTTCAAGGCCTCGATGGTTTCATCATCCTTGGGAACATCAGCGCTGGGTGCCAGGACGCTTTTCTCTGCTGTTGCACCCTCAGCCTGCTTCGGTATATCAACACCGGCACCTGGCGAGACGACATCCTTCTCCGCCTCTTTCCCTTTTTCAACACCCTTGTCGACGGGCTCACCACCTGTATTATGGGGAACACATGTTACTAATTCGATTGGTTGCTCTACCAGACGACGACAATTCACAATTGCTTTGACAAATTGTGGGGAAAAAAGGGAGATACCTTCCGCATATCCTCCATCTAGGGTAGCTGCAGGAGCTCCAACAACCACAGGAGTTAGACCCAAAGGGATTAATGGATCATCAGGATGGTATTCCTCAACTCCGTAGGTCTTGAGCTCCACGGCAGAACTCGAACCTTCGTCAGCCTTGCTTTTGCGCTTAGCCAGGGCCCTCTCCTTTTCCATTTCCGCTTGAATCAGACGACGACCTTCAGCCAGATCCTCGGGCTCGTTATCCCTGAGGATGGTCTTCATCAGCTCATCTTCGTCGATTTCTTCGACTCCCAATCTCTGCTTCTCACCCTCAACGATGGCATCCCTTAAATTGGCTAAAGTAACGTGGAAGTCCGGGATCCACGAGATGTTGCGGGTTTTGAGGACTTGGCCCAGGAAGTCAAAAATCATCTCTTCAAACCCCTCGATATCCTTCTCTCTCTCGAGGAGCTTGTTGTTAGAAGCAGTAGCCATTTCAATGGCACTTTCAACATTCTTTTCGGCAAGAGCCGCGCGCCTCTCCGCATCCGCGACTTGATCATTTAGAATCACCTTTTCCGCTTCAACCAAAGCTAAACTTTCTTTCAAACTTGCTTTTTCTGCCTCCCAAGCAGCTCTCTCAGCTTCAAAATGGCCTTGTGCTGTCTTCAACTCAATGTTGGCCATTTTGAGATCTTTTACCTCCTTCTTTAAGGCCATTTTTTCTTGACTATTTGAGTCAAGTTCCGAATGAAAGCGTTTCTTAGCATTCTCCAATTCGGTCTTGTGATTCTCAGCATCTCTCCGCACTAAGGCAAGTTGGGATTGAGCGTCCTCCAAGTCCTTCTCCATCTTTGTCTTGGCCCTTTCATTGTTATCAATTCTCACCTTGGATCTATGTGCTTCCATTTCAAGCGTTTGAATGACTTATGAAAGATTAACCGCATGTTTCTTCATCATTTCATACTGCCTGGCTA
The DNA here is from genome assembly GCA_030737875.1 of Allium sativum. Classification (NCBI taxonomy): domain Eukaryota; kingdom Viridiplantae; phylum Streptophyta; class Magnoliopsida; order Asparagales; family Amaryllidaceae; genus Allium; species Allium sativum. The sequence continues at coordinate 363,240,516 of CM060916.1, read as the reverse complement.
CATGGAGAATGTGCCCGACAACTTCATTATCCCAGTTCCTAGGGACTGGCTCCAAGGCTGGAACAAACGTCATCCTTTCGAAGAAGATGTTGGGGAATTGTTCCCGCAACTTTTACAGCCTACCTTGAATCTCAGGACCATGGATGTAATCCCGTGACCCGGGGGCAGCCAACTCTGGCTGGCTGGAAGGGACAATGTCACTCCTCTCCTTTTCAGAATCTTTGATTGGATCCTTGCTTTTATCCTTAGGCTCGTAATGTCTTTTTGACGACCTGCTGTGAGAGGGTGCACTCTTCGGAGGAGTTAGCTCTTTAGGAAGTTGTTTTCCCCCTGTAGGAACTACCGGATAGCTGGGAAGCTTGCTAGATGTCGATTTCGGTGGAGACCGGGGTTGCGAAGAAGTAGGCCTGTGAGAAGGGCCGCGAGAGCGCTCGGTACTCGGATGGAGACTGGGTGTGCCTTCACGAAGAGAGCGATAGGAATAAGACCGCTTGCGAGACATCTTTCCTGCAAAGAAGAAAAGAGCATATTAAAACTTTGAATACTGTTGATATAAAAGTGCAGGGTCAGGCAGTGTGTGTGATTTGTGCATCCCATATAATCCCCCTAACAAACCCGGGCCTGAAGTCAGGCTCATCTGAGTAGTTTCTTGTTCTCTAATTGGAGCGGTGGTCTCCTCAAAAGCAGGGAAAAATGGCTCCCCTTTAAAGTCCCCCTCTGTGTATACATCGTCGGGCAGAGGAATTTTGCTCAGCTCTTTGAATAGTTGTTCTTCTGTCAAATCATCGGGAGCAGCAGGTTCGACCGGAAGAGAAGCCCTGAAGGGGAAACCCCGCGGAGAGACTGGGATTTCCTTGGACTTGTCATCACGGGCCTCATCTCCTCTATATATGTTCAGGTCCTCGTCGTCCTGGATGATTATCGGGGAAGGACTCTTACGGAATTTAGTTGTTTCTGCTGCCCGAGATGTTCCCTCTCCCTCCGTTGGGGGCACGTATCTTTAGGGTTTGCCGCCAGCGCCAAGTCCAAATCTTATATCCAGAAGGCGATGCTTATGAAGATTCTCGTCAGTGATGCACTTCTTGATCCTTAGAAAATCGGATCTGCTTTGTAGAAGAATAGACAATCGATTATTGTATAATGGGCCTTCCGTCTTGGGGGAAGACGTGATCTGTTTAAAACAAAAAAAGGGGGGAGGATGTTAATGCTTCGGCTTCTTGAGCAAGATATTCAGTCAAAAGATTAAAATTTACTTGATTTAATCCATCTTCTTGAGCACCCGGCCTGTTTCTTTATATAGAACCAATCAGACTTGGGATCCCCTATATTGCTATATCCGTCATACAGAACCTTCCTATTCGCCACAGATTCAAAGAAAGAGAAATTTGGGGTTGCCGAGGGGCGATGCTTGAAAAGATAAAAGAATGTTAAGTCTCTAAATGTGAGTTCGGTATGCAGGATCTCCGCGTATGCAATATATAGGATGTATAGAGACGCGTAGGCGTTAGGATGAAGCTGCATCGGAGCGATATCCAGTCGTTTTAAGGTCTCGATGACGATGGGAGGAAACGGAGGAATAACTCCTACCAAGCACATGGTTCTGCTGACTGCCATATACCCTTTCAGAGCTAAGTGGGGTCTATCTTTGCTAACGGGTGTCCTCACATCATCCCAAGGGATTCCATGTCTCAGGCAGATTCTTTTAAGCTTTATGTCATCGAGTTTAGATGCTAAAGAGTCAGAAAATTTCTCTATCCCGAGCGCGCCAGGAATCTCATCGGGAGCTCGCTTGTTTGTTTCAAACTCTTCACTAGATGAAGTACTTTCAGACAGATCTGATTCCGTTGCCTCGTATTCGGATCCGGAATCTTCACACCCTGGGCTAATTGGAGGGACCTCGGGGTTGTGTTGCTCAGGAGCCTCGGACTCCGTTTCTGTGACGGATCTTGAAGAGGAATGATTACCCGACATTACTGTTTAGGCGAGATAACATGAGAAATGAGATTAAAACTACCCGTCCCCCCTGTGTGTGCAAGTGCCGGTGTGTGTGCATGTGCATGCATTAAAGAAAAGTACAAGGGTCAATAAAATCATCCAGACATTGGTCATTGTTCGGTTGATAGATTATGCATTTGTTCAATCCGGAGTGTTCATCTCAAGGGCTCTAACCTAACTGTTCATCAATGTGTTAGAGTTGCATCATATTATTTAGTCAGTGTGCGCATCAGATCGTTCGTCGGTCGGATCGCAAGACAGGTTCGGATCGCGAAGTGTGGACGGATCGTGGTGAAGGACTCGGTACATGGAAGGGTATTAGATCAGGGAAAGGCTTCGAATCGTGAGGCGCACCAATTCATCCAGAACGGATCGCGATGATTTCTTGGCGATCCGCATCGCCCCCCATCCTCCACGACCCGAAGCTCTGGTATCTCCGCGATCCGACACTTATGCCTAGTTCCCCACGAATCGTAGCTTTGCCGTTTCCGCGATCCGATCCAGTAGCCAAATCAACTTTCCACGAACCGACCTGGTCATCCCTTCCTTCTTCTTCCCCAACTCTCCTCTTCGCACCAGGCACGCTCGCGTTCACTATCGTCGAATCCTACTAATTTTCGCTGTCTCCCCTCTCTAAATCAGTGCGAACGAGCTAGAAATTAAAGAGAAGCAGTTTAATTACCTTCTTAAAGTTTGAGATTGGTTGGGAATTCAAAAATCAAAGTTAGGGTTTTTCTCAGAAGAATTGGCGGCGGCTGTGAACAAAGGAAGAAGAAGAGGAGAATGAGGGTAAGGATCGACTTATATAGGCAAAAGGGCGACCGTTTGTCTCCCCTTTTCTGTCTTATTCGATCCGCGAAAATAGACGGGCCGCGAACCAAAAGCCCACCACGTCTCGAAGAGAAGCCCACCTCGTTCCGTTCCGTGAAGAGGCCCAAGTGCTCACCAAAGGACGAGGCGAATGACTCGCTAACGGACCGCGACTCGCGCATGCGATCCAAATCGATAAAGGACCGACAGAAATGAAAATTCAAAGATGCACTTGACATATTCGATGATGAAGACTCTGAAAGATCCCAGAAAAAGAATTGTCCACTGATTTGCATTTCTTTATGAAAAGACGTTTTTATAGTTTCGAAGCATGTTCCATCATCGATAAAACATACTTCAAGGGGGCAAAATGTTGGCTAGCTTTTTGACCAAGCCACCCAGGTTCACTCACAAGAAGATAGTATGAAACTACGTTCCCTAAGTACATGAAGGAACGGATCGCCCCTCATCGGATCGCACCTCATCGGATCGCCCCCATTGCATCATACACTACTGCCCAGTACAGACCGATCCGATCCCCTGATGCATGGCGAAGCCTCTGACTCGTTCAAGAATGAGCTAGTCTTCGGCGATCCGAGATGCACAGATCCAGCGACACGTGTCCCCAACTGTCATTTCGACTGATTCTCCCCCTTTGCTCGATCCGATATTCCAGGGGATCGCGACACCTGTCCACAACGGCTAATTTGACTAATTCTTCATCGGCTGCGATACGATCCGATATTCTCGGGATTCGTGCCATGTGTGACCACGATCCGCCTGACAAAATCAGCTATAAATAGCCCAAAGCTTGGCATTTTTCGGGATCTTTTTGACAATATTGAGTATTGATTCCGCCATTATTGTCACATCACCATTTCTTATCAGTTTGACTACGGGATTACTGAGAGAAATCACAATTGTAAGAGTGAGTTTGAGATAGATAATTGATTGTACTAGCATTCAAAGTATAATTGATAACATATAAAGTGGACGTAGGCTCGTTAACGCCGAACCACTATAAATTTTGTGTGTTTTCTGCTTTTTCTTCATTCTCCAGTTAAAACTCTATAAGATTCAGAACAATTTGCGTGTTAGGTCCAAATTTTGATCTAACATGGACAAATTTTAGTGTAAAGGTAGGAATTCATGGACCCACTATAATTCCTCACTTACACTAAAATTTGTCCTTACGTAATTTTTTTAGCCTATTGTCCTTATGGAACAATTTTTTTGTTCATTTTGTCCTTCAGGATATTTTTTTGTATGCACTAATTCATTATAAAAAGCTAAAGTCGAACTTTGAATTTAATTTATAAATTCATACATTTCAACATTTAAATTTGGCTTTCGCTGTTCATTAAGACTTGGCATACTTGAGTTGACTGCAAACTATGCACATTTGTTAAATGAAATAATCATATCTTAATGCATACAATCCATCGATTTATATTACCAAAAATGAGAAAACTTTGTTAGAAATCTAGTTTGTTCTATAGTTCTAATTCTTTTAATTTTAAAAATAATTTTTTTATTAAGTATTGCTTAAGCGTTGCATATTTAAGCAAAGTACATATAAGCACGCTTCGGCGTTGATCGCTTAATCAATTTTCTATTTTAAATTAAGTATTGTGCATGCATTTAGCACTTTAGCGCGGTTTCAATAACATAAGTACTAAGGAAGTCGAATGAAGTCGATTGGAGGAAAAGTGCTAAAGAAGACGGAGTAAAGCAAACTACATATTTTTAGATGTCTGACCCACTAGGTCAGACGTTTGACCTGCTTTAGATTTTACCACGAAATAATCGCAAAACATTTGACATCATGGATCAGACGTTCAATCGGTTTTACAGTGATTTCTCGGGTTTTATGCCATACATTTGACTCTCTACTAGGTCGTTGAAAATTGATTTTCTTATCAAATTGTTCATTCACGTTTTAAAAGGCAGTTTCGTCATTTTGATGCTTATTTCTTCTCTATTGATGGTATACATTCTTTAGATGCGGTCCAATGGTCTAGAATGATTGAAACATCTATATTAGCCTCCTTGTGGTGACCCAAACTTCCCCGTAAAGGAAAGCCCAGATTGCTTCGAGAACAAGACAAATCAGAACACAAACAGAAGAACATTCCATTGCTATTTACAACAATTTGCATCAGAGTACAAGAATATTCAGAGTATGAATAAATATTACATAGAAAATTATCAGAGATTAAAATACATAGCAGCGGAAATAAAATGTATAAATACAACGCATAGCGGAAAATACAATAACTAGCACAATTGAATGAAATACATGGATACAGAGCATTCCAAATATAGCTCCAGCTGTAAATCTAGGATCCTATATAAATAAATCTACAAAACCAAAACTACTAGCTGCCCATGTGGAAAAGAGGGGCACCCAGAGTTTAGGTTAAAAAAATAAACTCCAGGTCAGTCAAGAGACTGGTGTGAGAACTAAAACAGTTATTTAAAACTTTACTTTAAAATGAGGTAAATCAAGGGAGCACGTCGTATAACACGGAACGGGCTTACCCACAAGAATACCAGTGCCTAAAACAAACAACGCAATGCTAAATAAAGAAAAATGAAGCTATTATAAGACTCAGGTCCCATCACACAATGCAACGCAAGACGGAGGATAGGGTTTTCTCTTATAATATCCAAATATGCTTGATACGTGAAATTTCATCTTTTATTGTTACTATAAGTGAAGAAAACAACTTCAAATATAAATGCATCAATTATAGACGGCATGAGCGCCCCATCCCACCATGTCACCATATATTGTATACAATCAAAACCGAAAAATGTCGTATTTGGAAATTGGATTTCCATCATGGTGGCTCCTGATCCGAAAGATCTATCGCGTAGTACAATTCCCAATGGCTTACGTCGTAGGTATGCGAAAACGCCGTAATGCACATCCGCACTATCCAGGAAACAAGTTACCGTGGCTTACGTCCAAGCATTAGAAAACACTGCTAACTCTATCCATCTAGGAATCGAGAGGTGTGCCCCTATCCCTATTGGTGTGGGGCGACCACACCCAGTATCACCTCGGTCGATCGAATCCATGACAACCCATATGTGTCTATCCTCATCTCTAAAGCATACTGATCTAACCATCAGTTTCCCATCATACCAGTGTGTGAGGCTCGCGAATTAACGCTATGAAAAGTTATGCTATATTAAAGCTGTGCTTTGATCATCATCAACCAAACTTTGATGTTCAACAAAGGTTTGGATCACTGCATCTCATCATGCCACACTATCAATCCATACTGTACCACTGATTTCTGCCGATATATAACCTCTAAGCTCGTACGACTTAGAGAAGGGCGTTAAGCAAGAGAATAGATTCTCCGCCACCAAACAAATATATATTTAGCAGAGATCAACGAATACAGTATAAAGGAATACAATGTCAGACACACCATCCAATTACAAGTCGGTTCTAGGTCTTAACAAAACGGGAGGCACCTTATTCCTCGTCCCGTATGTCCAATACAGGAGAGAGTCCCTCGCATATCCGTACAATCAACAAGTATGTTCGGACGGCTACCACTGTAGCCCCTTCAAGGTAGCTACTCCAATCATGAGCAACAGTAGCAACCCATCCATTCGATATGAAGATCGTCGGTCTTGCACCATCTTCAATCTCTTCGACTTATCGTAGTATCAATTATTCATAATGGGTTAAACCCGGTCTTCCCAAACAACTCGAGTATCTTATAATCAAGTGCTATAACAACACATCATATGCCTCATTCCTATCTAGAATATTCTTTTATTCAAATATTCTTTTCCTTTGGGAAATGTTCCCATTAAATTTATCAAAGATAAATTCTTTAAATTTATTCTTTAATCCTCCTTTGGATATCATTTCTAAACCAAATTAAGGTTTATCAATTGGTCGGGATTAGCGCACCTTACCGAAGTAATCATTTCTTTTATTTTCCCAATCCCAAACTATTCAACCCATGGAGAAAAACTGGTAATACTCCATATCTAACACCACGGTGTTATCGGTAAAATTAATTACCATTTCACGTTCAAATCTAATTAAAGATTTAACTATCGCTTGGAGCAAAACTGGTGATACTCCATTCTCGATCATTTTCTTGAATTGATAATTTTAATTATCACATTAACTTTTCAATCTAATTAAAGATTCATTAAAACTTCACTTAATTTTAATCTTCCCAAAAATCAATATTAATGATTATATAAGTTGGGAAATCATATCCTGTCTTTAACTAGGTTAAAGAACCAATGTCATTTAAAACACGGTTCATGATAAACCCAAATTCACATTCCATTCCATCAGTCTATAGCCGTAAATTAGTAAGAGAATGATTCCCTAAGTATTAATCCCAAGGCTGAAACCAACATTAGATCAATACCCAGGAAGCCATTCAATTTAGCTAATTTCCAGTTAGTTTCTAATTTTCTTAACTCCACTGGGTTTTAAGAACAACATTTTTAAAGATACCATTCACGACAAACCAAAAATTCAATTCAATTCAATTCCAATTAAATATTAATTAATTGGTAAACTTCATTAAATCTTAATAAAAAGATTTAATCTTATCTCAACTAGGTTTAAGAACAGTGTTAATGAAGACACCGTTCACGACAAACCCAAAATCCAATTTGATATCAAATACAAGGCTCTAAATAGAAAATATATCAGCTTATATTCAATATCAAATACTGAAACCAACGGATATCATATCAGATTAACTATATATATATATATCTTCCAAATTCCTCATCAATATCCGTATAATCACGAAATCCAATATCGAAAGTATTCTGAAGATGATTTCCATTCCAAATCCATTCCAATTTATTCATGGGAAAAATTTGGTTATTTTAAAACCATTCTCTAATCCAATTTATTTATTTCTAAAAATAAATAAATTATTATTCTAGTTAGTAACTAGTTCATTTCAATAAAAATATATTTTTATCTTTTCAAAACTGGAATTTTTCATCCAAATTCTTTCCAAATCATTTATTATGATTTTACATAATTTTTCCATATTTTTAATAATTTTGTTGTCCCCCGTACAGTCGGTTTCCAATAAGGGCCACCGAACTGTATCCATAGCGACCTTTTCTGAAATTGATTTGGACATATCTCCAAATCTAACCGTTAGATTTCAAATCTCTTGTATTCATTGGAAAGCTCTTTTTGATGCGAGGAGAATCCGACGGTCGGATCTCCCGTAACATCAATTTGAAGTTAATAGTCGAAATTCGCAAACAGTCGCTGCGCGGCGCGTTCTATTCAGGCCATTATAATATATATAATATATATCGTTGATTTCCATTTGAAACGAATTTTATAAATCGTTTAAAAACGATTTCCACTCCCATTTCAGTTTCAAATCAAAACTGAATATTCCATTATAAATTCGTTTTAAATTCATTTCAAATCGATTTCAATTCAATTTCAATTCGTTTCAAATTCCTTTCAAACCGATTTCAATTCAATTTCAATTCGTTTTAAATTCATTTTAAAACAATTCCAATTCTATTTTCAAATTCAAATGAAAATTTAATTTTCCATATCATTTCAATATTAAAATGATAATATTTTCAAAATTTCAGATTTTGAAATCACTTTTCGATATTCATTATAAAATGAATAAAATCGACAAAACTCCCGTTCGTGTTAAAATGGCGTTTACCTACTTAACACGGCTTCACATTTCAATATTCACTGAATATTATTTTAAAATATTCGTTAATTCTGAACTGGAATCAGACTCAATCAATTACCATATAATTTCATTTATATGGATTTCAACATCATATATATACAACAATGATGATAAGCAATCATTAAAATTTCAAACAACATCCGGAGTGCATTCTACAACTGTATAAGCATTAAAATAAATAATTAACGCTTTTACAGTCTGTCAACCCATCGATTGACATACCACTAATTATTGGGAGCAGTGTATGTCAAATATTATCCCAATACCCGTGTGTGGTTTTCAAATCACAAATACTGTTTATTATTTGTGCAGTTGGGCGATGTGTAAAATTTATCGTCCCAATCCATATCAGATAAATAAGTGTACATAAACAAACCATCCGGTTTGTAAATGAATGTTTACTTTATTTCATGATAATTTATATATATATTTATATAATTTTTATATATACAATAATACAATCAATTACAATCCCAATCACAATCCACACAAACAATACAATCAAACAAGTCGTCCATGGTCTGTGGACAACGGGGAGCAGTTCATATTTGCAGTTATAAAATAAATTAAATAACTGTACAAAAATAATAATGGGAAGTTCTCACATTGGGATCCAATCCGTCATTTTTTATCTGAATTTCTGAACTGCTCGGATTTCTGGTACCGTTCTGTTTCAGTTTGCTTCCTTACATAGTGTTCTTCACTGTGTTTCCAACGCAATCTATTTCACGCAATTTGTATTAAAAATCATATTTTTATACTATGCTATTTCTTTTAAAAATCATGTTATTTATATTTTTAAAATCAATGCTATATATAAATTAAAAATCATACTTTTAATTTAAAACTACTTCACAAAAAAAAATCACCTTTTTTTATCTAATCTAGAAATATTTCATTTATACGATAAAAAAAAAATCATATTTTTATCTACAAACGGTATTTATATAAAAATTCTTCTTTTAAAACAATACTATATATATATATGTATTTCTAATTTTTAAAACAATTATATATATATAAATTTCTAATTTTTAAAACAATACTATGTATATTTAAAAATCATACTATTATATATATAACCATACTATTTATATTTAAAAACCATAGTATTTATATTTATTTCAACTTTCCCTTACCCTCTCTACTACACGTGACTACACCCCCTTTCTTCACCAATTCAAAAATCGATTCCCTCCCCGTTGACCGCCATTTTGACCGCTTCCCTCTTCCTCGTCGGTCACCAGTCAAGGCCAAAACCAACACCAAAACACTCGGCCCTTCAATCTCTACCCAGCACGTCATCAACCTACTACACTCGACGACCTCCCAAAATAACGACTTGTTGCTCAAAAACCGCCACCCCCATGTTGCATTCCTCCGACGACGATTGGAGTCCTGCTCACCTACGTCAAATGACGCGCCTCGCCACTACAACACCACAAACCCCTCTCCACATTCTAACTCCCCTTCTACCATTGATAAACCCGAACCCTAGTCGGTCTGTAGGAAGGTAGAGGATACCCAAACACGATCGCACTAAGACCTGTATGTATTCTTGTGAAGCCCTCACTCGTGTGATTGCAACGAATCAAAGATTGTCTGATTTCATGAAGTATTAGAGGAGATAAAATTTCTTGAAGAATTTGAGAAGGAGCCGCCTATTTAATTTCTACAAAAGAATGATTTTTAGGTCTTAAAGGATGTAGGAGGGGTATTTATAATTTATATTATATTATTTTTAATTTTGTTTAATTCCAAAAATATCAGTTATTACATCCGAACTCCAAACGAATCCCAACGAGTGTCACCCCTAGCTAAATACCCACATTCCGAACACAATATAATATGTTTTGTAAGCCAATTTGACTGTTTCGATTAGTTTTCCTTTAAATTAAAATATAAATCAATATATACTGAATTCAAACTAACATTTTAATTTACCGGGGCCACATACTGACTCCAAAAATTCCCCAAAAAAAAAATCTAGCTATGTTTTGATGATACGGTCCTAACAAAACTAATTTCGTTGAATTTGTAGACCGTTTGAAAGATGGTCAATTTCTAGTCGATCCAATTCAAACTGAAATTACCAAACGCGTTTTCCTTGGCCACATTCACATATTGATTTCAAAAATTAAGAAAATTGGAATCTAGCAATAATTTGATATTCCGGATCCAATAAATGTGCTCTCGTCGAAAACGGAGGTCGTTTGCAAAATGGATATTTTTAAGGGTTATATTTATATTAAATTTCATAGCGACTATTCTGAATATTCTTCTAGCCATAATTTTGATTCTAGCTATGAATTTCAATTTTTCAGATTCGTTAGAAAAATATTTTCAAACAGATTCAAATATTTCTTGTTTCACTAAATTTCGGTTTGATTTGAATCCTGTACATTCATTTAAAATTTAAAATCGAATTTTCAAACTACCGCGCCATTTCCAATTCCTTTTATAATTAAATTAAATATTTATATTCTAACTTCGATTTAAATAAATTTATACGTTCTAATTCTATTCAAAATAATTTTCTACTCGTTATTATTTAAAATAATTCTTTTTAAATATTCAAAATTCATTAAAATTGCCGAAATAAAAATTTTAAATTGGTTCTAATTTTCCAGGTTGTTACAATCTCCCCCACTTAAAATCTTTTCATCCTCGAAAAGGAATGGAGCTGAAAGTTTGTTTAACTAACCAACTCAACTTTCATTCTTCAACTTTTCAGTTTCTAAGAATTTTCAAATTCTTCCAAAATTTGGCTAACACCCTAAATTCTCGAGAAATTTCGCCATAACCTCCTTTGTACGAGGAGCATTGGGAAAAATCCCCAAACCACCACACAAGACCTCTCATCTCAAAAAGAAAAAAAATAAGCCAAGCGGTTAACCAATCAGCTCATAAAATCACCAAAACCCAATAAAATGGTAAACATGTACCTCTTTTTCGGGCTTACAATTTTATTCCTCTTCTCTAGCCTCCTTGCTATGACCTGTTCAATATATATGCATGTACATGTATGCAATTCTAATCAATTTTCAATTCAGTTCAAAATTTGATTCTATTTGGCTAAATTTACCTTTTGTTCATATATTGGTTAAATTTGGTGCAATTCAACTTTTCATTCTCATATTGGGTATATTATTCTAACATTTTTATTTAATAATCAAATAACACAACCAACAATCAATTACTTGATTATCGTTTCAAACGTATACTTTTATATATATATATATATTCAAAAATCCTATTTTTAATGTCAAACTCCAAACAATAAATTAAAAATAAGGTTTTGGTTCTCACACCAATCAATTGAAAATATATAGATATTTGTAACGAACCAAGATTTTCAATGATAAATATATATATATATATATATAAATTATTTAATCATGTCAACATAAACAAGTATTAAAGCACAAAAATGCATCAAGAAACCAATTCTGGTTGCGACTTTGAGGTTAGTTTTGAATGACCAAACGATATCCGATTGGTCCAAAATTCGACAAGCACGAACTAGAATAAGATATCTTTCAACAAAAAAAATTCTTCATTTCGTTAAGAACTGAGGAAGATATGCAGCTCTGAACATGAGCTTTCGTCAAGATTTCATCCCAAAATATCTTGACGAACTATCAACTTCGGGATTGAATACGGATGACCAAGACAACCCGAAACTACATGAAAATTCGAATGCAACAACTAAAGAAAAATATGACAACAGGAAAAAAGAATTACATCCAAATAATCAAGGATCGGGAAGTTATGACAATCCAAAATTGGACTTTGACTGCGATTTCAGCAATGAGAACAAGAACAGCAATCACGACGAAATCCCAACTTCGGCGACATGTTTACCCACCCTAATCAAATTGGAATGGCACCAAAAGTTGCAGTCTTATAGAAAACATCCCAAGCTTCGAAGAAAAAAAATTATTTGATGGTAATGTTAATTGGTTTATAAAATATATTGTCTTCCCATAAATATTTGTTGCATACCAAAAATCTCATTTTGTAAGTTATATTTGGTAAAGAATATAAGTATGCATTTTTTTTATAAATCTTAAGTAATCTAGAGGTTATACATAGTAGTATTGGAAACTAGTTACATCTATAAATGTTTCTAAAGTGTAACTAAAAATAAAATTTAATAACTAAACAAATTTGTTAATAATTGTCTAACATGCATTGGTTGGTTCTAAAACAATATTAGGTGTCCTCTAGGTGTCATAATGCATGTTATTGAGATTTTTAGATAAGCACATGTGTCCTTTAAATAATTAAAATATTTTTTTTATCCTATACAAAACTCATTTGTCTCCTAGTCAAAACTCACTTACAGATAAAAATCCCACGACCTCTTTCTTCTTCTTTCATTTTCAGTTTACAGTAAAAAGAGAAACCCACTTTTACTTCAATCAAAAATTCAAATCTCACAATCCATCTACTTCTAGTCTAAACAATTCACACGAATATTGTTAGTATCATCATTTCAGATTTTTAGAAGTTAATGGGTTCATATTTCATCCATCGGTGAAGGAGAAATCGTGAAATTTCAGAAAACATGAAAATGGGTTCAAGGAATTCGAAAAATAATATCTCTCAATCCGGAGAGAATTACATCGCGCCGTCAACACCGTTACGATCAGCAAAGCGTGTAGTATTTTTCATGCGAGAATGGTTTGATTCCATGACGATGATTTGAAAAGTTGAAAATTAGGTTTGGGTTTAATTTGAGAATCATGCGATGATAGGAGAAACAGAGTATGGAATGTTGATGAGGAAGGAGAGAGCTTTCGTGTGGTGTATTTTGGTGGAATTCGGGGAGAAAAAGTGTCGATCTTTTGGAAGCAGGCGTACGTTTTCTTCCTTTCCATCTCGGGTGTGGACTTCGGAGTATGACGGCCGAGTACAGGCGAGTGGGTGCATATGAACTAGGAAGTGAAGAGAGGTTTGGTGGTGGTTTCAGACTCGAGTTCGGTGCGGTTTTGTTGTGCGTGTGTATGCGGGAAATGGGTTTAGAAATGATCAATGAAGAGTAAGGCGTGAGAAAGAAGAAGAAGAGGGAGCAGGCTTTATTTGGAGCTTTTGGGCTGGGCCAAATCTAATTAGGTATATTTTAATTAAAGGTTTAAGTTAAAATTAGTGTAAACTTCATCAGCTAATATCTCACTCGTTTTAACTCGGATTTAAACACCGTTGGATGCGTTAGAATCGTATCAGAAAATAGAATTCAATTATAAATAAGTTTGGCAATTTTTGTCAAGAATAGATTATGAGAAATTAAAATGAAACGTCCTTACGTATATATGACAATATATAATGGACGATGTAGTTAATTCATTTCCGATATCTCTAATTAACAGAACGATCATCGGATGCTAATGGAATGGATTTGCAAGCAACACGAGTAGCAATAGCGCTGTTCGTTCGTGAGGAAACCCTGACGGTAAAGATCGTGGAGCTATGATGGTGAGAACATTTAATTTAATTATTTATTAAATTAGTAGTTATTGAATAATTATAATTAGTTGAGATTAATTATAGTTAGTTCTTGTTTGGATATGGATGCTATTGTGTGAATGGATGTGCATGTAAGTTAATGAAACACTGAACACTGGAAGCGTTATCGACAGTAACGTTTGTGTATAGCTGAATTGTTTGTTGTTGTTGATGATGATAATTCACTGTCATCTGATGTACAGGGTTGATTTATTTTGTTTACATGACGCATACACAACACCATGGTTGTGGAATCGTATAGATGATCAATTCGAATCCTCCTTCCATAGAGATAAAGACTTACTTTCAAATATTAGAATATTATTTATTTTAATTCCAATTTAATTTGAAATGAGAGTGGAAATTTAAATAATATATTTTATAAAATTATAGCGGACCGCTCTAGGATGACAGAGAGGATGGTGTCTAGGCTTGAGTTTGGAAATCCAGTTTCCTGCTCTCCCTGGCTATCTCTAACTGGTCCGATGGACGGGACGATTAATTTAAAATATAATTTGAAATTCAAATTTGAGTTGTTCAAAACTTAGAAACGAAATTGGAATTTAAATGACCATTTCAGGAAGTTTAAACTTAAATTAAAGGGTTTGAATTCCCATGTTCTATAACTTATTTTAATGTGAATTTAGATTTGGAGTTATCAAATGATTTGGATTTAAACTTAATAATTGGTTTTGAAAGTAAGTCATTTTGAATTTTTAAGTTAATTTGAAAAGGGGATTGAACGAATTATATTTAAATCGTTTTATAACGCGCTGCGGCGCGACAGTTAATAAATATCGATTTAAATTTTCAAATGATTATAACTTGACTGTTTGAAATCGGTTTGACTTGAAACATGAGACGTTGATCTTCAAATATTAACAATTTTTGAATAGAAAAGAAATTTTCAAGTCTGAACGTAAAATTTTCAAGATATGTTCAAAACAAATTTTGGAAAAGTCGCTGTATGGGCAATTCGACGACCATAACGAAAATTCAAAATAAAACCAGTTTTAAATTTAGAGAGAATTCATAATAAGTTTTACTTTATTATAAAGTAATTAAAAATGAATTATTGGAATTTTTAAAGTGGTTTGGAATATATTTGAATTAAGTGGCTATTACAGCATTTAATAATGTTCAAACGTTATTATCTAAATTCCAAAGATAAATAGGTTCTGAAATTTATATTGTAAACCATTATGTAAACGGTTAAAAGATTTTAAAATGGTTCGGAAGGATTTAAGTGATTGAACCTGGAATTATTTATTTATTCTAAAAAAGTTAGAATTTAAAAAGGAATTGAGTTGGATGGAGTTTGTGACGGGTATTCGATATGTAATTCCAAGGTTAAACAAATACTATCTGAAGCACTAGAAAAATATTCACACCAAGGTTCTGATAGTACTTGTTGAATTGTGAATTTATATCGAATATAAGTCAAATTTACCCTATCAAACTTATGTTGAATAATAAATTGTTTGAATTGTCGTTAATGGAATTCTAATCCAAATAAAGATTCGATTATTTAAAGACTTAAGGAATCGAAGGATTATGTTTGAGTATAAGAATTGAAGCGTTTTGTTGGAAATAAAGATTTGGCGAATCGAATATTTGATTTCAAAGAAGGTTAAAATGATGGAAGAAATTATGACAAACTCAACCTTGACATTGTAAACGAATTGAAATAATTGGGAGGAGTTTGAATTGAAAAGTCGTATGATCCATAAACCATTGTTTTATGAATACGCTTATTACTTGGAAAGACCGGGATCGGATTTAGGTCCGAAACCCATTCCAAGTAATAATACGACGCATGAAGCAAATTCCAGACTTGGAATCGATGAGTGAAGTCCGTGGTTCTTCACATCGAACGGACTGATTGCCGATTGGTTTCTTTACTGATAGCTACAGTAGAGAGATGCCCCTATTTCCGGAGTGGAAGGAAGTCCGAACGTATGGGGAGAACTTTCTGATTTCGTTCCGTTCAGACCCAGGATGGACTTGTCTGGCATTGAAATTGATCGCATAGCACTGATCTCCGTTAATATATATCGGATTTGTGGCAAATATTTTATCCTTATCTCTAAGTCATATGATCTTAGAGGGTATGCATTGATTGAAATCAGTGGTATGTCGTGAATTGTCAATGTGGCATACCCGAGTTATGACCGAGCTTGTGATGATCAAGGCGTTGCTTTTCTAGGCATGCTTTGTGTATGACGTGACATCGACAAACCTCACACCCCGGATGATGAGAAACTGGCGGTTAGGTTGTGTGTATATATATATATGTGATGATGATGACCGCTGCAGCAGTGGGAAACCACTTGTGACTTATGGAATAGGGTATGTTCGGGGGGCCGTGTCTGGTCGAAAACCGTTGATCTGCCTCGCGATTTGTATTGGTGTCCGCGTCTGGATGAAAAACCCGTGATTATATTTCGTTTTTGTTCTGATTGATCTTTCATGCCAGGAATCATCAAGTTGGAAACCCAAATCCCCAATACGATCCATACGATTTTGATTGTATATATATATGGCGACATAATATTATGGGGTATTATGCCATCTAGGATTAATACATTTATTTGTGAAATGTTTCCACACTATATATATATGTAGTATAGTATTGAAAGAGAATTTTACGTATGAAGGCATTTTTGGTTATCATAAGATAAAACTCGCCCATCTGGTGTGCGCTTGCATTGTGTGATGTGGGACGAGCTTATGATAGCTTCATTTTCAAAAGGTCATTGCGTATTTTTATGCACGGGTATTCACATGGAGTAAACCCATTCCGCGGAAGCGGCGTGGTCCGGTGAATTTCCCAACTTTAAAGTAAATCCTAAAAATAGTTGTTTTATGTTCTCACACCAGTCCCATGACTGACCTGGAGTTTATTGTTCCTTCCTAAACTCTGGGTGCCCACTAATTTTCACACGGGCAGCTAGTAGTTTAGTTTTGCAGCTATGATTCGTTGGAGCAAAGTTCGAAGCGCTTTCTGAGTTGGCGTCCACGCTAGAGTTAAAGTTTCCGCTGTAACATATGTTCTTCCGCTGAGAGTAAATTTCTTTCTTCCGTTGTACAGTATATGTATGTGTAACTCTGATATTCATGTAACTCTGATGTAATATTGTTTTTGAGCAATGAAAAGTTCTGTTATTTTGTTCAATGTATGCATGTACCCATAACAATTCGTCTTTATGAACGGTTTAAGTCGGTTTAATTACCGGCGAGAACCGAACAAAAAGGCGGGTCGTTACAGTTGGTATCAGAGCTTTGGTTATTCAAAGCTTTGGGTACGACATATTTTGAATGAAATATAGGACTCATCAGAGTTATAATATCTCGTTAGAGATAGGGTTTAGAATGCCCTAGAATGAGATTTTCGAATATCCCGTTGAGAGAGCGTATTTTGAAATCTATATTAAGTATTTTTGAAACTAGTAAATCGCTTTGGAAATGATAAGTATTTTGAAATATAAATTGAAAGTAAGGGTTTTGAGTATTGTATTCGACGTCGCGATTGGACTATCGAGTATATAAGGATTTTGAATATACGTCTGATCAACGTATATATGAAGTCCGATATGTACTAGATAGATGTAGAATCACACTCTAGTCGCTTGAAAATAAATCCTGGGATGAGCACGCCATCGCTGATATTTATTTTCAAGTTTCGAAAGTCTGATGACTATATAATTCCAGTTTAAACATCGAGGAATACTTAATCAGGCTAAGTACTTTAATGAATAAACCTTAATAAAATGGTTTGGTAAATTAATATAGGAATTTAATTTGGGAAAAACAAAACTAGAAGTTAAAAAAAAAAACTGAGATTAGCTTAAAATACTTCAGGACTGGTACCCTTAAACCCTTGAATATGGTAAACAATAAGAACGTTAATAATTAAAAGGTATATTTTAGGAGTAAATCTCACCTAAAGAATTGGGTAATGTAGTGTTGAACATGCACGTAAGTAAGATAATTTACCATACCCCAAATTGACAAGGATAATGGATCAAAGTATAACTAACATTTGAATATGAATTTTTAATTTAATAGGTTGTAATCAGAGAAGATATCATACTCCTGGATGAGTGGCAAATAATAGAATTGAACCTATACCTAACAGGAATGGTGAATGATAAATTTCAAGTTGAATCAATTTGCTTGGAAGTATAATCTTAGCAAAGCAAACCCTTAAGAAATTTAAAGGTAATTTTAACTTAAGTAGGAATTTGTGAAAAAAGTTGATTTTAAAATATAGCTAACATCTTAAGTGGGGGAGAAAAATACTCTTCCCTATTGAGACGATATAAGGAAGTTAACTGGAAATTTCTTAAAAAGCAATCGCTTAAGGCGGAAAAGAAAATAGTAAGCAAGATTTACCTTAATTGAATTGTCCTTAATCCTATCGTTAGGTGCACTCGATTCATCTATCTAGACGTACGCTAGTTCCTTTTTCGAACCTTTTATTATGGAAAACATCATTCATACCCCTTTTGTCTTATGAACTTGGTTAAGTAATTGGATTCGTACCCTCATTCCGATACTGAACTCTTATTTATAACTCGATTTGGGCACATGCAATTTGATTTGTCAAACAAAGCCAAGTTTGAATTCAAATTAGATAATGGTAATCTATCCAAAATATTATCTTAATGAATAAACATTGAGTAGAAACTTAAAGCATCTAAAATAAAAGGGTCTAACTTATGCAAGTAATTGGATTTATAAATATTAGTTGATTATGGAAATTTAACTCGAATACTTGAATAAATACCGGAACAATACTAGTTTGAAATATGCTGAATCAGAGTAGCGTAGTAGAAGCGTGATGATATTTTTGAATTGAATTGTTTAAATGATTCTCCAACTAGTTAAATAAAGAAATTGTTCATACAAGCTTCAATATTTAAGAAGAGAGAAAAAAAAGATTATTTGATTTTATGAAAAATGATTTCCAAGATAATCGATATAAAGGTCTTAAAATTTTTATATTATAAATATGGAAATTAGTTGGAAATTTTGAAATGTTGAATATTTGGAATTTAATATAAAAGAGGTCAAAATGATGTATGCGACGCAAACAGTTTTCCGAAACTTCGAATTACAAAGTCTTGAATTTGCACTAAAGAGATCATATTATTAACATTTGATATAAGAATTTTACCAATTTAATCATATGAAGATTTGTACTCTTATGAACCATTTTGGAAAAAAAAATCGGGGTTAATAAAATTTGTTAAAAACAAATTTATAGGTAAGATTTATTTTGTTTATGTATAATTTTACGAACTCTCCTTTTCGAGGACGAAAAGTCTTAAGTGGGGGAAATTGTAACGAACCAAGATTTTCAATGATAAATATATATATATATATAAATTATTTAATCATGTCAACATAAACAAGTATTAAAGCACAAAAATGCATCAAGAAACCAATTCTGGTTGCAACTTTGAGGTTAGTTCTGAATGACCAAACGATATCCGATTGGTCTAAAATTCGGCAAGCATGAACTAGAATAAGATATCTTTCAATAAAAAAAAATTCTTCATTTCGTTAAGAACTGAGGAAGATATGCAGCTCCGAAAATAAGCTTTCGTCAACATTTCATCCCAAAATATCTTGACGAACTATCAACTTCGGGATTGAATACTGATGACCAAGACAACCCGAAACTACATGAAAATTTGAATGCAACAACTAAAAAAAATATGACAACAGGAAAAAAAGAATTACATCCAAATAATCAAGGATCGGGAAGTTATGACAATCCGAAATTGGACTTTGACTGCGATTTCAGCAATGAGAACAAGAACAACAATCACGACGAAATCCCAACTTCGGCGACATGTTTACCCACCCTAATCAAATTGGAATGGCACCAAAAGTTGCAGTCTTATAGAAAACATCCCAAGCTTCGAAGAAAAAAAATTATTTGATGGTAATGTTAATTGGTTTATAAAATATATTGTCTTCCCATAAAGATTTGTTGCATACCAAAAATCTCATTTTGTAAGTTATATTTGGTAAAGAATATAAGTATGCATTTTTTTTTTATAAATCTTAAGTAATCTAGAGGTAATACATAGCAGTATTGGAAACTAGTTACATTTATAAATGTTTCTAAAGTGTAACTAAAAATAAAATTTAACAACTAAACAAATTTGTTAATAATTGTCTAACATGCATTGGTTGGTTCTAAAACAATATTAGGTGTCCTCTAGTTGTCATAATGCATGTTACTGAGATTTTTAGATAAGCACATGTGTCCTTTAAATAATTAAAATATTTTTTTATCCTATACAAAACTCATTTATCTCCTAGTCAAAACTCACTTACAGATAAAAATCCCACGACCTCTTTCTTCTTCTTTCATTTTCAGTTTACAGTAAAAAGAGAAACCCACTTCTAGTTCAATCAAAAATTCAAATCTCACAATCCATCTACTTCTAGTCAAAACAATTCACACGAATATTGTTAGTATCATCATTTCATATTTTTAGAAGTTAATGGGTTCATATTTCATCCATCGGTAAAGGAGAAATCGTGAAATTTCAGAAAACATGAAAATGGGTTCAAGGAATTCGAAAAATAATATCTCTCAATCCGGAGAGAATTACATCGCGCCGTCAACACTGTTACGATCAGCAAAGCGTGTAGTATTTTTCATGCGAGAATGGCTTGATTCCATGACGATGATTTGAAAAGTTGAAAATTAGGTTTGGGTTTAATTTGAGAATCATGCGATGATAGGAGAAACAGAGTATGGATTGTTGATGAGGAAGGAGAGAGCTTTCGTGTGGTGAATTTTGGTGGAATTCGGGGAGAAAAAGTGTCGATCTTTTGGAAGCAGGCGTACGTTTTCTTCCTTTCCATCTCGGGTGCGGACTTCGGAGTATGACGGCCGAGTACAGGCAAGTGGGTGCATATGAACTAGGAAGTGAAGAGAGGTTTGGTGGTGGTTTCAGACTCGAGTTCGGTGCGGTTTTGCTGTGCGTGTGTATGCACCGTGTATGCGGGAAATGGGTTTAGAAATGATCAATGAAGAGTAAGGCGTGAGAAAGAAGAAGAAGAAGAGGGAGCGGGCTTTAGTTGGAGCTTTTAGGCTGGGCCAAATCTAATTAGGTATATTTTAATTAAAGGTTTAAGTTAAAATTAGTGTAAACTTCATCAGCTAATATCTCACTCGTTTTAACTCGGATTTAAACACCGTTGGATGCGTTAGAATCGTATCGGAAAATAGAATCCAATTATAAATAGTTTGGAAATTTTTGTCAAGAACAGATTATGAGAAATTAAAATGAAACGTCCTTACGTATATATGACAATATATAATAGACGATGTAGTTAATTCATTTCCGATATCTCTAATTAACAGAACAATCATCGGATGCTAATGGAATGGATTTGCAAGCAACACGAGTAGCAATAGCGTTGTTCGTTCGTGAGGAAACCCTGACGGTAAAGATCGTGGAGCTATGATGGTGAGAACATTTAATTTAATTATTTATTAAATTAGTAGTTATTGAATAATTATAATTAGTTGAGATTAATTATAGTTAGTTCTTGTTTGGATATGGATGCTATTGTGTGAATGGATGTGCATGTAAGTTGATGAAACACTGAACACTGGAAGCGTTATCGACAGTAACGCTTGTACACAGCTGAATTTTTTGTTGTTGTTGATGATGATAATTCATTATCATCTGATGTACAGGGTTGATTTATTTTGTTTACATGACGCATACAAAACACCATGGTTGTGGAATCGTATAGATGATCAATTCGAATCCTCCTTCCATAGAGATAAAGACTTATTTTCAAATACTAGAATATTATTTCTTTTAATTCCAATTTAATTTGAAATGAGAGTGGAAATTTAAATAATATATTTTATAATATTATAGCAGACCGCTCTAGGATGACAGAGAGGATGGTGTCTAGGCTTGAGTTTGGAAATCCAGTTTACTGCTCTCCCTGGTTATCTCTAACTGGTCTGACGACGGGATGGTTAATTTAAAATATAATTTTAAATTCAAATTTGAGTTGTTCAAAACTTAGAAACGAAATTGGAATTTAAATGACCATTTCATGAAGTTTAAACTTAAATTAAAGGGTTTGAATTCCCATGTTCTATAACTTATTTTAATGTGAATTTAGATTTGGAGTTATGAAATGATTTGGATTTAAACTTAATAATTGGTTTTGAAAGTAAGTCATTTTGAATATTTAAGTTAATTTGAAAAGGGGATTGAACGAATTATATTTAAATCGTTTTATAACGCGCTGCGGCGCGACAGTTAATAAATATCGATTTAAATTTTCAAATGATTATAACTTGACCGTTTGAAATCGGTTTGACTTGAAACATGAGACGTTGATCTTCAAATATTAACAATTTTTGAATAGAAAAGAAATTTTCAAGTCTCAACGTAAAATTTTCAAGTTATGTTCAAAACAAATTTGGGAAAAGTCGCTGTATGGGCAATTCGACGACCATAACGAAAATTCAAAATAAAACCAGTTTTAAATTTAGAGAGAATTCATAATAAGTTTTACTTTATTAATTTAAAGTAATTAAAAATGAATTATTGGAATTTTTAAAAAGGTTTGGAATATATTTGAATTAAGTGGCTATTGCAGCATTTAATAATGTTGAAACGTTATTATCTAAATTCCAAAGATAAATAGGTTCTGAAATTTATATTGTAAACCATTATTTAAACGGTTAAAAGATCTTAAAATGGTTCGGAAGGATTTAAGTGATTGAACCTGGAATTATTTATTTATTCTAAAAAAGTTAGAATTTAAAAAGGAAATGAGTTGGATGGAGTTTATGACGGGTATTCGATATGTAATTCCAAGGTTAAACAAATACTATCTGAAGCACTAGAAAAATATTCTCACCAAGGTTCTGATAGTACTTGTTGAATTGTGAATTTATATCGAATATAAGTCAAATTTACCCTATCAAACTTATGTTGAATAATAAATTGTTAGAATTGTCGTTAATGGAATTCTAATCCGAATAAAGATTCGATTATTTAAAGACTTAAGGAATCGAAGGATTATGTTTGAGTATAAGAAATGGAGGGTTTTGTTGGAAATAAAGATTTGGCGAATCGAATATTTGATTTCAAAGAAGGTTAAAATGATGGAAGAAATTATGACAAACTCAACCTTGACATTGTAAACGAATTGAAATAATTGGGAGGAGTTTGAATTGAAAAGTCGTATGATCCATAAACCATTGTTTTATGAATACGCTTATTACTTGGAAAGACCGGGATCGGATTTAGGTCCGAAAACAATTCCAAGTAATAATACGACGCATGAAGCAAATTCAAGACTTGGAATCGACGAGTGAAGACCGTGGTTCTTCACATCGAACGGACTGATTTCCGATTGGTTTCTTTACTGATAGCTACAGTAGAGAGATGCCCTTATTTCCGGAGTGACAGGAAGTCCGAACGTATGGGGAGTACTTTCGGATTTCGTTCCGTTCAGACCTAGGACGGACTTGTATGGATGGTGTGTCTGGCATTGAAATTGATCGCATAGCACTGATCTCCGTTAATATATATCGGATTTGTGGCAAATATTTTACCCTTATCTCTAAGTCATATGAACTTAGAGGGTATGCATTGATTGAAATCAGTGGTATGTCATGAATTGTCAATGTGGCATACCCGAGTTATGACCGAGCTAGTGATGATCAAGGTATTGCTTTTCTAGGCATGCTTTGTGTATGACGTGACATCGACAAACCTCACACCCCGGATGATGAGAAACTGGCGGTTAGGTTGTGTGTGTATATATATATATATATATATATATGTGATGATGATGACCACTGCAGCAGTGGGAAACCACTTGTGACTTATGGAATAGGGTATGTTCGGGGGGCCGTGTCTGGTCGAAAACCGTTGATCTGCCTCGCGATTTGTATTGGTTTCCGCGTCTGGATGAAAAACCCGTAATTACATTTCGTTTGTGTTCTGATTGATCTTTCGTGCCAGGAATCATCAAGTTGGAAACCCAAGTCCCCAATATGATCCATACGATTTTGATTGTGTATATATATGGCAACATAATATTATGGGGTATTATGCCGTCTAGGATTAATACATTTATTTGTGAAATGTTTCCATACTATATATATATATATATGTAGTATAGTATTGAAAGTTAATTTTACATATGAAGGCATTTTTGGTTGTCATAAGATAAAACTCGCCCATCTGGTGTGCGCTTGCATTATGTGATGTGGGACGAGCTTATGATAGCTTCATTTTCAAAAGGTCATTGCGTATTTATATGCATGGGTATTCACATGGAGTAAACCCGTTCCGCGGAAGCGGCGTGGTCCGGTGAATTTCCCAACTTTAAAGTAAATCCTAAAAATAGATGTTTTATGTTCTCATACCAGTCCCATGACTGACCTGGAGTTTATTGTTTCTTCCTAAACTCTGGGTGCCCACTAATTTTCACACGGGCAGCTAGTAGTTTAGTTTTGCAGCTATGATTCGTTGGAGCAAAGTTTGAAGCGCTTTCTGAGTTGGCATCCACGCTAGAGTTAAAGTTTCCGCTGTAACATATGTTCTTCCACTGAGAGTAAATTTCTTTCTTCCGTTGTAAAGTATATGTATGTGTAACTCTGATATTCAAGTAACTTTGATGTAATATTGTTTTTGAGCAATGAAAAGTTCTGTTATTTTGTTCAATGTATGTATGTACCCATAACAATTCGTCTTTATGAACGGTTTAAGTCGGTTTAATTATCGGCGAGAACCAAACAAAAAGGCGGGTCGTTACAATATTCCACTTTCAAAACTCGAACACAAATAATGGTGATGGCATGTGAATCACCAGAATCATCCCCGGGCGACTAGAGTGTGATTCTATATTTATCCAGTATATTCGAGACTTCGAATATGCATATATTCAAAATCTTTATATACTCGATAGTCCAAATTCAATTTAAAATAAATATTCACATACGTATTTTAGGATATAAATTTTCAAAATCTAGTCTGATTTTAAAAATTACACTCTTTCAACTCATTCTAGGATACTATTGATCCCATCTCTAATGAGTCGTTCTTATTGGATATTACTAATCTAATCTCTGATGAATTCTTTCGTCCAACCCTAATGTGTCTTGTTCTCGAGCTCTTTAAACCAAAGCTCTGATACCAAATGTGGCGACCCAAACGTCCCGTAAAGGGAAGCCTGGATTGCTTCGAGTACAAGACAAATCAGAACACAAACAGAAGAACATTCCATTGCTATTTACAACAATTTGCGTCAGAGTACAAGAATATTCAGAGTATGAATAAATATTACATAGAAAATTATAAAAAATTAAAATACATAGCAGCGGAAATAAAATGTATAAATACAATGCGTCGCGGAAAATACAATAACTAGCACAACTAAATGAAATACACAGATACAGAGCGTTCCGAATATAGCTCCAGCTGCAAATCCAGGATCCTATATAAATAACTATACAAAACCAAAACTACTAGATGCCCGTGTGGAAAATAAGGGCACTCAGAGCTTAGGTTAAAACAATAAACTCCAGGTCAGTCATGGGACTGGTGTGAGAACTAAAACAGCTATTTAAAACTTTACTTTAAAATGAGTAAATCAAGGGAGCACGCCATATAACACGGAACGGGTTTACCCCCAAGAATACCAGTGCCTAAACCAAACAGCACAATGCTAAATGAAGAAAAATGAAACTATTATAAGACCCAGGTCCCATCACACAATGCAAGACAGAGGATAGGGTTTTCCCTTATAATAGCCTAATATGCTTGATACGTGAAATTTCATCTTTTATTATTACTATAAGTGAAGAAAACAACTTCAAATATAAATGTTTCAATTATAGATGGCATGAGCGCCCCATCCCACTATGTCGCCATATATAGTATACAATCTAAACCCAAAAATGCCGTGTTTGGATATTGAATTTCCATCATGGTGGCTCCTGATCCGAAAGATCTATCACGTAGTACAATTCGCAACGGCTTACGTCGTAGGCATGCGAAAACACTGTAATGCACATCCGTACTATCCAGGAAACAAGTTACTGCGGCTTACATCCAAGCATTAGAAAACACCGCTAACTCTATCCATCTAGGAATAGGGGGTGTGCCCCTATCCCTACTGGTGTGGGGCGACCACACCTAGTATTACCTCGGTCGACCGAATCCATGACAACCCATAGGTGTCTATCCTCATCTCTAAAGCATACTGATCCAACCATCAGTTTCCCACCATACCGGTGTGTGAGGCTCGTGAATTAATGCTATACAAAGTAGTGCTATATTAAAGATGTGATTTGACCATCATCCACCAAACTTTGCTTTTCAACAAAGGTTTGGATCACTGCATCTCAGCATGCCACACTATCAGTCCATACTGTACCACTGATTTCTGCCAATATATAACCTCTAACCTCGTACGTCTTAGAGAAGGATGTTAAGCAAGAGAATAAATTCTCCGCCACCAAACAGATATATATTTAGCAGAGATCAATGAATATAGTATAAAGGAATACAATATAGGACACACCATCCATTTACAAGTCCGTTCTAGGTCTGAACGAAACCGGAGGCACCTTATTCCTTGTCTCGTATGTCCAATACAGGAGAGAGGCCCTCGCATATCCATACAATCAACAAGTACGTCTGGACGGCTACCACTGTAGCCCCTTCAAGGTAGCTACTCCAATCATGAGAAACAGTAGCAACCCATCCATTCGATGTGAAGATCGTCGGTCTTGCACCGTCTTCAATCTCTTCGACTTTTCATATCAGATATTCAGAATGGGTTAAACCCGGTCTTTCCGAACAACTCGAGTATCTTATAATCAAGTGCTATAACAACACATCATACGCCTCATTCCAATCCAGAATATTCTTTCATTCAAATATTCTTTTTCTTTGGGAAAGGTTCCCATTAATTTTATCAAAGATAAATTCTTCAAATTTATTCTTTAATCTTCCTTTGGATATCATTTCTAAGCCAAATTAAGGTTTATCAACTAGTTGGGATTAGCGCACCTTACCGAAGTAATCATTTCTTTTATTTTCCCAATCCAAACCTATTCATCCCATGGAGCAAAACTGGTAATACTCCATATCTAACACCACGGTGTTATCAGTAAAATTAATTACCATTTCTCGTTTAAATCTAATTAAAGATTTAACTATCGCTCGAAGGAAAACCGGTGATACTCCATTCTCGATCATTTTCTTGAATTGATAATTTTAATTATCACATTCACTTTTCAATCTAATTAAAGATTCACTAGAACTTCACTTAGTTTTAATCTTCTCAAAAATCGATATAAATGATTATATAACTTGGGAAATCATATCCTGTCTTTAACTGGGTTAAAGAACCAATGTCATTTAAAACACGGTTCATGATAAACCCAAAATCACATTCATTCCATCAGTCTATAACCGTAAATTAGTAAGAGAACAATTCCCTAAGTATTAATCCCGAAGGCCGAAACCAACATCAAATCAATACCTAGGAAACCATTCAACTTAGCTAATCTCCAATTAGTTTCTAATTTTCTCAACTCCATTGGGTTTTAAGAACAGCATTTTTAAAGATACCATTCACGACAAACCCAAAATTCAATTCAATTCAATTCTAATTAAATATTAATTAATTGTTAAACTTCATTAAATCTTAATAAAAAGATTTAATCT
This sequence comes from Allium sativum, assembly GCA_030737875.1. Lineage (NCBI taxonomy): Eukaryota > Viridiplantae > Streptophyta > Magnoliopsida > Asparagales > Amaryllidaceae > Allium > Allium sativum. Next base: position 363,212,717 of record CM060916.1, on the reverse strand, counting down.
TTTCTCAACTGGGTTTAAGAACAGTGTTAATGAAGACACCATTCACGACAAACCCAAAATCCAATTTGATATCAAATACAAGGCTCTGAATAGAAAATATATCGGCTTATATTCAATATCAAATTGTGAAACCAACGGATATCGTATTGGAGTAACGATATATATATCTTCCAAATTCCTCAACAATATCCGTATAATCGCAAAATCCAATATAGAAAATATTCCGAAGATTACTTCCATTCCAAATCCATTCCAATTTATTCATGGGAAAATTCTGGTTATTTAAAAACCATTTTCAAATCCAATTTATTTATTTCTAAAAATAAATAAATTATTGTTTTAGTTAATAACTAGTTCATTTCGATAAACATATATTTTTATCTTTTCAAAACTGGAATTTTTCATCCAAAATCTTTTCAAATCATTTATTATGATTTTACATAATTTTTCCATATTTTTAATAATTTTATTATCGCCCGTACAGTCGGTTTCCAATAACGGCCACCGAACTGCATCCATAGCGACCTTTTCTGAAATTGATTTGGACATATCTCCAAATCTAACTGTTAGATTTCAAATCTCTTGTATTCATTGGAAAGCTATTTTCAATATGAACCCAATGGTTTCGGTTTTAGGAGAATCCAACTGTCGGATCTCCCGTAACATCAATTTGAATTTAATGGTCGAAATTCGCAAACAGTCGCTGCGCGGCGCGTTCTGTTATGGCCATTATAACATATATAATATATATCGTCGATTTCCATTTAAAATGAATTTTATAAATCATTTTAAATTCTTTTAAAAAGGATTTCCACTTCCATTTCAATTTCAAATCAAAACTAAATATTCCATTATAATTTCGTTTTAAATTCATTTCAAATCGATTTCAATTCAATTTCAATTCATTTCAAATTCCTGTCAAATTGATTTCAATTCAATTTCAATTCGTTTTAAATTCACTTTAAAGTGATTCTAATTCTATTCAAAATTTAATTTTCCATATAATTTCAATATTAAAATGATAATATTTTCAAAATATCATATTTTGAAATCACTTTTAGATATTCATTATAAAATGAATAAAATCGACAAAATTCCCATTCGTGTTAAAATGGTGTTTAACTACTTAACACGGCTTCACATTTCAATACTTCACTGAATATTATTTTAAAATATCCGATAATTCTGAACTGGAATCAGACTCAATCAATTACCATATAATTTTATTTATATGGATTTCAACATTATATATATACAACAATAATGATAAGCAATCATTAAAAATTCAAACAACATCCAGAGTGCATTCTACAACTGTATAAGCATTAAAATAAATAATTAACGCTTATACAGTCTGTCAACCCACCGATTGACATACAACTAATTATTGGGAGCAGTGTATGTCAAATATTATCCCAATACCCGTGTGGGGTTTTCAAACCACAAATACTGTTTATTATTTGTGCAGTTGGGCGATGTGTAAAATTATCGCCCCAATCCATATTAGATAAATAAGTGTACATAAACAAACCGTCCGATTTGTAAATGAACGTTTATTTTATTTCATGATAATTTATATAATTTTTATATATACAACAATACAATCAATTACAGTCCCAATCACAATCCACACAAACAATATAAACAAACAAGTCATCCATGGTCTATGGACGACGGGGAGCAGTTCATATTTGCAGTTATAAAATAAATTAAATAACTGTACAAAAATAATAATGAGAAGTTCTCACATTGGGATCCACTCTGTCAGTTTTTATCTGAATTTCTGAACTGCTCGGATTTCTGGTACCGTTCTGTTTCAGTTTGCTTCCTCGCGTAGTGTTCTTCACTGTGTTTCCAACGCAATCTGTTTCACGCAGTTTGTATTAAAAATGACATTTTTATACTGCGTTATTTCTTTTAAAAATCATGTTATTTATATTTTTAAAATAAATGCTATATAAATCAAAAATCATATTTTTAATTTAAAACTACTTTATTAAAAAATCACCTTTTTTATCTAATCTAGAAATATTTCTTTTATACGATAAAAAATCATATTGTTATCTATTAACGCTATTTATATAAAAATTCTTCTTTTAAAACAATACTATATATATATATATATATATAAATTTCTAATTTTTAAATCAATTCTATATATAAAAATTTCTAATTTTTAAAACAATACTATGTATATTTAAAAACCATACTATATATATATATATATAAAAACCATACTATTTATATTTAAAAACCATAGTATTTATATTTATTTCAACTTTCCCTTATCCTCTCTTCTGCACTTGACTGAAACTCCTTTCTTCCCCAATTCAAAAATCGATTCCCTCCCCGTTGACCGCCAATTTGACCGCTTCCCTTTTCCTCGTCGGCCACCAGTCAAGGCTAAAACCAACGCCAAAACACTCGGCACTTAAATCTCTACCCAGCAGTCATCAACCTACTACACTCGACGACCTCCCAAAAAACCCGACCTGTTGCTCAAAAACCGCCACCCCCATGTCGCATTCCTCCGACGACGATAAGAGTCCTGCTCACCGACGTCAAATGACGTGCCTCATCACTAAAAGCACCACACACCCCTCGCCACATTCTAACTCTCCTTCTACCGTCGATAAACCAAAACCCTAGTCGGTCTGTAGGAAGGTAGTGTGTACCCAAACACGATCGCACCAAGACCTGTGTGTATTCTTGTGAAGCCCTCACTCGTGTGATTGCAACGGATCGAAGATTATCTGATTTCATGAAGTATCATAGGAGATAAAATTTCTTGAAGAATTTGAGAAGGAGCCACCTATTTAATTTCTACAGAAGAATGATTTTTAGGTCATAAAGGATGTAGGAGGGGTATTTATAATTTATATTATTTTATTTTTAATTTTGTTTAATTCCAAAAATATCAGTTATTACATCCGAACTCCAAACGAATCCCAACGAGTGTCGCCACTAGCTAAATACCCCCATTCCGAACACAATGGGATATGTTTCGTAAGCCAATTCAATCAGTTTTCATTTAAATTAAAATATAAATCAATATATATTGAATTCAAACTAACATTTTAATTTACCGAGGCCACGTACTAACTCCAAAAATTCCCCAAAAATAAATCTAGCTATATTTTGACGATATGGTCCTAACAAAACTAATTTCATTGAATTTGGAGACCGATTGAAAAATGGTCAATTTCTAGTCGATCCAATTCAAACTGAAATTTCCAAACGTGTTTTCCTTTTCCATGCTCACATATTGATTTCAAAAATTATGAAAATTGGAATCTAACAATATTTGACATTCCGGATCCAACAAAAGCGGTCTCGTCGAAAATGGAGGTCGTTTGCAAAATGACTATTTTTAAGGGCTATATTTATATTAAATTTCATAGCGACTATTCTGAATATTCAACTGGCCATAACTTTTGATTCCCGCTATGAAATTTCAATTTTTCAGATTCATTAGAAAGATATTTTCAAACAGATTCAAATATTTTTGGTTTCACTAAAATCCAGTTTATTTTGATTCATGTACACTTATTTGAAATTTGAAATCGAATTTTCAAACTACCGCGCCATTTCCAATTCCTTTTATAATTAAAATAAATATTTATATTCCAACTTCGATTTAAATAAATCTGTACGTTCTAATTCCATTCAAAATAAATTTCTCGTCGTTATTATTTAAAATAATTCATTTAAATATTCAAAATTCATTAAAATTACCAAAATAAATTTTTTTAATGGGTTCTGATTTTCCGGGTTGTGACACTCTTAGTATTTTCCCTAATTATCATGTAGCCAGATTTTCAATAATTATAACCAATAGAAATCTAACTAAGTCAGTTTGAGGGTTCTCTATTTTTAGTGTTCTATATTATTATTTCTTCAACTGATTAAGTAGTTGAATAGAGAGAGTCTGCACATCTTATAACTCTTTAATCATACAATTGGCTTGTACTCTCGGGTAATTGAATAAAAAAGGAGTTGTTGGATTTCTATAAACGTAATATTTTGTAATAACCCGGAAATTCTGAGCCAGTTTAAAATTTTTATTTTGGCAATTTTAGCGAATTTTGAAGATTTAAAATAGGTTATTTTAAATATTATCGACGAGAAATGTATTTTGAATATATTTAGAATGTATTATATACGCCGTCGTTAGAATATAATTAATTATATATAATTATAAAAGGAATTGAAAATGGCGCGGTAGTTCGATAATTCGATTTCAAACTTCAATTGAATGTATCGGGTGCAAAACAAACCGGATTTTAGTGAAACCAAAAACATTAAGATCTAATTGATGATATCTTTCCAACGAATCCGAGAAATTGAGATTTCATAGCGGGAATCAAAAGATATGTCCAGTTGAATATTTTGAATAGTCGCTATGGAATTCAGGCCCTTAAAAATGGAAATTTTGCAAACGACCTCGGATTTCGACGAAACCACTTTTGTTGGGTCCGTGATGTCAAATTATTGCTAGGTTTCAATTTTCATAATTTTTCGATTCAATATGTGAGCGTGGCAAAGGAAAACGCGTTTGACCAGTTTCAGTTGATTTTAATCGACTGGAAAATGGCCATTTTTCTAACGGTCTCAGAATTCGACGAAACTAGTTTTGTTAGGACCGTATCGTCAATACGAAGCTAGAAAATATTTTTCTGGAATTTTTCTTGTTAGTATGTGACCCCGGTAAATTGAAATGCGTGTTCAAATTCAATATATAGAAGTATATGTTGATTTTGACAAAAACTGATTGTAACAGCCGAATCAGCTTACGATACATAACCCATTGTGTTCGGAATGTGGGTAATTAGCTATGGACGACAGGCGGTGGGCCTCGTTTCGAGGTCAAAATAAAAAGTCAACTTTTTGGTAAATAAAATAATTAAATAAATTAAAAATAAACTTTCTGTAACACCCCGCCTCCGCTAGGGTCACTCGCAAAGGAATGCACTAGCTTTAGAGGGGCATTATTGGTAAACATGCACAGAAATATCACAAGACAGAACATATAAAATAGCGGAAGTAAAATCGAACTTTCATAAACATGAATACATAAGGTCTAAAGCCTTTTACATCAGAGTACATCAAAACCTGTCTTGCAATAGTAAAGAAGCATAAAGACTTTTTCATAAATTATTCCCCAAATAAAAACAGTAAAGTAGCCATAGCCAGGAAAAGTCCAAGCCATCCATGATGACCTTCAAGCAGAAGAAGTCCGAACTAAACAGCAGTGTTTCCTCCCTGTAACCTGGGGGGGGGGGGACGGAAGAAAAGAGGCGAAACAAAACGGGTCAGTCAAAAAGACTGAGTAAGCCCTATCTACTATTAGTATAAAAACTAGTAAAGTTAACTGACATGAGAAACTGAGATGAACATAAGCATGATAACAAGATAGGTAAGCTAAATCAAAATAACAGGATGAACTACTGAACTCAGATAAACTAAGATGTCATGATAAATTACGATGTCAAGACAAAACAAGGTATCACATCGTCAGGTTCGTATCAAGTATAATATTCCAAGATATCTATCACGTATAACGTCCCATGGTATCTATCCTGTATATCTGCTCTGCACCTACCGTACTAGTATCCCAACTGTATTACGTGTTATCCGTGAATGACCCTTACTCAGAAGTCGTGTAATGGTCCCTGTCAACCTAATATGCCGCATATATAGGTTAATCATATGTTTCTTTCCATGTATAAGTTCAGTTCTTTGCCGTAGGCTGTACGGGCTTTCCCATGTAAACGGTTTATCCTTGAAGTTGTTTTGGACTGCAACCCTTGATCTAGTTGTGTTTCCTTACCATGAACTATCGCGCGTCCACTTAGGATTTATGCCACCTAGGACCGCTAGGGATTATGCTACCTAATGAACGTTTCCGTGTCTCGGTTTGGGTTTTGGCCACCTAGGACCACTAGGGATTACGCCACCCGTCAACCGCGCCCTTGATCCCACGTATGTATCGTGAATCGTTTTCCATGTCTAGATGCACATGTTCCCCAATGTGCCATCCGAGTTCCGTGCCAGGGCAAATCAAGAAATATGGAACTCGGTCGGGAGCTTTAAATCGTCTGCCGATGCAGATATCAAGGTCTGTTTTTGTACCCGTGGCTATGGTCCCACGTGACCCCTCCCTCAACTACTGAAAGGCAATCCAAGAAAAATCATGTATAAGAACCACTCCACGGCCCCACTATAGCCCACTTTCCTACGGGCCAACCTCACCCATGACTCGATAGCAAGCACATGATCTGTTGGGGGTTCCCTGCCTTTCCGCACGTCCACGATTGACTAAAGATGGTAGGTAGTCGGCGATGCGCTATCCAGGGCAAAAACAAGAATCGTCGACTCCACGCTAATCCATCCCAGTCTTTAGGTTGCTCGCATAGCAACCAAGGCATACTCTTGGTCCTTCTAACGCAGACCTTAACCTCTCATGGGCCTAGTATAATTACCTGGCAGCCCACAGAGGGATCCCAAGAATATCCTCACGTCCCCCGAAGCTTCCACTTCGGCACCCAGTGCGCTGGAGCTTTTATCCAAGTCAGATAACTTGCTCCCCCTCGTATACTAAGTGATGACCTACCGTATCAGGTTACTCATCGTTTTGAGAATTAGTCCTATGTCCTTAGCTAAGAATTATTACTTAGTTACCCTTAACTAAGGTTTACCACTTAGCTTCCTTTCCCGTTATCCTTGATTAACCACGGTTTTCTACCTAGTTCTTCTAGCTAGGGTTTGTCTATTGGGTTAAGTGTTATCATTCAAGTCCATGACTTAACCCGCCCACGAATCACGTCAAAGATTGGCTAAGTATTTAAGTTCAAGACTTAGTCCCACAAGTTGGTTAAGTGTACCCAGAGGCTCATGACTTAACCCTATCAAGTCAAATTGGTCAAGTACTAGCTTACCTTAATCCTATCGGATTATCTTGCTAGATCGATTAAGCATAGATTATCTTAATTCCATCAAATTATCGAGTCGGATTGGTTAAGTATAGGTTGACTTAACCCCATCCTCTAATCGTACTACAATGGTTAAGTATATTCTAAAAAGGTCTTGTGACTTAACCTTATCAGGTCCGCGTATTAGATTGGTTAAGTGTAAGTTACTTAACCCCATCAAATCATCATGTATAATTGGTTAAGTATAAGTTGCTTAACCCCATTAAATTATCACGTTAAGTTGGTTAAGTATTGGTTACTTAACCTCATTGAATTACCGAGTTTAAATTGGTTAAGTGTTTAACTTAACCCCATCGAATTACCGTGTTTAGATTAGTTAAGTGTGGATTACTTAACCCCATCTAATTACCGTGTCGGATTAGTTAGGTGCAAATTACTTAACCCCATCCCCTAATCATCTTGTATGGTTAAGTGTCATTAAGAAAACTTACTTAACCTTGCCAAATTATCATGTTGGATTGATTAAGTGTTGGTTAACTTAATCCCTGTCCACTAGTCGTATAAAAATGGTTAAGCGTCATTAGGCAAATCAAATCACTTAACCTACCCAACCTTGTCATGTTTTGTTAAGTATCATTAGCCTAACCTATTTACTTAACCCATTACCCATGTCATATTTGGTTAAGAGTCATTAATCAAATTAACTTAACCCTATCATGTGGCATTAATTACTTAATGCACCCCAACCTCTCACATTAGACTTTGTTGTGGTTACTAGTTAAGCCGGTCGGTTCCGGGTAGCTTTACACCACAACTTGGTCTAACCTCGGGTTCAAGCACAACATGACCAACTTCTCACATTGGGTCCTATTGTTTGCAACTACTAGTTAGGCCGGTCGGTTCCGGGTAGTTTTACGTTGCAAACTTAACCCAACCTCGAGTTGGCCACTTTCATGTTTAGTCTAGTGTCATGTTCATAGTCAAGTTTTCAAGCAATTAGGTAGACCTAACTTAATAGGTAAATTCCCAATGGGTAGACCTAACTTAATAGGTAAATTCCCAAGCTTATGTTTTTATGCATACTTACATGTCAACTTCCATGTTATATTTCAAGTCATGTTTTCAAGTATAAACACATGTCATATTTAACGTTACATGTTGTCATGTTTATACCCATTTACCAAAGTCATATTCATGTCATTATGTTTCCCCATAATGTGACCCCAACGCTTTTTAAACTAGCTTATACGTTCGCAACAACATGATGGATTAAAAGAAGAGACTTGGCAAAGGAATGACAAAAATGGGTATTAAGCCACAAGTTAATCATGGTGGCAAATGAGGCACAAATGTGTTCATTAGCTTGCATGTTACATTCTTAAGCCTCAAAAACATGCATCAACCCAAACTTGGTACATAAGCGAATCATGGTGACAAAAGACATGGAATGATGGCTAGAAACTCGCATATATCATCATATAAGGATTATGACTTCATATGCAAGTTGACATAATGATTATGAAGATTCTCATGTTGCATAATGCAACATTTCAACTTAAAGGTTGTGGCTTTTAGCTCATAAGATCAAGATAATGACTTCATAAACTTGCATAACATGATAGCATGCATCATTCCAATTAATCAAACCCAAACTTTCAACATGAACATTTAACTTCATAGTTAATATCTAAGAGTAGGGAAGGGCTTACATAGCTATGAAGGCCTAAATCGATTAAACTAAAGCTTGTGATGAAGCCTATGCATGCCATCACCCAAAAACCCAAAGATGAACACTCCAAATCAATAAAAACCCCATCTTTATGAACAAAGATCAAAGCTTTAGCCTTGAAATCAACTTGAGAAGCTCTCATACTAACATAGGGACTCTCTAATACTCTCATGATCATGAAACCTCTCATAGAAATGAAGTGGAGGCTAGGATAGTTGAGTGGAGGCCATGAGAGTAGGAATTTTGCCATAGTTTAGTTGCATGAATGAATAATGAGGATTTAGGATAGGTTAGGGTCTTATTTATAGATTAGGCAAGAGTTTTAGGCCATAGGATTAAACCTAGATTCAATCCAAGCCACCAAAGTATGTCTTGGGGAAGAAGTCAAGTGTAGGAACCATCTAGGGCCTTTAGATTAAAGATGAACCATGAGAACCATCCAAATGCAAAATCTGCATTTGAGCGAATCGGCCCACGGGTTGACAGCCAAACACCCTGGATTAACCCCTAGTCGACCCAGCAGGCTCGGGTCGACCTCAAAAATCGGCCGGTTCAGTTATTCCCCTCTCCCAATTCGCTGTTTTGAACATTTTTGCATATTTATTTATTTTATTTTCAATTATATATATATATATATATCAATATATATATATATTTCTCTGCGCAACCCATTTCACTTAATTAAGTATCCTTTAATTTGGGAATTTTTCGTGAAACTTCGCGAGGCCATATCTTGGTCATACGGACTCCGATTTTCGAAAACTCGGACTCTATTTCGCGTATTTTTACGAGATGAACGCAATGGCATAGCCCGTTTCACCTGATTCAGAATTTAAAATTAAATTCTGCCTTGATTCTCGTCTTAATCATGTTATCGAAATACGGGTTGTTACATTCTCCCCACCTTTTAGGTTTTCGTCCCCGAAATCTCCAAGTTAGGAAGAACATATCCTAACGTCCATCATCCATCTACTCAAAACATCATCCACAAGCAACCATTGTCCTTAGATGATTTCTAATGCTGTATGAATATATGCAAGACGTGTGTGTACATGTTCCTTAGCTAATGCTAATGATCAGGCCTGAATAATCTTTCTAATGCAAAAATATGTATAGTGCCATGTATCCAACGTGTATGCAAATAGTCCTAGTCATATAGATACTATATGCGTGCATAATCATTCATTCATATGCAACAACCGCATGATAATACACTCGATTTCATCCATAAACAAGTATAAATACTCGTGCATATGCAATATGAAATGTGACCGAGTCGAGCTAGTATCTAATGTGTATTCGCGCATCCACGAGCAACCACTTGCAACCACTTGCAACCATATCAATCATAACATGTTTCAAATACATGTTTACATCCATAGGGTTCTACCTAGGATTCCCTGAAACAGGGTCGAGAAGATAAACAAGACAAACTCCTTACGGGGTTTGTAACAGAAAATAGGACCGAGAGGATGTCCACAAAAGATAGCCTACAAGTAAGCTCTACCGAAAATAGGGATCAAGAATATACTCCCAAAAAGAGATATCATGCGCGTATCTAGTCTTTGACCATCAAAGTCGTCTTTCCTGAGCTTAATTCCATCGTGCCTTGACCGTCTTTTAACTTCACGATTTCGCAGCTTCTTATTTCCTATAACATGAGCTAGAACTCATTTCTTTGTCGCCTCTCGTTCCACTTGCACTTATCCTTTTCCTAGAATACTTGACGCAAACATGACTGCGTACTCATGATCTCATGCAAGCTTTCCAAAATTCACTAGTGAATCTCGGACCTCGTACCACAAGGTATTCCACGTAGAAGAACTTTCTCTTGAAAGTAAACAGATGCCAACCAGGTTATCAAGCGCACTTACTTGGGTGATTTCCATAACCCGTGCATAAGTGAAATAAACCATCCGTCTTATCGGCGAACACCACTCGATCGGGCTTCAAATTTCCAATAAAGGCATCAAGGGATTCTAAGTAATTAATCATGACCGAACCCAAAAAGGTTACACGAGACTTCGAGGGTATTACCAAGGCTAGTCAAAGAGTCTAACTACCCTCCTATCAAAACCGAGAGTGGCACCCCTTACTGGATAACCACTTCATCCATAACCGAGGCATGTTATTCTCAAATCCAAAACAAGTCATGAATAAATGGACCGGTTCTCCACAGGACTTGAGACAAAAATGGGATTCTCTATTACGCTAGTACTTAAGGTGCAGAGACTCAACTATCAAAGCAAACTTAAATGATGCGGGGATCAAAACAAAGTCTTGGCGGGATGATAGGAAAGAAGAGCTAAACTTTTAACAAGATCGTTACCCTCCTTCCGAGGTACCCTAGAAATAAGAGCATACTATTACCCTCCCGATGATCTTGTCCTTGTCCCATAATACTTAACTATCCACCCCGTTTTACCATGCCAAAGGTACTCTCTCGTCATGGGTTTCATTGTTCATCTTTCTCCCTCCTTTGAGGACTAAGCCATACCAACCAGTTGCTCATCCTTAAGCTCGTATCCTTTATCCTCTTTCTCACTATCCTTTCTTATAACGCGACCACTGGTCTCTCGAGAACCACCTCCATCACATGGAAAGCACTTTCGTAGATAGAAAAGACTAGTCGCAGTTAAAACCACTGTGACTACAGATGGAGGAAAGAAAGGAAAAGAGATTCAATTAAGGAAACAAGGATAGTGCTAATGGCCTTTGGGGAATAGCCTTTTTCTTTTAAAAGAAAATTTTCTTGAAAAATGCTTCTTTATAAACGATTTTCAAATAGTTTTCAGAAGGTCTTTAAAAACTTTTGCCCAGTCTGGTAACCTTCTGCTCTGATACCAAATGTAACACCCCGCCTCCGCTAGGGTCACTCGCAAAGGAATGCACTAGCTTTAGAGGGGCATTATTGGTAAACATGCACAGAAATATCACAAGACAGAACATATAAAATAGCGGAAGTAAAATCGAACTTTCATAAACATGAATACATAAGGTCTAAAGCCTTTTACATCAGAGTACATCAAAACCTGTCTTGCAATAGTAAAGAAGCATAAAGACTTTTTCATAAATTATTCCCCAAATAAAAACAGTAAAGTAGCCATAGCCAGGAAAAGTCCAAGCCATCCATGATGACCTTCAAGCAGAAGAAGTCCGAACTAAACAGCAGTGTTTCCTCCCTGTAACCTGGGGGGGGGGGGGACGGAAGAAAAGAGGCGAAACAAAACGGGTCAGTCAAAAAGACTGAGTAAGCCCTATCTACTATTAGTATAAAAACTAGTAAAGTTAACTGACATGAGAAACTGAGATGAACATAAGCATGATAACAAGATAGGTAAGCTAAATCAAAATAACAGGATGAACTACTGAACTCAGATAAACTAAGATGTCATGATAAATTACGATGTCAAGACAAAACAAGGTATCACATCGTCAGGTTCGTATCAAGTATAATATTCCAAGATATCTATCACGTATAACGTCCCATGGTATCTATCCTGTATATCTGCTCTGCACCTACCGTACTAGTATCCCAACTGTATTACGTGTTATCCGTGAATGACCCTTACTCAGAAGTCGTGTAATGGTCCCTGTCAACCTAATATGCCGCATATATAGGTTAATCATATGTTTCTTTCCATGTATAAGTTCAGTTCTTTGCCGTAGGCTGTACGGGCTTTCCCATGTAAACGGTTTATCCTTGAAGTTGTTTTGGACTGCAACCCTTGATCTAGTTGTGTTTCCTTACCATGAACTATCGCGCGTCCACTTAGGATTTATGCCACCTAGGACCGCTAGGGATTATGCTACCTAATGAACGTTTCCGTGTCTCGGTTTGGGTTTTGGCCACCTAGGACCACTAGGGATTACGCCACCCGTCAACCGCGCCCTTGATCCCACGTATGTATCGTGAATCGTTTTCCATGTCTAGATGCACATGTTCCCCAATGTGCCATCCGAGTTCCGTGCCAGGGCAAATCAAGAAATATGGAACTCGGTCGGGAGCTTTAAATCGTCTGCCGATGCAGATATCAAGGTCTGTTTTTGTACCCGTGGCTATGGTCCCACGTGACCCCTCCCTCAACTACTGAAAGGCAATCCAAGAAAAATCATGTATAAGAACCACTCCACGGCCCCACTATAGCCCACTTTCCTACGGGCCAACCTCACCCATGACTCGATAGCAAGCACATGGTCTGTTGGGGGTTCCCTGCCTTTCCGCATGTCCACGATTGACTAAAGATGGTAGGTAGTCGGCGATGCGCTATCCAGGGCAAAAACAAGAATCGTCGACTCCACGCTAATCCATCCCAGTCTTTAGGTTGCTCGCATAGCAACCAAGGCATACTCTTGGTCCTTCTAACGCAGACCTTAACCTCTCATGGGCCTAGTATAATTACCTGGCAGCCCACAGAGGGATCCCAAGAATATCCTCACGTCCCCCGAAGCTTCCACTTCGGCACCCAGTGCGCTGGAGCTTTTATCCAAGTCAGATAACTTGCTCCCCCTCGTATACTAAGTGATGACCTACCGTATCAGGTTACTCATCGTTTTGAGAATTAGTCCTATGTCCTTAGCTAAGAATTATTACTTAGTTACCCTTAACTAAGGTTTACCACTTAGCTTCCTTTCCCGTTATCCTTGATTAACCACGGTTTTCTACCTAGTTCTTCTAGCTAGGGTTTGTCTATTGGGTTAAGTGTTATCATTCAAGTCCATGACTTAACCCGCCCACGAATCACGTCAAAGATTGGCTAAGTATTTAAGTTCAAGACTTAGTCCCACAAGTTGGTTAAGTGTACCCAGAGGCTCATGACTTAACCCTATCAAGTCAAATTGGTCAAGTACTAGCTTACCTTAATCCTATCGGATTATCTTGCTAGATCGATTAAGCATAGATTATCTTAATCCCATCAAATTATCGAGTCGGATTGGTTAAGTATAGGTTGACTTAACCCCATCCTCTAATCGTACTACAATGGTTAAGTATATTCTAAAAAGGTATTGTGACTTAACCTTATCAGGTCCGCGTATTAGATTGGTTAAGTGTAAGTTACTTAACCCCATTAAATCATCATGTATAATTGGTTAAGTATAAGTTGCTTAACCCCATTAAATTATCACGTTAAGTTGGTTAAGTATTGGTTACTTAACCTCATTGAATTACCGAGTTTAAATTGGTTAAGTGTTTAACTTAACCCCATCGAATTACCGTGTTTAGATTAGTTAAGTGTGGATTACTTAACCCCATCTAATTACCGTGTCGGATTAGTTAGGTGCAAATTACTTAACCCCATCCCCTAATCATCTTGTATGGTTAAGTGTCATTAAGAAAACTTACTTAACCTTGCCAAATTATCATGTTGGATTGATTAAGTGTTGGTTAACTTAATCCCCGTCCACTAGTCGTATAAAAATGGTTAAGCGTCATTAGGCAAATCAAATCACTTAACCTACCCAACCTTGTCATGTTTTGTTAAGTATCATTAGCCTAACCTATTTACTTAACCCATTTACCCATGTCATATTTGGTTAAGAGTCATTAATCAAATTAACTTAACCCTATCATGTGGCATTAATTACTTAATGCACCCCAACCTCTCACATTAGACTTTGTTGTGGTTACTAGTTAAGCCGGTCGGTTCCGGGTAGCTTTACACCACAACTTGGTCTAACCTCGGGTTCAAGCACAACATGACCAACTTCTCACATTGGGTCCTATTGTTTGCAACTACTAGTTAGGCCGGTCGGTTCCGGGTAGTTTTACGTTGCAAACTCAACCCAACCTCGAGTTGGCCACTTTCATGTTTAGTCTAGTGTCATGTTCATAGTCAAGTTTTCAAGCAATTGGGTAGACCTAACTTAACAGGTAAATTCCCAATGGGTAGACCTAACTTAATAGGTAAATTCCCAAGCTTATGTTTTTATGCATACTTACATGTCAACTTCCATGTTATATTTCAAGTCATGTTTTCAAGTATAAACACATGTCATATTTAACGTTACATGTTGTCATGTTTATACCCATTTACCCAAGTCATATTCATGTCATTATGTTTCCCCATAATGTGACCCCAACGCTTTTTAAACTAGCTTATACGTTCGCAACAACATGATGGATTAAAAGAAGAGACTTGGCAAAGGAATGACAAAAATGGGTATTAAGCCACAAGTTAATCATGGTGGCAAATGAGGCACAAATGTGTTCATTAGCTTGCATGTTACATTCTTAAGCCTCAAAAACATGCATCAACCCAAACTTGGTACATAAGCGAATCATGGTGACAAAAGACATGGAATGATGGCTAGAAACTCGCATATATCATCATATAAGGATTATGACTTCATATGCAAGTTGACATAATGATTATGAAGATTCTCATGTTGCATAATGCAACATTTCAACTTAAAGGTTGTGGCTTTTAGCTCATAAGATCAAGATAATGACTTCATAAACTTGCATAACATGATAGCATGCATCATTCCAATTAATCAAACCCAAACTTTCAACATGAACATTTAACTTCATAGTTAATATCTAAGAGTAGGGAAGGGCTTACATAGCTATGAAGGCCTAAATCGATTAAACTAAAGCTTGTGATGAAGCCTATGCATGCCATCACCCAAAAACCCAAAGATGAACACTCCAAATCAATAAAAACCCCATCTTTATGAACAAAGATCAAAGCTTTAGCCTTGAAATCAACTTGAGAAGCTCTCATACTAACATAGGGACTCTCTAATACTCTCATGATCATGAAACCTCTCATAGAAATGAAGTGGAGGCTAGGATAGTTGAGTGGAGGCCATGAGAGTAGGAATTTTGCCATAGTTTAGTTGCATGAATGAATAATGAGGATTTAGGATAGGTTAGGGTCTTATTTATAGATTAGGCAAGTGTTTTAGGCCATAGGATTAAACCTAGATTCAATCCAAGCCACCAAAGTATGTCTTGGGGAAGAAGTCAAGAGTAGGAACCATCTAGGGCCTTTAGATTAAAGATGAACCATGAGAACCATCCAAATGCAAAATCCGCATTTGAGCGAATCGGCCCACGGGTTGACAGCCAAACACCCTGGATTAACCCCTAGTCGACCCAGCAAGCTCGGGTCGACCTCAAAAATCGGCCGGTTCGGTTATTCCCCTCTCCCAATTCGCTGTTTTGAACATTTTTGCATATTTATTTATTTAATTTTCAATTATATATATATATATATATCAATATATATATATTTCTCTGCGCAACCCATTTCACTTAATTAAGTATCCTTTAATTTGGGAATTTTCGTGAAACTTCGCGAGGCCATATCTTGGTCATACAGACTCCGATTTTCGAAAACTCGGACTCTATTTCGTGTATTTTTCCGAGACGAACGCAATGGCATAGCCCGTTTCACCTGATTCAGAATTTAAAATTAAATTCTGCCTTGATTCTCGTCTTAATCATGTTATCGAAATACGGGTTGTTACACTTTCTCTCCCCTCTCCTTTATCTTTCTCTGCCCCCCCCCCCCCCCCGTTCAAAATCATTTTTCAGGAAAAAAAAAGAAAGCGGAGAGGAGCATCGCCCCTCTTCTTAAACCGCCGCCACCTTGAAGCGACACCCCCCCTCCTCGTTAGATCGGAGACCCCCCAGGCGCCAGAGGCGACGCGATACCCCCCCCAATCGATCGACACACCACCTCCGAAGACCCCTCCTTTTTCTGCCTCGCGCCGACCCCTTCCCCCCCCCCCCCCCCCGAAACCCTTTGCCTCGATCACAGCGACACCTCCCCCTCCGACAGTGAACGCTGCTCTTCCCCCTTCTATTTCTATGTAAGTCTTTATTTTATTTTTCTATTTTCAGTTACCATTTTATTTGATTTTAAAACTGAATTTATTCAATAGGAAAATTAGCAATAGAATTTTTATTTGATCGGAGAGTTAAAAATATGATTTTTATATTTTTAAAGTGTTAAAAATATAACCTTTATTAAGTAGAAGATGTAAAAATATGATTTTTGTTTAGGTAGAGAATTAAAAATATAATTTTTACATGATAGGAATATTAGAAATATCATCTTTAAATTTGAAAAGGCGAAATCTTTAAATTTGAAAAGGAGTAATCTTTATAATAGAAAAATAGAATTTTTATCTATATAATAGCATAGTAAAAATTCGATTTTTATATATTGAATAGCAAAGTAAAAATTCGATTTTTATATATTGAATAGCATAGTAAAAATTCGATTTTTATATATTGAATAGCGAAGTAAAAATTCGATTTTTATATATTGAATAGCGAAGTAAAAATTCGATTTTTATATATTGAATAGCATAGTAAAAATTCGATTTTTATATATTGAATAGCGAAGTAAAAATTCGATTTTTATATATTGAATAGCGAAGTAAAAATTCGATTTTTATATATTGAATAGCGAAGTAAAAATTCGATTTTTATATATTGAATAACGAAGTAAAAATTCGATTTTTATATATTGAATAGCGAAGTGAAAATTCGATTTTTACATATGTAGTGAATACGGGCAACGAAGGTGATAAAAAGGCAAGAACGATGAAGATTTCTATCAATGAAGTTTCGTGAAGTTGGGATAGCTTTCGGTGATAATTTCTCACTCTTCAATTTCTTTTTCTAGTTATATATATATGTACTAGGATGCAGACGGTGTTTAGTAGCACCCGACACCCGTCATCCACAGACCATGGATGACTTGTTTGTTAAATTGTTTGATTGTGTAGTTGGTTAGTTTATTTGGTTTGAATTGAAATGTTTGGTGAAATGGAATGGATTTGATTGATGTGTGGATGGCGTGGGCCTTCACTAGACCGGGGATAAGGCTAGGCCTTGTCCCGTTTCTAGTATCGTGTCGTTATGCCGCCGAAATTTTCTAAAATAAGTTAGAAAAATAAAAATATCATTTTATTTAAAGAATGAACTGAATAGAAATTCATATGTTGAAATAAAATGTTTTATCGTTAAAAATATAATTTTTAACGTGAAAGTGAATAAATAAATATTTATAAACAAATCGGCCGATTTGTTTATATACACTGATTTGACTGACATTGATTAGGTCGATAAATTTTACACATCGCCCAACTGCACAAATGAAATCTGTGTTTGATTGTTTGAAACCCCACACGGGTGTTGGGATGAAATTTGAAGTTCGCTCATCCTGATTGATTAAATATGTCGATCGATGGATTGACAGGCTGTTATAAGTGTTAGATATCTATATTTGATGCTTATACGGTGTAGTGCACTTTGGATGATGGTTGATTATTTATCATTGCTATTATATACATGTGTTGAATGGAATCCATATAATTAACTTTATATGGTAATTGATTGGGCCTCATTCCAATTTGGAAAATAAAGAATATTATAAAATAAAGGTTCATGTGTTGACTGTACTCATCTGTTGAGATTAGTCATGTGTTGAACGAAATATTTCAATAATAAAATTTACATCTTTATCAATATAAAATAAAGGTTCATGTGTTGACTGTACTCATCCGTTGAGATTAGTTTTGTGTTGAGCGAAATATTTGAAATAGAATATTTGAAATAGAAATATTTGAAATAGAAATATTTTAAAAATAGAAATATTTGAAATAGAAATATTTGAAAAAGAAATATTTGAAATAGAATATTAGAAAATAGAAATACATGAAGCCGTGTTGATTAGATTGACGCCATTTTGACGTGAACGATATTTATATCGATTTTACTCATTTTAAAATGAATATTGAAAAGTGATTTCGAAATGAATATTGAAAAGTGATTTCGAAATGAAATGAATATTGAAAAGTGATTTCGAAATGAATTGAATATAAAACGATTTCGAAATGAATTGAATATAAAACGATTTCGAAATGAATTGAATATAAAACGATTTCGAAATGAATTGAACATATAACGAATTGAATTCAAATAGAATATACAACGAATTTGATTCAAATAGAAAACGAAATGAATTTGATTCAATTAGAAAACGAATTGAATTTGATTTGAATAGAAAGTGAATTTGATTTGAATAGAAAACCAATTTGAATTGAATCGAATAGAAAACCAATTTGAATTGAATCGAATAGTAAACCAATTTGAATTGGATTGAATAGAAAACCAATATGAATTGAATCGAATTGAATTGAAAACGAATTGAAATGAATGCAAATTGAATTGAAATTTGAATTGAATAGAAATCAATTTTAAAACGAATTTATAAGGAAAATTCAATTATGATTTGAATTGAAATGGAAGTTGAAATTGTTTTTGAAACGAATTTAAAACTATTTATATAATTCGTTTTAAATAGGAATCGACGAAATATTTATTATATATATTATATATATAATATAATGGCCTGAATAGAAAGCGCCGCGCCGTGGCAGTTCGTGAATTTCGACCATTTATTTCAAACGGACATTACGGGAGATCCGACCGTCGGATTCTCCTAAAACCGGAACCGTTGGGTTCGTATCGAGAAGAGCTTTCTAACGAATATTAGAAATTTGAAATCTAACGGCTGGATTTGGAGATATGTCCAAATTAAATTTGAAAAAGGTCGCTGTAAGTGCAGTTCGATGGCCGTTGTTGGAAATCGACTGTACGGGCCTTGATAAAATTATTAAAAGTAGTAATAATTGGTGTAAAATCATAAGGAATGATTTGGGAAAAATTAGGATGAAAAACTCCACATTTGAAAAGATAAAAATAGATTTTTATCGAAATGAACTAGTTTTGAACTAATATTAAAACCCATTTATTTTTAAATAAATAAATTGGATTTGAAATGGGTTTTAAATAGAATTGATGTGGGTTTATCATGAACAGTGTTTTAAATATCACCAGTTCTTTAACCCGATAATAAATAGAATGCGATTTGGGTTTGTCGTGAACTGTGTTTTTAAAAGACATTAGTTCTTTAACCCAATAAAAGGAGTTTTAATGAATATGCAATTAGATTGAAATGTGAATTTGTAATCTAAATTATCCAATTTAGAAAGTGAGCGAGAATGGAGTATCACCAGTTTTGCTCCAAAGCGATAGTTAAATCTTTAATTAGATTTGAACGTGAAATGGTAATTAATTTTACCGATAACACCATGGTGTTGGATATGGAGTATTACCAGTTTTGCTTCATGGGATGAATAGGTTGGGATTGGGAAATAAAATAAATAATTACTTCGGTGTGGTTCGCTAATCTCGACTAGTTTAGAAAACCATAATTTGGTTTGAAATGTCATCCAAAGGAAGATTAAAGGATAAATTTTAAAGAATTTATCTTGGATAAAATTAATGGGAACCTTTCCCTAAAAATGTGATTTTGTGAATAAAAGAATATTCGGAATTGGAATGAGGCGTATGTTGTGTTTGTGTAACATTTGTTTTTAATATACGCGGGTTGTTCGGAAAGTCCGGGTTTATACCCATTCTGAATAACCGATTCGACGATATGTCGAAGATGAAGACGGTGGTTGAAGACCGGAAGTCTTCACATCGTTTGGATAATTACCGATGATCCTGATTGGGCTGTACACCCAAGAGGATGGAAATAGTTGGTGGTCGTCCAGACGTACTTAGAGATCGATGGATATGCGAGGAAAGTGCCTCCGGTTTCGTTCAGACCCAGAACGAACTTGTAAATGGATTGTGTGTCTGACATTGGACTTTATTCTGTGTTGATTGATCTCTATTAAATATACATCTGTTTGGCGGCGGGGAATTTATTCTCTTGCTTAACGCCCTTCTCTGAGACGTACGAGCTCAGAGGTTGTATATCGATGGACATCAGTCGCATGGCATGAATTGCCTGTGTGGCATGCTGAGTTGCATGGATCAAGGCTTCTGTTGAAAAGCAAAGTCTTGTGGTTGATGATCAAAGCACGGCCTTTGTGGCGTAGCTTTGTGTATAACGTGAATTCGCGAGCCTCACATCTCGGTATGAGATAAAAACGGGATACGGACCACTGGGAGAGCACGACGTTTATTTCTAGCTTTGGTGTTGTCAGTGACTTACCAGCCCCGACATTTATATACTTTTCACCTATGTGGTTGTTGGATGCGAGGCGCCTCGATTATAGGTCTGTAAGGACCGGGAAACGTGTGTTCAGGCATAACTAATCCTCTAACGTAAGTGAGGACCGGCCCAGCCGAATCCAGGGTTGCCCAGAGTGCGTAGCCCTGAGGTATTTGCTAGAGTGTCTCGAACGCGGAGAGGAGCTTGCCCCTTGCCTCGACTCATGACGGAAATCCAATTTCCAATACGTGATATTTCGGTTTTAATTGTAGAACTAGTATGGCGACATGATATATGGTACCCATGCCGTCTATGATTTATATTTATGATTGAAATTGTCTTGACACTATACACTTATTATAGTATCAAATGATTTGTTTTAAACGTACCAAGCATGTTTGGCTATTATAAGGGAAAACCCTATCCTCTGGCTTGCGTTGCATTGTGTGATGGGACTTGGGTCTTATAATAGCTTCATTTTTCGAAAAAGCATTGCGCTGTTTATTCTATGCACTGGTATTCTTGGGAGGAAACCCGTTCCGTGTTATACGGCGTGGTCCCTTGAATTACTCTCTTTTAAAGTAAAGTTTTAAATAACTGTTTTAGTTCTCACACCAGTCACATGACTGACCTGGAGTTTATTGTTTTAACCTAAACTCTGGGTGCCCCTATTTTCCGCACGGGCAGCTAGTAGTTTTGGTTTTGGAGATTTATATTCACAGGATCCTGGTTTACAGCTGGAATGTTATCCGGAAAACTCTGTATCCGTATATCACCTTCAGTTGTGCTTTGTATTATTTTCCGCTGCTATGTAATTTATTGTAATCTCTGATATTTATCGAATGTAACTTATTCATTATACTCTGTATATTCTTGTATCTGATGGAATTGTTGTAATAGCAATGAAATGTTCTTCCGTCTGCGTTCTGATTTGTCCTGTTCTTAAACGATCAGGGGTTTCGAACGGTCTAGATCGGTTTAACGACTGATTCAGATCGAGCGAAATTCCCGGCCGTCACATATTTGAACCATGTTATCTTCCATATCTTTCTTATTTGTATGATTACATTTGAATTTGATTTGCATTAGTATTAGATTTGATTGGAAACTGGATCCTAATTAAACTGCTTCCGCACTCTAGTTTTCAACATAATTTTGCATTAGCGTTAGTGTTTCTTATTCAAATTGGATAATATAATGGCGACTTCCGGATAATCTGTTCATAGATTTGGTGTTACCTCTGTTATTGCACGTTTCGATGGAAATAAAGATTTTGGAATTTGGAAGATGAAGATGGAGGAAGTAATGACGAAGGAGAAGACCTTTAAGGATATTTCAACACCTATGAAATTGATGGACATTGAAGTTAATGTATTGTAAGAGATGAAGCTCTTAAACCAATCTAGTTGGGTTTTTCAGATGAGGTTCTTAGATAATTCTCTTAGAAGAAGACAATGAAGGAATTCTGCGATGTATTATCAGAAGCATATAAAGTTTAATGTAACACCCCGTAATTTTATAACATTAAAATTCACAAATTAAAGTATACTTAATTTTTAGAAAAGAATTAAGTGAAATGGGTTGCGCAGAGAAATATATATATATTGATATATATATATATAAAATAAAAATTAAATAAATAAATATGCGAAAAAGTTCAAAACAACGAATTGTGAGGGGGAATAACCGAACCGGCCCATTTTTGAGGTCGACCCGAGCCGCGCTGGGTCGACTAAGGGTTAATCCAGGGTGTTTGGCTGTCAACCCGTGGGCCGATTCGCTCAAATGCAGATTTTGCATTTAATTGGTTCTCATGGTTCAGGGTTAATCTAATGGTCCTAAATAACTTCCTACACCTATAAATACATCCTAATGCTAACCCTAAACCTAATTAAAATTGGAACCAAAGTCGTTATGCCGTCGCCATGGAACTCAGTGTAGTCGCTGCCAACTAAAGAGGAAGATAGCTAATCAATTCAACCTAATTCAAGCTTAGAGCTTCAACAACGAATCAACTAACGACGCTACAAAAATTCTGCATCAAGTTTGATCAATTGTTCATAATTCTTTAACCACGAAAGGTAAGTTCGATTTCTCTAATCAAGATAATTATTAGATTAAGTAAGATTAGATATAATTGTGGATTATACGGATATGATGTGAATTATTGACCGTATGATATGATTATGTTGTTAAATTGTGATGTTATCAAATATGTTGTAAATTCTATGATTTTATGTTGTCATCTATGTTGTAAAGTTATGATCTATATTGTAATTCTACGATTGGCTTACGTGTAATCAAATCATCATGTTGTTTAAATGCTTGTTTGGTTATGTTGATTCATATGATAGATCATATGTATGTATGCAAGATTAGATGTTGATTTAGACGTAAATCACATGCAAGTTAGTAAATATTATGACATCTGTTTTAGATCAAAAGTTAGGATATGATATGCATAAATTACATGCCAAATCTGTACATGCTAGTTTGTATATTTAGAGGTAAATTTACACCATTGTTATGTTGCATAAATCACATATGCAAGTTTATATAAAAATATGAGTTTGGAATATGAATCATGTTATGCAAGTTTTTGGTTATTGCCTATGTAAGTTTTGTGATGAAAATCTTGTTCATAACATGTAGGTTCATACTTTTAGGCCTATGTTTAGATCGATGATTTTATGCAGGTTATGTGGTAAATTCTCATATGCAAGTTAGGCCTATTTTGTATGTTATGTGAATATGTTGTGTTTTTCCCTTTTCCATGTGTTAGACTATTTCTTCGTCTATCATATATTCTATGCGAATGGACGCCGCGGTGGTTATGGGGGAAAATATTGATTATGTTAATAAATGTGAATTGGCATGTAATGGCCTTAAAAGAGGCATATATGTAAATTGAAATATTAATTGGTAAAGTGATATATGGACATAAATAATGTGAATTATGGTCATAAAGATAATTGGAATTTTATTAACATATTTGATTAGTAATAATTAATCCAAATATGGGATGAAAATATTATGTTAATAAATATGAATTGGAATGTAAATGAGTCATATATGTAAATTAATTTGAATTTGAATAGGGATATTAAATAGTGAGATAAAAGGCCTTTAATGGCATATAATAAATTTGTGACGAAATTGGAATAATTTTGCATACCATAAATGGATGGACATAATTGAGTCAATTATGGACATCGTTAAATTTGGAATTAATTGATAATTTGAATAGGGAAAAAAATTCAAATTGAGGTAAAGGATTATAAGTGATAATCAATGCTTAGGACACGAGGTTGGACTCATTTGTGACGTAAAACTGCCCGGACCCGCCCGGCAAATCCAGTAGTCACAAATGGTAGCCCAATGTGAGAGGTCCTAGGCCCAAATTAAAAGCGTAACAGTTGTAAAGACACGAGGTTAGGCTCTTTTATGGTGTAAGACTGCCCGGACCCGCCCGGCAAATCCAGCTGCCATAAATGTCAGTCTAATGTGAGAGGTCTTTATAAGGTTACGACCTTAATGAATTAAGAAATACTTAACCAGATAAGCATGTAGTGGGACATGAGGGGGTTAAGTGGGTGCCTTGGGTGGCATGAGGAATCTAGTGGGTGACATGTGGACGCCATGAGAAATACGATTAGAAAAATGGAGTAATTTGAATATAAACAATTATGACATGTAATTCAAATTATTGGATAAAATAGGTATTGACACCTATGAAGGGAAAGGTTTTAATTAATTGATTAATTAATTAAAAATGGACATGGTAAATGAAATGGCCTACTTAACCAAATATGATCCCTAGGGATTGTAAGAACTTGAGTTTAAGTTGGGGGTTAAGTAAACTGGGTTATACGGAATGAGTGGGTTAAGTAAATCTTGGGTAGGTGGGTAATATTAGTACATATAGGCCCACAAACTTAACCGTAAATTAAATATGTCCGAACCAGTGAGAGGGTTAAGTAAATTTTGGGTAGGTGGGTAATATTTGTGTATATAAGCCCACAGACTTAACCAATACAACCTGTTAATTAAACAAAAGGGTGAGACTAGGTTAAATTAGAAAACACTTAACCAAATTTATACATGTAAGTGGACATGGGGTTAAGTGGGTTGTATTAGAGGGGACCAAGCCTAGGTGGGAAGCTTGGTGGGGGTCCTTTTCAGTCCAGTAGCCCATTAAGTATCTTTGTGAGCTCGACCCAAGTCGAGGACGGGACACGCCTACTGGGCCTGATTGTTAGAGGCCAAAATGGGTTAGCGGTGGCAACGCAAGTCCAACGGAGTCGTGTGCTTGCGTGGGCCCGGGCTGGTAGGTAAGACGTTGTTGCATCGTGTAGGTATAAGTCGTGCATTCCTTGCATAGTATAAGGTTGCCATATTGGGGAGTGATACACCCCACTGTGGGACCTGCACGGGTATCTACGAGTTAGGGAGCCGATCGAATGGGGCAGGGTAGTGGGTACATCTAGTGGAGATAGGAGCAGACATCACCTATGTAGTTAGCTAGGGGTACACGAAGCTACCATTATTAATTAATCATTAAAGGGGTACACCTAGTGGAGATAGGAGCAGGCGGCACCTATGACGTCAGCTAGGAGTACATGGAATTACCATTGAAGGGGTACATCTAGTGGGGATAGTGGGTACATCTAGTAGTACACGAAGCTATCATCATTATATTTAGTCAAGAGGGATCAAGTTTCTAGAGTGACTAGTATGGGTGCAGTTAGTGTTAGTACAGTGAAGTACGGTACAGTACGGTAGAGTATAGTAATTACCCTATATTGATTAGGAAGCGCCTTTAACATTATCTTTGCTCATCCTATTATTTTTGGTTGCTTGGGCTTGCCATTAATTCACAGTCATTTCCTTATTTACCAAGCTTATGTCTTATCCTAGTTACTTTGATAATTATATTGTTGGAGTTATCGGACTTGCCAGACTTTATGTCTGACCACCTTTGTTTCCACCTCTTTTCTTCCTTCCCCCCCTCCCCCCCCCCCCAGGTTCTTAGGGTGGGTAACTTGATTTGGATCTCTTTGGGAGCACTTGGATTTGGATTGCTGAAGTAAAGCTCAACCTATCTCTTTTATGGCTATTTATGGGATTATGCTTTTTATATTATGTACTCTGATTTTATCAAGATGGATATTATGTACTTGACTTTAGTCTTTGGGTTTTGGTGATGTAACCAAACATATTTACCTTCCGTTGCAATAAATAAAGTTTTAAATTTTCAAGTACTATTTCATATCTGTCTTGTTGTGATTTTATGTTTTATATTCACTTAAAACGCTCCATAGAAGTTAATGCATTCCCTTTGTGAGTGACATTAATGGACATGGGGTGTTACACGTGGTATCAGAGCTGAAGGTTACCAGAACAGATAAGATATTTTGAGAAACTATTTTTCAAAAGCATTTTTATAAAGAATACTTTCAAATATATGTTTGTAGAAGAGTATTTTTGAAAGAAAGGTTTGTTTTAAAAACATAATCCCCAAGAGCCATATATCTTTCCTTCGATTCTCCGTTTTGAATCTCTTCCTCTTTCTCTTTTTGAATTTCCCCCTCCGCGCATAGATGCTTTTTCTAAGATAAATAGGGACTTCCATACGAAGGACGAAATACCACTTCAAGGGACTTAGACGTTTGTCAAGCTAGAAGTTAGTTCAAGGAAGTGAAGGGCTTGTTGATACCTTTAAGGTAGACGATGGGAGGAAGGTTCAAATAGCTGTTGGTTAATGAAGGACGAAACCTCATCTTGGTAGAAGGTCACGAATGGGGAATGTGAAAAAGAAGGCTAGTAGTTATCCTTTTGGAGAAATAGGACACCTTATTAGGATTGTCCAAAGAGGCAAGGGCAAAGTACAGGATCTTCTGGAGGGTAGTTATATTCCCTCACGGTTGGTATACCTGATAGGGGTAGGACCGTCCAGGTAGAAATTTGGTTTCCTTTATCATCCTATTCGAACTTTGTTTGATTCTGGCGCTTCATACTCGTTAGTATCTGCTTCGTTAGTTGAAAACACTGCACCTAAATACTAGTCTAGTTAAGGATCCCATCCTAGTCTCAAATCCTTTTGGTGGTTCGGCTCATCCTTCAATGGTTTGTCGGGATTTGAGAGTGTCTATCTTGGACGTTGGATTTGAATGGAACGCCTTCGTCCTTGGTTTCACGGGCTATAGTTTGATTCTACGGGTGGATTGGCTACCCAGGCGGGGTGCCATCCAAGATTGTTAAAGAGGGTAGTTAGACTAATGATTCATTATGGAAAGACCCTCATATTTCTTGTGACCCTAGGGGTTCAGTGACGTTTAGCTGTCTAGAATCTCTTGACGTATCCGACGGTGATTTGGAATCTTTTCTTGTGGTCCGTGAGTATAGTGACGTCTTCGATGAAGCGCGGGGTTTACCTAGAGGCACGAGGTATTCGTGTGTGTCTAGGGGATAATGCAAAGTCAGTTAGGTGATTAGTGATGGTTTTGAAGCAAGACTGGCGAGGACAGCCAGAGTCGGTTAAGTGCCCAATTATTTGTTTTGCTAGTATCATCTTACGTAGACTGTCTGAAATATGAGGAGGTATTCCTTGGGTGCTTGTCTGATATTGGTTTAGGCCTTTGGGGCTTGTGCTTGGGGGATATCGAGTTCGAATTGGACGGCTTGCGTGGGAGATGGATAGTTGCGATGAGTTCACATGGATAGTATCTCGATAGATTTTGTTGATGGATTACCAAGATCGAGGAAGGGTAATACGGGGATTTGTGTTATAGTAGATAGACTTACTAAGACCGCCCATTTTATTCCCGTGAAGAGTAAGAGGACTGCTCCATGGTTAGCTTCTGTATACGTCCGAGAGATAGTTCGTTTGCATGGTGTTCCTTCTAGCATAGTAAGCGACCGCGATTCTATCTTCACTAGCGAATTTTGGAGGAGCTTACAAGAAGCGGTAGGGACTCAGTTATGTTTGAGCACCTCATATCATCCTCAGACGGACGGCCAAACCGAGAGGGTGAATCGTATTCTAGAGGACCTTTTGAGGCTATGTATCCTAGACTTTGGAGGTACATGGGAAGAGCATCTTCCATTGGTAGAGTGCGCATATAATAATAGCTTTCAGTCTAGCATTGGCATGTCACCTTTCGAAGCTCTTTATGGACGACCTTGTCGTTCACCTACATGTTGGTGGGAATCTACGGATAAGATCTTACTTGGGCCCGATATGATTAGAGAGATTTCAGAGAAGATTGATTTGATTCGAAGAAGGATGAATGCAACGCAAGATAGGTAGAAATCTTATGCGGATAAGAGGAGGACAGATCTTGAGTTTGAGGTTGGGGACATGGTCTTTATCAAAGTGTCTCTATTACGGAATGTTGTTCGCTTTGGGTCCGTTGGGAAATTAGCACCAAGGTTCGTAGGGTCGTTTCCTATAAAGGAGAAGATTGGTCAAATGGCGTATAGTGGGGAGTTGCCTAAGAGACTTAGTGGTGTACACGACGTATTCCATGTATCACATTTGAGGAAGTGCTTACACGAGACCGCGGAGGTAGTGGAGCCGAGCTTGCTTAGTGAGGTGGAAATAGAGCGTGATGCGACGATTCGACGAGCTCCTACATGCATTCTTGGGTCGGAGATCAAGAAGTTGAGAAATCGAGAGGTCAGACTAGTCAAAGTACAATGGGGAGATGATGAGAGTAACGCTACTTGGGAGACGGAAGAGAAGATGCGTTCATTGTACCCTTTTCTTTTCGAGGGTATGTCTTTTAATTTCTCCTTTATCGCTTTGCTTGTGCTTATCTTATCTTTAGTATGTCCTCTCGCTAGTATCTTTGACCTTTAGTTAGGGAAATCCTATGGTTGAAACATGTGTTTGAGACATGTTATGTATGATGGATGCAAAGTGGATGCAAGTGTTCTCTAATGGTTGCTCGTGGATGCATATACACACACTATTAGGCACCAGATCGGCTCAGTCAATTCATATTGCATATTGCATATATATGGATGTATTTAGTAAAATGGATGTATAATGGTTGTATTATCATATGGTTGTTGCATTCGGGTGGATGGTTGTGCACGCATATAGAATTAATATGTATCATTAGGAATCTTTTGCATACATATTGGACGCATGGCACTATCATGAATTGCACTAAGGAGGTCGACTGAATCAGTAGACCGTCTAATTTTGCATTAGATATGGACATATACACACACTGTGCATATAAACATTAAAGCATTAGAAGTCTTTTAAGGACAATGGATGCTGGTGTTTGATGGTTGAGTAGATGGACGATTAGATGGTAGGATATACATTCTTCTTGACTTGGAGATTTCGGGGACGAAATCCTTTAAGGAGGGGAGAATGTAACACCCTGTAATTTTATAACATTAAAATTCACAAATTAAAGTATACTTAATTTTTAGAAAAGAATTAAGTGAAATGGGTTGCGTAGAGAAATATATATATATATATATATATATAAATTAAAAATTAAATAAATAAATATGCGAAAAAGTTCAAAACAGCGAATTGGGAGGGGGAATAACCGAACAGGCCCATTTTTGAGGTCGACCCGAGCTTCGCTGGGTCGACTAGGGGTTAATCCTGGGTATTTGGCTGTCAACCCGTGGGCCGATTCGCTCAAATGCCGATTTTGCATTTGATTGGTTCTCATGGTTCAGGGTTAATCTAATGGTCCTAAATAACTTCCTACACCTATAAATACATCCTAATGCTAACCCTAAACCTAATTAAAATTGGAACCAAAGCTGTTATGCCATCGCCATGGAACTCAGTGTAGCCGCCGCCAACTAAAGAGGAAGACAACTAATCAATTCAACCTAATTCAAGCTTAGAGCTTCAACAACGAATCAACTAACGTCGCTACAACAATTCTACATCAAGTTTGATCAATTGTTCATAATTCTTTAACCACGAAAGGCAAGTTCGATTTCTCTAATCAAGATAATTATTAAATTAAGTTAGATTAGATATAATTATGGATTATATGGATATGATGTGAATTATTGACCATATGATATGATTATGTTGTTGAATTGTGATGTTATCATACATGTTGTTAATTCTATGATTTTATGTTGTCATCTATATTGTAAAGTTATGATCTATGTTGTAATTCTACGATTGGCTTAGTGTAATCAAATCATCATGTTGTTTAAATGCTAGTTTGGTTATGTTGATTCATATGATAGATCATATGTATGTATGCAAGAATAGATGTTGATTTAGACGTAAATCACATGCAAGTTAGTAAATATTATGACATCTATTTTAGATCAAAAGTTAGGCTATGATATGCATAAGTTACATGCCAAATCTGTACATGCTAGTTTGTATATTTAGAGGTAAATTTACACCATTGTTATGTTGCATAAATCAGATATGCAAGTTTATATAAAAATATGAGTTTGGAATATGAATCATGTTATGCAAGTTTTTAGTTATTGCCTATGTAAGTTTTGTGATGAAAATCTTGTTCATAACATGTAGGTTCATACTTTTAGGCCTATGTTTAGATCGATGATTTTATGCAGGTTATGTGGTAAATTCTCATATGCAAGTTAGGCCTATTTTGTATGTTATGTGAATATGTGGTGTTTTTCCCTTTTCCATGTGTTAGACTATTTCTTAGTCTATCATATATTCTATGCGAATGGACGCCGCGGGGGTTACGGGGAAAAATATTGATTATGTTAATAAATGTGAATTGGCATGTAATGGCCTTAAAAGAGGCATATATGTAAACTGAAATATTAATTGGTAAAGTGATATATGGACATAATTAATGTGAATTATGGTCATAAAGATAATTGAAATTTTATTAACATATTTGATTAGGAATAATTAATCCAAATATGGGATGAAAATATTATGTTAATAAATGTGAATTGGAATGTAAATGAGTCATATATGTAAATTAATTTGAATTTGAATAGGGATATTAAATAGTGAGATAAAAGGCCTTTAATGGCATATAATAAATTTGTGACGAAATTGGTATAATTTTTCATACCATAAATGGATGGACAAAATTGAGTCAATTATGGACATCGTTAAATTTGGAATTAATGGATAATTTGAATAGGGAAAATAATTCAAATTGAGGTAAAGGATTATAAGTGATAATCAATGCTTAGGACACGAGGTTGGACTCATTTGTGACGTAAAACTGCCCGGACCTGCCCGGCAAATCCAGTAGTCACAAATGGTAGCCCAATGTGAGAGGTCCTAGGCCCAAATTAAAAGCGTAACAGTTGTAAAGACACGAGGTTAGGCTCTTTTATGGTGTAAGACTGCCCGGACCCACCCGACAAATCCAGCTGCCATAAATGTCAGTCTAATGTGAGAGGTCTTTATAAGGTTACTGCCTTAATGAATTAAGAAATACTTAACCAGATAAGCATGTAGTGGGACATGAGGGGGTTAAGTGGGTGCCTTGGGTGGCATGAGGAATCTAGTGGGTGACATGTGGATGCCATGAGAAATACGATTAGAAAAATTGAGTAATTTGAATATAAACAATTATGACATGTAATTCAAATTATTGGATAAAATAGGTATTGACACCTATGAAGGGAAAGGTTTTAATTAATTGATTAATTAATTAAAAATGGACATGGTAAATGAAATGGACTACTTAACCAAATCTGATCCCTAGGGATTGTAAGAACTTAAGTTTAAATTGGGGGTTAAGTAAACTGGGTTATACGGAATGAGTGGGTTAAGTAAATCTTGGGTAGGTGGGTAATATTAGTACATATAGGCCCACAAAATTAACCGTAAATTAAACATGTTCGAACCAGTGAGAGGGTTAAGTAAATCTTGGGTAGGTGGGTAATATTTGTGTACATAAGCCCACAGACTTAACCAATACAACCTGTTAATTAAACAAAAGGGTGAGACTAGGTTAAATTAGAAAACACTTAACCAAATTTATACATGTAAGTGGACATGGGGTTAAGTGGGATGTATTAGAGGGGACCAAGCCTAGGTGGGAAGTTGGTGGGGGCCCTTTTCAGTCCAGTAGCCCATTAAGTATCTTTGTGAGCTCGACCCAAGTCGAGGATGGGTCACGCCTACTGGGCCTGATTGTTAGAGGCCAAAATGGGTTAGCGGTGGCAACGCAAGTCCAACGGGGTCATGTGCGTGCGTGGGCCCGGGCTGGTAGGTAAGACATTGTTGCATCGTGTAGGTATAAGCCATGCATTCCTTGCGTAGTATAAGGTTGCCATATTGGGGAGTGATACACCCCACTGTGGGACCTGCACGGGTATCTACGAGTTAGGGAGTCGATCGAATGGGGCAGGGTAGTGGGTACATCTAGTGGAGATAGGAGCAGACGGCACCTATGTAGTCAGCTAGGGGTACACGAAGCTACCATTATTAATTAATCATTAAAGGGGTACGTACACCTAGTGGAGATAGGAGCATGCGGCACCTATGACGTCAGCTAGGAGTACATGGAATTACCATTGAAGGGGTACATCTAGTGGGGATAGTGGGTACATCTAGTAGTACATGAAGCTATCATCGTTCTATTTAGTCAAGAGGGATCAAGTTTCTAGAGTGACTAGTATGGGTGCAGTTAGCGTTAGTACAGTACAGTACGGTATAGTACGGTAGAGTATAGTTATTACCCTATATTGATTAGGAAGCGCCTTTAACGTTATCTTTGCTCATCCTATTATTTTTGGTTGCTTGGTCTTGCCATTAATTCACAGTCATTTCCTTATTTACCAAGCTTATGTCTTATCCTAGTTACTTTGATAATTATATTGTTGGAGTTATTGGACTTGCCAGACTTTATGTCTGACCCCCTTTGTTTCCACCTCTTTTCTTCCTTTTCCCCCCCAGGTTCTTAGGGTGGGAAGCTTGATTTGGATCTCTTTGGGAGCACTTGGATTTGGATTGCTGAAGTAAAGCTCAACCTATCTCTTTTTGGCTATTTATGGGATTATGCTTTTTATATTATGTACTCTGATTTTGTCAAGATGGATATTATGTACTTGACTTTAGTCTTTGGGTTTTGGTGATGTAACCAAACATATTTACCTTCCGTTGCAATAAATAAAGTTTTAAAATTTCAAGTACTATTTCATATCTGTCTTGTTGTGATTTTCTGTTCTATATTCACTTAAAACGCTTCATAGAAGTTAATGCATTCCCTTTGTGAGTGACATTAATGGACATGGGGTGTTACATTTAACCTCTCACTTATTAGATTACTTTTTAGCAGTAACTCTATTTGTTTAGGATGAAGCTTGGAATCGATCTTATAAGGCATATTGATGCTTTGACCTTATGAACCTAAAGGTCGTTAATATTATAAATGAGGCTCAGGTAGTGATCCTCTTACATTCCTTATCGAAAAAGTATAATGATTTTGGTAGTTCCATTATATATGTTCATGGTAAGATTAGTCTGTCAGATATTAAAGTTGGTCTCCTTAATGAATGATTGGGAAATAAATTGGTGGTAACTAATTTAGATAGTGATTCAAAGGGATTATGTTTTCAGAGGTGTAAAAGTCAAGGTAAATCAAAGAATGGTGGATGTCACAGTAGTTCAAGTCTCAGTCTAGGGGGACCAAGCGATTGACTTGTCATTATTGTATAAATTATAATACCACATTCTCTAAAGGAAAAAGATAAACGCCACAGATGCTGCAGTCATCTCTAGTTTCAACTTTTGATGACGGAAAATTGAATGTTAATCAAACATAACATCAAATAACACGGGAACATGAAAATTTTCCAAAACATTCAATGATATAAATATTCATTCATACAACTCTTCAAAAAACCAGTTTAGAGAAAATATAACTTATTACAAAATGTACTTCGAGAGTGGCATATAAAGATGCCCCCTCGGTTGATTAGAGTATAAATAATGGAAGCCATAAACATGCTGATACATACAACAAAAGGTATAATAACACAGAATAAAAGAGAACACAACGGAACTCCTAATATCTATAGCCTCATGTTAGCTTTTAGAAGCGTATACGAAGGGAAAACCTGAAAGACCTTAACCCTCAGCCTACTCAATTGAGTACTTGAGAGTTAAAGGGGAAAGCAAAAAACTATGGGTAATCAAAATGACTGGTTTGAATATTAAACTTGCAACTCGACATTATAGATTTATAATGAGACCACGCCACATAGAGGAACAGGTTTCCCTCTCGTTAGAATCATGCTACAAAACATGGCTACACTTGTGCCCCTGCATTACCGTGGTTAGTACAATTATTTCATAGATATATAACAAGCTATATATAATGGATTCCCCATCCCTCTCTACACTGAATAACTATCTTAATGGTTTCTATATTTTACATGTCATTTTTGATTCCCATCTGTGCTTCATGGGGTCAAATTCCACTAATCATGGAACCACTTCCCTTCGTACTGATTTGATTTTTGAACTGCGCGAAGCAACAGAGCCAGTTTCTTATTATAATTTCCATACAGCATGAAGAAATGGAATTCCTCCTTTTGATCTCTTTCCCATGCTTCGTAAGATAATCCTCCTACTAACAACGAGACCGAAGACTTATACTTAAATCTCCCAAGCTGCACGAACCAATTGACTTTTCTGGTTCCCATCCCGTGCTTCATAGAGTAACTCTCCGCTAATAAAAATCGAAAGCTCAATCCTAAGTTCTATGAACTGCGCTAAGAAACAAACATATACATCAATATTTACATTTTAATTTAACTAATGTTTCCTAATTCCCCACTGATTGGACCCTTCTAATGTTTAACACTAATGCAATGTCTTAAACAATTCCCAAAACCAAGAATATAAGCATTTCAATAGGTTCAATCAAATGTCCAATTTACTCTTCAATGGGTGCAACAACTGTGACGTTTCCAACCCCATTTGGCTCTCACATAGGCATCGAAGCCATGCTCATATCAATCCGAAAGAGGCAATCCTTTATGATAGCCATAAAAATGGTTAACATTCCAAAAAGGACTTTGGACAAACATGTTAATAGCCATAGAAATATTTAACATCTTGGGACTTGTTTCTGTTATAGAGTCTACACTTAAAGTATATAGATTTAAACCTATTAGATTTATAAAGCTATCTCAATCTTAACCTTTTTTTTCCAAAATCAAAGATATGAATATGCATGAAAATAGAACAAAAAGGAATCTAAACAATATATAAAATTATACAACAAGAATCATGTTTTTCTTTTATTATCACAACAACCCAAAATCACAATTACAACTTGATTGATCATTTCTACGAACAATTAAATAAACGGAGGATTTGGGGGGTTTAATCATGTTTTCTTTTCGTAATATCAAAATCCTCCAAGGAACTATAATCCAAATCTACAGCTATTAAATTTCAAAAATAGTAACTTAGATGGATTCCACTTGCAGAACTATTAGGAAGAGTAATAACAAGATTGAATAGAATGGAATTTTTATTTGGCCTTCAAGAATGAATTTGTACTCCAATCCTTTCAAATCTAAATATATATGAATCACCATTAGAATATAAGATGTATACATACGAATCTAAATTCCATATTAATCTCAAATCTATGTTAAAATAAGATAGAAAAGATAGAACAAATAAGAGAAAAAGAGAAACCTAAGTCCTTTAATCTTTCTGAACTAGAGACAAATGAAAGACAACATGGTGGCACTGAGAGAAATGGTTGAAAGGTTTAGATAGAGGAGTTATGGCTCTTTTTATGGTTTCTATCGTGTATACAAGTCGTTGGTTTAATTGATCAAAACTAAGAAGTCCGTTTTATAGTATTTATTAATATGTCCTTATATGAAACAACTCTCATTGTGCTTCCCTACTGGAACCGTTTTTCTGTTACAATGTTGACCTGCTCCAGTGCCAAAAGTCTACCCCTTCACTGTACCGTTGTTCCTTTTTTAATTGGTAATATAGTTAAACAAAGATATTAAAGTCAGTTGGTTTTACAAATTAAAAAATAAAAAAATGTTTCAAACCCCATCAATGAGACTTTTCTTGTCTGTTGCTCCTTCTTTAATCATTAACACAATTAAACAAAGACATTAAAGTCATCTGGTTTTATAAATTCAAAAATAAAAGCTGTTTCAAACACAATCAATGAGATTTCAATTTTTAAATCATTCGTTCTTCTCTTCTCCTTAATGGAAGCATAATATTGTAATTGTTCAAAAAAGAAATGGATTATAGGCTATGCTCTTTCTCCGGAAAAGCAAGCAGTTACGATCACTTCATCTCTTATGTCCATAGCATTAGCAGAGGTAATGCGTCTTATTCGGCTTGCTCCTTCACTTCCAATAGCTTCTCAATGCGGTGACCTCCATCTCATTTTTCACAAAGTTTACACTGGTGAGTGGATTGATAATCTAAAAAAGTTTGTTGATGACAATCCATCTGTTGTTGTCATCGACCATCCGGAGTTGATCAGGAAAACGCAGGATCGGGTATCTATGTTGGAAATTGTAACTAAGCTTGAAACTTCTTTGAATTTTGAGGTACAAACCTATTCTTTTGTTTTGCAAATATTTAAGGATGTTTTAAGTTTGTTTGGAACCTGTGTCTTCGATATGAAGGGTTCTACATCCCAATGCGTTAGTAATATGAAGTTAAAATGAGAACTTTTAGCATTGACTTTTGAATTGTGTATCATAGAAGCTATGAAAGGAGAGGATTCACGATATATATCATTTAAACAAATTTAAGACCGACACCCCCGGTAATGCTAGCTTATGCTACAAAAGAATGGAGGGCACCAAATCAATTATCTTGATTTTAATAGTGCATGTTGACAAAAGATCTAATGTTTTCCTGGTATTAAATTCCTCTTCTTCAAGTCTTGCAGAGTATGGTCTAGTGTAGCCATTTTAACCTAATCACGTATAACAACACAGACCAAATGTGAATTCTAGTCTAACCTGATCCAAAGTAGTGGTTCTAAACTCATACAAGAAAAAGAAAAAAAACACCGGTATATCTTAAGAGATTCAAAAAAGCATGTACGAAACTATACAGGTTAATTATAAGTATTATCAACTCAATGATGGGATAAAAACCTGCCCAGTCAAATTTAATCTAGTTACAACATTTTCTATCAATTTCTTTTTATTATGTTCACTACCTTGTGACACACTAGATGCAAGTGGACATGCAGTTGATGTGAAAAAATGATGGAAGTATGAAAAGATCGAAATGCCATTTAAACCACCTACGAATAACAATGATTCTTATACAAGTTGGTTTTCACATCAATATTCAAGTGAATTCAAGAAGTACGCATAAGAAAATTAAGATATATAGACACACACACACACATACATACACACACACACACACACACATATATATATATATATATATATATATATATATAGCCGAAGCCCATACACAATACAATGTAGCACAAATGTGTGGCATGGTCTCCCTCCTTACAGAGAAGTAGGCATTCGATGCCCAATGTTGGGGTTATGTGCACAGCGGAAGTTTGACGAAACACCCAGAAAAATTGGATCTTTTTCACCCAATCACTTGTAGATGGATGTGATTGAAAAATAAACAATAACACAAAAAATATCGGAAATATGAGCACACGATATTCCACCCAATCACCCACTTTATTGATTCACCAAAAAAAATTATTTACAACCGATCTCAACTATTGTTATAAACAAATACAATTGAACCAATAACCTTATTGAGAAATAAGTAGAGAATATCTAATGGTTAAATAATTTGAGGAGAAAGATAATGAAGAAAAATGACAAATTTTCTACACCTAATGAAGATATTACCTAGGCTTGCTTCATACCCAAGGTTTCTTGACCTCCAAGTAAACTTGGCACCCAAATTATCTTCATATATGTCATAAATTTATTTGGATAAACACCAAATAATCCTTGCCTTAATTAACCCACAAATATAGCAACAAATCTCTTTACCAAATCTACATAGATAATTTGTTGCTCATAATTGTGATTTGCATATCACAAATTTTAACACTCCACCTTGATACCAAATCACAACATCTCCTCCACTAAACAACAACCAATTTAACTCTCACTTTCAACCTTCTTTTCTCAATTAACATCATTACAAACCTCCATCATCGTCCACTAATGGTGCACCTCCTACATCCGTGCACTACACCCACTTGACATGATCACTTCATCTTCGGGATCCCTCGAGCATCATCAACATCTAGACCTTTGTCGATACCGTGATCTTCCACCTTAATACCATCAGCAGCAACAATATTAACCTTTCCACTTTGTTGTGGACTAAGTTCTTCAACCGACACCTGCCTTCCACTATCAACCACCGAACCAACCAAACTATATAGGTCTCCCTCCTCCAAAACTCCTCGCATCATCACATGACCACTCTTCTTCACTCTCAAAACTCCACCTTGAGTATCAAAAGTGCAACCGCAATGATCTCACTGAACGAGAGATATGAGATTATGCGAATAAGTGAGTATGTGCCTCACACCTGCCACTTCTCTCACCACTCCATCGTGCATCCGAAACCTAACAGCTCCAACTCTACAAATTGGTAGTTCTACTCCATTGGCCATATTTATTATGCCAACACTCTTCTGATACGAAGAAAAACTTTTCACATCTCGACATACGTACACTGGCTCCTGAATCCATATTCCAAGGTTGCACAACACTAAATAGGACATCACACGAAAAATCGCTTTCGGTACCTTCAGCAAAGCCTGCCTGTGCCACATCACTGTTATTATCACCTTGCGCCTTCTTCTTCTTCTTCATATCTTGTATACATGAATAACAATCATTGCGCTTGTGACCTTCCTTGCAATGGAAATAGGTGACTGCACCTTTACCCTTGGCTCCCTTTTTCTTCCAAACCATATCCTACGAGTCATTTACTACATCGCCTCACTTTGAACTAATTTCAACTCCTACCCTTTTCTCCTTAACTCCTCATTCAAAAGACTACTTCAAACCATTTCCAAAGAAATAGTTCCATTAGCATTGGAATTGCTCAGTGAAACCGCCAATGTCTCCCAGCTTTCAGAAAGAGAACTCATCAACAAAAGAGCCTGCAACTCATCATCAAAATTGACCTTCAAAATTTTCAATTGATTGATCACATCTTGAAATTCGTTCAAATGCTCTACAACATACTTCTCCTTATCCAATCGAAGTTGCACCAACTTTCGAACCAGAAAAGCCTTAATTGTAGCACGCCTTGACTCATACAATGATACTAATTTGTCCTACAACGCCTAGCGGATTCACAACTAGCCACATGGTGGAACACCGAATCATTAAATATTGGCGAATCAATGTTCATTTTCTTCCACTTTCCCTCATCCATATTCGAGGGCTTCTCCCCATCTCCATCAATGAGATCATGCAAATCATTGAGATATAAATGTCCTCCATCGTTGGCTTCCATATATCCCAATTCTTCCCATTTAAAATAGTCATCTTCGAAAACGTCATCATCTCCGACATCTACAATTTTCAATCCAACAAACACTTTGAGCTATGCGATGACCTGAGCTCCGATACCAACTGTTGGGGTTTTGTGCGCAGTGGAAGTTTGACAAAACACCTAGAAAAATAGAATCTTTTTCACCCAATCACTTGGAGATGGATGTGATTGAAAAATAAACAACACAAAAAAATATCAGAATTATTAGCACATGATATTCCACCAAACACCACCTTTATTAATTCACCAAAAAAATTTGTTTACGACCGATCTCAACTATCGTTAAAAACAAGTACAACTGAACCAATAGCCTTATTGAGAAATAGGTAGAGAATATTTAATGGTTAAATAATTTGAGGAGAAAGATAATGAAGAACAACGATAAATTTTCCACACCTAATGAAGATGTTACATAGGCCTTTTATAGAGTGAATTGCTTCATACCCAAGTTTTCTTGACCTCCAAGTAAACTTGGCACCCAAATTATCTTCGTATATGTCATAAATTTATCTGGATAAACACCAATTAGTCCTTGCTTTAATTATCCCACAAATATAGCAACAAATCTCTTCACCAAATCTGCATAGATAATTTGCTGCCTATAATTGTGATTTGCATATCATAAATTTCAACAGCCCAAAGGGCTCAACCCTTGCTTTGGAAATCTTATACTTAAGCAATCTTACTTTTGCATTTTCTACAATATGGGACTCCCAAATATTGTAGAACTTCTCTCCTCATTACTTTATTTTAGGATTATTCCATAAAGTGGATTTCCAGTTTTCAAATATGTTGAAATATGTATAAAATTTATATTTAATGGTGAGAACCAAATTCTCATTGGAGGCATATAATGAGATATCATTCTATTTTATGCTTGAAGTACTACGAGTGCAAGTTCATGTAAATGATTGTTTACTCAAATTTGTACAAGATATCCGTTATTATAATTATTTTCATCATCATCGTCATTCTTACTTTTTCATATACTGGTTTTTTTCCCTTCCACTATAATAGAAATTTAATTTTTATTGGTCTTTTCACAATTATGGTTTTACCTATTAATTTTCACTACTTTGGCATATCCTTTTTCTACACTATTCTACCTCTTGCCTCACTCTTGGTAAGCCCTCCTCGCACCGTCTTTATGATGCCATTGCTTCAGTAGTTATTCGTAAACTTTCTGCTTTCTATATGGAATCTGTTGTTTGTTATGATCTTATAAGGTGAAGAAATGACATGAATAAACCCAAATGACGGTTTTTTTATTATTAAAAGAAATATTTAGATGCTTAAAGAATCCAATCTTAAAAAAGCTAAATTTAAAAAAATATAGTTTCTTTTCTTTTAAAACATGATTTTTTTAGTAGATATATGCATTTTATATCTAATGGTTTCTTGTGCTTATTATTTTAATATAATAAAAGTGTGATGAAGCATAGTAAAAACCAGATGGTCATGCAAAAACAAGACAAATCTCTATCTTTTTTTCATTTTGTCTCCTTCTCAAATAACTCATACCAAAATTTGATAAAATTTGATCAACATTCAAATCATTTGCAACAAATAATTCCTAATGTCTGCAAGGATTACAAAAATTTGGGCGTTCAAGAGCTTCCAACATCATCTATAAATACAAGGGCTGATCCAACATGAAAACATCATCTATAAATACAAGGGCTGAACCAACATGATAGTATCTCTCTTCCACCATTAGAGCAAAGATATGTCCGGTTCTTAGCAGAATAGTTATACTTTGCCTCTGATTCCGATATGTTTCTGTCAAAATTTCTATAGAAACAAAAATCAATAATAAAACAATGTGCAAGTTCTATCTGAACTTAGCAAATCTCTGTGGTAATAAGAATTTATAAATCATACCACTGCAAAAAAAATTGACGTTTCATTACCGTTAACCATTTAATTCAACTTGAAATAATTTAGATCCCAAAGATCGACCCTCGATAGAAATAGATTAGCAGAAGCGTACCTGAATCTGTAGTTAATCATGGCAATACCTGAATCCATATTTGGTTGCTAAGAAGAAGATATAATTTGGTTTTTGTCTTCCAAATTGACACAAACCCTAGATCTGAAATCAGCTCTCCATAGAAGAGGTTAGAGAGTTGCTAAGGCTTGTGTAATTCGGGGACCATAACCCTTTATTTATAGAGTTGGCATTTTGTAATACGGCCCTTCAACAAATAATAAAATGCCCCGGTATCTACACATTAGGCCCATGATAACTAAAACTTTAAGCCTATTTATTCTAATCTAAAATTATATCACTTTAATTAGGCTTTACACCAAAATAGCATAACACATTTTATTTTACATATGTGACCCAATTGTTGAAATATTCCAACACTCTCCCCGTGGGCCACATATGAAATAACCTTAAAATGTGTTTAACTTTATAAGCTCCAAAATTTGCTATTTATAACATACGGTCTATCTGAAACAATCTCGTCCATTAATTGGGTTGATAAAGGATCAAAACGGCATTCGTTACATTTATCGTAACTAAACCCATCAATGGTCACATATATCAATACAATCAAACGACATAGATCAATCATGGATGTGTAGCATGGAAATTACATGAAATGTGATCTATACATGTCTATTTCCAACTGGTCCTTCTTTAGTGAGATCAAATGTTTAATATTTAAATAACCTGAGTGCAAAGAAAAATTCATAATTTTATTTCCGATCAGAAAAATAACTTGATATGCACATATCTATAACTGAAGTATAGAGCAATGAGTCATATGACAATACCAAATACAAACTCCCCCTGAACCAAAATATCCTTACATAAAAGTTATACCAACTGAGCTACATGCTCATGAAAGACCTTAGGTGATAACCTTTTGGTAAGCGAATCCGCCATAATGGAGTTTGTCTAAGTGTGCTCTATGGATTATAATATATTTTGCACTCTTCCCTTATTGGAAAATAATATATTCCTTACTGTCACAATATTACTTGGTCTTTCAACTCTGTATCTATAACTGGAGTCTTGTGACAAAAATTCATTATTATTTTCCATATTTGGATGTCTTATAATTAATCAAAGACGATATTTTCAAAATGGCGAAAACTATAAGTGCCTACACTTTTCCCTTATATAGTTTCACCCATAAAATATATTATCATTGCTAGAAGTGGATCTTTTACAGTAATGACATCCAGATATCCGGATCGTAATTCTTTATGATCTCCACCCGATCCGATCTTTTATCTATGAGCATATAATCTTTTATTTTTTCTTTTAAAGATATATCATATATATCATAACCATTTTGTCTACTAAATCATTGATCCACTTTTAATATCAGTAAGGTATCTGCCAAATAATACACGCATATCCATATGTGTATATACATTAGTATGCATTAGAATTCACACTGCAAATGCATGAGAAATCTTTTGCATTTCTTCAACTTCAAGGATGGTAGCATTTATCTGTTTGATAAAAGAAAAACAACTGAATCGCAGTTTACATACCAAATTTTTTAAGCATTTATCTTCCTAATTCTTTTGTAATAATCCAAATATCACCCCATGAACAATAATGGTGTATTTGAATCCCAAATACAAAAGATTAATCCATAAATGAGTTTCTTAAGTAGTTTCACCAATGTCTCCATTGAGAAACATAACTTTAATCTCCATCAGATAATGCTTAAAAGTACAAAATGTAGTAAGCTCCAAAGCGATCGATTCTAAAGAATCGTTTACTAAGTCCAAAATGAAACATTCTTTAAAGAAAATAAAAT
Organism: Allium sativum; assembly: GCA_030737875.1. Lineage (NCBI taxonomy): Eukaryota > Viridiplantae > Streptophyta > Magnoliopsida > Asparagales > Amaryllidaceae > Allium > Allium sativum. Next base: position 363,169,734 of record CM060916.1, on the reverse strand, counting down.
TTCCTTTTAATAATAGCGATTTCAATAGAAGTGCCTTATAAAATTCAATATTACCCACTTGATCCCTTTTTGCTTTGAATGGTTATTCATAACCAATGATCTTATTACTTAAGTTAGAGGGAGATTTCAAACTTTATTATCCATATAGATTTATGCTATATGTTCATTTCTTAAATCCACATTTTAAATTAGTACCTTACATGGATTGATGTAAGTTCATAGCATCATCTTTATCAATCCATTATTTATCTTATGAAGAAACACTACACAATAATCTGAAATAGCATTTCCTCCCATTTAGGTGGATTTCCATAGTGATCTTCGCATTTTGAGGTTGTTGAGTTTGTTTTCTTGAAACAGTAACCTTAGCTTATAGAAAAAATTATCTTCAACATCGTCTTATTATGGTTCTTAATTTACTTCTTCCTAATAAAAGAAAACAAATCTTAAACTTTAAGCGAAGAAGCAACCGCAGTTGAATCAAAGATAATGATTCTCTTTAAAGACAATGATATTACTTTATTTCTCCCCTAAACTCAACATCCTCAAAATAACTATTGCAATTCCCGCTTTAAAACTTTTCCTTAGTGTGGGTTCATAAAAAATTATAAACTTTAAATCCCTTAGAATATCAGTAAAGCATTTTCTTTCTTTATGATATCTCAATCTATAATCCCTCAGTAGACTAAAAAAAAATTATATTAGTCACAAAAACAAAATTTGAGATATCATTACATAAGTTATTTAGCATAAGTAGCCATAACTTATATGAGCTTCAATTGCATAAGATTTTGAATTTATTCATAAATTAACATTACTATTTCTTGATAAACAATAATAACCTAATATGTTCACGTTAGAAATATAAAACCGAAATTTGTCTAAATGACAGCATAAAAAATCAAATAAATCCAAAAAATTTGACTTAAATCTCAATAATAACTATAAAATATCAAGTATATTTTAGTTTATATGTCTGTATATCTCATTAAAGAAACAACTATAAAAAAATATCCGTACGTTATTTCTTTTCTTTGAGATCCTTAGCGACTTCTTAATCATTATTCATACATTTATTTACAATGTATATCAAATGAGTACTTTTCAATCATAAAAACTTCAATCTCTATTTTAATAGCAAAGCGCTAAATTAGCCCAATAAGATAACATATTATTCTTAAAATAATTTTAATCTTTAAATGAATATACTGAAGATAGCACCAAAAATAACGATAACTTGAGCGTCTTTAGCTTTTGAAGCAGTATCTTTTTCCGTATAGTACTCATTTATATTTCTTTGACTTTGACTTTATGTAATCAAGCACCACAAAGAGTGCTTGATTTCCCTTATTGTTTTCACAAAAACCGTTTCCATTCTCAGTAGATAACTTATACAAAATTAGTTATCGTTACCTATAGCACATCCCTGAAAACTTCTGAAGTATTTACTTAATGATCATTTAACTCTTGCCTTTGAATTATATCACCTTTTAATATTCTTTATAACAATATAAGAATATTTAACTGAAGTAGGGTTGGCTGTAACCCTCTTAGTTACAAGAGTTAAATCTATAAAGTCAAGAATAAATAACATGCTCTCTTACAAATCCTTATTTTTATCCCAAAACAAGATGGAAATATTCTTTAAATTGACAGATAATTCAGTTAAGTTAGCTGAAAATGAACAAAAAATAAAATGAAGATTGACCGTATATGCTCATAGCCAAATATCAACCATAGTAAATTCAAATAATTGGTAAGTCCCTTCTCAAGATACCTAGTACACATTAATATCAAGTCATTGGACAGTTATTAACAGTAAGTGGTACTCTTGTTGTAATGATTAAACACTGACAATAAATTCAAGTCAAACAACAACCTTCCTTTGGGCCGATTAATTATTCACTCGAAAAACCTTATAATTGTCACGTATTTATCATCACACATGTGTAAGTGATTCGGCCAAATATTAGTATTCCTTTAGGCCAGCTAATACTCGCATGGACAACTACACACAAATATCAAACATTTTCATGAACAACCAAAATATAGAGGTCACTTTGGTGACCTATTATTTCAGTCAATTCACTATGTATGTAGGATATTTACGGTTATAAAGAGATGCCAAAATTATATTTGAATTTATCCTTAATATATGTACAATATATTTTGAGTGTTATAAAACACTCTCAATGCTTTAGGTTTATATGACATCTGAAAAACTCAAAATTATAATAATGACATAACGAGTTTTAGTCATAGTTGTCATAATCTGTTGCTTTAGATATGTAGTTACATTCATGACATTTCCTCAATAAATATGATACAAGACATCATAAATAAATCACGATATCATAAATGAATGTCATGATCAATTACCACATAAAATTATGTGTAAACGACATAATAAATATCATATCGAATAACCTGAATGACTGAAGTAACCATGATGTATATCCGAATCATAATATAACATGTGCTTTTTGATACTGTCAACTGAACCAAACAAAAATAAAGACCTTTTTTTTAAACGGTAGAAGTTACTGTAGTTTGACCACAATAAAGTAACCCACTGATCATCATCCTAAAACGTAGGTGAAATGGTCAAAGATTCAAACATGATAGTTGATTAGATTATGCAACACAAATGCAAAATATTATATACCAAACCCAAAAGTCATAAAATAAAAGCATCATAACAGTTTACCGAAACATCATACACATGCAATGAAACATTATTTGCATATGACAAATAAGTTAATGTGGCATGTCCTACATCCATACAATAAGCAAAAATTGTTCCAAACAGTACACATGGTATATATAAAAAAAACTTTTTTTTAAAGCCTGTAAGGTTAATATGAGATTTGCTCAGTAGAGCTTCCAAAACTTTATGCATAAAATGGGTTCAAGACTTGGTCAAAACAAATAATATAGTATAATATATGACATCAAAAGTAACAATAGACCAGCGGGCAACTTACAACTAGACGTAATAAACATATATTTTTAAACAAAAAACCAGAACCTGTTGAATTAACATATTGACAAACTATGTTATATTAACATTATTCATGCTGGATCCATAAAACCAATGAAAGAACGTGAAGGAGATAATAGATCTTAATCCATATAGATCTGAAACTTAACCCAAATAAAAAAAACTTTTTTTATTATTAGCCACAATTAATAAACTCAACTTGTTGTGAAATGAAAACATAACATATAAACCGTATGAATTGTAAACACAATTCAACATTTGTTCTGAAATGGCAAAACAACATGTATAAAAAAACAAAATTTTCCCAATAGAATTAATAATGGTTGGCTCTGATACCACTTGTTAGGATTTTAGTGTACTTTAACAATATCCAATTGTGAAACCCTAGATCCAAATATGTAAACCATATTGATTTAATTGAGAACAAAACAGAAATAGATTAGCGGAAGCGTACTTGAATCTGTAGTTAATCATGGCAATACCTGAATCCATATTCGGTTGCTAAGAAGAAGATATAATTTGGCTTTTGTCTTCCAAATTGACACAAACCCTAGATCTGAAATCAGCTCTCCATAGAAGAGGTTAGAGAGTTTCTAAGGCTTGTGTAATTCGGGGACCACAACTCTTTATTTATAGAGTTGGCATTTTGTAATTCGGCCCTTCAACAAATTATAAAATGCCCCGGTATCTACACATTAGTCCCATGATAACTTAAACTTTAAGCCTATTAATCGTAATCTAAAATTATATCACTTTAATTAGGCTTTACACCAAAATAGCATAACACATTTTATTTTACATATGTGACCCAATTGTCGAAATATTCCAACATGAAGAGCATAAAAAATATCCAAGTAGAAAGCCACAATCCATGCCTATATTTGGATCCCCCAAGCAGATCACAATACTAAACACAACTTCACTCACTAATTCCACTATGCTCTCCAATATGAATTTTCCTCTAATAGCCAAGCCTCTTGCTTCTGATGGCACTACTGCATCTCATCAAATGGCCATAGTTTACGACCACATCGGTCTCTCTAAATAAAATCCTCCCTTTGTTCTTCAAGAATTTGTCAACCATGGCGGTTTTTTAAGCAAAGTTTATGTTATTGGAGACTACGTTAAGTGCGTCAAAAGAAAATCTTTACCCGATATTCCCATTTATCCAATGCAAGAAAATTCGGAAGTGGGGTTCATTTCATTTTCCAAAATATTACAATATGGATTTGATGATGAGGCTGAGATGCCAATGGAAAATTTTGTGAAAGAGCTTGCTCAAGCTTTGAGGAGGGAAATGGCATTGAACCTCTTTAACTTCGATATGATTAGGGATAAAAGGCTTGGAAGTTATTATGTTGTTGTTGATATAAATTTCTTTCTTGGGTATGAAAAGTTGCCGAGTTTTGAAAAGGTTTTCGGTGATTTATTATTGGTCATGGTCCACAAAAAGGATGAAAATGATTATAATGGTGAAGAAAAGAAGAAAGTTTAATGATATGAATTTGGTGATAGAAGTAGGGAACATGATTGGAGATATTTATAACCCGAGCTAAGATAGCTTTTGTTCTGCTTTAATACATTTGCTTGCATGAACTAGATTTTACTATTGATGTGTGTGGTATTTAATTGATTGTGATTTACATTGTTGAATTTATCGATGATTATGCACTTAATGGCCTAATATATAGTGGCTGTCTATGATATTCATGTTTATTTTACAGTATTCCTATTGTTTGAGGACAAATTATATATGTTACCTGAAATTAGCTTACAACATCTTGTTGTCTACAATATTCATATTTGTTTTAACTAGGGATGAGCATGGTGCGGTTTAGTGCGGTTTTGACTTAAAACCGCACTCGGGTGTGGTTTTCAAAAGTAAGAACCGGACCCGAACCAAGAACCGTTGGTGCGGCTCGGTTTTAAAGGTGTGGTTTCAGTTTTTAAAAGTGCATTTTCGATTTCAAAACCAATTAATAAAAAAAGACGTTGTTCCCTAACCAGTCGGCAAGAACATAAAACATTATCACACATAAACACAACCCAGTCACAGCAATCAATATCTGCTTAAAATGTAACCTGCGATAAATACAACCTTGTCCATTTCTCAATCCAAGTAAACTGTATATTTTCTTATGTTTGTAGCAGAAGTGGAGTAAAATGTAAGCATTTAAAATGGATATAAGACAAAGTGCTGTTGGAACGCAAGTAGCGAAGGCTTGAAAAAAGATACAAGACAAAGTGCTGTTGGAATGCAAGCATTCATAAGCTATATCGGTGCGGTTTCAGTTTTGCGGTTTGAGAAAAGATAAAAACCGAAACCGGTCCATACTAACCGTGCGGTTTCATCAGTTTTGCGGTTTAATTTTGGTGCGGTTCTTTAAGATGTGGTTTTATGCGGTTTCGGTCTGTAATCGGTTTTCTTGCTCATCCCTAGTTTTAACAGGATCACTATTTCTTCATAAACTAATGTTTGTTTAGAATGACTTACTATATCCTATGCAATATTCATGTTTTCTCTTGCAGTATCCCTAACCTATTAGAGCATCTCTAGCAGATGCTGAAATGGGGCGTTGCCCATTTCGAATTCGCTCTTGATACTCGAGGAGTGGAGTTTGAGCGTGGGCTGGCGATGGTAATGGGGCCTCCCCATTTTTTTATCAACGTCGGTTCTTAATGTAAATGGATTTCATAACCCCGTTTATAAATAAAACAGGGTTATGAAATCCCTTTAGATCTTAAATAGGTTTCATAACCCCGTTTGGTTTTTTATTTTTGTTTAACATTTTTTCCTTTGTATTTTTAGTTTTAAAATTTTTAAACATTTCTATATTGTATTTTGATTATTTAAATTTGAAGTACTTTGAAATGAGTTTCATAACACCATTTGGTTTTTTTTACCTTTATTTATTTTGATTTATTTTTTTAGAACTTTCTTGAATTTTACTTCGGTTATTTAAATTTGAGGTATGTTGAATATTTATATACAAGCTTATGTACAATCTAATTTGTATCTTGTACATTTAAAATCTATTTTAAAATCAAGGTTATTACATTGAAATATGCAAATTAAATTTTGTTATTATCAAACATGTTTAATATAATTTTACTTAAAATTAACTAGATCAAACTCATTACAATACTTCGAATACAAATTGAAATAAACCTACAAACTAGACAACAAAGCAAAATATTTTTAAAAAAACTATAGTCGGACAACAAAGCAAATAAAATAAACCAAGAATCGTGCCACTTCCTATAAAAGTCCGAACTACCTTCATCAGCAACGTATCTTTGTTGTTCCGCTTTGGGAATATTACGTTTTTTAGGCAAAATGTATTCTAGGTACTCTACAGTTAATTGAGAAACGTCCTTTGACAAATAATCTTCTTCCTCTTTTTTGCGTTAATGTCTTTCACATGCCTTATTCAACTCAGTGCTTTCTATAAAGGCCCTTGTTCGATCTACATCGTTTTGAACTTGGGATTCTAAGATCCTTAACTTTTGCTCCTTTAGCTTCAACCGTTTTTCCTTTTTGGAGGAAGATGCAATTGAAATATCACTTAAAAGTGACGTTAGTCGATTACTTGCTGCTGCCAAGTCACTTGATTCCTTGTTTCTCAACAATGATCTTTTACTTGATATTGCGCCCTCTGGTCGATCTGTAACTCCACCATACAACATTCTTGAACTAGGATTCATTGGACTACTGTTATTACCTTCTAGGTACATAGAGATTGGAGAATCATTTGAATTTCTTAGAGATGAATCCACCGAGAATCTTGATGTTGCATTTCATACATCAGTTTAATTGGTACCCCATATACATACATTCTCTTCGTCATTAAGAGTTGCCCGCCGTGGCCTTAACGAAGGGATTTTAAAACCGTTATGAGCCTTGAATTCTGTGTTGTATGTATCCTGATAGATTTTATAATAGTAATCTCTTAGGTCTCTGAATGTTTGACCACTTCTTAGTCTATCACCTCTATGTGCAATAATAGCTTTGTATTTGGTACACATCCCATTCAAGTTATACCAAGCCATTTTTATGGCCTCAAAAGTTCCTTTTTTCTGACATTTTGAGTCTCGATTATAGTACTCATTAACTATCAAGTAAAAGTACTTTCTAGTTGAACGACGAACTAGAACTTTTGATGCCTTAACCCAAGCATTGACCAACACTTTATAGTCATGCATCCTCCACGTATTTCCACTATCATTGCTTGTGTCGAACGAACAATTTACCTAGGGAGTAGGATTTTTTTGGGTGCAAGATCGTTTTCCTTTGCCTTTGGCCTTCTCGCTTAAAGTAGAGCAAAATGAGGCTTCTTGAGTTTACTGGGGAGTTTTAATGTTGGTTGCAAACCAAACACATTGGAGGTTTGAGGAATTGGGTTAAACATATCACTCTTTTGTGAAAAAGAAAGTAGTTGATTTTGTTGTTGAGCAAGGAACTATGCTGGCGTCATTTGTGGAGTCCTGTATTATGATATCTCACGTCCATTAATGTCACTTATATGAGAATGCATTAAGTTTCGTGAAGCACAATAGTGTGACGGCAAGGAATTTCGCTCGGTCCGAACCAGTCGCTAAACCGATCCAGGCCGTTCGAAACACCCTATCGTTTGAGAACAGGACAACACAGAACGCATACAAACAAACATTTCATTGTATATTACAACAATGCATCAGATTACAAGAATATACAGAGTATAAATGCATATTACACAGAAATATCAGAGATTTAAATTACATTTAAATACATAGCAGCGGAAAAATAATACAACACACAACTAGAATGAGATATACGGATACAAAGCTTTCCGGATATCGTTCCAGCTGTAAACCAGGATCCTGTGAATATAAATCTGCAAAACCAAAACTACTAGCTGCCCGTGTCAAAAATAAGGGCACCCAGAGTTTAGGTTAAAACAATAAACTCCAGGTCAGTCATGTGACTGGTGTGAGAACTAAAACAGTTATAAATCTTTATTTTAAATCTTTAGGTAAATCAAGGGACCACGCCGTATAACACGGAACGGGTTTCCTCCCAAGAATACCAGTGCATAAAACAACAGCGCAATGCTAAATAAAGAAAAATGAAGCTGTTATAAGACCCAGGTCCTATCACACAATGCAACGCAAGCCGGGGGATAGGGTTTTCCCTTATAACAGCCAAAGAATGCTTGATACGTTTAAAACAAATCATTTGATACTATTATAAGTGCATAGTGTATAAAACAACTTCAAATCATAAGTATCAATCATAGGCGGCATGAGTGCCCTATCCCACTATGTCACCATACTAGTTCTACAATTAAAACCGCAAATGTCACGTATTTGGAAATTGGATTTCCGTCTATGAACCGAGGCAAAAGATAGTCCTCAACCGATTCGAGACAATCTAGCCCATGTCTCCGGAGCAGCCGCAACTGCCCCTTGGATCGTCAGGGCCGGTCCACCGATGTGGATTATAGTGCCTGAACAATACGTTTCTCCGCCCTTTGGGGCGTAAATGAGCCAACTAAATGACTCCATCGGTTCGAGAACGACCGATCAATCTGAGGTGCCTCGCAACAGCAACAACCACATAAGTCAAACTCGTCAGGGCGTGTAAAACCACTGACGCCACTTCTAGCTAGAAAGAAACCCAAGTCCTCCCTGATGTCCCCTCCTGTTTTTGGTTCATACCGGGTGTGAAACTCGCGAAGCAAACGTTACACAAAGCTACGCCACAAAGGCCGTGCTTTGATCATCACCACAAGACTTTGCTTTTCAACAGAAGCCTCGATCAATTGCCACTTAGGCATGCCACACAGGCAATTCACTCCATGCGTTTGATATCCATCAATATATAACCCCTGAGCTCGTACGTCTCAGAGAAGGGCGTTAAGCAAGAGAATAAATTCTCCGCCGCCAAACAAATATATATTTAATAGAGATCAATCACACGGACTAAAATCCAATGTCAGACACACAGTCCATTTACAAGTCCGTTCTGGGTCTGAACGAAACCGGAGGCACCTAGTACCCCGCATATCCATCGATCTCCAAGTACGTCTGGACGATCACCAACTGTTTCCATCTTCTTGGGTGTACAGCCCAATCAAGATCATCAGTTATCACCCAAACGACGTGAAGACCTCCGGTCTTCGACCATCGTCTTCATCTTCGACTTATCGTCATATCAGTTATTCAGAATGGGATTAACCCGGTCTTTCCGAATAACTCGCGTATATTTTAAATAAGTGTTACACAAACACAACATACGCCTCATTTCAATTCATTAGTCACTAACCGTAAATTAATCAAGAGAATAATTTCCCCAAATATTAACCCCGAAGGCCGAAACCAACATCAGATCAATATCCAGAAAACCATTCTGCTTGGCTAACCGACAGTTAGTTTCTAAATTTCACGTTCATAGGGAAAGGTTCCCATTAATTTTATCAAAGATAAATTCCTGGAATTTATTCTTTAATCTACTTTTGAATTTCGATTCAACTAGTCGGGATTAACGAAACTTACCGAAGTAATCATTTGTTTTAATTTCCCAATCCCAACCTATTCATCCCATGAAGTAAAACTGGTAATACTTCATATCTAACACCACGGTGTTATCGGTAAACTCAATTACCATTTCACGTTCAAATCTAATTAAAGATTTGACTATCGCCTGGAGCAAAACTGGTGGTACTCCATTTTCGATCTTTTCAATCTAATTAAAGATTCATTAAAACTCTACTTAGTTTTAATCGTTAACTGGGTTAAAGAATCAGTGTCATTTAAAACACAGTTCACGATAAACCCAAAATCACATTCCATTAATTATCGGGTTAAAGAACAAGTGTTATTTAAAACACTGTTCACGATAAACCCAAAAATCAATACCAATTCAATTCCAATTAAATATTATTCAATTGGTACACTTCATTAAATTTAAATAAAAAGATTTAATCTTTTCACAACTGGGTTCAAGAACAGTGTTAGTGAAGACACCATTCACGACAAACCCAAATCACATTTGATATTCAATACTAGGCTCTGAATAGAAAATATATCGGCTTATATTCAATATCAAATTCTACGACTAACAAATGCCGTATTGGAAATAATGATATAAATATATATATCTTTCAAATTTCCATAACAACATCTGTATAATCACGAATTCCAACATCGAAATATTCCGAAGACAATTTCGATTCAAATCCACTCCAATGCAATCATTGGAAATTTTGGTTATTTTCAAAACCCTTTTCAAATTCAATTTATTTATTTAAAAATAAATAGAATTATAATTCTAGTTCAAAACTAGTTCATTTCGATAAAAATCTATTTTTATCTTTTCAAATATGGAGTTTTTCATCCAAATTTTCCCCAAATTATTTCTTATGATTTTACACAAATTATTACTATTTTTAATAATTTTATCAAGGCCCGTACAGTCGATTTCCATCAATGGCCATCGAACTGCACTTACAGCGACCTTTTTCGAATTTGATTTGGACGTATCTCCAAATCCAACCGTTAGATTTCAAATTTCTAATATTCTTTAGAAAGCTCTTTTCGATACGAACCCAACGGTTCCGGTTTTAGGAGAATCCGACGGTCGGATCTCCCGTAATGTCCGTTTGAAATAAATGGTCGAAATTCACGAACTGCCGCGGCGCGACGCATTATATTATATATATAATATATACTTCGTCGATTTCTATTTAAAACGAATTATATAAATAGTTTTAAAATCGTTTCAAAAGCAATTTCAACTTTCTTTTCAATTCAAATCAAAATTGAATTCTTCATTATAAATTCGTTTTAAAATTCATTTCTATTCAATTCAAATTTCAATTCAATTTGAATTCATTTCAATTCGCTTTCAATTCAATTTGAATTCGTTTTCAATTCAATTCATTTCGAACTCGTTTTCAATTCAATTCATTTCGAAATCGTTTTCAATTCAATTCATTTCGAAATCGTTTTCAATCGATATAATTATCGTTCACGTCAAAATGGCGTCAATCAAATCAACACGGCTTCATATATTGATATTTTCAAATATTCCATTTCGAATATTTCTATTTCAAAATAGTTGTTATTATCAAAACATTTCGTTCAACACATGACCAATCTCAATGGATGAGTACTGTCAACACATGAACCTTTATTTTATATTGATAAAGATGTAAATTTTATTACTAAAATATTTCGTTCAACACATGACCAATCTCAATGGATGAGTACTGTCAACACATGAACTTTTATTTTATATTCTTCTTTATTTTCTAAATTGGAATGAGGCCCAATCAATCACCATATAAAGTTAATTATATGGAATTTCATACAACACATGTATATAATAACATTGAAAAAGGATCAACCATCAACCAAAGTGCACTACACTGTATAAGCATCAAATATAGATATCTAACGCTTATAACAGCCTGTCAATCGATCGATCGACATATTTAATCAATCAAGATGAGTGAACTTCAAATTTCATCCTAACACCCGTGTGGGGTTTCAAACAATCAAACACAGATTTTATTTGTGCAGTTGGGCGATGTGTAAAATTTATCGACCCAATCAATGTCCTTCAAATAGGTGTACATAAACAAACCGTCTGGTTTGTAAATGAATATTTATTTATTCACATTCACGTTAAAAATTATATTTTTAACGACAAAACATTTTATTCCAACATATGAATTTCTATTCAGTTCATTCTTTAAATAAAATGATATTTTTATTTTTCTAACATATTTTAGAAAATTTCGGCGGCATAACGGCACGATACTAGAAACGGGACAAGGCCTAGCCTTATCCCCGGTCTAGTGAAGGCCCACGCCATTCACACATCAATCATATTCACCAAACAACCAAATTCAAATCAAATCATCAAACTAATCTATGCAACCAAACAAACAAGTCCATGGTCTGTGGACGATTGTGTCGGGTGCTACTAAGCACCGTCTGCATCCTAGTATATATATATAACTAGAAATTGAAATTGAAAGGTGAGAAATTCTCACCTATAGCTATCTTAGCTCCACGGCACTTCTTTGATAGAAATCTTCATCGCTATCGCATCTTCGTCATCTTCGTTGCCCGTAGCCACTACATATATAAAAATCATATTTTTATAATTGCTTCATACCTTTTAAAAAAAATCGAATTTTTATTTCGCTATTCAATATATAAAAATCATATTCTTATCACGCTATTTTTCATATAAAGACCTCGCCTTTCTACATATAAAGACCTCGCCTTTTTTACATATAAAAATCAAATCTTTTCTAATTTAAAAATTAAATCTTTTCTAATTTAAAAATCAAATCTTTTCTAATTTAAAAATCAAATCTTTTCTAATTTAAAAATCAAATCTTTTCTAATTTAAAAATCAAATCTTTTCCTATTTAAAAATCAAATCTTTTCTAATTTAAAAATCAAATCTTTTCTAATTTAAAAATCAAATCTTTTCTAATTTAAAAATCAAATCTTTTCCTACTATATAAAAATTACGTCTTTCTATAATAAAAATCGTAACGTTGTTATTTCTATTACATTATAACCATCTCGTATTTTTCTACAACAACGCTACATAAATAAAATCTGATTTTCATATTATCACACTAATTACTTTAAATAAAATAAAATAAATAAAACAAAGTAAAACTCACTTTTTCATCACTGGAATTTATCGGGGCTTTGAGGTGCGTCGGAGGGCTTAGGCGCCGGCTATGGGGTCCGATGGTGGTCGGAGCAAAGGCATGGGCGTCAGCGGTTGTCTGCTGGCTGTGGTCGCGCTAGAGGAGGCGGTTTCAGGTGGTTAGGGTTCATATTTTTAAGGGGGACAGAGGGAGAAGGTTGCGTGAGGGAGGGGGTGTTTGCTGGAGATGGCGGTTGTGAGGGGCAGGCCTCTGGCGAACGACGGCGGAGGTAAGGAAGGGGCGATGGGCCAGGAGGCGTCGACGAAGGTAGGGGTTCGAGCGAGATTTAGTTCGGCTTTTTTTTTTTCCTTTTGGTAATCGAGTTTCGAATTTGGGGATAAGGGCTGGGGCGTTGACCGATGAGAGGGAGTAAGGGTGAGTTGGAATCCTTTTTTTTTATTATTTTATTTAATAATTTAACTCCCTAAAAGTAACTTTTTACATACGACCCCGAAACGAGGCCCACCGCCTGCCGTCTCTAGCGTTTTACCCCCATTCCGAACACAATGGGATATGTATCGCAAGCTGATTCGACTGTTACAATCAGTTTCCGATAAATTTACATTTAAATCACTATATTGAATTTTAAACGTACATTTCAAATTACTGGGGCCACATACTAACTCTAAAAATTCCCGAAAAATATTTTCTAGCTTCGTATTGACGATACGGTCCTAACAAAACTAGTTTCGTCGAATTCTGAGACCGTTAGAGAAATGGCCAATTTTCAGTCGATTAAAATCAATTGAAATGGTCAAAACACGTTTTCCTTTGCCACGCTCACATATTGAATCGAAAAATTATGAAATTTGAAACCTAGCAATAATTCAACATCACGGACCCAACAAAACTGGTTTCGTCGAAATCCGAGGTCATTTGCAAAATGTCCATTTTTAAGGGCCTGAATTCCATAGCGACTATTCAGAATTTTCAACTGGACATATCTTTTGATTCCCGCTATGAAATCTCGATTGGTCGGATTCGTTGGAAAGATATTATCAAATAGATCCTAATGTTTTTGGTTTCACTAAAATCCGGATTGTTTTGCACCCGGTACATTCCATTGAAGTTTGAAATCGAATTATCGAACTACCGCGCCATTTTCAATTCTATTTATAATTATATATAAATATTTTTATTCTAACGACGACGCGTATAATATATACGTCGAATTATATTAAAAATAAATTTTCTTGTCGATATTATTTAAAATAATTCATTTTAAATATTCATACTTCGCCAAAATTGCCAAAATAAAAATTTTAAACTGGCCCAGATTTTCGGGTTATTACAATCTCCCCCACTTAAAACTTTTCGTCCCCGAAAAGGAACAAAGTCGAAAGTGGTTTGATTAATCAACTCTACGCTCGATCTGACCTCCATTCTCCAACTTTTCAGTTTCTGAGAATTTTCAAAAATTTCAAAATTTGGCTAACTCCCTAAATTTTCGAAAAATTTCGCCATAACCTCCCCTGCACCGGGAGCATCGGGGAATTTCAAATAGCTTCCCCGGTCCTTCAGATCTCAAAAAGAAAAAGAAAAAGCCAAGCGGCTAGCCAATAGGCTCATAAAATCATCATCACCCAAACAAACAGTAAATTATGTAGTAAACATGTACCTATTTGTCGGGCAAACAAATTTTATTCTCTGGCTCTAGCCTCCTTGCTATGACCTGTTCAATGTAAGTACAAGTATATTCAAGCAAATGCGACCAATTTCAATACAATTCATTATTTGATACAATTAGGCGTAATGGTTCAAAATTATCAAACAATTAAACAAACAACACAATCATCAATCAATTAGTGAATTAGAGTTTCAAATTCATAATTTCGATACATAGTCAAAAATCATGTTTTTGATGCCAAATCACAACAATTAGCCCTATCTAATTTTGGTTCTCACACCAGTCTAATGGAAATATATAGATATTACACGTTCGTCACTCGAATATAAATTCTGATGATGATATATCAATCATCAGAATCACTCCCGGGCGACTAGAGCGTAATTCTATATCTATCCAGTATATTAAAATTTCGAATACACGCGGATCAGACGTATACGCAAAATCTATATATACTGGATTGTCCACATCAATATAAATAAATAACCAAATACGAATAGTTGATTTAGATTTTCAAAACAAAATTTGTTTTCATTTGAAAAATATACTCTTCACACTCGTTCTAGGATACTACTGATCCTATCTCTAACGAGTCATTCTAATTGCATATTACTAACCCAATATCTGATGAATTCTTTCATATGGTTCTAATGTGCCTTGTTCTCTGCTTTGTAAACCAAAGCTCTGATACCAACTGTGACGGCAAGGAATTTCGCTCGGTCCGAACCAGTCGCTAAACCGATCCAGGCCGTTCGAAACGCCCTATCGTTTGAGAAAAGGACAACACAGAACGCATACAAACAAACATTTCATTGTATATTACAACAATGCATCAGATTACAAGAATATACAGAGTATAAATGCATATTACACAGAAATATCAGAGATTTAAATTACATTTAAATACATAGCAGCGGAAAAATAATACAACACACAACTAGAATGAGATATAGGGATACAAAGCTTTCCGGATATCGTTCCAGTTGTAAACCAGGATCCTGTGAATATAAATCTGCAAAACCAAAACTACTAGCTGCCCGTGTCAAAAATAAGGGCACCCAGAGTTTAGGTTAAAACAATAAACTCCAGGTCAGTCATGTGACTGGTGTGAGAACTAAAACAGTTATAAATCTTTATTTTAAATCTTTAGGTAAATCAAGGGACCACGCCGTATAACACGGAACGGGTTTCCTCCCAAGATACCAGTGCATAAAACAACAGCGCAATGCTAAATAAAGAAAAATGAAGCTGTTATAAGACCCAGGTCCTATCACACAATGCAACGCAAGCCGGAGGATAGGGTTTTCCCTTATAACAGCCAAAGAATGCTTGATACGTTTAAAACAAATCATTTGATACTATTATAAGTGCATAGTGTATAAAACAACTTCAAATCATAAGTATCAATCATAGGCGGCATGAGCGCCCCATCCCACTATGTCACCATACTAGTTCTACAATTAAAACCGCAAATGTCACGTATTTGGAAATTGGATTTCCGTCTATGAATCGAGGCAAAAGATAGTCCTCAACCGATTCGAGACAATCTAGCCCATGTCTCCGGAGCATCCGCAACTGCCCCTTGGATCGTCAGGGCCGGTCCACCGATGTGGATTATAGTGCCTGAACAATACGTTTCTCCGCCCTTTGGGGCGTAAATGAGCCAACTAAATGACTCCATCGGTTCGAGAACGACCTATCAATCCGAGGCGCCTCGCAACAGCAACAACCACATAAATCAAACTCGTCAGGGCGTGTAAAACCACTGACGCCACTTCTAGCTAGAAAGAAACGCAAGTCCTCCCTGATGTCCCCTCCCGTTTTTGGTTCATACCGGGTGTGAAACTCGCGAAGCAAACGTTACACAAAGCTACGCCACAAAGGCCGTGCTTTGATCATCACCACAAGACTTTGCTTTTCAACAGAAGCCTCGATCAATTGCCACTTAGGCATGCCACACAGGCAATTCACTCCATGCGTTTGATATCCATCAATATATAACCCCTGAGCTCGTACGTCTCAGAGAAGGGCGTTAAGCAAGAGAATAAATTCTCCGCCGCCAAACAGATATATATTTAATAGAGATCAATCACACAGACTAAAATCCAATGTCAGACACACAGTCCATTTACAAGTCCGTTCTGGGTCTGAACGAAACCGGAGGCACCTAGTACCCCGCATATCCATCGATCTCCAAGTACGTCTGGACGATCACCAACTGTTTCCATCTTCTTGGGTGTACAGCCCAATCAAGATCATCAGTTATCACCCAAACGACGTGAAGACCTCCGGTCTTCGACCATCGTCTTCATCTTCGACTTATCGTCGTATCAGTTATTCAGAATGGGATAAACCCGGTCTTTCCGAATAACTCGCGTATATTTTAAATAAGTGTTACACAAACACAACATACGCCTCATTCCAATTCATTAGTCACTAACCGTAAATTAATCAAGAGAATAATTTCCCCAAATATTAACCCCGAAGGCCGAAACCAACATCAGATCAATATCCAGAAAACCATTCTGCTTGGCTAACCGACAGTTAGTTTCTAAATTTCACGTTCATAGGGAAAGGTTCCCATTAATTTTATCAAAGATAAATTCCTGGAATTTATTCTTTAATCTACTTTTGAATTTCGATTCAACTAGTCGGGATTAACGAAACTTACCGAAGTAATCATTTGTTTTAATTTCCCAATCCCAACCTATTCATCCCATGAAGTAAAACTGGTAATACTTCATATCTAACACCACGGTGTTATCGGTAAACTCAATTACCATTTCACGTTCAAATCTAATTAAAGATTTGACTATCGCCTGGAGCAAAACTGGTGGTACTCCATTTTCGATCTTTTCAATCTAATTAAAGATTCATTAAAACTCTACTTAGTTTTAATCGTTAACTGGGTTAAAGAATCAGTGTCATTTAAAACACAGTTCACGATAAACCCAAAATCACATTCCATTAATTATCGGGTTAAAGAACAAGTGTTATTTAAAACACTGTTCACGATAAACCCAAAAATCAATACCAATTCAATTCCAATTAAATATTATTCAATTGGTACACTTCATTAAATCTAAATAAAAAGATTTAATCTTTTCACAACTGGGTTCAAGAACAGTGTTAGTGAAGACACCATTCACGACAAACCCAAATCACATTTGATATTCAATACTAGGCTCTGAATAGAAAATATATCGGCTTATATTCAATATCAAATTCTACGACTAACAAATGCCGTATTGGAAATAACGATATAAATATATATATCTTTCAAATTTCCATAACAACATCTGTATAATCACGAATTCCAACATCGAAATATTCCGAAGACAATTTCGATTCAAATCCACTCCAACGCAATCATTGGAAATTTTGGTTATTTTCAAAACCCTTTTCAAATTCAATTTATTTATTTGAAAATAAATAGAATTATAATTCTAGTTCAAAACTAGTTCATTTCGATAAAAATCTATTTTTATCTTTTCAAATATGGAGTTTTTCATCCAAATTTTCCCCAAATCATTTCTTATGATTTTACACAAATTATTACTATTTTTAATAATTTTATCAAGGCCCGTACAGTCGATTTCCATCAATGGCCATCGAACTGCACTTACAGCGACCTTTTTCGAATTTGGACGTATCTCCAAATCCAACCGTTAGATTTCAAATTTCTAATATTCTTTAGAAATCTCTTTTCGATACGAACCCAACGGTTCCGGTTTTAGGAGAATCCGACGGTCGGATCTCCCGTAATGTCCGTTTGAAATAAATGGTCGAAATTCACGAACTGCCGCGGCGCGGCGCGTTCTATTCAGGCCATTATATTATATATATATAATATATATAATATATACTTCGTCGATTTCTATTTAAAACGAATTATATAAATAGTTTTAAAATCGTTTCAAAAGCAATTTCAACTTTCTTTTCAATTCAAATCAAAATTGAATTCTTCATTATAAATTCGTTTTAAAATTCATTTCTATTCAATTCAAATTTCAATTCAATTTGAATTCATTTCAATTCGCTTTCAATTCAATTTGAATTCGTTTTCAATTCAATTCATTTCGAACTCGTTTTCAATTCAATTCATTTCGAAATCGTTTTCAATTCAATTCATTTCGAAATCGTTTTCAATCGATATAATTATCGTTCACGTCAAAATGGCGTCAATCAAATCAACACGGCTTCATATATTGATATTTTCAAATATTCCATTTCGAATATTTCTATTTCAAAATAGTTGTTATTATCAAAACATTTCGTTCAACACATGACCAATCTCAATGGATGAGTACTGTCAACACATGAACCTTTATTTTATATTGATAAAGATGTAAATTTTATTACTAAAATATTTCGTTCAACACATGACCAATCTCAATGGATGAGTACTGTCAACACATGAACTTTTATTTTATATTCTTCTTTATTTTCTAAATTGGAATGAGGCCCAATCAATCACCATATAAAGTTAATTATATGGAATTTCATACAACACATGTATATAATAACATTGAAAAAGGATCAACCATCAACCAAAGTGCACTACACTGTATAAGCATCAAATATAGATATCTAACGCTTTTAACAGCCTGTCAATCGATCGATCGACATATTTAATCAATCAGGATGAGTGAACTTCAAATTTCATCCTAACACCCGTGTGGGGTTTCAAACAATCAAACACAGATTTTATTTGTGCAGTTGGGCGATGTGTAAAATTTATCGACCCAATCAATGTCCTTCAAATAGGTGTACATAAACAAACCGTCTGGTTTGTAAATGAATATTTATTTATTCACATTCACGTTAAAAATTATATTTTTAACGACAAAACATTTTATTCCAACATATGAATTTCTATTCAGTTCATTCTTTAAATAAAATGATATTTTTATTTTTCTAACATATTTTAGAAAATTTCGGCGGCATAACGGCACGATACTAGAAACGGGACAAGGCCTAGCCTTATCCCCGGTCTAGTGAAGGCCCACGCCATTCACACATCAATCATATTCACCAAACAACCAAATTCAAATCAAATCATCAAACTAATCTATGCAACCAAACAAACAAGTCCATGGTCTGTGGACGATTGTGTCGGGTGCTACTAAGCACCGTCTGCATCCTAGTATATATATATAACTAGAAAATGAAATTGAAAGGTGAGAAATTCTCACCTATAGCTATCTTAGCTCCACGGCACTTCTTTGATAGAAATCTTCATCGCTATCGCATCTTCGTCATCTTCGTTGCCCGTAGCCACTACATATATAAAAATCATATTTTTATAATTGCTTCATACCTTTTAAAAAAAATCGAATTTTTATTTCGCTATTCAATATATAAAATCATATTCTTATCACGCTATTTTTCATATAAAGACCTCGCCTTTCTACATATAAAGACCTCGCCTTTTTTACATATAAAAATCAAATCTTTTCTAATTTAAAAATTAAATCTTTTCTAATTTAAAAATAAAATCTTTTCTAATTTAAAAATCAAATCTTTTCTAATTTAAAAATCAAATCTTTTCTAATTTAAAAATCAAATCTTTTCTAATTTAAAAATCAAATCTTTTCTAATTTAAAAATCAAATCTTTTCTAATTTAAAAATCAAATCTTTTCCTATTTAAAAATCAAATCTTTTCTAATTTAAAAATCAAATCTTTTCTAATTTAAAAATCAAATCTTTTCCTACTATATAAAAATTACGTCTTTCTATAATAAAAATCGTAACGTTGTTATTTCTATTACATTATAACCATCTCGTATTTTTCTACAACAACGCTACATAAATAAAATCTGATTTTCATATTATCACACTAATTACTTTAAATAAAATAAAATAAATAAAACAAAGTAAAACTCACTTTTTCATCACTGGAATTTATCGGGGCTTTGAGGTGCGTCGGAGGGCTCAGGCGCCGGCTATGGGGTCCGATGGTGGTCGGAGCAAAGGCATGGGCGTCAGCGGTTGTCTGCTGGTTGTGGTCGCGCTAGAGGAGGCGGTTTCAGGTGGTTAGGGTTCAGATTTTTAAGGGGGACAGAGGGAGAAGGCTGCGTGAGGGAGGGGGTGTTTGCTGGAGATGGCGGTTGTGAGGGGCAGGCCTCTGGCGAACGACGGCGGAGGTAAGGAAGGGGCGATGGGCCAGGAGGCGTCGACGAAGGTAGGGGTTCGAGCGAGATTTAGTTCGGCTTTTTTTTTCTTTTGGTAATCGAGTTTCGAATTTGGGGATAAGGGCTGGGGCGTTGACCGATGAGAGGGAGTAAGGGTGAGTTGGAATCCTTTTTTTTTTTATTTTATTTAATAATTTAACTCCCTAAAAGTAACTTTTTACATACGACCCCGAAACGAGGCCCACCGCCTGCCGTCTCTAGCGTTTTACCCCCATTCCGAACACAATGGGATATGTATCGCAAGCTGATTCGACTGTTACAATCAGTTTCCGATAAATTTACATTTAAATCACTATATTGAATTTTGAACGTACATTTCAAATTACTGGGGCCACATACTAACTCTAAAAATTCCCGAAAAATATTTTCTAGCTTCGTATTGACGATACGGTCCTAACAAAACTACTTTCGTCGAATTCTGAGACCGTTAGAGAAATGGCCAATTTTCAGTCGATTAAAATCAACTGAAATGGTCAAAACACGTTTTCCTTTGCCACGCTCACATATTGAATCGAAAAATTATGAAATTTGAAACCTAGCAATAATTCAACATCACGGACCCAACAAAACTGGTTTCGTCGAAATCCGAGGTCATTTGCAAAATGTCCATTTTTAAGGGCCTGAATTCCATAGCGACTATTCAGAATTTTCAACTGGACATATCTTTTGATTCCCGCTATGAAATCTCGATTGGTCGGATTCGTTGGAAAGATATTATCAAATAGATCCTAATGTTTTTGGTTTCACTAAAATCCGGATTGTTTTGCACCCGGTACATTCCATTGAAATTTGAAATCGAATTATCGAACTACCGCGCCATTTTCAATTCTATTTATAATTATATATAAATATTTTTATTCTAACGATGACGCGTATAATATATACGTCGAATTATATTAAAAATAAATTTTCTCGTCGATATTATTTAAAATAATTCATTTTAAATATTCATACTTCGCCAAAATTGCCAAAATAAAAATTTTAAACTGGCCCAGATTTTCGGGTTATTACAAATAGGTAAACGGTACAAAAATTCACAAGACAGATATAAAATAAGCAGCGGAAAATTTTATCTTACAACAAAACTAATTACATCAAATCTGTCTCATAAACCAAAGCATCAGAGTACATAAAATCATATCCCTCGCCGTAAGTCATACTAGAGTAGAGAGAAAGTCAAAACATTACACTTCAAGAAATTCAAGTCCATGTTGTAAGAGAAGTCCTAGTCATTATTGAGTGCTTCAACTCTGAGGACTTGGGGTGGGGGAGGAAGAAAGAGGCGAAAGAAAAGGGATTAGACATAAAGTTGGCGAGTTTAAGTGATTTTCAAATATGCATAAAATAGAAATGCCAGGACAGGTAAATAAGATTGGATGAGAAAAGTACAATGTCATATAAGGTAACAGATAAACAAACAGAACATTATGATATACAGGAATAACAGGAATAAACTATGATCGAGTAATGATTCACATTTATATAATAAAACAAGTAATGTATGTGCCAATACTAGTATAACAAGTTCAACATGATTAGGTTCTCAACCTAATTACATATCAGCAGGATTAACAGTAGAATTAAACAACAGGATTAGGCATACCCTAATTATATAACCAAATTAGGTGTTAACCTAATTACACAACAACATGATTAGGTGTGCCCTAATTACTACCCATGCGATTCGCCCCCTACTACGTAAATACCATGTGTCAGCTCGACAATAGGGTGTAACACTCCCTAACCCAACAATTATACAACACAGACCTATTTACTGGTGTTACAGCGGCTTGTCTTCCCTATTCGGACCCATGCACGCTCATGACTCCGCCGGAACGCTCTCGTATCCACTCCTCATGTGAACCTCAAGCGTGCCCCGGTCCCTACCTAGTGCGATGCCCCCTCTAACAAAATACCAATAGGGATACTGACTGATATGGGTTCTAAACAACATATTGGCACAAGCCAAACCCCCAAGGATTATACCCCAAAAATTAGGATTTAGGAGTCCCCAAAACCCGATACAATAATAGAACGAGGGACCTTTTAGCTTATTAATACTCATGTTTAACCCAGCAGATTACTAATAAGCGCGATTGTAATGATACATGCATTATGTATGTACAACCCTACCCCAAAACACATGCCCAGATGTATGTAAAATTACCATGACAAATCATTTTATTAGCCTACATCTGGTACTTACAACATTCTTAACATGTTAGTTACATAATGTCTGTATTAAGTCAAACTTAACATGTCCAATACATATGCATACTATTCATCAACATGTACAGGTTTATGCATATTATCCATTTCTACCGATTTACAACAGACGTATACACATTATCCCTTTTTATCAGTTTACAACAAGTCTAAACTTGTGTATAAATTATAGTTGAACAGTCTGTTTAACCACATGCCTAAATTCCTCTTTTTATGTCATTCATTATTGCCCCAATTATACGCACACTCTAATCGGATATAACCTAGGCTTCCAAAGGCCTATGCTTAGCATAAATAAAAAGGGAAAACAGAGGAAGGAGAATAGAATCAAATCACACAGGCACATAAGCATGACTGGAAATAAACATAAAACATAGAAAATGAGAAAAGGAAGATAGATACTTATAACTTATTAATTATCACTATACCATAACAACCAATTGGTAACACTTAAATTTTCGAACTTCCAACACTTATATGTGTTATGGATTAATAACACTTATATATGTTGCTAGGCTAGAAATCTTTCACTGAAAAAATATATATTTAAGATATTTTCAATGGCAATGCTTATTTTGTGTTTGGAGTTGTGAGTCGATTAGGCAAAAATGTAAATGCGCTACTGCTATCATTCCTGACCCTAACCATCCTTCTTAATACTTATTCCTTCCATCAACCGCTTCTTCAAAGAAAAGAATAAACCTTCCTCCGTGATTTGGAAACTTCTCTCCAAGGAATTTCCACATCATTCGTGACTTCATACCTCAGGAAATCACGATCGACTTGAGGGAATAACATTTATTTGGGCCTCTGGGAATCACAAGTGTTCTATTTTGGCATTAGGGAATCGTGACAGCTTTGATTTCGATTTGAACGGTGATTTTCATTCAAGAATGTTATATCCATTTGGAAGTTATTAATTTATATTATCTATGTCGGCCATAGACGTAATTATACCTCCTAAAAAAATCAAAAGCCCAAAATCCTCTTCTTCTACAGAAAATTGATGTTATTTTTCGCTCTCGATTTATAGAGGTGAAAGATTTTTGAAGAAATCTAGGGTAAGCTTTCAAAATCTATCCATGAATCTATATCAATTTTCCATAATTATTTCATAAAGGTATAAACTTGATTGGATTCGAAAGTGTTATAGTTCAGTTGATTATATTCATTAATGGTTACTTCAATAAATTATGTGCTTATTTTGTTTTTAATGATTTGATTTTTGATTAAGACATAGTAATTCACATTTACTCAAATTCTATTGGAAAATACTGATTGAGAGATAGTTTACATAATTTAACCTCAGTCCATGGTTTTGAATTATTGAATTATTGGGATCCAATTTTGACAGTTTTTGAACTAACTACTTATGAATGCTTAGGGCTTAGGATATGTAAATTTAACGGCAAAGCTATTTACATTTCATTTATTTTAATTTAACAGTAGCCAAATAACTTGCCTCAAGTTCCAAAAGTGGAATGGAAGAACCTGGAATTTGCATTTGGGATTGTGTTCCAAGTGAGGTAATAATATTACTTTAGTACCCGACCTAATTTTTCTATCTACTCTGCTCTTTTACCAACAATTTTTATTATTGTTAAGCATTCACTTTATTCCTATCATTGAGTTTCCTTCGTACTTGTTGATAGCCTAGATGAAACTTAAGGTCGTTTCAAAATATGTTTTGTTTTTGCAAATATTTTCATTTATTTCATTACAAATTGTGTGTATTTAGTGTTGATATCGAAATTTGACTCAACACCAAGGATGTATCAAAACACACTTCACCAAATCGGTAAGGAAGAGCAAAGTGAAGCCGTGATCACAAACATACAAAAAGCATAAAAAGTAAGAACATGGAGTTTTTATAGTGGTTCGATCCAATGAGGATCTACGTCCACTTTTCCATAAGATTCCATTATCAATATGTCCAGTACAAAGTTTGATCTACTCAGTACAAGTTTTATCATTCTCTCACTTATAGATCTCACTAGAATCCACCAAAATGATGGAGAAAAGGAATGATCAACAAAAATATGGCATGATTATGGGAGAATAGAATGGATCTCTTCAGTACAAGTATTCTAGATCGTTATGATAACTCAAGGCTTTAGGTCGTTATTTCAGTCCTAAAAAACTTGAAGTAGAGAGACTTTATGAGGAATCAGACTGTTATAGTAGTCTATAGCTTCTTAGTTGTACAGAACGACCTAGGTTCTGATACCATGCAGAAAGACCCGAAATCCTAAGGTTGGTAGGAACGATCTGAAACATCTTGAATAAGCCGCTTTCTGGTTCATTATTCACTTCTTAACACTGCTACTGGTGCAGGATGTCTAAAAGAACTGAAGGGACCTCAAGCGAAGACACAACTCGTAAGCACCGTAGGTTGGACAAATTTCCCATGTTAGAAATTCTAACTACTCCTGTTGCCCCGACTTTGGCCGAGCTAAAAGCTACCATAGACAGGCCTAGTTACACTTGCAAACCACACACCTCCGAGCTTGCTGATCGCTTCGAAGGCTGGTATCTTCAAGGAATGAACTTTGTTCAATTTGACTTGGACATATATCCGTCCGACAAGCGAACAGTTCCCAAAGATTTGGATATTCTAAAAAATACTCACTGACGCAACTTGATGTTATTAGGACTTGGATGGAAAAGCAATTCGAGGAAATTCGCCAATACCATAAGCGCAAATTAGGAGCCTGGAACACCTTTGCTTGTGAGCTCCAGAGGCTGAACGGGGAGAATATTGAACTCATTACCACTCTGGAAAAGGACAATGCCGTGCTTATCCAGGCTATTAAGTCTCAGGATGAGATCATTGCTGAACAATCGAGTCTTGGTGGCAAGACAGAACCGACTGGTACTTCTCCTTCTGCTCAAGTTGGGGAATAATCCAGCAATAAAAAGAAGAAGTTATCTTGTCTGACTTTTGCTATTATCTTTTATGTACTTATGCTATAGACCGGTTGTATATGCGAGTGTCAGTCCTCGCTTAACACTTTTATGATATTTTGCATTTGATGTCTCTGTATTGGACTTGTGATGTGGTAATGGAACTATATTTTGTCTGCTGTACCTTAAGCCCTTACGCTAAGATCGAAAAATATTTGTTGTGGCGATCTTTTGGTTTTGAACTTGTACGTCTCATGCTTCCTATTTTGCACTTAAAACAAACCTTTGCATGATTTTGGACTTATACTCGTTATCAATTGTCCATATTGATAACGAATTAGTTAGTAATGAACTATAACGAACTTTAACTTGCGTTGAATAAAATGCTAGCCCAGGGCCATCTTATTTGACGGTTCAAAACTCATCAAATATTGCTCGCACAATCATGGTATTTTAATTTAAATTTGTATTAATGATTGAAATGGACCAATCAACTTAGGTTGACTATAGATCCCTAACGCTATCATATTAATGACTCATATGAGTGTGTACGACATCTCTTATTTGGAAAATGAACATTTGAGAGATTTTCGGCTTCCTTTTGGGGATGACTTGGATATTTGTGCCCTTGTTTTAGGGAGTCGTTATCAGTCTTCTCCACGGGAAGTATTTTGGATTCCATACCCATGCTTGGGCTAAGATTTAACACTTGTCATGTCTGAGATTTTCAGACACTGCGCAAGTTAAGTGGTTAATGTCCAAACACCGTTTACAATCCAGCTTGGTTAATTCAGCCATTGGTGACTTTTGCCAATCAATTGTACCGATTAATCCAAGCGTTGGTAGATTTAAAGGGAGTGCCCCAAGTAAGGACTTCAACTCTAACCCCAATGTTTGTAGTGATCGGATCAGGTGCTTCCTGATACTGACGATCAATTGGGTGCCCCCGGAGAGGACTTTGGTTGAAACCCCAATATTTGTCGTTATCGCATCAGGTACTTCTTGATTCTGATGATCAATTGGGTGCCCCCGGAGAGGACTTTGGTTGGTACTGGTCCTTCCAGCGTGTTTGCCGGTCCTTCCGGCCTGATGTTGATGCTTCCAACATCAGGTTGTCGGTCCTTCCGACTTGGTGCTGGTCCTTCCAGCATGTTTGTCGGTCCTTTCGACCTGATGTCAGTACTTCCAACATCAGGTTTGTCGGTCCTTCCGACTTGGTGCTGGTCCTTCCAGCGTGTTTGCCGGTCCTTCCGGCCTGATGATGGTACTTTCAACATCAGGTTTGTCGGTCCTTCTGACTTGGTGCTAGTCCTTCCAGCGTGTTTGCTAATTTGTCATGGCGCTTGTTCATTGTTTGAATCTCTGTCACTTTTCCCATTTACTTCTCAAGACAGTGCTTTTTCAATTCTTGCATTTGTGTATGCTGATATTTACAGTAGTTGGTACTTGAGTTAGTGTTGTTGGGGTCGTTATGCTTTGTCTGGTTCTGAAGGAACAAGCGCTCGACAGATAGCCTGCAACATGGAATCATTTTTGATCAAGTTCAGATTTAACATTAGACTTGCAAGCTAAAAATTAATTCGAACAGATATGCTCTTAATCGTATAGCTAAGGCTCTGTACATCACTTGCAGGTTATTACAGACTATTTGCAAGAAGTTTCTAATACAACAGAAAGTTGAACATGGAATAAAGCATGAATTAAAGAAGGAAATAGAGCATGAAGTAAAGCAGTGACGATGTTGATCTCTTATTTTGGGCCATTGGAATTGAAGCTCTATCAGCAGTATTCAGTTGATGATCAGCCTTCGGATGGTCTGAACAAAAGCTTCGTTATCTGTTGCCCCCGGCCCTGGGAATTCGGAACAGTGTTTGAGGACTGTGCATTTTTCATATTTTGTTGCAGACGATTCTTCCTAATCAACTCTTCGATCAGTGATTTAAGATGCCTACACTCGTTGGTGTTATGGCCTGGCTGATTATGGAATCGACAGAACTTTCCAGAGTTTGCTTGATGGTCACTGATTTTCTCAGGCTTGAGTATCGGATAGTCTTCAGTGTCTTTGGTTGCAGTAAAGACGTTTTCTGGCGTGTCATTCAAGGGTGCTAGCTTGGGTGGATTGGAAAAGTGTAGCTTCTTGCCATCTCGATTTTATTTTCCGTCGCCTCCTCTTTTCTGACATCTAGTATTTTTCTGATTGTATGAGTAGCAGTATTTTTGGGAGCTTCGAGAAGTGGGTTAGCATCAATAATTTGAAGGGGTACTGGACCAGTTTCAACACCTATGTACTCCTTGGCTTTTTTATAGAATTTTTAGAGTGTGCTTGGATCTTTCATTTTAATCCATTTACGAAATTTTCTCTTCTCGTTTATAGTGCCGATTAGACACATTAAGATCATGCGAGGTTCGGGATTCCCTACTTCAGATACATCATCGTTAAACCTTTTGAAAAAAGATTTGACAGATTCTCCGGGATTTTGCTTCATGGATGTAAGAGAGATAACGTCCTTAGCTTTGGTAGCTTACAACTTGAACTACTCTTTGAATTTCAGAGTCAAATCATCAAATTGGTCGACGAATTTGGGCGGTAGACTCGTAAACCATAATGATGTGATACCTTCTAGATAGATAGGGAAGCACAAGCACTTGATCTCATCTATTGCCTTGGTTGTATTCATGTGCCACTCGTATTTGTATAGGAAGTGATTCGAATCAGAATTTCCTTTATACAGAGTCAAAGTAGGATGAGTGAACTTTTTGGGGAATTCAGCCTTGCAGACCTTTTTTGTAAATGAATTTTTGTCGATGGAGAAGTACCATTCCCTTTCACTATCCTTGCGAGGCATGTTATCTTTCATGATTTTCTTTACCACCTCCGTGACATATTCCTTCGAGTTGTGTTGTTCCGGAGAGCGGACTTCGATCTCTTTCTCGGATGCTCGCCGTGGCAAGCGATCACATTCAGAGGATCTAAGTCTTTTACTTCCGTAATGAGAATGTGCCCCCTTAACGGATCTCGCAACTCGTTGGTTATTTCGATCAGAGTGCTTTATACTATTCAACTTTGAGTCTTCGACATTAGCGTCGTCTTTACCAACAAATCCTTCTAAGTTGTCATTATGAGGATCAAAGGATGATGAGTTTTCATTCTCTTCGAGGTTGATATGGATTTGCGGAGGAGGAGCGGGATTTGCTTGAGCGTTCAGGAGAGCGCTCACTTTATCCATCAAAGCTTGATTAGCATCCACAAGGGTTTTATTAGCATCGATTAAGGCTTTATTGGAAATTTCCATTCGTTGGCTCAAGTTAGCGACAATGGCATCTAATTTTTCTTTAGTTACTCTAACTCTGGACATCGAATTCTCTCCAACTTCAAAATGGTTAGTGAGTGGAGTAGCTTTGTTATTGATAACGTTGTCATTTTCTCCAACGACATTTGTAGTTGTCTTCTCAGACTTAGCCATAATTTCGGAAAAAGATGCGGTTTAGAACTTTAATGGCAAGGAGTTCAACCTTGTAGTCGTGTGAGAAGAGGTAGCTAGGAGATGCGAACACGGCCCCACGGTGGATGCCAAATGTTGATATCGAAATTTGACTCAACACCAAGGATGTATCAAAACACTTCACCAAATCGGTAAGGAAGAACAAAGTGTGATTGTGATCAAAAACATACAAAAAGCATAAAAAGTAAGAACATGGAGTTTTTATAGTGGTTCGATCCAATGAGGATCTACGTCCACTTTTCCATAAGATTCCGTTATCAATATGTCCAGTACAAAGTTTGATCTACTCTTATTAAAAGTTTTATCATTCTCTCACTTATAGATCTCACTAGAATCCACCAAAATGACGGAGAAAAGGAATGATCAGCAGAGATATGGCATGATTATAGGAAAATAGAATGGATCTCTTCAAGTGTTTGAGCTTGGATGATGAATCTTCGACTCTTAGATCACTTCAATGGATTCGATGAGAGCCATGATAAACGACTTAATAAATCTTCACTTGATGATGGAGGAATGAGCATTAGAATCCTTTGAAATAGTTGTGGAGAGATTTCGGCAGCACTTTGTGGCTATGAGATTCCATTCCCCCTCCTTAATGTGAATTATGGGGGGTATTTATAGGTGGAACTCAGATCAGGTGGCAATTCTGTAATTTTCCTATACTTCCTTTAGGTCGTTGGGCTAGCCAAAGGACCGGGAGAACGTTTCTATAGTCTAAGGAGTGGCGGCACGAGCCTAAAAGAGCAGAGCGGGATAAGATAAGGCGATGTGAGCTTGTTTAAAGTGGGATGACCCAAACACACCTAGAACGGGCTAAAACAGGACGATATAGTTTGGGCTTTGATGAAACAGGATAAAACCTTCAGCGGGCTAGCGACTTGAGGAGCTTGCGATCCAAGAACCCTGCGTGCTATGACTTCACATAGTGGCCCAAAAAGCTAGAGGACCCATAACGACCCAATTAGCCTATTGTCCTAATATCATAAAACGACCCAAATATGCTTATTATTTTCTAAAACATATTTTATGGGTTAACATTTATCTTGATCTAACTACAAGTTAAAAATGTTTAAACTGGTTACAACGACTTGAAAGTGGAAATGGACTTGCTTCAAACATATTTGAAACTTTGATTGCTTGTTTTATTCAAATCACATTGATCCAATATCTCATGTTGTTGAATGCAAGGATGCTTAATTTGTTAGTTTTCTTACAACATTCATTGTTGGCCCTTGTATGATTTGCAACTATGAAGATGAGGCAATTTCTTTTTTGTCTTTTAAATATTCTTTTGTGTGTAAAATATGAACTATATTATGTTCTAGAACTAACAAGCACCATTCACTCTAGCTCATAGTAAACGTAATTTTTTTCTAGTTTAGTTTGATACATATGTGATACTCATTCATAAAAAATTCGTATTTATGCATGCTATCGATCACATTCATAAAGATTAGATCTGATCCAGTTATATCCTCTGATGTTCATAAGAACTTGAGATAGGTGAACCAATGAGTTTTGGAGAAAGTTTTGTGCCATAGCATACCAAAAAAGGAAAAAGCGAATTAAAATGGAAAAGCAAAGCTCGCTTCTGTATCAAATTGTGAATTCTTGGCAGCAAGTCAAGGGAGCTCTATGTGAGTTATCTAAATTTTATTAGTCGCGTTTTGTTTTTTTAAGAAAAAAACTTAAACATAATTCCATTGTGCCTCATTGGACTTATTGTGGTAGTATAAACTCAGTTTGGAAAGTGCAAACTGAGTTTAAACTATGGTTAAAATCTAAGTTACATCATAATTTAGTAAGAGTTGGAAAGTACTATTATCTTTAGTTTTCCAAAAATTTACTTTCTTCATCCGGTGTTTATATCAATAAAAATGTTTAGTTTTTTCTATCCAGCAACCTTATATATAACTAAGTAAAATGTTCTAGGTATAAACGACTTATATGTAGTGCATATTTGTTCTTGCACCTGATGTAAATATTGGCTTGGAAATCACATGTGTTACACCTATCTTTGGATCCATTGGTTTAATTCCACAAGTCCCACACAAGGGTATTGTCTTACTGTAGGTCATCAATTAGTTGTACTGCCATTACCAACGTCATCTATATTGGACATACTTTAGAACAACAACTAAACCGTATTGTCATATTTAGTCATTTATACTTTATACATTAAGGTATTTTCTATGTTGGACATACTATATACAATTTTAACTATGTCTAAGGTATTTCTAAAATTTTACTTTAATGCAATATTGGCATATTTAGTCATTTATACACTTGCAATTCAGCGTGGCAAAAGTCGATTTTACTTTGCAGCAGCATTAACATTTGATCGTTTAGAAAACTTACCACTTAGACAAGTCAGACTTGAACTCCATGTTGTAGTGATGAGTAGTCAAAGAAGTTTTGTGGTGCAATTGATGTATTTTAGGCCAAGATTTCTGTACTGTGTTGAAGATGAAGATATCAAGTGGACAAGAAGAAAATAAAAGTTATGATCAATTATGAGTGGTCAAAACTGAGTTCCCAAACTTAGTTAAACCGAGTTAACTCAGTTCGGTACCGAATTTTTAAACTCAGTTCGGTAGTGAGTTTAACACAGTTCGAAACTGAGTTTATAAACTCAATTTTGAACTGTAAACTCAGTTTCGAACTGGACTCAGTTCGAAACTGAGTTTATAAACTCAATTTCAGACC
This sequence comes from Allium sativum, assembly GCA_030737875.1. NCBI lineage: Eukaryota > Viridiplantae > Streptophyta > Magnoliopsida > Asparagales > Amaryllidaceae > Allium > Allium sativum. The sequence continues at coordinate 363,137,853 of CM060916.1, read as the reverse complement.
GAGTTAAATTCTGTTTCGAACCGAGTTAAACTCGGTATCGAACCGAGTTTATAAACTCAGTATCGAACTGAGTTAAACTCTGTTTAACTGAGTTTATAAATTGGTGACTGTATGCTCACTATGCATAGTTGTCACATACAAGAGGTTAATCATATTATGTTGCTTCATGCCACTGCATTTTTTATAATCCACAACTCCACATTAATACTCAATTTGCTTCCATGTAAACCGAGCCTTTCCGGCTCAGAAACCGAGCCGGCGGCTAAGAAACCAAACCGACGACTCAGTTTCTAATCGAAACCGAGCCGAAAGGCTTCCAACTCAGTTTCTAAACCGAGCCGAAAGGCTTCCGGCTCAGGTTCTAAACTGAGCCAGGCTCAAACTGAGCCTGAATCATTTTAGAAACTGAGCCTTGGCTCAGTTTTTCTCAGTTTAGAAACTGAGTTGAAAGGCTTGAAACTGTGCCAGAAAGGCTCAGTTTTAAACTGAAATTCTAAAATGGTTTTCAATCTAGAAACCGAGCCTATCGGCTCAGTTTTGTTTACGAGATCCAGTTTAGTAGAACTGGGCTTCATGTTAAAGAGTAGACACTTTGTGTTCAGAGGCGACAAAGTTACATTTTGAATTAAAATAGCCGTAATGCTGCTTTTTAACACAAAACCTCAGTCCACTTGCAGTCCCATTTTCTCTTGTAACAAACTTGTTTTCTACGTAGTGAATATCATTTCCGATTGTGATGGCCTTAGATGATTGCATGTACATGTTGGTTTATTGGACCCCAGTTGGCGACTTAGTTTTTGCAATCTTGGTCGGCGACTCAGTTTTTTTGTTTATAAATACACTTGTTATTATCATTTTTGCAATTTATTATTTTTGTAAAAATGAATGCATTTATATTTTGTAGGCACTTATGGAGGAGGAGAAAATTTTTTGGAATGTAATGCTATTTTCATAAGATTTGAAGAAGAATGTAGCAAAAACTTATATTGGAACACAAACCATGTGTCATTTTAAAGAGATAGTGCAAGGTATTGAGAAGGTTGTTTGGATAACAGAAGTTTTAGATCGAGAAGCATCGTTTTACGATGGCCCTCGAAACGGACAATACAAGCTTTGTGAATTTTCGGATGGAGGCTTTGTGATATGGTCCACGTTTCGCTTTTGTAGTATATAAAATTCTTTGTATCTTTAGTAAAACTTTGTATTGATTTTTATAATTTGAACATGATATTATAGTATTTTGAAATTGGAAGCATGTAACAAATATTTGAGCATTATGTAATGTGACATTGCTGGATTTAAAATATGGAAGTGTACTAAATCTAATATTGAATTGATATGTTGAATTATATATGTGATTGGAAATCATAAAAGGCATGTTATACTCATTTATAAGTGTTAACAATTTATGTATGCCGGCATTTATAAGTGTTAGTAGGATGATGATAGTGACATTTATAAGTATTACTATATCTTATGGTTCTAACATTTATAAGTGTTAGCAATGAATATGATTTAACATTTATAAGTGTTACTATATCTTATAGTTCCAACATTTATAAGTGTTAGCAATGAATATGTTTGTAACACTTATAACTGTTACTATATCTTATAATTCATTTATAAGTGTTAGCAATTATTATATTTGTAACACTTATAAGTGTTATAAATTTGGCTGGCCAATTCCCCATAGGCCATTGGTAACACTTAAAAGCGTTAGAAAAATTATTTGTAACACTTATACTCGTCGGAAATCCCCTGTTTTGGTGTAGTATATCCAACAACATTGGCATAAGTTTTACTTATCATAACGGAATAGGTGATTAACAATGACAAACGTGTATAACACTTATCATACAAACATTGTATATCCTAACCCAATTTTATTTAACTGTCATGTTATAGTCTAAGAAATCAGATCTGAAAATGACAGGGAACTCACAGTTGATGAAACAACCCGAACTTCTCTGTGAAGGAAGGCCCGGATTGAATTGATAACAAGCCACATCGGGACACAAACAGAAGAACATTTCATTGCTTATTACAACAATTCATCAGAATACAAGATTATACCGAGTATGAATAAATATTACACATATGATAAATATCAGAGATTTACAAATTACAATGCAGCGAAAAAATAATACAAAACACAAGTGAAAGAGATATACAGATATAGAGCTTTTCGGATATCATTCCAGCTGTAAACCAGGTTCCTATGAATATAAATCTGCAAAACCAAAACTACTAGCTGCCCGTGTGGAAAATAGGGGCACCCAGAGTTTAGGTTAAAACAATAAACTCCAGGTCAGTCATGTGACTGGTGTGAGAACTAAAACAGTTATTTAAAACTTTGCTTTAAATCAAATATATCAAGGGACCATGCCGTATAACACGGAACGGGTTTCCTCCCAAGAATAATAGTGCATATAACAAAACAGCGCAATGCTTTTTGGAAAAATGAAGCTATTATAAGACCCAAGTCCTATCACACAATGCAACGCAAGCCGGGAGATAGGATTTTCCCTTATAATATCCAAACATGCTTGGTACGTTTAAACAAAACATTTGATACTATTATAAGTGTGTAGTGTATAAAACAACTTCAAATTATAAGTATCAATTATAGACGGCATAAGTGCCCTATACCACTATGTCGCCATATATACGATTACAACTAAAACCGAAATGTTTTGTATTGGAAATTGGATTTCCATCTGTGAACCGAGGCTAGGGATCGTCCTCACCGAATTCGAGACAATCTAGCCCATGTCTCAGGAACAGCCGCAACTGCCCCATGGATCGTCAGGGCGGTCTATTGATGTGGATTATTATGCCTGAACACTGCATTTCTCCGCCCTTTGGGGCGTAAATGAGCCAAATGACTCTATAATGACCCGGATCCTTATGGGTTAATTTTTGAATATTTAATATTTAATTTAAATATTGGGTGGATAATATAAGTGGAAATTTTTATTTAAGTTATCAATCTAATAATCAGTTTCGATTTAATATCGAATATATCAAGTTATCAGAATACGAAGTTGATTGAATTAAAATTTAATTCTGAATTAAATTATAGTTCAAATGATCAATAGAAAATTCTGTTTGAATTCAAATAAGAATATTAATTTATTATCACAGAATTTATTGTTTTAAAATTTGATTTAATCGATTTAAATTAATATCTGTTCCGGATGATCGAACTGGACTTCGATACTTATCCCAGTGGGTTCAGAATAGTGGTTTTACCCTAGAAATGTCATTTGTTGGGTTCAGAAAGGGATTCAGAATCAGTGTGTATTTTAATTAAAGGATACCAGTTTAATTTAAATAAAAATTAAATAAAATTTAAGGTTAAATAAAGGGACACCTCCCCCTTTAATTCTCACTGCTCCTTCCCTCCTGTTCAAAAGAAACCATGTCCTTCTCTGTATCTCCACAAAGCCATGGCCTCGCTGTCTAAAATATAACCACACCGCTCCTGTTAAAATCGCAACCACCCTCCTCTATTATAAATGCCGCACCCTCCCTCATTTTTCCTCGTTTCAATTCGTTGTTCATAAATCAAAATCTTTGTTTTATTTATTTCCTCAAAGTGAAATCGGGCAAATCAAAATAGAAAAGGGGATCGAGCTTCGAAACTCGAGATCCCATGTAGCTCGTCAACGCATTTGAACTGTTCGCGATTCAAGAAGGGAGGGGCACCGTTGTTCGAAGTCGCGTTCTAGGCTAGGGACTCGGCGGAGTTCAAAAAGAGAGGATCTTTGAGGCGTGTGACTTCTTCTGGTGGCGACGATGTTCGGATTCAAGGCAGTGTCGATGTGGAGTTTGGGAAAGCTGCTATCGCAATTTGGTTAATCGAGTGTACTAAGGAGGTGAGGTCGCGATTTCAATATTGGGGGTTCGATACTGATGTTGACACGGTTGCTGAGGGGTTCGAACTAAGGAAGTTCGACTGGTTCTTCGAAGATAAGGCTCGAACTCAACTGTAGGGCGATCTGTAGAGATCTGGAAGTGCGGTGTTGGGTGCTCGACGTACTGTAGCCGTTCTGGGGTTGGTCAGTATGGGTCCAGATGCTGAAATGAAGAAGCACCAGTGATGAACACTAATCATTCGATGAAATGCCAGAATGAATAGTGGCAGTTTTGTTGGGGTTGATTTGCAGCAAAGCTGATCGGTGAGTGTTGAGGTTGTTCATGGATTAGTCGAATGGTTTGCAAAGTAAGGTATACATTTTTCTTTTAGAAAATTAATCCATAAGATAATTTATTTAATTTTGTTTATAGAATGTAATCGACAAATTAAAATACATAAACGTAGGTGCAAGGTAATCAACTCAAGAAAATTCGTAATGGGACGATTTGGAAATTAGATGGATATTCAGCAAATAAAACCCTGGTGAGTAAAACCTCACTCACCATTTATTTAGGATTTATTTTTATATAGTTAAAAATAATTGTCGGTGCTTGTTTGAATGCTGTCTGATTGTTTTAAAATATATATTAGTTATTCAGGGCTATAATATATATATATTGGGTGATTGATTTGGTTGGATTCCCGCAGTTTCATTAGCGGATGCTCGCAGTTTCATAGCGGATGATTACCCTATACGCCCCACGCTATGATTAGTGGATGACCTTCTATACCGCGATATCCTGCCTCGAAGCAGGATGGGTATTACTATGTTGACTAATGTCTATGGATGCAGGAAAACAGGTTGGAGGAATCCAACTGGATTCCTCAAAAATATATATTATCTGTTTGTTTGTTTGATATCATATATATTCATATATGATGTGATAAAAATCAAATGATTGAAAATTGGTTGATTGATTGTTTAAAATATCCATGGGGCTTGAATATTGATTCATAAAAATGTCGGAAAGGGTATTTGATATTTAAAAAGGAAATTCTATTTTTATAAATAGAATTTGAATTTTTAATAAAACTATAGAAAATATTAACTTGTTTTGAAGGTATATAAAACAAGTAATTGAATTTATAAACTTTGTTTATAAGTGAAAATATGGGATTTGAATCGAATTTATAAACTTTGTTTATAAATGGGAGATGGGATTTGAATCGAATTTATAAACTTTGTTTATAAATGAAATTTTGGGATTTGAATTGAATTTATAAACGTTGTTTACAAATGGAAAGGTGGGATTTGAATTGAAGTTATAAACGTTGTTTATAAATAATGCAGAGAATTCAAATGGACTTTGAATATAAGGAATTGAAATAGAATTTGAATAATAGAATTCAAATGGAGTTTAACTATAGAATTTGAATATAGCATTTCAAATGGAATTTGAATATAGAAATTCAAATAGGATCTATAATAAATAGAAGTGGATTAGACTAAGAAGTTAATTAACAGATTTAATTAACAAATTTAGTTCAAAAGATTGGTATAGTTAAAATAGATTGGACAGGTATAGACATACAGGAGACAGGTATGGAATAAAGTATAGAAGTGAAATAAATAGAATGCCCGACAAAAAGGTATGTATTTAATTTCCATATGAGATTTTACGCGCCGTATCGGCTAGCCGCTTGGCTTTTTCTTTTTCTTTTTGAGATGAGAAGGACCGGGAAAGCTATTTGAAATTTCCTGATGCTCCCGGTACAAAGGAGGTTATGGCGAATTTTTCCGGGAATTTAAGGAGTTAGAATATTTTTAAGATAATTTGATAGTTAGAAATTAACATATCAAAATATATAGAAGTCGATAAGAAAACGAACTTAGAAATAGAATAGTATAATCAAAAAGGAAGTATAAGAATAAAATCTAGTAAGAATAGAAAGAAAAAGTGTATACGTGTTTAAAGGTAAAGAAGTAGTTGTATGTTATTGATTGTTCGAGTAACTAGTCATATCTGTTTTGACGTTATAAATGTTATTCAGTCAAGGTCTGAGAGGTAGTTATACCCCAACTTGATTGATTGCATTATTAACAAATGAACAGTAAGATTTCAGGCTCGAAGTTCAATGTTGGATAAGAGATAGTCGAATATAGTATTTGGGTTGTCGTACCGATGTTTTACACAACATCCGGTTTAACCCAAATAAATGTAAGCTTGGAAATAGAATAATAAATTTTTCTAAAGTTAGGAAATAACGTGAAATGCCAATATGGTTATTGAAAATATTTGGTTAACAAATATTGATAAAGAAATAGAGAAGAGATTTAATTAATGGAATATTAATTAAAGGCTCAGTGATTGTTGGATGTTTGGATGAACACTTGTTTTATTCGATAGTTAAATCATCGACTATCGAAACAATTGTTTTTATTCGATAGTTAAATCACAGACTATCGAAGTTTTGACCATCGTTGTCAATATGGAGAGACCGGTTGGATTATTATCCGAAGAACCACTCCGTATTGGCAGTAGCGTGCGAATCAGATTATATAAAGATAATCGAAGACGGAGTAGAGTGCAAGGACTTTTTCTATTAATAGAAATAGTGCCTTCGGTTCATCCTGTTCCTGGGTGACTTGTATGGATGAATGTCTGACAGAGTATTTCCAGAAAGGGTCACATACATTGATTTCTTCAACCGTAGCAAGAGTGGAAGCGGAGAAGGAAAATTCTTTTAGCTAACACGTAATGTACTGTTGAGGACGTCAATCGGTGATTTGATGGATTTGGCGATGTGGCATTCGAAGTGAATCTGGTGTGATGATAAAGCGTAGCTTCTAGCCTCATCAACCGGTAAATGACAGAAATCGGGCAAGCAACATGGCTATGTAGGTCGCACCTATTAGGGTGTATAATCGCCTGATCTAGAGTTTCATTTATTTCTAAAAATCTATTGTCGATGCTGTCCCATTCGGGAAACGGTTGCTGATCCCAATCGTTGGTGATATACATTCGATACACTCAAGCGAAATGAGTGGTCGGTCATGTGTGGTTGAGTTGCAAGATGTTCTTGTTGAACTCGGTGTATTCTCCTCTAGAGATATACCAGCGGAAGGTGGTTCCATACCTTGTCATAGTTGGAAAATCAAATACCCAATACGTGCTTGCGGTTTTGAGTGTATATTATTTATATGGAACGTGAGATGCAAACGTTCCACTAGATTATATTTACTTGATTTAGACACTATTATAATATCAAAGGAATTTTGATATAAAGCTATCGTTCCTTTCAAAAGGGATTTTGAAATGTTAAGTCAAGTGTTTGGATTCTCATAAGGGAAAACCCCATTCCGTGTTATACGGCGTGGTCTTATGAGATATCATTTAGTTTTCTGAAACTGTTTTAAACTGTTTACTCATACCAGTCCCATGACTGACCCGGAGTTTATTTTGTTTTGTTCTACCTAAACTCTTGGGTTCCTAAATTTGTACGGGCAGTCAAGTAGTTCAGGATTTTTCAGATATATCTAAAGGAGCTTGGAGCAGGAGGCTTCAGCGTTATCTGGTTATAGTTGTTCCGTTGTGTTGTAAGTGTTGTACTCTGATAAGTGTATGTTATACAGTTAAGATTTTGTATTTCAAAGATATGATATATTATATTTTGTTCCGCTGCGATGTGAGATTCTGTGTTATTGTTTCTGTTCTTCTTCTATCTCTTTCTTCCAGAAAAAAATGTTCCGTATTTTCGTGATATTTGGGTTGGACGTATGATGTATATAGTCAACTCCGATGTTACGGAAATCTGGGTCATTACAGTTGGTATCAGAGCTTAGGTTGAGCGAATACCTAGGCTTGTTGGAATGTGCTCATTAGAGATAGGATCAGTAGTATCCTAGAATGAGTTGAGTGTATATATATACGAGAGAGCGTATTTGTTATTTGATATAAAAACTGTTTTATATTGTGTTGACTAGTCTGTTGAGTGGATTATAAATTTTGGTCGAATCGTGGGACGCCACGATGTCGATAGGAGTTTATAAACACTTGAACCGAAGATTGGACACGATATTGTTTTAAATGGTTGAGTTGATTGTTACGATTATAATCGAATAAGATTATAAGAAATGAAATAGTTATATATAACCAAGTGGAATTTGTATAGAAATAAGATATACAAATGAGATGAATTGAAATTGAATTCCAACCAGAATTCAGAATTTAAAATCCTGGGAGTTTGGAAAATATTTTTTCTAAATGGAGTTTGAAAGAAATATAGCACTGGACTCATTCAGTAGCTGGGAAATAATTCTGATGATGGTCGCAACATCATCAGTGTTCATTTTCGAGTTTCTAAGTGATGAATTGCTGCCTTAGAAAAGTTTTTGATGGAAATTTGTTTGAAAAGAAAACAAGTTGTTTGAAAATTCAAATGTTTTGAATTTGAGATAGATAAATATATGTATATATTTATATTACTTTAAAGAAATTTTGAAATGAGAATTGGAATATATATATAATTCAAATAGAAGTGAAATAGAATTTGAATTCAAAGGAATTCAAATGAGTTTGAATAAAGAAAATTCAAATAGAAATTGTATAAGAAAAATTGAAATGGAATTTGAATTCAAAGGAATTCAAATGGATTTGAATAAAGAAAAGTCAAATAGAGATTTAAATATTAGAATTCAAATGGAAAATGGTTAAATAGAATTTCAAAGAGAATATAAAGTGGAGGTTGAATATTAGAATTCAAAGAAAATATAAAGTTTAAAATAGAATTTAAATTCAAAGGATTTCAAATAGAAATTGAACAAAGGAATTTAAATAGAAATTGAATAAAGGATTTCAAATGAAATTTGAATAAAGGATTTGAAATGGGTTTTGAATAAAGGATTTCAAATAGAAATTGAAGATAAGAAATTCAAATAGAATTTGAAGATAAGGAATTGAAATAGGATTTGAATAGAAGAAAATTCAAATAGAAATTGAATAGAAGGAAATAATATAGAGTCTGAATAAAGAAATTCAAATGGAATTTGAATATTTTAAATTAAGATATAGGATTTGAATATTAGAAGTGAAATAGATCGGGAATATTATGAAATGGATTTGATACATATTAAAAATATATCAGAATGGAGTTGGATTTATTATAAACAAAGTTAAAACGTTTATATTTATAATTATAATTAAAACGAGCTCGTCGTAGCGCGGTAGTTCGTAAATTGGCGATTCGAACTTCAATTTAGTATACAGAACTCAGTTGAAGTCAGAATTCTTTGAAACAAGAATCGTCGGGACCGGTTGAACAATAGTTTTCTAATGAAAGAGAAAAATCTGGATTTCGTCTTATAGATTTTGAGTTATGTCAAAAACAAATTTTTAGAAAAGCAGCGCCAGAACCATTATAAAACCATAACGGTTTAAATAAATAAAAGGATTTTTAGGAGATAAAATCCGAATTGGCATTAGAAAAATCCAGGCTGGAGATATAAAATAAATATGAAATCCAGTGAAGTAAGTGAAATTATTTTTAAGACAAAAATCATATTTTAAATGGTTAAATAGAATTAACTAAATTGGAGAATAATTAGTTAAGGGAAATTTGAGTCGAAATTGGGTTTTTGGATAAGTGAAAGAGACTGAGAATTTATATTCGAAATCGAATATATAACTCGGGTTGAAATATTATTTGATTAGTTATAATTAAGTTGACATATATTTGAACAAGTTATATTCAAATAAAAAGGGTGAAATAGGCAAAACGGTTAATTAGCAACTAGTTAATGAGAATTTGAATGATTGAAATTAAAATTAACTTAAGTAAGTTAAATGGATCGAAATGAATAAATTGAGTAAAATCAATGTGAATGAAATATGAATTGGGTGTGAATAAAGATATATTTGTAAAACAAATACAAGGGAAGTTATGTGCAAACAAATAGAAGGAGAAATATTTGTAAAAACATTTACAAATAGAATTTAAAAGGAAATATGTGTAAAACATTTACAAATAGATTCAATGGAAATATTTATTTATAGAAAATAAATAGAATGTTATAAATGAGATATTTATTTGTTAAATAAATAGAATTTAATCAAAGGAATATTTAGAAGATGAATAGGAAATGGAAATCTGTTTTAACAGATAAATAGAAAAGATTAATTTATAAATAACAATTCATAAATTAAATATTTATCATTCGATAAATGGAATATATAAGTCTGAACTTATATAGAGAAGAGATACTGGTTTTTAACACCGATAGTTTTAAATAGAAGGGGTACACAACACTTGTATAAGTGAAGTAAAGTTATTAAAGAGAACATTTATAAAGTGAAGAACCGTTACTAAAAGTAAATCTTTATAAGTGAATAAACGCTATTCAATAGGAGTTATTCGAATAGGAGAAGTCGATTAGAGTTAGAATAAATCGATTAAAGTAAGAATTAACCAGTTAGAGTTAATCAAGTAGGGTTATTCCGTAGAGTTAATTGAATATTTGTTATTCAATTAGAATTTATTGAATATTTGTTATTAAAATTTTGAGTTAACCAGGTAGAGTTAATTGAACATAGTTAATCGAATTAGGATTTAATTGAATGTTAGTTATTCAATTAAAGTTGATCGAATATAGTTATTGAGATAGAGTTAGTCAAACATAGTTACTCAGGATAAGTTGCCATTTCGTATGACTGCTAGCGTAATTCGCAGGGCTGCAGATAGCCTAGGGCGGTCGGATATTTCCTGAGGGAATCAGGCGTAACCATTGTGATCGTTGCGATCTAGAGTCAAGCGAGTGGAGTTAAATCGAATATTAGTGTATTCGGATAGGATTAAAGGAGTTATCGAATATAGTTATTCGAAAGGAGTTATCGATTATTAGTTAATCGAAGGAGTTATCGATTATTAGTAAATCAAAGGAGTTATTGATTATTTGTTAATCGAAATGAGTTATCAATTATAGTTTAATCGAAAAGAGTTATCGATTAGTTTAATCGAAGTGAGTTATAGAATATTGGTTATTCGAAGGAGTTATCGAATTTAGTTATTCGATGGAGTTAATCGAAAAGAGTTAAATCCAATAGAGTTAATTGATAAGAGTAAATTGAATAGAGTAAATCGAATATAGTTTATTCGAAGAAAGGTTTTCGAAACTAGTTATTCGAAAGAGAGATTATCGAATATAGTTATTCGAAGGGAGGAGTTATCGAATAAGGATTTATTCGAAAGAAAGTTATGTAAGGAAGTTTGAAATTTTGAGTATCAACATAAATAAGTTTTGAAATAAATGGGTTTGTAGCAATTTTCTTACCTTAGCAATTTCGAGGACGAAATTATTTTAAGTGGGGAAGATTGTAATGACCCGGATCCTTATGGGTTAATTTTTGAATATTTAATATTTAATTTAAATATTGGGTGGATAATATAAGTGGAAATTTTTATTTAAGTTATCAATTTAATAATCAGTTTCGATTTAATATCGAATATATCAAGTTATCAGAATACGAAGTTGATTGAATTAAAATTTAATTCTGAATTAAATTACAGTTCAAATGATCAATAGAAAATTCTATTTGAATTCAAATAAGAATATTAATTTATTATCACAGAATTTATTGTTTTAAAATTTGATTTAATCGATTTAAATTAATATCTGTTCCGGATGATCGAACTGGACTTCGATACTTATCCCAGTGGGTTCAGAATAGTGGTTTTACCCTAGGAATGTCATTTGTTGGGTTCAGAAAGGGATTCAGAATCAGTGTGTATTTTAATTAAAGGATACCAGTTTAATTTAAATAAAAATTAAATAAAATTTAAGGTTAAATAAAGGGACACCTCCCCCTTTAATTCTCACCGCTCCTTCCCTCATGTTCAAAAGAAACCACGTCCTTCTCTGTATCTCCACAAAGCCATGGCCTCGCTGTCTAAAATATAACCACACCGCTCCTGTTAAAATCGCAACCACCCTCTTCTATTATAAATGCCGCACCTTCCCTCATTTTGCCTCGTTTCAATTCGTTGTTCATAAATCAAAATCTTTGTTTTATTTATTTCCTCAAAGTGAAATCGGGCAAATCAAAATAGAAAAGGGGATCGAGCTTCGAAACTCGAGATCCCGTGTAGCTCGTCAACGCATTTGAACTGTTCGCGATTCAAGAAGGAAGGGGCATCGTTGTTCGAAGTCGCGTTCTAGGCTAGGGACTCGGCGGAGTTCAAAAAGGGAGGATCTGTGAGGCGTGCGACTTCTTCTGGTGGCGACGATGTTCGGATTCAAGGCAGTGTCGATGTGGAGTTTGGGAAAGCTGCTATCGCAATTTGGTTAATCGAGCGTACTAAGGAGGTGAGGTCGCGATTTAAATATTGGGGGTTCGATACTGATGTTGACACGGTTGCTGAGGGGTTCGAACTAAGGAAGTTCGACTGGTTCTTCGAAGATAAGGCTCGAACTCAGCTGTAGGGCGATCTGTGGAGATCTGGAAGTGCGGTGTTGGGAGTTCGACGTACTGTAGCCGTTCTGGGGTTGGTCAGTATGGGTCCAGATGCTGAAATGAAGAAGCACCAGTGATGAACACTAATCATTCGATGAAATGCCAGAATGAATAGTGGCAGTTTTGTTGGGGCTGATTTGCAGCAAAGCTGATCGGTGAGTGTTGAGGTTGTTCATGGATTAGTCGAATGGTTTGCAAAGTAAGGTATACATTTTTCTTTTAGAAAATTAATCCATAAGATAATTTATTGAATTTGGTTTATAGAATGTAATCGACAAATTAAAATACATAAACATAGGTGCAAGGTAATCAACTCGAGAAAATTCGTAATGGGACGATTTGTAAATTAGATGGATATTCAGCAAATAAAACCCTGGTGAGTAAAACCTCACTCACCATTTATTTAGGATTTATTTTTATATAGTTAAAAATAATTGTCGGTGCTTGTTTGAATGCTGTCTGATTGTTTTAAAATATATATTAGTTATTTAGGGCTATTATATATATATATTGGGTGATTGATTTGGTTGGATTCCCGCAGTTTCATTAGCGGATGTCCGCAGTTTCATAGCGGATGATTACCCTATACGCCCCACGCTATGATTAGTGGATGACCTTCTATACCGCGATATCCTGCCTCGAAGCAGGATGGGTATTACCATGTTGACTAACGTCTGTGGATGCAGGAAAACAGGTTGGAGGAATCCAACTGGATTCCTCAAAAATATATATTATCTGTTTGTTTGTTTGATATCATATATATTCATATATGATGTGATAAAAATCAAATGATTGAAAATTGGTTGATTGATTGTTTAAAATATCCATGGGGCTTGAATATTGATTCATAAAAATGTCGGAAAGGGTATTTGATATTTAAAAAGGAAATTCTATTTTTATAAATAGAATTTGAATTTTTAATAAAACTATAGAAAATATTAACTTATTTTGAAGGTATATAAAACAAGTAATTGAATTTATAAACTTTGTTTATAAATGAAAATATGGGATTTGATTCGAATTTATAAACTTTGTTTATAAATGGGAGATGGGATTTGAATCGAATTTATAAACTTTGTTTATAAATGAAATTTTGGGATTTGAATTGAATTTATAGACGTTGTTTATAAATGGAAAGGTGGGATTTGAATTGAAGTTATAAACGTTGTTTATAAATAATGCAGAGAATTCAAATGGACTTTGAATATAAGGAATTGAAATAGAATTTGAATAATAGAATTCAAATGGAGTTTAACTATAGAATTTGAATATAGCATTTCAAATGGAATTTGAATATAGAAATTCAAATAGGATCTATAATAAATAGATTTGGATAAATAGAAGTGGATTAGACTAAGAAGTTAATTAACAGATTTAATTAACAAATTTAGTTCAAAAGATTGGTATAGTTAAAATAGATTGGACAGGTATAGACATACAGGAGACGGGTATGGAATAAAGTATAGAAGTGAAATAAATAGAATGCCCGACAAAAAGGTACGTATTTAATTTCCATATGAGATTTTATGCGCCGTATCGGCTAGCCGTTTGGCTTTTTCTTTTTCTTTTTGAGATGAGAAGGACCGGGAAAGCTATTTGAAATTTCCTGATGCTCCCGGTACAAAGGAGGTTATGGCGAATTTTTCCGGGAATTTAAGGAGTTGGAATATTTTTAAGATAATTTGATAGTTAGAAATTAACATATCAAAATATATAGAAGTCGATAAGAAAACGAACTTAGAAATAGAATAGTATAATCAAAAAGGAAGTATAAGAATAAAATCTAGTAAGAATAGAAAGAAAAAGTGTATACGTGTTTAAAGGTAAAGAAGTAGTTGTATGTTATTGATTGTTCGAGTAAGTAGTCATATCTGTTTTGACGTTATAAATGTTATTCAGTCAAGGTCTGAGAGGTAGTTATACCCCAACTTGATTGATTGCATTATTAACAAATGAACAGTAAGATTTCAGGCTCGAAGATCAATGTTGGATAAGAGATAGTCGAATATAGTATTTGGGTTGTCGTACCGATGTTTTACACGACATCCGGTTTAACCCAAATAAATGTAAGCTTGGAAATAGAATAATAAATATTTCTAAAGTTAGGAAATAACGTGAAATGCCAATATGGTTATTGAAAATATTTGGTTAACAAATATTGATAAAAAAATAGAGAAGAGATTTAATTAATGGAATATTAATTAAAGGCTCAGTGATTGTTGGATGTTTGGATGAACACTTGTTTTATTCGATAGTTAAATCATCGACTATCGAAACACTTGTTTTTATTCGATGGTTAAATCACAGACTATCGAAGTTTTGACCATCGTTGTCAATATGGAGAGACCGGTTGGATTATTATCCGAAGAACCACTCCGTATTGGCAGTAGCGTGCGAATCAGATTATATAAAGATAATCGAAGACGGAGTAGAGTGCAAGGACTTCTTCTATTAATAGAAATAGTGCCTTCGGTTCATCCTGTTCCTGGGTGACTTGTATGGATGAATGTCTGACAGAGTATTTCCAGAAAGGGTCACATACATTGATTTCTTCAACCGTACCAAGAGTGGAAGCGGAGAAGGAAACTTCTTTTAGCTAACACGTAATGTACTGTTGAGGACGTCAATCGGTGATTTGATGGATTTGACGATGTGGCATTCGAAGTGAATCTGGTGTGATGATAAAGCGTAGCTTCTAGCCTCATCAACCGGTAAATGACAGAAATCGGGCAAGCAACATGGCTATGTAGGTCGCACCTATTAGGGTGTATAATCGCCTGATCTAGAGTTTCATTTATTTCTAAAAATCTATTGCCGATGCTGTCCCATTCGGGAAACTGTTGCTGATCCCAATCGTTGGTGATATACATTCGATACACTCAAGCGAAATGAGTGGTCGGTCATGTGTGGCTGAGTTGCAAGATGTTCTTGTTGAACTCGGTGTATTCTCCTCTAGAGATATATCAGCGGAAGGTGGTTCCATACCTTGTCATAGTTGGAAAACCAAATACCCAATACGTGCTTGCGGTTTTGAGTGTATATTATTTATATGGAACGTGAGATGCAAACGTTCCACTAGATTATATTTACTTGATTTAGGAATTTTGATATAAAGCTATCATTCCTTTCAAAAGGGATTTTGAAATGTTAAGTCAAGTGTTTGGATTCTCATAAGGGAAAAACCCGTTCCGTGTTATACGGCGTGGTCTTATGAGATATCATTTAGTTTTCTGAAACTGTTTTAAACTGTTTACTCAAACCAGTCCCATGACTGACCCGGAGTTTATTTTGTTTTGTTCTACCTAAACTCTTGGGTGCCTAAATTTGTACGGGCAGTCAAGTAGTTCAGGATTTTTCAGATATATCTAAAGGAGCTTGGAGCAGGAAGCTTCAGCGTTATCCAGTTATAGTTGTTCCGTTGTGTTGTAAGTGTTGTACTCTGATAAGTGTATGTTATACAGTTAAGATTTTGTATTTCAAAGATATGATATATTATATTTTGTTCCGCTGCGATGTGAGATTCTATGTTATTGTTTCTGTTCTTCTTCTATCTCTTTCTTCCAGAAAAAAATGTTCCGTATTTTCGTGATATTTGGGTTGGACGTATGATGTATATAGTCAACTCCGATGTTACGGAAATCTGGGTCATTACAGACTCCATCGGCTCCACATAGTCACCGATATATCTGAGGAGCCTCGCAATCCAACAACCACACAGGTGAAAATAATATAAATGTCAGGGCTGGTAGGTCACTGACACCACCCTACCTAGAAGGAAACGCATGCCCTCCCTGAGGTCCTCTCCCGTTTCTAGTTCACAACCGGGGTGTGAGGCTCGCGAATTAACGTTACACAAAGGTATGCCACACAGGCGGTGCTTTGATCATCAACCACAAGACTTTGCTTTTCAACAGAAGCCTTGTTCATTTGCCATTTAGGCATGCCACACAGGCAATTCACACCATGCGACTTATGTCTATCGATATACAACCTCTGATCTCGTACGTCTTAGAGAAGATTGAAGTAAGGGAATGGATTCCCCTTCACCAGGCAGATGTATATTTAATAGAGATCAACCAACACAGAGAAAAATCCAATGTCAAACACACAGTCCATACAAGTTCGTTCTGGGTCTGAACGAAACCGGAGGCACCTTGTACCTCGCATATCCATCGATCTCCAAGTACGTCTGGACGATCACCAACTGATTCCCTCCTCTTGGGTGTACAGCCCAATCAAGATCATCAATAATTATCCAAGTGATGTGAAGACCTCCGGTCTTCGACCACCGTCTTCATCCTCGACACATCGTCGAATCAGTTATTCAGAATGGGATAAACCCGGTCTTTCTGAATAACTCGCGTATATAATAAATAAGTGTTACACAAACACAACATACACCTCATTCCAATTCAGAATATTCTTTTATTCAAATATTCTTGTACTTTGGGAAAGGTTCCCATTAATTTTATCAAAGATAAATTCTTTAAATTTATTCTTTAATCTTCTTTTGAATATCAATTCAAATTAGTCGGGATTAGTGAACCACACCAAAGTAATCATTTATTTTATTTCCCAATCCCAACCTATTCATCCCATGAAGTAAAACTAGTCATACTACATATCTAACACCACGGTGTTATCGGTAAATTCAATTACCATTTCACGTTCAAATCTAATTAAAGATTTAACTATCGCCTAGAGAAAAACTGGTGATACTCCATTCTCGATTATTTCAATCTAATTAAAGATTCATTAAAACTCACTTGGTTTTAATCTTCCTAATAATCACTATCAATGATTATTTAACTTGGGAAATCATATCATGTCTTTAACTGGGTTAAATAACCAATGTCATTTAAAACACAGTTCGCGATAAACCCAAAATCACATTCTATTCCATCAGCCTTTAACCGTAAATTAGCAAGTGAACAATTCCTTAAGTAATAACCCCGAAGGCCGAAACCAACATCAGGTCAATACCCAAGAAACCATTCAACTTAACTAATCTTCAGTTAGTTTCTGATTTTCTTAACTCCGTTGGGTCTAAGTACGGTATTATTGAAGATACCGTTCACGACAACCCAAAATCACATTCCATTAATTATCGGGTTAAGGAACAAGTGTTATTTAAAACACCGTTCACGATAAACCCAAAAATCAATTCAAATTCAATTCCAATTAAATACCATTTAATTGGTATACTTTATTAAATCTAAATAAAAAGATTTAATCTTTTTCTCAACTGGGTTTAAGAACCATGTAAACGAAGATACCATTCACGACAAACCCAAATCCCATTTGATATTAAATACAAGGCTCGGAATAGAAAATATATCAGCTTATATTCAATATCAAATTCTACGACCAACAAATATTGTATTGGAAATAACGATATAAATATATCTTTCAAATTTCCATAACAATATCTGTATAATAACGAAATCCAACATCGAAATATTCCAAAGACAATTTCGATTTAAATCCATTTCCACTTTATACATTGGAAATTCTGGTTATTTTCAAAACCATTTCAAATCCACTATACTCATTTGAAAAATAAATGGGATTATAATTCTAGTCCAAAACTAGTTCATTTCGATAAAAATCTATTTTTATTTTTTCAAATTTGGAATTTTTCATCTCAATTATTCATAAATCATTTATTATGATTTTACACAAATTATTACTATTTTTGATAATTTTATCAAGGCCCGTACAGTCGATTTCCATCAACGGCTATCGAACTGCACTTACAACGACCTTTTCCAAATTTGATTTGGACATAATTCCAATTCCAACTGTTAGATTTCTAATTTCTAATATTCTTAGAAAGCTCTTTTCGATACGAACCCAACGGTTTTGGTTTTAGGAGAATCCGACGGTCGGATCTCCCGTAACGTCCATTCGAAGTCAATGGTCGAAATTCGCGAACTGCCGCAGCGCGCCGCGTTATATTCAGGCCATTATATATATATATATATATATCGTCTATTTCCTTTCAAAACGTATTTTATAAATCGTTTTAAATTCGTTTTCAAAACGATTTCAACTTCATATTCAATTTCTAATCAAAATTGAATATTCCATATTATCGATATATAAATGATAATATTTTCAAAACATTATATTTTGAAATCAACTCCTTTTCGATATTCATTATAAAAATGAATAAAACCAATATAAATATCGTTCACGTCAAAATGGCGCATATCTAACCAAACGGCTTTATATATTTTTCAATAACTTCATTATTCAATTCAACAAATGAATATTTTCTTCAACACATGAATTTTCTTTTATTCAACACATGAATATATATTTTATTCAACACATGAATTTTGTTTTATTCAACACATGAATATATATTTTATTCAACACATGAATTTTCTTTATTGGAATGAGACCCACTCAATTACCATATAATGTTATTTATGTGGGTTCTATACAATACGTGTATATAATAGCAATGATAAATAATCAACAATCATCCAAAGTGCACCACACAACTGCATAAGCATTAAATATAAATAATTAACGCTTACACAGTCTGTCAACCCATCGATTGACATACAACTAAACAATCGGGATTAATGTACGTCAAATATCATCCCAATACCCGTGTAGGGTTTCAATTAATCAAACACATATTTTATTTGTGCAGTTAGGCGATGTGTAAAATTTATCGTCCCAATCTATGTCAGTCAAATAGGTGTACATAAACAAATCGTTCTGATTTGTAAATTAATATTTATTTTATTTACATCAACGTTAAAAATTATATTTTTAACTATAAAATATTTTATTCCATTCCACATCACACAATCAACTTTCACAGCACATCAATCAAACAAACAAGTCATCCATGGTCTGTGGACGACGGGTGTCGGAAACTGCTAAGCACCGTCTGCATCCTAGTATATATTTCAACTAGAAATTAAATTAAAAGCGAGAAGTTATCACCATGGGGATCCACTCCGCCATTTTTATTTCTGAACGGTTTGATTTGCCCGAAATTCCTACGCCATCCTTTTCACGCTGTTCATATTAGAAATCACATTTTTAATATGATGTTTATACATTTATAAAAATCTCGTCTTTCTATTTTTAAAGATCTAACTTTTCACTTATAAAAATATAATCTTTTTATCGTTTCCTTACATATATAAAAAAAATCATATTTTTATATTTCCTATTATATAAAAATTATATTTTTATAATCTCTACTATATAAAAATCATATTTTTTTATCCATCTAAAAATATTTTCTTTCAACGATTATATATATATAAATCACATTTTTACTTTGCTAGCTTCATAATAAAAATCTTATTTTTATTTACTTCTCATACATAGAATAAAAATCAAATCTTTATCTTCTAAAAATTATATTTTTTACTTCGCTAAAAACTATACTTTTACTTTGCTAAAGATTATATTTTTATTATTTCTATAATATAAAAATCATATTTTTATACCTTTAAAAATATTTTCATGTCTCACACTAGTTAAAAATCATATTTTTAACTAGCCAAGAATATCCTCTTTAACGATCAAAATCATATCTTTTTCAGTTTAAAAATCATACATTTCGTGTTTTAAAAATCACATTTTTAATCGTAAAAACCATATTTTTATTCATAAAAATACATATCTTTATTTTTATAAAGATCATCACTTCATAATATATAAAAATCTGAACTTTATATAAAAATCAAATTTTTATTACATTAAAAACTGAGAATAAATTTAAAGCTCCTTATATATAAATCAGATTTTTATTTAAAGATTATTACATAAAAAAACTGAAATAAAAATAATTAAAATAAGGAAAACTTACTGTTAGAAGAGAGGGGGGTGCTTCGCGTTAGAGGTAGGCAGAGGGTGGTGCTACGCCATTTTGGTGGCAGCGGCGGCTTGCTGGGCGGAGGCGCGGGGGTTACGATGCTCGTGGGAGGTGGCGGCTAGGTCTAAATCGTGGAAGGGGGGTTCGGTTTAGAGGAGCAGGAGGCTACGGGGGAGGAGAGAAGGGAGGGTAGGCGCTGCTGGGTGGCTCGCCTCCGGCGCGCGACGAACGGTGGAGCTGTGCTCCGCCGCCTCCTCCTTTTCTTTCTTTCTTTTTTTTTTCTTTGATTTCGGGTTTGATTGTCAACGTAAGGGCGGGGGGAGAGAAAGTAGAGGGAGGGGCTTAAGGAAAATATTTATATTATATTATATATTTATATTTATATTTATTTATTTGCCCAAAAAGCTACTTGTTAATTGAACACCAAACCGATCTCGGCAACTGTTGTCCCTAGCTAATTACCCCCATTCCGAACACAATGAGATATGTTTCGTAAGACAATTTGCTTGTTTCTTTTCTGTTTAGATTGGCAATGTAAATAAGTATATATTCAATTTGAACACGCATTTCAATTTACCGGGGCCACATACGGACTTTAAAAATTCCAAAAATAATAATTTCTAGCTTCGTATTGACGATACGGTCCTAGAAAAATTAATTTCGTCAAATTCTGATACCACTTGAAAAATGGTCTTTTCTGGTTGATTAAAATCAACTAAAACTAGTCAAACGCGTTTTCCTTTGCCAAACTCACGTATAGATTCAGAAAATTACAAATTTTGAAACCTAGCAATAACTTGACATCCTGGATCCAACAAAAGTGGCTTCGTCGAAAACAGTGTTCATTTGCAAAATCTCCATTTTTAAGGGCCAGAATTCCATAGCGACTATTCTGAATTTTCAACTGGGCATAGCTTTTTATCCCCGCTATGAAATTTCAATTTTTTGGATTCGTTGGAAAGATATTCTCAAATAGATTCTAATATTTTTTGTTTCGCTAAAATCCGGTTTATTTTGGATCCTGTACGTTCAACTGAAATTTGAAATCGAATTTTCAAACTACCGCGCCATTTTCAATTCCTTTTATAATTAAAATAAAATATTTATTTTCTAACGACGATCTATATAAATATATACATTCTAATTTTATTCGAAATAAATTTATCGTCGTCATTATTTAAAATGATTCATTTTAAATATTTGAAATTCACTAAAATTGCCAAAATAAAAATTTTTAATTGGCTCGGATTTTCTGGGTTGTTACAATCTCCCCCACTTAAAACTTTTCGTCCCTGAAAAGTAACGAAGCTGAAAGTTGTTTTACTAATCAACTCAACTTCCATTATTTTCTTTATGGCTTAAGTTTTTCAAGTTTTCAGTTTCTAAGAACTTTTCAAATTTTTCAAAAATTTGGCTAACACCCTAAATTTTCGAAAAATTTCACCATTACCTCCCCTGCACCGGGAGCTTCGGGATATTTCAAATAGCCTCCCATGGCCCTCACCAATCCAAAAGAAAAAGAAAAAACCAAGCAACTAGCCAATCGGCTCATAAAATCATCCAAAACCCAAGAAATTAGTAAACATGTACCTGTTTGTCGGGCAAACAATTTTATTCCTCTTCTCTAGCCTCCTTGCTATGACCTGTTCAATGTAAGTACATGTACATGCATGCAAATGCGATAAATTTTCAATACAATCCACTGTTTGGTTCAATTTGGCTAAAGGTTCAACATTTAAATTAATCAAAGAACACAACCAGCAATCAATTAGTTGATTATCTTTTCAAACACACAATTTTGATACGTATACAGAAAATCATGTTTTTGATGTCAAATCACAGCAATAGACCCTATTTAATTTTGGTTCTGACACCAATCTATTGGAATCATATAGAAATCCCACTTTCGAAACACGAAAATAAATTCTGATGATGACGCGTCAATCATCAGAATCATGTCTGAGCGGCTAGAGTGTGATTCTATATCTATCCAGTATATTAAAACTTCGAGTACACGTGGATCAGACGTATACGCAAAATCTTTATATACTAGATTGTCCAAATTCAATATAAAATAAATAATCAAATACGAATAATTTATTTAAATTTTCAAAACAAAATTTGTTTTCATTTTAAAAATATACTCTTCACACTCGTCCTAGGATACTACTGATCACATCTCTAACGAGTCATTCTCATTGGATATTACTAATAAAATCTCTGACGAATTCTTTCGTATGGTTCTAATGTGTCTTGTTCTCGAGCTCTGTAAACCAGAGCTCTGATACCAAGCTGTTACGACCCGAACTTCCCCGTGAAGGAAGGCCCGGATTGAATTGAGAACAAGCCACATCGGGACACAAACAGAAGAACATTTTATTGCTTATTACAACAATTCATCAGAATACAAGATTATACAGAGTATGAATAAATATTACACATTCGATAAATATCAGAGATTTACAAATTACAATGCAGTGGAAAAATAATACAAAACACAACTGAAAAAGATACACGGATACAGAGCTTTCCGGATATCATTCCAGCTGTAAACCAGGTTCCTGTGAATATAAATCTGCAAAACCAAAAGTACTAGCTGCCCATATGAAAAATAGGGGCACCCAGAGTTTATGTTAAAACAATAAACTCCACACCAGTCACATGACTGTGCTAGAGTTTATTGTTTTAACTTAAAATTTGAGTGCCTCTATTTTCCACACGGGCAGCTAGTAGTTTTGGTTTTGCAGATTTATATTCACCGGAACCTGATTTACAGCTGGAATTATATCCGGAAAGCTCTGTATCCGTATATCTATTTCTGTTGTGTTTTGTATTATTTTTCTGCTGCATTGTAATTTGTAAATCTCTGATATTTATCGAATGTGTAATATTTATTCATACTCTGTATAATCTTTTATTCTGATGAATTGTTGTAATAAGCAATGAAATGTTCTTCTGTTTGTGTCCCGATGTGGCTTGTTCTCAATTCAATGCGGGCCTTCCTTCATGGGGAAGTTCGGGTCGTAACAGCTAGTCTTGGTAAAGAAGAAATTAAATCTCTTATATCTATAACCATATGCCATAGAAAAGTCCAATCCAATCATTTTAGTTGTTGTATGCATGCAAATCCTGAATGTTGTCTCTGTAGATCTAAGTCTCAACAGCATTCCCCCATTATATGCTTATATCAAATTGATTATAGAAACATCAGTTTTAATGGGGGGATCCCTCACTACAAGAAAAATGATTTTTTTTTTTTGTCGCACTCAAAAAACACTTCTAAGTAAGTGAAACCTAGCACCATAAAAGTTCAACTTTGCTCTTTGAACGTCCAGTACTTGCACAAGTGAAAGCACAACATATAGTCAGACAGATCCTCCCTGAGCTCACAACAAGAGTGTTATGACCTTGTTGTTGTTGCTGCATTTGTTGAAATCTCTACAGCAACATTTCCATTTGACCAGAGGTCATATCACGAAACTGCACCTAAATTTAAAACATAAAGTCCACATTAAAATATGAAGGTTCAGTAATGCACTGCATAAGTTGCACCAGTTATGCAGGTACGTATACAACCTATGTATTAAATCAGACAGACTAAAACTCTAAGACACTGCACCTAAAGTGCTATATACAACATACCTCATTTTGAGTCGGAAAAGCAGGTGAAGCTTATGGGCTCCACTGAGCATCAGCAGGAATCGAAGGTGACTAAACCCTCCAACCAAAACCTAGATTTTCTACTGTACCATTACCATCATTCAAAATTTCCACATCATTAGTTCTATTTCCCACAGGAGAAATCAAAGGTGGAGTAACAGGCCCGGTTGCTCTATCATCAGCACTTGGATTGATCCTTTTATTAACATTATAAGTTTTATTGATTACGACTAAATACATAATAAGAATGTGTTATGATAGAATAAAATAAAAACATCAAAGAAAAATATATAGTAGCTAACAAATAACAATGAACACGCACATTATGTGGTATAATAAATTATTTTATTAGCACAATTACTATAATAATTTCTTCGATCAAAAATGTACAACAAATTCTTGGTACAAATGTATAATTTCAAAATTCACACCTTTTAAAACGCATGTATGTTATCAAAGCTTTTGTTTTGTTAGATTAACCCAGCTCTTGTCTTCACTATAATCATTGATAACATCAACTTGTTGTTGTTTTGCATCTAGCTATAATACTAGTGTGTACCTAGCACATATTTAAATGATGGTCCAGATTGACATATAATAGAAAATTTGAAATAAACAATTGTTACATAATTTGGAAGAAGCTGATGCTCTGTTTAAAATAATGTAATGATTAGCATGTCTCTATTTTCTATTTTACATGTTTTAGGTTCATTGAATATGTTATTTTTTTTGCATGACTTCGGTTACTTTGAGATCTGAAACAGTGTCTGAAATTATAGTAATAATAGCTTTGCTTATACCAGGCGAGGATTCTTTGTTTTCCCTTTCTTTCCAGAAAAGCCTTCAGCTTCGACTTCAAAAGTATCAATCTGATTTTCAAGATCTCCAACCTATTATAGTAAGAATGCATATTATTCAGAACTAGTCAGTATAAACACAAACAAGCCATAGGAGTACACACCTGTAAGTTCAGCAAACACGACTTATTACAGGATTGGTATATTGGCAAATGTCTGATGTCTATATCAATCAGGATAAGAATTCAGCATGGATTTACAATAGAGGTGAGATATAATGACAGGCTAAAACAATGCACCTTCAGATGCAGACTTACAGATTATAATGGCGTAGAGAAAATGATGCAAGCATGGCATATTCACATTTCTCATATATTTGAATACAAATACAACATGCATTTTTCAAGCGTTAACTTCATGCATTGAATAATTTATAAACGAACTCACCTGGCAATTCGCTAGTTCTATTTAGAAACATGATACACAGATCAAAGTACGAGCCAACATTTTAGCAAAGTGTAACTAACATTAATGAAAAGTACCACTGGCTAGCCAACCAATCTCCAGAAATACACAATCACAAAACCACTATAAAATAAAAAGAGAAAAAAACATATAACACATACGGTAATAAATAACAATAAAGAATAAGATGATGGAACATCCAATTTACCCACACATACGCGCGTGCGCTATAACAGTTAATAATTGCAGATATACTAGTACAAAACTGAAACATCAAACCGCATTTCGACATAGTTAGGGTGTGTTCTTTGTAAGCGGAAGCGTAGAATTTGAGCGGAGAATTTAAGCGGAGTATTATAGCGGAGAATGGTAGTTAGCGGACCATGCGTTTGGCGGTTTAAGCAGAGTATTTTATTTATATTTTGTAATTTAACTAATTACAGATTAAAACATAACATTATAATTATTGCAGAATAACACAGTTAACAAAACATAACAGTCTATTACATAAAAACAATACATAAAGTGATAAATTGCATAAATACAAAAAAAATAGCTAAAGTGATACATTGCAGAAATACGAAAAAAGTAGATAAAGTGATAAATTGCATAAATATATTAGTGCAATCCTGTTGCAACAAGCTCGTCTCTTATTCTATCGCGATGCACTGCCATATCAGCGCTGCCTTGATAGCGATGAGCCGGTGCTAGGTCATTATTGTCTATGTTTCGCACGTCGGCGTATTCTTATTCGTACTCATCTGGAATAAGATTTTGATCATCGTTATATGCCATAAAATCTGGATCACCCATATTATATTTGCGTATATAATTGTGTATAGCCATCATAGAAACAACAACAATTTTTGTTTGAGCTTCGAACTTGTAGGTTGCCATATTTCTGAGTATAACAAATTTCTTTTTCCATATTCCGAATGTCCTCTCAATTGCCATACGTAAACTAGAATGGTAGAAATTAAAATTTTCATTATTCGATTTCTGTTGATTTGTGGTCATACGAAACTGGGGGATGTGATATCTAACATTTCGATATGGTGGTATATACGCAATTGTGAGTGGAAAACCAGAATCCACAACATAATACTGGCCAAGAAGAGGATGACGAAAATTTGAACTTCTGTCATTCACCACGGAATTAAAAATTCGACCGTCGTGTGTAGTACCTTCCCATCCAGATACAACATACGTAAATAGTAAATCGAACGAATATGCAGCCAAAATATTCTGTGTAGCATATCTTTTTCGTCCGATAAACGGAACAATTCGATCTGGAGGCAAGTGTGCCATAACATGTGTGCCGTCTATGGCACCAATACAGTTTTTAAAGTATGGATAGTAACGGTTTTCATTGCTAATTTCAGCAGGAATTGAGTTAAATTGAGGATCAACCGGTTTTATAATAGCAGTAGATAATACTAGGACAACATTCAAAACAACATGAAAATAATTAAAGATTGTGCAACCTGACCTTTGAAATCTTTCAGCCACTTGTCTGTTAGAATTAGCGGTGGCAATAGTCCATAAAAAAATCCCAACCGCTTCTCGAACAGTAACATTTTCTGTTGTGGTCAATCCCCAACTTTCCAGCCTATTGCATAACGAAAGAAAACATAACCGTTTCATACGAAACTGCCTTTGACATCTTGCTTGATGACCGTTAAGTATGTCATCTATCCACATCAAACCAGTATATGTCGAAGTATAAATCCGGCGTCCTATTTCGCTTCGTCTATTACGTAAGTACACTCCAATTAGGATAATATATTCTAAATCTTCTGAATCGGAATCACCATCATTTGGAAATGGATTCTCCATTGAAAAAAAAAAATAGAAGAGGAAGAGGATAGAGAAGATGAGAGGCGAGGCTAGAAGAAGGTGTTATAAGAGTGAGTTGGAGAGGTGAGGAGTTGAGCCAACGACTCAAAACTGAGTTGGCTACGGATGCGTCCAACGCGTTGGACGCGTCCGTAGCCAACGACTCAACTTTGAGCTGTTGGCTCACTGGCTTGAAAAGGTCCGTTGGCCAATGGACGCGTTGGACGCATTGGACGCGTCCAACGCTTCCGTTGGCCAATGGACCTGTTTAAAGAAAAATAACGCACCCTTAGACTTATGATAATCAAATACACGTTGCAACATTAGCTAGTCCAACACTAAAAAGACAAAATCAATCAACGAAATTACCTTTTTATATTTTATCTCACTAGACTGAATCCAAGTCTTAATATGGTCACGAAACCTCTGTAACTTCTTAATCTCCTTCTTCAAATCAGCTTCAAATTTCTCTTTCTGATTTGCATTCTCCATATCATAAACCTAAAAACAAAATTGAAGAAAATCACTAAAAATTATCAAATGTTCAAAAACTAACATGAAGTGAAGAAATCAGAGCTCTTCGTCAACTAAACCTTGTTCAAGATGTTGTCGAATACATCAACCCCTTCTTGGACCCTTTCCAACACTCTATTGATCTCCCCTTATAGTTTTCTACTAGCTCCCATGATATATTTTTGTAGAAATCAAGTTAGTTCATCAAAAATTCAGATCAATTCAGTGGCTTATTTGTGAATTTGAAACAACTGCAATTGCATGACTAGATAGAGAGATGTAAAAAAATTGAGTAGTAAAAAGTTCAATATTGGCAGGTATGCCCTAGAGTTAGGGAGTAAAAATTACCTTCGAAAGCAAAACTAAATTGAAAGCTATAAAAAAAGATGACGTTGAACCAATTTCTAAACGCGCATGCAAAGTAAGATTCAACAATAATTAGAAACATATATTGCAACACTAAAGAGATCTACCATAATACTTAATACAATAACCGAATTCAAAGAAAGAAGCTTACAATTTTCTGACGAATTGAGTGACAATGTAAACAAATCTAAAGTGATAAAAAGCTAGATCCAAACGATGTCAAAACACATCAAATCCAAATAATATAAAATAAGGAGATATATCAGATAGACTAGAGTATACCTCATATTTGTTGTGATTTGTGACATAAAATCACATATGTTGATAGAGACGAGACGTGGATGTGCTTGGCGGTACAGGAGATGGTGCAACAACAGAAAGAAGATTAGAAGGAGTAGTTTGGCGTTTGAGCGGATTTATTGCTGGATGTTGACCCGGTCTTTCTGTGACTTATCTGCGAGTATTGAGGGGATATCTTCCTAATATATCTCGAAGAGGAAAATTGGATATTTTTCCTAGGCCTTCTATTCTCCTATAAAAGCAGCACATTGGGTTGGATTAATGGATGACCGAATAGAGTGGTGGCTGCGTGCCTCTAGGGCTTGGTGCCCTAGACAGGATTGGTCCCTCCCAGTTAATCCAAGGGTTAGCCGTCGTTCTTCGTTGTTTTCCTTCTCCAACAAAGAGTGTTAGTCATCTAGATATTCTTTCCCTTTCTCAATAAGGTTATTGATTCTTGTAATTTTGTTTATTGTTGGTTTTGATCCATTGAGTGTATTTGTTTTTGTGAATCAATAAAGAGAGTGGTTGGGTGGAATATCTTGTGTTTGTGCGTGTGATTTCATATCTGTGTTTGTTTCCATAGAAATCATCTTTAAGTAATTTGGTGAATAAGTTCCTGGTCACTTCCGCAAAGGCGCAGTTTTCATAACAGTTGGTATCAGAGCTAGATCATCGCAAAGCTTATAGTGATTTTGGATTGAAAAAAAAAATTGATTCTTGCTCGGAAAAAATTGATTTTTTGTTGAAAAAATTGAATTTTTTTATGTCGGATATGATGGCACTGTTGGTGATGACTAATTTTCATTGGGGATTTGAAGGCCTCAATTGTTTAGTTGATGGAGATGAAGAGAAGCCCTCAGATGTAGATTAGGGAAGATGGAAGAAGACAAAGATGTTGGCAATTGGTTTGATTTGCCTATACCTTGGTGATTTGGTTCGTGTTTTCGATAGGGGTCTTCACGTTGATGATGCTCGAGAGATCCGGAGTGATCGAGGAAGGAGCTCAGATCAAGTGGTGGACAGGTGTCGTTGTGGAATTACAAGCACTTTTAGACCGTTGTTTGATGCACGGTGCAGCTCAGGTGGTAGATGCATCTTTTGCAGGCAGTGATTTGTGTTTGTAATTGAGGTGTGGTCGTAGTCCTTTCAAATCGACTGGATGTATCTAGTTGCCCGGAAATCGTGGTTAGTTTAATTGAGAGAAGGTGTCTTTGAAAGAGCTGGATGACTTGTTTGGTGATTGTTGGAGTGTTGATATGATTTTAGATTAAGGTGGAGCACTGTGATGGTGATTTCACATGTCCATGGAAGTCGGTTGACTTGTTGTTGATGTGATTTCATATTAAGGTGGAGTGTTGTGATTTGTGACATAAAATCACATATGTTGATAGAGACGAGGCGTGGTTGTGCTTGGCAGTAGAGGAGATGGTGCAGCAACAGAAAGAAAGTTAGAAGGAGTAGTTTGGCATTTGAGCGGATTTATTACTGGATTTTGACCCGGTCTTTCTGACTTATCTGCAAGTATTGGGGGGATATATTCCTAATATATCTCTAAGAGAAAAATTGGATATTTTTCCTGGGCCTTCTATTCTCCTATAAAAGCAGCACATTGGGTTGAATTAATGGATGACCGTTGGTGGCTGCGTGCCTCTAGGGCTTGGTGCCCTAGACAGGATTGGTTCCTCCCAGTTAATCCAAGGGTTAGCCGTCGTTCTTCATTGTTCTCCTTCTCCAACAAAGACTGTTAGTCATCTAGATATTTTTTTCCCTTTCTCAATAAGGTTATTGATTCCTGTAATTTTATTTATTGTTGTTTTTGATCCATTGAGTGTAAACAAAATTTATTTTTGTGAATCAATAAATAGGGTGGTTGGGTGGAATATCTTGTGTTTGTGCATGTGATTTCATATCTGTGTTTGTTTCCATAGAAATCATCTTTAATTAATTGGGTGAATAAGATCTTGGTCGCTTCCGTAAAGGCGTAGTTTTCATAACAGTCTTTAAGCATATGAAGCAGCGTAGTCTTTCCGGCATTATCAAGCCCTTAAAAAAATGTATACGAAAATAATATAAATCAAAGTACCTGAAGGATTGAATTAGGGTACGACGAAATTGAAAACCCACAAGAATTAGGGCATGTAAATGGTAAGAACGAGGGATTATGTCAGAATAACGAGGGAATTGGAAATAAGAGGAAACAAAAAAGGAAAAGCGGCTTTATTTTAGCTGGCTTCGGTGATGTTGTTGAGTGACGATGGCATGAGGAAAGTTAATTAATCGGCAGGATGAAATTTCTCCGCTAGAGCGATTGGAGGGAAAAGGAATGAGGGTTGAAAAATTCCAAGCATAAGGGGGAAGAATAGAAAATAGGTTATGTTTATTTTCGACCACGCAGACTATTTTTTCTTAGGCGGGAAGCCGAAATATTTTTTTTCGCATTTATATTGTGAGTGAAAACACTTTTGCTTGCATTTTGCGAATAAACGCACTGACTTTTGCAACAAAAAATCATTTTTTTTTGTAGTTCCTATCAATAGAGAAATAAAGATGCAGCTTCTAATGCTCTTTCTTCCACCTAAGAGTAAAAAGGAAGGCTTCCTGACGTCTACACAGAAAGAAAGGGGTGAACTCCTTCCATCTTGGGTTTAGTTTCCCTGCCTGCTTTGTCTCAACAAAAGCTTTTTTGTATGAAAAGGAAAGGCTCAGTGACAACCTGTCAATCGTCATCGCCTGGCCTCTCTTAAACATTTGGTCTGACGGTCTCTGAGTACTACCTAACTAGTGCCAAACAACATAAGACTCCTCTTAGATATTTTACACCTAAAATGAGTTCTAAGAGGAAAGATAAACAATATTATGAATTCATTGAGTGTACATTCAGAGATGGAAAAAATGGCTTCTTACCCTTATTTATGTGTGAAGGATCTAGTAGGTCAGGTAGCTTCTGCTATCTTTTTTTCCATTTGGATTTTTTATCCTCCTAATGTTTTGGGGAATCCTGACAATTATATACCTGCTAATCCAATGGCCAACAACAAAAGCTACAAAAAAAAAAACGTGATACTGCTAGAAAGTATAGTTTCAATATTGCCTATGCGTAATCCTTTGTAAAGACATTGAGGCAAACATTTCTTGAGAAGAGATGGGAAACATTCTCAATATCATTTGATCGAATAGATTCCTCAGCTCCTTGTTGTTTTAAACCCTCCCCTTCAATTGGCCTTTTCTCACGAAAAGCGGACATGAGATAACAAATCATTTTTAAAACAATTTCATAAAGGCAGAAGATATGAAGAAATGGTGTAAATTGGAATGGGAAAAGCTACCTATTTATAGATTCACAAAGTCAACCCCAACCTTTAGATTCTAGGATTTTAATCCAAACCGTACACATAGCGCTAAGTCAGCAACAAATATAGACAGAAAATCAGTCCAGATTCACAGAACGAACCTGCCCAAATCTGTTGTGGGTCGACCCACTAACTTTTCTATTTTCACCACAAGTCACTCTCATGAATAGTTTTAGCACGAAAATTTGAATGAACAACCCATTTCCTTTGTTTACTTACATCAATTTTCAAATTTACTAATGGAACTTGTCTCATAGTAATGCAAATATAACAAACAAAGTATCAACATAGCTTTTACTTCTAATAATGCGATATTCAGATATTCACATGGCTCTTGTGATATGTGTGTATGTGAGCGAGAAATATATAAAAGGAAAACATGCACGTTTCAAATAGTTTACAGCTGGAGGTGTAAATTTCGTTTTGCAACGTGTGCAAGTCCGGTGACAGACATAATTGCAAAACCACATGAAAGATCAAAACAATTATGACTATCACTTATCAGAAAATAATAGGTAAAATAATTGAGAAACTATACGTTTAAAAACATTCTACAACCTAGCAGAATGTACTAGAAAACATAGAAGCCAAATGGACGTTGATAGGTTGAAAATCTATTATGTAGAATTTATTTCCGCAAACAATATAAATTATTCATTTCTCATTAAAATTTCATTTTATTAAATTTGTAAAGCAGAATTAAGGTGCTCATTCTTTTGAGAATATGGTAATGAATAAATTTAATGGTAGCTTTCTTGAATTTAAAATTCACTTATATCTTGTAATAAATTAAATTTTAAGTCCTTTTTTAAATTAGTTTTTATATATACTTATGAACATATGTTTATATCAAAATAGTTTACCTTATATGTACAATTTTTATATTCTCTTTAAAAAGATCTTCAATTTTTACTATTTTTTTTTAAAAAAAGGCATCCTGCTGAGATTATTTTACTCCATATTTATTATATAATTGCTTTGAATATTTTACTACCTATTATGAATATTTTTTAATTAAACACTTATCTTTAAGTAGCCTTTTAATCTCTTTCATTAGTATCATTAACCTAAGTCCAGAAATCAATGTATATTGGCTTTGTTTGATTCAAATAATTTATAATACATGTGTATATGCATAATAGTTAGATTTTACTTTAAATATCTTCTACAACAATACATATCATCAAACCATTCTGCATATTATTATCATTACCCATCTTATTTCATATCATACATCATTATTAAACATTACAATGCATCTCAAATTTAAATCATCCATATCACAAGTTGCATTTCATTCAATAAATCACTTCATATAGTTTTGCATATGACATATTGCATTATAACCAACACACTATATTACATGTTAACTTTAACTCCATAAATAACAAATATATAATATGAGAAGTTTTTATCTAATTGGAAATAAAGATTATTATCAAATACATAACTTTACTTTGTCGACTTGTTTGGCCTGATTTGATTGAATTGATTGGCTTGTTTGGTTTGTTTGATTTGTTTGACTTGAATAACTTGATTGACTTACTTGACATAGTTAAATTTCATTAGCGATTGATAGATTTGTTAGAAAAATACTTATGCATTTGTAGTGGATAGGAGCTTTATAAGTTTTTAGGAAAAATAGAAGTTATAAGAAATGTTTGGCTTTATATTTTGATGACAACAATACTTAAATTGTTGATTGTTTGGATTAAATTGTTTGAATATTGACTTATCATTACTTGACTTATATTACTTTAAGTTGTAAGTCTAGATTAAAGTCTTAAGGTAATTAGAGTTTAGGCTAGGTCTAGTCTCTTGTATTAGATTAAAGGGAAGCTTGATACTTTCTAGGATTAGTTGAAGTTTCAAGAAGTGTTTTTGAATTGACATATATTTTTGCTTTGGTTAATTTGATTTAGATTGATTATTTAAATTGCTTGTTTGTTTGAATTGCTTGATTGGATTGATTTGCTTATTTAAATTGATTGGATTGATTTGCTTATTTAAATTGATTGGATTGCTTAGTTTATTATCCTTCTACTTTAGACTACTATAGTCATAATTTTAGAGGGAGTTATAATATTTTAAATCTAGAATCATAAATTTAGAGGTAAATACAAGGTTATTTCAGGGAATATTATAGCATAGATTTACGATTTAGTATAAGAATATATTAGCACAAGGATATAAAATCACTACAAGAAAATGTCCTTTTTATAGCGTTTAAAAAACGCTATAAAAGGGTATGATGGCATTTTTATAAACGCTGTATATCAACATGTTGTAACATGTCAAGGGTCTATAACAACAACCTAATAATCGCTATAAAAAACATGCTATAAATGATGTTACTCATAGCGTTTCAAAATTGCTATTAAATGGATGATTTATAACATACAAATTCCTATTTATAGCGTTTGTTGTTTGCTATAAATTTTTTATGCAGAGTTGTGGTTTATGTTGCTAATATTTATGAAGACATTTAATTGTTATCTATGGCAACTATAAACGCTATAAATAAACATTGGTTGATTATTGTAGCAACTACAGATGTTTTAGAATTTCATAGCCAGATTATTATAGCTACTATGACGCTATAGAAAGTTTAATTTAGTATTTTATAGCATTTTTTGCATGCCATGATTTAATTATTGCAGAATATTTTTATTACACTAGCATAATGCTATAATACGTATAACCATTATTAAAAGTATTTCATACACGATATTAAGCATATAAATATTTGTAATCAAAAGTATGCCATACAAAGTTCAAAGCATATAAATATTTATCAAAAGTAACAACTCATACAATCATTGCTAACTAAAAAATACATACTAAAAAGAACAATCCATACAACCGTAGCTACCCAAAATGATACATAGTAAAAGTAAGACGTATGGACATCAACACAAAATACATCTAAAGGAGAATGAGTGCGACAACATATTATCTCATGTCTTTCACCTAGCGTAAACCTAGGGCATCATAAAGCACCTGTCATAAAAAACATGTCTATTAGCCATAAGATCCGAACATGCAGAGTCTAATGTTTAGTATAAGAAAGTACGCTGGCCATCTGAAACTAGTACAAACTATTAAGAATGCTGTCATATTCTAATGGAATGCCCTAGAATTTAACAAAATTTGGATGCATTTTGATGTGCCAATCACAGATGTGTAGAATTGACATGTTAAAAAAATTAAAAATGTTGAACGCTTCTATAAGAACAACAGATGTATGAAGAATCATATAATGTAACCCCCTCAAATTGAGAGTATGCCCAGCTACTGGACTATGCTCAATTTCGTTGAGTTTCAACGAAACTGAGCAATGCTCAGTTAACTAGAAACTGAGCATAAAGCCAAGTTTCATTGAAACTGAGCTTTTCGTTGCTCAGTTTCTTTGAAACTAATCAAAAAGGAAACCAAGTCATTGCTCAGTTTCAAAGGAAACTGAGCTCTGCTCGGTTTCAAAGCAAAGAAACTAAGCTCTGCTCAGTTCAACGAATTGAGCATATAATACCTGCCCCAATTGCTAGCATTGTAATTTTATATTTTGGACGAAGAATAACAATGAACAAAAATACAGGATCAACAAACATCATAATAGAATTTGCTTCAATATCTTCCCCATTTGCTCAAACCCCAAATAACAACAGGCCCAGTAGCAGCAAAGTTCACTACCCTTATTGTTTTCTACAAGAGGGGAAAAACAGACTGAAATCAAGCACAGTGTGTTTGTACTTTAAAACTTGATGTATAGATAAGTGCATACGTCTTTTACTGCGGTTTCTCATCGATTATTGCAGAGCAACCTTTTTTCCAAGTTCATTCAGCAAAGGAGTTAGTGCCAGTGAGAGCATGACTACGATAACTAAAAGTTCATTCATCTCAAGCGGCAATACTCCAAGCCTGTTTAAAATATTATACCAAATTGAACATGTAAATAAATATTTATAGGATTCAATTGCAACTGCAAGTTTTAAGTAATAGTTGCCAGCTGCTAGTGAGTCCATGTAATCCTTTTTCTGTTGTTATCCCATAAACATCCAGCTCAATATATTTTACATATTTAAAACATCCATATATTTGTCCAGACACATGTATAGTCCCGCACATCTGACATTAAAGTTCAACCAATAATTGCATAATAAAATATTCACATGCATACTCTTGCACCTACGCTTAATACCAAGTTTATTTATGATTGTTAAATAGCAAAATCTTTTTTCCTTGTTAGTACCATTGTTTTCTTTAGTTTATCAATAAAATAAACAATCGCTCTACATTGAATTTACTGTACTACTTTATCTCTTTTGGGTTGTACCAATGTAGAATATGCAAACCAATATAAGTGTTGAAGCGAAAAAGTTTGAATTGCACCTCAAACGTACCAAAATGCAAAGCACTCTCACAACTATTTTCATGATCAAACATCTCAGCAAATCCGTGCACACTAGCTTCGTCTTCTTTTGAATCGTTCTCCCATTTCCCCTCATGCAACCTGCAAAACATATAATATCTATCAAACATGTGCGTAAAATACATGACAGCTTATGAAAAATTTAGCAGTAAAGCCTCCAGTGTTAAATCTTTATACACAACACTACTTGGTAATGGCTGAAGACGGCTTTATAATGACGAACTAGTTACTGATGCCT
Organism: Allium sativum; assembly: GCA_030737875.1. Taxonomy (NCBI): domain Eukaryota; kingdom Viridiplantae; phylum Streptophyta; class Magnoliopsida; order Asparagales; family Amaryllidaceae; genus Allium; species Allium sativum. The sequence continues at coordinate 363,101,705 of CM060916.1, read as the reverse complement.
ATAATGTTACAAAGTGGCAAAAATATGTTGTTGTTATTAGATCCTGATCAGCAAATTTCTCTAACTAATTAGCTCGAGGGATTGTTGTCGAACATTCAGTTTGTGTATACATATATAGATCATGGTTAGCTGGTTAATAAACAAAGACCATTTGCATTAGTTTAACTAAAATTTAATCATACCAAATTCCATTGCATTATATGGCCGTAATTGCAAAGCCCTCTGATAGCAAATGATAGCCTTCTTAGGCATACCCAAAGTCTAGAAAAACGAAAAGAAATATTCATTTTCTCCGAAGCCAATTAGCAGTGGTGATAATTGGATGCGACTATCACAATTCATGGATGCTTACGCACACACACACATATACATACATACACACACATATGCACTTACCTTGGTTGATTTACGTTGGTGATGGAACACGATTTTCGTTAAGTATATGGAAAGAATGCGGACCTTGTTTGAATGCATGCCCACATGCATGTTTGTAGGTGTGCAATTTTTATATGTGTGTACGTCTACGATTGATCATCGAAGGGAAAGTTGATAAATGAAACATTTCACCCTAACCCATTTGGGTAGCATAGATACCTTGGTTGATTTATGTCAGAGAGGGGTTCAGATGTATCAGGCGCAAGACGCGTGGAACCTGTGTGTTCACATACATGTGCATGCATGCATGTGTGTGCAGGGGCGGAGCCACGTTTACCGTGACCTGGGCACGTGCCCCCCAACCCAGGAATTCAAACAACGAAAAAAAATCAGCCCACATAACAGAACGCAATGAAGGAAGGAAAAAAGAAACTAAAAATAGAAATCTATCTCCTCAAACCCAACAAAAAAAAAACTAATGGCTCTTTGTCTCCATCGAACCACTGTTCTACAACACTTGACCTCCTTAGAACAACTGCGTGCTACTTGCTCTCCTCCTCCGTAGGACTGCTGGTGGTGCAAATGGGTGGTGATTGATTTCATTCTACTGATTTGATTTATGCGATTTTTCATAGGGATTTAATATTATCGATTTTTTGAAATTTTGTTTTGATAAAAATGTGTTGCTGCGTCAATTTTTTGCTGTAGAACCAATTTCTGTTTGTGAAAATTTGGGGGTTACTAGTTTGGATGGTCTGTTGGTTGATTTAGTGGCGTTAGGGATGACAATTTGTTTGATTTGGACGGATGAGCAATTCTAGTGTGCATTAGGAGGTGGGGGGGGGGGGGGGATGGGTGGCTACCGCTTCCGAACCCCCTTTAGGGATGGCAATGGGGTGGGTCTAGGGTCCAAACCCGCTTGACCCGCCCCTGTTTTGACCCATTTAGACCCGCCCCATAGGGTCTTCGGGGCGGGTAGACCCGCGACCCGCTTTTGGAGGTTCGGGTCTAGGGTCGGGTGTGGGGCATGGTTAACCCGCCCCAACCCGACCCGCATGATCGAAACATCGTTCAAACTCTTTATAACTACAACTATTACTTGTTAATCTTCTTAGATTTACATAGTTATAACTTGAATGGTATATTCTTTTAATTGAAAACTATAAAATTTTCATCGTATTAAGTTACATCAATGATAATCATACAATAACAAATGCATACATTTTGAACTATTATCTTACAACTCATTTTATAATATTCTCTTGTCATTGTGAACACATTATAATATGCATATAATTTATAATTTAGTGATAAAAAATATAAATATATAAATTTGTGTACACTAGAACATAATATCACCGGGTCGCGGGGCGGGTCGGGTCTACCCTGACCCGTACGGGTTTCGGGTATGGGGCAAAATTCCAGACCCGCACCGGGTCTACGGGGCGGGTCTGGGGCGGGGTTTAAAAAGTCCGGGTCGGGTCTGGGGCATGAGAAACCCGCCCCAACCCGCCCCATTGCCATTCCTAACCCCCTTTCTCGATATCTTGCCCTCCATGCTCATCTTCTAGCTACGCCACTGTGTGTGTATATGTGTGTGTGCGCGTGTGTTTAAATGTATATTTAGGAACTCATTCAGTAATGAAGCAATGAACATTGCATAGAGATGCTAGTAAATCAAGTTGTAGATGATTAATAAGTAAAACATAGCTATTACCTTTACTTTATCTGGAGGTGCTAATGTTCCATGTTGTGGAGGGCATGTGAAGTACCGTTTCCCTTTAACCCTATAATAATTGACGAGAGTTAGTTAAAGATGTGGACAAATGAAGGAAATGGGAAATTCTTACTGTAAACAATGAAACAAGGAAACCATGCAATTTTGCCCAAAAAAAATACAAAAAAAAAAATACAAAAAAAAACAAAAAAAACAAAAAAAACAAGGAAACCATGCTATATCCTGCTGCGGCTATGGTTTTCAGTCTGGGAAATAATCAGGGTAGAGAAATGATAAAACGATTATGGTACCCCACCCCCTCCCCCCCAAAAAAAAACACTGTCCACTTGACAGGGCATCCTATAGATGTGACAATAGTACAGATGTCAATGGCATGCATATACGGAGTAATATAGGCAAATGAGCCATGGGTGAAAGAGTGAACCCAATGCAGCAAGTATTTGGAAGGAGTCATTGTCTAGAAGCAACCTTATTCTTCAAAAAGTGTTCTGACCAAGTCTCAGATCCATGATGAGAGGAGGTAACACATTGGTTTTCTTTTATCATGGTGTTGAATCGACCCTAGGATTATCAAGTTATGAATAATAAATGATTTTTTTTAATGTTTTGGTCAAACTATCAACAATCATTTTTCCTGATTAAACTTATGACTAGTCACTACTGCATATTTTTAACCAAATATTATTTCTAACACTTAATTTTCAAGCATTATTAATTTCATCTAATGTCAACAACATTAAGGCAATCACATCCATTTTTTAATTGTTGAAAGACAATTGTCAACCAAAATGTTAGCTGTAAATTTGGAAAGTCAACTGATAGAATGCGCTAAATTTTCAATTAAATTACTAGTTCATTTAGTAATATTTGACAACAATTGAATTTATTAGTGAATATTTTTAGGTGGGTCTAAATATATAAATAAAAGTTTGATTGCATTTGGCAGAGCCACCGATTGATTGAGCATTGAAGTTAATGCTAAAACTGACAACTGTTTTGGCAATGACTAATGGATGCTTTAAGAGAGAGGTTTCTTAAACTCTTCAAGAAGCATGCTAAATTATCTCAGGCACAAGTTATTCAAATCGACACCATTAAATATTGCACAAATTAATCCACTTTTATTTAACTTTTAGAATTTGTGAATTTGTATGCACAGTTAAAGATTAGTATTAAAATATTTGTTACATGCAATAAAAAATGAAAGATCAAATCAAACATATTTTATCAATCATCTAAGTAGTTGAAAAAAGTTTCACCATGAAAACTTTCAAACATGACTATTAAAAATCTTATTTCGTAGATTTTCATAGAAAATTGCTTGTATTTTTTATTAGTTAAAAACTCGAAAAGTCCATAAATTAAACACTTCTTCTCAATAATTTAATTTACTAGCTTACCTTCAAATAGGCACAAAGAATGCCTAACTCTTAATAAAGAATAAATACATGTAAGCATGAGGGTGCAAGTAATCTCTCTTAAAGCACTTGGTAGAAATATGAATTTCTCAATAACACTTGCATGAGAAGGAGAAAAACCATGATGCACGATGGGTGACCTCTTCCGGCTAATTTAATAATGCCATAAAGAAACATAACATTTATTAGCACTAACATTAAGAGCATACATGTCACGGTTTTAGTTCAATCAACATCATAATATTCCACATAAGTGTTGGTCATTTCATTTTAATGCAGTTTGCTTTACATAATTAAATTGAGTTTTTTTATTTTGGCATAAAGATAGTCAAGTACTTTTTGCATAAAAGCATAAAAGTTCCAAGGAATGCATTTATTAAAGCCATGTAATAAGTATATCAACGAAATAAATGGATGTGAAATATAATACCCAAATTTGCAATTGCATTCGGTAAGAAATGTACATTTTTCCCAACCTACTTGGATGATCAATTCTTCTCAACTTACTTTACATTCTAATAGATGCGTACATGCATTTCAAATGATCTAACTAAGTCTGGACCTAAAAAAATTGTTCATAGACTCCTCATTTTGCAACAATCAATTGGGAAAAATTACCAAATAAAAGATTCATTACAGAATTAATTTTAGACATATAGATCACAAATGAATCAACCATCCAGGTTAATCATGAAATATATAAGTTTGTTAAATTTATCCTTTAAACTGACTAAATCCTAAGGTCGGTAAAGTGTGCCACCTTCGAAATATCAGACCAATAAATATCTAGAGCAAAATACATTGTATCGCCTCGTAAAGAAAAAGTGTATGTGTTGGGGCATCATAGTGGTGAAGCCACATACCAAGTTCTACGAGAATCAATGCCAAATGAAGATTTTTTGGTGACATTCATTAGGTAAAAAGGCTTAATTAGGCTATTAGTAGCTACATAGTAAGTTATTTAGTCGCTAAGGTTTTCCTTTTCATATATGTTTAATTTTTCAAGAAATTTGGTTGTTAGAGGTTATAAATAAAACTAGCAATATGAATTCCACAAGGTGATCAAAACATACACATACATTTTATGAATAATCGTAGGAATACAATAGAGATCGCTTTGAACAACCTTAGCTAAGGATGATCTTTTGATTTTGTATTCTGTCATTCCATGAGAAAGAACCAGATATAAAAAATAGAACTACACAAAAAAGGGGGAGATGAAAACAACTTACATGCCATCATTTTTCCCTAAAGGCTCATCTAAGTGGACTCCAACCCAAAATCCCGGAGCTATAGTATCAGCTTCACCAACAAACCTGACTACCCCTCTTTGCACTCTAGGTTCAACTTCACATCCATCACTCGGCTATTTGGAGAGAAAAATACTCTGTTAAACTATGGAAAACAAATGCATAACTAGCCATTTGCAACAATACATACATACGAACATACATGCATGCACTCTCACACTACATACAAAAGTATATGTATTGACATTTGAGATTCAAATAATAATAAATATATATAGATATATAATAGTCTAAATAAAGAAAAGGAATACAAACCAAAGGATAAAAATGTTAACTGAAAGTTTATGAGTAAAGGGTTTCCAAAACAGTAGGTTCATAAAAATATTAATGATCTGTTATGCATATGAAACTAGAAATTATCATATAGATAACATTCAAAGCCTATGTGCCCGTCCCACTATTTGGTTGAGGTAGCCAGCTTGGTGAGTTGAGAGTTCGATCCTCACATATTTCCTCGGAGTTTACAAACAAAGGTTTGTCTTCAAATATTATTAAAAAAACCGCATATGCAATGTTATTTTTATGGCAGGGCATGATATACACATAGGTTCGTCTAAAGATAATAAGGTAGACTTATAATATATAAATTTTTTAAGGAGAGAAATACACAGTTGCCGGTACACAAAACATGTTGAATTGGTAAGAAGTCCAAAAATATTACCGTAACAGATTAATAACATGGAATAAAACATTTCTTGTATAAACTTCAACTTCAGATTTAAGCTTGTGAACAAATCTGAATTTTAAATAATAAAAATGAATTTAACTTGCATTAATCGTAATATTCATTTTTTTTTTAAAAAAACTTAGTAAAAAAATATAAACTTGATTAATATTTTCAAAACTTAAACTAATTTAGTTATTCTCACTTTTAATAAAACTAATCATAATTTTTGATTTGGTTTCGCTTATGGTTTCATTACTTTCACCAGGTTTGAATTGATAAGCTCTTACAGTTTTTACATACTATTAAGATGTTTCCTACCCACTTTGTGTAAATTAAAAGCTACCTGGTAGTTGCAATTTGTTCTTGCAAGCTGATTGAATAAAGTTAATGCCAACAGCAGCTCCTCCTGCTTTTCTAGCACCAGCAACCTAGCTTGTGAAATGCAAAGCTTTCACATGTGGAAGAATATTTGGTTTTCTAGTACCTACATCATTCATTAACTACTGTGAGAAATGCGAAATAAAATTGTAGCATAGTAAGCTATATATGTCCGCCTACGATTTTTTCTTTTTTCAACCTTATGGAAGGCAGACGCAAGGCCCATTATCAGTCCCAACGTATATAGACAGATTCAAACGGTGATAATTAAACTTCTAGATTCAAATACGGTTAAATGTTCTATCTACTACCACAACTAACATAAGCAACCACAATTTAACTTAGCATAGCAATAGCCGATCACAACACCATCAATTCAAGCATCAGGATCATATTGATAAGATATAACGATTGTTTCCAACATTACAATTAAGCTCGGAATTTACCTAAGAAAGAGTCATCATCTCAAATTAAATATCTTTTAAGCGCTATCGGTTCAAGACACGTAGCAAGGCATTCTGCATCTTTTATTAAAGTAAAAAGACAAATCTATTGAATCAAGACAAAGTTGCTGCCTAAGTGGTAGCAAGCGGTGCACATGACAGCTTATGAATTTGGGTATCCATTCACAGTTAATAATTATATATAAATTTATACAAGTATAATGTACTTCTCTATTCAGTGGTATATACGATTCAATGTAACTTAGGCAGTAAAAATTGTAAACCATACAAAAGTGTTATGGTTAAAAAAATGTTTCAACGGAAGAAATCCTTCCATGGGAACCCAAATTTGCTAAGCTTTACACGAAATATGTGGGAAATTCATAGTTCAAGCTTATATAAAGAAAACTACAGTCTGATAATTCAAACAGATAATATTAGAGAGATGGATCAAAAAAAGGCTTCAGAAAAGTCTCTACTATTTACATAAGTCCTGGTCCAACAAGAAGGTTGTCCAATCATTCCGTCCACTTGGCTACTTCGGAGAATACCCTTTTGGATATTATCACCTTTTCGTCATCCCTAACACATATAAATTTATATCATAACAAAGAAATCACAGTATAACATGTTGTATGTGTAGAAGGAGGACAATGATGTTTCTTATAGCCACCTACTAATTCTCTAAGACGCAACCCATGAACTAGATCAGCATGCATACGGAGCCAACATTGGTAACCAGGTAAAAAATTAGTTATCTTGCCTTTTTTATTTTTGTTGGCAGAAATAAACAGAAGTAAATAGAAAGGCACTAGCTGTCAAAGAGGAATTTGTATCAAATGATGGTCAAGCTTGAATTTTAGGAAATAAAAAATAATCAGTAGACAACTAAGCTAGAATTCTTTTTCTACTGAAAAGTTATCAATTAATAAAGCAATGGTACTAAAAACTCCAGTATTGTATATGCAAAAATTTACCAATATATAAATACTATATAGTATGATAATTTTTATAGCAAAAAATGCCATTGAATTTTCAAAATCAGATGGAGCGAATTGAACTGAAAATAAAAACCCAAAATTTAACCAGCATAAACCCCTATATGTAAGTGCTCCAACAAGGAGATAAACCCTAATCTGAATCGACTTTAACGTAAACAGGACAATATACAAGGATTCACGTGAAATTGAAATACTATGTTATCTAAAATGAAATCTAATAGTAAATAGAGCATTACCTGATGTAAATTGATGATAGTCGAAATCATACGAAGTTGCCAAGGGGATCGAGAGAAATCTGCTATAGACTCTAACGACAAACAACATGACATGGAGTGGCAAAGGGAATAAGAGATTGGAGGTAAAGAATGATTTTAGAGGTAAAGAATGATTAGAAGGAGAAAAGGAAGAATGTTTAGAGAAGGAGAAGGTATGGTGGAGCCAGATTAAAGAGGATGCATATTAATTGGGAATGAAGGAAGAAAAGGGGTAAGTGATTTAAGCGGCAACGAAAAAGAGGATGGAGGGAAATGCCAAAAAAATTCGCGTTAGTAGCAATGGCGTGAATGTTAAATAGTAAAGGCGTTTAGACATGTAACACCCCGTATTTTCCGAGAATATTAAAATAACAAATTAAAGAATAATTTATTTGAAAAAGAGGAATGAGAAAATAATGATTTTTAGCATTGTTCTAAGGTTTGTAAGAAAAAGACTTAGTAGCTCATTTTTTTAGAACATGTGACTTGCGTACAAGAGGTATAGAGTTCGATCCCCGCCAGCGCCATATTTTTGTTTTAGGGGAATGGCTAAAAAGTGGCTTAGTGTGAATGCAGTTCAAAACGTGGTTTAGTGTGAAAATGGTTAATTATGAAGAAGTTATTAAGCCATGAAGTTTGTATGCATATGAGAGAAATATATATTGATATATAGAAAAATTAAATAAATAAATATTCAAAAAAAGTTCAAAACAGCGAATCGGGAGGAAGAATAGCCGAACCGCACCATTTTGGAGTTGACCCGAGCCCCGCTGGGTCGACTAGAGGTCAATCCAGGGTGTTTGGCTGTCAATCCGTGGCCCGATTCGCCCTAAGAGCTGATATGGCATCTGAGTGGTCCAGATCAGTTCTAGGGTTAATTCTAAGGCCTAAATAACTTCCTACACCTATATATACACCCTAAGACCTAACCCTAATTCATAAATATTATCTATGACACCATTATGCTGTCAAATTCTCTCTTAAACCCTAGCCGCCGCCTCTAAATCAAATCTCAAGTGTTCAACTTCAACTCAAATAAAGATTATAGCTTCTACAACAATTCAAGAAGATAAATCAACAACAACACAATGTTTCTACACCAATTTCAGTGCATAATTCTATTCTTTAACCATGAAAGGCGAGTACGGTGATTTTCACAATATAATGGGATTAAAAGTAACATGATGAAGTTGTAAAGAGGATTCATATGTATGTATGTAATTTAAATCTCATCCAAAGTCTTCACCATTTTGATTCATGTCATCATATGCCTATGTTTCTATGTAAAGTTCATACCCTTATCAGGTTATTCATGTTTAATCTGCCATTATGCCTCTATGCCTGTCTACATGCCCCTTTATTTCATGATGTTGTGTTAATTCCAATTTTCTGTGTTTTGATTCTCTCTTCTTATCCCCATTCCTTTTATTTTTGGATCTAGGCTACCTTCGAGCCTATGTTAAAAATACGCACGAATGCAAATATGTGGGAACGATGGGAATATTTGAAATATGGAAAATTGGATATTATTGGATATTTTGGATAATTGGATAATATGTGAAATTGGCATATTTGGGTATGGATTAAATGGAATTGATGAAATTGCCTATAATTGTAAATTTGTGATTGAGGCTAATTAATATGTAATTAGTGACAATTTGGAATAGGCAATATTATAAACATGATTATATGTTTAATTGGATATACATGACACGAAAATTGGGTATGGGTGAAATACGATTATTAATAAACCTTTGACACGAGGTTAGGCGCAATTGTGGCGTAAGACTGCCCGGAACCGCCCGGCAAATCCAGCTGCCACAATTGGATGTCTAATGTGAGAGGCTAAAGGAATGAATTGTAGGCGCAACGGTTAATGTCACGAGGTTAGACCCGGTTTGTGGCGTAAGTCTGTCTGGAACCGCCCGGCAAATCTAGTGGCCACAAAGCATTCAGTCTAATGTGGGAAGTCATGCATCGTTCGTCATAAGGAATGAAGTAAGGAATACTAACCATAATAAGACATGGGTATGGTTAGAGGGTTAAGTGGTGTGACATGTAAATTATGACATGTAAATATGGACTTAACCGGTGTAAGACAAGACATGTAAATTATGACATGTAAGTATGGACTTAACCATAGCATGTGTAAGATGGACATTTAAATTAAAATGGTTAAGTGGGAGAAAAACCTTGTGGGGATCAAGCATATATGGGAGGCTTGTGTCGGATGGGGGACCCGTTTCAACCAGTAACCCGTTTGAGTATCTAATTGAGCCCGGTACTAGGCCGGGGTTGGGGCACGCTTACTGCACTTGAATGTAAGAGGTCAAAACGTGAATAGCGGTGGCAACGCGAGTCCAACGGGTTCGTATGCGTGCATGGGTCCGGGCTAGTAGGTAAGACGTTGCATTGTGTAGGTATGGCCGTGCATTTTGTGTTGGTATTGGGGTTGCCACTTTGGGGAGTGATACACCCCACTTTGGGGCTAGCATAGGTGCCTATGGGGTTTAGGGAGCCGATCGAATGGGTAAGGTAAGGGTACCTTAGCGGTGGTAGAAGCAAGCCGGCACCTACAATAGCAGCTAGGTACAAGTAACTACCAAGTTTGTCATGTAGGTACAGTTAGTGGGAAGGGATCAACCTTTAGTAAATAGAGACTAGTAGATGTGCAGTGTAATTAAGTAATGTGGTGTAACTTAGCAAAAGTACGGTGTAACGAAATACATGTTGGTTGAGTTGGATAGTCCTTTGGGTGCTAGTCTGATGTTGACTTCGGTCTTCGGGGTTAGTACTTGGAGGGTTGTTCGCTTAGCCAAGGTGTTGGGTTGTCTTAGTACTTAGGAACGGAATCATCTTGTCCATCCTTTTATCTACCTTATCTATGTTACAGACATATAATGATGCCTATTTATGTCTTGATCATTTACCTTACCTATTATTTGTTAAAATTACTGGACTCGCCAGACTTTATGTCTGACCCGTTTTGTTTCCATCTCTTTTCTTTCCTTTCCCAGCCTCAGGTTTGCAAGGAGGGATTACTACAGCTAAGTGCCGATTTCTTTCAGTTGCTTAAAAAGAGTAGATGTATCGCTTTGGACTCTCTCATTTTTATGGATTTGCTTATGCTCAGTGGGGATTTATGCATTTATGTTATTTAAGTGTAACAACCCGTATTTTCAATAACCTGTAATAACATAAATCGAGGCAGAATTTAATTCTAAAATGGGAATCAAGGGAAACGGGCTATGCCATTGTGTTCGTCTCGGAAAAATACGCGAAATAGAGTCCGAGTTTTCGAAAATCGGAGTCCGTATGACCAAGATATGGCCTCGCGAAGTTTCACGAAAATTCCCAAATTAAAGTATACTTAATTAAGTGAAATGGGTTGTGTAGATATATATATATATATATATATATATATATATATATTGATATATATATATATATAATTGAAAATTTAATAAATAAATATGCAAAAATGCTCAAAACAGCGAATTGGGAGAGGGGAATAACCGAACCGGCCGATTTTTGAAGTCGACCCGAGCCCGCTGGGTCGACTAGGGGTTAATCCAGGGTGTTTGGCTGTCAACCCGTGGGCCGATTCGCTCAAGTGCAGATTTTGCATTTGAATGGTTCTCATGGTCCATCTTTAATCTAAAGGCCCTAGATGGTTCCTACACTTGACTTCTTCCCCAAGACATGCTTTGATGGCTTGGATTGAATCTAGGGTTAATCCTATGGCCTAAAACACTTGCCTAATCTATAAATAAGACCCTAACCTACCCTAATTCATTCATAATTAAACCTAGTGACTAAACTATGGCAAAATGCTAGCTCTCATGGCCTCCACTAATTTTATGAAGAGGGTTGCATACTAATCACTCTCTAATCAACTTCTAATCCCTTCTTAGCATCTTAATCTTCTTCATTTGGTGTTCAAAGTTGCTAGTTGTGAGTTTCTATCACTTTGATGATCTTTTGGTAAACTAATTAGATGAGATGTGATGAGATTTATGGTTTTGTATGTGGGTTAATGAGCTTTGAATCATATGATATGATGTTAGCATTAATCTTATGTTTATGCATGTTGAGTATGTAAGCTTATGCAAGTTTAATATGATGTATGTTATGTTTGCATGATGCTAAATATGCAAGTTGTGGGCTATGTAATCATATGCATGTTATGCAAGTTCATGGTAATATGCTATGCAAGTTACATGTTTGTTAATATGCAAGTTACATGTTTGTTAATATGCAAGTTACATGTATGTAAATATGCAAGTTACATGTTTGTTAATATGCAAGTTACATGTTTGTTAATATGCAAGTTACATGTATGTAAATATGCAAGTTACATGTTTCTTTATATGCAAGTTACATGTTTGTTAATATGCGAGTTACATGTATGTAAATATGCAAGTTACATGTTTATTAATATGCAAGTTCATGATGACACATTATGCAAGTCTATAAGCTAATATGCAAGTTTGTTATGCAAAATGAATATGTAAGTTATGTGACATATTATATGCAAGTTATGTGAGATGTTATGCAAGTTCATATGCAAGTTATGTGTTTGTTAATATGCAAGATGGCACCTTTGAAACATGTTCATTCATATGCAAGTTGACACCTTTTATATGTGTTATATCATGAACGAAATTACGTGGGAACGATGGGGTAATTAAATGCATAAGTTAATAAGATTGTGTGAAATTAATATAATTATGCATAACACAAAATAAATAAACATAGTATGGGAATTTGCCTATTTGGTTAGGTGTACCCATACTATGTGTTGGGAATTTACCTATTGAGTTAGGTCTACCCCATGGGAATTTACCTATTAAGTTAGGTCTACCCATGTTAAGAAAACTTGATTAATTAGGGATAATTAATATAAAATTATGAGGGTGATTAATTAGGTGTAATTAATTGACTAAGACACGAGGTTGGACTCAGTTGTAGCGTAAAACTGCCCGGACCCAACCGGCTTAACCAGTTGCTACAAATGTTAGCCCAATGTGAGAGGTCTTAGGCACAAACTAAATACGTAATTAATGTAAAGACACGAGGTTAGACTCTGTTATGACATAAGGCTGCCCGGACCCAACCGGCTTAACCAGCGGTCATAAAAGACAGTCTAATGTGAGAGGTCTTTACAAAGGTTACGTTCTTAATTAATTAATTAAGAAACACTTAACCACATTAGCATGTAGAGGGACATGAGGGGTTAAGTGGGTGCCTCGGGTGGCATGAGAAAATCTAGTGGTTGCCTTGGGTGGCAATAGAAAATACGATTAGAATACTTAACCAAAATAGAACATGTAATTAAAACATGATTAAAGGGTTAAGTGGGATATACTAGAAAAAGGGACAAGCTTAGGTGGGTAGCTTGTGGAGGCCCATTTCAACCAGTAACCCATACGTATCTTTGTGGGCTCGACCCATGTCGAGGACGGGACACGCATACTGGGCTTGACTGTAAGAGGCAAACGGGTTAGCGGTGGCAACGCAAGTCCAACGGGCTTCATATGCGTGAGTGGGCCCGGGCTGGTAGGTAAGCCGTTGTTGCATCGAGTAGATATAAGCCGTGCACCTTTAGTTTCATCAGGTTGCCACATTGGGGAATGATACATCCCACGGTGGGGCCAGCACGGGTATCTACGTTAGGGAGCCGATCGAATGGGAAGTAGTGTGTACACCTAGTGGATTGTAGGGCCCCGTGGCGCCTACTTGGTCACCTAGGGGTACGCAGGTACTAATTAGTAAATTTTATAAGTCCTTGGGTGGGATCAACCTTTAAGTTAGGAACGACTGGTGTGGTGCAGTTTAGTAATTTACCTTAGGAAGGGTAGATGCGTCTTTATCCTTTATCTTAGTTTAGTTAACTGCTTAGTATAGCCGTTCATCCCTATATGTTACCGTATATCAAGTTATGTCTTCTCTGGTTACTTTAACGATTGTATTGTTAAAGTTATAGGACTCACTCAGACTTATGTCTGACCCCGTTGTCTTTATCTTTTTCCCAACCCTCAGGTCCTGTGGTGGATCCTAGCAGTAGTGGAGCTTGATCGGATTGCTGTTCCAGTCTTTAGGAGCTTGGGTAGATGTAAAGCTCCAGTTATCCAGTTATCTTTCCTTTTGTTTTGGCTATTGTATGAGAGTGGGATTATGTACTTCTTTATCTTGATGGATATTGTACTTGACTTTTATTGTGAGTTTATGATGTAACCAGACATGTTTTACTTCCGCTGTTATGAAATGATGTTTTAAAATTTCAAGTACTATTTATATCTGTCTAGTTGTAATTTTTCTGTTCTATATTCACTAAAATACTCCACCGATGTTATGGCATTCCCATTGTGAGTGATCATAGCGGGAGTGGGGTGTTACACGTGGTATCAGAGCTTAAGGTTACCAGAACAGATAAAATTTTTGAGAAAAACTACTTTCTAAGAGTATTTTCGAAGAAAGTATTTTTAAAAGCATGTCTTCTAAGAGAAAAAGTTTTTGAAAAAGAAAAGCATAATCCCCAATAGCCATATCTTTATCTTTCGGAATCTCCTTTTTGAATCTTTCCTCTTTCGTTTCAGCATGGCTGAAGATCTTAACATCCCGGAGGGTTTAGTTATACCACTATGGTATAGGAGGTTGCAAGAGGCTAGGGCCGCGGCTGCGGGTCCGGCCAATGCTACTACACCAGAGACAACCGCTCCTCCTCCTCAGCCTAGAGTGGATAATTTTGCTAAGGTTTGCAAGGAGTTCAAGGCTATAGGAGGAAAACCTTTTCTTGGTTCAGAGACTTTCGTAGAGGCTAGAGATTGGCTTAAGGAAGTGGAAGAGTTGCTAGATATCTTTGAAGTGGAAGAGGGAAAGAAAGTCAAGTTGGCGGCTTGGTTAATGAAGGGAGAGGCCTCATTCTGGTGGGAGGTCACTAATGGAGAACGCCCTGTTGACTCTTGGGCAGATTTTAAGCAAAGGTTTGGGGCTAAGTTTCTCTCAAGGGCGGAAGAGAATCTGTTTATGGAGAAGTTCTTGAATTTGAAGCAAGGGAATCTCACGGTGAAAGAATATGTCAACAAATTCAATCAATTAGCAAGGTTTGGCATAGAGTTGGTGAATACACCGGAGAAGAAGGCTTTGAGGTTCGTTAGAGGCTTGAACGAACCATTGCAAGGAATAGCTATGACTCACATTCCTATGGGGGCCACTTTTGAGAAGCTTGTCTACATGGCACTTATGCATGAGGATGATAAGAATTCTAAGGCACCAGAGAAAAAGGGGGATCAGAAGAAACCGCAACAGCAACAACAAGGCAAGGGCGGAAAAGGCAATGGTGACAAAAAGAAGACGAAGAAGAAGTGCTTCAATTGTGGAACACCAGGACACCTCAGTAAGGATTGTCGCAAAAAGAAGAAGACCGGTTGCTTTCATTGTGGTGAAGCAGGGCATCTTGTGAAAAACTGCCCAAAGAAGGGGCAGAAGACGGGGTCTACCTCAGGAGGCCAGGTGCAAGCTCTTATAGCACCACCTCAGTCAGGGGGGCAAGTTCAGGTTCTCTCAGTTCCACCGATTCAGCAGAGAGGTAGAACTATTTCCGTTGAAAGTCTGGTTTTTCTGTTTGATCATCCAGTTCGTACTTTGTTTGACTCTGGCGCATCGCATTCTTTTATCTCATCATCGTTAGTTGAGTCACTGCACTTAGACACCAGTCTAGTTGATGATCCCTTGGTTGTCTCAAACCCAATTGGGGGCTCCATATATCTGTCTATGATATGTTTGGGTTTGAAGATTTCTATACTTAGCGTTGAGTTTAGATGTGATGCTTTTGTATTGGGCTTCACGGGCTATGGGTTGATCTTGGGCATGGACTGGTTATCCAGTAATGGTGCCGTTCTTGATTGCGAAAGGAGAGTTGTCAGGCTCATGACCCGCTTGGGTAACACTCTCGAGATCTCTTGCAATCCCATGGAATCTGTTTTGCTAAGTTATCTTGAATCGCTCGATGCTTCGGTCGAAAGTTTGTGTTCTGTCAGAGTAGTCCGGGAATATCCGGATGTGTTTGAAGAAGTAAAGGGTTTGCCTCCGAAGCGGGAGATAGATTTCCGAATTTATTTGGTGGATAATGCCAAACCAGTGTCTTTGCCAGTACGCCACATGGCTCCTCGTGAGAGAAGAGAACTTCATAAGCAAGTAGGGGAGTTGCTTGAGAAGGGGTTCATAAGGCGAAGTATATCGGAGTGGGGAGCTCCAGTAGTGTTTGCCACGAAGGCGGATGGGTCCCTCAGACTTTGTGTGGATTATAGGGAACTTAATAAGCTCACGAAGAAGAATAGACACCCATTACCGAGGATAGATGATCTCTTTGATCAGTTGGTTGGCGCGTCAGTATTTTCGCAGATGGACTTAGCTACAGGGTTTCATCAGTTGAGAGTGGCGGAGGACAGTATAGAGAAGACAGCTTTCCGGACTCCGGATGGTTTTTATGAGTGGCTAGTGATGCCATTTGGGTTGACAAACGCCCCCGCATACTTTGTTGATCTCATGAGTAGAGTGTTCAGAGAGTATCTGAATAAGTTTGTAGTAGTTTTTGTGGATGACATCTTGGTCTTTTCCAAGAGTGAAGAAGAGCATGCCTTACATCTCAGAGAAGTGTTGGAGACTCTTCGAGCACATAGTCTTAAAGCTAAATTCTCTAAATGTCATTTTTGGAGAAGAGAGGTGCGATTCTTAGGGCATGTGGTCTCTAAGGAAGGGATAGCTGTGGATCCCGCAAAGATAGTATCTATCCAGGATTGGAAAGTTCCTAAAAATGCTACCGAGGTAAGAAGTTTCTTGGGGTTGGCAGGATATTATAGGAAGTTCATCAAAGACTTCGCGAAGATATCAGCCCCATTAACCCGCTTGACGAAGAAGAATCTGGTTTTCTCATGGGATGTAGATTGTGATGATGCTTTCCGACGGTTAAAGAGAGCTTTGACCACCGCTCCAGTTTTAGTGCTTCCAGATGGGAGTAAGCCGTTTGTTGTTTATACCGATGCTTGTGGAACAGGATTAGGCGCAGTCTTGATGCAGGAGGGAAGGGTAATAGCCTATGGAGGGAGACAATTGAGAGTGCATGGGAAGAATTACCCTACCCATGATCTAGAGTTGGCCGCGATTGTTTTCGCACTTAAGTCTTGGCGCCATTATCTTCTTGGTGAGAGATTCGAGTTGTTCACCGACCATAAATCATTGAAGTACTTATTCTCTCAGAAGGATTTAAACTTAAGACAGCAAAGGTGGATGGAGTTCTTAGCATCCTATGATTTCGAGATAGCGTATACCCCTGGTAAGGGTAACGTGGTGGCAGACGCCTTAAGTAGAAAAAGGCTATCTTTGAGTCCATTGTTCGTGGAACGACGAAGCTTGGAGTTTCTTTCTTTGTTTGACTTCAGACCTTCTGTTGATTTTGTACCTGGTTTGTTGGCATCCTTGGAGGTTAGACCTACTCTTTTGAGACGGATTGGCGAGGCTCAGCGAGACGACCCACAGTTGGTTGTGTTGGTAGAGAAGCTTATAAGAGGGGAGTCGTCCAGCCATTTGGGTAGATACACCATAGATGATAAGGGATGGTTGCATAGAGACGGTAGACTTTGTGTACCGCAAGATGAGGGTTTGAAGAAGGCTATTTTGGATGATGCACATCGTTCAAGAATGACTATTCATCCCGATGGAGACAAAATGTACCAAGACATGAAGAGAGTTTTCTTCTGGGCCGGTATGAAGAAAGATGTGGCCGAGTATGTGGCTAGATGCTTAGTATGCCAACAAGTTAAAGCGGAGCAAAGGAAACCCGGTGGGTTGCTACACCCATTGGAAGTTCCACAGTGGAAGTGGGATAGTGTCTCGATGGATTTCATCGACGGGTTACCGAGATCGAGGAAGGGCAATACGGGAATTTGGGTTGTGGTAGACAGACTTACCAAGAGTGCCCATTTTATACCCGTGAAGAGTAAGAGGACCGCTCCATGGCTTGCTTCAGTCTATGTTAGAGAGATTGTTAGATTGCATGGCGTACCATCCAGCATTGTGAGTGATCGAGATCCTATTTTCACTAGTGAGTTTTGGAGAAGTTTGCAAGAGGCGGTAGGGACTCAGTTGTGTTTGAGCACCGCATATCATCCTCAGACGGACGGTCAGACCGAGAGGGTGAACCGTATCTTAGAAGATCTTTTGAGGCTTTGTATCTTGGATTTTGGAGGTACATGGGAAGAACATCTTCCTTTGGTGGAGTTCGCATATAATAACAGCTTTCAGTCCAGTATTGGTATGGCTCCTTTCGAAGCTCTTTATGGAAGGCCTTGTCGATCTCCTACATGTTGGTGGGAATCTACGGATAAGATCTTGCTTGGGCCGGATATGGTTAGAGAGACTTCAGAGAAGATTGATTTAATTCGAAAAAGGATGAAAGCAGCGCAAGATAGACAGAAATCTTATGCGGATCGGAGAAGGACGGATCTTGAGTTTGAGGTTGGGGACATGGTTTTTGTCAAAGTATCTCCATTGAGAAATGTTGTTCGCTTTGGGTCCGTAGGGAAGTTAGCACCGAGATTTGTTGGGCCGTTTCCTATTAAGGAAAGGATTGGACGGATGGCATATAGGGTGGAGTTGCCCGACAGACTTAGTGGTGTTCATGATGTATTCCATGTATCACATTTGAGGAAGTGCTTACATGAGACCGCGGAGGTGGTAGAGCCGAGCTTGCTTAGAGATGTAGAGGTAGAGCGTGATGCGACGATTCGACGAGCTCCTACTCGCATCCTTGGGTCAGAAACTAGGAAGTTGAGGAACAGAGAAGTTCAGCTAGTTAAAGTGCAATGGGGAGATGACGAAAGCAATGCTACTTGGGAGACGGAAGCAAAGATGCGTTCTTTGTATCCATTTCTTTTTGAGAGTATGTCTTTTAACTTCTCCTTTATTGCTTGTCTAGTACTTATCTTATCTTTAGTATATCCTCTCGCTAATACCTATGACCTTTAGATAGGGTAAAACCTATGGTTGAAACATGTGTTTGAAACATGTTATGGTTGATGGATGCATATGGATGCAATTGTTTGCTAGTGGTTGCTCGTGGATGCATATACACACACATTAGGCACTAGATCGGCTCAGTCACTTCATGTTGCATATTGCATAAATGGATGTGGTAGTTAGATTGATGGATGTATCATGGCTGTGTTATCATATGGATGATGCATTTTTGTGTATGGTTGTGCACGCATGTAGAAATTTGTATGTGTCAATAGGGTTTCGCATACATATTGGATGCATGGCACTATCATGGTTTGCATTAAGGAGGTTTACTGTATCAGTAACCGCCTGATTTTCGCATTAGGTAAGTACATATACACACACTTTTGCATATATCCATCCAGCATTTAGAATCTTGTAAGGACAATGATTGCTCGTGGATGATGCTTTGAGTAGATGGATGATTGGATGGTAGGATACGTTCTTCCTAACTTGAAGATTTCGGGGACGAAATCCTTTAAGGAGGGGAGAATGTAACAACCCGTATTTTCAATAACCTGTAATAACATAAATCGAGGCAGAATTTAATTCTAAAATGGGAATCAAGGGAAACGGGCTATGCCATTGTGTTCGTCTCGGAAAAATACGCGAAATAGAGTCCGAGTTTTCGAAAATCGGAGTCCGTATGACCAAGATATGGCCTCGCGAAGTTTCACGAAAATTCCCAAATTAAAGTATACTTAATTAAGTGAAATGGGTTGTGTAGATATATATATATATATATATATATATATTGATATATATATATATATATATATATAATTGAAAATTTAATAAATAAATATGCAAAAATGCTCAAAACAGCGAATTGGGAGAGGGGAATAACCGAACCGGCCGATTTTTGAAGTCGACCCGAGCCTGCTGGGTCGACTAGGGGTTAATCCAGGGTGTTTGGCTGTCAACCCGTGGGCCGATTCGCTCAAGTGCAGATTTTGCATTTGAATGGTTCTCATGGTCCATCTTTAATCTAAAGGCCCTAGATGGTTCCTACACTTGACTTCTTCCCCAAGACATGCTTTGATGGCTTGGATTGAATCTAGGGTTAATCCTATGGCCTAAAACACTTGCCTAATCTATAAATAAGACCCTAACCTACCCTAATTCATTCATAATTAAACCTAGTGACTAAACTATGGCAAAATGCTAGCTCTCATGGCCTCCACTAATTTTATGAAGAGGGTTGCATACTAATCACTCTCTAATCAACTTCTAATCCCTTCTTAGCATCTTAATCTTCTTCATTTGGTGTTCAAAGTTGCTAGTTGTGAGTTTCTATCACTTTGATGATCTTTTGGTAAACTAATTAGATGAGATGTGATGAGATTTATGGTTTTGTATGTGGGTTAATGAGCTTTGAATCATATGATATGATGTTAGCATTAATCTTATGTTTATGCATGTTGAGTATGTAAGCTTATGCAAGTTTAATATGATGTATGTTATGTTTGCATGATGCTAAATATGCAAGTTGTGGGCTATGTAATCATATGCATGTTATGCAAGTTCATGGTAATATGCTATGCAAGTTACATGTTTGTTAATATGCAAGTTACATGTTTGTTAATATGCAAGTTACATGTATGTAAATATGCAAGTTACATGTTTGTTAATATGCAAGTTACATGTTTGTTAATATGCAAGTTACATGTATGTAAATATGCAAGTTACATGTTTCTTTATATGCAAGTTACATGTTTGTTAATATGCGAGTTACATGTATGTAAATATGCAAGTTACATGTTTATTAATATGCAAGTTCATGATGACACATTATGCAAGTCTATAAGCTAATATGCAAGTTTGTTATGCAAAATGAATATGTAAGTTATGTGACATATTATATGCAAGTTATGTGACATGTTATGCAAGTTCATATGCAAGTTATGTGTTTGTTAATATGCAAGATGGCACCTTTGAAACATGTTCATTCATATGCAAGTTGACACCTTTTATATGTGTTATATCATGAACGAAATTACGTGGGAACGATGGGGTAATTAAATGCATAAGTTAATAAGATTGTGTGAAATTAATATAATTATGCATAACACAAAATAAATAAACATAGTATGGGAATTTGCCTATTTGGTTAGGTGTACCCATACTATGTGTTGGGAATTTACCTATTGAGTTAGGTCTACCCCATGGGAATTTACCTATTAAGTTAGGTCTACCCATGTTAAGAAAACTTGATTAATTAGGGATAATTAATATAAAATTATGAGGGTGATTAATTAGGTGTAATTAATTGACTAAGACACGAGGTTGGACTCAGTTGTAGCGTAAAACTGCCCGGACCCAACCGGCTTAACCAGTTGCTACAAATGTTAGCCCAATGTGAGAGGTCTTAGGCACAAACTAAATACGTAATTAATGTAAAGACACGAGGTTAGACTCTGTTATGACATAAGGCTGCCCGGACCCAACCGGCTTAACCAGCGGTCATAAAAGACAGTCTAATGTGAGAGGTCTTTACAAAGGTTACGTTCTTAATTAATTAATTAAGAAACACTTAACCACATTAGCATGTAGAGGGACATGAGGGGTTAAGTGGGTGCCTCGGGTGGCATGAGAAAATCTAGTGGTTGCCTTGGGTGGCAATAGAAAATACGATTAGAATACTTAACCAAAATAGAACATGTAATTAAAACATGATTAAAGGGTTAAGTGGGATATACTAGAAAAAGGGACAAGCTTAGGTGGGTAGCTTGTGGAGGCCCATTTCAACCAGTAACCCATACGTATCTTTGTGGGCTCGACCCATGTCGAGGACGGGACACGCATACTGGGCTTGACTGTAAGAGGCAAACGGGTTAGCGGTGGCAACGCAAGTCCAACGGGCTTCATATGCGTGAGTGGGCCCGGGCTGGTAGGTAAGCCGTTGTTGCATCGAGTAGATATAAGCCGTGCACCTTTAGTTTCATCAGGTTGCCACATTGGGGAATGATACATCCCACGGTGGGGCCAGCACGGGTATCTACGTTAGGGAGCCGATCGAATGGGAAGTAGTGTGTACACCTAGTGGATTGTAGGGCCCCGTGGCGCCTACTTGGTCACCTAGGGGTACGCAGGTACTAATTAGTAAATTTTATAAGTCCTTGGGTGGGATCAACCTTTAAGTTAGGAACGACTGGTGTGGTGCAGTTTAGTAATTTACCTTAGGAAGGGTAGATGCGTCTTTATCCTTTATCTTAGTTTAGTTAACTGCTTAGTATAGCCGTTCATCCCTATATGTTACCGTATATCAAGTTATGTCTTCTCTGGTTACTTTAACGATTGTATTGTTAAAGTTATAGGACTCACTCAGACTTATGTCTGACCCCGTTGTCTTTATCTTTTTCCCAACCCTCAGGTCCTGTGGTGGATCCTAGCAGTAGTGGAGCTTGATCGGATTGCTGTTCCAGTCTTTAGGAGCTTGGGTAGATGTAAAGCTCCAGTTATCCAGTTATCTTTCCTTTTGTTTTGGCTATTGTATGAGAGTGGGATTATGTACTTCTTTATCTTGATGGATATTGTACTTGACTTTTATTGTGAGTTTATGATGTAACCAGACATGTTTTACTTCCGCTGTTATGAAATGATGTTTTAAAATTTCAAGTACTATTTATATCTGTCTAGTTGTAATTTTTCTGTTCTATATTCACTAAAATACTCCACCGATGTTATGGCATTCCCATTGTGAGTGATCATAGCGGGAGTGGGGTGTTACATTAAGTATTTGCTTCTTTATGTACTTTGAAGTTTTTGGGAAAGACTATTGATCTTGTTGTAACGGTTTTGGAGACTACTTATGTAAGCTTGTTCTGAGTTATGATGCTATGAAATAAGGTTTATCTTACGTTGTGTTGTTTTATTTATTTATTCTTGTATTTTATTTGTTTTATACAACAATAACGCTTCATGGACATTGATGCATTCCCTTTGTGAGTGACATTAATGGACATGGGTGTTACACGTGGTATCAGAGCTATGGTTACAAGAACAGATAAAAAGTTTTGAAAAGTGTTTTCAAAAGTATTATTTTCATAGAAAGTATTTTCAAAAACTTGTTTTAAAGAAGTTATTTTCAAGTTTACTTTAAAGAGCATAATCCCCGCAAGCCATACATCTCTCTTTCGCTTCCCTTGTTTTGAAACTCTTTCTTTTTCTTTTCAGCATGTCTGGAGCATCTGAGATACTAGAGGGCATTCATGTACCTGGTTGGTTTCGTCAATATCTCGAGGCTAGGGCCGCTGCCGCGGGTCCGGCCGACATTCCTCCTCCTCCTCCCCCAGCTCCAGTCATTCCTCCGCGTGGAGATGCTTTCTCCAAGATATGTAAAGACTTTCGTTCGATAGGTGGAAAACCTTTTAGTGGGTCTGAAACATTCGTTGAAGCTAGAAATTGGTTGAAAGAAGTGGAGGATCTGTTTGGCATTTTCAATTTGGACGATTGTAAGAAGGTCTAACTGGCTGCTTGGTTGATGAAGGACGAAGCTTCGTTTTGGTGGGAGGTTACTAATGGAGAGCGTGCTGTAGAGACGTGGGCAGATTTTAGGGGAAGGCTTGAGTTGAAATTCCTTTCTCAAGCTGAGGAGAGTATGTACATGGAGAGGTTCTTTACATTAAAGAAGAAAAACTTGACCATGAAGGAGTATGTGACCTAATTTAATAAGTTGGTGAGATTTGGACTAGAGTTTGTGAATATGCCTCACAAGAAGGCCTTGAGGTTTGCAAAGGTCCTAAAGGAACCGCTACACAGTTTGGCTATGTCCCACATTCCAATGGGGGCTACGTATGAAAAGCTTGTTGATATGGCATACACGCATGAAGAAGAGAAGGGTTAAGTACTTTTAGGCCACAAGATAAGAAGGAGGATCCAAAGAAAGCCCAACAACAAAAGAAAGGTGGTAAAGAAAAGAGGAAGTGTCACAACTGTGGGATACCCGGCCATTTGAAGAAAGACTGTAGGAAGAAGAAGAAGTTCGCTTGTTATCATTGTGGTGATCCAGGTCATGCTGTCAAGGACTGTCCTAAGAAGCAAGGGCGGAGGGCAGGTTCTACTTCGGGAGGGCAAGTTCATGCTTTCATGGCTCCGGGGCAGGAAGAAGGTAGAAAAATTTCTGTCGAAAGTTTGATTTTCTTGTTTGATCATCATGTCCATACTTTATTCGATTCTGGCGCATCACATTCGTTTATCTCTACATCATTAGTTGAAACACTACACTTAAATACTAGTCTCGTTGTGGATCCCATTATAGTCTCAAATCCTATTGGTAGGTCGGCTCATTTATCCATGGTTTGTAGGGATTTGAGATTGTCTATCTTAGGCATTGGTTTTGAATGTAATGCTTTTGTGCTT
Source organism: Allium sativum (assembly GCA_030737875.1). Classification (NCBI taxonomy): domain Eukaryota; kingdom Viridiplantae; phylum Streptophyta; class Magnoliopsida; order Asparagales; family Amaryllidaceae; genus Allium; species Allium sativum. The sequence goes on along the minus strand of CM060916.1, from coordinate 363,077,702 downwards.
GGTTTCATGGGCTATGGGTTGATTCTAGGGATGGATTGGCTAGCCAGACATGGTGCCATCCTAGATTATGAACAAAGGGTAGTAAAATTGTTGATTCGTAGTGGAAAGACCGTTGATATTTGTTGTGACCTTAGAGGATCGGTGACGCTTAGTTATCTTGAGTCACTTGACGCATCCAATGGTGACTTACATTCTGTTCGTATAGTCCGTGAATATGTTGATGTCTTTGATGAGGTGAGGGGTCTACCCCCAAAACGTGAGATAGACTTTCATATTTATCTTGTAGACAATGAAAAACCCGTATCTCTGCCAGTACGCCATATGGCTCCTCGTGAGAGGGGGGAACTCAATAAGCAAGTAGGGGAGCTGCTTGAGAAGGTATTCATAAGACGTAGTATATCGCAGTGGGGTGCTCCAGTAGTATTTACCACGAAGGAGGATGGGTCCCTTAGACTTTGTGTGGACTATAGATAACTTAATAAGCTTACTAAGAAGAATAGGCACCCACTGCCGAGGATTGATGATCTCTTCGATCAGTTAATTGGCGCCTCAGTGTTTTTGCAGTTGGACTTAGCTACTGGTTTCCATCAATTGAGAGTGGTTGAGGATAGCATAGACAAGACTGCCTTTAGGACTCCGGACGGTTTCTGTGAGTGGCTTGTGATGCCCTACGGTTTGACAAATGCCCCCGCATGCTTTGTTGACTTGATGAGTAGAGTGTTTAGGGAGTACCTTAATAAATTCGTGGTGGTCTTAGTGGATGACATCTTGATCTTTTCTAAGAACGAGGAAGAGCATGCCCTGCATCTTAGGGAAGTGTTGGAGATCCTTCGAGTTCATAACCTTAAAGCTAAATTTTCTAAATGTCACTTTTGGAGGAAGGAAGTGCGATTCTTAGGGCACGTGGTTTCCAAAGAATGGATAGCTGTGGATCCCGCGAAGGTGCTGGCCATCCAAGATTGGAAGGTCCCTAAAAATGCTACCGAGGTGAGGAGTTTCTTGTGGTTGGCTGGCTACTATAGGATGTTTATCAAGGACTTCGCAAAAATATCAGCCCCATTGACACGCTTGACGAAGAAACTAGTTTTCACGTGGGACGTAGATTGTGATGATGCGTTCCAACGTTTAAAAAGAGCTTTGACCATAGCCCCAGTCTTAGTGTTGCCAGATGGGAGTAAGCCATTTACCATTTATACCGATGCTTGTGGGACAGGACTAGGCGCAGTCTTAATTCAAGAGGGGAGGGTAATAGCCTATGGAGGAAGGAAGTTGAGAGTGCGTGAGAAAAATTACCCTACGCATAACCTAGAGTTGGCCCCTATTATTTTCTCGCTTAAGTCTTGGCGCCATTATCTTCTTGGCGAGAAATTCGAATTTTTTACAAACCACAAATCGCTAAAATACTTGTTCTCTCAGAAGGACTTGAACTTAAGGCAGCAAAGGTGGATGGAATTCTTAGCGTCCTACGATTTCGAGATAGCATATACCCTTGGCAAGGGTAACGTGGTGGCAGACGCCTTAAGTAGGAAAAGGTTGTCCTTGAGTCCGTTGTTTGTTGAGCGGCAAAGCTTAGAGTTTATCTCTACGTTTGACTTTAGACCTTCCATTGACTTTGTACCCGGATTGCTAGCATCCTTAGAGGTCAGACGCTTTTGGGACGGATTGGTGAGGCACAGCGAGATGACCCACAGTTGGTTGAGTTAGTAGAGAAGCTCATAAGGGGGGAGTCATTGAGCCATCTCAGTAGGTATGCCTTAGATGATAAGGGTTGGTTACGTAGGGATGGTAGACTTTGTGTACCATGAGACGAGAACTTGAGGAAGACCATTCTTGATGATGCACATCGTTCGAAAATGGCTATTCATCCTGGCGGGGACAAGATGTACATGGACATCAGATGAGTTTACTTTTAGGCTGGTATGAAGAGGGATGTGGCAGAGTTTGTCGCTAGATGCTTGGTGTGCCAACAAGTAAAAGCAGAGCAAAAGAAGCCCGGTGGGTTGCTTCACCCATTGGAGGTCCCACAATGGAAGTGGGGGAGTGTCTCGATGGACTTTGTTGATGGGTTACCAAGATCGAGGAAGGGTAATACGAGGATTTGGGTCATGGTAGACAGAATTACTAAGAGCGCCCATTTCATTCCCGTGAAGAGTAAGAGGACTGTTCCATGGTTAGCCTCCGTATATATTCGAGAGATAGTTCGTTTGCACGATGTTCCTTCTAGCATAGTTAGCGATCGCTATCCTATCTTTACTAGTGAGTTTTGGAAGAGCTTGCTTAGAGAGGTGAAAATAGAGCGTGATGCAACGATTCGACGAGCTCCTACATGCATTCTTGGGTCGGAGATTAAGAAGTTGAGGAATCGAGAGGTCAAGCTAGTCAAAGTGCAATGGGGAGATGATGAGAGCGACGCTACTTGGAAGATAGAAGAGAAGATGCTTTCATTGTACCCTTTTCTTTTCGAGGGTATGTCTTTTAATTTCTCCTTTATCGCTTAGCTTGTACTTGTTCTATCTTTAGTATGTCCTCTCACTAGTATCTTTGACCTTTAGATACAGTAGTCCTATGGTTGAAACATGTGTTTGAGACATGTTATGTATGGTGGATGCATGTGGATGCAAGTGTTTGCTAGTGGTTGCTCGTGGATGCATATACACACACTTTAGGCACTAGATCGGCTCAGTCACTTTCATATTGCATATTGCATATAAATAGGATGTATTTAGTAAAATGAATGTACGCTGAATGTGTGTATCATATGGATGTTGCATTTAAATGAATGGTTGTGCACACATGTAGTAATGATATGTATAGGGTTCTTCGCATACATGATGGATACATGGCACTATCATTATTTGCATTAAGGAGGTCGACTGAATCAGTGGACCGCCTGATTTTGCATTAGTATACGAACATATACACACACTATGCATATGTACATGAAAAGCATTAGAAATCTTTTAAGGACCATAGTTGCTAGTGGTTGATGGTTGAGTAGATGGGTGATTGGATGGTAGGATACATTCTTCTTAACTTAGAGATTTCGAGGAAGAAATCCTTTAAGTAGGGAGAATGTAACACCCCGTATTTTCTGAGAATATTAAAATAACAAATTAAAGAATAATTTATTTGAAAAAGAGGAATGAGAAAAGAATGATGTTTAGCATTGTTCTAAGGATTGTAAGCAAAAGACTTAGTAGCTCATTTGGTTAGAACATGTGACTTGCATACAAGAGGTACAGAGTTCGATCCCTGCCAGCGCTATATTTTTGTTTTAGGGGAATGGCTAAAAAGTGGCTTAGTGTGAACGCAGTTCAAAAAGTGGTTTAGTGTGAAAATGGTTAATTATGAAGAAGTTATTAAGCCATGAAGTTTGTACGCATATGAGAGAAATATATATATATATATATATATATATATATATATATGTATAAATTAAATAAATAAATATTCAAAAAAAATTCAAAACAGCGAATCGGGAGGGGTAATAACCGAACCACACCAATTTTGGAGTCGACCCGAGCCTTGCTAGGTCGACTAAAGGTCAATCCAGGGTGTTTGGCTGCCAACCCGTGGCCCGATTCACCCTAAAGGCTGATATGGCATCTGAGTGGTCCAGATCAGTTCTAAGGTTAACCCTAAGGCCTAAATAACTTCCTACACCTATATATACACCCTAAGACCTAACCCTAATTCATAAATATCATCTATGACACCATTATGCTGTCAAATTCTCTCTTAAACCCTAGTCGTCGCCTCTAAATCAAATCTCAAGTGTTCAACTTCAACTTAAATTAAAGATTAGAGCTTCTACAACAATTCAAGAAGATAAATCAGCAACACCGCAATGTTTCTACACCAATTTCAGTGCATAATTCTATTCTTTAACCACGAAAGCTGAGTACGGTGATTTTCACAATATAATGGGATTAAAAGTAACATGATGAAGTTGTAAAGAGGATTCATATGTATGTATGTAATTTAAATCTCATCCAGGTCTTCACCTTTTTGATTCATGTCATCATATGCCTATGTTTCTATGTAAAGTTCATACCTTTATCAGTTTATTCATGTTGAATCTGTCATTATGCCTCTATGCCAGTTTACATGCCCTTTTATTTCATGATGTTGTGTTAATTCCAATTTTCTGTGATTTGATTCTCTCTTCTTATCCCTATTCCTTTTATTTTTGGATCTAGGCTACCTTCGAGCCTATGTTAAAAATATGCGCGAATGCAAATACGTGGGAACGATGGGAATATGTGAAATATGGAAAATTGGATATTATTGGATATTTTGGATAATTGGATAATATGTGAAATTGGCATATTTGGGTATGGATTACATGGAATTGATGAAATTGCCTCTAATTATAAATTTTAATTGAGGCTAATTAATATGTAATTAGTGACAATTTGGAATAGGCAATATTATAAACATGATTATATGTTTAATTGGATATACATGACATGAAAATTGGGTACGGATGAAATACGATTATTAATAAACCTTTGACACGAGATTAGGCGCAATTGTGGCGTCAGACTGCCCGGAACCGCCCGGCAAATCCAGTTGCCACAATTAGACGTCTAATGTGAGAGGACAAAGGAATGAATTGTAGGCACAACGGTTAATGACACGAGGTTAGACCCGGTTTGTAGCGTAAGACTACCCGAAACCGCCCGGCAAATCCAGCGGCCACAAAGCATTCGGTCTAATGTGGGAGGTCAAGCACCGTTCGTCATAAGGAATGAATTAAGGAATACTAACTATAATAAGACATGGGTATGGTTAGAGGGTAAGTGGGGTGACATGTAAATTATGACATGCAAATATGGACTTAAACGGTATAAGATAAGACATGTAAATTATGACATGTAAGTATGGACTTAACCATAGCATGTGTAAGACATGGACATTTAAATTAAAATGGTTAAGTGGGAGAAAAACCTAGTGGGGACAAAGCATAGGTGGGAGGCTTGTGTCGGATGGGGGACCCGTTTCAACCAGTAACCCGTTTGAGTATCTAATTGGACCCGGTACTAGGACGGGGTTAGGGCACGCTTACTGCACTTGAATGTAAGAGGTTAAAACGTGAATAGCGGTGGCAACGCGAGTCCAACGGGTTCATGAGCATGCATGGGTCCGGGCTGGTAGGTATGACGTTGTTGCATCGTGTAGGTATGGCCGTGCATTTTATGTTGGTATCGGGGTTGCCACTTTGGGGAGTGATACACTCCACTTTGGGGCCAGCACGGGTGCCTACGGGGTTTAGGGAGCCGATCGAATGGGTAAGGTAAGGGTACCTTAGCGGTGGTAGGAGCAAGACGGCACCTACGATAGCAGCTAGGTACAAGTAACTACCAAGTTTGTCATGTAGGTACAGTTAGTGGGAAGGGATCAACCTTTAATAAATAAAGACTAGTAGATGTGCGGTGTAATTAAGTAATGTGGTGTAACTTAGCAAAAGTGCGGTGTAACGAAATACATGTTGGTTGAGTTGGATAGTCCTTTGGGTGCTAGTCTGATGTTGACTTCGGTTTCAGGGTTAGTACTTGGAGGGTTGTTCGCTTAGCCAAGGTGTAGGTTTGTCTTAGTACTTAGGAACGGAATCATCTTGTCCATCCTTTTATCTACCTTATCTATGTTACAGCCATATCATGATTCCTATTTATGTCTTGATCATTTACCTTACCTATTATTTATTAAAATTACTGGACTCGCCAGACTTTATGTCTGACCCGTTTTGTTTCCACCTCTTTTCTTTCCTTTCCCCCCTCCCTCAGGTTTGCAAGGAGGGAATACTATAACTTAGTGTCGATTTCTTTCAGTTGCTTGAAAAGAGTAGATGTATCACTTTGGACTCTCTCATCTTTATGGCTTTGCTTATGCTCAATGGGAATTTATGCATTTATGTTATGTAAGTATTTGCTTCTTTATGTACTTTGAAGTTTTTGGAAAAGACTATTGATCCTGTTGTATTGGTTTTGGAGACTACTTATGTAAGCTTGTTCTGAGTTATATTGCTATGAAATAAGTTTTATCTTTCGCTGTGTTGTTTTATTTATTCTTGTAATTTATCTGTTCAATACAACAATAACGCTTCATGGACAATGATGCATTCCCTTTGTGAGTGACATTAATGGACATGGAATGTTACAAGACACGTCATCCTCTACCCTTATTAGCCACTAATCACTTAATTACAGCAAGGCAAACTCTCTTGCAATCCTTACTTGCTATTAATATAGCATTTTCTTGTAGTGTATAGGCATAGATTTAGGGGGAGTTATATATATATATATATATATATATATATATATATATATATATCTTAGTTCTTTTCAAAAAAAAATATCTTAGTACTTTAGTATAGAATAATCATACGATATATATAGATAGATATAGGATTTAGGGGAAGTATTTTTAGAATTTCTTTTTGATAATGCCAATGGGGGGAATTATAAAATATAGACTTAGTTTAAGTATAATATATAGGATTCATATTGACAGGGGGAGTATTAGAAGGATCAGCATCAACATGTATGAATATTTTATAAACTAAGGTTTGTCATCATCAAAAAGAGGGAGATTGTTGGAGAATGGAGTTTTGATGGCAACAACCTTATTTCGATTACCATTGATTGTAAAATATATACTAACGTCTCTATCTAGAACATATATATACACATATATGAAGGATTTGTATACATGAATTAATACTGAAGACTGTACAGTTTTAGAGATTTAGAATTCAGAGAAGATTCAAAACTCATGAGTAATTAAGAAATCAAGAGTTCAAGATAAATATAGTAATAGAGTCTAGTTTATATGTAAGACTCTGGATAGCACTCCAGGTTCAAATCCAAATTATGTTTTTCAAATTATGATTTTCAAATTCTATTTTCAAAATTCTAATTCTAATTAATTAAGTTTTTCTATCTTATTTTGATTTTAAACTTAAGTTTTGAAGTTTATAAGTTTATATATTTATATAGTTATATACTTTCATACTTTTATATTTATATAGTTTTAAACATTATAATTTTATAAATATGTTTATATAATTTACATTTATGATTTCAAATGATTTTCTAATTTATAATACTTATTTATATCACTGTGTTTTAATTCAAGAATTTCCAGAATTATATATATATATATATAATTATATATATATATATTAAAACACTTGAAAAATATTCAGATTTCAAAATTTTCAAACACATATGTCGACATACATATGTGGGGATGTCAACATACAACTGTCAGATTTCCAATTTTGAAAGGAAGTGTCTTTTCACCATTTGTAACATTCCAAAAGCGTTGCAAACTTTCAAATCTTAAAAATAGGGATTGATTTCGTAATCTTTTTATTGATTCTTCTTCTCCATCTTTATCCCTTTTCATTTCTCCATTATTATTTCATATTTTTATGATTTCTACACTTATACTCTGCCGATTTCAATTCTAAATATATAAAACTTCTTCTCTTCTCACTCTCTACTCATGACTCTCTGAATCAAAGTGCTATTGAAGAGTTATACGGCTGTTATAATCATTTGAGATTGTTTTGAGATAGTTTGGAAATGTTGTGTTCCTTGTAGCCGTGAAATCAAGGAAAGGAAACAGTGTTAACCTTGTAGCCGAGAAATCAAGGGTGGCGGAAACGGTGTTAACCTTGTAGCCGTGAAATCAATGGGATTGTACTGAGATTTTGATCTAATAATAAAACTCTACGCAACCCAGCGTTGCGTGAGACTGGACGCAGGAGAAATCCGAACCAGTATAAAATCCAGTATGTGCTTTCCTTTTTCTGCATTTTATTTTTGTTTATTTCTGTGTTTGTGTTTGATTCCGTGTCTGTGATTACCTTTGTGGTGTGTGATTCATATAGTAGATCACATAAGATTTAGGTTCTCTTAAATTCAGCAAAAACACTATTCACCTACCTTTAGTGTTAATTTTTCCTTAAGATCCATGCCGCATTTCCTAAAAATTCCTTCTCTTGTTGTTAAAATAGAAGTTGCCTTAGTTACGAAGGCAAGTAGATTCATGTGTAATGGTTATGTGAGCCTGCCTCATTCTGGTACTGTTAGAACCTGAAATTGGTTGGATATTCAGGATAGTTTATTAATTATTCTGAGATAGATTTTGTAGTATAGGATGACAAATCTTAATCTATAAAGCTTGTGTATAAGCTGATAATCAAGTGAGAATAATGTCGATCCTTTTTCCTGGCATAGTACAATATGATCTTTTTATGATTTACGTAAACTAAACTTTTTACGGTGGAAAATCCTGAAGAATGTCTTATACACCTAAAGAAAATTATTTTATATGGGAGTGATTCCTGATCCCATATTTATTCTATGTCATGATGCTCCTGAAACTAATGCACATCTTTATTTTGAATGTGCCCAGTCTTATTTCATTTGGAAGAAGGTGCTGGCAAGATTTAATACCATCAGGGATCTCCAACTTCATTGTAGGCTTATATTTACATTTTTGATGAACGTGGCTAAAGTAGTATCCATGCTATTTTCTTCTTCTAGAGCCCAACTTCTCGTTTTTAACTAGCGCATCAAATTAAAATGATTAGCGTTTATTTAAATTTTATATTGTAAATAATGCAGGGATAAAGGTGCTTCTAAAAAGAGGGTTTTTGCTGCCATCATATTTTCGTTTTGATCTTGTTTCATTTTTGCTTTAAATTAAGTCTACCAAGCTATACAATGCTTTTTGATGGCTCATGTATTGTCCTTTACCTGTTAGTACATTAATTTTTCCAATAATTTGTTGTATGTATCATGTACTATTTTTTCAATGCATTTTAACTTGTTAATCAATTGTTTTGTGTACCTGCGTATGCATGCATATCTAATCTATGATGTTCCTATATAGTTATGGTTGGACATTTAAAACATTTTGTGATCATAAAAAACTTATTGCTCCGATATACGAATATTGTTGAAACATGACATGTAACAAGTGAATTTTTTTGATATAATCTTATGTATAGTGTTTGTCATTAGTTGTAAAATGTTTATGCACAATGTTTATCGTGCGAATTAAATGTAATTTTTGTTATGTTAAAGCAATTTTGTAGAAAATTCATTCATAATGACTCACATTCGTGGTCGTCTTATAAAATATAATGGTTAAAAATAGTTGTACAAACTTTGTTTTGCAACGTTATAATATTGATGCAAATGAAGTTTGGTTAACGCATAAACAACATTGTCTGGCTTGTATTTACAACGCAGATTAAATATGATTAAAATATAAAATATTTCATTTGAAAATAGTTATATTAAGGTAATACACAACTATTGCTAAAAGACGTGAATAATGGTTCTACAATTGGTGAGTAACATTGTTGTAATGAAGTTACGACATATGAAGATCACTAAAAAGGTAGATATACAACATCTAAATGTTATCGTAAAAAAGCATGTCATAATATTCGAAATATGTTGTCACTGACCATCTCACAACATTTGAAAAACATAGTAGATAGTAAATATGTTGTCCACATCAATAGCTCAGTGGTTAAGGACTTGCACTATCGTAACAGTGGTGTAGGTTCGAAACTTGGAATGGAATGCTATAAGAGCTTACCATGTGCATATGTTAAGATCAGCTACTTATGTGGTGCTCGCGGACTGGGGTAGGTGCACTAAGGAGGGTTTGATAACTCCGGTCGGTTTCCCTCCTGAACAAATTCAAAAAAAAACTTTTCTACGACGTTTTATACAATATTTAAGTAAATGTTGTAAAACAGATCTCATTTTTCACAACTATGGATATAACAACATAATAATAAATGTTGCTAAAATACATTAACTACATTTATTCAATGTTGTGAAATGCTATTTTTGTTGTACTGCCGACGACCTCCGTGCAGCTGCGCAGCCTCCAACGGATCATCGTACTTCATCTTCTCCACAGCCTCCAGAAGATTTGCAACGGGAAATCAAAATTGCAAGTTTAAGTGGTGATGATTTGGGATTAAAATTAAATTCGACATGGGAATTGGAATGGTTTTGGGATCTAGGGCAAGGGAAATTGTAAGTTTAAGCGGCCAACGATTTTTAGATCTAAAAGTTGTGTGGCGGGTGTTAAAATTTTAGATGCCGCCCATCTATTAATAACTTGTTAATTATCATACATTGACATTTAAAGTAATTTACTAATTATAAATGTGAAATTATTATTTGATAATCATCGTATATTTGTATGATCGGGTCTAAAAAGAGATGCATAACAACAAATATAATGACAAACCAGCGGTTATACATTTTTAATATTTAATTATAAATCATAAATTATATTAAAATATTAATTATAAAGCTTAAACCTTTGTTATACATTATTATTTATTATCAATCATCAACTATAAACTATACTATATAAATAATTATTAATTATAAAATATAAAATACTAAATGTTACTTCTTAGTTAGTAATATTATTTGTTGATTATGAAATATATTAAATATTCTTCTTAATTAAGTTAAAGTTATTTTTCTTAATTATTAATTTATAATAAAAAATAATTAATTTATGCATAAATATACCTCTTTCAAACACAAATTATAAATTAATTTATACAAAAAATTGTTGTTATTTATTAATTACTCTTTAATAGTAATTATTAATAAATAATAACGTATAACAAAGGTTTAAGTTTTATAATTAATATTTTAATATAATTTATGATTTATAATTAAATACTAAAAAAGTATAACCGCTGATTTGTCACTATATTCGTTGTTATGCATCACTTTCTAGACCCGATCATGCAAATATACGATGATTATCAAATAATAATTTCACATTTATAATTAGTAAATTACTTTAAATGTCAATGTATGATAATTAACAAGTTAGATCTAAAAGTTGTGTGGCGGGAGTTAAAATTTTAGATACCGCCTATCTATTAATAACTTGTTAATTATCATACATTGACATTTAAAGTAATTTACTAATTATAAATGTGAAATTATTATTTGATAATCATCGTATATTTGTATGATCGGGTCTAGAAAGAGACGCATAACAACGAATATAGTGACAAATCAGCAGTTATACTTTTTTAATATTTAATTATAAATCATAAATTGTATTAAAATATTAATTATAAAACTTAAACCTTTGTTATACATTATTACTTATTAACAATCATCAACTATAAACTATACTATATAAATAATTATTAATTATAAAATATAAAATACTAAATGCTACTTCTTAGTTAGTAATATTATTTGTTAATTATGAAATATATTAAATATTCGTCTTAATTAAGTTAAAGTTATTTTTCTTAATTATTAATTTATAATAAAAAATAATTAATTTATGCATAAATATACCTCTTTCAAACACAAATTTTTTATACAAAAAATTGTTGTCATTTATTTTATTTTATTTTATTACCAAAGCCGACCGGTTTTTATAGTGATCCGTAACACTCTTTTATTTATTTCAAAATAAAAAATACATAATATAGGTTCAGGTGATATGCAATCCACATATCAGCTATAGGCCTTCCACATATGGAAGTAGAACACAGCTTACGATTTGACATACCATCATTACATGGAATAACATTACATAATATATAGCATTAAAGATGTCTTGCTAAAGGATAAGGACTGCACACTTACATCAGCCCATGTCGTCCTCAAGGCCTTTAAGAAGCTCAATTTTCTTCCTTCTCGTGACCGGAGCACCACCTAATGGACGACCAGAAGAAGAGGCTGCAGATGGAGAGAAGTTGAAACTATCCGGAGGCGGAGCTTTGTGGCCTGGAGGAGGGGGGATGAGATTATAAGGATTAGACTTAATTTTACCTTTTTCCTTAGCTTTGCAAACAGGTGAGCGAGACGCTGTGATCTCCTTAGAGCATTCAGCTAGATTGATGGATAAGCTTCGCTTAGTGTTAAGGAAACCTGGTTTAAGGGCTGGAAGAGAAGGTTTATAGCTCACTGCAGGTTGGATAACATCCAACTTACCTGCTCCAATCGAGTTAATGGAATTGCAATTTTTCGTCATTATTTCAAGAAGCTTCATTTGTTTACTTCAAGCATCCTTGTCTAGCTTCCCACTTTCTATCTCATCCTTAGACATTCAATGCTTTGCCTAAATTTCTTTTCATGTTATCTAATGTTAGATTTGACTAAAGAACATTGGTTTTCTTTTTCATTCACATCAGTGCAGTCAAAATTGTGCCATAAAAAAGGATCAAGCAGTGCCTAAACAATAAGACTAGCAATTTCATTTTTTATCATTCTCTTCATAGACCTCGTCATCTCCCTCAAGGTTAACACCAGCATCCCCTTGATTACCATCCCGGTTACATGTCAAATTCTCTAGCATTTTCATGCCTCCATCAGTTTCCATACCATTGGTATTTTCATTGTTATCATTTGATATTCCTGTGCAGGCACTGGGCACTGCTGCTACTCTAGCATTTGTTTCAGCGTATGACGGAAAAGCACGAGAGAGTAATTCGCTTACCTGCCTAATTTCTCCTTCCTCACGATCATCCTCATCGTCTACAACAGATTCATCTCCTGTAGACCAGCAAGCACAGAGAAACTGTTGTTGCTCGTATTACCAATTTGCTGAGCCCCTGTATCTTTTATCATACCATACTTTTCTTGCAAACCTGCGGAATCATTACTTTTACTAGGAAATATCTGCGAAGAAGAGTTTAGTTTAGACATGGCACCTACACGACCTTTCTCTGTTCCTTTAAACTGCCCTCGGTCGCCAACTGGTTCATTGCGTGACCCAACAGTGTCCTAGGTATTTCTTTGACTAGGATCTCTTTGAATTTGTTACATTTGGCAGTTAAGTGACCAACGGCTTTACATTTGACACATATTGCAGGACGCCACAGGTATGTAACATACACAGTTTGCTCGCTTCGGTCAAGCAGAGCCACGGGGAATTCAGTAGGCAACTCATCGTGGGGGTTTATCTCCACTATACACTTGGTGTATTCAAGATGCTCAAGCTTTTCCGTCGATAAATCCATACACAGAAATTTACCCACGCGCATAGCTAAGTAACTTATTGTAACAACCCGTATTTTTATAACGTGTAATAACCATAAATCAAGGAAGAATTAATTTTTAAAATAAGAATCAAGGGAAATGGGTTACCCCATTGCGTTCGTCTCGAAATTCTACTTGGAAACGAGTCCGAGTTTTCGAAAATCGGAGTCCGTATGACCAAGTTATGACCTTTAGAAGTTTTCAGAAGTTTTCAAGTTCAAAACAGCTCAGAATTTGAATTCAAATTTCGAAATTCAGACCTCAGAATGGACTGGGAGAGAAATTTCCCGCCCAGGACCAGGTAGACTATGTAGTCGACCTGCCCAGGACCAGGTCGACCATAGTGTCGACCTGGGGGTCAACCTGGTGGCCGAGCCCACTTTTGAAGCTGGATTCACTTTGATGTTTCTGGCCTCGTTTCTGTCTACATTCGTTGACCTAACCCTATATAAATTGCCCCTAACACTAGTCTCTCTACACAAAATTCTCTTTGACCTTATGTTGCTCTTATTCTGGTTGAAAAGTTAGAGAAAGGGACTACTTCTTCTACGTCAAAACTACGTTAAGAGAATTGCTGATTTGGGGATTTATGTTAGGACTTGACTAAGCATATAAAGATTCAACATTGACTCTCCTTTTCTAATTCTCGAACCACGATGTATAAGCCCCAGTTACTTTTAGATTTAAACTGTAAATGTAATATGAATATGTTGTAAATTGAAATTGGACCTGTGTATGATGACTGTTTTACATCCATGCTTGTTCATCTTGGATCTTGACTTTTGGGTATATTACTATGACATTGATTTGGAGCCTATTCATGTTGTAAATCAAAAAGAAAAACCCCTCATATTATCATGTTGAATCTGCTATTGGTCAAAAGTTTATGACTATCACCTTATGTCAATCGTTACCATGACTATACTATCACCTTATGACGACTGTTATCTTGACTAGTACCTTATTTTGCTAGATTTGGAATCTTTATGTTTGAGGCCAATATTCCATATGCTAGTAATGTTATAATCATTTATCTCAAGTCATACCATGCTATGCTAATAATCACTTTTGCCACCTTATACCCGTCCCTTTTTATGTTATTCCCTAATTAGATTTATTTGTATCAATTCGAGTTTATGTGCGATGGGAATACGATTTGGGTAGATTAGGTAAAACATGAGTTGGCTTTGAACATGAACGTTATTATGACTTGAACCTGGATATGGACCACTTGAATATACTTAACCAACTTGACACGATGATTTGAAAGGGTTAAGTCATGAACCACTTGAACACACTTAACCAACTTGATACATGATTTGGATAGGGTTAATTCATGAATTTGAATGACAACACTTAACCCATTATAAACCCTAGTTACGCGGTCCTTTTCAGCAGTAACTCACTTAGATGTATCACGATACCCTAGGACTAGGCAGGGTGGGGCACGATTACTAGGCTGATTGTAAGCGACCAGAACGACGGCTGAGTAGGTGCGCCATTATAGGTTCAGGCAGACTATGGTCGTGCACATAGTCCGGAGTTGAAAAGGCAGGCATTGGGCACCCGTAGGTTTACACTGTGCGTGCTTGATTCGTGTCGGTGGTTGGCACCATAGGGCCTGATACACCCTATGGTGGACCTAGCATAGGTAACTACATTTCAGGATAGGGCCGTATGACACAGACACATGACGAGCTAGAACTTGTAGGGAGTCGATCGATTAGTAGATCGTACCGTAGGACCCCGTAATGGGTCACATCATGATACTGGGCCAAGGGATCATTTCATGATTAATACTTGACATGGGTTAGAACACTAGTACAGATGGTGCAGCGAATCTTGAATATGCGATGCTAGACTTGACTTGTCTTGTTTATCATATCAGTCATGTTATCATCCTTATGTTTAATTCCAATTTTCGCATGTCATGTTACCTTTACTAGTTTTTATACTGAATGTCACTTGGGCTTACCAGTCTTATGACTGACCCTTTTCCTTTCGCCTCTTTTTCTTTCGTTCCCCTTCAGGTTCTCAGGGAGGTAACACTAGCACTTAGCTTGGATTTAGCTTGCTCTCTGACAGCTCATGTACGGTTTGGTCTCGAGCTATGCTATGGCTTCTTCTGCTACTTATGGGGAATAATTTACTTTTGTTATCTTAAGTTTATGCTTCTTTATTTGGAACTTGATGTAATGGAATAATTTGTACCTTGGATATATGGGGTTTTGACTCTTTTCTTGAAAGTAATAAAAATTTGGTTTTTAATTTCTACCGCTGCTCTATTTATGTTCTGCCTTGTGATATTTCTGTGTATGTTTACCTAGATAATACTCCACCAAAACTAGTGCATTCCCTTTGTGAGTGACCCTAGCGGAGGTGGGGTGTTACATTTGGTATCAGAGCAGAAGGTTACCAGGCTGGGCAAAAGTTTTAAAAACCTTCTGAAATCATTTTCAAAACCATTTATAAAGAAGCATTTTTCAAGAAAAGTTTTATGTTTAAAAAAGGCTATTCACAAAAAAGCCATTAGCACTTTCCGTTGTTTCCTCGTTTGAATCTTTTTCTTTTCGTTTTTCAACATGGCTGATCTTAACCTGCCTGAGGGAATACCCGTGCCTAGATGATTCCGAAGGTACGTAGAAGCCAGGGCCAACGTCGCGGGCCCGCCAGACATCCCTCCTCCTCCTCCCCCAATGGCCACGGTTCCTCCTCCTCCAGGTACCGCCTTTGCCAAAATATGCAAAGACTTTAAAGCAATGGGCGGCAAGAACTTCGTTGGAACTGAAACCTTTGTTGAGGCACGGAACTGGCTAAAGGAGACTGGAGACTTGTTTATTATCTTTGATGTGGAGGATCATAGGAAAGTTCAGTTGGCAGCATGGTTGTTGAAAGAGGAAGCTGCATTTTGGTGGGAAGTCACCAACGCTACCAGGCCAGTTGAGACTTGGGCAGACTTTAGAGAGAGGTTTGGGCTTAAATTCTTATCGTCAGCAGAAGAGAACCTTCAGATGGAGAGGTTCCTAGCACTCAAGCAAGGGGGACATGTCTGTTAGGGAGTACGTGAATAAGTTTAATCAGCTTGCTTGGTTCGATTTGGATTTGGTCAACAAACCCTAGAAAAAGGCAGTACGCTTTGCTCGCGGATTGAACGAGCCACTACACAGTTTGGCCATAACTCATATACCCATGAGGGCAACCTTTGCAAGCTTGGTGGATATGGATCTACTTCATGAGGAAGACAAGAATAACAAGAAGGAAGTTAAGCCTAATGTGACTCAGAATAAGAAAGCTGACTTCAAGAAGGGGGGCAACAAGAATAACAAGAATAACAAGAGCAATAACAAACCACGTGAAACGAGGAAGTGCAACTTCTGTGGTATTACTGGACATCTAGCTAAAGACTGTAGAAAGAAGAAGAGGAGGTTGGGTGAATGCTTTCATTGTGGAGATACTGGACACATCAGCAAGGATTGCCCTAAGAAGCAAGGACAGGGGCAAGGGCAGACCCAGCGAGTAGGACCTTCTGGAGGGCAGTTGCATGCTCTCAACACCACTCCAACTCTCGACCGAGGTAGTATTATTTCCGTAGAAAGCCTTGTTTACATTTCTGACTTTCCTGTTCGAACCTTATTTGACTCTGGTGCATCGCATACTTTTATTTCTTCTGATATTGTTGAAAATCTGCACCTAAGTCTAGTCTAGTTGAGGATCCCGTTATAGTTTCAAATCCAATTGGGGGATCCGCCCATTTATCTATGATGTGTGTGGATTTGAGGATCTCTATCTCAAGCGTAGAATTCACGTGTAATGCTTATGTTCTCGGATTTATGGGATACGGTTTGATCCTAGGTATGGATTGGTTGTCCAATTATGGAGCCATTCTTGATTGTGAACGAAGGGTAGTGAGGCTCATGACTCGCCTCGGTAATACCCTTGAAATTTCTTGTAACCCTAAGGGTCTGGTCATGTTGTGTTATCTTGAATCCCTTGACTCATCCGACGATAATTTGAAATATGTAAGAGTAGTTCGAGAATATCCAGATGTCTTTGATGAAGTGAGGGGGTTACCTCCTAAACGCGAGATAGACTTCCGAATTTATCTTGTTGATAATGCCAAGCTAGTTTCATTGCCCGTTAGGCACATGGCCCCGCGAGAAAGAAGAGAGCTCAGTAAACAAGTTAACGAGTTGCTTGAGAAAAATTTCATAAGACAAAGCATTTTTGAATGGGGTGCTCCAGTGGTATTCGCTACTAAGGCGGATGGATCGCTTCGTCTGTGCGTAGACTATCGTGAGTTAAACAAGCTGACAAAGAAGAATACGTACCCACTACCAAGAATCGACGATTTGTTTGACCAGCTTGTGGGAGCATTTGTTTTCTCTCAACTCGATCTAGCCACAGGATTTCCACTACAACAAAAATACCCTATTACAACATCATTTTGACAACGGGCATTCTCTGCCCGTTGTAATACAGAGTTATTACAATGGTCAATTCTGGACCGTTGTAATAGATTCCTCATACAACACCTTTTCTACAACGGGCAATAACTGCCCATTGTAACAGAAAGATATTACAACGGCCTTTTCTAACCAGTTGTAATAGACGTCTGTATTACAATGTTCACAAAGTGCATGTTGTAATAGGTGCCAATTTTACAACGGTCTGCCCGTTGTAAGAAGTGCTAATTTTACAACGGTCGTAATGCAGGTTGTAATAAGTACCAATAATCAATAATTAATAATGAGCATTCTTAATGCTTTCTTAAAATTAATAATTATTATATTTTTTAATTTATAATTATTAATAATATTTTATTAATCATATGTTATTAATTTACTAACTATAATATTAAATTGCTAATTACTAATCATTAATAATATAATATTATTCATTAATAATTAATGATTGATGATCATATTTAAAAATATTTAATATTTTACAACTATAAATTATAACTAATAACTTATAATAATAATAATAATAATAATAAATATTTACTATGTATTTGATAATTTATTTTTAATAATTTAGATTAATATGTAATTTTTAATAAATAAGAAGTGATATTTATAATTTCTTTTTAAGTATTAATCATGTAAATACTTGTTATCTTTAACATCTAATATTCCAGGAATTTTAAAATTTCCAAGATAAATATAATAATATTCAAAAAAAATAGAATTAAAATTTGAAACTTCGAAAAAATTCATAAATAAAAATTATAAATTAACATTTGATACATTATTCAAATTTAGAATCATAAATTTAAATTCAAATTTTTGCTTAATGTTTAGAATGTTTTGTTGCCTCTGTTAAAATGTAACGAACCAGGAATTTTAATGTTTTAAAATATGAAATTTATTTGAAATTCCATACTTAGGAAATTTATATTGGTTAAAATTTGAGATCTAGTCTATTTTATTTTGGTTTTAAATTGATTTTTAAATGTAAATTTTTTTTATATTTTGTTAAATCAAGCTTTAGTGATATTTTAAATTAATTGATATATTTCGTTTGAAATTTTATTTAAATAATTTTGTATAGTTGAATTTGGTTTTTAATTTAAATTTAGATGTGTGTTGAAGTGTATTAAATACACTACTAGTATTGTTTGTAAAATATAATGGTATGTATACATAGTGTAAACTCGGTATATACTCTTTTTAAATTATTTGTTTAAATTGTTTTGCCATTTGTTGGACCTAGCTGAATTTGTTGGCACCTGTTCGTATTGTTCGAGATTTCGAAACGTGTTCGCTTGTTTTCCCAAAACCGTGTCCGTCCCGTGTATTTTTATTTACTGCCCCTCTTATTCTATAACAGCCGAAAGCAAACCCTTCTCCATTATCATTTCATTCTCGCATCAGTCAAAACATATGCCCCCAATTCCCAAATCGAAAAATCATGGCCTCCACCGAATCCATCTCCCTTCTCAAATCCATTCGCCTCCATTCCCACTTACCCTCGCTGTCACCAGTGAAACTGACCCCATCAACGATTCTCCGCAAGCCCAAGTAACCCCACCCCGACAGCCGCTACGTTCATCCATCTTCAAGTCCTTCAAGTCGAAGTCCACCCGAAGTCGCCTCCTTCTGCAGGCTTTCATCGCAGTTTCCTCTTCTCAACTTTGACCGAATCGATCGCTTTTTGCGCGTTTGATAGTGCGCTGACCAGGGAAGCTCACCGACACCTCTGAAGCTTCTTCACGAAGTTGTTATTTTTGTTGCTGCTGTCCACCGAACAGGTGAGTCATCTCACGATTTGCTTTAAGTCAGGTTCAACTTCGATTATACTAGAAATACAGTTGTAACTTGTTGGATGTTGAACTGCCAATTTGCCGTGGAACTCCTGTCTTATGTTTGCTTCCTATGGTTGCATTGTTTTCACGTTTAGTTTGGTTCGAATCTGCGTTAAACTCTGCACCTTGTATATTACGGTGCCCTGCAAATTAACACCGACCGCTCTGAACCCTTAAACAATTATGTTTGATCCATGGTAATTTAAAGTTATATTTGGGATTTTCCGATGTTCTGTGTTGCCTTGTTCGCTATAATCTATAGCAAGAAAATCATGTTTGCCTTGTTTATTCTGATTTATATCATCAGTAAGAACCATCCCTTATTGTATCATTTGCAACATGAATACACATTTTGTTATGTGTTTTACTTGGTTAATTATTTCTGTAGCAAAAACACATCCTATAGCCGTGTGTGTTAAAACCTGGAAGCACCCTGTTATCACATGTGTACCCATGTTGATAAGTGAGTTATTGTGCACTTACCGTTTGAATATAACTATATATTTGTATGACCATAACACATATTGCATCTTTGACTGGGAACATCTTTGACTGGGAACCATGGCTCCAACTTTAAATTGCCGATTGGTAACACACACGTGAATGCTTTGTGTACACTTGCAAATGTTGAAATTCTTCTTATTATTTTTTATGACACTGTAAACTCCACATATCCTTCTTTGTTGTCCTTTGTAACAACCCGGAAAATCTGGGCCAGTTTAAAATTTTTATTTTGGCAATTTTAGCGAATTTTGATTATTTAAAATGAATTATTTTAAATAATATCGACGAGAAATTTATTTTGAATAGAATTCAACGTATATATATTATATACGTCGTCGTTAGAATATAAATATTTATATATAATTATAAATAGAATAGAAAATGGCGCGGTAGTTCGAAAATTCGATTTCTAATTTCAAATGAATATACAGAATTCAATATAAGTCAGAATTGAACGAAACAAGAAATATTTGAATCTGTATAACTATATCTTTGTAACGAAGTTAACAAACTGAGATTTCATCTTAGAAATGATAAGATATGTCCAGTTTAAAATTTGAAATAGTCGCTGTGGAATTTATATATATTTTTATATATATAAGGCCCTTAAAAATAGCAATTTTGCAAACGACCTCGGATTTCGACGAAACCAGTTTTGTTGGGTCCGTGATGTCAAGTTATTGCTAGATTCCAAATTTCGTAATTTTTCGAATCAATATGTGAGCGTGGCAAAGGAAAACGCGTTTTGACCATTTCAGTTGATTTTAATCGACTGGAAATTGGCCATTTTTCCAACGGTCTCAGAATTCGACGAAACTAGTTTTGTTAGGACCGTATCGTCAATACGAAGCTAGAAAATATTTTTATGGAATTTTTCTAGTTAGTATGTGGCCCCGGTAATTTGAAATGTACGTTTAAAATTCAATATAGTGATTTAAATGTAAATTCAAAAGGAAACTGATTGTAACAATCGAATCAGCGTGCGATACATATCCCATTGTGTTCGGAATGGGGGTGAAACGCTATGGGCGACAAGCGGTGGGCCTCGTTTCGAGGTCGGATGTTAAAGTCAACCTTTATAAATAAATAAATAAATAAATAAATAAATAAAATAATATTCTTCCCCCCCCCCTTTTCTTCTGCCTGGCCCCCCCCCCCCGATTTCATAAAATCGAAAATAAAAAAAAAAAAGAAGGAAGAAGGAAGCGGCAGCAGCCGCCAGCGCCACGACCGCGCCTTCCTCCACCGGCGGTAGCCGCGACCCCCCCTCTCTCCTCAAGCGACGCGACAGCGTCTCTTCCCCCCCCCCCCCCCCGCGAAGCGAACCCCACCACGCCCTAACCCCAGACCCAAAACCGCCCCGCCCGCTACCCCACTGACCGGACCCGCGACCACCACCTCCGACGAACCTCCCCGACCCCACTGCGCCGCGCCACCACCCCCACTCAGTCCTCCTCCCCCCTCTGTAAGTCTTCCCTTTTTATTTTAATTTATTTATTTATTTTATATTTGATTTATATATATAAAAAAAAAAACTGAATTGAGTTATATATAAAAAAAAAATATAAAACTGAATTTTATTTTGATGTTAAAACTGGTTTTTTATTTATGTTGCAAAGTTATAAAAATATAATCTTTTATATTGTCGAAATAAAAATATAATTTTTATATATTGAACTTCGATAGAAAAATAGAAATTTTATATATTGAACTTCGATAGAAAAAATGGATTTTTATATATTGAATAGCGAAGTAAAAAATTCGATTTTTATATATTGAACTTTGAAATAAAAATTCGATTTTTATATATTGAACTTTGAAATAAAAATTCGATTTTTATATATTGAACTTTGAAATAAAAATTCGATTTTTATATATTGAACTTTGAAATAAAGATTCGATTTTTATATATTGGATAGCATAGTAAAAAAAATTTATTTTTACATATGTAGAGAATACGGGCGAAGAAAGTGACAAAAAGGCGAAACGACGAAGACTTCTGCAAATGAAGTGCCGTGGAGCTTGGATAGCTATAGGTGAGAATTTCTCACTCTTCAATTTATTTTCTAGTTATATATATACTAGGATGCAGACGGTGCTTAGTAGCACCCGACACAATCGTCCACAGACCATGGACTTGTTTGTTTGGCTGTTTGGTTATTGATTGTGATATTGGTTTGAATGTGGTTTGTGGTGTGAAAAATCGAATCGATAAATTGGTTAGGATTAGACGTGCGCCGTTATAAGGCGAAGGAGTAAGGCTAGGTTAGACTCTTACTCCAAATTTTGTGGTTTGCATAATAAAATTGATATGATTGATGTGTGAATGGCGTGGGCCTTCACTAGACCGGGGATTAGGCTAGGCCTTGTCCCGTTTCTAGTATCGTGCCGTTATGCCGCCAAAATTTTCTAAAATATGTTAGAGAAATAAAAATATCATTTTTATTGAATAAATGAATTGAATAGAAATTCATAGGTTGGAATAAAAAGTTTTAGCGTTAAAAATATAATTTTTAACGTGAATGTGAATAAATAAATATTCATTTACAAACCAGACGGTTTGTTTATGTACACTTATTTGAATGACATTGATTGGGAAGATAAATTTTACACATCGCCCAACTGCACAAATAAAATATGTGTTTGATTGTTTGAAACCCCACACGGGTGTTAGGATGAAATTTGAAGTTCACTCATCCTGATT
The DNA here is from genome assembly GCA_030737875.1 of Allium sativum. Lineage (NCBI taxonomy): Eukaryota > Viridiplantae > Streptophyta > Magnoliopsida > Asparagales > Amaryllidaceae > Allium > Allium sativum. The sequence goes on along the minus strand of CM060916.1, from coordinate 363,055,126 downwards.
GATTAAATATGTCGATCGATGGATTGACAGGCTGTTATAAGCGTTGAATATCTATATTTGATGCTTATACAGTGTAGTGCACTTTGGTTGATGGTTGATTATTTTCAATGCTATTATATACATGTGTTGTATGCAAATCCATATAATTAATTTTATATGGTAATTGATTGGGCCTCATTCCAGTTTTGAAAAAGAAATATTTGAAAAAGAAATATTCGAAATAGAATATTTGAAAATAAAGGAATATATGAAGCCGTGTTGATTAGATTGACGCCATTTTGACGTGAACGATATTTATATCGATTTTAGAAAACGATTTCGAAATGAATTGAATTGAAAACGATTTCGAAATGAATTGAATTGAAAACGAATTCGAAAGGAATTGAATTGAAAACGATTTCGAAATGAATTGAATTGAAAACGAATTCGAAATGAATTGAATTGAAAACGATTTCGAAATGAATTGAATTGAAAGCGATTTCGAAATGAATTGAATTGAAAACGATTTCGAAATGAATTGAATTGAAAACGATTTCGAAATGAATTGAATTGAAAACGAATTCGAAATGAATTGAATTGAAAACGAATTCGAAATGAATTGAATTGAAAACGATTTCGAAATGAATTGAATTGAAAACGAATTCGAAATGAATTGAATTGAAAACGATTTCGAAATGAATTGAATTGAAAACGAATTCGAAATGAATTGAATTGAAAACGATTTCGAAATGAATTGAATTGAAAAACGAATTCGAAATGAATTGAATTGAAAACGAATTCGAAATGAATTGAATTGAAAACGATTTCGAAATGAATTGAATTGAAAACGATTTCGAAATGAATTGAATTGAAAGCGATTTCGAAATGAATTGAATTGAAAACGATTTCGAAATGAATTGAATTGAAAACGAATTCGAAATGAATTGAATTGAAAACGAATTCGAAATGAATTGAATTGAAAACGAATTCGAAATGAATTGAATTGAAAACGATTTCGAAATGAATTGAATTGAATATGAATTCAAATTGAATTGAAATTTGAATTGAACAGAAATGAATTTTGAAACGAATTTATAAAGAAGAATTCAATTTTGCTTTGAATTGAAATGGAAGTTGAAATAGATTTTGAAATGAATTTAAAAACTGTTTATATAATTCGTTTTTAAATAGAAATCGACGAAATATATTATATATATATTATATATAATATAATGGCCTGAATAGAACGCGCCGCGCCGCGGCAGTTCGCGAATTTCGACCATTTATTTCAAACGGACATTACGGGAGATCCGACCGTCGGATTCTCCTAAAACCGGAACCGTTGGGTTCGTATCGAAAAGAGCTTTCTAACGAAGATTAGAAATTTGAAATCTAACGGTTGGATTTGGAATTATGTCCAAATCAAATTCGAAAAAGGTCGCTGTAAGTGCAGTTCGATGGCCATTGATGGAAATCGACTGTACGGGCCTTGATAAAATTATTAAAAATAGTAATAATTTGTGTAAAATCATAAGAAATGATTTGTGAAGAATTGGGATGAAAAACTCCATATTTGAAAAGATAAAAATGGATTTTTATCGAAATGAACTAGTTTTGAACTAGAATTATAATTCTATTTATTTTTAAATAAATAAATTGAATTCGAAAAGGGTTTTAAAAGTAACCAAAATTCCAATGATTGCATTGGAGGGGATTTGAATCGAAATTGTCTTCGGAATATTTCGATGTTGGAATTCGTGATTATACAGGTGTTGTTATGGAAATTTGAAAGATATATATGTATATCGTTATTTCCAATACGACATTTGTTAGTCGTAGAATTCGATATTGAATATAAGCCGATATATTTTCTATTCAGAGCCTTGTATTGAATATCGAATGTGATTTGGGTTTGTCGTGAATGGTGTCTTCACTAACACTGTTCTTGAACCCAGTTGAGAAAAGATTAAATCTTTTTATTTAGATTTAATGAAGTGTACCAATTAAATGATATTTAATTGGAATTGATATTGATTTTTGGGTTTATCGTGAACAGTGTTTTTAAATAACACTCGTTCTTTAACCCGATAATTAATGGAATGTGACTTTGGGTTTATCGCGAACCGTGTTTTTAGATGACACTGATTCTTTAACCCAGTCACAGATTAAAACTAAGTGGAGTTTTAATGAATCTTTAATTAGATTGAAAAGATCGAGAATGGAGTATCACCAGTTTTGCTCCAGGCGATAGTTAAATCTTTAATTAGATTTGAACGTGAAATTTAGAAACTAACTGTCGGTTAGCCAAGCAGAATGGTTTTCTGGATATTGATCTGATGTTGGTTTCGGCCTTCGGGGTTAATATTTGGGGAATTATTCTCTTGATTAATTTACGGTTAGTGACTAATGAATTGGAATGAGGCGTATGTTGTGTTTGTGTAACACTTATTTAAATATACGCGAGTTATTCGGAAAGACCGGGTTTATCCCATTCTGGATAACTGATACGACGATAAGTCGAAGATGAAGACGATGGTCGAAGACCGGAGGTCTTCACGTCGTTTGGGTGATAACTGATGATCTTGATTGGGCTGTACACCCAAGAAGATGGAAACAGTTAGTGATCGTCCAGACGTACTTGGAGATCGATGGATATGCGGGGTACTAGGTGCCTCCGGTATCGTTCAGACCCAGAACGGACTTGTAAATGGACTGTGTGTCTGACACCGGATTTCATTCTGTGTGACTGATATCGGTTGCATAGGATGGTTTGCCTGTGTGGCATGCTAAGATGCAAATGATCAAGGCTTCTGTTGAAAAGCAAAGTCTTGTGGTGATGATCAAAGCACGGCCTTTGTGGCGTAGCTTTGTGTAACGTTTACCTCGCGTGTTTCACACCCGGTATGAACCAAAAACGGGAGACGGACCTCAGGGAGGACTTGCGTTTCTTTCTAGCTAGAAGTGGCGTCAGTGGTTTTACACGCCCTGACGAGTTTGACTTATGTGGTTGTTGCGGTTGCGAGGCGCCTCGGTTATATCGGTTTCGGCCGAATGCATTCTGGTCGGCTGACGGACCAGACTTACACCCCATAGGGTGGGGAGACGTATTGTTCAGGCATAATAATCCACTCCGTGTGGACCGGCCCTGACGATCCAAGGGGCAGTTGCGGCTGTTCCTGAGGGGCGGGCTAGAGCGTCTCGAATCGATGGAGGACTATCTTTTGCCTCGGTTCATAGATGGAAATCCAATTTCCAAATACGCGACTCTGCGGTTTTATTTGTAAACCTATATATGGCGACATAGTGGCATGGGACGCTCATGTCGTCTACGATTGATACTTATGATTTGAAGTTGTTTTATACACTATGCACTTATAGTAGTATCAAATGATTTGTTTTAAACGTATCAAGCATCCTTTGGCTGTTATAAGGGAAAACCCTATCCCCCGGCTTGCGTTGCATTGTGTGATAGGACCTGGGTCTTATAACAGCTTCATTTTTCTTTATTTAGCATTGCGCTGTTTATTTATGCACTGGTATTCTTGGGAGGAAACCCGTTCCGTGTTATACGGCGTGGTCCCTTGATTTACCTAATGATTTGAAATAAAGATTAATAACTGTTTTTAGTTCTCACACCAGTCACATGACTGACCTGGAGTTTATTGTTTTAACCTAAACTCTGGGTGCCCTTATTTTGACACGGGCAGCTAGTAGTTTTGGTTTTGCAGATTTATATTCACAGGATCCTGGTTTACAGCTGGAACGATATCCGGAAAGCTTTGTATCCGTATATCTCATTCTAGTTGTGTATTGTATTATTTTTCCGCTGCTATGTATTTAAATGTGATTTAAATCTCTGATATTTCTGTGTGATATTCATTTATACTCTGTATATTCTTGTAATCTGATGTACTGTTGTTATATATAGTGAAATGTTCTTCTGTATGGGTTCTGTTTTGTCCTGTTCTCAAACGATAGGGCGTTTCGAACGGCCTGGATCGGTTTAGCGACTGGTTCGGACCGAGCGAAATCCCTTGCCGTCACATTTGGTATCAGAGCTTTGGTTTACAGGGCTCGAGAACAAGACACATTAGAACCATACGAAAGAATTCATCAGATATTGGATTAGTAATATCCAATTAGAATGACTCGTTAGAGATAGGATCAGTAATATCCTAGAACGAGTGTGAAGAGTATATTTTTCAAATGAAAATTTTTGTTTTGAAAATTTAAATCAATTATTCGTATTTGATTATCTATTTATATTGATGTGGACAATCCAGTATATATAGATTTTGCGTATACGTCTGATCCGCGTGTATTTGAAATTTTAATATACTGGATAGATATAGAATCACACTCTAGTCGCCCGGAGATAATTTTGGTAATGCGGCCGCATTATCAATATTTATATTCGTGTTTCGAAGGTGTGATATCTATATATTTCCATTAGACTGGTGTGAGAACCAAAACTAATATAGATAGATTTATTGTTGTGATTTGGCATCAAAAATCAGATTTTTGTATATGTATCAAAATTATGAATTTGAAACGTTAAATTCACTAATTGATTGATGTTTGTGTTGTTTGTTTATTTGTTTGCTAATTTTCAGCCATTTAGCCTAATTCAACCAAATATTAAATTGTATTGGAATTTGGTCGCATCTGCTTGCATATACATATATATCTTTGAACAGGTCATAGCAAGGAGGCTAGAGCAGAGAATAAAATTTGTTTGCCCGACAAATAGGTACATGTTTACTACATAATTTCCTGTTTTGTTTGGGTGATGATGATTTTGTGAGCCTATTGGCTAGCCGCTTGGCTTTTTCTTTTTCTTTTTGAGATCTGAAGGACCGGGGAAGCTATTTGAAATTCCCCGATGCTCCCGGTGCAGGGGAGGTTATGGCGAAATTTTTCGAAAATTTAGGGTGTTAGCCAAATTTTTGAAATTTTGAAAATTCTCAGAAACTAAAGAGTTAGAGAATGGAAGCCAGGACGAGCGTAGAGTTGAATTATCAAACCACTTTCGACTTTGTTCCTTTTCGGGGACGAAAAGTTTTAAGTGGGGGAGATTGTAACAACCCGGAAAATCTGGGCCAGTTTAAAATTTTTATTTTGGCAATTTTAGCGAATTTTGATTATTTAAAATGAATTATTTTAAATAATATCGACGAGAAATTTATTTTGAATAGAATTCAACGTATATATATTATATACGTCGTCGTTAGAATATAAATATTTATATATAATTATAAATAGAATAGAAAATGGCGCGGTAGTTCGAAAATTCGATTTCTAATTTCAAATGAATATACAGAATTCAATATAAGTCAGAATTGAACGAAACAAGAAATATTTGAATCTGTATAACTATATCTTTGTAACGAAGTTAACAAACTGAGATTTCATCTTAGAAATGATAAGATATGTCCAGTTTAAAATTTGAAATAGTCGCTGTGGAATTTATATATATTTTTATATATATAAGGCCCTTAAAAATAGCAATTTTGCAAACGACCTCGGATTTCGACGAAACCAGTTTTGTTGGGTCCGTGATGTCAAGTTATTGCTAGATTCCAAATTTCGTAATTTTTCGAATCAATATGTGAGCGTGGCAAAGGAAAACGCGTTTTGACCATTTCAGTTGATTTTAATCGACTGGAAATTGGCCATTTTTCCAACGGTCTCAGAATTCGACGAAACTAGTTTTGTTAGGACCGTATCGTCAATACGAAGCTAGAAAATATTTTTATGGAATTTTTCTAGTTAGTATGTGGCCCCGGTAATTTGAAATGTACGTTTAAAATTCAATATAGTGATTTAAATGTAAATTCAAAAGGAAACTGATTGTAACAATCGAATCAGCGTGCGATACATATCCCATTGTGTTCGGAATGGGGGTGAAACGCTATGGGCGACAAGCGGTGGGCCTCGTTTCGAGGTCGGATGTTAAAGTCAACCTTTATAAATAAATAAATAAATAAATAAATAAATAAAATAATATTCTTCCCCCCCCCCCTTTTCTTCTGCCTGGCCCCCCCCCCCCCCCGATTTCATAAAATCGAAAATAAAAAAAAAAAGAAGGAAGAAGGAAGCGGCAGCAGCCGCCAGCGCCACGACCGCGCCTTCCTCCACCGGCGGTAGCCGCGACCCCCCCTCTCTCCTCAAGCGACGCGACAGCGTCTCTTCCCCCCCCCCCCCCCCCCGCGAAGCGAACCCCACCACGCCCTAACCCCAGACCCAAAACCGCCCCGCCCGCTACCCCACTGACCGGACCCGCGACCACCACCTCCGACGAACCTCCCCGACCCCACTGCGCCGCGCCACCACCCCCACTCAGTCCTCCTCCCCCCTCTGTAAGTCTTCCCTTTTTATTTTAATTTATTTATTTATTTTATATTTGATTTATATATATAAAAAAAAAAAACTGAATTGAGTTATATATAAAAAAAAAAATATAAAACTGAATTTTATTTTGATGTTAAAACTGGTTTTTTATTTATGTTGCAAAGTTATAAAAATATAATCTTTTATATTGTCGAAATAAAAATATAATTTTTATATATTGAACTTCGATAGAAAAATAGAAATTTTATATATTGAACTTCGATAGAAAAAATGGATTTTTATATATTGAATAGCGAAGTAAAAATTCGATTTTTATATATTGAACTTTGAAATAAAAATTCGATTTTTATATATTGAACTTTGAAATAAAAATTCGATTTTTATATATTGAACTTTGAAATAAAAATTCGATTTTTATATATTGAACTTTGAAATAAAGATTCGATTTTTATATATTGGATAGCATAGTAAAAAAAATTTATTTTTACATATGTAGAGAATACGGGCGAAGAAAGTGACAAAAAGGCGAAACGACGAAGACTTCTGCAAATGAAGTGCCGTGGAGCTTGGATAGCTATAGGTGAGAATTTCTCACTCTTCAATTTATTTTCTAGTTATATATATACTAGGATGCAGACGGTGCTTAGTAGCACCCGACACAATCGTCCACAGACCATGGACTTGTTTGTTTGGCTGTTTGGTTATTGATTGTGATATTGGTTTGAATGTGGTTTGTGGTGTGAAAAATCGAATCGATAAATTGGTTAGGATTAGACGTGCGCCGTTATAAGGCGAAGGAGTAAGGCTAGGTTAGACTCTTACTCCAAATTTTGTGGTTTGCATAATAAAATTGATATGATTGATGTGTGAATGGCGTGGGCCTTCACTAGACCGGGGATTAGGCTAGGCCTTGTCCCGTTTCTAGTATCGTGCCGTTATGCCGCCAAAATTTTCTAAAATATGTTAGAGAAATAAAAATATCATTTTTATTGAATAAATGAATTGAATAGAAATTCATAGGTTGGAATAAAAAGTTTTAGCGTTAAAAATATAATTTTTAACGTGAATGTGAATAAATAAATATTCATTTACAAACCAGACGGTTTGTTTATGTACACTTATTTGAATGACATTGATTGGGAAGATAAATTTTACACATCGCCCAACTGCACAAATAAAATATGTGTTTGATTGTTTGAAACCCCACACGGGTGTTAGGATGAAATTTGAAGTTCACTCATCCTGATTGATTAAATATGTCGATCGATGGATTGACAGGCTGTTATAAGCGTTGAATATCTATATTTGATGCTTATACAGTGTAGTGCACTTTGGTTGATGGTTGATTATTTTCAATGCTATTATATACATGTGTTGTATGCAAATCCATATAATTAATTTTATATGGTAATTGATTGGGCCTCATTCCAGTTTTGAAAAAGAAATATTTGAAAAAGAAATATTCGAAATAGAATATTTGAAAATAAAGGAATATATGAAGCCGTGTTGATTAGATTGACGCCATTTTGACGTGAACGATATTTATATCGATTTTAGAAAACGATTTCGAAATGAATTGAATTGAAAACGATTTCGAAATGAATTGAATTGAAAACGAATTCGAAAGGAATTGAATTGAAAACGATTTCGAAATGAATTGAATTGAAAACGAATTCGAAATGAATTGAATTGAAAACGATTTCGAAATGAATTGAATTGAAAGCGATTTCGAAATGAATTGAATTGAAAACGATTTCGAAATGAATTGAATTGAAAACGATTTCGAAATGAATTGAATTGAAAACGAATTCGAAATGAATTGAATTGAAAACGAATTCGAAATGAATTGAATTGAAAACGATTTCGAAATGAATTGAATTGAAAACGAATTCGAAATGAATTGAATTGAAAACGATTTCGAAATGAATTGAATTGAAAACGAATTCGAAATGAATTGAATTGAAAACGATTTCGAAATGAATTGAATTGAAAAACGAATTCGAAATGAATTGAATTGAAAACGAATTCGAAATGAATTGAATTGAAAACGATTTCGAAATGAATTGAATTGAAAACGATTTCGAAATGAATTGAATTGAAAGCGATTTCGAAATGAATTGAATTGAAAACGATTTCGAAATGAATTGAATTGAAAACGAATTCGAAATGAATTGAATTGAAAACGAATTCGAAATGAATTGAATTGAAAACGAATTCGAAATGAATTGAATTGAAAACGATTTCGAAATGAATTGAATTGAATATGAATTCAAATTGAATTGAAATTTGAATTGAACAGAATTGAATTTTGAAACGAATTTATAAAGAAGAATTCAATTTTGCTTTGAATTGAAATGGAAGTTGAAATAGATTTTGAAATGAATTTAAAAACTGTTTATATAATTCGTTTTTAAATAGAAATCGACGAAATATATTATATATATATTATATATAATATAATGGCCTGAATAGAACGCGCCGCGCCGCGGCAGTTCGCGAATTTCGACCATTTATTTCAAACGGACATTACGGGAGATCCGACCGTCGGATTCTCCTAAAACCGGAACCGTTGGGTTCGTATCGAAAAGAGCTTTCTAACGAAGATTAGAAATTTGAAATCTAACGGTTGGATTTGGAATTATGTCCAAATCAAATTCGAAAAAGGTCGTTGTAAGTGCAGTTCGATGGCCATTGATGGAAATCGACTGTACGGGCCTTGATAAAATTATTAAAAATAGTAATAATTTGTGTAAAATCATAAGAAATGATTTGTGAAGAATTGGGATGAAAAACTCCATATTTGAAAAGATAAAAATGGATTTTTATCGAAATGAACTAGTTTTGAACTAGAATTATAATTCTATTTATTTTTAAATAAATAAATTGAATTCGAAAAGGGTTTTAAAAGTAACCAAAATTCCAATGATTGCATTGGAGGGGATTTGAATCGAAATTGTCTTCGGAATATTTCGATGTTGGAATTCGTGATTATACAGGTGTTGTTATGGAAATTTGAAAGATATATATGTATATCGTTATTTCCAATACGACATTTGTTAGTCGTAGAATTCGATATTGAATATAAGCCGATATATTTTCTATTCAGAGCCTTGTATTGAATATCGAATGTGATTTGGGTTTGTCGTGAATGGTGTCTTCACTAACACTGTTCTTGAACCCAGTTGAGAAAAGATTAAATCTTTTTATTTAGATTTAATGAAGTGTACCAATTAAATGATATTTAATTGGAATTGAATTGATATTGATTTTTGGGTTTATCGTGAACAGTGTTTTTAAATAACACTCGTTCTTTAACCCGATAATTAATGGAATGTGACTTTGGGTTTATCGCGAACCGTGTTTTTAGATGACACTGATTGTTTAACCCAGTCACAGATTAAAACTAAGTGGAGTTTTAATGAATCTTTAATTAGATTGAAAAGATCGAGAATGGAGTATCACCAGTTTTGCTCCAGGCGATAGTTAAATCTTTAATTAGATTTGAACGTGAAATTTAGAAACTAACTGTCGGTTAGCCAAGCAGAATGGTTTTCTGGATATTGATCTGATGTTGGTTTCGGCCTTCGGGGTTAATATTTGGGGAATTATTCTCTTGATTAATTTACGGTTAGTGACTAATGAATTGGAATGAGGCGTATGTTGTGTTTGTGTAACACTTATTTAAATATACGCGAGTTATTCGGAAAGACCGGGTTTATCCCATTCTGGATAACTGATACGACGATAAGTCGAAGATGAAGACGATGGTCGAAGACCGGAGGTCTTCACGTCGTTTGGGTGATAACTGATGATCTTGATTGGGCTGTACACCCAAGAAGATGGAAACAGTTAGTGATCGTCCAGACGTACTTGGAGATCGATGGATATGCGGGGTACTAGGTGCCTCCGGTATCGTTCAGACCCAGAACGGACTTGTAAATGGACTGTGTGTCTGACACCGGATTTCATTCTGTGTGACTGATATCGGTTGCATAGGATGGTTTGCCTGTGTGGCATGCTAAGATGCAAATGATCAAGGCTTCTGTTGAAAAGCAAAGTCTTGTGGTGATGATCAAAGCACGGCCTTTGTGGCGTAGCTTTGTGTAACGTTTACCTCGCGTGTTTCACACCCGGTATGAACCAAAAACGGGAGACGGACCTCAGGGAGGACTTGCGTTTCTTTCTAGCTAGAAGTGGCGTCAGTGGTTTTACACGCCCTGACGAGTTTGACTTATGTGGTTGTTGCGGTTGCGAGGCGCCTCGGTTATATCGGTTTCGGCCGAATGCATTCTGGTCGGCTGACGGACCAGACTTACACCCCATAGGGTGGGGAGACGTATTGTTCAGGCATAATAATCCACTCCGTGTGGACCGGCCCTGACGATCCAAGGGGCAGTTGCGGCTGTTCCTGAGGGGCGGGCTAGAGCGTCTCGAATCGATGGAGGACTATCTTTTGCCTCGGTTCATAGATGGAAATCCAATTTCCAAATACGCGACTCTGCGGTTTTATTTGTAAACCTATATATGGCGACATAGTGGCATGGGACGCTCATGTCGTCTACGATTGATACTTATGATTTGAAGTTGTTTTATACACTATGCACTTATAGTAGTATCAAATGATTTGTTTTAAACGTATCAAGCATCCTTTGGCTGTTATAAGGGAAAACCCTATCCCCCGGCTTGCGTTGCATTGTGTGATAGGACCTGGGTCTTATAACAGCTTCATTTTTCTTTATTTAGCATTGCGCTGTTTATTTATGCACTGGTATTCTTGGGAGGAAACCCGTTCCGTGTTATACGGCGTGGTCCCTTGATTTACCTAATGATTTGAAATAAAGATTAATAACTGTTTTTAGTTCTCACACCAGTCACATGACTGACCTGGAGTTTATTGTTTTAACCTAAACTCTGGGTGCCCTTATTTTGACACGGGCAGCTAGTAGTTTTGGTTTTGCAGATTTATATTCACAGGATCCTGGTTTACAGCTGGAACGATATCCGGAAAGCTTTGTATCCGTATATCTCATTCTAGTTGTGTATTGTATTATTTTTCCGCTGCTATGTATTTAAATGTGATTTAAATCTCTGATATTTCTGTGTGATATTCATTTATACTCTGTATATTCTTGTAATCTGATGTACTGTTGTTATATATAGTGAAATGTTCTTCTGTATGGGTTCTGTTTTGTCCTGTTCTCAAACGATAGGGCGTTTCGAACGGCCTGGATCGGTTTAGCGACTGGTTCGGACCGAGCGAAATCCCTTGCCGTCACATCCTTACTCATCAGTGTAAAACAGTTGGGTAACATGATGGAAATAGCTTAACCCCCTTTCCCTTTTCTTGTTCTAAATTGTGATATAATACATCGGTCGAAGGGACGATATTCCGGTATTTACTTATATGTAACATGAATAATGACGTGGTCTGAATATTTATCATTTATGTGTACATTAGTTAAGAAGTACACACATGAGAGGTATAGAATTTAGTGTATAAACTATAAACAGTTAGGAAAATAACACTCAGCTTGCTCACACGGCATTGGTTGAGTGAGTTAAATGGTTTGGTTAGCATAAATAAACAAATTTGCTCACTTGGAAAATTAATACTCACAAATATTCTCTTTATTTCCAATTAAGGATACTCTTGCTCTTCCTAGCAACATACGGGACCTGAGGCTTATTACATATTTGTCAATATCTTTATCGTTTGTTAGTATTAGTTACTATAAACGAATATATAAATACTTTAGATAAGTATTATCATACTCAGTTGAGTATTTAATCTAATACAACATAATAGATAAATATAAGCATTATGCCCAGTTCGGGAGGAAAAAAAACACCTCATTATATCCTGGAGTGATTGTTTCGACTGAGGAATGACCCAGCATATATTGTATTTTTTGCAATATGGAACATTTTCTAGGGTGATTTTTTTGACTAAGAAATGATCCAACATATATATATATATATTCCTTTGTTTGCATAATAGGATTTAGACTGCAAAAATATTCACCTTAAGCACAACACGTTACTTAAATTTTATAAAACCAAAACATTACTATCAGTGCAATCGGCACAGGTTACTATTATGGCATAATTTTACTTGCATCTTTTTACCCTATAATATCACTATATGCAACACACTTTCCTATTTTGTTTATCATCTATGGGATGATCCATAATTGTATGTGGTAATACCTAAATCCTTTTTTCTTCCTTATTATTCCCGTAACATTTTTTACCGCAACTAAACTTAAATTTAATCAACAACATCATTTCATTCACTCTCTGCGGTAGATCCGACATCCGAATTGATTTGAGTTGCCAACCTGATCAATTTTCGCAAGTTCGTCAAAGAGCTAACTCCACTTCGTTATCTACCGACTGACTTCTCCACAGTAAACATTTGTCTAGAATCTTAAAATTTTGGACAACGTGAACTACTGTTTATTGTCAATCTCTGTGCTCCATTGTCTGATATATTACTCTATATTCTTCACATAAATAAGAGTTGACATCAAGCTATAGGGGATTTCCTACCTGATTATTAGCATAAACATATAAACAATTGTTTTTTTCTTTGGTTTAATTTAGCCTATTATATATACTATTGAATTTTATTGTTCAGCAATTTATATTGCTTAGTTGGGGTCGAACAAGATAAAAACAATCATTTTCCCTCCTCCTTCCAAATGACCACTTCACTTTTATCACAATAATAATCAATAGGTAATCAATTTAGTTTTATGTTTTCACGTACTTGAGTTGGTGTCAAATCCATAGTAGCGCCTCGCAGATATATGTGTTAGTAAGTAGGAATAGAGTACTTCAGGTTTTCTCTACCTTCGACAGTGATCATCATGATAGTAGTTTAGGCCCCAAAGCCCTTTCTAAGCACTATTTTTCTGGTTTAAATACATAGCCTTCTTGGTTTGGGTTACTGTTCATTAATTACTTTGAAGAAATGCTGATATACATTGGATTAACTAAAGCTTTTTTGCATGTCAAATGTATCAAAATAAGAGTTTTCTGCTTCTTCTATCTATCCAAATCCAATATAGTACTAATAATTAGCACAGGAGTCAGGATATAAAGGAAATTTTAAGGTCATGTTGGGGCTATAAAATTAAATTTTCTACTACTACTATCTATCAGTATTTTATTACTGTAAAAAACATTCTCGTGCAAGAAACAAGATTCGTCATCTGCCAAGCATTAATGTTTAATGTGATTATTTTATGAATACATTGCACAGAACATGTGTATTTAAGTTAAAACATATTTAAATGGTAATTTACTTAGCAAAAGGCAACACCTAGACCAGTATATCCTGACACTAGGCTGATTGTATGAGTAATACTGTAATCAAATTTACTCTGGATCTTCCCCCCGCCACTGTATATGCGGATGACGATGCTTCATCTACAAGGTGTCTTCAAAGTTATAAAATTGATCAAATTTATGAGAGATAAATACATGGCGAGCTTCAACTTTATTTGCCTGAAAACATCATTAGTTATGAAGTTAATGGACTCATATATCCTCCTCACACATGACCTTATGGTTGCTCTGATCGTGTCAAGGCTAAACGAGTTGCATAGTGCGCGTTCACCGAATCACCATCCCACCTAGCTACTGATAAGAAGATGAGATTTAAGTATAATAATGTCTGGTGATATGTGTACAAAAATTGGGAATAAAACAGTTAACCATTGTCATAAACTTCACCACCATGGCAGCATGATGAAGACACTGGATAGATATCAAAAATGCAACTACAACGCATTATCTGCTCTTGCTTCATCAAAGGAAACATAGGTTTTATCATTTTTCATTGAAATATAAACGTGCTTCTCCATCCCCTACTAGTTTTTTGTCACATTTAGGAATAGAAAAAGAGCACTGTAACCTGCAGGTTATACTTGTTATTTCATAATGCAATTGTAAGTGTATACCTATATCATTTGCCTGATATATGCATTTATTATGCAGATTTAGTCTGATGTCAATGGATAACCTGAATGATGAAGTGCAGAACCATAATGAGACTGGGTATGCCTATGAATGGATGTGATGTTATCACAGCTGTGTTAGCCTTCAATATATATCTCCTAGTGTGTATGGTACTGCAAAATTTTCTACCAGAAGCTGATGTTTGGAAGATATGTGTGAATGTAGCGGTGGAACCAGAAGCTTTTTTGTTTAGGCCAAATTCGGAGATGTCCATTATCAAACATGCCATTGGATCTACCGTCACATAGCACAAAGATTACGTTTCCTTGGTCCAGTGTAGGTACTTATGAAACTAGTTATGTAATTTATGTTAGAACTATGTCGACGTAACTTATCTAACCTTTTGTAATGTAAACTTATCTAGTCGTTTGGAGTGTAAACTTATCGAACTTTTTGAAATGTGTTGGAATTATATGACTTGCTTTCGTCTTTTAGTATGTGTTTTTATGTGATTTTGATTGTTGAATTACAGTATTTATTACATGTTAAAATATTCATTATTATGGATGTATATCACAGTAATTATATTTAAATCTGCATTTATTTCGCAATGGGCAAAAACTGTTGTTATATGCTGTATTACAACGGGCAGAAGCCGCTTGTAATTAATCAGCTATTACAACGGGTTTATAGCCATTGTCATAGAGCCCGTGCACGTGATAAAGGCACGTTATTACAATGGTCTTTTACAACAGTCTGTGACCGTTGTAAATTAGAAAGGACCTATTACGACGGCTCATATTAGGACGGGCTTTTGCCCGTTGTAAAAAGCATATAACAACGGTTTTTGCCCGTTGTAAAAGGACTGTTTTGTTGTAGTGTCATCAACTTAGAGTGGCTGAGGATAGCATTGATAAAACTGCGTTTAGGACTCCAGATGGGTTCTTTGAATGGCTCGTCATGCCGTTCGGGTTAACAAATGCACCGGCATACTTTGTGGATTTGATGAGTAGGGTGTTTTGGGAGTTCCTTAACAAGTTTGTGGTAGTTTTCGTGGATGATATTTTGATCTTCTCAAAAGATGAAGAAGAGCATGCTAGAGATCTCAACGAAGTCATGGAAACACTTAGAGCACACCAGTTAAAGGCTAAGTTCTCCAAATACCATTTTTGGAGGAAGGAACTTCGGTTCCTTGGACATGTAGTTTCTAAGCAAGGCATAGCCGTGGACCCGGCAAAGGTAGATGCGGTACAGGACTGGAAAATTCCTAAGAATGCAACGGAGGTGAGGAGCTTTCTCGGTTTGGCGGGATACTACAGGAAGTTCATTAAGGACTTCGCTAAGATTTCAGCCCCTCCTACTAAGTTAACAAAGAAGAACCTAGCTTTTGCATGGGGCATAGCGTGTGACGCTGTTTTCAGAGACTTAAGAGAGCCCTCACCACAGCTCCAGTTTTGGCATTACCCAATGGAGGTAAGATGTTTATCGTGTACACAGATGCGTGCGGCATGGGATTAGGCGCTGTCCTAATGCAAGATGGAAGAGTAATATGCTACGGGGGCAGACAACTTAAAGTTCATGAGAAAAACTATCACACGCATGACTTGGAGTTGGCCGCGATTGTTTTTGCACTTAAAGCTTGGCTCCATTATCTTCTAGGAGAGAGGTTCGAGCTGTATACCGACCACAAATCGCTTAAGTACCTCTTCTCATAGAAAGATTTGAATCTGAGACAACAATGGTGGATGGAGTTCTTGGCATCATATGACTTCGATATAGCTTATACCCCTGGCAAGGGTAATGTGGTGGCGGATGCGCTAAGTAGAAAAAGGTTGACTTTGAGCCCCTTGTTTGTTGAAAGGAAAAGCCTTGAGTTTATAAAAAACTTTGATTTTACACCTGCTGTTGAGTCATTGACTGCTACGTTAGCATCTCTTGAGTTAAGACCTACACTTCTAGATCAAGTAGGGACTTCACAGAAGGAAGACCCACGGATAGTCGAAATCATGGACAAGCTGATTAGTGGTGAGACGTCAAGTCACCTCAGTTGGTCTGCCATAGATGACAAGGGATGGCTAAGGCGCAATGGAAGGCTATGTGTCCCACAAGTGGGAGACCTAATAAGGAAAGTTCTCAAAGAGGCGCATCACTCGAAGATGACTATACATCCCGGAGGGGATAAGATGTACATGGATATGAAACGCATTTTCTTTTGGGCTGGAGTGAAAAAGGATGTGGCAGAGTTTGTTTCGAAGTGCATGGTGTGCCAAAAAGTAAAGGCCGAGTCGAAGAAGCCTGGTGGGCTATTACATCCTTTGGAGGTTCCGCAATGGAAATGGGAGAGTATCTCGATGGATTTCATTGATGGACTGCCTAGGTCAAGGAAGGGAAATACTAGCATATGGGTCATAGTTGATAGACTCACGAAAAGTGCTCACTTTATTCCGGTGAAAAGCAAGAGGACTGCATCATG
The DNA here is from genome assembly GCA_030737875.1 of Allium sativum. Classification (NCBI taxonomy): domain Eukaryota; kingdom Viridiplantae; phylum Streptophyta; class Magnoliopsida; order Asparagales; family Amaryllidaceae; genus Allium; species Allium sativum. The sequence goes on along the minus strand of CM060916.1, from coordinate 363,038,361 downwards.
GCTAGCGTCTATTTACCTTCGAGAGATAGTATGGTTGCATTGGATTCCTTCTAGTATAGTTAGTGATCGTGACCCGATTTTCACTAGCCAGTTTTGGAATAGTCTGCAAGAAGCAATGGGTACACGATTGAGTTTAAGCACGGCCTATCATCCACAGTCGGATGGACAAACGAAAAGGGTAAATAGGGTACTAGAAGATCTCCTGACGCTATGCATTCTTGACTTTGGTGGTACTTGCGAAGACCATCTTCCTCTCGTGGAGTTTGCATATAATAATAGTTACCAAGCTAGCATCGGAATGGCACCGTTCAAAGCCCTGTATGGAAGACCATGCAAATCGCCAACTTGTTGGTGGGAGACGACAGACAGGCTTATACTTGGTCCTGACATGATAAGAGACACTTCCGAGAAAGTTGAGTTGATACGAAGACAGATGAAAACGACCCAAGATAGTCAAAAATCTTATGCGAACAAGAGAAGGACATACCTAAAGTCCGAAGTCGGAGATATGGTCTTTATAAAAGTTTCTCCGTTACGCAATGCAGTTCGTTTTGGAGCCGTTGGAAAGCTAGCACCAAGGTTCGTAGGACCGTTCCCTATCACTGAGAGGAATGGACGGATGGCCTATAAGGTAGATTTACCCGAGAAGTTAACTGGAGTACACAATGTCTTTCACGTCTTGCATCTCCGAAAGTGCTTGCATGAGTTGGCCGAAGTGGTTGAGCCAAGCATCCTTGAAGACGTAGAAGTGGAAAAAGAAGCAACATTGAGGCGAGTTCCGATTCGTATCTTAGGAACGGAGATTAAGAAGCTAAGGAATCGAGAAGTCAAGCTAGTTAAAGTGCAGTGGAGTGAAGCCCAAGAAGACGCAACTTGGGAAACCGAAGAGAAGACACGCACGCTTTACCCATTTCTTTTTGAGAGTACATTCTCGATCTCTTTTTCCTATAAACTTGAAAACCTTTTTCGTATCATGCTTCCACTACCTACGTTTGTCTTGTTATCTTCTCGATCTTATCTTGAGAACCTTAGGTAGAACCATATGGATGTAAACATGTGATTGAAACATGTTATGGTTGATGTTTGCAAATGGTTGCAAGTGTTTGCAAGTGATTGCTAGTGAATGCATGACACACATTAGGCACTAGATCAGCTCAGTCACATTTTCATGTTGCATATGCATGAGTGCTTATACTTGTACATGGATGGAACTTGTTATGCTATCACTTGGATGTTGCATATGAATGAATGTTTGTGCACTCATGTAGAGATTATAAACTATGTTAGGAATTTACATACATGTTGGATTTATTATACTAACATATTTTGCATTAAGGAGGTTTGCTGAATCAGTAACCGCCTGATCTTTTACATTAGATAAGTACATATACACACACTTTCTGCATATGTTCATACAACACTAGAAATCTTTTAAGGACAATGGTTGTCTGTGGATAATTCTTTGAGTAGATGGATGATTGGATGGTAGGATATATTCTTTCTAACTTAGAGATTTCGGGGACGAAATCCTTTAAGGAGGGGAGAATGTAACAACCCGTATTTTTATAATGTGTAATAACCATAAATCAAGGCAGAACTAATTTTTAAAATAAGAATTAAGGGAAACGGGTTATGCCATTGCATCCGTCTCGAAATTCTGCTTGGAAACGAGTCCGAGTTTTCAAAAATCGGAGTCCGTATGACCAAGTTATGACCTTCAGAAGTTTTGAAGTTCAAAACAGCTCAGAATTCGAATTCAAATTTCGAAATTCAAACCTCAGAATGGACTGGGCGGGAAATTTCCCGCCTAGGACCAGGTCAACCTGGGGGTCGACTATGTAGTCGACCTGCCCAGGACCAGATCGACCATAGTGTCGACCTGGGGGTCGACCTGGTGCCCAAGCCCACTTTTGAAGCTGGATTCACTTTGATGTTTCTGGCCTCGTTTCTGTCTACATTCGTTGACCTGACCCTATATAAACAGCACCTAACACTAGTATCTTTACACAAAATTCTCTCTGACCTTATGTTGCTCTAATTCTGGTTGAAAAGTTGGAGAAAGGGACTACTTCTTCTGCGTCGAAACTACGTTAAGAGAATTGCTGATTTGGGCATTTCTGTTAGGACTTGACTAAGCATATAAAGATTCAACATCGACTCTCTTTTTCTAATTCTCGGACCACGATATGTAAGCCCCAGTTACTTTTAGATTTAAACTGTAAATGTAATATGAATATGTTGTAAATTGAAATTGGACCTGCGTATGATGACTGTTTTACAACCATGCTTGTTCATCTTGGATCTTGACTTTTGGGTATATTACTATGACATTGATTTGGGGCCTATTCATGTTGTAAATCAAAAAGAAAACCCCCTCATATTATCATGTTGAATTTGCTATTGGTCACAAGTTTATGACTATCACCTTATGTCAATCGTTACCATGACTATACTATCATCTTATGACGACTGTTATCTTGACTAGTACCTTATTTTGTAAGATTTGGAATCTTTATGTTTGAGGCCAATATTCCATATGCCAGTAATGTTATAATCATTTATCTCAAGTCATACCATGCTATGCCAGTAATCACTTTTGCCACCTTATACCTGTCCCTTTTTATGTTATTCCCTAATTAGATTTATTTGTATCAGTTCGAGTTTATGTGCGATGGGAATATGATTTGGGTAGATTAGGTAAAACATTAATTGGCCTTGAACATGAACGTTATTATGACTTGAACCTGGATATGGACCACTTGAATATACTTAACCAACTTAACATGATGATTTGATAGGGTTAAGTCATGAACCGCTTGAACACACTTAACCAACTTGATACATGATTTGGATAGGGTTAAGTCACGAATTTGAATGACAACACTTAACCCATTAGAAACCCTAGTTACGCGGTCCTTTTCAGCAGTAATCCACTTAGATGTATCACGATACCCTGGGACTAGGCAGGGTGGGGCACGATTACTTAGCTGATTGTAAGCGACCAGGACGACGGCTGAGTAGGTGCGCCATTGTAGGTTCAGGCGGACTATGGTCGTGCACGTAGTCCAGAGTTGAAAAAGCATGCATTGGGCACCCGTAGGTTTACACTATGTGTGCTTGATTCGTTTCGGCGGTTGGCACCATAGGGCTTGATACACCCTATTGTGGACCTAGCACAGGTAACTACATTTCAGGATAGGGCCGTATGACACAGACACATGACGAGCTAGAACTTGTAGGGAGTCGATCGATTAGTAGATCGTACCGTAGGACCCCGTAATGGGTCACTTCATGATACTGGGCTAAAGGGATCATTTCATGATTAATACTTGACATGGGTTAGGACACTAGTACAGATGGTGCATCGACCCTTGAATATGCGATGCTAGACTTGACTTATCTTGTTTATCATATCAGTCCGGTTATCATCCTTATGTTTAATTCCAATTTTCGCATGTCATGTTACCTTTACTAGTTTTTATTCTGAAAGTCACTAGGGCTTGCCAGTCTTATGACTGACCCTTTTTTCTTTCGCCTCTTTTTCTTTCGTCCCCCCCCCCCTCCCCAGGTTCTCAGGGAGGAAACACTAGCACTTAGCTTGGATTTAGCTTGCTCTCTGACAGCTCATGTATGGTTTGGTCTCGAGCTATGCTATGGCTGCTTCTGCTACTTACGGGGAATAATTTACTTTTGTTATCTTAAGTTTATGCTTCTTTATTTGGAACTTGATGTATGGATATATGGGTTTTTGACTCTTTTCTTGAAAGTAATAAAAATTTGGTTTTTAATTTCTACCGCTGCTTTATTTATGTTCTGCCTTGTGATATCTCTGTGTATGTTTACCTAGATAATACTCCACCAAAACTTGTGCATTCCCTTTGCGAGTGACCCTAGCGGAGGTGGGGTGTTACACTTATTCCTTTCTTGGACCATCCATACAAAGGTAAACTCATGAGCGAAATCTACACAAAAACTGATATAATAACTTTATTCAAATCTCCTAGACTAGCAACCCATGGCCTTATAATGAACAATTTGTTTTGAATCAGAACCGAATCAGCCTGCGGTATCTTTTCCCTATCCTCCAAACTGTCAAAAAAGAAAAAGAAAACTGTACCAGTAGATCTGATTTTAATCCCTCCCGTTGGCTGCCAAAGATTCTTCAGTCGAGTCATGACCACTGAATAAGGAAGCGGACGGTCAAGAAAATGGCCAATGAGGTAGCCGTCCCACTGCTCCACAACTGCTTCATAGATCTCGTCGGTAGACTGCAAGGTTTTCCCTTTGAAGACTAGCTGCATAGGCGGTGGCATATAGGAACCAACGTTCCTAGGTTTGGATTCAAATAAGGAAGACCATTTTTTTGATAGGGGGGAAGCGGGTAAATTAGGGTTAGTTGAAGGTGATTTGGACGACGGATTTGGAACCAGAGGAGGATCTGGTGGAGGAGGTGTAGGAGTTGGGGGGTTGAATTGATGAGGCGAAGCTAGATGGTGGTTGATTTGCAAAGGAGAGAGGCGAGAGGAGAGATTTGGGCGAGCGGAAAAGAAAGGCGGAATGTGCGTCGCCATGAAAAAGATGGCAGTTGTTATTTATTAATTACTTTTTAATAGTA